>CM039675.1:340125997-341375997 GCA_022496015.1 Hordeum marinum
AGCATAAAGGGTTGTTTGAAAGGAGTTTTTCAAAGGAAGACCTGGATAAAGCTACCTAATTGTTGAGCATCAATATCTATAGAGATAGATCAAGATGCTTGATGAGACTTTCAATGAGTACATACATTGACAAGATTTTGAAAGAGTTCAAAATGGATTAGTCAGAGAGAAGTGTTCTTGCCTGCTTTGTAAGGTGTGAAGTAGAGTGAGACTCAAAGCTCGACCACGGCAGAAGAAAGAGAAAGGATGAACGTCGTCCCCTATGCCTTAGCCATAGGCTCTGTATAATATGCCATGCTGTGTACCGCACCTGTGTGTGCCTTGCCATGTGATGTCATTTGATAACGGGATCACATCATTAGGAGAATGGTGTGATGGACAAGACCCAAACTACAAACGTAGCATATGATCGTGTCAGTTTATTGCTACTGTTTTCTACATGTCAAGTATCTGTTCCTATGACCATGAGATCATGCAACTCACTGACACCGGAGGAGTGCCTTGTGTGTATCAAACATTGCAATGTAACTGGGTGACTATAAAGGTACTCTACAGGTACCTCTGAGGGTGTCTGTTGGGTTGGCATGGATCAAGACTGGGATTTGTTACTCCGTGTGACGGGAGAGGTATCTCAGGGCCCACTCGGTAATACAACATCACAATAAGCCTTGCAAGCAATGTGACAAAGTGTTAGTCATGGGATCTTGTATTACGGAATGAGTAAAGAGACTTGCCGGTAACGAGGTTGAACTAGGTATGGAGATACTGACGATCGAATCTCGGGCAAGTAACATACCGAAGAACAAAGGGAACATCATACGGGATTAACTAAATCCTTGACATAGAGGTTCGACCGATAAAGATCTTCTTAGAATATGTAGGAACCAATATGGGCATCCAGGTCCCGCTATTGGTTATTGATCGTAGAGGTGTCTCGGTCATGCCTACATAGTTCTCGAACCCATAGGGTCTGTACACTAAAGGTTTGGTGACGTTTCGGTAGTATAGAGTTATGTATGGTGGTGACCGAAGGTTCTTTAGAGACCTGGATGAGATCCCGGACGTCACGAGGATCTCCGGAATGGTCCGAAGGTAAATATTCATATATAGGAAGTCCTATTTTGGTCGCCGAAAAAGTTTCAGGCTAATCGGTAATGTACTGGGAGTGCCGGTAGTGTACCGGGAGACCACCGGGAGGGGTATTTCGACCCAAGAGGCTTCATGGGATGTGGGAGAGTGAATACCAGCCTTTTGTGGGCTAGTGGAAATCCCACACAAGGCCCATGTGGCTAGGAAAGAAAAGCCCAAAGGGAAAAAGGTGGAAAAAGGCCAAAAAGGGAGGAATCCTAGTCCTACTAGGATTGGAGGAGGAATCCTCCTCTCCTCCCACTTCGTCCGAGCCAAGGAGGACTTGGACCTTGCGCTAAGGCCTCACCTCCCTCCCTCTTATATATACTGGATGTTTTAGGGTTTTTGCACAGTTTTTCAACCACGTGCTACCCGTTCCTCCAGTGCATAGTTTCTCCTCTAGATCGGATTTCTGCAGTGCTTAGGCGAAGCCCTGCCGGAATAGCTCCACCACCATCGCCGGAGTGCCGTCATGCTGCCGGAGAACTCTTCTACCTCTCCTCTCCCTCTTGCTGGATCAAGAAGGCAGAGATCGTCATCGAGCTGTACGTGTGCTGAACACGGAGGTGCCGTCCGTTCGGCGCTAGATCGGAAGGACCGTGATCAAGATCGCGAGACGGATCGTGATGAGTTCGCGGGACGGATCGTGATGAGTTCAAGGGACGGATCATGATGAGTTCATGGGACGGGTCGTGATTGGATCGTGGGACGGATCATGATGAGATCGCGGGACGCTCGGCGATTTGGATCGCGAAGACGTTTGACTACACCAATCGTGTTTCTTAACGCTTCCCGCTTAGTGATCTACAAGGGTATGTAGATCCACTCTCCCTCTCGTAGATGCTCATCACCATGGATAGGTCTTGCGTGAACGTAGGATTTTTTTTGTTTCCCATGCGACGTTCCCCAACAATTTCTTCATTAGTTCTCCGCTATTTGTGACTTTGGAGTGAACTCTTTGTCGCACGAGAGGTATTTACATATGATTCAACTATGTCAGTATTGTTGAGAGAAATTGCACTAGTGAAAGTATGAACCCTAGGCCTTTTTTCAAGCATGGTAATACCGTTTGTGCTCACTTTGGTTACTTGTTACCTTGCTTTTTTTTTATTTCAGATTACAAAAAGCTATATCTACCATCCATATTGCACTTGTATCACCATCTACTTGCTGAACTAGTGCACCTATACAATTTGTCATTGTGTTGGGTGTGCTGGGGACACAAGAAATTTCTTGTATTTGATTGCAGGGTTGTTTGAGAGAGGCCATCTTGATCCTACACCTCCGACGGATTGATAAACCTTAGGTCATCCACTTGAGGGAAAATTGCCACAGTCTGACCAAACTCTGCGCTTGGAGGCCCAACACGAGTCTACAAGAAGAAGGTTGCATAGTATACATCATGGCCCCACTCACTTTCTTGTAAATAGACATTTCTCATAAGCTTTGTATAAATCCAAAAACTTTGATCACCTCATCAAAGCGTATATTCCAATTCCGAGATGCTTGCTCCATCCCATAGAAGGATCGCTGGAGCTTGCATACCTTTTAGCATCCTTACGACTGACAAAACCTTCTAGTTGTATCACATACAACCTTTCCTCAAGGAAACCATTAAGGAAATGATGATTTGACATCCATCTACAAGATTTCATAATTGAAAAATGGAGCAACTGCTAACATAATTCCAACATACTTTAGCATCGCTACGGGTGAGAAAGTGTCATCGTAGATGGTCAAGTCGTACGCAACAAGGCTCGTCTCATATCCCAAGGATATACGCAAGTCGAAGGTATGGACTATGGTGAGACTTACGCCCCCATTGCTAGACTTGAAGCTATTCGTATTCTTCTTGCTTATGCTAATCACCATGATATCACTCTCTATCAAATGGACATCAAAAGTGTATTTTTAAATGGTGAAATAGAGGAAGAAGTTTATGTTAAGCAACCACCTGGTTTTGTGAATCCTAAGAAACCTAATCATGTTTAAAAGCTTCGCAAAGCTCTTTATGGTCTTAAGCAAGCCCTTCGTGCTTGGTATAAATGCTTAACGAAATTTCGCATCGAAAAAGGGTTTGAAATTGGTAAAATTGATGCAACCTTATTCACTAAGAGAGTTAATGGAGAATTGTTTGTATGCCAAATTTATGTGGATGATATTATCTTTGGTTCCACTAACCCTCAATTTAGTGAAAGATTTGGAAGTTTAATGTTCGAGAAGTATGAGATGCCTATGATGTGTGAGCTGAAATTCTTTCTTGGGTTGCAAATCAGGCAATCAAGAGAAGGAACTTTCATCTCTCAAACTAAGTATACCAAGGACTTAATCAAGAAGTTCAACATGCAGGATTGCAAAGGTATGAAAACGCCTATGCCCACTAGTGGACATGTTGACCTTACCAAGGAGCATGAAACGGTTGATCAAAAAGTTTATCGATCTATGATAGGTTCTTTGTTATATCTAAGTGCCTCTCGTCCTAATATTATGCTTAGTGTTTGCATGTGTGATAGATATCAAGCCGCACCTAAGGAGGGTCATCTTTTGGCTGTGAAACGTATTGTGAGATACTTAATACAAACACCAAACTTTGGCATTTGGTATCCCAAGGGATCTTCTTTTAATCTTGTTGGCTACTCCGATTCGGACTATGCCGGTGACAAGGTTGATAGAAAATCCACCTCGGGTACTTGTCAATTTTTAGGTAGATCGCTTGTGTCTTGGTCCTCCAAGAAACAAAACTCGGTATCTCTATCTACTACCGAAGCTGAGTATATTCCTGTTGGATCTTGTTGTGCGCAATTACTATCGATGACACAAACGCTTAAAGATTATGGTATTCATGTTAAAAATGTTCCATTACTTTGTGACAATGAATGTGCTATTAAAATTGGACATAATCCTATGCAACATTCTTGAACCAAGCATATTCAAGTTCGACATCATTTCATTTTTGATCATGTTGCCAAAGGAGATATCAATCTTAAGCATGTTCGTACTAACAAGCAATTGGCAGATATCTTTACTAAGCCACTTGATGTGAAGACATTTTTTCATTTGAGGAGTGAGCTAAACATCATTGATTCTTCAAACTTGAGCTAGACTCACTCGGTTCCAAGCAAGGGCATGAGCTTAATTATTGTCTCCATGATCTCATAACTCATTATCATATGCCATGGAATTCTATGCTCCCTTGTATTGCATCTAACCTTTTGTAGGTACTTGGAAGAACTTCATTCCACAAGATTGCTATCAACTCCAATCATAAGCAATCTTGTCATTACCAAGTATCCACAACCCCTCTCGATGATGGAAGGAAGAAGACAATAAAAATATCCTTGACATATACTTGATCTTAGTTGCAAATCTATAAGTGGTATCATGTCAAAAGGATATATCCATTGTTCTTCCTTGCATGACTAACCTTTGTAGGTGATGAGTGTACTAGAACGTGAAGGAATGCTTCAAACCCAAGATGATCTTCATCAACCTCAAGCGTCCTCAACAAAAGTTCACCTATGAGCAGCGTCATCAACATCATTCAAAGGTATGTACTCATATCCTTGAAAAGGCTTTACTCGAAGTCATGGGCTAAAGCAACTCAAGAGATATGAAGACATCAAAATGCTTAATCGGAAATGGTAACCCCATTTTGAGCTTAGACGATGAGTATGACCTCTGATCAAGTATTCTTTCTTGGCTCCTAAGTCAATATACTCTAATATAGGTGACCTAGTCACCGCCCATCATTTATTTAAGAAACTTGTGTGGATTGCTCTCTTATTGCATGATTTCTCGTAACCACTCAGATCTAATCTATTTGATGACCCTTGTAAATGTTTTGCATTTTTTTCTTTGAAACAGTTTTGCTTGTCTCTCTGAAAACAGAAACTTGGTTTATCTTTCGGAGTCACCGACTTACATAACTCGGTTCTACCGAACTTGCAGTTAAGCTGCACTACACAAACTCGGTATCACTGATTTATCCATCTCGGAGCCACCGATTTTCTTGGAGTTCAAATTTTATGTTTTCCTGATATAGTTTACTTTGCTTTCTGTTCCCGGACAATCTTGTTCCTTCTATGATCCCTTAAAAAACACTTTAGGGGGAGAAGGACAAACACCACTTCGGGGGAGAAAATCATTATTCAAGGATCCCTAGCTCCAAGGGGAAGAAACCTCACATTTGCCAAAGGCAGAGACTCTACCTTCACTGACCTTTGAACTCCATGCTTGTCAATGATCCCTGTCACTACTCCCAAGTTTGACCTTTTTGGTAATTTATGTCAATGGGGAGAATATCAAAGCTTCATGCTAAAGGGAGAGTCACATGCTTATGCAAAAGGGAAGATACGATTTAGGGGGAGAGGAAAATAGATAATCAAGGAGAATAAGAACATGTAGGGAGAGAAAACTACTGTTGAAAAGTAATATTTTGATATCTTACTTTTCTCACCCTATCCAATCCCAATAGCTACATGCTGAGATTCAAGGGGAGAGGATGAACTACTACTTTCATATCTAAAGGGGAGAAAGTTCTAAAGAATTTATGCCTAAGGGGTATACATATTAATCTTAAGGGTTATCATACTTTATATGTTCTCCATATCTTGGTACCTTTGAGTTATATTTGCTTCTGCTTAGTAGAATACTCTTGTGTTTCCTAACATTGTTTTTTCAAGTGTGTCTCTACTACTAGAATGCTCAAGAGCTCAAGGTAAATATATGCATCATATCTTTGATCAACATGATATCTTGCTTCTTGCACATACTGTTTGCAAGAGTGAAGTCTTGATCAAGGATATACGTTTCATTCACATATATTGATGCATATAGCCAAGATACACATGACTTCTTACATCCCTTCATCCATACGTGTGTCCATGCATTCCAAAGAAAATATCCTTTAAAGGACTACACACACTTAGGGGGAGCAAATCTAAGTCATGTGTTTCTCAAAGACTTCATTGAATCCGTGCATATCTTTATTTGAAGCTTTGATTGTTTGTTGTCATAAATTACCAAAAAGGGGGGAGATTAAAAGCACAATATGATCCATTGGTGGTTTTAATAATTCATGACAACATACATTGTCTCTTGGACTAACACCTCTATCTAGTACATCTCAAATGATGGTCCATGAAGATCTGAGTTGGCAAAAAGGTTGAGGAGATTGTGGAATTACCCCAAGATGCAAGGAAATAGGTTGGCCAAGCTTCAAGAAAGAGGAATCTACATTTTATATTTGTGATAAATTACTTTGAGTCTATAGGAAAGCCAACACTATTAAAAGGGGCTAAAGTTTTGATGGTGAGCAATATGCTCAAACGTGCACAAGTGACAGCCACCAAAACATCCACATACTCTCCCACCAAAGTCCGTCCTAAGCCAAATATACCAAATCGGTGCAACCAACTTTACTATCCCGGTGCCACCGAGTTCCAAACCCTAGACAGACTCAGCCAAACCCTAACACTTCGGTGCAGCCGACACAACACTTGGTGCCACCGAGTTGGGTTGCCAACTTCCTGTTACGCAAATCCTCATTTTCGGTCTGACCGAGAATGGTGAATCGGTGTCACCGAGTTTGGTAATTTTGACCGTTGCTCACCCTGTCGGTGCAACCGAGAGTTATATATCGGTCCATCCGAGATTCGAAAGTTGCCACTTTTTGTCACTTTGGTACCACCGAGTTTTACACTTCGGTGTCATCGAGACTGACTTATTGTGTGTAACGGTTGCATTTTTGGGGATGCCTATATATACCCCTTCACCACCACCCACTCGATAGAGAAGCACTCAGAACTATTCCATACTTATCCTACTCAGTTTTCTGAGAGAGAACCACCTACCCTTGTGTCGAGGTCAAGATCTTCCATTCCAACCATATGGATCTTGATTTCTAGCCTCCCCAAGTTGCTTTCCACCAGTCCCATCTCTTCTACCAAGCCAAATCTGTGTGAGAGAGAGATTGTGTGTTGAGGAGTCTATCATCTTGAAGTACAAGAGCAAGGAGTTCATCGTTATTACTAATCCTATTACCTTTTGGAGGGTGGTGCCTCCTAGATTGGTTAGGTGTTGCTTGGGAACCTCCTAATTCGTGTTGTGGAGTGAACCAAGAAATTTGTAAGGGCAAGGAGATCGCCTACTTCATGAAGATCTACCCATAGTGATGCTCGTCATTCGTGGACGAAAGCCGCATGCAATAGTCAAGGTTGCTTCTTCATGGAACCCTCAGTGGGTAGAGCCCTTCGTGGACTCTCACGACCGTTACCCTTCGTGGGTTTAAGACTCCATGAACATGGACGTACAATAGCACCACCTATCGGAACCACGGGAAAAAACCTTGCGCCTCCTATTGTGTTTGATCTTTCTAACCGATCTCTTTAATTACATGTGCAATGTCTTTACTTTTCGCTGCCATACTTGTAGACATGCATGTGTAGGGTTGTTAGACTATCTATATTTGCTAAAAGTATTAAAATCTGCCAACCAATTAACTTGGGAAAAGGTTAGGTTTTAAATTTCTGCTAGTAATCTATTCACCCCCCTCTAGACATGCCTCTCTCAATCCTACAGGAGTAATAGTAGTAGATGCAGAATCGTTTCAGTCTACTTGATACGGACGTGATGCCTATATGCATGATCCTGTCCTTGGATAACTACATGATTATTTTCTTTTCTATCAATTGCTCGACAGTAATTTGTTTACCCACCCTTATATTTGCCTTCAAGAGAGAAGCCTCTAGCGATACATATGGCCCTCGGGTGTACTTTCCATAATATATTTTAAGATCTATAAACCAAAAATACCAAAAATACTTTGGTGCAATTTATTTACATTTTACTTTCCGTTCTCGTTTACATCTACCTCTATCGGATATAATCCTTGCAAATAACCATGAAGGGATTGACAACCCCTTTATAGCGTTGGGTGCAAGAGTTTGATTGTTTGTGTAGGTGCATTCATTGGTGACTTGCTTGCTACCCCTATTAGATTGATACCTTGGTTCTCATCAACTGAGGGAAATACTTATCTACTTTGTTGCATCACCCTTTCCTCTTCAGGGTAAAACCAACGCAAGCTCAAGAGGTAGCAAGAAGGATTTCTGGCGCCGATGCCAGGGAGGATACATAACAAGTCAAGATAAGATTTCTTCCGTCAACTTGCCAATTTCTGGCAGTGTTGCTGGGGAGATCTACATCAAGCCTACCAAGTACTCATCACAAACTCATCTCTTGCATTTACATTAGTTGCCATTTGTCTCTCGTTTTCCTCTCCCCCACTTCTAAAATGATTTTCAAAAAATACCAAAAAGATTTTCCTTTTTATTCGCCCTTCTTCCTTTCACCTTTTCATTTTCCTCCTGCTTGCTCGCATGCTTGCTTGCTTGCTTTGCCATCATGTCTGAAGCGGGGGAGGTTATTGCTGAAAATCTAGGGGGTATTGCTAGTACAAACCTTGAGGCAAAATTTGAATCTTGCTCTCTAAAATTACATCTTGCAGATTCCACTATTAAGAAACCTATGGGAAGGATTCATGATGTTGTTATTGTTGCAAATAGAAATTATGTGCCCATATATTTCCTTGTCTTTGATATAGATTGCAATCCTACATGTCCTATTATTCTTGGTAGACCTTTCTTTAGAACGATTGGTGCAATTATTGACATGAAAGAAGGAAACATTAGATTCCAATTTCCATTAAGGAAAGGTATGGAACACTTTCCTAGAAATAAAATAAGATTTCCTAGTTAATCTATTATGAAATATACTTTTGGATTGCATACCAAATATGAGAATACCTAGATCTTTTGCGTTTTGCCTAGCTAGGGGCGTTAAACAATAGCGCTTGTTGGGAGGCAACCCAATTTTATTTTTGTATTCTGTTTTTGCTTCAGTTTTTCAGTGTTTCCCACATTATTGTGTTTTGGTGTTTCAGTTAGTGTTTTATCCAAGTAAAACCTTTGGGTTATCTATGGTAGCTGTTGATTTGATCTTGCTGAAAAACAGAAACTTTTGCGCTCAGTCCAAGAATTTTCTAAACTGTTTAGAGCGTCAAAAGAGTCTGAAATGTTTAAAAAAGATTGATATATAAATTTTCCAGGTTTTACTATTTTTTTCAGAATTTTTTGAGTTACACAATTATACGAAGTTTTCAGATTGCTACAAACTGTTCTGTTTTTGACAGATTCTCTTTTCTTTGAGTTGTTTGCCTATTTTGATGAATCTTTGGGTTGTATCATGGGGTATGAACCATGGATAAGTTATAATACAGTAGGTATAACACCAATATAAATAAAGAATGATTTCACAACAGTACCTAAAGTGGTGATTTATTTTCTTATACTAACGGATCCTACGAGTCTTCTGTTGAGTTTTGTGTTATGAAGTTTTCAAGTTTTGGGTAAAGATTTGATGGACTACGGAATAAGGAGTGGCAAGAGACTAAGCTTGGGGATGCCCAAGGCACACCAACTCATATTCAAGGATGCCAAAAATCCTAATCTTGGGGATTCCCCGGAAGGCATCCCCTCTTTTGTCTTCAATCCATTAGTAAATTTACTTGAGGCTATATTTTTATTCACCACATGATATGTGTTTTGCTTGGAGCGTCTTGTATGATATGAGTCTTTGCTTGTTAGTTTGCCACAATCATCCTTGCCACACACATTTTTGAGAAGGACACACTGAATCGCAAATTTGTTAGAATGCTCTATATGCTTCACTTATATCTTTTGAGTTAGGCAATTTTTCTCTATGTGCTTCACTTATCTTTTAGATCAAGGTGGTGTTTGCGTTTTATAGAAATAGTTGAACTCTCGTACCTCACTTATATTATTTTGGGAGTCTCTAAACAGCATGGTAATTGGTCTAGGTTATGAATTTAGTCCTAATATGATAGGCATCCAAAAGGGATATAATAAAAACTTCCATATTAAGTGCATTGAGTATTTATGAGAAGTTTGATTCCTTGCATAAAGTTTTGAGATATAAAGATGGTAATGTTAAGAGTCATGTTATAGGAAGTAATTGTGATTTGGTAAAATACTTGCGTAAAGGTTTGTGATTCCCGTACCATGCACGTATGGTGGACCGTTATATAAGGAAGTCGGAGCATGACATGTGTATAGATTGTTGACCTTTGTGTGAGGATCGAGAGCATGCGATGGTTAACTCCTACCAACCTCTCCCCTAGGAGAATGTGTTTAATACTTTGCTTCAATGACTAATTGACTTTTTCAATAAGTATGTGAGTTCTTTATGACTAATGTTTAGTCCATGGATTATACGCACTCTCACCCTTCCACCTTTGCTAGCCTCTCTAGTACCGCGCAACTTTCGCCGGTACAACAAACACCTTCGTCAAAATAGCCACCATATACCTTGCTCAAAACAGCCACCGTACCTACCTATTATGGAATTACCATAGCCATTCTGAGATATATTGCCATGAAACTTCCATTGTTTCCTTTTATGACATGCACCATCACTTCTATATTGCATATAGAGTCATATTTTGTCATAGGTATCGATTTGTAATTTTCGTTTGAGTTGTAAGTAAATAAAGTGTGATGATTATCATTATTAGAGCATGTCCCATGTGAGTAAAGGATGATGGAAGCTATGATTCCCTCACAACTAGGAATGAGATTCCGGACTTTATGAAAAAAATAAAAGAGGCCAGCTAAGCCCAAGTAAAAAATATAATAAAAGAGGCCTTAGATGCAAACCAATAAAAAATGAGAGAAAAGAGAGAAGGGACATTGATACTACCTTTTTCCACACTTGTGCTTCAAAGTAGCACCATGGTCTTCATAATAGAGAGTCTCCTATTTTGTCACTTTCATATAACTAGTGGAAATTTTTCTTCGTGATGCACGTCCACTTAGTTCCTCTTTGAGCTTTCATACACTTATAGCCCTAGTGTAACATCCCAAAATTTCATTTTGGAATGTTATGATTATAGCTATGCATCTAGCAGCATCATTGCTTGAATGTATGTGTTTGTTGAAATGTCTCTTCTGGATTTCAGAAAGCTCTTTCTACTTTTCCCTAAGTTGCTTTCACCTATTTGACATTTTGGTTAAAAGTTCAAATAAGAGAGGAGTAACATGACACTCCACACCAGGGACTAATTGGTGATATATTTGAACAATAATAACCAGGAGTTATTTTGAAAATATTTTCAAAAAGGGTTTAAAAACAATTAGGCAATTTCTGAAAATAATATTTTTTTCAAAGTGTTCAAATGACAGAATAGAAATGTTCATTAAATAGAATTTATTATTCTGTTAATTTTGATATATAATACCCCTATATTTAGAGACGATTTGAATGCTTTAAAAGCTTTTGAATGTCTCTGGAAAATTATTAAAAAGAAACGGTAACCGTTTCCGGTATTAAACGGGCCGGCCCACGACAGTTATTCGTGCATTTACTACCGACCGGCCGACCGCGCGTAACGGACACGCCCTCCTCTCACTGACGCTGGACCCCACCTGACCGACCGTTTCACCGAACGATCATCTTCTCCCTCCCCCGCACGCGCCGGAGACTCGCCGGCCGTTTCCTCCCCTCGCCGGATCTCTCTCCTCTCTTAACTCCCCGCACCCTCGAGCACCTATATAAGAGCCCCACAGCCCCGCCCTTCATTTTCCCCCGAGCCCCCTCTGTCCCTCGCCGGAAGACCGCGCAATTGCTCGCCGGAGCTCCCACCCCCACCGGACCTCCCGTCGACCGTAGCCACCGATTCCGTCCACCTCTCGCCCAACCGACCTCACCAATCGACTCCGGAGAACCGTCGCCGTCGCCCGGACCACTTCCCCGTCTTCCCCGACCACCGGAGCACCAACGCCGTCGTCTTTGCCATTCCGGACTCGCCGGAGATCTCCGGCGCCGGCGACTTTTCCCCGTAAGCTCCCCTCGACCATCGGATCCTGAATCAACGACCGAGATTAGAACAGATTTAAATCCGAACCGGTATCCTCTACCGACCGGTCGCCCGCTCTAAATCACCTACCGCACGCGCTCGCTAGCCAATAGGATCGCGCCACGTAGCCCCCTGGCCCTTGCAAAGTCAAGTTTCTTTTTCAGTTTTGTTTTAATTAACAGAATGTTTTCAAAATTTGTTTTAGCTATATCTTTTAATCTATTTAGTGTTTTGAGTTGATTCTTTTTGAAATAGCTCACATTTTTCATGTAGTTTCACCCTGTACTTTTAAATTTCAAATTTGAACTATAAAATTTGAATTTAATCAAATTTGCTCAAAATCTTCAAATCTGAATAACTAGAGTTTGAAAATAGATTTTGATATGATTCTTTTTGCTACTGTTTGATATTGGTTAGGACTATCTCCATGTTTAGTTTGAGGATTTTTAGGATGATTTTGAATAGTGTTTTAGCTATAAACAGAATCTGCTTAGTATTATAATATAGTTTTATAAACTCAATCTTAATTAGTTTGATTTAGATTTGGTTTCATTTGTTTATTAGGTCCTGTTAATAAACATTTAGTGTTTTCACTCACTGTTAATAAAAATATAAATTTGCTTAGTTTAATTTTATTTAACATAGGAATCACAACTTCTTTTCAAATAGGTTAATTTGATTAAAACAACTAGTTAGTAATAGTTTTGTTTTGTTCTCTTGTTAGTAAAACTATATTTATTCCATTTAGTGTTTATCAAAACTTTTACAAACTTTAAAAAAGTTTTCTCAACAAACTTAGATTCAAAATAGTTTTATTAAGATAGTAGTGTTTTATCAATCAGCTCCTAGTAAACAAAACTTTGTGTGTTTTCTTACTTGAGATTTGTGCATTGTTTTGTCTTGATTGTTTACTAGTTCTTGGTTGATGTTTGTGAGTTACAATATTTTGTTGTATGCTTATTGAGTGCTTGTTTGCTTTGTTAGATTATCCGGAGTGCGAAGCTTGTTACTTAGAGTCACTCACGTACGAAGATCATCAATCAGGCAAGTCACTTTGACCATGTTTACCCATGTTTTATATGCATTAGTTCTACCATCTCCCCAATTGCATGCAAGATAGGTTAGTTGGAAACTTGGTTACATTGTAGTAGTATCATGTGGTAGGTACCCCCCTCAACCTCTTTGACACATTGGCCCCGGGAAACGTTGTTTTACCTTTTGCTATGCCATTAGTAGACGGGGTTGGTTGTGTGATTCATGAGAGTTGAGAGAGTTAATAATTTCAAGACCTACATAATGATCAAGATTTAAGACTCCGAGTTTTCAACATACCTCTGGGTGGATGATGGTTGAACGGCACCCTGGAGAAACCAGTGGATTTGCCTAGGTGATGCTGGAGATGGCCAGTATTCACGCGGAAAGGTCCACCCAGGCACAAAGAGATGGATGGGTGCTTCAAGACCCAAGGCTTACCTGCACAGCCACAAGTCATTATGGGCTCTGGCTTGGTTGGATATCGTGGTGACCCTGGACAGGCGGTGCTACGAGAGGTAGAAGAACGGTAGGAAAGGATGGGCACCGACAGCGTCGCAGGGAAACCCTTTGGAAGACCATGTTTTGGTCATCCATTTCTCAAACACCCTGAAGTGCGAGAAATCAAACAGAGGCGATCAAATCTTGTGGGGAATGTGTGCAAAACTCTGCAGAGTATTCAAAACCTAATCGATTAGCCGTGTCCACGGTCATGGACGACTTGAGCCAAAGGAATTGAAACTTCCGGAACTCTCAACACAATTAATATGATGATGTGGGTATTTAATAATTTTGGGTATGAGAAATGGTTGGTGGAACCATCTCATTAATCAACCAACTTAGTAATATTTTGCTTAGCCCTTTCTTGATGTAGGAAAAATTGGCTTTACGCAAAACTTACCACCTCACCTGCCATATATGCATATAGACTAGATGATTATCTTTTCACCCTTCTCTTGTGACTTTGCCGGCATATTCCATATGCTGACCTACACGGCTGCAACGTATCATGTTGTAGAGTACTTTTCCGACCAGGAGTGAGGACACGTTCTATGCTCAGTGAGATGCCCTTGGAGTCAGATGGACTCACCTACCTTCGACGTTTCCGCAAGACTTAGTTATTCTCATGAGTTGGCCTTCGGCCACTTTATTGTAATAAAGGACTCGATATGAGATTTTGATTAATACAATGCTGTGTGATTTCCCTTTGATATATACATTGATGTACCGTGTGTGTACCAGCATGATCTTGGGACGGTACGGAAACACCGGAGACTTGACCTTTTAGGTTGGGTCGTTACACCTAGTGCATCCATTGCATGGCAATGCATACTCACTCACATTGATATCTATTGATGGGCATCTCCAGAGCCCGTTGATACGCCTAGTTGATGTGAGACTATCTTCTCCCTTTCCTTGACAACCTCCACCATTTTCTATTCCACCTATAGTGCTATATCCAAGGCCCACGCTCATGTATTGCGTAATAGTTGAAAAAGTTTGAGAAAATAAAGGTGAGAAAACAATTGCTTGACTTTTCATAGGGGTTGTGCATGATATAAATACTTTGTGTGGGGAAGATGGAGCATAGCCAGACCATATGATATTGTAGGGCTAACTTTCTTTTGCCATTATATTTTGAAGATATACAATTGATTTGCTAGTATGCATGAAACATTATTGTTTTTATATCAATATTAATCTTTTGTGTTGAGTCTTACGGATCTGAATATTCATGCCACAATAAAGAATATTACATGGATAAATATGTTAGGTAGCACTCCACATCAAAAAAATTGTTTTTATCATTTACCTACTCGAGGATGACCAGGAATTAAGCTTGGGGATGCTGATACGTCTCTAATGTATCTATAATTTTTGATGATGGCATGCTATTATATTATCTGTTTTGGATGTTTTATATGCATTAATATGCTATTTTTATATTATTTTGGGACTAACCTATTAACTTAGAGCCTAATGCCAATTTTTGTTTTTTCCTTGTTTTTGTGTTCTGCATATATGGAATATTAGACGGAGTCGAAGGAATTTTTCTGGAAGGAAACAAATCAACCAGGCTTGGAGTGCACGGCAGGAAAGCTGCTAGAGAGCCACAAGCCTGCTAGGCGCCCCCTCCCTAGTCACGCCTGGCAGGCTTGTTGTCTCCTGGCAGGTCTCCTAACCCTAATCACTGGCCTATAAATTCCCAAATATTCCCCCAATATCAAAAAGAGCCACAAAAATACTTTTCGCTGACAGAAGCCTCCGCTCCTGAGAGATCCAATCTCTGAGCCTTTTCTGATAATCTGCCGGAGGGAGTTTCGATCACGGAGTGCATCTACATCAACTCCATTGCCCCTCTGATGATGCGTGAGTAGTCCACCACAGACCTACGGGTCCAAAGCTAGTAGCTAGATGGCTTTTTCTCTCTCTTTGATCTTCAATACCATGTTCTTCATGATCTTCATGGGGATCTATCCTATGTAATTCCCATTTGTGGTGTGTTTGTCAAGACCCGATGAATTGTGAGTTTATGTTCAGCTTATACATGAATCTTATTTCAATCTCTTCTCAATTCTTATTTGCATGATTTCATATCCTTGTAAGTCTCTTAGAGTTATTGGTTTGGTTTGGCCAACTAGATTGGTAATTCTTGCAATGGAAGAAGTGCTTGGTTTTGGGTTCAATCTTGCGGTGTCCTCACCCAGTGACATAGTAGGGGTAGCGAGGCACGTATTGTATTGTTGCCATCAAGGGTAACAAGATGGGGTTTCATCATATTGCTTGACTTTATCCCTCTACATCATGTCATCTTTCTTAATGTGTTACTCTGTTCTTCATGAACTTAATACTCTAGATGCAGGTAGGAGTCGGCCGATGTGTGGAGTAACAGTACTAGATGCAGAATCGTTTCGGTCTACTTGATACGGACGTGATGCCTATATGCATGGTGATTGCCTTGGATAACTACATGATTATTTGTTTTTCTATCAATTGCTTGACAGTAATTTGTTTACCCACCATGATATTTGCCTTCAAGAGAGAAGCCTCTAGTGAAACCTATGGCCCCCGGGTGTACTTTTTGTAATATATTTTCAGATTTATTAACCAAAAATACCAAAAAATACTTTGCTGCAATTTATTTACCTTTTACTTTCCGTTCTCGTTTACATCTACCTCTATCGGATCTAATTCGTGCCTATAACCGTTAAGGAACTGACAACCCCTTTATAGCGTTGGGTGCAAGAGTTTGATTGTTTGTGTAGGTGCATCCATTGGTGACCTTCTTGTTACTCCTACTGGATTGATATCTTGGTTCTCATCAACTAAGTTAAATACTTATCTACTTCGCTGCATCACCCTTTCCTCTTCAAGGGAAAACCAACGCAAGCTCAAGAGGTAGGAATCATATCTACTATATGAATCATGTTCGACATTTTGGTCTCTTGTGTTCCGAGGCCATGTCTATACATGCTTAGCTCGTCAAGTTTAACCCGAGTGTTCCGCATGTGCAACACTAGCTTGCACCCATTGTATGTGAACGTAGAGTCTATCACACCCGATCATCACGTGGTGCTTTAAAACGATGAACTTTCTCAACGGTGCACACTCGGGGAGAACACAATTTTATCTTGAAATTGTAGTGTGGGATCACCTTATAATGCTACCGTCGTCCTAAACAAAATAAGATGCACAAAAGTATTAACATCACATGCAAATCATAAGTGACATGATATGGCCTTGAACTTGTGCTTTTGATCTCCATCTATAGAACAACGGCATGATCTCCATCGTCACCGGCATGACACCATGATATCCATCATCTTGATATCCATCAACATGTCGCCATCGAGATTGTCACGAAAATTGTTGCTTCCACGACTATTGCTAACTCATATCGACAAAGTAAAGCAAAAACGATGAAAATAAATTAAAGATAACCCTATGGCTCCTGTCGGTTGTCGTACTCATCGACATGCAAGTCATGATATTCTATACAAAACATGATCATCTCATACATCACATATATCTCATCATGTAATTTGCCATATCACATCACAACATACCCTGCAAAAACAAGTTTGACATCCTCTAATTGTTGTTGCATGTTTTACGTGGCTGCTACGCGTATCTAGCAAGAACGATTCTTACCTATTGAAAAACCACAACGGTGATACACAAATTGCTATTCAACCTTCTAGAGGACCGCGTTTGTCAAATCCAATCCAACTAGATAGGAGAGACAAACACCCGCCAGCCATCTTTATGCAACAAAGTCACATGTCAGTCGATGGAACCGGTCTCTCGTAAGCGTACGGGTAAGGTTGGTCTGGGCTGCTTCATCCCACAATACCACTGAATCAAGAAAAGACCAAGGGAGGAAGAAATCTGAATATCAAGTCCATAAAATCCTTTGTGTTCTACTTCTGATCTCATCTATGCATAAACTTGGCTCTGATACCATTGTTGGGGAATGTTGCATGGGAAACAAAAACTTTCCTACGCACACACAAGATCTATACATGGTGATGAGCATATACAAGAGGGAGAGTGGATCTAGATACCCTTGTAGATCGCTAAGCGGTAAGCGTTAAGAAACGCGGTTGATGTAGTCCAACATCTTCGCGATCCAAATCGCAAGCCGTCCCGCGATCCAATCACGATCCTTCCGATCTAGCGCCGAACGGATGGCACCTCTGCGTTCAGCACACATACAGCTCAATGATGTCTTCGCCTTCTTGATCCAGAAAGCGGGGGCAGATAGGTAGAAGATTTCTCAAACAACATGACGGCATGGTGGCGATGGTGGTGGTGCTATTCCGACAGGGCTACGCCTAACGCTACCGAAACCATGAACGGAGGAGAAAATGATCTAGGGAGAGAGAGGGGCGCCAAGGGCTTCGTGTGTTCTCTTGGGGAGCCCCTCACCTCTATACATATATAGGTGGAGGGGTGTGGCCAAGGGGGAGGAGTTGGACTCCCAGTCCAATTCCCTCCCTATCCAAAACCAGGTGGACTTTCCACCTCTTCCAAGCCACATGGGCCTTGAGGGACTTGTGTGCCTGGCACACTAAGGCCAGGGCGCCTCCCCTCAGCCCATGCAAACCCTTGGGATGTGGTGGAACCCTTGGTGGACTTCTGGACTCCTCCAAAAGTTTCTGGAACCTTCTAGAAGCTTCCCGGTACAATACCGGAAAACCCACAACTTTTCCGATAGCCAAAATATGACTTCCTATAAATAAATATTTACCTTAGCAACATTCCGGAGCTCCTCGTGATGTCTAGGATCTCATATGAGACTCCAAACTACCTTCGGTCATCAACATACATAACTCAACAATACCAAATCGTCACCGAATGTTAAGTGTGCAGATCCCGCGGGTTCAAGAACTATGTAGACATGACCGATACAACTCTAAGGTCAATAACCAATAGTGGGACATGGATGCCCATATTTGTTCCTACATAGTCTACAAATATATTTATCAGTCCAACCACGATGTGAAGGATTCAGACTATCCCGTATGTAGTTTCCTTTGTCCATCGGTATGTTACTTGCCCGAGATTTGACAGTCATTATCTCCATACCTAGTTCAATCTCGTTACTGGCAAGTCTCTTTACTCATTTCTTAATACAAGATCCCATGACTAACTCCTTAGTCACATTGCTTGCAATCTTCTTGTGATGTTGTATTACCGAGTGGGCCCAGAGATACCTCACCGTCATATGGAGTGACAAATCTCAGTCTCGATCCACGCCAACCTAACAAACTATTGGGGAACGTCGCATGGGAAACAAAAATTTTCCTACGCACACGCAAACCTATCCATGGTGATGAGCATATACGAGAGGGAGAGTGGATCTACGTACCCTTGTAGATCGCTAAGCGGAAAGCGTTAAGAAACGTGTTTGGTGTAGTCGAACTTCTTTGCGATCCAAATCGCCGAGCGTCCCGCGATCCAATCACGAACCGTCCCGCGAACACATCATGATCCGTCCCGCGAACTCATCACGATCCGTCTCATGATATTGATCACGATCTGTCCCACGAACTCATCACGATCCGTTCCGTGATAACATCACGAACCGTCTCGCAATCTTGATCACGGTCCTTCCAATCTAGCGCCGAACGGGCGGCACCTCCGCGTTCAGCACACGTGCAGCTTGATGACGATCTCCACTGTCTCGATCCAGCGAGAGGAGGTGGAGAGGATAGAGAGTTGACCGGCAGCGTGACGACGCTCCGGTGATGGTGGTGGAGTAATTCCGGCAGGGCTTCGCCTAAGCGCTGCAGAAAACCGATCTAGAGGAGAGACTATGCACTGGTGTAACGGGTAACACGTGGCCGGAAATTCTGTCCAAAAACCACCCAATCCACTAGTATATATACGAGGAGAGGAGAGAAGAGGCAGCCAACGCCTTTGGGTCGGCCGAAATAGGAGGTGGGAAGCAATCCTACTTCACCTCCAATCCTAGTTGGAGTAGGATTGCCTCCTATTGGCTGATTTTCCACTTTTTGCTTTAGGACTTTCTCTCCTGCGCCATGGGCCTTTGTGGCTGTTTTCCCAGCCCACTAAGGGCTGGTTATTATTCTACCACAGCCCATGGACCTCTTGGGGTTGAAATACCCCTCCCGGAGGCCTCCCGGTACACTACCGGCACTCCCGGCACTCCCGGTACACTACCGATGAGCCCGAAACTTTTCCGGAAACCAAACTGGGACTTCCTATATATGAATCTTTACCTCCGGACCATTCAGGAGCTCCTCATGACATCCGGGATCTCATCCGGGACTCCAAACAAACTTCGGTCACCACCATACATAACTCTACACTATCGAAACGTCACCGAACCTTAAGTGTGCAGATCCTGCGGGTTCGAGAACTATGTAGACATGACCGAGACACCTCTACGGTCAATAACCAATGGCGGGACCTCGACGTCCACATTGGTTCGTACATATTCTATGAAGATCTTTATCGGTCGAACCTCTATGTCAAGGATTCAGTTAATCCCGTATAACGTTCCCTTTGTTCTTCGGTATGTTACTTGCCCGAGATTCGATCGTCGGTATCTCCATACCTAGTTCAACCTCGTTACCGGCAAGTCTCTTTACTCGTTTCGTAATACAAGATCCCGCAACTAACAATTAGTCACATTGCTTGCAAGGCTTATGTGATGTTGCATTACCGAGTGGGCCCCGAGATACCTCTCCGTCACACGGAGTAACAAATCCCAGTCTCGATCCATGCTAACTCAATAGACACAATCGGAGATACCTGTAGAGCACCTTTATAGTCACCCAGTTACGTTGCGACGTTTGATACACACAAGGCACTCCTCCAATATCTGTGAGTTGCATGATCTCATGGTCATAGGAACACATACTTGACATGCGGAAAACAGTAGCAATAAACTGACACGATCATATGCTACGTTTGCAGTTTGGGTCTTGTCCATCACATCATTCTCCTAATGATGTGACCCCCTTATCAAATGACATCTCATGTCCATGGCTAGGAAACCGTAACCATCTTTTGATCAACGAGCTAGTCTATTAGAGGCATACTAGGGACATGGTTTTGTCTATGTATCCACACATGCATCTAAGTCTCCGATCAATACAATTATAGCATGGATAATAAACGTTATCATGAACAAGGAAATATGATAATATCTAATTTATTATTGCCTCTAGGGCATATTTCCAACACAAACACCCTTGGAGATACAAGTAGAGCACCTTTATAGTCACCCAGTTATGTTGTGACGTTTTATACACACAAGGCATTCCTCCAGTGTCAGGGAGTTGCGTGATCTCATGGTCGTAGGAACAGATACTTGACATGCACAAAACAATAGCAATAAACTGACATGATCATATGCTACATTTATAATTTGGGTCTTGTCCATCACATCATTCTCCTAATGATGTGATCTCGTTATCAAATGACAACACATGTCTATGGCAAGGTGTAGCGACCCGACCTGAAAGGTCGAATCTCCGATGTTTCTATACCATCCCAAGATCATGCTGGTACTCACACGGTACATCAATGTATATATCAAAGGGAAATCACACAGCATAAATTAATCGAAATCTCATATCAAGTCCTTTATTACAATAAAGATTACAATAAAGTGGATGAAGGCCAACTCATGAGAATAACTAAGTCTTGCGGAAGCATCGAAGGTATATGAGTCCATCTGACTCCAAGGGCATCTTACCAAGCATAGAGCGTATCCTCACTCCTGGTCGGAAAAGTACTCTACAACATGATACGTTGCAGCCGTGTAGGTCAGCATATGGAATATGCCGGAAAAGTCACAAGAGAGGGGTGAAAAGATAATCATCTAATCTACATGCATATATGGCAGGTGGGGTAGAAAGTTTTTGCGTAAAGCCAATTTTCCTACATCAAGAGAGGGCTAAGCAAAATTATTACTAAGTTGGTTGATTAATGAGATGGTTCCACCAACCAATTCTCATACCCACGTTATTAATACCCCCATCATCATATTAATTGTGTTGAGGGTTCCGGAAGTTTCAGTTCCTTTGGCTCAATTCGTCCATGACCATGGACACGACTAATCGATTAGGTTTGAGTACTCTGCAGAGTTTTGCACACGTTCCCCACAAGATTTGGTCGCCTCCGTTTGATTTCTCACACTTCAGGGTGTTTGAGAAACGGATGACCAAAACATGGTCTTCCAAAGGGTTTCCCTACGACTCTGTCGGTGCCCATCCTTTCCTACCATTCTTCTACATCTCGTCGCACCGCCTGTCCAGGGTCACCACGATATCCAACCAAGCTAGAGCCCATAATGACTTGTGGCTGTGCAGGTAAGCCATGGGTCTTGAAGCATCCATCCATCTCTTTGTGCCTAGGTGGACCTTTCCGCATGAATACTGGCACATCTCCAGCATCATCTAGGCTAACCACTGGTTTCTCCAGGGCGCCGTTGAACCATCATCCACCCAGAGGTAAGTTGAGAACTCAGAGTCTTGATGTCTTGATCATCTTGCAGGTCTTGAAATTATTACCTCACAACTCTCATGAATCACACAACCAACCCCGTCTACTAATAGCATAGCAAAATTTAAATCAACGTTTCCCGGGGCCAATGTGTCAAATGGTTGTGGGGTACCTACCACATGATACTACAACAAGCAACCAACTTTCCTATTTACCTACTTTGCATGCAATTGGGGAGATGGAAGAAATAATGCAATAAAACATAGGTATCCATGATCAAAGTGACTTGCCTGATTGACGATCTTCGTACTCGAGGGACTCTAGGTAACAAGCCTCGCACTCCGGATGATCTAACGAAATCAAACAAGAGCACTCAATAATCATACATCAAACAAGAGTACTTTTCCGACCAGGAGTGAGGATACGCTCTACGCTCGGTGAGATGCCCTTGGAGTCAGATGGACTCATCTACCTTCGATGCTTCCGCAAGATTTAGTTATTCTCATGAGTTGGCCTTCAGCCACTTTATTGTAATCTTTATTGTAATAAAGGACTCGATATGAGATTTCGATTAATTTATGCTGTGTGATTTCCCTTTGATATATACATTGATGTACCGTGTGAGTACCAGCATGATCTTGGGATGGTACAGAAACACCGGAGATTCGACCTTTCAGGTCGGGTCGCTACACTAGGAAACCTTAACCATCTTTGATCAACAAGCTAGTTTAGTAGAAGCTTACTAGGGACACTTTGTTGTCCATGTATCCATACATGTTTCTGAGTTTCCAATTAATACAATTATAGCATGGATAATAAATGATTATCATGAACAGGAAAATATGATAATAACTAATTTATTATTGCCTCTAGGGCATATTTCCAACTAAGCCTTTCGTGACCTCGCCTCCATCTCCATCCGACTCCATGTGAGCCCCTGCCCATTTTCCCTTTGTTTTCCTCACCATTTCTGTTTTGTAGCCTTGCTAGCCGCTATACCAAGTGTCGCCGTCCCCATGGATGTCAAGCATGGCGTTTTCGTTCCTCTCTGCTCAAATAGACAAGCCTAGCGTGATCCCCACGGACATAGCAAGCCGTGGCACGCCTCAAATTGCTCGTTTGCAAGCTAATGTAGGTTCGGCTAAACCCATGCCATGGCCTCCACCAAACCTTGCGCCAACCTTGATTCCATCCACCCCACAGACCCTGAGACCACCCAGGGATGCGTGCGAGCGCGAGCTCCCTGTAGACCCCTTCTACACATCACAAATGGGCACCAGAGTAGCTGTTCTGGCATGCCTCCATTGTCGGAGGAGGTCGCTAGAGGTTAAACTCCGGCGGACTAACTTGTCCTGTTTGTTTAGGCCTAAGAACCCTACTAATTACCTTCCCTAAGAAACTGCCAATGGGCCCCGTCCATGTTAATTTTCTGTTAGGTTTTACTGAAACTTGTTTAACACACTTAGGCAATGACATGTGGGTCCCAACCACCAGGTTTGACCTAGGCTGGCGCCTTTGACCTACCGATGTTAGGATGACCTCATGATGACACGGTAATGTTTTCTGGATTTTAAATAAATCTAAATGATTTATTTATTTTCAGAAAAAAATCCCTAAACTTCTGAAATTTATAGAAAATAATTTGTAAGTCCAATGAAGAAAAGTTATATATGAAAAATGATCAGCAAAACAGAAGAATATGTTTATGCCATGTTCATGCATGTTTGAACAAGTTAAAAACACCAACAAGGACAATTCAAGATTGGGGAGAATTATGAAATAGCATTTGGAGTTGGAATCAAACTTGTTTGAATACCACTTCAATTAACATGGTTAAATATACCTCTAGGTCAATCCAATACATTAACATGTCATGCCATTCACTTGATTGTGCATTGCATTGAATGTGGTCCTTCTTGTTTGTCGGTGTTGTTCCATCTCGGTAGATGATGATTCCGACATTATGATCGTTGACACTGATGAAGAGAAGTACTATCTTTATAATTGTCAAGAAAGCAACCCCCTTGAGCATACTAATATAAGCCCACTCTCTCGCTCCTGCTCTCTTTTACCGCATTAGGACAATAACGATTCAACTGTTACCTGTTCCCTGTAGCTGATTCGATTCCTTTGCATGACCTATCTTTGTCACAGCAAATAGTTGAAACCACTTAGCATGAGCAGAAACTGCTTGAGCCTTGTCATGCCTACTCATCCATGATTGCTTACTATGACTGCTATGCTTAGAGTCGTGTTAGTTCTGATCCATCTGGACGATGAATCGGAATGGATGTGTTCATGTCCTGATGTCTATGTGCTAAGTGTCTGAATCGGATTTCGTAAAGGTAGCGATGAGAGGTCATGTAGGATTACATAGCGGGTTGTCTCATTGAGGCTGTTCTTAAGAACTGAGTTCTATGTATGTTACCCAAGACAAGATACTACCACACACTGGAATGCTTAAGTGCCCCTCTCGGCTTATTAATCACCTTGATCTCTATCCAGGAGTTCCAACTAGTTTATGGTGTTTGTAGGAAAAGTGTTGGCGGCCCTGCATAGCGCTGCCAGACGGGGTGGGCTTTGATGTGGTATATACTGTTGCGGAATGTTGCATCAGAAACAAAAAAATTCCTACGCACACGCAAGATCTATCCATGGTAATGAGCATCTACGAGAGGGAGAGTGGATCTACAAACCCTTGTAGATCGCTAAACAGAAGCGTTAAGAAATTCGGTTGATGTAGTCGAACATCTTCGCGATCCATTCACGAGTCGTCCTACGATCTCATCATGAGTCGTCCTGCGATCCCATCATGTTCCTTCCGATCTAGCTCTGAACGGACGACGCCTCCGCGTTCAACACACATGTAGCTTGATGATGCCTTCACCTCCTCGATCCAGCGATCGATGGTGAAGTAGTAGATGAGTTTCGGCAGCACGACGGCGTGGTGATGGTGATGGTGAAGAACAATCTCTACAGGGCTTCGCCAAGCACTACAAAAACTATGATAGAGGATGAACTAGAGGGGCCGCGTTGCCGGCACATGGCTTGGGGAATTCTCAATGTGTTCTAGGTGCTAGCCTGCCCCTTTATTTATATGCTGAGCCCTGGGGTCGAAACTTGGAGAAACATCCTCCTCAAGGTCGGTTTGCCCACAAGGCAAGAGTCCTCCTCGGACACGAGGACCAGACGCTAGGGTCCTCGGCGTCTGGCCCCAGATGCCAGGGTCCCTGGCATCTAGCCCCTGGCCTATGCAAACCTCCTTTTGCACCTTCCTAAAGCCTCGTGGGCTTTACCCCTTGGCCCAAATAAAGTGTTCTTGTTCCCTGAACATTTCGGGAAACATTCAAAACTCTTTTCGGTGAATTTCGGAACCCTTCCGAAGACCAAACCCTATTATCCCATATATCAATCTTTACCTCCGGACTATTCCGAAACTCCTCGTTATGTCCGGGATCTCATCTGGGACTCTGAACAACTTTCGGTAACAAACATAACAACTCAATTATACTTATATCGTCACCAAACATTAAGTGTGTAGACCCTGCTGGTTTGGGAACTATGCAGACATGACCGAGACACCTCTACGGTCAATAACCAATAGCGGGACCTAGATGCCCATATTGGTTCCTACATATTCTACGAAGATCTTTGTCGGTTGAACCTGTCAAGGATTCAGTTAATCCCGTATGATGTTCCCTTTGTTCTTTGGTATGTTACTTGCCCGAGAATCGATCATCGGTATCTTTATACCTAGTTCAATCTCGTTACCAGGAAGTCTCTTTACTCGCTCCATAATACAAGATCATATGGCTAACACTTTAGTCACATTGCTTTCAAGGCTTGTTGTGATGTTGTATTATCGAGTGGGCCCTGAGATACGTCTCTGTCACACGGAGTAACAAATCCCAGTCTTGATCCATGCCAACTCAACAGACACCCTCAGAGATACCTATAGAGCACCTTTATAGTCACCCAGTTACGTTGCGATGTTTGATACACACAAGGTACTCCTCTGGTGCCAGTGAATTGCATGATCCCATGGTCATAGGAACAGATACTTGACATGCAGAAAACTATAGCAGTAAACTGACACGATAAAATTCTATGTTTATAGTTTGGGTCTTGTCCATCACATCATTCTCCTAATGATGTGATCCCGTTATCAAATGACATATCATGTCTATGGCTAGGAAAACTTGACCATCTTTGATCAATGAACTAGTTAACTAAAGGCATACTAGGCACACAATGTTGTCTATGTACCCACACATGTATTGGAGTGTCCGATCAAACAATTATAGCATGGATAATAAATGATTATCAGGAACAAGGAAATATAATAATAACCAATTTATTATTGCCTCTAGGGCATATTTCCAACAGTCTCCCAATTGCACTAGAGTCAATAATCTAGCTCACATCGAATGTGAATTGTTATGAACCTCACACCCAATGAGTTTTGGAGTTCAATCATGTTTTGCATGTGACAAAAGTTTTAGTCAACGGGTTTGTGACATCCAAATTCATGTGTACTTTGCAAATCTCTATGTCATACTATAGACACTGCTACCACGCTCCACTTGGAGATATTCCAAATGGCTACTTCACTATACGTATTCGGATTGCTACTAAGAGTTATCTGTATTGGTGTTAAAGCTTGCATCAACGTAACCCTTGATGACGAACTCTTTATCACCTCCATAATCGAGAATCATTTCCTTAGTCCTCCAGTTACTAAGGATAATCCTAACCGTTGTCTAGTGATCTACTCCTGAACCACTCTTGTACCCCTTGACAGACTCATGGCAAGGCACACACAGGTGCAGTAGACAGCATGGCATACTATATAGAGCATATGGCTAAGGCATAGGGGACGACCTTCGTCCTTTCTCTTTCTTCTGTCGTGGTCGAGCTTTGAGTCTTACTCAACTTCACACCTTACAAATCAGGCAAGAACTCCTTCTTTGACTGATCCATTTTGAACTCTTTCAAAATCTTGTCAAGGTATGTACTCATTGAAAATCTCATCAAGCGTCTCGATCTATCTCTATAGATCTAGATTCCCAACAATTAAGTAGCTTTATCCAGGTCTTCCTTTGAAAAACACCTTTCAAACAACCCTTTATGCTTTCCAGAAATTCTACATCATTTCCGATCAACAATATGTCATCCACATATACTTATCAGAAATTCTATCGTGCTCCCACTCACTTTCTTGTAAATACAAGTTTCTTGTAAACTTTGTATAAACTCAAAAACTTTCATCACCTCATCAAAGTATATATTCCAACTCCGAGATGGTTGCTCCAGCCCATAAAAGGATTGTTGGAGCTTGCACACCTTTTAGCATCCTTAGGACTGACAAAACCTTCTGGTTGTATCACATACAACCTTGCCTCAAGTAAATCATTAAGGAAACGATGTTTTGACATCCATCTGCTAGATTTCATACTTGAAAAATACAGCAACTGCTAACATAATTCCAACAGACTTTTAGCATCGCTACGGGTGAGAAAGTCTCATCATGGTCAACTCCTTGAACTTGGCAGAAACTTCTTGGCGACAAGTCAAGCTTTCATAAATGGTGACATTCACCATTAGCATCTGTCTTCATCTTAAAAATCCATTTGTACTCAATGAGGTGCCATTTAACGGGCAAGTCCACCAAAGTCCATACTTGGTTTTCATATATGGATCCTTTCTCGGATTTCATGGCTTCTAGCCATTTCTTGGAATCCGGTCCCATCATCGCTTCTCCATAGTTCGTAGGTTCACCGTTGTCCAACAACATGACCTCTAAGATAGGGTTGTCATACCACTTAGGAGCAGTACGCGTCCTTGTCGACCTACGAGGTTCTGTAGTAACTTGATTTGAAGTTTCATGATCATCAACATTAACTTCTTCTTCAATTGACGTAGGCTCCATAGAAACATCTTTATACACTGCGCTACTCTCTAGTTGAAACAAAGGCTTAACAACCTCATCAAGTTCTATCTTCCTCCCACTCAATTCGTTCAAGAGAAAAAAAATCTCGAGAAATGACCCGTTTTAGCAACAAACACTTTGAGCTTGGATCTAAGATAGAAGGTTTACCCAACTATTACGTTAGGGTATTCTATGAATATGCATTTGTCTTCTTTGGGTTCGAGCTCATTAGGTGAAAACCATTTTTCACATAAGCGCCGCAACCCCAAGCAATAAGAAATGGCAGATTAGGTTTCTGCCCAAACCATAATTTATATGGTGTCATCTCAATGGGCTTAGATGGTGCCCTATTTAAGTGAATGGATTTGTCTCTAATGCATAATCCCATAACGATAGTGGAAAAACGATAACAGACATCATAGGACGCACCATATCCAATAGAGCATGACTATGACGTTCGGACACACCATCACACTATGGTGTTCCAGGCGGCGTGAGCTGTGAAACAATTTCCACATTGTCTTAAGTTGCATACCAAACTCGTAACTCAGATATTCACCTCCACGATCATATCGTAGACATTTTATCTTCTTGTCATGATGATCTTCAACTTCACCCTCAAACTGCTTGAACCTTTCAAACATTTCAGACTTGTGTTTCATTAAGTAAATATCCGCCTATTTACTCAAATCATCAGTGAAGGTAAGAAAATAACGATATCCACTTTGTGTTTCAACACTCATTGGAGTACATACGTCAACATGTATCAATTCCAATAAGCCACTAGCCTGCTCCATCATACCGGAAAACGGGGTCTTAGTCATCTTGCCCAAGAGGCAAGGTTCGCATGTCTCAACCGATTCGAAATCAAGCGAGTCAAAAGATCCATCAGCATGGAGTTTCTTCATGCGATTTACACTAGTATGACCTTCACGGAAGTGCCACAAGAATGCGGTACTTATCATTACTAACTTGCATATTTTGGTATCATTATTCTAAATATGTGTATTACTACGATCGAGATTTAGTAAACCATTCAAATTGGGTGCATGACCATTGAAGGTATTATTCATATAAATAGAATAACCATTATTATCTAACTTAAATGAACAACCGTATTGCAATAAACGTGATCTAATCACGTCCACACTCAACACAATCACCAAATATTTATTTTGGTTCATCACTAATCCCTAAGGTAGGGAGAGCGTGCGATGGTGATCACATCAACCTTGGAAACACTTCCAACACTCATCGTCACCTCACCCTTAGATAGACTCCATTTATTCCGTAGCTTTTATTCCGAGTTACTAACATTTAGCAACCGAACCGGTATCCAATACCCAGGTGCTACTAGGAGTACTAGCAAGGTACATATCAATAACATGTATATCAAATATACTTCTGTCAACGTTGCCAGCCTTCTTATGTACCAAGTATCTAGGGTTATTCCGCTTCAGCAACCATTCTCCTCATAATAGAAGCACATAGTCTCGGGTTTGGGTTCTACCATGGGTTTCTTCACTAGATCAGCAACTGACTTGCCATCCATGAAGTTTCCCTCCTAGCCCTTGCCCTTCTCGAAACTAGTGGTTTCACTAACCATCAACACTTGATTCAAGCGATTGTAGTACCAGACAATCTGAGCACATGCTCAATGATTGAGCTAATCTCCTTGATCTTGCAGGCAAAGAATCTTGTTGGAGGTCTCATACCTCTCAACACGGGGACGAGCCCGAGATCCCAAATTCAGTTCTTAGAACATCTCATATCTTCCATGACATTCAAAATGTTTTGGAGCCTCAATTCTAAGTTGTAATGCATGACGCGCTGAACTATCAAGTAGTCATCTGCACATGTTTGTCGGATGTTCACAACATCTACAAACGATGCTTGAGGGGTTGGCGCACCGAGCGGTGCATCAAGGACATAAGCCTTCTATGCAGCAACTGAGGACAATCCTCTAATCATGGAGCTAGTCCGCATAATTGCTACCATTATCTTTCAATTTTATTTCTCTAGGAACATATAAAAAATTCAAGGGAGCTACAGTGCGAGCTAGTAATCTACAACATAATTTGCAAAGACATTTTGACTAATTTCATGATAATGATTTTAGTCAATCATATTACTTAAAAACTCTCACTCAAATTGACATCCCTCTGGTCATTCGAGTGTCACATGATCCAAATCCACCAACTCAAGTCCGATCATCACGTGAGTTGAGGTGGTTTCAATGGTGAACATCTTCATGTTGATCATATCTACTATATGACTCATGTTCAACCTTTCGGTCTCTTGTGTTCTGAGGCCATGTCTGTACATGCTAGGCTCATCAAGTTTAACCCGAGTGTTCTGCACGTGCAACACTGGCTTGCACCCGTTGTATGTGAACATAGAGTCTATCACACCAGATCATCACATGGTGTCTCAACACGACAAACTTTCACAACGGTGCACACTTGGGGAGAACACAATTCATATTGAAATTTAAGTGAGGGATCACCTTATAATGCTACCATCGTCCTAAGCAAAACAAGGTGCATAAAAGTATTAACATCACATGCAAATCATAAGTGAGATGATATGGCCATGAACTTGTGCTTTTGATCTTCATCTTCAAAGCACCGGCATGATCTTCATCGTCACCGGCATGAAACCATGATCTCCATCAACGTGTCGCCATACGAGTTGACCCGCCGACTGTTGCTTCCACTACTATTGCTAACTCATAGCGATAAAGTAAAGCAAAACGCCGAAAATAATTAAAGACAACCCTATGGCTCCTGCCTGTTGTCGTACTCATCGACATGCAAGATCTACACACATGCAAGATCTATCCATGGTTATGAGCATCTACAAGAGGGAGAGTGGATCTACATACCCTTGTAGATTGCTAAGCGGAAGCGTTAACAAATGCGGTTGATGTAGTCGAACATCTTCATGATCCAATCGTGAGCCGTCCCCCGATCTCATCACGAGCCGTCCCGCGATCCCATCATGTTCCTTCCGATCTAGCTCCGAACGGACGACACCTCCACGTTCAACACACGTGCATCTTGAAGACACCTTCACCTCCTCAATCCAGCGAGCAATGGTGAAGTAGTAGATGAGTTTCGGCAGCACGACGGCGTGGTGATGGTGATGGTCAAGAACAATCTCCGCAGGGCTTCGCCAAGCACTACAAAAACTATGACAGAGGATTAACTAGAGGGGCGTGGTTGCCGGCACATGGCTTGGGGAATTCTCGATGTGTTCTAGGTGCTAGCCCGCCCCTTTATTTATATGCTGAGCCCTGGGGTCGAAACTTGGAGAAAAATCCTCCTCAAGGTCGGTTTGCCGACAAGGGAAGAGTCCTCCTCGAACACCAGGACCAGATGCCAGGGTCCTCGGCGTCTGGCCCCAGATGCCAGAGTCCCTGGCGTCTAGCCCTGGGCCTGTGCAAAACTCCTTTTGCACCTTCCTAAAGCCTCATGGACTTTACCCCTTGGACCAAATAAAGTGTTCTTGTACCCCGAACATTTCGGGAAACATCTGAAACTCTTTTCGATGAATTTCGGAACCCTTCCAGAGACCAAACACTATTATCCCATATATGAATCTTTACCTCCGGACTATTCCGAAGCTCCTCGTTATGTCCAGGATATCATCTGCGACTCCGAACAACTTTCGGTCACAAACATAACAACTCAATTATACTTATATCGTCACCAAACGTTAAGTGTGTAGACCCTGCGGGTTCGAGAACTATGCAGACATGACCGAGACACCTCTACGGTCAATAACCAATAGCAGGACCTAGATGCCCATATTGGTTCCTACATACTCTACGAAGCTCTTTGTCGGTTGAACCTCTATGTCAAGCATTCAGTTAACCGTATGGTGTTCCCTTTGTTCTTCGATATGTTACTTGCCCGAGAATCGATCGTCGGTATATCTATACCTAGTTCAATCTCGTTACCAGAAAGTCTCTTTACTCATTCCGTAATACAAGATCACGTGGCTAACACTTTAGTCACATTGCTTTCAAGGCTTGTTGTGATGTTGTATTATCGAGTGGGCCCTGAGATACGTCTCTGTCACACGGAGTAACAAATCCCAGTCTTGATCCATGCCAACTCAACAAACACCCTCGGAGATAACTGTAGAGCACCTTTATAGTCACCCAGTTACATTGCGACGTTTGATACACACAAGGTACTCCTCCGGTATTAGTGAGTTGCATGATCTCATGGTCATAGGAATAGATACTTGACATGTAGAAAACTATAGCAATAAACTGACACGATCAAATGCTATGTTCATAGTTTGGGTCTCCTAATGATGTGATCCTGTTATCAAACGAAATCTCATGTGTATGTCCAGGAAACCTTGTCCGTCTTTGATCAACGAACTACTTAACTGGAGGCATTCTAGGGACACAGTGTTGTTTATGTACCCACACGTGTATTTGAGTTTCCAATCAATACAATTATAGACTGGATAATAAATGATTATCACGAACAAGGAAATATAATAATACAAAAAAAATTATTGCCTCTAGGACATATTTCCAACATATACACGGTGGCATGGTGTACCAAGTGTGTGGGGTCCCGACTCATAAGTCAAGATCACCGAATGCACGTATACAGTGATCCCAGAGATCAATGCTCACTAAACACACAGAAGCTGAATAACAAGAGTCTTACATCAACATTTAGCGTTTTTCACAAAAAAAGACCATGAAGGTCTAGTCTTACATAGATGGGGCCACATTGGCCAAACACTTAAATAGAACAATCATCGGAAATCTTGATCGAGAGCGTGAGCCCATTGCCATCTGCCGTAACTTACAGGCATTCTGACTGGGAAGCGTCCTAGTTCGCATGTTCGTCACCAACGAACTCTTCAACGTACTCTTGTTCTTCCATGTCTGGCCAATTAAATAACTAGTGGCAAGCCAATGAATACTTTGAATGTACTTGCAAGCAACCGAAGTTGTGGAACAAGGTAATAATGATGCATGATATAGCACTAAGTAGGTAATTTGTAGAAAGCTAATTTTGAATGCAATGACATGATCAAGTAGCTAGGTAAGCATGCATCAACAGTTGGTAGATATCCATATGAACAAGTTATGGATATCATCATAAGCAGGGGTTGAACATCTCATGTTCATTCATCACATCAAGTCTTCATACTTGTGTCAAGAATCATACTCCTGTCTCCCGTTCACACACACACCAAGTTTGCAAAAACATCTGGACATAGTCTAAGCAGCACCACCCAACTGTCCTTGACCGTGGACATGGCTATTCGAATAGTTTTACACTCTATAGAGGTTGCACACTTTACCCACAAAACTCGGGGAACTTCCGTGTCATCCACAACTCATGGTATAGAACATACCCAAGGTAAGCACCCGGACAACGCCTTTCATCTGGCGATACTAAACAAAGAGTCCACTCGATTGGTACCCATCACACAAGATGTACATCACTCGTATCATCCATGCAAGGACCAACGGTGTGCCCGGTGCCTGTGAAGATAGTGCATGATCGTCCATACCGGCACGACCCCGTATCGAGAGTGACCACACCACTCATGCCACTAGTAATGCGGGCTCCTTTCCAGTACCCACCAAGGTAATCAACAAAACCCCGTCCCATAAGGGGTATCATGGTTGCGCATGTAAGGTTGGGATGGTCGACAAATCTTAAATCTAATCCATTTTCGAAAACACACCCTCAACTTCTTCCGGCACACCACTCCTTTCTCAAGTGGTCACCCATCTCATCATCATCTCCCTCGGGCATTAGTGGCACCGGATGGGGTTTTCAAAAAGTCTTTGAAATTACCTCTATTTTCCATCACCATGCATAAACCCGACCCCACTTGCATAGCATCTACTAGCATCCTATCTACACCCACCCGCACAACCCTCATAAGAATGGTATGGTCATGCACGATGCAAGTATCAATGGTAGAGTATCGGAGGCATCCCTTCAAAGGGGGAACACCAGATCATGATCAATTATCGAAACAACTAGTGCTATATGTCATGCATGAAAAAGTTTCTTAACATGGTCAAAGGGCTGCTTGCCTGGCTCAACAAGGTGTTTAGGGTCTTCAAAGTCTTTGGGTCCAACTTCCTCGTCAATAGTGCAATCTATCGTCACGATAAATAGCGATAAAAATAAGCATCACCCAAAAATAGAGGACACAAGCTACTATAAAAAATGCTACCCTATTCTGATAAATACTATAAACTATAATAATAAAAATTCTTAAGGTTTTGCTATGAAAAATATTTTTGAAAAACTATCTAACAGAGGCAAAAAGGTGCCAAAACAAGTTTTAATTTAAATCAGTGCATAAAAGTTTTCAACACTTTTCCACAAATGGCACTATTAAATTCTATGGAATATTCTAGGATTTTAGGTGGACAAATTATGGTCATTGGATTTTTATTTAATCCTGTGGAATTTTTGGAAATCAAACAGAAAAGGAAAAAAGAAAGGGGTTCCTATGCTCTAGGCCAAATGCCCAGACGCAATGGGCCAACCGGCCAGGCCGGCCCAGCTGAGATGCGGGCGCGCGCGGCCCCAGCGTCAGCGAGAGAGAGGGAGAGGCATAGGGGTGTAGGGATGACAGGTGGGGGCCACCTGTCATCTCCTTCCTCTCGACAGGAAGGGAAGGGCACTCACCGGTGGCGAAGGAGGGCACGCTGAGGGGAGCTGACGACAGTGATGGACTCAGGAGGCTGTCGCCGTTCGGGAGGTGCCGGAGATGGTGGATGGGGAGGCGCAGGTTGCCGCCGCCGAGGTCCCACGGTGGAGAAGCTTCGGGAGGAGGTCACCGGGGCCGTCTCGTGCTGCAAAAAGGACGGGGAGAAGGGGGAATGCATCAGAGGGGTGAGGGAGGAGCAGCCGAAGAAGAGGAAGGACCGGAGGGGCTCTGTACCAGAAGAGGAGTTCCGGCTCGATGTCACGCCCAAGATGCGTGCCTATCCATTTTAAGACACGAGGGCCTCACAAGGGATAGAGGCGCATCTTGCCGTTCGCAAGTATAGTAACATTGCATCATACAATACAGAAGAGATGAGTATACAAGTTGGCTTACACTTGCCACATGCTAAATTACAATCCACACAGAGTTCAAATCATCAAGATGAAGACAGGGTCCGGCTACGAATGAAATCAAACGATAAAAAAACAGATGCAAATGATACTAGCTCGCTATCCGAAAGATCACGACCATGGTCCTCTACTCATCCGGATAAGTCACGTACATCCTGCCTCTTTCCTCATCGTATTCCCACTAGCGCTGGGTAAGATCATCCAGCATGTACTCATCTGTACCTGTACCTGGAGGGTTGTAGTAATCTGTGAGCCACAAGGACTCAGCAATCAAGTGCCCGGGTACCGAGACTATTCAAGCTTAAAGGTTGGGATGGGGTATGTGTTTAGTTTGTAGCAGCACTAAGCATATATGGTGGCTAACTTCCGCGACATGAAAATAAATCTGAGTGGCCTACGATGAGCGATCGAATCTAGTATGACCTCTATGAGATCCTGAACACTTACTTACATCAATCATAACCCCACCGTGTTCTCTCTCGGATCATGTTCACGAACAAAGACGATGACGGTTACTCATACAGTTGGTGTATTTTAATTAGAGTTTAATCCAAGTTTACTATAACCGGGTGTTAAACAAATATCCAAGTTTCCACATAACCGAGGGCACGGCTTTCCGAAATATTTAACCCTGCAGGGGTGCTCCAACTAGTCCATCACAAATTACCACACTCTGCGGGAATAGCGTCGACCACGGATCTCATGGCCATCATAGGTAATTCCAAAGGAATTCCAACACCTCGAGAAGACCCGAAGAAAGTCAGACTCCACACGCAAGACATTTGATAAAGGTAAAACAAATCTAGCAAGACCTCCCGACGTGTCGACGAACCCGTAATAGACGCATATCTCATTCTCAGGACACGACGGATGAGCGATGGTTACCACACCAATCACTGAGTTGCCCCGGGCGGCATTAATAAGCTGCTCTGGGTTGGACCAACACTCATGCGGAGCACTGACCCAAGGGTTGATTAATTATCCATGGGTTTGCAAGGACCTCTGCAATTTTATTAAGTTGTTAAGCAAATGTAGTACCAATGTTGGGTCTTGCCAGAAAAGTTTTAATCTCAACCGAATAAACAAGGGGGTCCCCATAACAACCCCGAGCGTGTTAGGAGCGCAAAATATGGAAACCATAACACCGGTAACAAGAACTATGGCGGTAACAGCGGAAGAAAACACTTAGCAAAAGGCCAAGCCTTCCACCAATACCAAGATATATATGTGAATTAAATTAAATAACAGAAAATATTGTGATATCCAAATCCATGTTATCACATGGAACAACCTGCACCTGCAACTAAGAATGCTATAAGAGGGGCTAAGCAGGGGTAACTTAGCCAATCAAAGGTTTGCTAGGATGTGGAGGGTTAGAGGCTGTCATGGCAATTAGGAGGCTGATATCAAGTGGTAGGTAGCGCAATTGTAACGATAAGAGTGAGAAACTAGCAAGCGAAAATAGTATCGGGATCCGGGTACGATCATCTTGCCTGTTGGTTCTTCCGTGGAACAAGTAGCGGGATCCTCGTAGTAGTACTCTCCTGGGTCCTCATACTCAGTATCAACACTCGCATCTACCCAATATAAACAGCAATAATAAACATCCAACCAAGGTGCAATGCACAACCAAGATGATGCATGATTCATTTATAAAGAATTAAACATGGCAATCCAAAACTAGTCATGTTTCACATGCGAAGTTAGTTTATTAATGAATCTGGACAGAACCTCATGTTAAGTTATTTAAACATGCATGAACATGGCAAATATGGATGCAGCATGCAAAATTGATAGAAATGCATATAAAGAATGCAAGAAACGGAGTTGCGGTTCTCACGATACGCTCACGACAAGGTACGAAGACAAAAACACGAGACAACCAAGCCATGGGCTAATTCTTGGCATTCCAAGGTAGCCACTGGTTAGGTAATGAAAAACCAACCACAACAGACTCAAAAATCAATCAATTCTATGGAGTATAGCTCCCACAAGTCACAAAACAATAAAACAACCAATCTGCCACAAAACAGCAATATAGCAACTTACACAGCCCACAACTTGAGCTACAGGAATCCTACAGCCACAAGCAAGATATTGACAGAAACTACATAACAAATGAATCAACCTATCCAACTACACAATCAGCAAAGGAGGCACACATCAATAAGCATGAAGCTATCAAGTTGGCATGATGAAACAGTTTCTGGGACTTAGTGAAAATTACCGTTTTCTGGAATCTGAGTTAATAAAGTAGCAAGTTGACAGCAGTAGTTAAATGTTCTAGAGACCACCTCTTGGCATAAAACTTAACACGATGGTAGTAGACAACAACTACTCCAAAACACTAGCACTGAGCATGCTCAAATTCACAACACACAGCTAGATGTCACCCACTCTTCATGGCATAAAAATAACAGCAGATTCTCAGACTTGGTAGTTTTTAGCATGCTGAGACAGAAACATTAAGTTGGCCACTTAACAGCATGGTTCCCATTTATATGGGTGAGTCTCATGTTAAACAATAATACCATGGCATAATAGATATAAAACACTAGCATATCCATGTTGGCACATACCCCAAAGCAAGGCACAAATAAGATATCAAAATACCACCTATTCGCATAAGTAATACATAACTCTAATTTGAACATGAGCATAAATGGACATAACCAGATTGGCAGCTTAGTTAGAGATGGGAATGAGCTAATAAATCACAAACATGCATATCTACAACAAAGGGGTATGTCAAGTGGGGAAACCCACTAGTCCCCCCCCCCACACACACACATACACCCTACACCCACACTACATGGCAAGCACACACATGCTCTATATATGCCCAAGGCATATGAGCACCAATACACCCATGAACATACCACCCATGAGGGGGTGTTCATCCACACACACCTCACATGCTCATATATGCATAATGCACATAGGCATACACACACTCACTCTCACAAGTGCACTAGGCACATACACTCACATACATTCATGCTCATGTGTGGATGGGTATGCAACCACACACATATGCACAAGTACATAAATGCCTATACTTATGCATAGGACCACACACACACATTCACATCCACATACACATGCACATATGCATACTCACATACATAGGGGCACACACACTACATACACCACACACTATACAACAGGAAAAAAAGAAAAACAAGTATCTACACATACATACTACATACATGTATTCAAAAGAGAAAAACAAAAATAAAACAAAGCAAAAGAAAAAAAACAAGCAAAAATGGGGGAGGCTCGGGCTCGAGCCCATGACCAGCTGGTCATTTCCCCCGAGCACAACCACTCTCCTACGCACGCTGATGCTAACAAAGGAGGGGCTCTACCTTTTATATACACACACATGCTACGAAACTGATGAAACTGAAAAACCCGAACAGCTGCGGCGACAAAGCAATGGCGAGCACAATTCCGGCGACTATGGTAGATCCTGGCGATGCAAAAGGGCCCTCATGCAAGAAGGAACCATCGGGAATCCATTCCCTTGCTCACCTAGCGATGAGGAGGAGGGAGGCGAGCGGCAAGCGCTCACCTTGCGAACAGCGGCGATTGACACGGCGACAACTACCCAACGAGCTATGCGAGAAAGGAGGGGCTTCAGGGACCGGCTGCTCACCGAAGGGAGACGACAACGGATCGGGGTGCAACGAAGAGGAGGAAGCACGATGATGACGCGATGGCGACGACGAAGAAGGAGACGACAACGAGCTTCGGGAGCACGGTGACACCGAGGAAGAAGATGACGATTGGGAGCCTCCCACGGCACCCTAGCGCCGGGAACGGAACACGAACCGCACCGGGAAGGAGCTCAGCATCCTGACGGTGGGCGCTAGGGGAGGCGGTGACGACGACTCGAAGAGAGTTACCGGCGCTCTGCTGCTCTCTGAAACCCAACTCCCTGAACCTACCTAACAAAGAAGAGGAAGGGAGGAGGAGGGAGAAGAGGAGCGGCGGTGGCAAGGGGAGAGAGGAGAAAACCTACGGATGCGTGCACTTAAGTAGGGGACCGGCCTCAACGTCCGTGAGCCCTAACGGCGACGGCGTCGGCTCTCCCGCGCTCCTCTCTCTGAACCTGCAACTAACGGAGGAGGACGAAGCAGGTAGTCGTCAGCTACCTGCTGGGCCGCGGGGGCTGTGGAGGCCTCAACCCTCTCACACTCTCTCGCTGGCAGAAAAACAAAAGCAGAGTTTTCCCTTTTTTTAAATAAAAGAGAGAACAATCCTATTAGAGAAAAAGAAAAGAATAAATACAAAAACAAAATACTTTTGTAAAGAAAATAATAGGCCTATTTAATAGAAATATTGAGATGATTTTTAGGACAAGTATTTTTTAATACTTAAAAAAAGACAACTCTTGTTATTTAATCACCCCATTAACATAAAAGCACGAAACAATAAAAGGCCAGCTCTCACAATCTCAAAACAACATAGGCTAGCACTTGAAATTTTAAAACAATTAAATTTGCAAGTTAATTCTGTTATGAAAACAACATGGGGAGAAGAGGGGGGATATTGGAAGGTCTTGTTGCAAAGGAAAAGAGAGGGGAAGAGAAAGAGTTGCACACAAGAACCAACCACACACAAACCAACAAGCCACACTCACAACACCCAAACCAAACAAGGACACAAGGAAACAAGCAAGGCATGATGAATTCTATGATGGATGAAATGATGCATGAATGCAAAACAACACATGGCATGACAAGGTGCAATCTCATTCATAGCTCAAGTCACAAGGTCTCATCCAAAGATTACATGCTAAATAAGGTAGGGACAACACTAGGGCTGTCACACTCGATCCCTAGCGCTCGAGCACGGGGAGGTCGATCTGGGCTCCCGGAGGGTGAGTGGAAGGGAGAGGAGGGATTCGTAGGGGAGAATGGGACGCGGTGAGGCCCTTTTATAGGCGCCCAGTGGTCCACCAAGCTCGGGTGTGCCGGCGAGCTCGGGGCTGAGGCCAGGGTTGGGTAGACGGGGTGCGGGCATACCTACGGTGTTCCTGGGGATGGTCTAGGCCCAGGGGAGGGAAGAGAGAGGGAGAGGAGCACGCACGTGTGAGGCTGCGGGTTGGCTGAGTCGGGTGGCGCTTGGCACGCGCGGGGGGAGAGAAGGAGGAGGAGAGAGTAGGGGGCCGACACAGTGGCATGCTGCGGATACCTAGGGGGACCAAGTGGCATGTGGGGCAGGCCCGAGGCCATCGAAGGCATGCAGTGGGCGACGGCTATAGTACCTGTCAGCACTGTAGCGTGCTCCAGAGCACGCGTTTGGCATGCCACGGCATGCCAACGGTGTTTTGTGCATGGCCAAGGGTGTCTATGGGGATCTAAGGGCACCTAGGCTAGGGAAAATGCATTGGGTGACCCGGGAGAAGGATAGAATAAGAGGAGAGGGGAGAGAGAGATGTTTTACTGCTGTCCAGAGGTTAGAAATAGGGTTTTACCCCATCCACTATTAAGCCAAGGCCACAAAAGTGTCACTGGAGGTAGCTGGTAACCCTGAGAGGTTGTGGTAAAAATTTGAGAGCAAGGGGGGAGTGAAAGTGGTGAAAACAGTAGGTTTTAGAAATGACCAGAAGGTGTTTGATGGAGTTTAGGGGAAGAAAATGGACTTTTCTTGACATGAGATTTGACAGGATCACATGGTGGTTGAAAATGAGATGGATCACCAGATTTGAGCTCATATGAGCAAGGTTGACAATAGAAACTTTGTGAACCCTAGAAACTAACAGAATCAGGTTTCTGTAGATCCAGTTATGCTCATGAATTTTGAGGGGTTTTGCCCATGAATTTGAACATGGAAATTATATGTCCACTGAGTTTCCCTAAATTTTCTCAAATATTTTGAAAGGATTTAAATAATTTTTCCCTATGAAAAACCATTTCTGGTCTTAAGAAAAAGCCTTCAAATAAAATATAAAAATAATCTTTAAAATTAATATTTTGTGGTTTTGGGAAGGCATATATATAGTAAGTTTGAAGTAAATCCTTTGGGAAAGAAGGACCCACCCAATTTGAGGACTTGTAGTGCAAACCTCATTTGAGGGGCTTTTGAAAACCTAATTTGAATAAATCCTTTTTGGTCAAAATAAAATCTGATAAAAATAGTTTTGGGCACTATTCACATGGCATGATCATTGGGCAAGAAGTTTGGGTCAAGGAAGATGAATATGGAGAGGGATAGAATCTAAGAGTGCCATACACAACAATCATCAAGCAAGCAAGCAATAATTCAAACAAGCACAAGCACTGAAAAAGTTTTAATTGGCTCCAAATTTTATAAATCCAAGCATAACAAGGTGATACAAAGTGTGTGACAGACCTACTGTCGTGGTTTTATCACACCAGGTGTCCGGGTGAATGGACTTAGGTTCGGGGCAGAAGCGCAACTATGTGGTGGCTTGAAGGGGTTGGTCGGAATCGAGAGACGCGGAGTTTATCCAGGTTCGGCCCTCCGATGGAGGTAAAAGCCTACGTCCTGCTTGTCTGATATTGATGATGAATGAGATCTCTCTATTACAAGGGTGATATTTGCTACCTCTAATCATGAGAGCCTCTAATCTGTCTATCTCTAATCTCTTGTATTGCCTAAACTTGTGCACTTGTGAATCTTGTCCCTCTAAGGGCGCTCGACCCCTCCTTATATAAGTGGAGACGGTAGGTTTACAAATAGAGTCCTACTCCCAGTAGGACTAGGACTAGTCTTTCATGAATCCTACTTCGGGTCTTGTTTCTCTTGTAAGGGAATCCTCTTTCCTTTGGACCTTCTCTTGTGAGCCGCATGGCACCGGCTTACGTGCCGGGTCTTGGGCCTGGTCGTCCTGCGACCCGCCTGTCGGGTCATCAATAAAATGTCATGTCTTTGCCGGGTCTCCTATGAGTCGCCAGGCCGGGTCATACCGCGGGGTATATCCTCGACACCTACCCCCCTTACAAGAATCTTGTCCCCGAGATTCCTAGGCTAAGCTCTAAAAAGATAAGGGAACTCAGATCTAAGATAGTCTTCATGCTCCCAGGTTGCCTCAGCTTCAGCGTGGTTGCTCCATTGGACCTTGAAGTACTTGATGGTGCGGCTTTGGGTGCAATGTTCTGCCTCATCCAGAATGCGGACTGGCCTCTCACGATAAGTGAGGTCTGGCTGAAGATCGATGGCTTGATGGTCGATGTCCTTGTAGAGGTCGGGGCGGTTGGGAACTTGCAGACACATCCGGAGTTGTGACACATGAAAGACATTGTGCACATCCGATAGCTCGGAAGGTAGCTCTAGCTGATAGGCAACTTCCCCTCATCTTGCAGTGACTTTGAAGGGACGATATATCTGGGTGCAAGCTTTCCTTTGACGTGGAAATGCTTGGTTCCTTTAAGAGGTGTGACTCGAAGATAGACATGATCTCTGTTGTCCAAGCTCACTTCTCAGCAGTGAGAGTTGGTGCAACTCTTCTTTCTTGATTTGGCAGTCTCCAGACGTTCTCGGACAAGTTGTACTTGATCTTCTACCTCGCGGAGGATATCTGGTCCAAAAACTAATCCTTCTTCGGTTTTTGACCAGTTGAGGAGAGTACGGCACTTGCGTCCATACAACGCCTCAAATGGTGCCATCTGAAGACTCGACTGATAGTTGTTGTTGTACGAGAACTCGGCAAACAGTCGGCAATCTTCCCACTTGGCTCCATACGCCAAAACAGAAGAGCGGAGCATATCTTCGAGTATTTGATTTACTCATTCAGTTTTCCTACCGGTCTGGGGATGAAAAGCAGTGCTGAAGGAGAGCTTAGTTCCCATAGCTTCTTGAAACTTCTTCCAGAATCTTGAGGTGAACTGGGTTCCTCGGTCCGGCACAATTTCCTTTGGAACTCCATGAAGACTTACGATGCGGTTGATGTAGAGGTTTGCGAGCTGACTTCCATCATAGGTGGTCCAGACGGGAATGAAATGGGCTACGTTGGTCAAGTGGTCGACAATGACCCAAATGGAATCATGTCCTTTGCATGACCTTGGTAATCTGGTGATGAAACCCATCCCGACTTTGTCCCACTTCCATTCAGGCACTTTGAGAGGTTGCAATAGCCTAGCAGGTCGCTGGTGCTTAGCCTTGACTCTCTGGCATATGTCACACTTAGCAACGAAAGTGCATATCTCCTGTTTCATGCCATGCCACCAGAATCTTGCCTTGAGGTCTTGGTGCATCTTGGTTCCTCCAGGATGGATGGAGTATGGAGTGTCATGAGCTTCTTGCAAGATCAAGTTCTTGAGCTCCTCTTTGTTGGGTACGCAGATGCGATTCCCAAACCATACAACTCCTTGTTCATCCATTGAGAATCATGGGGCCTTGCCTGCCTTGATCTTCCTCTTGATGCCTTCAATGCTCTCGTGTCCCTTCTAAGCTTCTTTGATATCATCCATCAAGGTAGGCTTTGCTTCAAGGTTGTGGAGGAATCCCGGTGCAACTAGTTCCAAGCCGAAGCTTTCAAGCTCTTCATACATGGCAGGTAGCCTTTCCTTAATCATGGCATTCAAGGAACAAGCCTTTATGCATAAGGCGTCTGCTACTACGTTGGCCTTTCCGGGGTGGTATTGAACACTGAGGTCGTAATCCTTGATCAACTCCAACCATCTTTGTTGCCTCATATTCAATTCCCTTTGGGTAAAAATATACTTCAAACTCTTGTGGTCTGTGTATATCTCACATCACTTCCCCAGAAGGTAATGTCGCCATGTCTTCAAGCCATGAACCACGGCTGCCAACTCAAGATCATGAGTAGCGTAGTTCTCTTCATGAGGTCGTAGCTGTCTGGATAGATATGCTACAACCTTGCCTTCTTGCATCAGAACACCTCCAAGCTCGGTTCTTGATGCATCACAATATATCACAAACTCCTTGTGAATATCGGGGGTGGCCAAAACTGGGGATGTGGTCAATGTCTTCTTGAGCTCCTGGAAGCTTTCCTCGCACTTAGCTGTCCATTCAAACTTCTTGTCCTTCTTCAAGAGTTGGGTCATGGGTCGGGCAATGCTCGAGAATCCTTCCACGAACTTGCGGTAATTTCCCACGAGTCCGAGGAAGCTCATGACTTCCTTCATGGTGGTTGGGGATTGCCATTCAGTCACGGCTTCAATCTTGGCAGGATCCACTGATAATCCTTCTGTAATCAACACATGACCCAAGAATCCAACTTCATGTAGCCAGAATGCACACTTGCTGAACTTGGCATAAAGCTGGTGATCTCGAAGCTTCTCTAGGACCAATCTCATGTGTTGCTCATGCCCTTCTTCTGATTTGGAGAAGACGAGTATGTTATCAATGAAGACGACAACGAACTTGTCCAAGTACTCCATGAAGACTTTATTCATGAGGTACATGAAGTAGGCAGGGGCATTGGTTAACCCAAATGACATGACTGTGTATTCATACAGGCCATACCGGGTTACAAATGTCGTCTTTGGAATGTCTTGGGGTCTGATCTTCAGCTAATAGTACCCAGACCTCAGGTCGATCTTGGAGAACACCTTGGCTCCATTCAACTGATCAAACATGTCTTCAATCTTGGGGAGTGGGTACTTGTTCTTTATTGTGACTTCATTGAGAGAACGGTAATCAACACAGAGTCTGATAGTCCCGTCCCTCTTTGACACAAATAGGACAGGTGATCCCCAAGGAGAGGCACTAGGGCGAATGAATCCTTTTCTAAGCTACTCTACCAGTTGCTTCTTTAATTCAGCCAATTCTTTGGATCCCATTCTATAGGGCTTCTTATAGATGGGCCTTGATCTGGGCATAAGATCAATGATGAACTCAATGTCGCGATCAGGAGGCATTCTGGACAGCTCATTAGGAAATACATCTGGGTATTCACATACCACTGGCACTTGATCCAACTCAATTCCCGATAGATAGTTAGCCTGAGGGGCTTGAGTGGATATAGGGTTGGGAACATACTTGACTTCCATTCCTTGGCTATTGGTCATGGTGACAATCCTCTTGGCACAGTCTAACAAGCCTTGGTGCTTGGTTAACCAGTCCATGCCTAGGATCACATCCAAGCCTTCTGAATTTAGGATGATGAGGTCTGCTAGAAAATCTACCCCGTTGATGTTAATCTCAACTCCCTTACAACCTATCCCAGACTTCATAACTGATCCCAGGGTTTGTATCAACATACGGCTACCCAGGGGTGTAGGCTTCATGCCACTCTCTAGTGCAAACCTTTGGGTGACAAAAGAATGCAAAGCTCCACAATCAAACAATATTGTTGCTGGGGTTGAGTTGACGAGGAACATACCCAGTATGACGTCCAAGTCTTCCTGGGCTTCCTCTGCGGTGACGTGATTCACACGACCCTTGCCATTGTTGGGATGGTTGCGGGGAGCGGGGTTCCTTGGGGGTGCTCCACGGCCTTGACCTTGGTTCGGCACATTGGGGTGCGGTGCATCTGGCTTCTTGTTGGGACACAACCTAGAGATGTGTCCTGGCTGACCACATCCAAAGCAAGCGACTTGCCCAGGGTTGTTGTTGTAGTTTCTGCCACCGTTGTTGTTATTGGGGTTGTTGTAAGCTGGCCTAGGATTGGCATACTCCTGAGGCTGGTAGCTCGGATGAGGCACAGGAGGTCTAGCCTGCTATGGCTGATAGGTTGGCTTGGCTGGGGCTTGCTGTCAGGGGCAAGGCTTCTGACTACTGGAGCTACCCTTGCTGATCATCTTGCGCTTGCGAGTGTCGTCTATGGCACAATGCTTGTCTTCCAACATGAGGGCCTTGTTCACCAGGTCAAAGAAGGTACGATAGTCGTAGACGATGAGCTGATACTACAGGGTCTGTTGAAGTCCTTCCATGAAGCGTTCCTTCTTGGCAGCCTCTGTGTTGACATCTTCAGGTGCATACCTTGACAGCAGGTTGAACTTGTGCAGGTACACCTTGACAGAGCCACTTCCTTGCTACAATGCTCGGAATTCTCTCTTGTTGATAGCCATGATCCTAGAAGGAATGTGGGCGGTGCGGAATCTTTCCTTGAAGTCATTCCAAGTGATCACACGCTCACCTTGGATGACCTTGAATCCATCCCACCAAGCTCGGGCGGTACCTCCGAGGCAGTGAGAGGCATAAAGCACCTTATCACAATCCTCATTGCAGTTGACCTATGCAAGGAGGTCCTCAATGGTGTGGATCCAGTTGTCAGCATCCAAAGGTTCAATAGTCTCGGTGAAGGTTGGGGGTGAATTCCTCATGAACTCAGATAGAGTGGAGCGGCCATTGCCATTCCTGCCTTGCTGCTGGTTGTTCACAAGGGCTGAGCCATCTGCTGAATAGCAGTATTGTTGGCTTGGTGTTCCTCCCGGAGAACTTGGAGAAACTGAGCTATGGTCATGTTCTCTGGTGGAGGTGGTGGCGGGGGAATGTCGCCCTGTGGTTGCTCCTGGTGTCCTCCAGCGTGAGCAGTCCCACCAGCTCCCTGTTGTTGGCTTGAGTTGCCGGCTTCAGGGTTGGCGAAGGAGCTGTTGCGGGTAGCAGTCACCATCCTGTTTGGAGCAGCCAAGTCAAACAACTGGGACAGACGAGAGGAAAAGAAACAATGCAAAAGCGTGCCTAAGGGGGTTGGTCGAGTGCAAGTGTGGTAAAACAAAGGTCGAAAGACCAACATATATTAAGATAGATGATGGAGTCGCTTACATGTTGCGTAAGGCAAAAGCTGTTGGGAGACGTAGTAGTAAATCAAAATTTTCCTACGTTCACCAAGATCTATCTATGGAGAAACCAGCAACGAGAGGGGAGAGATTGCATCTTCATACCTTTGAAGATCGCTAAGCGGAAGCGTTACAAGAACGCGGTTGATGGAGTCGTACTCGCAGCGATTCAAATCGCGGTAGATCCGATCAAGTGCCGAACGGACGGCACCTCCGCGTTCAACACACGTGCAGCCCGGTGACGTCTCCAACACCTTGATCCAGCAAGGAGGAAGGAGAGGTTGGGGAAGGGCTCCAACAGCAGCACGACGGCGTGGTGGTGGTGGAGTAGCAAGGTATTCCGACAGGGCTTCGCCTAAGCGCTGCGGAGGAGGAAGAAGAGAGGTAGGGCTTCGCCGTGAGAGAGAGAGATCAAATCCTGTCTCAAAACATCCAAAACCTCAAGTATATATAGGAGGAGGGACGTGGAGGGCTGGCTTGGCCTCTACTCCAAAGAGGAGATGGCCGGCTGAATTAAAGGGAGAGTCCACCTCCCACAAGGGAGGTGGATCTCCTCCTTTTAAATCCTTTTTGCCTTATCTCCTTATCTCCAGCCGCATGGGCCTTTAGAAAAAGTCTTGCCCAGCCCAATAAGGGCTGTCACACTTTATCTAACAGCCCATGTGGTCCTTTGGTCGTCACACCCCTCCCGGGGGTCCTCCGGCACCCTCCCGGCACTCCCGGTACACTACCGATGAGCCCGAAAACTTTCCGGTGACCAAAACTGGACTTCCTATATATCAATCTTTACCTCCGGACCATTCCGGAGCTCCTCGTGACGTCCGGGATCTCATACGGGACTCCGAACAACCTTCGGTAATCACGTATACCTTTTCCCTATAACCCTAGCGTCATCGAACCTTAAGTGTGTAGACCCTACGGGTTCGGGAGACACGTAGACATGACCGAGACACCTCTCCGGCCAATAACCAACAGCGGGATCTGGATACCCATGTTGGCTCCCACGTACTCCACGATGATCTCATCGGATGAACCACGATGTCAGGGATTCAATCAATTCCGTATACAATTCCCTTTGTCTATCGGTATGGTACTTGCCCGAGATTCGATCGTCGGTATCGCCATACCTTGTTCAATCTCGTTACCGGCAAGTCTCTTTACTCGTTCCGTAACACATCATCCCGTGGCTAACTCCTTAGTCACATTGAGCTCATTATGATGATGTCTTACCGAGTGGGCCCAGAGATACCTCTCCGTCACACGGAGTGACAAATCCCAGTCTTGATTCGTGTCAACCCAACAGACACTTTCGGAGATACCCGTAGCGTACCTTTATAGCCACCCAGTTACGTTGTGACATTTGGCACACCCAAAGCATTCCTACGATATCCGGGAGTTACACAATCTCATGGTCTAAGGAAATGATACTTGACATTGAAAAGCTTTAGCAAACGAACTACACGATCTTGTGCTATGCTTAGGATTGGGTCTTGTCCATCACATCATTCTCCTAATGATGTGATCCCGTTATCAACGACATCCAATGTCCATGGTCATGAAACCGTGACCATCTATTGATCAACGAGCTAGCCAACTAGAGGCTCACTAGGGACATGTGATGGTCTATGTATTCACACATGTATTACGGTTTCTGGTTAACACAATTGTAGCATGAATAATAGACAATTATCATGAACTAGGAAATACAATAATAACCATTTTATTATTGCCTCTAGGGCATATTTCCAACAAAAGCGTGACTTGCATCGGAACACAAACAACAAAACAATCAACAAGCACACATGGTTTCATATGAACCATTACACGAACTCGACTTCGCATGAGGGGTACATGACTGATCCTACCCTAGGGGTTCTCGGACTCAGATGGTGGAGTGCTTGGTCTCGTAGTCACGCTCCTCTGGTTCTTCCTGTTGTTCACCATCTGAACAGGCATCATTCCCGGTCGAAGGGGCCGGGGAGCGAGGAGGTCCATCCCGACGACACTTTGCTGGCGGGTCGGTGAAGAGCTCACGGTACTCCTTCACACTCATGCGATGACGACGTGCAAGAGCATCCCTAGCTAGGGGTATTCCTCCTTGATAAGCGACAGCTGGTCATCCCTCGGGGGCTCCATCCTTCTTGATCTTGTCTGGCTTCGTCTTGGCTTGACGAAGTAGCCCTCGGATGTGGTGAAGTTCCTCGCGGAGCTTCATGGACTCCTTAATCAAGTGGTGAACTAGACTATCGGCGGAGAGGCTGAAGTAGGTCTAGAACCTAAGTGGTGTGCCATCCTCCTGGGTCAGAACCAGCGTCCAACTCTCACCAAGATCATCCTTCCTGAAGGGAAGCTAGCGAGTAGCCGGCTCATCGGGCATATCTGGAATGATATCTCGAAGGTGTAGGAGTGCCTTGCGTGTAGCTGACTCGACTGCGAGTACCATGGTTTCCATCTGTGGTCCTTCAAAGAACCAACTGGTCGGGAAGTCGTTTGCCTTCACGACCACTTCCATGTGGTACTCCTTCGTGACGGCATCAACCCAGTGCTCGTGGTAGAGGAAAACGGGTGGTTGGCGAAACTGGCACTTCTCTAGGTTATCCCCAAGGAGTAAGGGAAAGACGGATGTTAGGAAGGCTTCGGGTACGATGGCCATCTATAAAGTTTGAAGGGAGGAGAGTCAGCAGAGTGTTGTGTGAAGAATAGAAGAGGTAAATAGTATAGGATTCCTAAGTATAGGTGCTAGGTGTAGTTTCAAAAATGGTTTTATCCTAACTAAATCCATGCTAATGAAGGGCTTCCTATAGTCAGGATGGCTCTGATACCAACTTTGTGGGGACCCCGACTCATAAGTCGTGATCACCGAATGCACGTGTATAGTGATCCCAGAGATCAATGCTCACTAAACACACAGAAGCTGAATAACAAGAGTCTGACATCCATTTGTTCTTCGGTATGTTACTTGCCCGAGATTCGATCGTCGGTATCTCCATACCTAGTTCAACCTCGTTACCGGCAAGTCTCTTTACTCATTCTGTAATACAAGATCTCGTGGCTAACACTTAGTCACATTGCTTGCAAGGCTTATTGTGATGTTGTATTACCGAGTGGGCCCTAAGATACCTTTCTGTCACACGGAGTAACAAATCCCAGTGTTGATCCATGCCAACCTAGCAGACACCCTCGGAGGTACTTGTAGAGCACCTTTATAGTCACCCAATTACGTTGCGACGTTTGATACACACAAGGCACTCCTCCAGTGTCCGTGAGTTGCATGATCTCATGGTCATAGGAACATATACTTGGCATGCAGAAAACTGTAGCAATAAACTAACACGATCATATACTATGTTTATAGTTTGGGTCTTGTCCATCCCATCATTCTCCTAATGATGTGATCCCATTATCAAATGACATCTCATGTCAATGGCTCGGAAACCTTGACCATCTTTCATCAACGAGCTAGTCTACTAGAGGCATACTAGGGACAAAGTGTTGTCTATATATCCACACATGCAATGTGTTTCCAATCAATACAATTATAGCATGGATAATAAACAATTATCATGAACAAGGAAATATAATAATAAACACTTTATTTATTGCCTCGAGGGCATATTTCCAACACGAAGCCCAGTCCCATAAGGGGTATCGTGGTTGCGCATGTAAGGTTGGGACGGTCGACAAATCTTAAATCTAATCTGTTTTTGAAAACACACCCTCAACTTGTTCCGACACATCACTTCTTTCTCAAGTGATCACCCATCTCATCATCATCTCCCTCGGGCATTAGTGGCACCTGACGAGGTTTTCAAAAAGTCTTTGAAATTACCTCTATTTTCCATCACCATGCATAAACCCGATCCCACTTGTGTAGCATCTACTAGCATCCTATCTACACCCACCCGCACAACCCTCAGAAGAATGGTAGGGTCATGCACGATGCAAGTATCAATGGTAGAGTATCGGAGGCATCCCTTCGAAGGGGGAACACCACATCATGATCAATTATCGAAACAACTAGTGCTATATGTCATGCATGAAAAAGTTTCTTAACATGGTCAAAGGGCTGCTTGCCTGGCTCAACAAGATCTTTGGGGTCTTCAAAGTCTTTGGGTCCAACTTCCTCGTCAATAGCGCAATCTATCGTCGCGATAAATAGCGCTAAAAATAAGCATCACCCACAAACAGAGCACACAAGCTACTATCAAAAATGCTACCCTATTCTGATAAATAGTAAAAACTATAATAAAAATATTTGCTTAAGGTTTTGCTATGAAAATATTTTTGAAAAAATATTTAACAAAGGCAAAAAGGTGCCAAAGCAGGTTTTAATTTAAATCAGTGCAGAAAAAGTTTTCAACTATGGAATATTCTAGGATTTTAGGTGGAAAAATTATGGTCATTGGTTTTTTATTTAATCATGTGGAATATTTGGAACTCAAACAGAAAAGGAAAAAGAAAGGGGTTCCTGTGCTGTGGGCCAAATGCCCAGCCGCACTGGGCCAACCGGCCAGGCCAGCCCAGCTGATCTGCGGGTGCGCGCGCGGCTAGGTTTGAACTTGACGTGCGGGCCCCAACGTCAGCGAGAGAGAGGGAGAGGGAGAGGGGTGTGGGGATGACATGTGGGGGCCACCTGTCATCTCCTTCCTCTCGATAGGAAGGGGAGGGCGCTCACCGGCAGCGAAGGAGGGCACAACGAGGGGAGGTGAGGGCAGGGATCGACTCAGGAGGCTGCCGCTATTCGGGAGGTGCCGGAGATGGTCGACAGGGAGGCGTAGGTCTCCAATGACGAGGTCCCGCGGCGGAGAAGCTTCGGGAGGAGGTCATCGGGGCCGTCTCCTACCACAAAAAGGGCTAGGAGAAGGGGGGGATGCATCAGAGGGGTGAGGGAGGAGCAGCCGAAGAATAGGGTGGACCGAAGGGACTCTGTACCCGGAGATCAACGGCAGCGATGCCGTGGAGAGTTCCGGCTTGATCCCGAGCGCTCGAGCACAGGGAGGTCGAGCTGGGCTCCTGGAGGGCGAGTGGAAGGGAGAGGAGGTATTCGGAGGGGAGAACGGGGCGTGGGGAGGCCCTTTTATAGGCGCCCGGTGGTCCACCGAGCTCGGGTGCACTGGCGAGCTCGGGGCCGAGGCCAGGGTCGGGTAGATGGGGTGAGGGCATGCCTGTGGCGTTCCTGGGGCTGGTTTAGGCCTAGGGGAGGGAAGAGAGAGCGAGAGGAGCGCGCGTGGGTGAGGCTGCGGGTTGGCCGAGTCAGGCGGCGCTCGGTGAGGAGCGCGCGAGGAGGAGAGAGGAGGGGGCCGACACGGTGGCGTGGTGCGGACGTCGAGGGGGGCCAAGTGGAGCGTGGGGGAGGTCCGAGGCCACCAGCGCCATGTAGTGGGCGACGGCTATAGCGCCTGTCGGCGCCATGCATGCTTAGGATAGTAATTAACTTGATAAAAACACTAAACTAGAGTCTACTTTAATAGTTGTGGAATTTTCGCTTTGGTTTTGAGACATTCTTACCACTATGGATTTTCACGAAAAGTAGTAGTGATATTTAGAGATATTATAGTGTACTCAATGTTTAAATGAACCTTTGTCTTTCTTTCAACTATGAAAAAAATTAGGGACTTTATGAGAAGCTGAAACAACATAGTTTTATTTTTATGCATCCATCACAGGCTAGCACTTTGGTGCGGCTGGGGTGGATGATTGAATTGAACCTCCACCATAATTTCCCATGGAATACTTGACTTCTTGTAATATGTTCTAGTAATTCCATGAGGCGTTTATTTGATTGATCAGTTCTTCATGATTAATGCAAGCTTCCACCCCCAAACAACCTTTCTACTAGCCTCATCAGGACCGATCATTCCATAATACCACGTTTGCTTGTGATACTTGATGACTTAATTGTCCTGCCACACAAACCTTCAATCGACCTTCTTTTAGGGTAGCACATGCAAGAATTTTTTAACAGTGAGAAGAATTTGTCTATAAATTCAATATCTTGTCTCACTATATCATCCTTCTTCATATTTAACTCACGTATTCTTTTAGCATGCTTCAATTTTAACTCTTGATTTACAAAATTTTTGACCTACACATTATAGACTTCAATATAAATAAACTATACCTGAAACTTCTAAACTTCCCGTTCGAGATATATTGCGGAACTGTTGTAGGTAAGCACAACTCTACATTCTTTGCAACAACTCTACATTGTGCTTTCAGTGCAAATATTGTGGTGTCAAAGTAATCACCTTCAAAGTCAGTTTCATGTCAATCACTCAACGCAGTTATTTTTACAAAAAATGCAATTATGATAACCACTTTGCACTTCAATCAGTATAATTGCACATCAGTTTTAATCTAATACTATTGCTCCCTCCATCCCAAAATAAGTGTCTTGAGCTTAGTACAACTTTGTACTAGAGCTAGTACAAAGTTAAGACAGTTATTTTGGGACAGAGGGAGTACTTATGAAGTTCAACAGATAAATAGATCAAATCAACAAACTAGTTAAGTTTTAGTACCATTTTGTTGCATCTGGTTTGTTGTAATATTATTATTTCTATAACATTAAGTTTCAGACCAAGTAAGTTAATCCAACTTTTATTACATAAATAAAGGTAATGCACTGTTTTTGTTCACATTGTAATATTCCAAATCATAATATTGCATAATATACAATCTCAATATCTCCAACATCGGACCGCGTCAACAAAAACAAACAAGTACACATTGTCTTATGATATGATTAATTATGATAAATAAAGACATGACCAGCTTAAGTTCCATTATCATTAACTTGCCTTTTTAGCTTCATAACATCAAGTTTCGGCACTATAACATATGTCAACATCTTTTACATACATAAAGCTAGTGCCACTGTTTTCTCTTGCATTGTAAGACTTCCGAGCATATTATCTAATATTACACAGAACCAATATGTCGAACAACTCAACAACAAGGAAGCAAAAGGGAAATATACGATGAGATTCAACAACTATTAGAGACATTAAAGATCTATACTAGAAGTAACATGAATGCTAACAAGTATACAAGAAAATGAACCTTTTCACCAGAATTTTCAGTATTTTTTAGCAAATTTACTGTTTCCAGGTGTTGATGTCTTTGAAAGCCTTCGATCTTTAAAAACAATAGTCTTCTCTTTCTTCGACGTAAATGATTCCTAAAGATGGATGCTTTCCTTGAGAGACACAAACATAAGAACAAATAGGAACCGGGAAGAACATAACAAGAATAGGCACAATGAATCGTTTTTGCTCATCCATGCTATATCTACATGTTCGACATGTATTCCATTGTTAAGCGACCCCACACAGACCTGCATATCACCATGATATACGATGCATTACACACAAGAAAGGAGATCAAACAATCTGTATACCTAAACCATTTTCCGAATCATGGCGCAAATTGGTGGCATTCGATATATGCCCCCCCCCCCCGCCACTGTGTGCTACAAATCCCCTTCCCGTGGAGAATGCCCGGTAATGTACGTAACCGAATTGGTGATGCAGCTAGCCCATGATTGTCAAATTGTTTTTTAGAAGTGATTGTCAAATTGTTTTTTTAGACAAGTTTGTGAAATTGGTAGTCCTATGAGAGTTTCCATTCACTAAAGAAAGCCTGCCCTCGATCAAAGGAGTATATTGGTATCATGGGCGGGACGCAGAAGTTTTGCATCTGAGCTCAAATGAGCTCGGATGAACAGTAAAATCAAAACAAAAATCTAAATTTTCTTTGTGACAAACATTGATAAAAGTTTTAAGTGATTGCAATAATTTGACATGGAATCACATTCTTAAAAGACGTGAAAAAAAATCGATACTCTAAAATTGCTATTTTCAAAAGCATTTTGAAGCATTGATTGTTTTCGCTATGCCTTACAGGAATGTGATTCCATAACTAATTTTTGCAAGCACTTAGAATATTTGTCAATGTTTTTCAAAAAAAAATACTTCATTTCTAAAAAAACATTTATTTTACTATTTATCGAGCTTATTTGATCTCAGAAACGAAAAGATACTTTCGTCATGAACGACCTTATTACTACACTCTCGGCCTACGCACAGAAAGGAGTACTTCTATGGAGTTGGACACTTGACAGAGTTATGAAGGGTGGCTTCTCGTGCTTACTTGGAGCTAGAGCCGCTTCACTGTTGTTTAACCTGAGGGGTACAGCTCATACTACCGGATGTCCGGACGTGACGGAGAAAAAGCTCCCCTTGTTTCATGCCTGCATCGGACAAATAGCTTTCGTCCCCTTCCATACAACTCGATGCAATTTTGCGACTTGTTTTGACTGATTAGCAGCAAGTTCTAGACAAGACCGGTGGAGACCCAGACCTTGTTTGGATCAGAAGTATGTTTCGTGTGCTCCGGTATTTAGTTCACGCTCCATTTAAATTAATTTGAAGAAAATATGGTTTTAAAATTTTCTTTTGAAGAAAATGTTGAAAAGATATGAGCCAACCGGAAAAACTAACGCGAACCTGCCGTCTGGCTACTGATTACCGTGCGATTGAGGAAGCTTCCTGGAACCTAGTAGTAGTAAGAGTATAGTTCATTGGAAGAGGCATCAGAGATGGACAATAATATTGAAGTTCCTGCTGAACTTTCCTGACTTCTTGTCATTACATATGTAAAAGAAAGCGTTTGCAGTCTTGTTTCTGCTTCTCCTGTTCTCTCTTCCATCGAAGGCAACCCAAACCCAACTACTCTCTCACTGCCGTCAGACCAGCCCGATCTGTCCGGCAGTGAAAAGAGCGGGGAAAACACCGAGAGAGTGAGAAAAACTACAAGGGAGAGGCAGCCGGAGCCGATCGCCGGCCTCTCGCCTAAAACTGGACGGCCCAACGGCCATGAGCGGCCACCACGTCACGCATGGCTACGCGGCGCCCTTCGGTCGTCCATGTACGTGCACGGTACACTATGCACAACCAGACCCGTATGTACAACAGAGACAGCGACCAAGGCCAAGCTAACGCAGAAGATTTCACTCGAGAGCTTCTTCCGGGATGATCTGAAGATGCGGCCGCCACACCGTCGCGCGGACGCTCCGGCTGCGCTTGCACCTGGCCTTGCCCTCCGACAGCACCTCCGCCAGGTAGCTGTCGCCGGCGCCGCCGGCTTTCGTCACCTTATTGGCGCCGGCGCCGGCACTGCTCGGCACGTTCGTCGGCTTCAACGTGGACGATGACAGCACCTTCTTCTGTTGTGGCTGCGACGCCGGCTTCCTCTTCTTCTCCGGCACCGACGAGGTCGGCACCAGGAAGTAGAAGCACCCTCGCTCCAGCTCCGACTCGGGGTCAACAATGAGGATCCGCCGCGCGCCGCCCAGGGAGCACGGCCGGCTCACCACGTGGCTGGGGTGCGCTGCCATGACCTCACCAGCGGTGACCGGGCGGGAGTACTCCTCGATGTGGCCGTTCAGGTGGACGATGCGGATCAAGTCGAAGGAGCCGCAGGGGAGGACGCAGGCCAGGCAGCACCGCAGGCTGTTGCCCATGCTCTGTGCCTTCTTGCCGGCCGGCTAACCGTTGCTTGATTAGCAATGGAAAAACTCTCCCTGCTGGCTGGTCTTGCCCCTTAGTTTGGCTCTTCTTGGGCATGTCTGTCTGCCACTGCCTTTATATAGGGCAGAAGTTCGAGTTGTTGGCCTGTTGCACAAGTGGAAGTGTTTTATTGTGCAGGAAAAAAAAGTATCAAAGTAGTTAATTCATTTATCTAAAATAGTGGTATTATATTAACTCCTCTAAAAATAGTTGTATATCAATTCCCCTAAAGATCAGCACAACCATTTTCCTTTTCAAGAGTGTATAATTTGTGCCTCAGAACGGCCCTACTCCCTCCGTTTCAAATTACGGAGTAGCGTAGGCTCTCTTTTTTTGCGGAAAGAATTATGTCTTGTTAGGACAAGCCTTTTACCAACAATTACACTATTATGATGTAACTTTCATGATAATAAATCATAATTAAAAATAAGCACTTAAAAATACGAGTCTAATGATATACCAACTTTATGTCACATATTTTCGCTAAAAGAAAACATTATGTTACATAATGTGTGTACTATTCCCTCCGTCCCGAAATGTAGGACATTTTTTAATACTATCATAGTGTCAAAATATGTCTTATATTTCGGGACGGAGGGAGTAATATATAAATTGTTGGTCAAATGCTTGTCCTAATGAACTTCCATTATTCGTTGGGGCGTTGGTTATTTTGAAACTCCCGCTATTGTTTAGGGGCAAATATATACCTGACAATAATGCTATTGAGGCTTCAATACACTTAGTATATTGTCCCTCCATTTCGGAATGTAAGTAGTGTTGATTTTCATGCAAATCAAACATGTGTATGTTTGGCCAAGTTTATAGAACAAAATATAAAGACCTGCAAAACAATATAAATAAAATATGAAAATACGTTTCATGATGGATCATATGATACAAATTTGGTACCGTTGATATTGCTATATTTTCCTAAAACTTGATCAAACATGCACATGTTTGACTTTTGAAAAAACTAATACATCTTATATTTTGGAATGGAGGGTGTGGTTCTAAAATATATGATGTGTTAGGTTTTTTACAGCCTTCAGTGTATCACTTTGGCTGTAACTGTTTGCATGTGATACGCCTAAGAATTAATTAAGAGGTACATAATATAAAAGTTTCTTGCGAGATAAATACAATAATGTTATTCTTACATGCTCAATCTATATATTACTTTACATGTATTAGTGGACAAAATTTGAAAATATTGGGGGCAGCAAAATTATGCACCTTATATTGGGATATACACATATATTACTTTGGGTATTGGACATACATTGTTCAAGGAACACATATCACCAACATGTTTTGGAAAATTTCAAGACTCTCCCAAGTTAGTACAATACCTAAATTTTGTGGATAATATACTATTACATCTTGGTTGGTAAGAAACTATTAATGCCCTAATTTGGAGGGTCAACATGGACTTTGCACTTCTTGCAAGTAAGGGCATGTACAATGATGCTATCTTAGGAATGTCAGGTATGATAAATGATGAGGTGGAGGAGAGAGAACTCGTAAAAAAAGGTTTGTCTTTTCTTATTTAAGAGAAGACAAGAGATGATCTCTTAGCACAATATGTCTCACCACATTTTTAGGAATAGCTAGTTATTGAGGATAAGGCTAAGAAATGACCCATTGTAGACATTTTATTTGATCATCTCTAAATTACATGCAAAATTTAAGATAAAACTATCTTATCAACCATTGTACATACCCTAAGGAGGTAAATACTGATGCTATTAATATTATACAATTTGAGGTTGCCGTGAGATATATATATATGTGTATATATATATATATATGTATATATATATATGTATATATATATGTATATATATATATATACTTACTTTAGATTGCCTATATATAGGCAATCTAAAGTATATGGTATATAATTTGCTATAACAACCGAAAGAAGAACAAACATATAAATTTCATGAAGAAGCATAACATGTAGGCATTGTTGCCTTCTTAGGTATATAAGCTATGCTTAAACAATCTTTGGTAAATTTTCTTGCATCAGTTCTTCCTCACAGTGAATCTCTGTAATACTAAAAAAGAGTTAACGGTTATACTGTCGATTATCACATGGCCAATATTTATCATTGATCAACGGACGAGCGAGATCAGAAACTCTTCTTGCCTCTTTGGAGGTAATTAACTTGGAGTTCCTGGAAGGCTGGAAGAATTTATTTTGTTATGTCAGATGGACATATTTTTGGATCCCTGCTCAAATTCCATTCAGTAATATGCATCTAGATCTTTGAAGAGAAAATTAATGTGCAGCATACAATTGTTAAGCATGGTGTAAAAAGGGGTGTTATATTGCAACACGGCATCTTGTAATTTTTATGATTTCGAGACCTCTCACAAGTTAGCAGTAAATAACAAGTGTTTACTCCTACTATGTGCAGAAAAGTTTTCTAATTATTGGGGCAAATAAATTTTTAAAAACAATACAATTCATTCAAAATTTGAAATTTTATAAATTTATGTTTCATAAAAAAAAACGGAAACATTTTATACTATGAGTGTCATTTGTGTATAGTTGATCCGCAAAGTTTCAAGGTCAGGAGTAAAAAAAGAGAAATTTATTTATATGGATAGCACGATGCAAATTGAATGGTCTAAATAGAGGGTACACTGGTATGGGGTACAAAAAATCCACACTCTTATCAATTGGCTAGTTATCGAGTGATCCAAGAGAGGTGGCATGTTGCATGCATTTACGAAATGATTAGCGGGTATGTGATCGAAATGTACGTTGTTCATGAATCCGTACAAAGAGAGCTCTTGCGCCCATGGCCATGGGTCGGGGTATGTGCGTGTACATAGAGATCTTATAATCTGTGTGAAAAGGAGAGCTTAGTAGCTTCAAACCCCAACCCTTATCATCGCATTATTTTTTCTGGGTACCGGGGACTACTTTTTTACTCCCTTTGACTTGAACTCTACTCTCTCAAGGCATTCTTTGAACTTGGATGCTAAAAAAACTGCATTGTTTTTTATAAATATCGTGGTACATCCAAGTTGCCCAAAATCGTGGGGTTCATATTGCTTGATTTTCGTTATTTCCAGATATAATGCTGCATCTCTCACTAATACGCTTTCTTTGCCAAGCTGTTTTGAGTTATCGATGAGTTTTGTAGTACTACAATGCACGCAAAAATGAACATGTTTTCAGTCGGACATAGAGTGCGTAGTGGACAGTGTTGACTGAATGTTCATGCACATAACGTACGTAGACGATATTCACATTGTCTCCCTGTCTTTAGTTAAACTCACAAGAAGGTATTTGCACCTTGCCTGTTTATCACAATTATCGCAACAAAGATGACGGCTTCTTCTATCTTTTTTCTGAAAAAAGGAGGATAACTCTAAGCCTCTGCATCAAAAGATGTACACAGCCATATGTATTATTCAAGAAACAAAATCCTGCATTAGAAGATGACGGCTTCTTGGCCCAAGGTAAGGCTAAGCAACCGAGACCTCATCACGAACAGCAGGGCTAAGCTAAGAACGAGTACTACTAAAATCAGAAACGCAACGCCTCCTCGTGGTAGCTAACCGGCGGCGCATTAGCGGAGGGCCTGGGAAGAAGGATCGCCGCCGTAAGATGTCGATCGGGTGGTCTGCAAGCCGGGGACATGCTCTTGACAGCGCTCCATCCTTTGGGGCTTTCTTTCTCCCCCGGTATGGAACGCAGCAACGCCAGTCCCACATGTGCGATTAGACTACCTAATCGCCGGTGTGAAAGTTGCTTGTACATTGCCCATGTTGTCCGACTGGCAACTGCATTGCTTGCCACTATCTAAGTATCTAGGTGACGCAATGCCTTGTATATGTACTACTGGTATTAGAAGTGCAATGATGTGAAAAATGTGCTAGACATGCATGTTGATCTTTTTAAAGTTGTGCAAGTTTAGTCCAGCTTTTGTGAATGGGTCGAACTTTATGCTAGTTTGTGTGGTGATGAAGTTGTACGTCTTGGTTCGCTTTCCCCTATCCTATCGGATTGTTCAACGATTAGGTGGTATGTAGAGTGCGTAGGTCCGTGCATTGCCGGTTTAGATGTGATTAAGGGAGCATACTTGATGAACAGGATGAACTAATTAAATTAAAATTCTCGTAAGGGTCTCCCCACTGTATACTGCTCCTGTCTTCTCTTTTTTGTTTCTTTTAAACAGGATGCATTGAACCCATTTATCATTTTTTAGTATTACTAGTTTTTTTATAAAGTTGCAAATTAAAGAGGCCCATATATATTCTTTTAGACATGTACCCCCTCCGTCCGGAAATACTTGTCATATAAATGGATGTATCTAGACTTATTTTAATTATAAATACATCTATTTTATTCATTTATAGACAAGTATTTCCGGACGGAGGGAGTATCTTTCAGAGAATGATCCTATTTTATGGATTAACTAAAAAAATATGATGAAAGATACTAAAACAAAATCAAACTATAATGATCCTAATAAAACTAAAATTAACACATACCAAGATAATTTGAAGTCTTCTGGCAAAAATAAATAATTTGAAGTCTTCTGACAAAACTAGATAATTTAAAGTCCACTTTGCCACAATATAGTTACATAAGAAAAATGAGAGCATAGAAAACAAAATGGAGGACCACCGACCAACACAAACTTGACATTGGCATATGACTGCCACCACCGTCGTCAAGTCAGACTGAACACCGGACGATAATTCATGGGAGCAAGACATCATAGACTCATAGATCTCAGCTATGAAAATCACATCATTGCGAGGATGGGACTATGGAGATTCTACTCGATTCTATGTTGTCTTCGCCTTTGAAACGTTGTCACTGAGTACACATAAAATCTAACAATGGAAGCAACTTAATCTGATTTGTAAGGGTTGACCCATCAATACCAGAAAGAAAAGTCACCATTGCTTCCCTCATCTACCAAGGACCCAAAACACTTACAGAGCATATATCCAGTTATACTCTACTCCGTTGTATATTGGCATATATTTGAATCACACATATTTCTATTGCACCTACCAGTCTCTGTGGGGATAGAATTCCTAGCCAGATGCTTAGCAAAGTTTTTTTTATCTTCCTCGATACTTTTATTGTACACAGACTCTTCCATTCCTTATGAGTGGCCATTGTGCCTAATCGTGTTGCTGGACCGTTTAGCCAATCTTCTCGTCGCCCCTTTGTATCCACTAGCAAACAATAAGCTGGCCTGACTAAAACAACTCCATTTTGTTCGTTATGCCACACCCATTCATCATCAATATATTGCCAACTTGACGGTACATTCAAAAGTTTCCTAGCATCTAGCCCTTGAAGGTGCTCAAAAATAGCAATTTGGTCTCATGTTTTAATACTTGAATGTTTCCTAAGATCTGTTACCAAGTCCGGAGGTTTGGTTGCAAGAGAATCCATAGCTCATAGGAGGTTGTCCCTCGGCAGCCAGTTATCTTCCCATATCCAGCTACCTCTACCGTTTTCAAAACACCCGATCAAACCTTGCCACAACACTAAGATTCCTTCACATACTGCATGCCATATCTATAAAGAGTTATTCCCTAGCTCGGGAAATGAAACATCTCTGCTAAGGTAATAAATATCTCTCATGATCTTAGTGTTTAGAGGATTCTATTCCTAAACGAGCCTCCAAGCCCGCTTGGCAAATATCGCCAAGTTGAACAACTATGCATCACGAAACCTCAGGGCCGCCATGTACTTAGGCATCATGAGAACATCCCAAGAGACCCAAACCACATTTCATGCTATTCTTACTTCCCCAAAAATAAATCGTAACACGATATCAATGTGGTGAAAATGTCCCCTAAGAAGAAGAAAACAATTCATATAATAAGTTGGCATCACCTATGCCACCGATTTCTAAATTTCCTTCCTTGCACAGCCAAATTTTCTAGATCCATCTTTCACCTTATTCCCCAATCTATCTTCAATATATTTGAATGAGTTGGTTTTTAACTTCCCTACGTGAGTGGGTAAACCCATGTACCTCTCTGAAAGTGATTCATTCTTAACATCAAGAATCGACTTGATAACTTGTTTATGGTCATCGGGATAACTCTTGCCAAAGAACATACTAGACTTAGAGAGGTTTACACATTGGCATGATGTATTGCAATATTTTCGTAAGGAATCCATCATCATAGTGGATCCCTTGGTATTACCCATGAACTCAATGAACAATCATCCGCAAACAAAAGGCAATTCACCGATGGAATAGTCGATGCAATCACCACTCCCCTCACATATTCATTTGAACTTCTGCTATCAACAAACATGACATTCCCTCAACTGCTAAAAGAAACAACTAAGAGAAATTGGTCACCCTGCCAAATCTACCTTATTGGTCTGAATTCATCAAGTTTGCAGCCATTGAGCAGGACAGAGAAATAGGATGTCAAAATACACTACGTAATCTTTGTTCGCAAGTAGGGCCTCAAGCGCGATTTCAACATAATTGCTTCAAGGTAACTTTGTTCGACACGACCAAAGGCCTTCATCATATGAACCTTTAAAGAACATTAAAGATTTTTCTTGCTTCTCAATATTTTCATGAAATGCACACTTATAAAATTATGTAATTTTATCAACAATGAGCCTTCCTGGAACAAACACAAACAGCTCAGGTGAGAGTATCTCCAGTAGAAAACAATTCAAATGGTTACTATGAACTTTTGATATGATCTTAAATATTATATTGCACAAGCTTACTGATCAAGACTAGGTAAGGGAGGTCCGAGTAGACACCGTAGTGACAAGAACAACGAATGTTTTATTTATAACATCGATAGAATCTTCCCCATTCAGTACATAGAATGCCATCTTGGTTACCCCGTCATTGCAAACACCCTAGTCGTTCTAAAAGAAAAACGTCGGGAAACCATCAGGCCCTAGTGATTTGGTGTTTTTTTAAACAGGGCCTCCTAGACTTGATTTGCAGTATATTGAGCATTAAGAATGCCATTCATACCTGCATCAACCTTACAAGATATGTGAGAAAGTAACTCTTCTATACCCACTGCGCCTTCCTACTTATACAAAGTTTCGTAAAAAAATAGTAGCCATACTCCCCCAACTCCTTCTTATCGGTACATATAGATCCATCGGGTTTTGTTAGCTGAGTAATATCATTATTCCTTCGCCTATTTGTGGCATGGATTCCAAGGATCCTTGTCCACCTGAAAAACTTTAATAAATGGTACCACACCAAAATGTGAATAGAACATCCGTGAGCGAAGTGAGCATAGAACCATCTTCGTCACCTTCCATCAACCCTAGCTGCCGACATCTCCATCTCCATAGCCACCATCACCACCATAGTTCATCTTCCTCTAGGTCATACTTGTAATCGTGCATTGCACAAGGCAACCATTGTAAGACTTGTTACCAATCAATCAATCTTCAAGATGTGTTCAATGTTCTCTTCAAGTGATCATATCTCCATGTGTGAGTAGTTCGATAAGGTATGAGTTGAGGCATAGGACTTTCAACACCCTTATTTGTTGTGGGGATCAGTGGCAGAGCTTTGAATTAATCTCCCGTATGTGTGAAATAAAATTGTTACATAGATGTCTCTTGTATTGTCCATGTTCTTCGTCCCTGCAGGTACCCAGGACCATGGAGAGCGTGTCATGGTGAGGCTAAGGGAGGGAGAACGTGAAGTTTTATTCTGAACACCAGTGATAGAAAGGTTTAGTATGCTAACACGGATTTAATCCTTAGGGATTGATAAAGTCATTAAAACCCAATACTCTTGTCTAATTATTATAATCTTAATTATCGAGGCAACCCGCATGATGGATAGGGCCTGCGGTAGGACAACTAATTATTGATGAAGGACTCGTGTCGGCCAAGATGTTATTTGGACACATCCCCCACTTCGGTTCATAACAAGCACATATTGATAGGTGACTTCCAATGCACAAATTAAGATGATATTTGGTCCCAACACAAATACATGTTTGTAAGCATTATGACCTCATACATATACCTCTTTTTATTATAAGTGCTACATCACCATTAGCTTGATTGATGCGTCTAACAGTTGGAATTATTTATTTAACATTTTCTTGCTAGACACCATCGCTTCAAAGGAACCTTCCTCATGCTGGTTCGATAATCCAAGGTGACCACTTTGGGGAAATAGGTGTGGGATTTCTGTTCCGTTACCGGATCACTAAAAAGGAAGTATCATGCCCTTTTTCTGCCATGATTGTCATCATCTTAGGACCTTCCCGCAGTAGTGACAATACATGTCTTGTCCCTTTCTATCACTAGAATATAGAGCACTGCAAGATTGGACTCACTACAATGCACTCCTCCTGCTTAAGCTAAATCAATCTAGTTGGCCAACGCAAACGGATAGATCGGAGAGAATTACAAAGCTATAAAAATCATGCATAATAAAGTTTAGAAAAGACTCGGTTACTGTTGAAATATGCCCTAGAGGCAATAATAAAGTGGTTATTATTATATTTCCTTGTAAAGTGGTTATTATTATATTTCCTTGTTCATCATAATCGTTTATTATCCATGCTATAATTGTATTGATTGGAAACTCAAGTGCATGTGTGGATACATAGACAACATTGTATCCCTAGTATGCCTATAGGTGACTAGCTCGTTGATCAAAGATGGTCAAAGTTTCCTAGACATTGACATGAGATGTCATTTTATAATGGGATAACATCATTAGGATATTGATGTGATGGACAAGACCCAAACTATGAATGTAGCATATGATCGTGTCAGTTTACTGCTATAGTTTTCTTCATGTCAAGTATCTGTTCCTATGACCATGATATCATGCAACTCACTGACACCAGAGGAATACCTTATGTGTATCAAACGTTAGGTGACTATAAATATGCTCTAGGGTTATCTCTGAAGGAGTTTGTTGAGTGGGCATGGATCAAGATTGGGATTTGTTACTTCGTGTGAAGGAGAGGTATCTCACGGCCCACTCGGTAATACAACATCACAACAAGCCATGCAAGCAAAGTGACTAAAGTGTTAGCCACGGGATCTTGTATTATGGAAGAGTAAAGAGACTTGTGAGTAACGAGATTGAACTAGGTATTGAGATACCGATGATCGAATCTTGGGAAAGTAACATACCAAAGAACAAAGGGAACAACATACAGAGTTAACTGAATCCTTGACATAGAGGTTCAACCGATAAATATCTTCTTAGAATATGTAGGAACCAATATGGGCATCTAGGTCACACTATTGTTTATTGGCCTTAGAGGTGTCTTGTTCATGTGTACATAGTTCTCAAACCCGCAGGGTCTGCACACTTAACGTTCGGTGATGTTTTGGTAGTATTGAGTTATGTATGGTGGTGACCGAAGGTTGTTACGAGTCTCATATGAGATCTTGTACGTCATGAGGAGCTTTGGAATGGTCTGGAGGTAAAGATTGATATATAGGAAGTCCCATTTGGTCACCGATAAAGTTTTGAATAATTCTGGTAGTGTACCGGGAGTGCTGGGAGGCCATTGGGAGGGGCACCCATGCCGGGAGGCCACATGGGCCTTAGGAGTGGTGCACCAGCCCTTAGTGGGATGGGCAAGCCAGACTCTAATGGCCCATGCATCTAAGATGGGGGGAAAGGAAAAAACCCCAAGTGGGGGAAGGGTTTCCAAGTAGGATTGGAATCCTACGTGGAGTAGGATTGGAGGTGGACTCCTCCACCTCCTCCTTCGGCCGACTCGTAGGGGAAACCCTAGGTGTGCCGGCCCCTCCCCTACCTTCTATATATATTGGAGGGGAGAGAGGGAAGTGACACCCAACCCTAAGCTACGGTGCAGCCATCTCCCCACACTAGATTGTCTCCCTCTGTTGCCACCACCACTATCAAAATAGTTCCACCACCACTGTTGCCACGCCATCGTGTTGCCGGAGAACTCATCCACCTCTCCACTCCCTCTTGCTGGATCAAAAAGGCAGAGATCGTCATCGAGCTATACGTTTGCTGAACGTGGAGGTGTCGTCCGTTCGGCGCTAGATCTGGACGGATCGTGATTGGTTCGCGGGACGGCTAGCGATTTGGATCGCGAACACATTCGACTATTTCAACCATGTTTCTTAACTCTTCCTGCTTAGCGATCTACAAGGGTATGTAGATCCACTCTCCCTATCGTAGATGCTCATCACCATGGATAGATCTTGCGTGTGCATAGGAATTTTTTTGTTTCCCATGCAACGTTCCCCAACACTTACTTTCAACGAATAATTTGATCATAAGCCCACAATTCATCGGATCCCAAAAGACACATGACAAAACAAGATTACATCTGATAGATGTCCACGAGAATCACGAAGAATATGGTATTGAAGATCAAAGACAGAGAAGAAGCCATCTAGCTACTAGCTATGGACCCACTCACACATAATCATGGAGGCAACAAGGTTGACGTAGACGGCTTCCGTGATCGGTTCCCCCTCCAGCAGAGTACCAAAAAAGGTCTCTAGATGAGATCATGGAAGAACAGAGTCTTGTGGCAACGAAAAAAGTGTTTCAGGTTTCTCTTTGTTGGTTTTGGGGTAATTGTGAGTACATAGAAGTGGAATTCAATCAGGAGGAGCTGCGAGGGGCCGACAAGCCCAGGGGGAGCGCCTTACCCACCCCCACCTCGGGGGTGCATCCTATGAGCTCGTGGAACTTTCATGGGTCTTCTGGCCACCTCCCGGAGCCTCTATGGTCTCTTTCTATCCAAAAATAACCCACGTAAAGTTTCATCCAATTCAGACTCCATTTGGTATTTATTTTCTGAAAATTCCAAAAGCAGACAAAAAACAGGAACTGCCACTGGGCACTGGATTAATAGATTAGTCCCCAAAAATGTTATAAAATAGCATATAATTACAAATAAAGTATCCACGATTGATAATATAATAACATGAACAATCAAAAATATAGATACATTGGAGACATATCAGCATCCCCAAGTTAATTCATGTTCGTCCTCGAGTAGGTAAATGATAAAAACAGAATTTTTGATCTTAAATGCTACCCAACGTGTAATCACTTTCAGGTATAATTAGTGAAAAACAATGAATTAGTTGAGATCAACATAAAATATCCATGAATATAAGAAGCATAATCATTACTTTTTAAAAATATACGATCCTTAAAGAATGTTATCCCTACTCATTTTATCATATTAGCATGGCATGACTCCGTCTTCACCGCATAACTATAATCATGAGCACCCTAGTGTCAAACCAGGCAACTAGATGGTACTTGTAATGTGCTTCAGCATTTTCAACTTCACACAATACATGAGTGTGATCCATGGATACAACATATGGGTGTAATAGAGTGTGGTGGTATATATCAAAGGGAAGTCAAAAAGGAAGAAAGTCTCACATCAACGAGGCAAATCAACTAGCTATGGAGATGCCCATCAATCGATATCAATGCAAGGAGTAGGGATTGCCATGCAATAGATCCACTAGAGCAATAAGTGTATGAAAGCACAAATGAAACTAAGTGGGAGTGCATCCAACTTGCTTGCTCATGAAGACCTCGGGCATTTGAAGAAACCCGTCATGGGAATATACAAGTCAAATTCTATATTGAAAAATTCTCACTAGTATATGCAAGTGACAAGTCAAAAAACTCTCTACATAAAGAACATGGTGCCACTTTGAGGCACACGTGTGGTGAAAGGATAGTAACATTGCCCCTTCTCTCTTTTTCTATCTTTCTCCCTCTCTCTTTCATGATGAACTCATTTGGCCTCCCCCATTTTCTCTTTTTTGTGTCCGGGTTATCATCCCAACTTGTGGGGGAAACATAGTCTCCATCATCCTTTCCTCACTAGGACAATGATCTAATGATGATGATCGTCACACTTTTATTACTACGACTCGATAATGAACAAGATGACTCTATATGAATGCCTTAGGCAGTGTACCGGAATGTGCAATGATCTAGCGTAACATGCAAACAATAATGAACGTTGTCTTTACCACAAATACTATGCCAACACTATATGACCATGCAAAGCAATATGATGATGAACACACAAGTCATGTGATGGAACTGTTGAAGTTACATGGAAATATATCACGGAATGAATATGGAAATACCATAATAGGTAGGTGTAGTGGCTGTTTTGAGGATGATATAAGGAGGCTTATGTGTGATATAGCATATCATATCATGGGGTTTGGATGCAACGACGAAGTTTGCACCGACTCCCAAGGTGAGAAATGGCAATGCAAGGTACTGAAGAGGCTGGCAAATTGCGCAAAGGTGAGAGTGCATATATCCATGGACTCAAATTAGTCATAAAGAACTCATATACTTATTTTAAAGTCTATTAGCTCTCTCTAAGAAAAGTACTACCACATGACCCTAGGGAGGAGGTTGGGAGGAGTTAACCATCATGCACCCCCGATTCAAACAACACAATAGGATTACATTTCAGACATAAAAATGCTCATACCTCATCTGCATGCCATGACCAATATTTAGATGAGAAGTAAATAACAAACTTTAATACCGATATTTCTACTAAATAATGATCATGAACCTATCTCCTTTCATATTACTACATCAATATAATCAAACCACACGTTTCTTATTTGGTGAGCTACATGAAAGTTTTATTAGTGCTTTCTACAACTGTGCCCATGGTTACTTAGTTGTACTCATTCATCCAAATGCTCTTAATTTTTGCTCACTTTTCTCCACTCTCTTGTATGAAACCCCTACAAATGGTCACATCAGAGGATGTCGTTGGGTCAATGGTTTGACCGTTAACTACTGACGAGTGGAACCGCACTGGAATGTGTCGCCCATTAGACCTGACATGTGGGGCTACGTTGGACAGTGGATCTGGTTGGACCATTGAGCCCTAGTTTCGTTGGACTGTTGGGCCGTTGCATCTGCCGATGCGCGACTCCACGGTACAGAAGCCTACTATGCATGCCATGTGATCCAGCTAGCCTGCCTGCATGCACTGATGCGCGTCACCATGGACGCAACGACGGTCGCTACCACCGGTTCCTCTCTTCTCGCACGTGTCTCCACCTTCCAGCTTCCACATACCCAGGCAAGGGTGTAGTACTACGTGCGGGCTTCGCCCACCTTATTTACCCATATATCTATGTTACGCTTGCTTATTTTATGTGGATGAATGTCACTCCATCCATCTAGAAAAATGTCACTCCCTCCATCTATGTTACATTGCTTCTTTTATGGGGATGAATGTCACTACAACTTCTAGCTGCCACGGACCGAAGAAGGACTGCTGCCGCAGGTCGTGCTCATCTAGAAAAATGTCACTCCCTCCATCCATTATGTCCATGCAAAAGCATGTGATATATATCGTCCCTTATATCCATACAAAAGCATGCAATATATATCCTACGTACTACCTAGTGTACTATGCGTCTTCATCATCGGAGATGGCCTGATCCGTCTGCGTCGGAGCCTGATCCGCCTGCGCCTCCGCCTGCACCACCCGCGCTGCCTCCTTCTGCTGTTGTCGAAAATGTCGGGCCACCTTAGCTGACTCCGAACGGATGGAGTTGAGGATGGCCATCTTCTCGAGCCATAGATCCACGACCACGGGCTCCTCCTCCTCCTGCTCCTCTGGCGGCGCCTCCTCCGGCTCCTGCGATGGTGCCTCCTCCTCCGGCTCCTGTGGCGCCTCCTCCTCATGCTCCCCCTTCTCCTCCCCCTCCTAGAAATCATCCACCAGTTCCAGAGGTAGCCCCGCATCCCTCTGGATTTGGACCTGCCAAAGGAGGAAGAGATGGTGTACGATCATGTAATACTGGTTGCATGGTGGCATGGCTGAGGGACTCAGAGAGGGGAGTGCTCGGGTGCCGGTGGACAGAGGGAGCACGCGGATGAGCTAGGGCTGGGGGACACCGTTCGACTTAAATAGCCAGCTGTGGATAAGGACTAGGAGTCGGAGCGGCGCCTCCTCCTTCGACAGTCAACACCTAGCGAAGGCCCAACCAGGACTTGATTTGATTTTGGGCGGACGAGTGCGCGAGCAGAACCAACCTCTCACGGATAGCCCAATGATCGAACGACGCGGAGCCATCCATGTGATCCAACAGTGCAAAGCCTGCACACAGCCTGCCCTCGGAATTCCTTCTAGAAGACCATATATGAGGGTTGTCGCTTGCTTCTTGAGTATGATCGAACGACTGCAGTTCAACGCTCAGGTTTGGAGAGATGCTGCGGGGTTTTGAGATGGTCAGCAGTGTTGTCTTAGGTTTGACCAACTTTCAAATGACCTTAACTAATTAAAAAAACAGAAAATAGGAAACTTTCGGGGTTCATCCTTTGATAATACATAGTTATCATAAAAAATAAAATCTTAGTTTAGGGACGTTATTTTTGAAAAAACAATTTGAGGTGAGCTACCATTTCCAAGTTCAAATGAGCAGAACTAATTCAAAAAAATGGAACACTTGCGCAAAATGTCGTTGTATGTGACTGATGATCCTCAAGTATAGGGGATCTATCGTAGTCCTTCCCATAAGTAAGAGTGTCGAACCCTACGAGGAGCAGAAGGAAATGACAAGCAGTTTTCTATAAGTTATTCTCTGCAAGCACTGAAATTATCGGTAACAGATAGTTTTGTGATAAGGTAATTTGCAACGGGTAACAAGTAAAAAGTATAGAAAGGGTGCAACAAAGTAGCCCAATCGTTTTTGTAGCAAAGGACAGGCCTGGACAAACTCTTATATAAAGTGAAGCGCTCCCGAGGACACATGGGAATTTCTGTCAAGCTAGTTTTCATCATGCTCATTTGATTCATGTTCATTACTTTGATAATTTGATATGTGGGTGGACCGGTGCTTGGGTGCTGCCCTTACTTGGACAAACCTCCTATCAGTGTCAAAACTGGCGGATCTCGGGTAGGGGGTCCCGAACTGTGAGAATAGAATCGATGGTAACAGGAGACGAATGGGACACAGATTTACCCTGGTTCGGGCCCTCCTATGGAGGTAATACCCTACGTCTTGCTTGATTGTATTAATGGTATGGGGGGTTACAGAGTTGATCTACCTTGAGATCGAATAGCTAACCCTAGACGAGTCGTTCTGTCTACAACCTAAAACCCTCCGGCTTATATAGTCATCGGGGGTACCTAGGGTTTACACATGGTCGGTTACACATCGAGGGAATAAACATGCCTATTCGCTACATCAAACGTGGAGAACAAGCCATACTTCCCAAAGCTTCCATCTTGCAGATAAGGTCTTCAATTAGTCCGGTGTTCGGCAAGTGGCCCATATATTCTAGCCCATAGAAATAGGTCAGCCTCCCGAGGACCCCTTAATCCAGGACTCCCTCAGTAGCCCCCAAACTTGCCTCCAATGCCAAGCGTCTCAGCTTCAATTGCTTCACACGATCAGAGTCTTTGTCTTGCGAGGTGAGTTCTTCCTGCGGAACTTAGTTCGGCCTTCGATGACCGTTAGCCTTCCGAATAGGGGCGCGTCCAAAACTGTGAATAGGTTGGCCTTGAAGGCCAAACATCAAGGGGAAAAATGACGTATACTAACAACCTCTCTGACGAAAGGTCACAGACTAGCACGACCGCTAGGCTAGTTACAAAAGCTCGATTTGTGGTTCAAGGCCATTTTAATCAACACGATCTATCAACATGATGATCGTGCCCCATTTTACACGGGATATGTTTAATCATGTGCGTGCAATAGCTCACACGTCTCGGGAAGCGGAGGGATTCACGGCGCAGCGAGGGGAGACCCAATCGATAAGCCTCATAAAAGGGGAAGAAAACCCCAAAGCCTATTCATGCTCCCTATTCGCCTTCTCTGCCTTTCATTCCTCTGCGCCTTCGAAGCATAGATCCAGATCTTCCACCTCCCACCTCCAAGATCATCAATGGCGGGCTCTGGCTCCAACGGCTAGTGGGAGGCCTCCATGGTCACCGATAAGGACATCCAGGACCTCAAGAAGTATGGATACCTCCCCACCAATATCCCTCACGGCACGCCGGAGGAGGGCCAAGTGATCCCCACCCCCAAGCTAGGCGAAAGGGTGCTCTTCATCCCCCACTTCATTAGGGGGTTGAGCTTTCCACTCCATCCCTTCATCAGGGGGCTGATGTTTTTCTACGGCCTCGACTTCCATGACCTCCTGCCAAACTCTTTCATGCATATATCGGCGTTCATCCTCGTCGGCGAGGCTTTCTTGTGGGTCGAGCCACACTTTGGGCTTTGGCTCCAAGTGTTCAACGTCAAGCCCAAGTGCGTCGGCGGAAAGCATGCAGATTGCAGCGAGGCCGTCATTGGCAAGCTCACCCACGTTGTGTGGCCATCGGGCACCTTCATCAACACCATCAAGGTGTGGCACAAGGAGTGGTTCTACATCACCGAGCCACATGAAGAAGGTCAGCATCCCCCTGCCGCATGCAGGTGCGGTCCCCCCACTAGATTGGCTTCATGGCTCGAAAAGAGCCTTAGCTGGGGACCGAGCAAGGAGGTGAGCGACCTGCAGAAGTGCATCGACTCCATGATCGAGAAGGACACCAAGTTGACTGATGTGGTCCAGGTCATGTTTCGAAGACGCATCCTCCCTTGCCAGCGCCGGGATACTCCCTTGTGGGCTTGTTAGATCGACATCGCTCCCATGATTATGAAGCTCTTCTAAACTATGTGGGAGAAGCTGTGGAAGGCGCTCTTCAAGTCACAAAAGAGCTGGCTGAAGAAGGCTGTGAATATCAATAGTCCGGCACCTCAGCTCGAAGACGCTTGGTCTGGGCTGTTAGCGGTGATGCTCGTGGTGAAGTCGTACAAGGCCCCCACGAAGAAGGAGTAGAAGAAGAAACCAGGCCAGGGCAGCCTTCGCATCAGGGACCAGTCAGAGACTGTGTCTAGGGAGACAAATGCCTCCTCAAATCAAGAGGGGCATGAGGAGGAAGAGGAAGAGCAGGAGGAACTAGAGGAGGTCGAAGTCGAGGGGGAAGGAAATTCCCCCCCTCGTAAGAAAGAGGGCGACATCATCATATGCTCCAAAGGAGATACACCCTCTCGCCAGAAGAGAGCTTGTCGGGCGCATGTGGTCTTGTCCAACGATAGCTCGAATTCAGACACTGAGTCTGATGACGTCGAGGTGGTTCCACGAAGGAACCTTAGGGTCAAGCCCCCCCGCCCGCCCAATGGTCAGGATCCGAATACCACTTGTTCGTCCTTTAACAGGTTGAGAGTTTTATTACCACATAGGTGCTTATCAATTTTGCAGCCCCCCGCGCATCCTTCCCATCGATTAAATATCGGACGGGGAGACCTCTCATCCCACCACTCCAAGCGCCACGAAGGACACCGCGGAGGTGTCATCCCAGGGTGCTCCTATGGAGCTGGGCACCGGTGGCGGGGGGTGATGTAATGGCCAAGGCTAACACCTTGGTACCGAAGACCGGGGGGAGGTACCCCACCCGGATACTGAGGAGGCTGGATGAGCGGCCACTCAGTCTCCCCCGAGGGCAGCGCCTCCATCTCCGAAGAGCACCACACCCTTATGGGTGCGGTGTTACAGAGCATTTAGTCCGTCGACAATGGACTGAAGGTGGCCTTTAAAGGTCTCCCGATGGGTTTTGAAGTAAGTCACATGATGCTCTTATTTGCTAAGTTTTTATTTATTTATTATTATTATATACATGGCATCCCCCGAGCCCTAGGTGAGTTTGCAAAAAACTTACCTAGGGGTCAATCATGGATCCGATTCCGGACTAGATACAAATTATGTGTCCGGAGCGTTACATTAGCCCCTAATAAGGTCGAACAAATGATTGGATTGAATATAGTTCGGGAGTATAGAACCCATGTAACATGTCAACTGCATGTGTATTGCAGGCTTCGTTATCGACGGCGGCCATAAATGGCGCCGAACTGGCCGAATTGAATCGGAAGCTTAAACGCTCCGAGGATGAAGTTGATGCCCTCAACAGAAGATTCGACGAGGCACAAGGTAGGTCAAAAAAAATCCGAATACCTTTTCCTGAATGCCTTTACCCAAACATTGTTCATAGTGTTTTATTGTTTAAACAGCTTTGGCTAAAGTGGTGCAGAGGCTCAAGGCCAAGCTCCAACAAGTGAAAGACCAAGTGGCCGTCGAGAGGGCAGCGGCCAAACAAGCGGCTACCGCCCTCTCCGCCCTGTGAGCCACCAGCGACAAGCATGAGACTCGTATGGCGGAGATCCAGCAGGACCTCAAGGATGCCAAACAGAAGTGCGAGGCCCTTGAGCAGAAGGGCAAGGAGAGCGCGGCCGAACTGTCCACCCTGAAGAACGATCTTCAGAAGGGGCGGGTGGACAGGCGGTTCTATGAGGAGAAGGTTCGCCAAGCGAAAGACATAATGGACGGGAAGCCATACTTACTACAATGCGTCCTTGAGGATAGAAAATTCAGATTTCTTACCTAGGTGTGGCGTTCCTCAGGCATCTCCTCCGATCTCAAGAACAATGTGGTGGACGGCAATCAGTTGTTCCCCGCGAAGGAAGTAGTTGAAGCAGCTGATGGAGCTACACCAGATGGTGGAGCCGGCCATGAAGGACCTCTGCATCCGCCTATGGCCTGGCGAGCCGCTTCTAGGCAACTACTTTGGCCTGGTGCAGAAGTTGATTGCCGCTTCGCCCCACCTCGACACCGTGAAGCACTCCTCCTGCATCGAGAGAGTCTGGGTGACCCTTGCCAAGGACAAGGTGCACTGGCCGGGGCTGGATCTGATGAAGGTAGCCACTGCCCTGCTGCCTCCCGGGAAGGAGCATAGATGCCCTGAGGTATACTTCGCTGGAGTAATGGAAGGTGCTCGGGCGATAGCTTCTCAATGTTCGGGCGATAATGTATTCGAATGAATTGTAATGCGTCCGAAGACTTTTCAAAGCTTTTTAATGTTATAAGTTATTTATCGAGCTTTGATGTTTTTGCATTCCTTTTTATAACTCCTGTGTGGCCGTTTGAAACTGAAAGATGCGAACCGTCGGCTTCATCCCCCATGTAGATATTACATGGGGTGTCTTTGCCAATGCACAATATTCCTTAGCCGAGTGATCGGAACCCGAAGGCGGTAGAGTGCGGCGGACTAGGCAATCGTACTATAGTGCCTTATTTCTTTCACTTAGCCGTATGGACGTGAAAAGGACTACGGGGGGCTAAGGACTAGCCCCCGGGGTGTTATGATGTTCGGATGAACCGCGACTAAGGCCAGCATCACATGGTTCGCAAGGATAGCAAACCCCTCGCACAACGCGGAATATCCTGTGACGAGGATGTAAGTATAACACTTCAAGCTCAGATTCATAGACCGGCTCTTCCATACTATGACGGTTAGTTTTCAGCTTTCTCCCCTGAGGTGCTTGACTAGACTAACCGGAAACACAATCGCAGGGGTTCTCCCTTTGCCCTTTTAGCCAAACGAGTGGAACGTAAAGGGGCAAGCATAGGAGCTGGGCAACCCAACTATTGACCCAAGACATAGTTCAGAACTGATGCGTATAAAGTGAACTCCAAGATTCCAAACATATAATAAAACATACGTAAGGTGATTTGTTTGTAAGCTCGAGCCCCTGGTATATTATCCGGTTGCATCGTAGCATATCGAACTGTGTCGCGAGAAGAGGGAGAAAAGGAAAATATGTGCCAAAAAGGACAACCAGACAAACATGTAAAATGATGCTATATTTTTGTTTTTCTCCATAACTCTTACTACTCGGAGTGCCGAAGCAACTTCTTACATGTATGTGAAAAAGAGATTATAGGAGTGGTTGTACCAGGGGTCTTCATTGGTGGCCTTACATCCTTGATGTGCCCTGTTGCTAGTTTACTCCTGATATTTGGTTGTTCGGCAAGCGGATCTTGCAGACAATGTCTTTAAAAGTCGCTGCATTATGAATAAGCTTTACTCCCCTTGGTGATCCCTTCAATGGTCCCTGCATTGTGTCCGAAGACGTATTGAATGGTAGTAGTCCGGTTCGGCCGGACTCCCACCTTTGTTTCCCCACCACTGCCCATGGGATTTTAAGTGTGAAGTCGTGCCTTCTTGGCACATACTTCGCTGGTCCTGGGGGCGTGTGATGGGGAGCGAGTCCTGATTTGAGGGGAGAGGAAAGCTCTGGGAGTTCGGCCGGCAGCCGAGATCGCTTCTCGACCTTGCGTGCCTTTACGGTAGATGCCGGAACTTGTCGATCATCTTTGTAACTAAATTCAGCTGCCAGGGCCAGCGCATGTTCCTCAGTTCATAAAGATTGCTCTGTATTGCCGTTAACATTGATGACCCCTTCGGGGCAGGGCATCTTGAGCTTGATGTATGCGTAACGCGAGACGGCGTTGAAACGGATGAACGTTGTCCGGCCGAGCAGGGCGTGATAGCCGCCGTGGAAGGGCACAATGTCAAAGATGAAGTCTTAGATGCGAAAGTTATCAGGCAAGCCGAAAACAACTTCCAGGGTAACAGAGCCTGTGCATCGAGCTTCGACACCTAGAATGACCCCTTTAAAGGTAGTGTTACTGGGTTTAATTCGTGATGGGTCTATGCCCATCTTTTTCACCGTGTCTAAATAAATTAGGTTAAGGCTCCTTCCTCCGTCCATTAGGACTTTTCTGAGGTGATACCCATTGATAATAGGGTCGAGAACGAGTGCGGCCGAGCCTCCGTTACGGATATTGGTCGGGTGATCGTGCCGATCAAAGGTGGTCGAATATGCCGACCATGGTTTGTACTTCGGGGCCACGGGCTCTACAGCGTAGACCTCCCGAAGGGCGCGCTTCCTCTCCTTCTTGGGTATATGGGTGGCATATATCATGTTTACTGTCTTGGCTTTCAGAGGAAATTTATTTTGATTGCCACCAATCGGACCCCGAGGCTCATCCTCATCCTCGTTGTGGGGGCTCTTGCTTTGATCCTCGGGTGGGAGCTTGGCGACCTATTTAAACACCCAACAATTGCGGTGTGTGTGGTTGGCGGGTTTCTCTTGAGTCCCGTGGATTTGGCAAGGCCTTCCCATGATTTTTTCTAGCGGAGTGGGTCCGTCGCGATTGCCTTTAGGAGGCTTCTTCCGCTACCCGGGACGGGAGTTGCGGAAGCCGGCGTTAACGGTCGTATCATCGGCATCACTATTATTATGTTGGTTCTTGTTCTTGTTGCACTTAGGCTTCCCATTGCCATCTCGGACTTCAAAGGTTCCGGGCTCTTCGGAGTTGTGGCTACGTCTCGCTAGGCAATTGTCTTCGCCCACACAGAAGCGGGTCATCAAGGAAGTAAGGGCGGACATAGTCCTAGGTTTATCCTGGCTGAGTTGGCGGGCCAGCCATTCATCCCGAATATTGTGCCGGAAGGAGGCTATTGCCTCAGCGTCCGGGCAGTCGACGATCTGGTTCTTCTTGGTCAAAAACTGATTCTAGAATTGCCGAGCAGACTCTCAACGCTTCTGAACGATGTTACCTAGGTCGGAGGAATCTAGCGGCCAACCATATGTTCCCTGGAAGTTGGAGCGGAATGCATCCTCGGGGTCTTCCCAGCATCCGATGGAGTTTTCGGGGAGGTTCTTTAGCCAGTGCCGAGATGGCCCCTTGAGTTTAAGGGGGAGGTATTTGATGGCATGGAGATCATCTCCTCAAGTCATGTGGATGTAGAGGAGGAAGTCCTCGATCCATACGGTTGGGTCAGTTGTCCTATCATGTTGTTCGATGTTGACGGGTTTAAACCCTTCCGAGAACTAATGCGCATCACCTCATCCGTGAAACACAGTGGGTGAGCGGCGCCTCGAGCCCGAGCTATGTCGTGCCTGTAATCGGAGTCTGTTCTAGCTCGGTTGTGTTCCTAGTCTCTGTTATTACTTTGGTCGAGCCATTGTCTGTACCCGTCCCGTCTATCGGGTGAGTAGCCTCTAGATACATAGATGGATCTTGTGCAGCCTGCTATATGATCTAAGTCATCTCGCAGGTCGAACCTGTCATTGGGCTCTGGTGGCTCCTTTCCCCGCCTTCGAGGCATCGCCGGTCTATAACCGGTTTCATCGGCCATCCGATCACGCCCACGAGGAGGGCGGTCTGGCTTATCGTATGGGGTATGTTTCAGGGACGGAGTATCAGTGAGCTCGTCATCGAATTGTGGCAGCAACCTTCTTCGTTGATAGCTTTTGGGCTGGTCCGATAGACCGGCTCCATGTCCTTCCTCAGGACTCTTTTCCATCGATCATTGAGGTCATCCTGTTCGGCTTTAAGCTATCGTTCCTTAGCTTTCAGGCTAAGCGCCATCTCTATGAGCTGTTGTCTGAACAATTCCCGATCTTCATGGTTAGCAAGGATGTCCAAGTCATCGGCTGTTGGGATATCCTCCTCCCCGACAGGGGGAGGTAGTTATCGTCCTCGGAGTCATTGACCTCGGTAGGGTTGTTCTGGTCTTCAGGCCTTTCCTGACTCTCTAACGTGTGTTCAGGGATATCACGGTCGCCGCGGTCCTCGGGGGTAACTCCGTCCCCGGTGCCGATGATACCTTTCCTTCCCTTTTTGCCTTTGGACCGCTTATGCGGTTTCCGGCGCATGACGAAGTGTCGCCCGACTTGTCGCTGTCATTATTAGGCGTTTTGTCGCCATTAGGAGTATCTACCATGTAGACATCATAGGTAGAAGTGGTGGCCCATCGCCTGGTATTAGCGGTAGTGGGGGTGTAGTCCTCTTGCTCCATGTATTTTGCCTCATCGGAGGCATAGTCTAGCATGTTGGTTAAATATTTTACTGTGGCTCTGAAGTGGGTGGTGGGTGGGTCGAAAAATTTGTCCTGACATGAATTGTGGCCGATCTAAACATAGATCGGGGCTGGATCGTCGGGTATTTCCATTGGTGAGATCCGATCTAGATATTCATCGAACGCTAAGGGCTCGCTCGGGTCATGTTGTTTGGAATCTTAAGGGTTGACCCCTGATGTGCCCGAACAAGGAGGATGTTCGGCAATAACAAGTGTCCGGCCTTCAGACATTATGGCCAGATCCGGACCAGGAGCGGGAACACCACCGTCGATGACTCCGTTGGTGTGATCGAAGAAAGAACTCGAGGTTAAAGCCTCAAAGTTTGCGGGCACGACAAGTGGCGCCACAAGCCCGGTCAATGACAAGTCACCCCGAGAATCCACCGAGAACTCTAGGTTCCCAAATCGGACCTGTTGATCGGGGGTGAAACCCTCAACACGGCCTAGATGGCCGGTCGGGTCTACGTGTAGCACAGCGCTGCCGAAGGTGAAGATCTGTCCGGCGATGAAAGTGTCCATGTTGCGGGCATCTTCGTTGATGACAAGGCGAGACATTGATCCCTTGAGCGCTCACAGAGCAAATGTCAGTGAAAGCACCAATGTCGGTGTCAAACTGGCGGATCTCGGGTAGGGGATCCCGAATTGTGAGACTAGAATCGATGGTAACAGGAGACGAAGGGGACATAGATTTACCCAGGTTCAGGACCTCCTATGGAGGTAATACCCTACGTCCTGCTTGGTTGTATTGATGGTATGGGGGGTTACAGTGTTGATCTACCTCGACATCGAATAGCTAACCCTAGATGCGTTTTTCTGTCTACAACCTAAAACCCTCCGTCTTATATAGACGCCGGGGGTACCTAGGGTTTACACATGGTCGGTTACACGTCAAAGGGATAAACATGCCTATTCACTAAATCAAATGTGGAGCACAAGCGGTACTTCCCGAAGCTTCCATCTTGGACATCAGTTCTTCAATTAATCTGGTGTTCGGCAAGTGGCCCAATTAGTCCGTCCCATCACCTCCCACTTATGATTAACCTCTCTCGCAAGCATCCGCAACTACGAAAGAAGAATTAAGATAAATCTAACCATAGCATGAAACATATGTATCCAAATCAGCCCCTTACGAAGCAACACATAAACTGGGGTTTAAACTTCTGTCACTCTAGCAACCCATCATCTATTTATTACTTCCCAATGCCTTCCCCTAGGCCCAAATAATGGTGAAGTGATATGTAGTTGACGTTCACATAACACCACTAGAGGAGAGACAACATACATCTCATAAAAATATCGAACGAATACCCAATTCACATGATTACTTATAACAAGACTTATCCCATGTCCCCAGGAACAAACATAACAACTCAAAAAATATGTTCATGTTCATAATCAGAGGAGTATTAATTATCATATAGGATCTGAACATATGATCTTTGACCAAGTAAACCAACTAGCATCACCTACAAGGAGTAATCAACACTACTAGCAACCCATAGGTACCAATCTAAGGTTTGAGACAAAGATCAGATACAATAAATGAACTAGGGTTCTAAGAGGAGATGGAGCTGGTGAGGATGTTGATGGACATTTAACCCCTCTTGATGAGAGGATCGTTGGTGATGACGATGGCTTTGCTTTCCCCCTCCAGGAGGGAAGTTTCCCTTGCAGAACAGCTTTGCTAGAGCTCTAGATTGATTCTGTCCAAGTTCCGCCTTGAGATGGCGGCGCTTCGTCCCGAAAGCTCTCTCTTGATTTTTTTTCCAGGTCAAAACCCTTCATATAGCAGAAGATGGGCATCGGAGGCCTGCCAGGGGGCCCACAAGCCACCAAGGCGCGGCAAGGGGGTAGGCCGTGCCTAGCAGGCTTGTGACCTCCTGGTGGGTCCCCTCTGGAATTTGTTTCACCCAATATTTTTTTATATTCCAAAATAATTCTCTATAACTTTTTAGGACTTTTGGAGTTGTGTAGAATAGGTCTCTCATATTTGCTCCTTTTCTAGTCTAGAATTCCAGCTGCTGGCATTTTCCCTCTTCGTGTAAACCTTGTAAAATAGGAGAGAAAAGGCATAAGTATTGTACCATAACGTGTAATAATATCCCATATTGCAATAAATATCTATATAAAAGCATGATGCAAAACGGACGTATCAACTCCCCCAAGCATAGACCTCGCTTGTCGTCAAGCGAAAGCCGAGATCGATAAATATGTCCAAAATTTTAGAGATAGAGGTGTTGATAAAATAAAATACGGACATGAAGGCACCATGATCATCTTTAGAACAGCAACATATATTGACATATAATTTATTATACTAGAGTAACAATTCATTCACAGGAAAAAGTATGAACCAAGAACTCTATTGAGAACCAACAAACTATGCTCTCAGTCATTGAAGCAATTTGCAATTTATCATAACATCGGAAAGATTCAATATAAGAGCTTGTAAAGCAAATCCACATACTCAATCATATTTTAGTATTTTATAATTGCTAACACTCACGTGGTACCTATGAGGTTAAAGCTTCAATCGGACACAGAGAAAGATAGGGGCTTATAGTTTTGCCTCTCAACTATTTACCTCCAGGATAATGTCAACATAAATAACTCATGATCACCCACATCCGAGTGGTTATATGTGTCTAGCTCATTCCCCAACACATAATGCTTGCCAAGAGAGAAAGGCGAAATATAGGAAGTGGTGAAGATCACCATGACTCTTGCATAAAGGTAAGTACTTATAAAGTAAAAGTAACATATAGGCCCTTCACAAAGGGAAGCACGGGTTGTCATGCGCTTTTTGTTTTTGGATGTGCAAACACTTAATGCAAAGGAACGCCGGGTTGTATTGCCCTTTGTGATAGCAACCTTTATTGTGCAGTCCATCGCTTTTATTTCTTTACTATCACAAGTTCGTACAACGCTTATTTTCCCTTACAATAAAAGATCATACATATTCAGGAGAAATTCGTATCGCTTTTTTGCACCGATGACAACTTACTTGAAGGATCTTACTCAATCCATAAGTATGTATGGTGGATTCTCATGGCAAAACTAGGTTGAGGGTGTTTGGATGCACACGTAGTATCTCTACTTGGTGCGGCAGTTTTGGCTAGTATGGGGTGGAAGCAAGAACTACATGTTGGAGGATCTATAACCATATAACTTTTATTCGGAAATAAGCAAACATAACCCATTATGTTGTCTTCCTTGTCCAACATCAACTTGTTAGCATATAATATTTTAATGAGTGCACACACTCATAAAAGATGTCCAATATAATATATTTATATGTAAACCTCTCTTTCTTAATTACTTCCTTTTAATTGCACCAATGACCAATCGCTATGTTTGTCAACTCCCAACAAATTTCAATCGACATACCTCTTATATGTGAAGTCATCACTCCCCATAAGATCATCATATATACTCTTTGCTTTTATTCTATTCTTCTTTTATTACCCCCCCCCCCACTTTTATTTTTCTCAAGATCATAGCAACAAGAAAAGCCCTCACATCAAAACTACTTTTTATTATATAACTCTCGGACTTGCTTACATATAGGAAACATAAAGCAAAACTGAAAGCTAGACCACACTAAAAACTTTATTATACTAGATCAATATATAACCAAAAGGATCAAACAAACAAAAACGAGAAAAGTAAAATATGTGATGGTGATACGATACCGGGGCACCTCCCCCAAGCTTGGAACAAGCCAAGGGGAATGCCCATACCCATGTGTTTATTTGTCCTTCTTCGGAGGTGGTGATGTTATATTCTTGGCGATTATGCCCCTCAGAATGCGATTCTCCTCCTCAAGCTTGTTATTTTGCCGTCTAAGATCTATTATCTCCTTGTGAAGCTTCCCGGTGACGGTTAGGGATCCCATTACCCATTTATGTTTCATTTCTGCAGGAGAAGAAGCAACACTCTTTTTCATATTTTCATAAGTAAGGAATCTAGCATTGGGAGGGATGACCGAATTCGGAATTGCTGAGCTTTGAAGTTCATCCAACGTGACTCCAAGATGTAGATGAGAGGTAACTTCTTGGTATTCCTCCATGTCATCTACCCTTTTCAAGTTGGCCTCCATGGCCTTCCTAAAGTGATTGGCTTCGCTGTATGCTCATGGCCCCGATGTCGGGTGAGAGACACGGCTCTCCCCGATCGACTCTTGCGAAGACATCTTACTCTAAATCTGCTGTAGAAATAGCTCAAAACAAAAACATGAGGTATTGATGTGATATGAAAGTCCAAACCTTCGGGAGATTAAATAACAAATTTTTACCAACCAACAGGAGTGTCCTACAAGAAAATGGAATCTGGAGGGTGCACGTGGTGGCCACAAGCCACAGGGATGCGTCCAGGGGGGTACGCCGCACCCTGTAGGCCTGTCACCTCCTCGTGGACCATTCGGACTACTCTAAATTTTCCTAATTTATTAAATAATCCAAAACTTAGAAAATTGCTATTGGGAAAGTTTTGGAGTCGGTTTGCTTATGATACCACATACATATTCCTTTTCCGAGTCTGAAACGTTCTGGTAGGTCTCCCTAATATACTCCTCCGGAGTTATGGTATTGATAATATTGGTTTCAACATTTATGGGAGTACCTGAGATATAATGTTTGATTCTTTGCCCTTTTCCACCTTCGGATTTGTGCCTTCGACGTTGTTGATCTTGATGGCACCGGAACGATATATTTGCTCGGCAATGTAAGGCCCTTCCCATTTAGAGATAAGTTTTCCTGCAAAAAATCTTAAACGAGAGTTGTATAGAAAGACATGGTCACCTACATTGAATTCACACTTTTGTATCCTTTTATCATGCCATATCTTAACTTTTTTTAAACAACTTGGCATTCTCATAGGCATGGGTTCTCCATTGATCAAGTGAGCTAATGTCAAATAATCTCTTCTCACCAGCAAGTTTGAAATCATAGTTGAGCTCTTTGATTGGCCAATAAGCTTTATGCTCTAGTTCTATAGGTAAGTGGCATGCTTTACCATAAACCATTTTATAAGGATACATACCCATATGGTTTTTGTAAGCAGTTCTATAAGACCATAATGCATCATCAAGTTTCTTAGACCAATTCTTTCTAGATCTATTAACAGTCTTTTGCAAGATCAATTTAATTTCTCTATTCCTTAATTCAACTTGTCCACTAGACTGAAGATGATAAGGAGATGCAATTCTATTATTAATGTCATACTTAGCAAGCAATTTACGGAAAGCACCATGAATAACGTGAGAACCACCATCGGTCATTAAATATCTAGGGACTCCAAATCCAGGGAAAATAACGTCTTTCATCATTTTAATAGAAGTGTTATGATCAGCACTACTAGTTGGAGTAGTTTGTACCCACTTAGTAACATAATCAACAGCAACTAGAATATGAGTATACCTGTTGGACTTTGGAAAGGTCCCATATAATCAATACCCCAAACATCAAATGGTTCAATAACAAGAGAGTAATTCATAGACATTTCCTGACGTCTACTAATATTGCCAATTCTTTGACATTCATCCCAAGACAAGACAAACTTACAAACATCCTTGAAGAGAGTAGGCCAATAAAAACCAGATTGTAATACCTTATGTGCAGTTCTACCTCGAGCGTGGTGTCCTCCGTAGGCCTCAGAGTGACACTTGTGTAGGATCTGTTCCAGTTCATGCTCAGGTACACAACATCTAATAACACCATCTACTCCTTTATAAAGGTGTGGATCATCACAAAAGTAATGTATTAAATCATTGAAGAAATTTCACTTTTGTTGGTATGTGAAACTAGGCGGTATAAATTTAGCAACAATGCAATTAGCATAATTAGCATACCATGGAGCATTACGTGAAGCATTTATGACAGCTAACTGTTCATCAGGAAAGTTATCATCAATAGGTAGTGGGTCATCAAGAAAATTTTCTAACTTAGACAAGTTGTCTGCTACGGGGTTCTCAGCAACCTTTCTATCAATACTATGCAAACAAAATTCTTGTAGCAGAAGAACCCATCTAATAAGTCTAGGTTTAGCATATTTTTTTTTCATAAGATATTTAATAGCAGCATGATCAGTGGAGCAGTTACTTTGGAATCAACGATATAAGGTCTGAACTTATCACAAGCAAACACAACTGCTAAAAATTCCTTTTACGTGGTTGCAGAGTTTCTTTGAGCGCTATCTAGGTTTTACTAGCATAATGGATAACATTTAATTTCTTATCAACTCTTTGTCCTAGAACAGCGCCAACGGCATAGTCGCTAGCATCACACATAATCTCAAAGGGTAGGTTCCAATCAGGTGGTTGAACTATAGTAGTGATCAAGGCTTTCTTAAGAATTTTAAATGCTTCTACACAATCATCATCAAAAATGAATGGAACATCTTTTTGCAAGACATTAATGACAAGCCGAGAAATTTTAGAGAAATGTTTAGTAAATCTCCTATAGAAACCAGCATGACGAAGGAAACTTCTTATACCTCTAATATTCGTGGGACATGGCATTTTTTCAATAGCATCAACTTTAGCTTTATCAACTTCAATACCTCTTTCAGAGATTTTGTGTCCCAAGACAATACCTTCATTAACCATAAAGTGGCACTTCTCCTAATTCAAGACAAGATTAGTTTCTTTGCATCTCTGCAAAACTCGATCAAGGTTGCTCAAGCAATCATCTAAAGAAATTTCCTAAACGGAAAAATCATCCATGAAAACCTCAACAATCTTTTCACAAAAATCAGATAATATAGCATTCATACATCTTTGAAAGGTACCAGGTGCATTGCATAAACCAAAAGGCATATGTCTATAAGCAAAGGTACCGAAAGGGCAAGTAAAAGTGGTCTTCTCTTGGTCCTCTTTTGATACAGGTATTTGAGAGAAGCCAGAATAACCATCTAGAAAGCAAAAATGTGTGTGTTTGGATAGTCCTTCTAGAATTTGATCAATAAAAGGTAGAGGGTAATGATCTTTCCTAGTATATTTATTTAATTTCCTAAAATCAATTACCATTCTATATCCTGTAACAATTCTTTGCGGGATCAATTCATTTTTATCATTAGGAACTACGTTAATACCTCCTTTCTTAGTGACACAATGAACGGGACTAATCCATCTACTATAAACAATAGGATAAATTATACCTGCCTCCAGAAGCTTTAATATTTCATTTCTTACCAATTCTTTCATTTTAGTATTTAACCGTCCTTGGTGATCAACAACTGGTTTAGCATCGGGCTCCATATTAATTTTATGCTGAGATAGAGTGGGACTAATGCCCTTAAGATCATCAAGAGTATATCCAATAGCAGCACGGTGCTTCCTAGAAGTTTTGAATAATCTCTTTTCTTCATGCTCTGAAAGGTTAGCACTAATAATAAACGGGATACATCTTCTTTTCATCAAGATAATCATATTTCAGAGTATCCACTAATTGTTTAAGCTCAAACAAGGGATCACCCTTGGGTCGAGGAGGATCCCCAAGTATTTCAACATGCAAGTTGTGTTTCAAAATAGGATGCTGATCAAAGAAAATCTTAACTATTTCATTCATATGCATATCGTTTTCATGGTGTAGCAAATATTGTTCTAAGGGATCAGTAGGAGGCACAACAATAGAAGCAAGACCAATAATTTCATCCTTACTAGGTAATTCTTTATCATGGGGTTGTCTACGAAATTTAGATAAATTAAACTCATGGGACACACCCCCAAAACTTACAGCAACAATTTCTTTCTCACAATCTATCTTGGCATTAACAGTATTCAAGAAAGGCCTACCAAATATAATGGGACAAAAATCATCTTGTGGAAAAACAACAACAAGAAAATCAGTAGGTTATTTTATTTTCCACACAAGACTTCAACACCTCTAATAATGCCAACGGGTTCTATAGTATCTCTATTAGCAAGCTTAATGGTAACATCAATTTCGTCTAACTCAGCTGGTGCATTATCATTCATAATTTATTTGTATAATATAAAGGGAATTGCACTCACACTAGCACCCACATCACATAAGCCATGATAACAATTATCTCCTATTTTAGCAGAAACAATAGGCATGCCAACAATAGGTCTATGTTTATCTTTAGCATCAGGTCTAGCGATTCTAGCAGCTTCATCACAGAAATGAATAACATGCCCATCAATATTATCAACCAAAAGATCTTTAACCATAGCGACACTAGGTTCAACTTTGATTTGTTCAGGGGGTGTAGGTGTTCTAGTATAACTCTTACAAACCATAGTTGAAGCTTTAGCATATTCCTTTATTCTAACAGGGAAAGGTGGTTTCTCAATATAAACAGTAGGAATAACAGGATCAACATTATAAATAATAGTTTCTTCTTCAACTTTAATAGGTTCAACTACTTTCACTTTAATGGTAGGATGATATTTAAACCAATTCTCCTGAGGGAGATCAACATGAGCAGCAAAAGATTCACAGAAAAAAGCTACTATCTCAGAGTCAAGTTCATATTTAGTGCTAAATTCACGAAAAGCATCAGTGTCTATAAAGGATTTAACACAATAAAACTTAAGGTTTATACCTAACTCCTTACCTTCATCGAGTTCCCAATATTCAGAGTTGCGTTTAATTCTTTCCAATAAATCGCATTTGAATTCAATATCTTTCTTCATAAAGGAACCAGTACAAAAAGTATCGAGCATGGATTGATCATTACGAGAAAGCCGATCATAAAAATTCTGAATAATAATTTCTCTTGAGATCTCATGATTGGGGCATGAATATAACATTGACTTAAGCCTCCCCCAAGCTTGAGCGATACTTTCTCCCTCAGGAGGCCAAAAATGATAAATATAATTCCGATCACGATGAACTAGCTGCATAGGATAAAACTTCTGATGAAATTCCATTTTCAATCGGTTGTAGCTCCATGATCAAATATCATCACATAGCCTATACCATGTCAATGAATTATCCTTCAAATAAAAAGGAAAGACCTTCTTCTTGACATGATCCTCGGGCAGACCTGCAAGCTTAAATAATCCACAGACTTCATCCACATAGATTAGATGCAAATCAGGATGTAGTGTTCCATCTCCTGCATACGGATTAGCCAGTGGTTTCTCTATCATACCCGAAGGAATTTCATAATAAATATTTTCAGTAGGTTCAGTAGGTTGAGGAGCAACTCTTTCTGCTTCCGGTCGAGGTGAAGATACCCCGAACAAGACCCTCAAAGGATTATTTTCCATAGTAACAAGTGACAGTAAATTTCAGCACACTATATAAATTTTTCCTTACCAAATTCCACTCACCAAAGGCGCATCACTCCCCGACAACGATGCCAGATAAGATTATTGATGACCCACAAGTATAGGTTATCTATCATAGTCCTTTCGATAAGTAAGAGTGTCGAACCCAATGAGAGGCAGAAGGAAATGACAAGCGGTTTTCCGTAAGGTATTCTCTGCAAGCACTGAAATTATCGGTAACAGATCGTTTTGTGATAAGGTAATTTGTTATGAGTAACAAGTAACAAGTGTAACAAAGGTGCAGTAAGGTAGCCCAATCCTTTTTGTAGCAAAGGACAGGCCTAGACAAACTCTTATATAAAGTGAAGCGCTCCCGAGGACACATGGGAATTTCTGTCAACCTAGTTTTCATCAAGCTCATTTGATTCGCGTTCGTTACTTTGATAATTTGATATGTGGGTGGACCGGTCCTTGGGTTCTGCCCTTACTTGGACAAACCTCCCACTTATGATTAACCTCTCTCGCAAGCATCTGCAACTACGAAAGAAGAATTAAGATAAATCTAACCATAGCATGGAACATATGGATCCAAATCAGTACCTTATGAAGCAACACATAAACTAGGGTTTAAGCTTCTGTCACTCTAGCAACCCATCATCTACTTATTACTTCCCAATGCCTTCCCCTAGGCCAAAATAATGGTGAAGTGTTATGTAGTCGACATTCACATAACACCACTAGAGGAGGGATAACATACATCTCATCAAAATATCGGACGGATACCAAATTCACATGATTACTTATAACAAGACTCATCCCATGTCCACAGGAACAAATGTAACTACTCACCAAAAATGTTCATGTTCATAATCAGATGAGTATTAATTATCATAAAGGATCTAAACATATGATCTTCCACCAAGTAAACCAACTAGCATCAACTACAAGGAGTAATCAACACTACTAGCAACTCACAGGTACCAATCTGAGGTTTGAGACAAAGATCAAATACAAGAGATGAACTAGGGTTTGGAGAGGATATGGTGCTGGTGAAGATGTTGATGGAGATTAACCCCCTCTCGATGAGAGGATCATTGGTGATGACGATGGATTCGATGTGCCCCTTCGGGAGGGAAGATTCCCCAGCAGAACAGCTCCATCGGAGCTCTAGATTGATTCTCCCCAAGTTCCGCCTCGAGACGGCGACGCTTCATCCCGAAAGTTTTGTATTGATTTTTTCCAGGTCAAAAACCTTCATATAGCAGAAGATGGGCACCAGAGGCCTACCAGGGGGCTCACAAGCCACCAAAGCGCGGCAAGGGGGTAGGCCGCGCTTGGCAGGCTTGTGACCTCCTGGTGGGTCCCCTCTGGTATTTGTTTCGCCTAATTTTTTATATATTGAAAAATAATTCTTCATAACTTTTCAGGACTTTTGGAGTTGTGTAGAATAGGTCTCTCATATTTTCTCCTTTTCTAGTCCAGAATTCTAGCTGCCGACATTTTCCCTCTTCATGTACACCTTGTAAAATAGGAGAGAAAAGGCATAAGTATTGTACCATAACATGTAATAACAGCCCATAATGCAATAAATATCAATATAAAAGCCTGATGCAAAATGGATGTATCACTGACATGGTTATGGTATATAATAATAATCTTGGTATATGGACATTACCATGAAAACTCCTTCGCACATAAGAGCTATCACGTGTGGGGTTGTATAGAGTTCGAAAAGAGAGTGGTGGTGGGTTTAGGTTTACAAAAAATAAAAGAAAATCACCAGATCTTCATTTCAGTGTGAGTAAGAAGGATATGAACTTAAATTTTCATTTTTGAAAATTTGAACTGTCTTAATAATAATTTGCAATAAAGGGTTAGGATTTAGGAGTCCATTTTTTAATTGTTGTTAGATCATTGCAACATAGGGTAACATGATCATTGCAACTTCGGATCAACTCGTCGCTTATAATTCAAACGTTAGTACAAATTTAAGTTTTGCCTTAATGAAACATCACATCACATCATATTCAAACATCATATCACATAACATCACATCACCATGCATTAGCTTTACTTAAACAATACTTCCGGGCACAAAGGTCGTTGATAGTTCATAGGGCACCCTAGTTCATAAGCCTGCCATTCATTAACTAGCCAACTTTAAATATAAAACATATATAAAAAGGGTAAACATATACACAAGACCCATAGCAACTAATATAAAAATATAAAGCATTGATAAAATATAGACAATGTCTCCCGTTGATGAAGCCGCCATTGTCTTCAGGAGCGTTGTCCTACTCCTCGTCGTTGTCGCTGGTGAGGACGACTAAGGACGGCGCTGACAAAGGTAGGTTGGCGGCCCCTGCCAGCCCGGAGGTGCCTGTGGCGCCTGCAACACCTCCCCATGTGGCTCATGCTCTGGTTCGGGTGAATGCGGCGGCGTGGGTGCCCATGGCTAGACAGCCAGTGCGTTGGCCATCTCTGACATAGTGGCCGACCACCCCCACTTCTGGCTGACTAGCCGGGGCTTCCACACCACAAGGGGCGGGTCCTCTAACACCTCCTCCTTCACCTCACCCTTGACGATGACGGCCATCTCTAGCTCATGGATAGCCACGTCGCCGGTCGCAGAGAGGGCCATCGCCCTCTCCATGTCTGCTCATTGACACTCGCCGTGCGTGCGCGTGGATTCCTCCATGACACGCCAAATGAGCTTTGCCTCCTTCTCCTCAGTTATCTGAGGTGATGGTGTCGGGGACGGTGGCTGCCGCCACTGGTCGTGCTCGTCGTGGAGCCACGTATCCCACAGCAACGCGTTGATGTCGTACCTTGGCTCGTGGAGGAGATCAGGAGAGAGGAGCGCACGACGTCGGTCGATCTCCTCATGGGAGGCGTGGCCACTCACTTGCACCGAAGGGATTGGCACCCGATCCATGGACAAGTGCCAGTTACTGGGGAGGTGGATATCTCCCCATAGCAATGGAGTATGTGTCTCCTAGTACCTCCGGCATATTTCCGCGCCAACATACGGGCGCGCACGTTGCTGGGCAGTCGGCAGACTGATTGCAAATGTGTGTCGAGCGGGCGGAGCAGGTGGTGGTGGTGGTGGTGGGATCCTAGAGCGATTGGAGCGGCGCCTACCAGAGGATGAGCCAGCATCATGGCCATCTTTCCCCTTGCCGGACCATGGCCAGGTCATGGCGACAGTGGCGGGCTAGGGTTTCTAGATCCTGCCGGGGGTGGAGGGGGCAGGATTGGATTTTCGAAGTGGAAGCTACTATGGAGTGTGGACTGGACGGTCCACGAGTTTAAAGAAGGGCGACGACATGAAGATAGGTGGCTGACGACCGGGGCCCGCCGCGCGTGCGCATTTACTTTTGGCGGTGAGGGTAGGTGGGACGCCACCACACGTCCCCAAGGCGACGAGATGTCAATCCGTTTTGCCCAAGCGGACGTGGTTTGGTGATTTGGAGTTGCCCTTACAACATAGCCCCACTCGTCAGAGTTAACAGTCAAATGACTGACCCAACGACATCCTCCATTGTGACCATTCGTGAGAGTTTCGGATAAGGGAGTGGCGAAAAGTGAGCAAAAGTTAAGAGCGTGGGGATGAATGAGTACAATTAAGGAACCAAGGGCATAGATGTAAAAAAACCTTTTTTATTATATCCCTCCTGAATACTTATGCTTCTTGGACTATTTATTAGGCTCTCGAAAAGATTTAAGTGAATCATGATACTATTTCTATAAAATATAACCACCAGCATGCTCTAAACGATATAAGTGAAGCACTAGAGCAACCGCCCAACTCAAAAGATATAAGTGAAGCACATAGAGTATTCTAAAAAATTATAATGAAAATGTGTCTATCTCAAAAGGTATGTCCATCAAACAATGGTTGTATCAAACTAAAATTAAAACAAACTATAATACACGACTCTCCAAGAACAACTCATATCATCTGATGAATAAAAATATAGCTCCAAGTGACATACGGATAGATTGGAGACGAAAGAAGGGATGCCATTCGAGGCATCCCCATGATTAGACGCTTGGGTCTTCCTTGATTATTAACTTGGAGTGCCTTGGTCATCCCCAATATTGGGGTCTTTTTGCTCCTTATTCCTCCATCCAGCGTTGTCTCACCCAAAACTTGAAAACTTCAGCACACAAAACTCAACAGAAACCTTGTGAGATCCGTTAGTATAATAGACGTATCAAAAACTTTAGGTACTATTGTAAATTTATTCATATTTAATTATTTCATAATAGTTATTTTATTCTAACTTTTTCATCATTTATACCCCTCGATATAATCCATAGCGTCATCAAAACAAGCAAACTATGCAAGCAAAAAAATAGAATCTGTCTAAAACAGAATAGTCTGTAATGATCTGTACTAAAACCATGCTTATGTAACTCAAAAAATTCTGAAAAATTAACACAACCTGGGACATTCATATATAAATATGTTGTAAAAAATTAGATTGAAAATACGCTCCCATAAAATCATATTAATTTTGTGTTAGGCGCAAAAGATTCCATATTTGCATAGAATCGATTCAACTATCACCAAGTAATACTAGAGGCTTTACTTGGCACAAACACTAATTAGAATATAAAAATATAACCATTATAGTAGCAAAAACATTAACAAAAAATAAGAGGAATTAAAAGCAAAAAAAATAAGATAACTATTGGGTTGCCTCGCAACAAGCGTTATGTTTTTTGCCCATAGCTAGGCATAATGCATTGTTTCAAGTATTGTCATCCTTCAAATTAATTTTGTAGATGGCCCTCATAATAGATTAATATGATGGCTTAATTATATTCATTGGGAATTGTTCCATTCCTTTTCTTAATGGAAATTGGAATCTTATATTACCTTTTTCATATCAATATTGGTACATATAGTTCGTAGGAAGAGCCTACCAAGAATTATAGGACAAGCCAAATTGCATTCAATATCACGCAGAATGTAATCAGTGGGAACATATTTTATATTAGCAAAATTAAGCACATCACTTATTCTATCCAATGGTTTCCTAATACTAGAATCTGATAGATGCAAGTTGAGGGAACATTCATTCATATCGGTGAGACCTAGCACATCACATAAAGATTTGGGTATAGTAGAAATGCTAGCAGATAGATAACAGAAAGCATTAGATTCATAATATTTAACTTTGATTTTAATTGTAGGTTCCCATTCATCATGCAACTTCCTAGGTATTGAAACCTCAAATTCAAGTTTCTCTTCATGAGCTTTTGTCATAGCTTCTACAATATGTTTAATAAAACATTTATTTTGTTCATAAGAATTAGGTAAATTTATCATGGATTGCAACAAGGAAATACATTAAATTAAATAACGACTATCATAATTAAAGTCCTTGTATCCAAAGTAGTGGGTGCATCACTATGTATAGTTTTGACCTCTCCAAACCCACTTTTTCCATTTTTATCATTAAGATGATCACCCTCCGAACAATTGGTACGCCTTCTAGATAGAGTTGACTCATATGCAGTCCATTTTTCATCAAGTTTTATATTACTAAACAAAGATTCAATATGATAAACACCAATCATTTTAATATCTTTATCATAGTTAGAATAAAAACCGTGTGGAAGAGCCTTTTCTAGGAACTCTCGCTTAGATCCTGATCTAGTGGTCCTATATTTACTTTTATTAATGGATATTTGGATTGATTTAATAGACTAATTAATATCATGCTTAGGTAGAAAAAGTTTACTTTGAATTCCACATCATGAGCAATCATATCCATGTTTCTAGCCATATTGTGAACATAATGTAGTTTTCTTCTACCATAGTATTCAAAACCTTTTAAGAACTAATGAATTATTTAATGGTGTTCTCAAGATCATTAGGTATGATATTATTATTATTATTATATTAATTACCATAGGAATTACCATAATTATTAGAGGAATTACGGGGATACAGTCTAGGGTTAGTATTCCCTCTACAAGCATTATTGTTGCAATTATTTCTAGAGACAAAACTCACATCAATAGCATAATTATTTTGTTCAGTAAAAATAGATCGGGACACATATTAGGATCAAAAGGAGCATTCTTTCTAGAAAACATATTCATAAGACCATCCATCTTATCACTCAAAGTAGTAATTTCTTCGACAGAAATTACCTTCTTACCAATTGCAGCTCATTCGGTGTGCCATTGAGAATAATTTGTCATAATATTATCTAGAAGTTTTGTAGCTTCTACCAATGTAATTTCCATGAAAGTACCACCTGCAGAAGAATCTAGGAGATTTCTTGACACAAAGTTTAGTCCCACATAAAATGTATTATCATCCATAAGCATAAACGTGTGTGGGACAATTTCAAATCATCATTTTCATTCTGTCACATGCTTGTGCAACATGTTATTTTTCATGTCATTTAAAATTCGTAATTTGGTTTCGGAGAGATATAATCTTAGCACGAGGAAAATACTTGGCAATAAAAACATCCTTACACTTATCCCATGTTCCAATACTATTGCGAGGCAAGGATCAAAACCAAGTTTTAGCTTTATCTCTTAGTGAGAAAGGAAATGAGTTTAACCACATCATTATCCACATCCTTTTTCTTTCGCATATCACATAATTCAACAAAAGTATTAAGATGTGAAGCAACACCATCATTAGGACTACCAACAAATCATTCTTTCATGTCAGGATTTAGCAAAGAGGCATTAATATCATAAGCTTTCACACTAGTGGTGGGTGGTATTGGAGTATTAATAAAATCATTGTTATTAGTATTTGAAATGTCACACAATTTGGTATCTTCTTGAGGCATAGCGACAAAGCAAGCAAACTATCAAGTAAAAATATTTTTGTGTTTTTGATCTTTTATAGAAGAAAATATAAGGCAAATAAAAATTAGAACAAGTGAATGGTAGTTTGTATGAAGGGGATTGATGAGAATTCAATGATATCTCCCCGGCAATGGCGCCAGAAATTCTTTTTGCTACTTGTGAGTTGCATTGGGGTTTTCCCTGAAGAGGAAAGGTGAAGCAATATAGTAGCGATAAGTATTTCCCTGGGTGATAACCAAGGTTATCAAACCAGTAGGAGCATCAAAGCAAACTCTCGTCGTCAACACCTACACACACAAAATCAAACACTTCACCCAACACGGGCAAGACGGTTGTCAATCCCCTTGAACTCGTTACTTGCAAGGACTAATTCTGATATATATATATATATATATATAGTAAAAGTAAATCAAAGGTAAATAATTGCAGGAAGGTCAATTTATTTTTAGCAATATGGTTAAATAGATCAGGGGCCATAGTTTTCATTAGAGGCTTCTCTCTCAAGTGCATAGCATATGGTAAGTAAACAAATTACTGTTGGGCAATTGATAGAAAAGTGCATAGTTATGTTTTTATTCATGGGAATATCATGTATATAAGCATCACATCTTAGAAAAGTAGACAAAAATGATCCTGCATCTACTAGTATTACTCTACCAATTGTCGACTCCTGCCTGCATCTATGGTATTAAGTTCATGACATACAAAGTAACGCAATAATCAAGATGACATGAGGTAGACAAAGCAAGACAAGCAATATGTTTACACCGTGTCGTCTTATCCTCAATGGAAGCAATACAATATGTGTCTTGTTCCTTTCTATCACTTGGATATAGAGCTCCGTAAGATTGAACACACTACAATGCACTCCTCTCGCTAAGGATAAATCAATAGACTTGGCCAAATCAAACGGATAGATCGGCGAGAATTACAAAGCTATAATAATCATGTGTAATAAATTTTAAAAAAGACTCAATTACTTTCAATGAATAATCTTATATAAACCCACAATTCATCATATCCCAACAAACACACCGCCAAAGAAGAGTAAATCGGATAGATCACTGCGAGAATTGCAAAGAACATGGTATTGAAGATCAAAGAGAGAGAAGAAGCCATCTAGCTACTAGCTACGGACTTGTAGGTCTATGTTGGACTACGTATGCATATCATCATGGAGGCAGAAAGGTCTATGTAGATGACCTCCATGATGGATTTCCCCTCGGGCAGAGTACCGAAAAAGGTCTCCAAATGGGATCGTGGAAGACCATAGGCTTGCGTCAGTAGAAAAAGAGTTTCGGGTGTCTCCCTATTGTTTTTATGCTAAATATGAATATATAGTTGTGGAATTAGGTCAATAGGAGTTTTGAGGGCGCACGAGCTGAAGGGGCACGCCCTACCCCTAGGGTGCATCCTACGAGCTCGTGTCTCCCTTGTGGGTCTTATGGCAACCTCCCAAAGCTTCTAGGGTCTCTTTACTTCGAAAAATAACCCCCGTAAAAAGTTTCATACAATTTGGACTCCGTTTGGTATTGATTTTCTGAGAAGTCCAAAAATAGGCCAAAAGGAGGAACTAGCACTAGGTTAATAAGTTAGTTGTCAGGACCGGTTTTCTAGGATATAAATTTCCCAGCAAATTATCCTTGTGCTCACCAGCCCCAGGATAACTGTTAGCTAGTGGACACATTCTTGATACAGAAATTCCAAGCAATTACAAAATTGGAGTACAAGACCATGATGGCCTATGAAGTACAATTGGGTTTCTAGTGGTTGACAGGAGAAGCGGTTCTTGGATCTCCATCGTCTATGGGACTCCATTTCCCTCAGGAACAACTGACTTGGACAATTCCTATCTTTCCATGGTTTCTATCTTCGATGCCTTGGTTTCGGGGTCATCGTCATGGTGCTCCGCTCAAAATGTGTTATCTGGCCAATTAAAATAGCCAGGGACAAGCCAGTGTGTATGGTTGAATGTACTCGCAAACATCATGAAAACAAACATAATATGGCAGCTAAGTAAGAAGATAATACATATCCATGATGTGTAAGAAATCAAGGAATGAAAGTAAAATAATCCGATCGGGTGTCTGAAACGAGGCCTCGGGCGTTTGAGCGACGCCACATAAAGGGCTTATAAGGGAAATATATAAAAGGCAAGCCAGAGTCGGGCGTGTGGGCGACGCCACATAAAGGGCTTATAAAGGAAATATATAACGGGCATGCCACCGTCGGGCGTCCATGCGATGCCACATAAAGGGCTTATAAAGAAAGTAAATAACATGTGTGCCACAGTCGGGTGTCTGAGTGACGCCACATAAAGGGCATATATGGAAAAATAAACATGAGTATCTAGGAGGTAGAACCATCCCAGGAATACCCAACAATTAACATAATAGAAATGGTTAGTATTTACAAATAATAATCATAAATATCACTCGTCGCGCTTCATGATCAATATACAGGTTTAGAAGAATTCCTCCGAAGACCGACACTAAGACCGACACTTGACCCATCCCAGATTGTAGTCCTTAACCGCGGACACGGCTATTCAAATAGATGTATACTCTATAGAGGGTGTACTCTTTACCCATGATTAAAGGATTTCTTTAGTCACTCGAGACTAATTTCTCTTACGGTCTTTGAGTTGAAAACACACCTAACCCGCACACACCAGCTTAACTTCTCAACGCCTGGAATCACCCACGGCCCTCGCTAAGTAAAACATTGAGTGGGGAGACCACAATCTCGATTAGGATGGAATCACAAAATTTATATCGCGCGCAAATAGGCATGCTACCCTCTCGGTCCAACCGGAACACCCATGACCCCATACCAGGTGGCATGCCTACCAGATGCCTCTAGTGTCTTCCACTGTGGCCTCTTTGTACGGTGTGTGTGTGCCAATAAAGGGGTTGGTGACTTACTGAACTTTACCCTACCTACGGCAGGGAAAAGTGGTAGTATGAAACAAGTATGGGGGTTACTGGAACAAGACTCATTCTATGGTCTACTCAGGAGGTTTATATTTTCCCTACAAGGTTAGCTCACAAATTATTCTTCACAAAGTTTCCAATAGAGTCAGCCCTATCGTATCTCACGCCCTGCCACCACCGGTCATCCCTATCACTACAGTATACCATCTCCGTGGTCATGTCTACCTGAGACATGACCCTTCTCCGAAGTTTCTTTGGCTAGAACAAGCATGTGGGGCATGAAGAGGTGACTGCTATCATCACACACTTACGGTTTAATGGAAATGCAACTTTCACCATATGCATAAATTATCATGATATGTAATTAATTAATTTCACATCATATCCATGCAAATTATGCAACACAACAATCAGTCACATACTAAGTCATATCAGTGTTCAAGATGCTTGCCTTAAATGTGAAGAGAGGTGAGGAGCACTACAAAACTTTTGAAAGTTTTAATCTTCCCTCCAAATCCTATTTCTGAAAATATCCAAATCAATATAAAATTCAAACAGTATTGAAAAGTTGTTTGTAATTTTTTTAAATATATCCGAAAATAAGCTATATGAAAATTTAAGAGAGGTGGGAAAAAGAATCAACTCGATTGGGGTTTTAGTTTAAAGGATAGTAGTAGTCAAAGTGTGGTCAAAGTTCTGTTCTTTATGAAAACTTGAAAAAGAAAATGGTTCGGTCAGGCTTATGCTTTCCTTGATGAAAACGTACTCCATAGAATACACCTCCACTTAGGACAGCCCTGGCATGACACTGCTGCTGACGAGTGAGGTCCCTCAAACGGGTTTGACTTTAGTCAAACCGGTCATCTCCCTCCTCCAACCGAGGGGAGGAGTGACCTTCGACAATCTTTGCCAGCTATTTGGGTCTCTACTCTGCCAACGAAGAGCACCATGGTGCTCAGGGGCTCAGGATGATTCCGTGGGGTATGACTTGATCAGACAGCCTGGGAGCTCCGGTGGCTTCGAGGTCGGCGAGCGACAGCACTGGTCCGCAAGGAACTTTGCCCACGGCTCACCTCGAGCGAAATTGAGAGGGGGATGGGTTCATGGAGACAGGGTGGTTCTAGAAAGGGGGGAGAACGAGGGAGGACTAACTCTGTTGGATTCGAATTTAACATGGGAGGTGGCAGTCAAACCTTGACCGGATGTGAGGAAGATGCCCTTCTCTGGTCGATTGGTTGCCATGGGATCCTGCTATGATGGGGGGAGGGTTGATACCGAGTGAGAAGATCTTGGTGTCGGTGTCAAGACTGGTGGATCTCGGGTAAGGGGTCCCGAACTATGAGACTGGGGTCGATGGTAACAGGAGACAAGGGAGACAAGGTTTACCCAGGTTCGGGCCCTCCTATGGAGGTAATACCCTACGTCCTGCTTGATTGTATTGATGACATGTGGGTTATAGAGTTGATCTACCTCGAGATCGAATAGCTAAACCCTAGATGAGTTGTTCTATATCTACAACATAAAACCCTCCGGCTTACTTATACGCCGAGGGTACCTAGGGTTTACACATGGTCGGTTACACACATAAGGAAACAACATGCCTATCTACGGTCATCAACTTGGAGGACACGCCACGATTCTTGAAGCTTCCATCCTGGCGACGGGGCCCTTGATTATCCAATGCTCACCTTGTGGCCCATATAGTCCGGCCCATGAGAAACAGGTCGGCCATCCAAGGACCCCTTAATCCAGGACTCCTTCAGTAGCCCCTGGACTAATCTTCAATGCCGATGTATATCCGGATAATCTTCATATTCTTCGGCTTGCAATTCGAGTCCCCTACTCCCTCTTGTTCGGAAACCGACAAGTCATCGGTGAAATCCCAAGCGCAATGAGCTCGCCAGGTCCATTATAATAACTCCCAGCGTTCCTCAATTTTCGTTTGTCATGGGGAGACGAGCAGTTCAATGATTTTTTACAATGCTCCCCTTTCGTAATGGAGGCTACACCCATTTAAACAAATAGAATCATGGTTTAGACCACATCCTCCTCCTCCTCCCCATCGGCAAAAAACTCCTAGCGGAAGATCACCACGAAAAACATGGCGAGCGCCCCCAACTCTTCCTCATCCCCTTACGGCTCCCGTCCTGGGGACTGGACCAGTTGCTCCATATCGCTCCTGCGACTGTGCAATCTGGAGACCCAGGGGTACCTCCCTTCTTCGGATCTGGCGGTGACCCGCGCAGGTTTATCTTCTTACAACAATGAAGTTTTCGCGGAGCATTTCCCCAATCCACAAAAGGGGGAACACATATGCTTCATACCCTTTCTTCTGCGGGGCCTCAGATTTCCCATTCACCCCTTCTTGAGAGGATTACTAGAATTTTATGGGATCCAGCTCCACCATCTTACCGCAGGGTCTATCCTGCACATCTCGGGCTTCATCACCCTCTGCGAGATGTTCCTGGGCTACGAGGTACATTTTGAGCTGTGGAGGAAGTATTTCCATCTTGTTCCTCGAACTCATGAGAAGACAATCTTGGAGGTCGGCGGAGCCGAAGTATGCTACATAGAGGGGATGGGGTATCCAGTGGGAACACCGAAGGAGTCCGAAGAATGGACTTGGGAATGGTTTTATATCGAAGACGTCCCCCTGTTTGATCCAGCTCAGAGGGGCCTGCCCAAGTACTCTGACGCTTAGATTCCTGACCTAGTGGTCCTATCTTTACTTTTATTAATGGAGATTTGGTTAGATTTAATAGACTCATTAATATCATGCTTAGGTGGAAAAAGGTTACTTTTAAGAATCCACATCATGAGCAATCATATCGATGTTTCTAGTCATATTGTAAACTTAATGTAGTTTTTCCTCTACCATAGTATTGAAAATCTGTTAAGAACTAATGAATTATTTAATGGTGTTCTTAATATTAGTAGGTATGATATTATTATTATTATCATATGAATTACCATAGGAATTATTGTAATTATTAGAGGAATTACTAGGATACAGTCTAGGGTTAATATTCCCTCTATAAGCATTATTGTTGCAATTATTTCTAGAGACAAAACTCACATCAATAGCATAATTATTTTGTTCAATAAAAGTAGATAGGGACACATAATTAGGATGAAAGGGAGCATTCTTTCTAGTAAACATATTAGTTGATTTTCTGAAAAGTCCAAAAAATAGGCGAAAAGGAGGAATTGGCACTAGGTTAATAAGTTAGTTGTCAAGACTGGTTTTCCAGGATATCAATTTCCCAGCAAATTATCCTTGTGCTCACCAGCCCTAGGATTACTGTTAGCTGGTGGACACATTCTTGATGGTCTTTGAATTTAAAACACACCTAACCTGCACACACCAGATTAACTTACCGATGCCTGGAATCACCCACGGCACTCGTTAAGCAAAACTCTAAGTGGGGAGGCCACAACCTCGATTAGCATGGGATCAAATTTATATCACGCGCTCTAAGGGGTGCCCCCCTCTCGGACCCAATCGGAAACACCCGTATCTTTCACTATGGCCTCTCTATAAGGTGTGCGCTAAGAAAGGGGTTGACAACTTACTAAACCGTACCCTACCTGCTGTAGGTACAAGTGATAGTACAAAACAAGTATGGCGGTTACTGGCACAAGACTCGATCTATGGTCGGCTCAGGAGGTTATGTATTCTCTGCATGGTTAGTACAACAAACATATTCCACGACATTAGACAGAATCACTACTCATCATAACCTTTCATGCCTTACTGACCATTCTCGCTCCAATGAGATGTCAGCACTAAGCTCGTGTCTACTCAGGACAGAGACTTCTCCCGTTTCCTTCCGGTAGGCATGAACAGCATACGAGGGTGACTGCTATCTGAAGCATATCAATTCTAGAAGCAAGGAATTTTCACCATGCACTTGTAAATTGAAAGCACATTTTCTCCCTTGGTGGTTTTGGTAATTAATAACAACATATAAGTCATTGAACTAATGTTTCCACTAAGCATATTTCAGGTAATGTTCAATGAAAGGATTGGCAAAAGGATATTGTGGAAAAACCCCAAGATTCAAGGAAATAGGTTGGCCAAGCTTCAAGCAAGTACTATTAAAAGGGGGTAAGGTTTTGTTGGTGAACAATATGCTTAAACGTGCACAAGTGATAGTCGCCAAAACATCCACAAACTCTCCCACCAAAGTTTGTTCTATACCCAACACTCAAAATCGGTGCAACCAACTATCCCACATCGGTGCCACCAATTCCAGAACCTAGACAGACTCAGCCAAACCCTAGCCACTTCGGTGCAACCGATTCCATACCGGTGCCACCGAGTTTAGGTTGCCAACTTTCTGTTACACAAATTCACATTTTCGGTCCCGCCGAGAATGTTGGATCGGCGTCACCGAGATTGGAAATCTGACCGTTGGTCACCTTATAGGTGCAAACGAGTTTCCTATATCGGTCTCATCGAGATTCAAAAGTTGCCGCCTTTTGGTCACTTTGGTACCACTGAGATTCACACATCGGTGTCACCGAGTTGGTCATTTTGTGTGTAACGGTTGGATTATTGGGGATGCCTATATATACCCCTTCACCACCACTCACTCGATAGAGAAGCACTCAGAACTATTTCATACCTATCTTATAAGATTTTTTGAGAGAGAACCACCTACCCTTGTGTTGAGGTTAAAATCTTCCACTCCAATCATATGGATCTAGATTTCTAGCCTCCCCAAGTTGCTTTCCACCAATCCTATCTCTTCTACCAAGCCAAACCTGTGAGAGAGAGATTGTGTGTTGAGGAGTCTATCATCTTGAAGCACAAGAGCGAGGAGTTCATCATCATTAACCGAGCCTATTACCTTTTGGAGGGTGGTGCCTCCTAGATTGGTTAGGTGTCGCTTGGGAGCCTCCTACTTCGTGTTGTGGAGTGAACCAAGAAGTTCGTAAGGGCAAGGAGATCGCCTACTTCATGAAGATCTACCCCATAGTGAGGTTAGTCCTTCGTGGACGGAAGCCGTATGGAATAGTCAAGGTTACTACTTCGTGGAACCTTTTGGATTGAGCCCTCCGAGGACTCTCGCGACCGTTACCCTCCGTGGGTTGAAGACTCCATAAACGTGGATGTACGATAGCGCCACCTATCAGAACCACGGGAAAAATCATCGTGTCTACAATTGCGTTTGATCTTCCTACCCTATCCCTTCTATACATGCTTGTTGTTATTTTCCGCTGCTATATACTCTTAGACTTGCATGTCTAGGGTGTACTTGACTTGCCATGAAATGCTAAAAACTGTCAACCCTAAAACTTGGTATAGGGAAAACTTTTAATTGGTCAAGTAATCTAATCACCCCCCCCCTCTAGACCTACTTTCGATCCTACAAGTGGTATCGAAGCATTGGTCTCCATTGATTAGGTATCACAACCTAGGAGAAGTATGGCGTCTAGTGAGGGAAGTTATCACCGTAGAGGTTCATACTTTGATGGCACTAATTTTGCTAGTTGGAAGCATAAAATGAAAATGCATATTCTTGGTCATAACCCCACTGTTTGGGCTGTTGTTCGTGTTGGCTTGCAAGGTGAGTTCTTTGCGGATGGACAGGAACCGGATCGTGAAGTGACCGCGGATGAATTGAAGATGTTGCAATACATTGCTCAAGCATGTGACATTCTCTTCATCTGCTTATGCCACAAAGAATTCAACAAAGTCAGCCGTCTTGAGAATGCAAAAGAGATTTGGGATACATTGGTTGGTATGCACGAAGGAACCGAGTCCGTGAGAGAATCCAAGTTAGATGTTCTTCAAGGTCAGCTTGACAAGTTGAAGATGAAGGATGGTGAGGGAGTCGCAGAGATGGACTCTAGGCTAGCTCTCATCACCAATGAGATTGCCGGCTTAGGAAGTGAAGAAATGACTGACAAATTCATCATCAAGAAGATACTTAGAGCTTTGGATGAGAGATACGACACCATGTGCTCATTGATCCAAATGATGCCAAACTAGAAAGATCTCAAGCCTATGGAAGTTATTGAAAGGATTGTTGCTCATGAGATAACACTCAAAGATAATGAAGAACTTCATCACAAGTCTAGCGGTGCTTACAAAGCCACAAGTGATGCTCCCACAACTTCAAGCAACAACCTTGTCACCAATGAAGAGATAAGCCTCATGGTCAAGAAATTCAACAAGTTCTACAAGAATACAGGCAAAGAAAGAAACTCCAACTCAAGATATGAAGAGAAGCGTTTGTCAAGTCGTGACCACAATTGCTACAATTGTGGGAAGCCCAGACACTACTCAATTGAGTGCACGGCTCCCTACAAAATAAGAGAATAGTCACCTCGAACACAAAGCTCAAGGAATGAATCACCACAAAGAGAGAGAAGGAGTAGAGATGATTGTTATGAATGAAGACACTCAAGAAGAAGTAGAGATTCGGAGAAGAAGGCCAAGTACACCGAGAGCTACACAAGAAGAAAACATCAAGCTCATGTTGGTGAATGGGTTTCTGCTCCGACTCCGACAACAACTCTGAGAGAAGATATCACTCCAACTCTGACTATAGTCAAGATGATGGTGTTGCCGGAATTTCTCTAGTGACTACCAACTCCTACGATCTATTTGATTCACCAAACGAAGGGAGTTTAAGTTGCTTCATGGATAAAGGCCCCAAGGTATCACATCCCGAGTATCTTGATTTTGATAGTGATGAAGATGATTTACTTTGTGATGATGACTTGCTTTGTGGTAAAACTAGTAATGAAGATCAAAATGAACTTGATAATTCTCATGCTAGTCAAGATAAGTCATTTGATGATGACAATATGAAAATAGAACAACTAACTGAAGAACTAAACACTCTTAAGTTAGCTCATGAATCTACTCTCGAAGATCATAGAGAGCTTGTGAGAACTCATGAGAAGCTACGCTTCGAGAAGCTCAACTTGGACCAAGAGCATGAGTTTCTCAAAGCTATCATTGACGATCTCCGAAAGAAGACCTCATATTATCTAGCCAAATGACTACTCTTGTCTACTTTCATGCCTCAAGTTAAAACTAAGCAATCTATTAACAAAGGCAAGAAAGACTCTTCATCTAGTAGCAACAATAAAAATGATAAATCCAATGATGTTGCTTCTAGTAGTTCTATTGATTCCACTAATGATGTTTCTCTTAGCCAAGTTACACTTGAGCAAGAAAATGCTTTATTGAAAAGAATTATAGAAAAAGGTATCTACAAGAGTCTTGCCGGATGTATGAAATTTGAGGAAATTGTACGCAAGCACGGAGGATACCGGAAGAATCGTGGTGTTGGCTACTTCAACGCTAATGGAGTTGAGTGGGAAGATGGTCAATATCCCAAGTCCAAGTTTGTTCCTCAAAAGGAGAAGTATGAAAATACTCTTCCCAAGGGGACAAACACTCAACATGACCTTCCACCACAAGACCACAAGCGAAAGGGCAAGAACAAGCTTCAAGAGGACATTGACTCATATGAAGATGAACCCCTAGCTTTGGTGGAGTGGGTTCCCAAGGCTACTTCAAGCTCAACTACTACAAAGGCCACTTCAACACCAAGGATCCCCATCAACTTGATGTGGGTTCCCAAGAAAAGGAACTAGTAAGTTCTTGAGGGGTGACTCCGCCAATGAAATTCACTCACATTCATTGATTGGCAAGAACTTTTTGCACTCAACACCAACTCAATGCAATAGTTCAAGGAGTCACACATTCCCTCAAAGGTAAGAAAGGGACAAGGTAATCAACAAATCAATGGACATCATAACACATGCTTTGCACTCAATGTCCATAGATATCCTTGTATTTGTCTCTTGTATGTTGGGACTAACCCATGTAGGTGAGAGGAGTAATGAAACAACAAGGATGCTCCCAACTCTTGGTGATCCTCATAAACATTGAGCATCCACAACTACCTCACCAACATAAAGTCTTCATCGACAAAACCCAAGGTTAGTTTGTCCCTCTTATGGGGGATGTCACATTTAGGGGGAGCTTTATTCAAATTCATGAGTCAAAGCATCTCTTAGTATGTGACAACATTAAAAGCTTTATGAAAAAGTGCTAACCCCACTTGTGCTTAAACGATGAGTATGACCTATGATCAAGTACTCTTACTTGGCTCCTAAGTCAAATACTCATATATAGATGACTTTGTCATCGCCCAAGTGCTTGTTAGATGCTAGTGTGTTTGTGCATGTTCATCATGATTTCCTTTGACATCTTATTGTGTGATCATGTTGGTTTGCATTTATTTTCTCGTTCGAGGATATCCAATTGTTGCTATTTGGCTTTTGATTTATATTTTTCCACTTGGATGGAAAAGAATGCCTAGGACCACTCTTTAGCTATCTATGCTTTCTCACCTCATATTCCATTCATGGTGCATCACAAAAATTGAACAAGTGCTTTTCGACCCCTCTGTGTGTGGAGCACTTGGAGTTTCGTATCGACAAGGACTTACCATTAAAACCTCCCAAGTGTATCTTGGTGGAACCAACCACAAAATCTCGGTCTCACCGAATGCCTAGGGTTGATCTGGTTTTGAATCTCGGTAGCACCAATTTCATCTTCTCGGTTACACCAAGTTTCCCTGTCAGCTGATAGTTGTGGAACTCGGTGACACCAAAAACATAAAATTGGTATCACCAACAGTGAGGGGTATATATATGTTGTGGACCCTAACGCTTTGAAATTTCTATCTTCAACGTCGCGCCCCCATAACCCTAAGTTGTCTCCCCAAGACCCCTGGTCATCGCCCCTGACTTCTCGAGCTCCTCCGCCACTGGGAATCGCCACCGTCGATGTAACCTACACCAACATCGCCGCCATAGAGGATCCGCACCAAGCTAGGGTACGGATTCGATCTCCAGTGCGCTCCCATTCTGATTCTTGTGCATTGGACCTTGTTTTCTCTATAATCCACCTATTGCTCACATATTCATCCAATAAAATTTGTAAAATCTCGAGGTAGATGAATTTTTTAGGGTTTTGTTGTCCGCTCGATACATGTCAGTCGAACCTAAATGAAAATATCGGTCTCACCGATATACTTTTCCGTGTTGCTGAGATATGACTCGGTGGAACCGAGTGGCTCTCTTTGGTCCTACCGAAAAGGCTGTCAAGTTCCTGCTATGGAGTTGGTCTGTCTTGGTCCCACCGAAAATTTCATTCGGCTGTACCGATATGTATGTGACAGATTGCAAAACTTTTGAAAAACTCATTGCTCAAATTTCAAAAATAGCCTCATTTTGTGATGACTCATCTCCTTTTGCTCATCTACACTCTATTCACAGGGTCAGCATGTCAGGTTCAGAAGACAGTCAGAACAGGTCAGAGCAGAGAGCAGACATGAGTTTCGGGACAAGCCCGGAGCCCAGTTCATTCTCAGATCCAGGCACCCCTAGTTCTCATGGGTTGCCCAAGGCTGCCACCAGAACCAGGAAGAGGTTGAACTCAGAGGAAAAGGATTCAGACTTTGTGATTGAAGAGATTCTTGCTAAGAAGCAAGAGAAGGCTACCAACAAGGCTGCAACTGAAACTACTTCCTCTAGAAGAGTTGAAAACACTGATGAACAGGACTTGAAAACACTGATGAATCTTAGACCACATCTACCAGTTCATAATGCCAGCTATCCAATAGCTGAGGACATGAAGAAGAGGAAGGATTCTAGATTGAGGGCATGGAGAGCAATAGACCCTTATGCTCAAAGAAAGAAGACTGTTGTGGACTACAAATTCTATACCAGAGAGCAGCAGGACTTCTATTAGACTGTGCTCTTTGACAAGAGTCTAGCTGTCAGTGATATGCGGTACGTTGATTGGAAGTTCATCAAGGAGAATGAGGACTACTTTCCAAGTGTCCAGGACAACTTCCACTGCATAGGTCTTGATTAGTTCGTTGGAAGAGAATTCACAGCATGGAATGGTGAGATGATCATGCAGTTCTAGTCCACTACATACTTCTACGGAGATGGTAGAATTGTGTGGATGACTGAAGGTGCCCGATATGAATTAACTGTTGAGGAATGGGCAGATATCTTAGGAGTTCCTAAAGCACATGATGGTGACCTGGATGTCTACTCAGAATCCAAGGCTAATCACAATGCTATGGCTAAGATGTATAAGGAGATCCCTGCTGCCAATGTGAAGTCTCACATGCTAGGATCCATCTATTTCCTCTAGGCTAGCCTCCGCACTATCAACACTATTCTGAGGCATACCTTGATGCCCAAGTCCGGAGATGACAAGATGATCCGAGGCCACTCCATAAACATGTTGATCCACATTGACACTCACACCAGGATCAGAGTCATGGACTTGATTGTAGAGACAATCAAGAGGGTTGTTGCTGATCAGAAGCGCTCATGTTGTTATGCACCCTACATCCAGATGCTCATAAACTCAAAACTGGAGAAGCACTTTTTTGCCCTAGATCAGCCACATTTGCCCGTACAGCTAGATCTAGAGGACAACGTCGTGGTGATGGATGCTGATCATCCCACTTCTGCTGCAGCTCAGGAAGCAGCAGAGGCAGTGAGGGCCGCTACTGCTCAAGTCCCACAGTCCAGGAGCGAGCAAATGGATCTGCTGATATCATTTGTTCAGGGCATGCAAAAGGACAGTAAGGGGATTCTGGACAACCAGAACAGTCTTGTTAGAATCTTTGAGACCAGAATCAAGACCGTTACTGATAAGGTGGACGGGCTGACGAAGATAATCAAAGAACTTCAGCATGAAGTTGACTCCGTGAACATCCCTCGGGTCTCTTCTACTTCAGATGAGGATGATGATGATGATGATGATGAGGATGAATCACCTCTAGGTCCAGGCACTTAGTTCACTACTCAGGCCAGATCAGCCACAGGACCAGCTCCAATAGCTCCAACAGCTCCATCAGCTCCATCAACTTCAGCTCCCTAAGTGACCACTCCAGCTCCATCCACGACATCTACAGAGATCTTCGCCGACGCCGTCATCTCGACTCCTTCATCAACAACCGGAGGAGATATGCCAAAGAATGCTTAGATATATGCCTTTGAACTTTTTGGTAACTTGTTGCCAAAGGCGGAGAAGTGTATATAGATATTTAGGCTTCGAGCGAGAGAGCGATTTGGTTTTTATTTGCTTTTCAAAAATATGTGGTTCTTTTGATGTGAGATACATGTGTGTTATGCTACTATGTTATGGGTGATGCTACTATTTCCTATCATCTTAATGCTCATTAGATGATCATTCACCTTTGTTTGATTGTGTTGTGCGTTGTTATTTATTCTAATTATTCTCGCACACCACCAAGTTGTATGTGACATGGAAGAAGTGCCCCATGTACCTAATCGATTGTGCATTTAAATTCAAATGCATTCAAAATAATGCACAAATTTAGGGGGAGCTCTTGCTTATCACATACCTCTCAAAGCGACGATTATATTCATTGAACTTATCATATGTCGAACCTTTGATCTATATGTTGTCATCAATTACCAAAAAGGGGGAGATTCAAAGAACATTTGCTCCCTTGGTGGTTTTGGTAATTAGTAACAACATATAAGTCATTGAACTAATGTTTCCACTAAGCATATTTCTGGAAATGTTCAATGAAAGGATTGGCAAAAGGAGATTGTGGACAAATCCCAAGATTCAAGGAAATAGGTTGGCCAAGCTTCAAGCAAGAGGACTCTACATTTTATATTTGTGAGAAATCACTTTGAGTCATAGGAAAGCCAATACTATTAAAAGGGGGTAAGGTTTTGTTGGTGAACAATATGCTCAAACGTGCGCAAGTGATAGTCGCCAAAACATCCACAAACTCTCCCACCAAAGTCTGTTCTATACCCAACACTCAAAATCGGTGCAACCAACTATCCCACTTCGATGCCACCTATTCCAGAACCTAGACAGACTCAACCAAACCCTAGCCACTTCTGTGCAACCGATTCCATACCGGTGCCACCAAGTTTAGGTTGCCAACTTTTTGTTACGCAAATTCACATTTTCGGTCCCATCGAGAATGTTGGATCAGCGTCACCGAGATTGGAAATCTGACCGTTGGTTACCTTATCGGTGCAACCGAGTTTCCTATATCGGTCTCACCAAGATTCAAAAGTTGCCACCTTTTGGTCACTTTGGTACCACCTCGGATCTATTTTTGGGGATGCCTATATATACATGTGTGTGTGAATCTCGACCAAAAGGTGGTACCGAAGTGACCAAAAGGTGGCAACTTTTGAATCTCGGTAAAGCCGATATAGGAAACTCGGTTGCACCGATAAGATGACCAACGGTCAGATTTCCAATCTCGATGACGCCGATCCAACAGTCTCGGTGGGACCGAAAATGTGAATTTGCGTAACAGAAATTTGGCAACCTAAACTCGGTGGCATCGGTATGGAATCGGTTGCACCGAAGTGGCTAGGGTTTGGCTTGAGTCTGTCTAGGTTCTAGAATCGGTGGCACCAAAGTGGGTAAGTTGGTTTCACCGATTTTGAGTGGTAGGTATAGAACAGACTTTGGTGGAGAGTTTGTGGATGTTTTTGGCGACTATCACTTGTGCACATTTCAGCATATTGTTCACCAACAAAACCTTACCCCCTTTTAATGGTATTGGCTTTCCTATGGACTCAAAGTGATTTCTCACAAATATAAAATGTAGAGTCCTCTTACTTGAAGCTTGGCCAACCTATTTCCTTGCATCTTGGGGTTTGTCCACAATCTCCTTTTGCCAATCCTATCATTGAACATTTCCTGAAATATACTTGGTGGAAACATTAGTTCAATGACTTATATGTTGTTATTAATTACCAAAACCACCAAGGGAGAAAATGTGCTTTGAATCTCCCCCTTTTTGGTAATTTATCACAACATATAGATCAAAGGTTCGACATATGATAAGTTCAATGAATATAATCGTCGCTTTGGGAGGTATGTGATAAGAAAGAGCTCCCCCTAAATTTGTGCATTATTTTGAATTTGCGTTTGAATGCAAATGCACAATCGATTAGGCATATGGGCACTTCTTCCATGTCACATACAACTTGGTGGTGTGCGAGAACAATTAGAATGAATAACAAAACACAACACAATCAAACAAAGGTGAATGATCATCTAATGAGCATTAAGATGATAGGAAATAGTAGCATCACCCATAACATAGTAGCATAACACACATGTATCTCACATCAAACCAAACAAACCAAATGTTTTTGAAAATAAAATAAAAACCAAATCTCTCTCTCTCGAAGCCTAAAGATCTATATACACTTCTCCCCCTTTGGCAACAAGTTACCAAAAAGTTCAAAGGTATATATCTAAGCGTTCTTGGGCATATCTCCTCCGGTTGTTGACGAAGGAGTCCAGATGACAGCGTCGGTGAAGATCTCTGCAAATGGCGTGGATGGAGCTGGAGTGGACACTGATGGAGCTGAAGTTCATGGAGCTGATGGAGCTGGCACCGTGGCTGATCTGGCCTGAGTAGTGAACTGAGTGCCTGGCCCTAGAGGTGATTCATCCTCATCATCCTCATCATCCTCATCATCTAAAGAGGAAGAGACCCAAGGGATGTTCACGGAGTCAACTTCATGTTGATGTTCTGTGACTATCTTCGTCAGCCCGTCCACCTTATCAGTAAGGGTCTTGATTCTGGTGTCAAAGATTCTAACAAGACTGTTCTGGTTGTCCAGAATCCCCTTAATGTTCTTTTGCATGCCCTGGACTGATGCAATGAATAGATCCATTTGCTCGTTCTTGGATTGTGGGACTTGAGCACTAGCAGCTCTCACTGCCTCTGCTTCCTCCTGAGCTGCAGCAGAAGTGGGATGATTAGCATCCATCACCACAACATTGTCCTCGAGATCTGGCTGTAGGGGCAAATGTGGGTGATCTAGGGCAAATATGTGCTTCTCTAGTTTTGAGTTTATGAACGTCTGTATGTAGGGTGCATAACAGCATGAGCACTTCTGGTCAGCAACTACCCTCTTAATTGTCTCTACAATCAAGTCCATGACTTTGATCCTGGTGTGAGTGTCAATGTGGATCAACATGTTTATGGAGTGGCCTTGGATCATCTTGTCATCTCCGGACTTGGGCATCAAGGTATGCCTTAGAATAGTGTGATAGTGCGGAGGCCAGCCTGGAGGAAATAGATGGATCCTAGCCTGTGAGACTTCACATTGGCAGCAGGGATCTCCTTATACATCTTAGCCATAGCATTGTGACTAGCCTTGGATTCTAGGTAGACATCCAGGTCACCATCTTGTGCTTCAGGAACTCCTAAGATATCTGCCCATTCCTCAACAGTTGATTCATATCAGGCACCTTCAGTCATCCACACAATTCTACCATCTTCGTAGAAGTGTGCAATGGAGTAGAACTGCATGATCATTTCATCATTCCATGCTGTGAATTCTCTTCCAACGAACTCATCAGGACCAATGCAGTGGAAGTTGTCCTGGAAACATGGAAAGTAGTCGTCATTCTCCTTGATGAACTTCCAATCAACGTACCGCATATCATTGACAGTTGGACTCTTGTCAAAGAGCACAGTCTCATAGAAGTCCTACTGCTCTCTGGTATAGAATATGTAGTCCACAACAGTCTTCTTTCTCTGAGCATAAGGGTCTATTGCTCTTCATTCCCTCAATCCAGAATCCTTCCTCTTCTTCATGTCCTCAGCTAGTGGGTACCTGGCATTATGAACTGGGAGGTGTGGTCTAAGCTTCATCAGTGTTGTCAAGTCATCCACATCATCAACTCTAGAAGCAGTTCATTTGTTCTTCTCAGAAGCTGGAATCCGCCTAGTTGTCCTCTTGGGCTTCTCAGCAGCCTTCTTGGATGTGCTGATCTTAGGCATAGCATCATACATCAACTTCTTTGCCTTCTTATTGGGAGGAGCCTTTGTATCTAGCTCAACCTCCTCTTCCTCAACAGCAACAACTTCTTCTAGATACTCAAACAAGGAGGTAGGCCTGCTAGTCACATGGATGATCCTCTTCCTGGCCTTTTTCTCTCCTGCCTTCTTAGGCAAAGCTTTCTTGGGGATCTCAACAGACATTGTTGCTCTGGCAGTCTCATGAGCCTTGAAGGTAGAAGCTGGTGCGTAAACTTTGCTGAAAACTCTTCTAGAGGAAGTAGTTTCAGTTGCAGCCTTCTTGGTAGCCTTCTCTTGCTTCTTAGCAAGAATCTCTTCAAGCACAAAGTCTGAATCCTCTTCCTCTGAGTTCAACCTCTTCCTGGTTCTGGTGGCAGCCTTGGGCAACCCATGAGAACTAGGGGTGCCTGGATCTGAGAATGAACTAGGCTCTGGGCTTGTCCCTGAACTCATGTCTGCTCCCTGCTCTGACCTGTTCTGAGTGTCTTCTGAACCTGACATGCTGACCCTATGAATAGAGTGTAGATGAGAAGAAGGAGATGAGTCATCACAGAATGAGACTGTTTTTCAAATTTGAGCAGTGAATTTTTCAGAAGTTTTGCAATCTGTCACATACATATCGGTATAGCTGAAATGAATTTTTCGGTGGGGCCGAGACAGACCAACTCCTTAACAGGAACTTGGCAGCCTTTTCGGTAGGACCGAAAAGAGCCACTCGGTTCCATCGAGTTAGTTGTCAGCAATACATAAAATTATATCGGTGAGACCGATATTTCCGTTTCGGTTCCACGAAGATGTATCGGGTGGACAGCAAAACCCTAGAAAAATTCACCTAACTTGAGATTTTGCAGATTTGATTGGATGAATATATGAGCAAGGGGTGGCTTATAGAGAAAACTAGGTCCAATGCGCAAGAATCAGAATGGGAGCGCACTAGAGATCGAAGCCGTACCCTAGCTTGGCGCGGATCCTCTACGGCGGCAACGTTGGTGTAGATTACGTCAACGGCGGCGATTCCCAACGGTGGAGGAGCTCGGGAAGTCAAGGGCGATGACCAGGGGTCTTGCGGCGGCAGCTTAGGGATCTAAGGCGTGACGTTGAAGATAGAAATTTCAAAGCGTCGGGGTCCACACCATATATACCCTTTACTGTCAGTGATACCGATTTTATGTGTTCGGTGTCACCGAGTTTCTCAACTGTCAGCTGATAGGGAAACTCGGTGTAACCAAGAATATGAAATCGGTGTTACCGAGATTGAAAAACCAGATCAACCCTAGGCATTCGGTGAGACCGAGTTTTGGAATTGGTTCCATCGAGTTGCACTTGGGAGGTTTTAATGGCCAGTCCTTGTCGATACGGAACTCCGAGTGCTCCACACACAAAGGGATCGAAAAACACTTGTTCAAATTTTGTGATGCGGCATGAATGGAATATGAGGTGAGAAAGCATAGATAGCTAAAGAGTGGTCCTAGGCATTCTTGTCCATCCAATTGGCAAAAGATAAATCAAACGCCAAATAGCAACACTTCGATGTCCTCGAATGAGAAAATAAATGCAGACCAACATGCTCACACAATAAAATGTCAAAGGAAATCATGACGAACATGCACAAACACACTAGCATCTAACAAGCACTTGGGCAATGACAAAGTCATCTATATCTGAGTATTTGACGTAGGAGCCAAGTAAGAGTACTTGATCATTGGTCATACTCATCGTTTAAGCAAAAGTGGGGTTACCACTTTTTCATAAAGCATTTAATGTGTTCACATACTAAGAGATGCTTTGACTCAAGAATTTGAGTAAAGCTCCCCCTTATTGTGACATCCCCCCATAAGAGGGATAAACTAACCTTGGGTTTTTTCGATGAAGACTTAATGTTGGTGAGGTAGTTGTGGATGCTCAATGTTGATGAAGATCACCAAGAGTTGGGATCATCCTTGTTGTTTCCTTACTCCTCTCACCTACGTGGGTTAGTCCCAACACACAAGATATAAATACAAGGATATCTATGGACATGGAGTGCAAAGCATATGTTATGATGTCGATTGATTAGTTGATTACCTTGTCCCTTGCTTACCTTTGAGGGAATGTGTGACTCCTTGAACTATTGCATTGAGTTGATGTTGAGTGCAAAAAGTCCTTGCCAATAATGAATGTGAGTGAATTTCATTGGCGGAGTCACCCCTCAAGAACTTACTAGTTCTTGTTCTTGGGAACCCACATCAATTTGATGGGGATGCTTGGTGTTGAAGTGTCCTTTGTAGTAGATGAGCTTGAAGTAGCCTTGGGAACCCACTCCACCAAAGCTAGGAGTTAATCTTTATATGAGTCAATGTCCTCTTGAAGCTTGTTCTTGCCCTTCAGCTTGTGGTATTGTGGTGGAAGGTCATCTTGAGTGTTTGTCCCCTTGAGAAGAGCATTTTCATAGTTATCCTATTGAGGAACAAACTTGGGCTTGGGATATTTACCTTCTTCTTGTTCGACTCCATTAGCGTTGAAGTAGCCAACACCACGATTCTTCCGGTATCCTCCATGCTTGCGTACAATTTCCTCAAATTGCTTACATCCGGCAAGACTCTTGTAGATACCCTTTTCTATAATTCCTTTAAATAAAGCATTTTATTGCTCAAGTGTAACTTGGCTAAGAGAATCACCATTAGTGGAATCAATAGAACTACTAGAAGCAACATCATTGGGATTAGCATTTTTATTGTTGCTACTAGATGAAGAGCCTTTCTTTCCTTTGTTACTAGATTGCTTAGTTTTAACTTGAGGCATGAAAGTAGACAAGAGTAGTCATTTGGCTAGATAAGACGAGGTCTTCTTTCGGAGATCGTCATTGATAGCTTTGAGAAACTCATGCTCTTGCTCCAAGTTGATTTTCTCGAAGCGTAGCTTCTCATGAGTTCTCACAAGCTCTCTATGATCTTCGAGAGTAGATTCATGAGCTAACTTAAGAGTGTTTAGTTCTTTAGTTAGTTGTTCTATTTTCATCTTATCCTCATCAAATGACTCATCTTGACTAGCATGAGAATTATCAAGTTCATTTTGATCAATATCACTAGTTTTATCACAAAGCAAGTCATCATCACAAAGTAAATCATCTTCATCACTATCAAAATCAAGATATTCGGGGTGTGATACCTTGGGGCCTTTAGCCATGAAGCAACTTCCACTCCCTTTGTTTGGTGAATCAAATAGATCGTAGGAGTTGGTAGTCACTAGAGCAATTCCGGCAACACCTTCATCTTGACTATAGTCGAATTCGGAGTGATAGCTTCTCTCAGAGTGGTTGTCAGAGTCGAAGCCGGAAACCCATTCACCAACATGAGCTTGATGTTTTATTCTTATGTAGCTCTTGGTGTACTTGTCCTTGTTCTCCGAATCTCTACTTCTCCTTGAGTGTCTTCATTCATAGTGATCATCTCTACTCCCCTCTCTTTGTGGTGACTCATTTCTTGAGCTTCGTCTTCGAGGTGACTCTTCTCTTCTTTTATAGGGAGACGTGCACTCATTTGAGTAGTGTCCAGGCTTCCCACAATTGTAGCAATTGCGGTCATGACTTGACAAACGCTTCTCCTCATATCTTGAGTTGGAGTTTCTTTCTTTGCTTCTATTGTTGTAGAACTTTTTGAATTTCTTGACCATGAGGCTTATCTCTTCATTGGTGACAAGGTTGTTGCTTGATGTTGCGGGAGCATCACTTGTGGCTTTGTAAGCACCACTAGGCTTGTGATGAAGCTCTTCTTTATCTTTGAGTGTCATCTCATGAGCAAAAATCCTTCCAATGACTTTCGTAGGCTTGAGATCTTTGTAGTTTGGCATCATTTGGATTAATGTGCACACGGTGTCGTATCTCTCATCCAAAGCTCTAAGTATCTTCTTGATGATGAATTTGTCTGTCATTTCTTCGCTTCCTAAGCTGGCAATCTCATTGGTGATGAGAGCTAGCCTATACATCTCTGCGACTCCTTCACCATCCTTCATCTTGAACTTGACAAGCTGACCTTGAAGAACATCTAACTTGGATTCTCTCATGGACTCGGTTCCTTCGTGCATATCAACCAAAGTATCCCAAATCTCTTTTGCATTCTCAAGACCGCTGATATTGTTGATTTCTTCGGGGGCATAAGTAGTTGAAGAGAATGTCGCATGCTTGAGCATTGAATTGCAAATTTTCAATTCATCTGTGGTCGCTTCACGATCCGGTTCCTGTCCATCCGCAAAGAACTCACCTTGCAAGCCAACACGAACAACAGCCCAAACGGCGGGGTTATGACCAAGGATATGCATTTTCATTTTATGCTTCCAACTAGCAAAAATTTTGCCATCAAATTACGGAGCTCTACGGTGATAACTTCCCTCACTAGATGCCATACTTCTCCTAGGTTGTGAGACCTAAGCAATGGAGACCAATGCTCTGATACCACTTGTAGGATCAAAAGTAGGTCTAGAGGGGGGTGATTAGACTACTTGACCAAATAAAAGTTTTGCCCATACCAAGTTTTAGGGTTCACAGTTTTTAGCATTTCATGGCAAGTCAAGTACACCATACACATGCAAGACTAAGAGTATATAGGAGTGGAAAGTAACAACAAGCATGTATAGAAGGGATAGGGTAGGAAGATCAAACGCAATTGTAGACACGATGATTTTTCCCGTGGTTCTGATAGGTTGCTCTATCGTACATCCACTTTTATGGAGTCTGCAACCGACGGAGGGTAACGGTCGTGAGACTCTACGAAGGGCTCCACCCAAAAGGGTCCACGAAGTAGCAACCTTGACTATTCCATACGGCTTCTGTCCACGAAGGACTAGCCTCACTATGGGTAGATCTTCACGAAGTAGGCGATCTCCTTGCCCTTACAAACTTCTTCGTTCACTCCACAACACGAAGTAGGAGGCTCCCAAGCGATACCTAACCAATCTAGGAGGCACCACCCTCCAAAAGGTAATAGGCTCGGTAAGGATGATGAACTCCTTGCTCTTGTGCTTCAAGATGATAGACTCCTCAGCACACAATCTCTCTCTCACAAGTTTGGCTTGGTAGAAGAGATGGGATTGGTGGAAATCAGCTTGGGGAGGCTAGAAATAAAGATCCATATGATTGGAGTGGAAGATCTTGACCTCAACACAAGGGTAGGTGGTTCTCTCTCAGAAAACTGATAGGACAGGTATGGAATAGTTCTGAGTGCTTCTCATTCGAGTAGGTGGTGCTGAAGGGATATATATAGGCATCCCAAAAAATCCAACCGTTACACACAAAATGACCAACTCGGTGACACCGATGTGTTAATCTCGGTGGTACCGAAGTGACCAAAAGGTGGCAACTTTTGAATCTCGGTAAAGCCGATATAGGAAACTCGATTGCACCGATAAGGTGACCAACGGTCAGATTTCCAATCTCGGTGACGCCGATCCAACATTCTCGGTGGGACCGAAAATGTGAATTTGCGTAACAGAAAGTTGGCAACCTAAACTCGGTGGCACCGGTATGGAATCGGTTGCACCGAAGTGGCTAGGGTTTGGCTTGAGTCCGTCTAGGTCCTGGAATCGGCGGCACCGAAGTGGGAAAATTGGTTGCACCGATTTTGAGTTGTAGGTATAGAACAGACTTTGGTGGGAGAGTTTGTGGATGTTTTTTGCGACTATCACTTGTGCACTTTTGAGTATATTGTTCACCAACAAAACCTTACCCTCTTTTAATAGTATTCGCTTTCCTATGGCCTCAAAGTGATTTCTCACAAATATAAAATGTAGAGTCCTCTTGCTTGAAGCTTGGCCAACCTATTTCCTTGCATCTTGGGGTTTGTCCACAATCTCCTTTTGCCAATCCTGTCATTGAACATTTCCTAAAATATACTTGGTGGAAACATTAGTTCAATGACTTATATGTTGTTATTAATTACCAAAACCACCAAGGGAGCAAATTTGCTTTCACATAGAGCTCTCTCTGTCTGACAGGTGGACCCAGGGCCACTGTCAGTCTCTTCTTCCACGTTGGACTCCCCTCCCTTTCTCTCTCGCGTGCGCTTTCTCATGCTTTCCCCACCGGCGACGTCTAGCGCGTAGGGCATCTAGGTCGTACTGCAGTAGTGCGCAGCGTGCTAGCTGTCGGCGCAACATGGACTCACCTCGCGGACCAGCGTGCTGTCGGCACTGCTCTGGATTCGCCTCCGAACACCGGCGATCAAGCGACGTGCAGTACTGGTGGACTTCGCCCACCGTACACCGATCTCGAGATTTAAAAATGACCGCGGTGCTCCTCTCTTCTTCATCACACCCGGCCTCGTTTCTTCTTCTTCTTCCTTCTCCTCCATTTCCGCTTGTAGGAGCTCGAGACGAGGCTCTAATGGCGGAGGTGATGCCGGACTGTTCACGATCCTGGTGTGTGGAGGGTTGGTAGCATTGCTAGGGTTATCCGTGCTCCTGTGTGCGATGATCCTCGATGATTGCTGTGATGCTGCTGCTCGAGTGTTAGCTCTTCACGGCGGCAGTGATCACGAGGATTAGGTGTCAGTGCCAGGTGCTAACTGCTACTGCTATCAGGGTGCCGGAGGCAAACTGCACTAGAATAATAACCCACAAATTTCTCTTTCAGAAATTGTGGTGTGTCAGTGCGGTGATCTGTTCGGTGCAATAATGTGTACATGTTTTAGTGTGTGTGGTCGAGTGGGTGTGAGCCTGCTGTTGTGGTTCTGTGTGAATTTAAATCTATGCTACCGGATAAATGCTGTTGCAATGGCTCAAAGAAAATCCCACCTCGAGATTCACTAAGAGCAAAAATAGTTGATCAAAAATCACAGCAGTACAAAATTACTCACATTAAATTAAACCAAGCAATTTATTCATAGCAAAAACTTAGGATACAACGCATAAGCTGCAACACAAAAATAAATGCTAAGATAACAAACATAAAAGTGGTGTCTACAATGTAAACGCAAGATGGGATGGGTCCAGAGAGAAAGTCTCCGGCACTGGCTCACATTCCTCTTCTACTGGAGGAAGCGGATTGACCAGACGAAGAATGTGCCCCTCCTGGTCTGGCTTCAATGGCCTGCCAATGGTGATCTGGGGATTCAGAACTGCGAGATTCTGGAGGTAACCCATTACTCGCTGAGTCAAACGCTCTTGGGTGATGACGTACTGGACAAGGTTGGCCAGTACTAGGTCTCTCTCTATTCGTCCCCTGGGAAAAGAAGCTTCTTCTCTGGGTGCTGCACGGCTCGGGAAGTAATAATACCCCTTTTGCTGGCATAGGGTACCGTGAATTGAAGGCGAGCAAGCGCTTTGTATGCAGCAGCTTCTATGGCCATTTGCGGAGTCGACATAGATATCCCCACGAAGGAGACTTCTATTGGGTCTTGGTTCGGGTTCGCGGGTGGGATGTGTTGGGGAACGTCGCATGGGAAACAAAAAATTTCCTACGCACACGCAAACCTATCCATGGTGATGAGCATCTATGAGAGGGAGAGTGGATCTACATACCCTTGTAGATCGCTAAGCGGGAAGCATTAAGAAACGCGGTTGGTGTAGTCGAACATCTCCGCGATCCAAATCGCCAAGCGTCCCGCGATCTCATCACGATCCGTCCTGCGATCCAATCACGATCCGTCCCGTGAACTCATCATGATCCGTCCCGCGATCTCATCACGATCCGTCTCACGATGTTGATCACGATCTGTCCCGCGAACTCATCACGATCCGTTCCGCGATCTCATCACGAACCGTCTCGCGATCTCGATCACGGTCCTTCTGATCTAGCGCCGAACGGACGGCACCTCCACGTTCAGCACACGTGCAGCTTGATGACGATCTCCACCGTCTTGATCCAGCAAGAGGAGGTGGAGAGGAGAGAGAGTTCACCAGAAGCATGACGGTGCTCCGGTGATGGTGGTGGAGTGATTCCGGCAGGGCTTCGCCTAAGCGCTGCGGAAAACCGATCTAGAGGAGAAACTGTGCACCGGTGAAACGGGTAGCACGTGGCCGGAAATTCTGTCCAAAAACCACCCAATCCACTAGTATATATAGGAGAAGAGGAGAGGAGAGGCAGCCAAGGCCTTTGGGTCGGCCGAAATAGGAGGTGGGAAGCAATCCTACTTCACCTCCAATCCTAGTTGGAGTAGGATTGCCTCCTATTGGCTGATTTACCACTTTTTGCTTTAGGACTTTCTCTCCTGCGCCATGGGCCTTTGTGGATGTTTTCCCAGCCCACTAAGGGCTGGTTATTATTCTCCCACAGCCCATGGACCTCTTGGGGTCGAAATACCCCTCCCGGAGGCCTCCCGGTACACTACCGGCACTCCCGGTACACTAGCGGCACTCCCGGTACACTACCGATGAGCCCGAAACTTTTCCGGAAACCAAACTAGGACTTCCTATATATGAATCTTTACCTCCGGACCATTACGGAGCTCCTCGTGTCGTCCGGGATCTCATCCAGGACTCCAAACAAACTTCGGTCACCACCATACATAACTCTACACTACCGAAACGTCATCGAACCTTAAGTGTGCAGACCCTGCGGGTTCGAGAACTATGTAGACATGACCGAGACACCTCTACGGTCAATAACCAATGGTGGGACCTGGACGTCCACATTGGTTCCTACATATTCTACGAAGATCTTTATCGGTCGAACCTCTATGTCAAGGATTCAGTTAATCCCGTATAACGTTCCCTTTGTTCCTCGGTATGTTACTTGCCCGAGATTCGATCGTCGGTATCTCCATACCTAGTTCAACCTCGTTACTGGCAAGTCTTTTACTCGTTCCGTAATACAAGATCCCGTGACTAACACTTAGCCACATTGCTTGCAAGGCTTGTTGTGATGTTGTATTACCGAGTGGGCCCTGAGATACCTCTCCGTCACACGGAGTAACAAATCCCAGTCTCGATCCATGCCAACTCAACAGACACCATTGGAGATACCTGTAGAGCACCTTTATAGTCACCCAGTTACGTTGCGACGTTTGATACACACAAGGCACTCATCCGATATCCGTGAGTTGCATGATCTCATGGTCATATGAACATATACTTGACATGCAGAAAACAGTAGCAACAAACTGACACGATCATATGCTATGTTTGTAGTTTGGGTCTTATCCATCACATCATTCTCCTAATGATGTGATCCCGTTATCAAATGACATCTCATGTCCATGGCTAGGAGTCCTTAACCATCCTTTGATCAACGAGCTAGTCCATTAGAGGCATACTAGGGACATGGTTTTGTCTATGTATCCACACATGCATTTAAGTCTCCGATCAATACAATTATAGCATGGATAATAAACGATTATCATGAACAAGGAAATATGATAATAACTAATTTATTATTGCCTCTAGGGCATATTTCCAACAGGATGTGCACTATTGCCCAATATTTTGAGGCGGATGGGGAGATCCTTGTCTTGAGCAGCTTGTACTGGGGTGGATGGGTAGAACTCAAGGTATTGTAGGTAAAGTCCCATAATATTTTAACAAAACTTACTGGGGTTGCATCTGGAGTTCTCAGATGAATACTAGGGCTCGGCATGGCAAAAATGGCTGTGAGAGTTGTGCACAGAGTGAGGGATGCTTGGTAAGGTCACGGAGTGGCCTTTTATATAGCACCAGGGCTGGGTTACCAATTGTGGTGTGGGGGCAACCTTTGTTTTCGGTCCTGATCTATGGGGTAAATGCCACCGATATACACATCTCACAAAAGTGATGTATCACTATTGGTTAACGACTGGGGTGGTTTTTGATAGCTACACCCAAACATTTAATATGCAACCAAACGCCAAAATTTTATTTATGCACGGATACTCGTAGCATTGTTAAAAATAATGGCATACAAGCAACATGCATTTCATTCATGGCAATACAAGGTCACACTATTTCTTGGTGGCTTAGTCTACCTCGTTAATATCTAGTCGAGCGTGCCTTGCGGACACCGAGGCTTCTCCTTGGGCTTCGCCATCGGGGTTTGTGGGATGGGCTTGAGGAGCTGCAGGGTTAGGGTAGCGATGATGACCATCGCGAGGGTTGGTGGTCACAATCCCGTTGGAGCGTGTCCCCAAAAGGCGACGGAGCTCCTCCGGGGATACCAACACATTCCGGTCGGTTGCTGGGGCAGGCCTCGACGACTCAATTGGTCGTCCAAACAGCACGACGGGGTTGTCGGTGTCGGGCACCACTTCTCTTATTGCTGGGGCTCGACGAGCAAGTTCCCCACGAGCTGCGATCAGATCAAGAGTGACCTGATCGAATAGTGCCTCTAGTGCGCTGAGGTAGCGCACAAGATGCAGCAGTGCAGGGTCCGTCTCGTGGTCTCCGTTGGCAATCTAGGGTGGCCTACTATACCCATCATGGCTAGGGTAATAATAGAACGAGCGGCAGTTAACTCTTGGCAACAAGTGCCGGAGTTGAACTATAGCATCTCAAGCTGCTAACTGGATGGCTTGTGGCTCAAAGGAAGTTGACCTTCCGGTGAACCTGTAGGGGCGTTCTAGCGAGATGCCACTACCGTAGATGTGCACTGTGGCCCAGAAGTGACGACTCTTGACACTCCTACGCTCCTGGTACACAACATAATCTGGGGGCTCTCCTAATGCAAAGGCACGATGGGTGAGGTTAGCTAGGACGGTCACAAATCCTCCAAGGTTGGTTGTTGTGGTCTCATTGTGAACAATAGGGCCAGGCATCTTGGCTTTGTTTGGGGGTAGAGGTTGTGCTGTGTTGGGTTCGGGCTAGCGTTCCTTTTTATAGCAAAAGGAGAACGGAGTCTTCCTTCGCACGCTTGTGAATGAGACAATTTAGGTGTCGGTCACTGGCGTGTGATCGACATGCTAGGCTGATAGGTTGGGCACCGACTGACAAAAAGGTGTCGGTGTCACTATGTGGGCTATCGGATAGGATGGGCTTGGCTGCAGTTAGGTTGAAGTCTTGGTGGGTGGTTTACCTAGGTTTATCGACCTGGCTAAGATAGGATTAGCCAATGGTTAGCCTCGCTTTGATACCAAGGTTGTCAGGACCGGGTTTTCCGGGATATTAATTTCCCATTAAATGACCCCTATGCTCATTAGCCCCAGGATTACTGTTAGCTGACAAGACACTAACTTGATACAGAAATTCCAAGCAAAATACAAAAATATGTGGTACAAGACAATCATGGTCTATGAGTACAACAAAAGGTTTCTAGTGGTTGGTGGCGGAAGCGGTTCGGGGTCATCAGCGTCTATGGGACTCCATTTCCTAGAGGAACAACTGACCTGGTTAACTTCTACTTCGCGTGGCTCCAATCTTCGATGCCTAGGTTCCTGGGTTGTCATCATAATGCTCCTCTCCACACGCATAATCTAGCCAAGACAATAGCTAGGGACAAGCTAGTGAGTACTTTGAATGTACTCGCAAACATTATGAAAACAGGTATAACATAGTAAGTGACAATCATGCAGTGAAATATTCCATGATCACTTAGTCAGTCACAAAATAGAATTCATGACGCTAGGCGTATAAGAAAAATTAAATAATATGCGTGCCACAGTTGGGCGTCTGAGCGACACCACATAAAGGGCTTATAAAGAAAATAAATGACAAGCCTGCCACAGTCAGGCGTCTGAGCAGCTCCACATAAAGGGCTTATAAAGAAAATAAATAACATGCCATGCCACGGTCGGGCGTCTGAGCGACGCCGCGTAAAGGTCTTATAAAGGAATAATCACAATGAGTATCCAGGAGGTAGAACCATCCCAGGGATACTCAACAATTCAAGTAATATAAATGGTTAGTCCACAATAATAATAATCATAATCATCATTTGTCACTCATCAATATTTCGGGTTTAGAAGTTTTCCTCCGAAGACCAACACTAAGACCAACACTCAACCCATCCCAGACTGTAGTCCTTAACCGTGGACACAGCTATTCGAATAGATATTAACTCTACAGAGTGTGTACTCTTTACCCATGAGTAACGGATTCCTTTAGTCCACCTAGACTAATTCTGCTTACGGTCTTTGAATTTAAAACACACCTAACCTGCACACACCAGCTTAACTTACTGATGCCTGGAATCACCCACGGCACTCGTTAAGCAAAACTCTAAGTGGGGAGGCCACAACCTCGATTAGCACGGGATCAAATTTATATCGCGCGCTCTAAGGGGTGCTCCCCTCTCGGCCCCAACCAGAAACACCCATGCCCCCGGACCAAGTGACATGCCTACCAGGGGACACTAGTATCTTTCACTATGGCCTCTCTATATGGTGTGCGCTAAGAAAGGGGTTGACAACTTACTGAACCATACCCTACCTGCTGTAGGGACAAGTGGTAGTACGAAACAAGTATGGGGGTTACTGGCACAAGACTCGATCTATGGTCAGCTCAGGAGGTTATGTATTCTCTGCATGGTTAGGACAACAAACATATTCCACGACATTAGATAGAATCACCACTCATCATACCCTTTCATGCCTTATTGACCATTCTCGCTCCAACGAGATGTCAGCAGTAAGCTCGTGTCTACTCAAGGTAGAGACTTCTCACGTTTCCTTTCAGTAGGCATGAACAGCATACGAGAGTGACTCCTGTCTGAAGTATATCAATTCTAGCAGCAAGGAATTTTCATAATGCATTTGTAAATTAACATGATCACATTATCTCATGAAATAACACATACTTCATGTCCACTTGGGGTTGTAGCCACTTCAAAACAACACAGAACAAATATTATACCAGGGTTCAGAATGCTTGCCTTCAATGTGAAAGTATTTGAGGTGCACTCCACAACTTTATCTTCACTCCAAATTCCTATTTGAAAATATTCTAGTTAAAACACAATTCAAAAACAACACAAAAGGTTGTCTTGGAAAATTTTCAAATAAATATGAAAATAAACTAGATGGAATTTGGGAGAGGTGGGAAAAGAATCAATTCCATTGGGTTTTTGTTTAAAAAGTTAGAGCCAGTCAAAGTCTGGTTAATTTTTTGTTTTTAAAATAAATCAGAATAGGAAAACGGTTCAAAACAGAATATGCTTTCGAGGCGGAGGAAACGTACTCTGGGGATTACTCTTCCACTTAAACTAGCACGGGCCGTCGCTGGGTCACTGACAACGGGTCCCTCGAGCCTACTAGTCAGGTTTGACCAGTCGCCCGTGCCTCCTTCCTCCTTTGGCCGACCAGAGGCGAAGCTCCGGCGAACCTTGCCGGCGAACGACGGCTACTCACGGGGTTCCGACTGCGGGGATGGATCCGTCAGCTCAGGGCGGTCCTCCTAGTGGTCGGAAAGCCAGAGGGGACGAAAGGGGTCACCGGCGGCAAGCTCTACGGCGGGCAGTGGCTTCGGGAGCTGTCGGGGTTTTGTCCAAGGGCGGTTCCCGGTCGAGCCTGAGAGGCGGGGAAGCTCTGCGGGGTCGAGGGAGAACTATTGGTGGTGGTGGAGGCACGAGGGAGGCTCTGGTTTGGTCAGATTTGACCGGAGCACGACAACGGTTGATCTGACCGGAGACGAGGGAGGTGATCCCCCCTGGTCATCTGGTGGTCTCAGGGGTTCATATGGGAATGGCTCGGAGTGGCTTGGGTGGACTAGAGCTCGAGGGTGGTCCTTATATAGGTAGGCGAGGTCGGTTCCCACGGTGGCAGTGGATAAAAACGCCAGTGACTGCCGCAGGGGCAACGTGGCGGCGACTTGAGCTGATCGACGCATTCCGACGAACTCTCGACTGCTCAAGGGGGCTAGCTGGTACGCACACGTGGCTGGGGCGGCGCTGCCAAGGCCGTGGCCTGCTGCGGCCGTCCGCTAGCTACCATGGCTGACCTGACGGCGACACTGTGGGGCTCCAGGAGGTGGCCAGGGCGAATCTAAGACGAGCGAAGGGTCAGGGCACACTGGCTATGAGCGAAGATTGATCAGAACGGACGCGGGGAGGCGGCAGCGGGTCGCGGTGACTTGGGCGCACGCATGTGCAAAATGCGCGTTCTGCTCGCGCCCAAAGCACGCACGCGAGGTGCTCGGCAAAATGCCAATGCCTGCCAGGGGGCTCCTCTGCCCACAAGGCTCTACAGAGATGGCTTGATGGCCAAGGGAAAGCTAAGGTACCAACTGATAAAGCCAGATGAGCTAACCTCTAATGCAAAGCAAAAATCATGCCAAAACATTTCATGCACTCCAACTGTTTGACAAAATGCTAGGGGCATCCACAAGGTTTTTCTAGTGGCCAAAATTTCTAGATCATAGTCTCTTTAGGTAATAAAGAGGATGGCAAGGTTATCTTGGCCAAAGCAGAAACAACCTAGTGCAAGATTTTGAGAAAACCAAATCTGGACACGAAAGAAAAGCTATCATTGCATGGACCAAAAATATTCAAATGGATCCAATATCCTGGACTTAAGGGTTTGGTAGCAAGTATTGATAGCAGGAAAAGTCCCAAAATCAATAGAGCAAAATAAAATAGAGTTGTAGTACAAATCACCAAACTTGACCAGAATACAAATGTGGATCGTTTGCTCAAATTTTCCAAAGAACACAAATGGGTTTTTGCATAAAAATGAATTATATACCTCTACTGACATCTCCAAATTTTCATGGAATTTTTAAAGTAATATTTAATTAGGTTGTAGTGCAAACTATACACTGAACCAGATTTGCAAATTTGAGGTAGGGTTCAAAATCTTCAAATGACTAAGTGAGGTTTTTGCATAAAAGTGATGTATTAACTTCACAGGTATTCTAAATTCTTTTGTAGAATTTTTAAGTGAAGTTATCAAGTGGTTGTAGTGCAAATGAGGCTCCAAAATTTATGGGAGACCATTAAATAAAAAAAGTAGAGCTTAGGAGAATAATTGTAGTAATATTTCCACTGATCATATATAATAAAAAGAAATGATCTTGAGAAGACATTCAAGTCCTATAAAATTTTGAAAGTTTTCCAATTAGAGGGGAAATTTCACAACTCAGAAGAAAAGAGTGATTCTGAAATCAAAAGAAAATCCAGAAAAACAAAAATTCAATTTCCTGGCAAAGTTTTAATTAATAAAACATGGTCAAAATTTTTGGGGTGTTACATCACCTCGAGCGAAATCGAGAGGGTTGGGCTCGCGGTGACAGGGTGGTTCTAGCAAGGGGGAGAACGAGGCAGGACTAACTCTGTTGGCTTCGTATTTAACATGGGAGGTGGCGGTCAAACCTCGACCGGAGGTGAGGAAGATGCCCTTCTTTGGTTGATTGGTTGCCATGGGAGCTTGCTATGATGGGGGGAGGGTCGATACCAAGTGAGAAGAGCTCGGTGTCGATGTCAAAACCGGTGGATCTCGGGTAGCGGGTCCCGAACTGTGAGACTGGGATCGATGGTAAAAGGAGACGAGGGAGACAAGGTTTACCCAGGTTCTGGCCCTCCTATGGAGGTAATACCCTACGTCCTGCTTGATTCTATTGATGATATGTGGGTTATAGAGTTGATCTACCTCGATATCGAATAGCTAAATCCTAGATGAGTTGTTCTATATCTACAACCTAAATCCCTCCAGCTTATATATACGCCGAGGGTGCCTAGGGTTTACACATGGTCGGTTACTCGTCGAAGGAAACAACATGCCTATCTATGGTCGTCAACTGGGAGGACACGCCACGGTTCTCGAAGCTTCCATCCTGGCGACGGGGCCCTTGATCATCCAATGCTCACCTTGTGGCCCATATAGTCCGGCCCATGAGAAACAGGTCGGCCATTGAAGGACCCCTTAATCCAGGACTCCCTCAGTAGCCCCTGCACTTGTCTTCAACGTAGATGTATATCCAGATTGCAAGGCGAGTACCCTACTCCCTCTTGTTCGGCAACCGATGAGTCATAGGTGAAATCCCAAGCGCCATGAGCTCGCCAAGTCCATTATAATAAGTGCCAGCGTTCCTCGATTTTTGCGCGTCATTGGGAGACGAGCAGTTCAGTGATTTTTTACAATGCTGCCCTTCCGTAATGGAGGCTACACCCATTTAAACAAATAGAATCGTGGTTTGGACCACATCATCATCCTCCTCCCTATCGGAAAAAACTCCTAACAGAAGATCACCATGAAAAACATGGCGAGCGCCCCCAGCTCTTCCTCGCGCCCATATGGCTCCTGTCCCGATGATTGGACCAGCTCTGTATCGCTCATGCGACTGTGCAATCTGCAGGCCTAGGGGTACCTCCCTTCTTCGGATCTGGCGGTGACCTGCGTAGTTTTATCTTCTTACAACAAAAAAGTTTTTGCGGAGCATTTCCCCAATCCACAAAAGGGGGAACGCATATGCTTCATACCCTTTCTTCTGTGGGGTCTCGAATTTTCCATTCACACCTTCTTAGAGGATTACAGGAATTTTACGGGATCCAGCTCCACCATCTTACCCCAGGGTCTATCCTGCACATCTTAGGCATCATAGCCCTTTGTGAGATGTTCCTTGGCTGCGAGGAAATTTTTGAGCTATGGAGGAAGTATTTCTGTCTTGTCCCTCGAACTCGTGACAAGACAATCTTGGAGGTCAGTCGAGCCGAAGTATGCTGCATAGCGGGGATGGGTTATCTGGTGGGAACACCGAAGGATTCCGAAGAATGGACTTCGGAATGGTTTTATATCGAAGACGTCCCCCTGTTTGATCCAGCTTGGAGGGGCCTGCCCAAGTACTCCGACGCTTAGATCCTGACCTAGTGGTCCTATCTTTACTTTTATTAATGGAGATTTGGATAGATCATGCTTAGGTGGGAAAAGGTTACTTTTAAGAATTTCACATCATGAGCAATCATATCCATCTTTCTAGCCATATTGTGAACTTAATGTAGTTTTTCTTCTACCATAGTATTGAAAATATTTTAAGAAATAATGAACTATTTAATGGTGTTCTCAAGATTAGTAGGTATGATATTATTATTATTATATGAATTACCATAATTATTAGAGGAATTACAGGGATACAGTCTAGGGTTAATATTCCCTCTATAAGCATTATTGTTGCAATTATTTCTAGAGACAACACTCACATCAATAGCATAATTATTTTGTTCAATAAAAGTAGATAGGGTCACATATTTAGGATCAAAAGGAGCATTCTTTCTAGCAAACATATTCGTAAGAGCATCCATCTTATCACTCAAAGTAGTAATTTCTTAGACAGGATTTACCTTCTTACGAGTTGGAGCTCCTTCGTTGTGCCATTGAGAATAATTTGTCATAATATTATCTGGATGTTTTGTAGCTTCTACAAATGTAATTTCCATGAAAGTACCACCTGCAGCAGAATCTAGGAGATTTCTTGACCCAAAGTTTAGTCCCACATAAAAATTGTGTTATCATCCATAAGCTTAAAACGTGTGTGGGACAATTTCTAATTATCATTTTCATTCTCTCTCATGCTTGTGAAACATGTTATTTTTCATGTCGTTTAAAATTCATAATTTGGTTTCGGAGAGATATAATTGTCTTGGGAACGAACACCTATGGGATCACTGGGATCCCTTTCGATTCGGCGGGGGGGTGAGATTGCACGAAGAGTCGGTCTAGTGAGCAACGTACAGGGAGTTTTACCCAGGTTTGGGCCGCACGGATGTGTAAAACCCTACTCCTGCTTGGTTGTATTGATCGTGTTCTAGGGTTCTAGCTACATGAGTGCCATGAACGGCTACTATGTGATCTTGGAAAACTCTAGTTGTCTACCTATCGGGTTGTTCGGTTGTCTAACCGCCCAACTGTCTGATTGTCTAACTGTCTAACCTCCCATTTGTTACACCCTAGGCCTCCTTTTATACCTAAGGGGATCCCAACAGTGGCGTACAGTGTGCACACGGGATGCACAGTGCTACAGTGCTATCGTACCTAACCCTGACGGAGTAGGACAAGAGCATTAAATGCACCATCAGGGGCCTCATTCCGTCAGTGGGGCGGGACGGGGGCCCATCCCTTCGGCGCTGCTTAGCTCCCTCCGACATTGACGCCGCGACACGCGTCCAGGTGAATCGACACCTAGCCTGTGCGCTGGTGGTCCTTGCCGGGGCCTTGCCTTGCCGGGAGCCTTGCTTTGCCGGGAGGCTCTACGGCCCTCCCGGCAAGGTCTTTCCGGTAGTCTTAAGTCTTCTGTGCTGGTGCTTGACAAGTCTTCGCTGGGCCTTGCCACCGGGGCGGCTACTACTGCATGTGGATGAGTAAAGGGGCACTAGATGGCCCAAAAACTCTAGTGCACCGACAGGAGCCCCCGGGCCTGGGCCATACACGTCGCGAGGCGTTGTTGGGCTAGGCCCAAATAGTGCACGGGCACACGTGGCATGGCCTCGCAGTTGTGATCATTGCGCTTGTTGTGCTTCCCCATGATGCCCATTGAATGCGGGTAGTGGGATACGTGCGCGGCGCGGTTGTCGAGTTTTTAATTATCGTGTCAGGTCTTTTCCGCCACGCGCGCCGCATGCATAGTAGGGAGCTAGCAACGGGCACCCGTGATTTAAAGTCCCTGAGAAAAGGCAGTAACTGCGGCGCCATTGATTGGGGCGACGTGGCGATTGTTGTTCACCCCGTGATCGAGGGTGCCACCATTGGAGGAGGTGGACGGCGTCCTTTGGAGTGAGGGAGAGCTAGCTCCCGCGCTTCCCCGTATAAATTGGGGACGATGGGGGCGGAGCTCATCCATCCTTCTTCTGCCCTTTGAGTGCAAGACTTTGCAGTCCGCCTCCTCCCTTGTCTTCTCTATCTTCAGGTAGCGCCCGCGTTCACCATGACCCGGGGGCGGGGCGACCACCTTCCTCGACTGCGAGGAGGAGCTCTCGTCTAGATCATGCCACCGCTTCAGCCGCGGAGGCGGAGGGAGGCTCGAGTTCGCGTGGCAGAGGAGGTGCGAGGGGCCATGGCCGCCGCAGAGGTCGAGGTCAGGGGAGGTGGAACGCTGCTCCACCCCCTTCTCCGATGCTAAGCATCTCCATCGAAGAGGCCCATGCCGAGGGGACGACGCTGGACTTCGTTCTCGAGGTGGGCGGTCCCCTCCGAAGCCATCTGTGCCGCCCACGCCTCTTCGCTAGGGAGGTCGAGGACGACCAGCCGCCCTTCCTGTGGCTGTGGCTGGCAGGCTGCAGCAATGGCGCGACATAGGTGGACATTGAGTATCTAGCGCGTCGGATCATGTTCCTCAGGCGCGGTTGGAAGACCTTCACCCGTGCCCACAGTATCCAGGTGGGGCATATTCTTTGTTTTAAAATGATGGAGGCTGATACACTGTCCATCAAGATTTATGGGAGCTCCGGCATCCGCCTCAGCTGCTGCGAAGAGAGCACGAGAAGTGCCGAAAGCCTGTCCTCTGGCGAGAGTATCAGGGAGGACAGCGGCGAAGATAGCGGCGATGAGTCCGGTCCTCGGGCGGTCAAGTCAGAGCCCAAAGATTCGACTTCGCACTGTACGCCGGCCACACCGTCATCGCCAGCCTCACGCCTCTTCCCCTCCCGGCAAGATGTCCTTGCCGGGTGCTTCCATCCCGGGCGTTGCCTCATGTTCCAGCTCCAGCAGGCCCGTGGACTTCGGCTTCTATGGTCCATCCCCTTTTCCGCCCGCTCTGGCCCTCTCCTTCGCGCAATGCTGGTCCAGGAGGGACCAAGCTCTTGTCTACCCATCTGGCAGCCCTGCTCGCCTGCGCAGTGCTGGTCCAGAGGGGTCAGGCCAGGCTTCTACCGGGGGCCTCTCGCCATCTTTTTCTTCTTGTATCCCACCTCTCCTTTCCATATTTTTCTTCATGTAATCTCCCCTAGAGGATAAAGTCAAATAAAAATGTACTTAGAAAAGAGTGATATCTTATGTAAATTTCCCCCCATTTTGAACGAATGCGTATTATGTTCCTTGTTAGACTGATTTTGTATATGGAATTTTCCCTACGCCCTTTCTGGAAGAATCTTACCGGCATGTGCAGTCCTACCGCGAGCACTTTGAGGAACGGGTCCTTAGCAGCCTGCTGGCGGTGCCACTGCCGGCAAGACGCCTTGGTGTCCTTGGCACGCGGCCGTTCAAGGCATCGGCCTTACTCGAAAACGGGATAAGGGCACGAGCGCTGTCATTTGGATCGTTGAGCGGACTCGAAACGAAACAAGGAGCGCGGGCGAAGCAACTTAAGCCATTGAGTCGTCCCGAACGCAGTGAGGGCACATCCAATCGCGGCAAGGTTCCCGTGCGTGTAGGTTTTCCATACAGAAGTCGAAATCTCTCAAGGAAAATAACTTTATGGTAAGTTTTTTTGGAACGTCGCTCATAGTTATCCTTACCATCATTCCCCCTTCGGCAAAGCTGCACGTGAGGGATCTTTCTGTCCTTTGGAAAAAGAAAGAAGAGAAAATATGGATATGGAACCTTGGCGTTTCATTAGTCCTTGCCGGAATTAAATGCAATGCAACACTTCTGATAAACATGCTCATAAGTAAACATGAGAATCGAACAGGATTGCGGAACCCTTATCTTTATTTATCGACGCACAGGGCCTGAGCCTGGCTTTGTACCAAGGATTATATGCTTCAGCGGAAAGACTTGTATAAAAGGTGGTTGTCAGGGCTGTCCCGGCAACCGCTCCTCATGGGTAGAACTTTCGAATATGCTCAATATTCCAGGAGTTGCTCACCGGAACGCCATCCTCTGTCTCCGGGCGGACTGCGCCGGGCCTAGTGACTCGTACTACCCGATAAGGGCCTTCCCACTTCGGCATCAACTTGTTTGTATTCTTGGCGGACTGAACTCGCCGAAGAACAAGGCCGCCTTCCTCAAGACTTCTGGCATTGACTTTGCGGCTATGGTAGCGGCGCAAGGCTTGCTGGTAGCGCGCAGATCTCTCAGCAGCCTGAAGACGGTCTTCCTCAAGGAGCATCACGTCGTCTTGTTACAACTGCTCTTGCTCGAGCTCATCATAAGCGAGCACTCAAGGAGACCCGTATGTGAGTTCCATGGGGAGAACTTCCTCCGCCCCATAGACAAGGGAGAAGGGTGTCTGGCCGGTAGCTCGGTTTGGTGTTATCTTGATTGACCAAAGAACCACTGGCAACTCATCAATCCAGTTCCTTCCGCACTTGCGCAGCCTATCAAAAGTTCTTGTCTTGAGACCATGCAACACTTCAGCATTAGCCCTCTCCGCTTGCCCATTGCTCCTCGGGTGGGCAACGGAAGCAAAACAAATTTTGCTACCAAGGTCTTGGACGTACTGCATGAAGGTGCGGCTCGTGAACTGTGTGCCATTGCCAGTGATGATCCTGATGGGAACACCAAAGCAGAAAATTAGTCCCTTAAAGAACTTGATGGTTGACTGTGATGTCACCTTGCTCACTGCTTCCACATCCTACCACTTTGTGAACTTGTCAATCGCCACGTACAAGTACTCAAAGCCCTGGCAACGCGGGGAAAGGGGCCCAAGATGTTGATCCCCCAGACCAAAAATGGCCAGGAGAGAGGGATTGTTTGAAGGGCTTGAGCTGGTTGATGTAGCTTCTTCGAATGAAACTGGCATGCTTCACACTTGGTTACTAACGCAGTTGCATCCTGGAGGGTAGTGGGCCAAAAGAAATCTTACCAGAAATCCTTTCCGGCAAGTGCTCTTGATCCTATGTGGGAGCCACATATGCCTCCGTGTATCTCTGGCAACAACTCCAGTCCATCCTCCCGAGAAATGCACTTGAGTTTCACGCCGTTTGATCTCTTTCTATACAGGACGTTGTCCACAAACTGGTACATATGAGACCGGCGGGCTACTTTTTCTACTTCCTCTTGTTCCTTGAGGAACTCTCCTATTTGAAGTAATTGGACAATGCGTTGTGCCCATGCTGGAGCCTGGGGCTCGACAACGAGTACTAAAGGTGTATCCTTGACTGGGGGAGCATTCGCCTTGACGGCAAGGGCCTGAGGGCCTGCCGGACTCTGTTGTGCCCAAGCAAGCCCGGTGGGAGCGTATGCTTCTATGGCAAGAGCAGGGGGCCCTGCTGGAGCATGGTACTCACCAACAAGCCTGCCGTTCCCTCTGGCAATCTTCTCACTGGCGGCTTCGGGAGGCTCTACCAGAAAATACTTGCCGGAACTTAACTTTCTTCTCTTCTCTTGTCCAGTTGATGGTGTCATGGAGGGTTGACTTAGTTGGAGCACGAAAGTTACTGGTTCCACAGGTAACTTAAGGGCAGCACACTTTGATAGGCCATCGGCAACACTGTTCTCTGCTCGTGGAACATGCTCCATTTGTAGGCCGTCAAAACGTTCTTCCAACTTCCTCACTTCATCTACATAGGCTCTGGTAATCTTTGTTCACTTGCCTGATGACAAGTTGAGAATCACCCCTGGCAATAAGTTTCTTGATCCCAAGGTCCGCCGCGATCCTGAGACCGGCAAGCAGCCCTTCGTACTCAGCAGTGTTGTTTGTTAACCTCTCCCAGGGAAAATGCATTTGGACCACATATCTGAGGTGCTCTCCGGTGGGTGCGACAAGCAGCACTGAGGCAATGGCGCCTTGCAGCGAGAAAGCTCCATCAAAATACATGATCCATTCCTGATTGGTTTCCTTGCCGGGGAGAGTTGACTCTGGAATCTCTTCATCGGGCGCTGGGGTCCATTCTGCAATGAACTTTGCCGAGGCCCCGCTCTGCACGGTCGAAGTACTTTCAAACTTAAGACCAAAGCTTGATAGTTCCAGAGCCCTCTCCACAATCCTGCCGGTAGCTTCTGGGTTTCTCAATACCCGCTGTAGTGGGAAGCGGGTGACAACGGTGATCTCATGTGCTTGGAAGTAATGGTGCAGCTTCCTCAAGGCCATAAGAAGGCCGAAGAGCAATTTTTGCATGCCTAAATACCTTGATCTAGCCCCCTGCAACAAGGAGCTGACAAAATAGACTAGTCGTTGCACCACTTTCTTCTTCTGGACTATCTCTTCCAAATACATAGATCCTTCTTTGCCGGCACCAGATCCCGCCGGGGAATGCCCTGGCTCGTTGCATGGCGCCCCTGTCATTGCCGTTTCTTCTTCGCCAACCTCTCTTTCAGCCACTAGCGCAACACTCGCCACTTAATTAGTTGCCGCCAAGTACAGTAGCAACGGCTCTTGTGGTTTGGCGCGACTAGGACTGGCGGAGAGGAACGGTACTTCTTCAAATCCTGCAGCGCTGCCTCCACTTCCGGAGTCCATCTCATTGGACCTGCCTTCTTCAAGATTTTGAAAAAGGGCAGGGCGCGCTCAACAGATTTTGAGATGAACCTACTTAGAGAAGCAACACAGCCGGCAAGGCATCGCACATCCTTGACTCGCCTTGGTGCCTCAATTTGCTCAATTTCTTTGATCTTGTCAAGATTTGCTTCGATTCCTTGACAAGACACAAAGAACCCGAGAAGCTTGCCGGATGGGACGCCAAACACACACTTCTCGGGGTTGAGCTTCATGTTGATCTTGCGCAGATTGGCGAATGCCTCTTCTAGGTCTGATATGAGTGTGGCCTTGTCCTTTGTTTTGACCACTATGTCGTCCATATAAGCCTTTATGTAGCTGGGGCTCAAAACCAATCTGGACTGCTCTCACAAAGGTAGAACCAACGCTTTTCAACCCGAAAGGCAGACACAAAAAGCAGTACGTACCACATGGGGTGATAAATGCGGTCTTCTCCTCATCTTCCTTGGACATAAAAATCTGATGATAGCCGGAATAGGCATCAAGGAAGGACAACAGATCACAACCGGCAGTGGAGTCCACAATCTGGTCGACCCGCGGAAAGGGAAAAGGATCTTTGGGGCAGGCCTTGTTGATGTCTGTGAAACCAATGCATAGCCTTCACTTCCCATTCACCTTGTGCACTACGACTGGATTGGCCAACCATGTAGGATGGAGTACTCCTCTGATCAGGCCAGCCGCTTCCAACTTCTTGATTTCTTCGGCAATAAATTGTGGCCGCTCCAGAGCTTGCTTCCGAACCTTCTGCTTGACGGGCCGCGCGTGTGGACAGATGGTGAGGTGGTGCTCAATCACCTCCCTGGGAACACTGCGGATATCAGATGGTTGCCATGCAAACACATCGACATTCGCTCGTAGGAAGGCGACAAACGCGCTTTCCTATTTGTCATCAAGGGTGGAACTTATGGTGAAAGTTCCCCCCGTGCCATCTTCCTTGGCGGGCACCTTCTTGGTCTCTAGTGGAGCTGCCTTGGACTTCTTGGTCTTGCCGGTGGAGCTCTCTGGCACATTGTCAACAGTAGCGCAACACTCTGAAGAGGTGCGCTTGCCGGAATGTGCACTAGAGGCCTTGCCGGTCTTCTTCCCCCCGGGAGCTTCAGCGGCAGGAGCAAGTGACTTGGCGGTAGGTGCTGGGACTGCACCCCGGTAGAGTTGGTCAGTGCAGATAAGCGGACTTTTCTTGTCGGAGTAGGTGGTAATGATGCTCATTGGTCCGGGCATCTTCAGCACGTTGTAAGCGAAGTGGGCGGCCGCCATGAACTTGGCCAGTGTTGGACACCCGATAATGCCGTTGTACGGCAACAAGATCTCGGCAACGTCAAAGATGATCTTCTCCGTTCTGAAGTTGATATCGCTTCCAAATGTCACCGGCAGCGTGACCTTGCCTTCCGGCTGAATCCTTCCCGAATTGACCCTTTGGAAAGTGCATGTCAGCTCGAGATCTTCGTCAAGAATCTGTAGCCTCCGAATGACATCGGGCGAAATCAGGTTTAGGCTGCCCCCACTGTCAACTAACATCTTCGTCACCTTGAGGTTGCGGATTGTTGGCGAGACCAACAACAGCAGGCACCCGACCATAGTTATGTGATCAGGATAATCCTCGGCGTCGAAGATGATAGGAGTGTCGGACCATTTCAGAGGTTTCTCTACACTGATAAAGGGTTCTGCCGCATTAACCTCGTGTGCTCGTTGTTTAAGTTGGCGGTGAGAGGAATGCGACGAGGCCCCTCCTTCCATGCACATCATCTCCGTCTCCTTCTGAAACTCATGATCACTGGACTCGTCGTCCTCTTCGACATAATCATCATCTCCTTCTTGCTTGTCGTGGCCACGGGAGGGCCGATCCTTCTATTGCTTGGGCTTGTCATGGTGGCCTCCTCGGCCAACACGCTTCTTGTCGGACCCCTTAGAACCATCCTGACCCTTCTCCTTGTCGCTCTTTTCATATTCGGCCCTCTACTTCTTGGCAAGCTGCTCAACTTGTCGGTAGTCTTGGAGGTCGTGGCCTTTGGTGCGATGAATCTTGCAATACTGCTTGTTGGGGTCTCCTAGCTTGCCGACAACCGCCAGTTCACGGTAAGAGGCGCACTCGGCAACATCGTTGCTGGGGTAATCGACCTTGCCTTTCTTGGCGGCGTCGAGGTTGCCGGATGCCTCGAGGGCAAGCACGGTCTTGCCCTTGCGCTTCTTGTTCCGCCGCCGGCCCTTCTTTGTCGGGACGGCAATGTCTTCGTCTTCGGAGTCGACCTCTGCGCCGGCATCTTCGCCATGGAGTATCCTCCCTTCTTCAGCCCGAGCGCACTTGTCTACCAGAGCATGAAGCTCAATGACGTCCCTGACTCTGTTCACTGCTAGCTCTTCCCACATCTTGTGGTTCCGCACGTTTTGATGGAATGCGCTGATAACAGAGGCAGGGTGAACGTCTGGGATGTTGTGGTGGATATGGTTGAACCTCTGGATGTACTTGCGTAGAGTTTTGCCTTATTTTTGGGGGATGATGTGCAGATCGCTCTCCTGGCCAGGAGCTTGATGGCCTCCGGTGAAGGTGCCAACAAACTGGTGACACAGGTCTGCCCAGGAAGCGATGGACCTCTCCGGCAAGTGCATCAGCCATGACCTGACGTTGGGCTTAAGCACCAACGAGAAGTAGTTGGCCAATATCTTATCATCACGCCCCCGACAGCCTACACTGCAATGGTGTAGACGCTTAGGAACTCTAACGGATGGGTCTTGCCATCGTACTTCTTCGGGACTTCTGGTTTGAACATGCGGGAGTTCGGCCACTGTACTTGTCGTAGCTCAGGGGTAAACGCTGGACAACCCACCTTATAAGGTAGGCTAACAGGGTACCCCGACGTGGACTTGTCTACAGTGGGACCCGCGCGCCTATCCGACTAGAGGCGTGCTTCCCGTCGTCGCTCGATCACGGTTCGGGCATCTTCCTTGCCACGTTCCCGGAGAACATGATGCTGATCGCGGCGCGCCTATGGGTCAGACGACGCCGTTGAGTAATCGTCGTAGGCGTTGGTCCGTCGAGTCGACGACCGACGATGCTGTCATGGAGGAGAGTGCGCCGAGGTCGCGCTGACTCCGGGCACTTCACTGCTGGTCCGAGGCGCCCTCTGGGCTAAAGCTTATCTGCGAGGCTGAGGAGGCTCTGAATGGTGGCTCTCCATTTGCCGAGCTTCTCCACAGCAGGAGTGTTGGGGATATAACCCCGTGGTAAGACCCGCCCAGGAGGGGCCGGGTCACACCTGGTGGCTCGTTAATTTATGGGCTGGAGAAGAAGATTGGGCTGCACGGCAGCTCACCAGATGGGCTGAGACAGAGGCCCAGAGTTAGGAAGAAGACGCAAGACCCAGGCGCATAAGCCGCCCGAAGACAGACTGCCAGAGTCGGCAAGGCGGCTTAGAGACAGAGTCAGACACGTTGTAAGAGTCGGTATGAGATTTGTGTAACCCGTGGTCTTGACCTCCTATATAAAGGCAAGACCCAGGGACGGCTTAGACAGAAACCAGTCGATCGAGAGCTAGGTCAAGCGAATATGCTCCCTTGTAATTGAAACTCCAACCAATACACACAAAGCAGGACGTAGGCTTTTACCTCGTCTCGAGGGGACAAACTTGGGTAAATCCATGTCTTTCGTCCCGACCAACCCCTTTGAGTCCACCACCTTAGAGATGGCCTCGAACCTAAGTCTTCAGACATCTGTCGTGACAAAACCACGACAGTTGGCACCCACCGTGGGGCCAGCGCGTGGTGGTGTTGAGTTTTGAAAGGGCTTTCTCTTAGGGATCAAAGGATACGCCATCAGCTTGATGACAAGGAGTCGCCGCGGCAGACTCTACATCGACGATTCAGGATGGGGGCCTAAAGCCGGCTCAGCCGAGTATGGCTATCGGGTTCCCATTGGCAAGATGCACCTATTCATTGGCAAGCTAGACAGATCTACACCCGGGTTGGACATCCGTACCGACCTCGTCGAGCCGGCCCGATGCACGACACCCACCCGTGTTCAACCCGGGCGGAAGAGTGATTTCATCGTCTTTACACAGGATAGAGGAGATTCCTTGTCGGGAGAGACCTTGGCTTTCTCAGATGAAGGATCTTCTAGCGAGGATGGGGAATCGGTCTATCAACTTCATGACAGCGGGTTAGGGGGCTATGACGATGGCGACAGTATTCTGGAGCCCTATGACCCGCCGAGCCGAGCCGTCGTGTTCATGGCAGGCCCAACGCCGGCTTCCAACGGTGCGACTTCCGGAGCGGCGGGTGGAGCCCCCTGATGTGGAGCCTCCTAAGACGTCGTCTCAAGCTTTACTGGAGCTCATGGAGGAGCTAGCGACTCTGATGGCCATAGAGGTGACAGCCGAGAATCAGGCAGAGTGCAACGCCGAGATTAACCGGATCAAGGGACAGATGGCTCAGGCCCAGGAGGATATCAATGCAATGCAAGCTCAGATGAATGTTGTGTCGAAACGTTTGAGGGCAGAGGCTCTCTGTTTTGATTTGGATCAGCGAGTGTCGGAGGCTGTTCAGCGTAGAAGGACTCAAGTCGGACTACCTATTCGGCCTCGGAATATTTTCAATACTCCTGGGGACGGGCAAAGTATGCCTCCAATGGTGACCCGGGGGGGTGGAGGCGCCGCGGCAGTTAGACCCACCACGGAGGAATAGACCTCTGTCGTGGCACGTTGTGATGCCACCTGGCCATTACTCTAACCCGGTGGAAAATATGATAGCAGCGGCTGCCAAACTTGATGCTCTCCCCTTGGCCGAAGGGACGCCATTTGCCGAAGATGCGAGGAATGCGATTGACCTGTTGCAGACAGCAGTAGCTCAGCAAGAGAGGTACACACACGGCTGGAGCCGGGTGCACTCCACGTCGATTCATAGTCGTAGCTACAGCCGGCGTATTGAGACGCCAGTGGTCTCGAGCAGTGAGCAGAAGCGAAACTCGCCCAATAACAACCCACCCGAGATGAATATCCAGGGGTCTATGTATGGGGGCCGGGCTCAGCGAGGATCAACACCGAGTGATGGATTATCCTAAGGTCCATGAGCCAACACCAGCAACACCCATCAGTGTTTCTGCCAAGGGATTTGGTGTGGAGTGTCTCACAGCGGATCTGAGGAGTGCACATTTGCCAAAGGATTTTAAGGGGCCGCGGAAGCTGCCCAATTACATGGCGGATCTACCCCCAGAGGCTTGGATCGAAAGCTATGAGCTTGCTATGGAGATGCTGGATGTCAATGAAGCAGTTTGTGCGAAATACTTCGTCATGATGTTCGAAGGACTGGCCCGTACTTGGTTAAAGGGGTTGCCACCCAATACCATCACGTCTTGGGCCGAGTTGAAAGCACGCTTCATTAAGAATTTCAAGGGAACCTGCAAGAAACCAATGACGATTGTGGATCTGGATGCTTGTGTGTAGCAAGAAAGTGAGTCCGCCCATCATTGGGTGTGGCAGGTCTCAACGGTGATCCACTCATCTGAGAATATTTTAGCATCCCAGGTGGTTCTAATTTTAGAAAGGAACTGTCACTTTGTACCCCTGAAATAGAATCTTGGGTAGTTGAAGCATTCTTGTCAGGATATGGGTGAGCTCATGACGGCTCTCACCAAATATGCGGATTCAGATACTACCAAAGACCCAGACTCCGATGATGAGAAGTCAGTTCAGGGTAAGAAGGGAAGCAATGGTAAGAACCAGCAAGGAGGTGCTAGAAACGGCAGCCAAGGCAAGCAGAAGAACCCAGATGGCGGGTCAGAGTTTGTGGCGAACACCAACGCACAGCCCGCCGGGAACGGTCGTCCTAGGGGCAACGGGAACTTTGGGTCGTCGTTCAATAGGAATAGGGCACCTATGCTTTACACTTTGGAAGAGGCGCTGAACAGACCTTGCCTGATGCACAGCTGGCCGGATAGGGAGGCCACCCACACTTGGAAGGAGTGCAGCGTTATGCGCCAGTTTCGGGAGCAAAGCCTTCATCAAAATCATAACAATGGTAACGGTCTATCAGGCGGGTCAGGTTCGGGCGGCTCAAGAGCCGGCTTTGGTGCTGGCGGGTCAGGTTCAGGTCATCAAGGCCAAAACAATCAGAATCTAGGAAATTAAGGAAATCATCAGCAGCAAAGCAATGGTGGTCAGCAACAGAATAGCCACTCAGGATATCAGAGCAACCCGAAACAGCTTAGTGGGGGACAGTATCATGTCTTCACTATGAGCCTAGACAAGAAGGATCAGAAGCTGCACAAGAGGGCGGTCAATGCAGCCACGCCGGCTCTCCCGCGATACTTAAAATGGTCAGAGTACCCGATTATGTGGAGCCGGGTGGATCACCCGCCACGGGTCGAAAATCTAGGTCATCTAGTCTGGTGGTTGATCCTTAGGTTGGAGTATACAAGTTCACAAAAGTGCTCATGGGCGGTGGTAGCAGTATCAATATCCTATACTACAACACCTTCCAACGGATGGAATTAACTGACAAGGCTCTTAAGCCATCATCGACCGTTTTTCATTGGGTGGTGCCAGGCAAGTCGGCCTACCCAGTAGGGAAGATTGCCTTAGAAGTGGCGTTTGGAGAAGAGTATAACTATAGGGCGGAGACCCTGTGGTTTGAGGTGGTGAAAGTTAAGAGCCCGTATCATGCTCTGTTTGGTCGGCTGGCTTTTGCAAAGTTTATGGCCAGGCCTTGTTATGTCCATCTACAGCTCAAGATGCCGGCTCTCAACGGAACAATCACAGTCCATGGTGATTGGAAGGTAGCCATCGAATGCGAGGAAGGAGACGTGGCTTATGCAGAGTCAAGTTGTGCATAGCCAGAGCTTAAGTTTTACAAGGATAACGTTGACCCGGCAGATATGACTCCGTTGAAGAAGCCCAGTACAGTCTGAGCTGCCTCTGAATTTTACGACTGATGACACAAAGCTGATGGGTTTTACTCCAGGTGACTCATCCAAGCAGTTCACTATCGGGGCTAACATGGACCCCGCATAGGAAAGCACACTCATTGAATTCATCCGTGAGAATTAGGACATCTTTGCATGGAAGCCATCTAACATGCCAGGTTTACCGAGAGAGTTCACTGAGCACCACCTTAATGTGGATCCTAAGTTTAAGCTGATTAAGCAATTCCTCCGTCGTTTCAACGAGGAGCGGCGTAAAGCGATCAGAGAAGAGGTAGCCCGGCTCTTGGCAGTAGGGTTCATCGTGGAAGTATATCACCCAGAGTGGTTAGCCAATCCTGTCCTGGTGCTCAAGAAGAATGCCACGTGTCGTATGTGTATAAATTACACGGATCTTAACAAGGCTTGTCCAGTTGACTTGTTTGCTCTCCCTCGTATCGACCAGATCATTGATGCAACGGCAGGTTATGAGAGTTTATGTTTCCTTGACGCGTATTCAGGCTATCATCAGATCAAGATGGCAATTAAATACCAAGAGAAGACTTCGTTTAGAACACCTTTTGGAGCTTTCTGCTATGTGTCCATGTCGTTTGGGCTCAAAAGTGCGCAAGCGACTTACCAGCGTTGTGTGCAGAATTGCCTTCACGGTCAGATTGGGTGCAATGTTCATGCTTATGTCAAGGAAGAAGGAGACGTTGATGGACGACCTGAAGGAAACATTTGATAACTTACGAGTTTATAAGATGATGCTTAACCCGGCTAAATGTGTTTTTGGAGTTCCTGCAGGCAAGCTTCTGGGTTTCTTGGTTTCAGAACGAGGTATCAAATCCAACCCGGACAAGATAAAGGCCATCACGTCACTAGCTAAGCCGGCGAGCATCAATGATGTGGAGCGCTTGGCGGGTCGTATTGCCGCTTTAAGCCGCTTCATCAGCCGCCTGGGGGAGAAGGCCATTCCTCTGTACCAGATGATGAAGAAGACGAATGACTTTGTTTGGAGTAAGGTTGTAGATGAAGCTCTTGAAGCGCTTAAAAACCAGTTGGTTGAGCCGCCGATTTTAGCCGCTCCGGCTGAGAAGTAACCATTGCTCCTTTATGTGGCGGATAATAATAGGGCGATCAGTGCTGTGATTGTGGTAGAGCGCAAGGAGGCAGGGAAAGAGTATCCAGTTTAGAGGCCGGTTTATTATGTCAGTGAGGTGCTTATAGAATCAAAGCAAAGATACCTACACTGGCAGAAACTAATATACGGGGTGTTCATGGAAAATCGCAAGTTGAAGCATTATTTCCTTGGACATCAGATCAGGGTGGTTAGTTTTGCTCCCACTGGGGGATATAATACAGAATCGGGAAGCCACTGTTAGAATTGCTAAGTGGGCGCTGGAGCTTGGGCCTATCAATTTGATGCACCTGCATAGCCATGAAGTCTTAGGCATTGGTGGGTTTCATAAATGACTGGACGGAGTGTCAGTCGCCGAAGGAAAAGCCGGACAACACGTATTGGACGATTCACTTTGACGGATCCAGAAAGTTGGAGGGCTCGAGGGTTGGAGTTGTTTTAACCTCCCCCAAAGGTGATAAGTTTTGTTATGTATTAAGGTTGATGTTTCCTTGGAGGAACAATGCAGCTGAGTATGAAGCTTTGCTTCATGGACTTCGCATGGCCAAGGAGATGAACCTGAGCCGAGTTAGGTGCCTTGGGGACTCAGATCTTGTGGCACAACAGGTGTCAGGCACGTGGGATTCCAAGGACCAGCGGATGGCGGCTTATCGGCAAGAGGTAGATATCGTCATTGGATTTTTCAAGGGTTATCAGGTGGATCATATTGATCGTTGCAAGAACGAAGCAGCGGATGCATTGTCAAGACTGGGCTCTCAGTGTAAGCCGGTGCTGCCTAATATTTTCTTGGACGTAATTTATCACCCGTCTATTAAGCTACCTTCAGAGGAGGATTTAGCTATACCTGACTCGGAAGGGCATCTAGTGGTGGCTTTACATGCTATTCCAGACTGGATGTTGCCGTACTTGGCATACTTGACCCGGGGCGAGTGGCCTTAAGATGAGACTCTAGCACAGCAAATCATGAGGTGTTCTAAGTCCATGACCATCATTAGAGGGTAGTTGCACAAGTGCAGCGTCACCGGCGACATTCAGCGTTGTGTCTCGCCGGACGAAGGCAAGGAAATCTTATATGAAATACATGCTGGCGATTGCGGACATCACGCCGGGTCAAAGTCTTTGGTGGCCAAGGCCTTCCGACATGGTTTCTTCTGGTTGACGGCTCATAAGGACGCAGATGATCTGGTTGCTAAGTGCGACGGGTTCCAGAAGTTCGGAAGACGTGCTAACGTGTCGGCTCATGAATTACGGATGATACCGATCACTTGGCCATTTGCAGTGTGGGGACTTGACATGGTTGGACCTTTCAAATGGTCTAAGGATAAGAAGACACACCTCTTGGTGGCAGTGGACAAATTCACCAAGTGGGTGGAAGCTGAGCTAGTCAGTAAGTGTGTTGCAGCCATGGCGGTTCAGTTTGTCAAAAAAATTGATCTACCAATTTGGATACCCTCATAGCATCATTACAGATAACGGCACAAATTTGCCCAAGGGGGCTATGAAGGTGTTCTACGAAAGCGAGCACATCAGGCTTGATGGTTCGGCTGTTGCTCATCCACAGTCCAATGGTTAGGCGGAACGGGCCAATCAGGAAGTCTTGAGAGGTATCAATCCCCGATTCATGGTTCCTTTACAGAGAACGCCGGGTTGTTGGGTTGAGGAGCTACCGTCCATCCTTTGGAACATGAATACTGCGCCTAACAGCTCGACGGGTTACACCCCCTTTTTCATGGTTTATGGTGCGGAGGCCGTGTTACCAAGCAACGTATGTCATGATTCACCATGGGTGGCGGCTTATGTGGAAGCTGACAATGAGGTGGCGCGTCAGGATGCATTGGATGCTCTAGATGAAGCACGCAATCTTGCAGCAGCTCGATCGGCGATTTATCAACAGGACCTGCATCACTACCATAGCCGCACAATCAAGACCCAGACGTTCCAAGAAGGCGACTTGGTGTTACGTTTGATTCAAGATCATATAGATGCGCACAAGTTATCAACCCCATGGCAATGACCTTTCGTGGTTAGCAGGAATCTGAATAATGGGTCTTATTATCTCATCGACGTGCGAGACGAGTCACGTACCTCCGGGCAGGAAACTCAATGGCCATGGAACATCACTCATCTACGGCCTTACTACACTTGAGTCATCGACTCTTTTCTTTATACATACATATTTCATTATATTTATACTTCTAATATAATAAAGTTGGCATCCCTGCAAGATGGGGCCTCTGTCGTTTTTATCATTTGCATTACACATTTGTGCAAAGATGAACACCTCTACATGGTCACTTGGGGGCTTCCAACCCGTCGGGTTTAGCTTGCTCACCCTTTTGACCGGCTCTTCAGCCAAAATAGCACCATTGTGTGACGACTTACAAGATGGCGGTCTGCAAGATGGCGGCTTACAAATCGGTGGCCCACGCGATGGTGTCGTGCAAGATGGTGAAAGGCTTAAGGTCGCTAAAGAGGACGAGCCACCATGTTGCGAGCCGTTCAAACATGGTTGCACCGCCTTATTGACGAAAGATTTAAGGTCACCCAAGAGGATGAGCCGCCATGTTGCGAGCCGTTCAAACATGGGTGCGCCTTATTATTGGCAAAAGATTCAAGGTCACTCAAGAGGATGATCTGCCATGTTGTGAGCAGCTCAAACATGGGTGCCCTACCTTATGGGTGAAAGATCTCAAGTCGCTAAAGTGGGCGAGACGCCATAATGCGAGCCGTTCAAACATGGGTGCCATGGATACCAAAGAGGATGAGCCGCCATGATGCGAGCCATTCAAACATAGGTTACATGATGCAAGACGGGTCGCGGACCCAGAGAAAGTTCAAGAGTGGGTGAAGGTTGCCCCCACTCTTGGTTGGCTTTTTAGCCGTTGTAAGACTGGATTATATGTGCATGTATGTAGCTGCCGCTCGTCCAGGGGTGCAGCAAGCCATCAACTCACGCACTGCGAGGGCCTCATACAGTGGCGAGGGAAACTCTCTCATCTGCTACGTACTCTGCACCAAGTGGCCCGTCATACTCTTAACAAGTGACGTTGCTTAAGGTCCAAAGACGGATTTATGTCACGTCAGAAGTAGCTTATGGGCCTAGGGGCACTCACCCAGTTGCAAATTCTAGTCTGTTGCACCCCTAACAGTTAATCTCGCCTAGAGACCCTGAGCCGTGCAAGATTGGCGGTCACTCTTGTTAGAGACCCTGCCAAGTTAGGCGGTTCAAAGCAACAGTACACCCTAGAAGGGCCTGCAAATGAGTTTTCAAAAAACAAAAAACAAGGGGAGAGCAAGATCATCATGCATTACATCACATATTGCATCATATACATATTGCATCACACATTGCATCATAGCTCCATCATGCATTGCATTCATAAGTCGGGCCAGAGCAAGATTGTGAAAGATGAAGCAAGGCTATAATTAAGATATCCGGGTTATGCTTTTCTAAAGCCGCCCAGGAAAACATTGCAGAGTATTCTGTTTGGTTTTTGTTGGCTTTATCTCTAAAGATGAGTCATTGTTAAGACATAAGAAGATTGCAAGATATATTACAAGGCTCTCCAAGAGCTCAAAAGACGAAGGACTTAAAGTTTCTGCACTTGTTCGGTTCAGCTGGCCGGGTTACAATCAGTTGGGGACAAAGAGTTTAACTGGCCGGCGGGTCATCCTGCGCCGGGTCTTCGGGCTCTTCGATCTAAAGACGATCCACATCCTAGTTGCAGTTTAGTAATGCTTCGAATTGTGCATCATCGAAAAGTGGAGATGGATCAACGTCACGGGTGAAGAGCGGCTTACGATGTGCAAGGACTAAGTCTCTCGCTTCAAAGGTCGGGCAGTGCCGCCGTTGGTTGTTTTCTTCATAAGCCGCCTGGTAAGGAACCAGGTTTGCCTCATCAATCAGTATGGAGGCAAGCCGCCTGGAGGCCTTAATGCACTTGGCATAATTTGCTTCAGTGAAGTCTCAGCCGTCATCCTTCTTGGAAGGCAAGCCGTTCATCATCTCTTCAGCGGTTAATTTAGGAGCGATGGCCAGGGATCGGCTCAGCGCAGCTATGGCCCCTCTTCTAGCGGTTGATCACCTTATTTCATCCACTTGCTTGGGAAAAGTTGATAAGACTTCTATGATGCCCTTCATAAACTTGGGGACGTACTTGGTTGTCATCATGGCCTTGATAGTACAGAGGTCGCCACTATAGAGTTGTTCCGTCAAAGTATAGACTGCTTTCAACTTCATCAGACTATCAGAGGATAGCTGGCGGCTCATTTCTCCTACAAGGAAAGGTCGAAGGTATAAGCCGCCCGGCGGGTATTCATTTAATGAAAGTATTCTTTAAGACGTATGCACTTACCAAAGATAGCGGCAGTCATCTTGGAGATATGATCCTTGAGAGTCTTCAGCTCCGCCGATGCAAGATTGAGCTTTTCCTCTGTATCGCTCGCACGCTTCACCAGGGTGGCTTGATCAGTTTCGGCAGACTTTTTATATGCAGTAAATTCATCCTGGAGATTCTCATGTTTTTCAACACCCGCCTGCAATTTTTCTTCTGCTGTGGCTCGGGCGGTCTGCCGTGTTGTCAGGTCTTCCCTCAAGCCGGCCTGCTCAGACTCGGCAGTATTTAATGCCTCCTGCATTTCACAAGTGAAAGGTTATCAATGTTAAGTCGCCAGGATGGAATTATTCTCACAAGTCCCAAGCACATTGCAAGCAATATACTTGGCACTTGGGGGCTAATGTGTGTGTTTTCATTTTAAAATCTGCGATGAAGTTCCGGTTCATCACTAGCATAATGAACTAGACTTGGGGGCTACACCCGACAAGCTTCTTACATATGAGAGATCCCGATCATCATTATCATAATGCTCCGTACTTGGGGGCTACAATTGGATCTAGGACTTAGTATAAAGTACCGGCTTATATGCAATTTAACCCGGTGCTTGGGGGTCATAGGTTAAGCTCTATACAATATGATTGAAGGTTTGGAAGACCCGGTCTATTATTTGCAATATTAACCTGGTTCTTGAGGGCTATGTACGGGTATAAGAAAAAGATGAAAGATACCTCATATTTTTTCTTCATTAGGCCAACAAGCTTGCTCTCCATGTTGCGACTAGCAGACATGCGGTTCACATAGCCGGCGTGTAAGTCGTTTGCAGTCATCTTCCCCAAGACAGGGAATTCGATATCAAGCTTCTCAGGAGAGTAAGTAGCAAATTTCCTGGAATGCTTTGTCAGAGTATGGTGCGTGGGAGATTGATAACCCGTCCAAGTGATGGTAACATCGGGGAGAGACGAGTCTTCAGTGGAATGATTGGGCGGCTTAGGGTCAGCCGCTGGACTATCGGAGGCCGCCAAATGATGACCCGCAAATTTGAGGGCGGGGGATATTGCTCGGGCGATTATTTGTTAGCTTTAGAAGGTTTAGCGGGAGAGAGAAACAGCTCAGCAGTATCTGGTTGTTGAACGGTTGGAGCAATGGTAGACTCGCCTGCTTTCCTGCATTTGGCCTGCGCCCTGAAAGAGCAAAGAATCAGCACATAATACAAAGGTAATATAGGTAATATACACATAGTAGAGGTGAAGACATACTCTGGGTTGACCTTCATGGGAGGAAGTTTAGAGGCAGTTGAGTCGCCAGAAGAAGGAGGTGACTCCTACAAATTAAGACAGTTAGACATAATAGTAAGGCAGTATTATGGAAATATAAGACAGATATTGGGTTCCTCATAAGTACCTCAGCGGGACGTTTCCGTGGCGCCGCTGTGTTAGGTAAGCCGGCCATAAGATCCCCAGAGCCGGTGCTCCGGGTCTGACGTCGAGAGTCATGCTTTTTTTTTCAAGGAAAATTCAGGATCTAAGTAAGAGAGAGGATGCGAGAAAGGAACTGTTCGGACGACCCACCGTATCTTCGCTTGTGGGAAGATTTCTGAGTCGGAAGAATGATAAGTTACCTCAGGGGCGTTGGCATGGCTTGTTTCTGTCTCCTCCTGTCTACAATCATTGTTAGTAAGTTGCAAAAAAGGATGGCCAAGGGGATGTAATTCTACCTCTGAGTCGTCAAGTTCAAGCAGGTTTTGAGCTGACGTCTTTGATTTGCGGCCGCGGGTGTTACCTGCCTGAGACTTCTTCTTCACAGGAGGAGTGTATTTTTCTTCCAGAAGCTGGAGTTAGCCTGTAAGAGAAATCCGCCAAGAGAAGCTAAAAGTTTCTATATACATAAGGTCAAGACGGAGAGAAAGGATATTTGGAAGCCATCCTTACATCTGGAGCTGGATTTGTGGCACACAAAGGTTTTAACCCGACTGAACGGCAAGCTTCTTGGGATTCACGAGTAAGTCCCCTGATAGCAGAGGTGATGTTCTCTTCTGTCAAGGGTGTATGGTTGAAGCAGAGAGGATCACTTGCATCGCCTGTATATTCACACATAAGCTGGTCACGCCGGCTCATTGGTAAGACCTTCCATGAGATCCAACAAAGGGTTAAGTCCACTCCCGTCAACCCATTCTCTAGAAGGGCATTGATTTTGGCGAAAAATGGAGCATACTTCGCTCGTGCCGCGGTTAACATCCGGTCTAGAAGCTCAGTAGAAGTACAGAGCCGGGTAGGACGGTAAATCAGCAGGGTTTTTTCACCCTCTGGAGACGTGTCTTTACGATAGAACCAAGTTCTGTTCTAGTCTTTGGGATGGCTTGGCATTTGAACAGTTGGGAATATCATATCTCTTCTTCTTTGGATGGAGACTCCGTCGAGCTCCAAGTTTGGGCCGGTCGCCACTTCTGTTTGGCGGTTGACATAGAAAAAAATCACGAAAGAGATCGACAAATGGCTCTTCTTGCAAGTAAACTTCACAGAGGAGTTGAAAGTTTCACAAGTTGGAGACTGAATTTGTAGAAATGTCTTGAGGATGTAGCTTAAAGAAATGAAGGATATCTCGGAAGAATTTTGACCCGGGCGGGCTGAAACCGCACATAAGATGGTCGGCAAAGATAACAACTTCCCCTTCTTGTGGGGTGGGTTTCTTTTATAGTCCCGAAGCTCGCCAATTAATAATACTCTAAGACGGCAATGTGCCTGCCTCTACAAAATCCAGTGGGAACTATTCAGTGACTCCAGATCCGACCCAATCATAGGATGCAGATGCTCGATACATGATGGCGGGTCAAAGCTAAGAGAGGGGCAGGACGCAGCGGGTTAGAAAGTGACTCGAGAACCAAGACAACTGATGAAAGTAAATGTTGTGATGCTAAGCCGTAGGTACAGTTTATCGGAAGAGCTAGAAATTTGATGGTGGGTTAAGTGAACAAGGCCATGCTGCAAAAATTGCTAAGGACATACAAATAGGTTTTACGTATTATGCTGAGACTACAAGATCTACAGGCAAGGAAAAATCAAATATATTCTAACCCTAAAAAGGGGCTAAGGAAGAACAGGCAGTTCACGCAAGTGGGGGAGCAGTATATGGATCTAACATAAAACACCGTTAAACTTCGCAAGGACGACCGCGGTGGATTAAACAATACCACAAGATTTAAGGAGCTACTCATCAGTTGACATTATAACGATGAACATGCATGCTAATGGAGTCCGATGAACTCGACAAGATTCAAGTGGGAAGTTACAGATCTGAAAGAGGACGAAAAACATACCTTAAGGATGCGGCGGACGTGGGCGAGTGTCAGGAAGCGTTCAGGTTAATGCAGCGGCCAAGTTCGTCGACGACAATGGGACTCCACCGGCGCGACGGAGCTCAGGAGCACTGGTGTCGAGAGGAAGTAGAAGAGTAGTGGCGGTGGATAAAATGAAAAGACCCCCTCGTGTACCTATTTAAGGGGGTGGAAGACCAAACGGGCGCACGAGAATCAAGGCGAGAAATCATGACCGACCGAGATGGACACCTCGATTTTCAGGCCGACCGTTTAATGAGAGGATCTACGGCATACGTCACAGAATATTTTCAACGTGTATGAAGGTGACATCATGGCAGGTTATGTGTTTTCCCTTTCAGGTGACAAGGGTGTGAGACTCGCCACTTGACAAAAAGTGGAGATTGACATGAGCAAGCTCAAATTAATCTGGGGCCTAATGTTGGGGATATAACCCCGTGGTAAGACCCGCCCAGGAGGGGCCGGGTCACACCTGGTGGCTCATTAATTTATGGGCTGGAGAGGAAGATTGGCTTGCACGGCAGCTCACCAGATGGGCTGAGACGGAGGCCCAAAGTCAGGAAGAAGACACAAAACCCACGCGTGTAAGCCGCCCGGAGATAGCCTGCTAGAGTCGGCAAGGCAGCTTAGAGACAGAGTCAGACACGTTGTAAGAGTCGGTATGAGATTTGTGTAACCCGTGGTCTTGACCTCCTATATAAAGGCGAGACCCGGGCACGGCTTAGACAGAAACCAATCGATCGAGAGCTAGGTCAAGCGAATACGCTCCCTTGTAATCGATACTCCACTCAATACACACAAAGAAGGACGTAGGCTTTTACCTCATCTCGAGGGGACGAACCTGGGTAAATCCGTGTCTTTCGTCCCAACCAACCCCTTTGAGTCCACCGCCTTAGCGATGGCCTCGAACCTAAGTCTTCGGACATCTGCCATGACAAAACCACGACAAGGAGGGAAGTTCAGGAGTAGCTGTGCTCGTGCCACCGCTTCCTCTATGGTGGATGGCCGCAAGCAGTGCGTGGAACGCGAGCTGCTCTGACTCCTAACCGTGTTAGAAGGAGCACCGCTGCAGTTTCCCCTCGGCATGCCACTCCCACGTACATTTGGTCCCGTGCATCTTGGGAATGATGCGCAGGAGCCTTTCCATGGGGACATTGAGAACTGTGGGTGCCATGGCGCGGCTCTCAACGCGCGTCCTGAGAAGGTCGCGGCGTAGGCGTTGGCGTGGGTGCCCTGGGAGATACTCTTCCGCCCCCAGAATTCATCGTACCACCCGCAGGCAGTACTACTCTGTCCTGAGACCCAGGGGCATGGGGGTTCCCACCGTCGCCATGGGCGTCTCCGTGGCGGATGTCGCCGCTTTCTTGGCCTTGGTCACTGGAGCATCGCGGAAGTTCCGAACCTCCGCCTCCTCCTCCTCCACCCGCATCCATGCCGTCTCCTATCTAGGCAGATACAGAAACGGCGGATGCGGATGGGCCAACTACTGTCAGGCCCTTCATCTTGGGGGACATGGCGATGATGAAGTTGGGGCCTAGATCACCAGAATGGGCCCGCACCACTCAGGCCCCCCTACGTGGCGCGCCAAAGATGTCGTGGGAACGAACATTTCTGGGATCACGGGGATCCCTTTTAGTTCGGCGGGGGGAGATGGCGCGAAGAGCCGGTCTGGTGATCGATGCACGGGGAGTTTTACCCAGGTTCGGGCTGCACAAATGCATAAAACTCTACTCCTCCTGGGTTATATTGATCATGTTCTAGGGTTCCAGCTACAGGAGTGCCATGAACGGCTACTACATGATCTTGGAAACCTCCAGTTGTCTAACTGTCGGGCTATCCGGTTGTCTAACAGCCCAACTTCCTGATTGTCTGACTATCTAACCTCCCCTCTGTAACGCCATGGGCCTCCTTTTATACCTAAGGGGATCCCAACAGTGGCGTATAGTGTGCACACAAGATGCATAGTGCTACAGTGCTATCGTACCTAACCTTGACGAAGTAGGACAAGAGCATTAAATGCACCGTTAGGAGCCTTAGTCCGTCAGTGGGACGGGACGGGGGCCCGTCCCATCAGTGTCGCTTATCTCCCTCCGACGTTGACTCCGCGACACGCGTCCAGGTGAATTGACACCTGGCCTCTGTGCTGGTGGTCCTTGTCAGGGCCTTGCCTTGCCGGGGGCCTTGCTTCGCCTGGAGACTCTACGGCCCTCCCGGCAATGTCTTGCCGATAGTCTTGAGTCTTCTATGCTGGTGCTTGAAATATCTTCATTGGGCCTTGCTGCCGGGGTGGCTACTACTGATTTTGTACGAGTAAAGTGTCACTAGATGGCCCAAAAAGTCTAGTGCACCGACAATAATCTTAGCACGAGGAAAATACTAGGCAATAAAAATATCCTTACACTTATCCCATGTTTCAATACTATTGCGAGGCAAGGATCAAAACCAACTTTTAGCTTTATCTCTTAGTGAGAAAGGGAATGAGTTTAACCACATCATTATCCACATCCTTTTTCTTTCGCATATCACATAATTCAACAGAAGTATTAAGATGCGAAGCATCACCATCATTAGGACTACCAACAAATCATTCTTTTGTGACAAGATTAAGCAAAGATGCATTAATATCATAAGCTTTCACACTAGTGGCGGGTGGTATTGGAGTATTAATAAAATCATTGTTATTAGTATTTGAAATTTCACACAATTTGGTATCTCCTTGGGACATAGCGACAAAGCAAGCAAACTATCGAGTAAAAATATTTTTCTATTTTTGATCTTTTATAGAAGAAAATATAAGGCAAATAAAAAGTAGAACAAGTGAATGGTAGTTTGTATGAAGGGGATTTATGAGAATTTGATGATATCTCCCTGGCAACGGCGCCAGAAATTCTTTCTGCTACTTGTGAGTTGCATTGGGTTTTTCCCCGAAGAGGAAAGGTGAAGCAATACAGTAGCGATAAGTATTCCTTGAGTGATAACTAAGGTGATCGAACCAGTAGGAGAATCAAAGAAAACTCTCGTCGTCAACACCTACACACACATAATCAAACACTTGCACCCAACGCGGGCAAGACGGTTGTCAATCCCCTTGAACTCGTTACTTGCAAGGACTAATTCTAATAGAGATAGATATATACAAAGTAAAAGTAAATCAAAGGTAAATATTACAACAAGGTAAATTTGTTTTTTAGCAATATGGTTAAATAGATCGGGGGGCATAGTTTTCATTAGAGGCTTCTCTCTCAAGCGCATATCATATGGTAAGTAAACAAATTACTGTTGGGCAATTGATAGAAAAGTGCATAGTTATGTTTTTATTCATGACAATATCATGTATATAAGCATCACATATGAGAAAAGTAGACAAAAATGATCCTGCATCTACTAGTATTACTCCACCAATTGTCGACTCCTTCCTGCATCTATGGTATTAAGTTCATGAGATACAAAGTAACGCAATAAGCAAGATGACATGATGTAGACAAAGTAAGATGAGCAATATGTTCAGACCGTTTTATTTTATCCTTAATGGCAGAAATACAATGTTTGTCTTGTCCATTTCTATCGCTGGTATATAGAGCACCGTAAGATTGAACACACTACAATGCACTCCTCTCGCTAAAGATAAATCAATAGACTTGGCCAAACCAAACGGATAGATCAGCGATAATTACAAAGCTATAACAATCATGCATAATAAAGTTCAAAAAAAGACTCAATTACTTTCAATGAATAATCTTATCATAAACCCACAATTCATCATATCCCAACAAACACACCGCATAGAGAATTGCAAAGAACATGGTATTGAAGATCAAAGAGAGAGAAGAAGCCATCTAGCTACTAGCTATGGACCCATAGGTCTATTTTGGACTACGTATGCATATCATCATGGAGGCAGCAAGGTTGATGTAGACGACCTCCATGGTCGATTTCACCTCTGGCAGAGTACCGAAAAAGGTCTCGAGATGGGATCGTGGAAGACCATAGTCTTTCGTCGGCAGAAAAAGTGTTTCGGGTGTATCTCTATTGGTTTTATGCTAAATATGAATATATAGCACTGGAATTAGGTCAAGAGGGGTTGTGAGGGCGCACGACCTCAAGGAGCGCGCCCTACCCCCAGGGTGCATCCTACGAGCTCGTGGCTCCCTTGTGGGTCTTATGGCAACCTCCCAAAGCTTCTAGGGCCTCTTTATTTCGAAAAATAACCCCCGTAAAATTTTCATCCAATTTGGACTCCATTTGGTATTGATTTTCTGAAAATTCCAAAAACTAGGCTGAAAGTGCGTTATATCGACTAGAGGGGGTGAATAGGCGATTTTTAGAAATTCATCACTTTGAGGAATTTGAAATGTGATGAATAACTAGCAGCGGAATAAGTACTCAAGTGCATGAGGAACATAGTAACAGCATAGTCATCATGATGAAATGAAACATGCACAAATAGTAAGTAGCATGACACAGGAAAAGAAGTGATGAACAAGGTAAATTGAAGATTTTGAGGTGAGGAAATTGTGAAAGTCTTCAGTCAAATTCTTCAAACAGTAACCATCAATTTCATCAACAAGTATATGAGGAATAAAAGGGTTGAGGAAATAGAACCAGGTAGCTCGATGAAGATAATGGTTTGATGAACCAATTCCAACTGTTGTGACAATCGTACATCTAGTTTGGAGCGACCTGGTATTTCAACCAGAGGACACATAGTCCCAAGATACAAAGTCCTTACCGTATTCTCCTTGAGCTAAGGTTACACAGTCCTCGCCCAACAATCATGGTAAGTCTTCAGGGTAGACTTCCAAAACGCTCACAAACTGGTCACCCAGCGATCCACAATTTACTGCTGGATGCTCTAGACCAAGGTCACTTCGTGATCCCCAATTGACTGCAGGATGCACTAGACCATGATGCCTAGCCGTCTGGAGGATGCACAGTCCTCAAAGGTAACAAGCGTCAGTTCCACACAGGAATTTCTTTAGTGATGCTCAATCACTTTGGGTTTGGTTGTTTGGTTGTGGGTTTTTCCTCACTGATGATTTTCTCTCAAAGTCCTTGGAGGATGGGTTGCTCTCAAATGACACGTGTCAGTTCTCTCTCGGAGCAGCCAACCATCTAGTGGTTGTGGGGGTGGCTACTTATAGCCAGGGTGTAACCTGACATGATAAGACATAAATGCCCCCAATGATATTACCATTGTGTGGATGTTATGATTGGGGACAGCTGGCGCTAAGCACAGGAACGGTCGTAATTTCGAACTATGAAAGTCCTTAGGCTTATCATGTTCCTCACTTGTAGGAAATTCACACTGGCGAAATCCTAACTCCTTAGTCAGATCAATTTCCTAATAGACCAGAAGAACTTCGTCTCTATCACTGAAGAACTTGACTGAACCGTAAGAGATTTCCAAAGTCTTCACTCGAAGGATTGTATACGTCGAGGATTCCCTCAACATGCGTGTAGCCTTGAGCTACAAGACGCGCCTTATTCCTTACCACAAGTCCATTTTCATCTTGCTTGTTGCGGAAGATCCACTTGGTACCTATGATGTTATGCTTGTGAGGATGTGGCCGCTTGACAAGTTCCCACACATAGTTGAGCTTGAATTGATGCAATTCCTTTTACATAGCTTGAATCCACTCAGGCTCCTTGAATGCTTCATCAAATTTGGTGGGCTCTATGATAGAGATAAAGGCAAAGTGCCCACAAAATTTAGTCAAATGTGAAGCTTGTGAGCGAGTGAGAGGACCTGGTGCATTGATGGCATCGATGATTTTGTCAATCTGCACTTCATTTGCAATTCATGGATGAGCAGGTTGACGTGGCTGAGGACTTTCTTCAGCACCATTCTCTTCAGGTGTATCAACATGAATGTCTTCATTCCTTGGAATGACTTCCTTAGTGGGTATGACATCTTCAGTAGCCTTCAGCTTAATGGATTCCTCAAGAGACTGTTCATCTAACACAGAAGCCAGGTGCTCTCTTTGCAAGCCATCAGTTTCATCGAACCGCACATCTACAGTTTCAACAACTTTGTGGTGGTAGGTGTTGAAGACTCTGTAGGCGTGCGAGTCCTTTCCATAACCAAGCATATAGCCTTCATGTGCTTTCGGTGCAAATCTAGAACTATGGTGAGGATCTCTAATCCAGCATTTTGCACTGAAGACTTTGAGATAACTTACATCGGGTTTCTTGCCAGTCATAAGTTCATATGAAGTCTTCTTGAAGAATTTGTGAAGATATACCCTGTTGATGATGTGGCATGTAGTATCAATTGCTTCAGGCCAGAAGCGACGAGGAGTCTTGTATTCATCAAGCATGGTGCGATCCATCTCAACAAGAGTCCTGTTCTGGCGCTCCACGACGTTGTTCCGCTGAGGAGTATAAGGGGCAGATAACTCGTGATTAATACCAAGTTCATCAAGATATTCATCAAGATTGGTGTTGTTGAACTCAGTCCCATTATGACTCCTGATATGCTTGATCTTGATGCCGAAGTTGCTGGAGGCCCTTCAAGCAAATCGTCTGAAGACATCCTGCACTTCAGTCCTGTACAGAATAATATGCACCCAAGTGTAACGAGAGTAAACATCAACAATGATAAATCCATAAAAACTTGAAGAATTTGTTAGTATGGAGTAATGAGTGGGGCCAAAGAGATCCATGTGAAGCAGTTCAAAAGGTCTCATCGTGGTCATGATTGTCTTCGAGGGATGCTTGGATCTAGTCATCTTCCCAGACTCACATGCACCACAGAGGTGGTCCTTGAGGAATTTGACACGTTCAATGCCAATGACATGCTTTTTCTTCACGAGCATGTGCAAGTTCCTCATACCAGCATGTCCAAGTCGTCGATGCCACAGCTAGCCTTTTGAGGACTTTGCAAGTAGGCATGTCGCACGCTAAGGACCTATAGAAAATCAACAATATACAAGTCTCCTCTCCTAAAGCCTTCAAAGACTTTGGAATTGTCAGATTCCATGATGACAACACAACGATATTTTCCAAATACGACAATCATATCAAGATCACAAATCATTGAGACAGACATAAGGTTGAACCCCAGCGATTCGACAAGCATCACCTTGTCCATGGTTTGGTCCTTTGAGATTGCAACCTTACCTAGACCCAATACCTTGTTTTTTCCTTTGTTTGCGTAGGTGATATGCTTCAGATGTGATGGAGCAAGTGGCAAATTCATCAGAAGACTCTTGTCACTAGTCATGTGGTTTGTACATCCACTATCGAAGACCCACTCAGTAGCTTTTGGAGTATCATCCTGCACATGAATTAGTACAACTTACGAACTCATATGCTTCAGTGTGAAGAATATGACAACAGTTTCATTAGACATGATTTCATCACACAAGATAGTAAGCACGTAGTGTGAGGACGTGAGAAATGAAGAATTCATTTCTACAAGGTTAGCTTGCGTCCTTTCAAGCATTTCCTCAAGTCTCCAGCAAATTTCATCAAACGTATACGTTCATCTAGAGACCTAACCCTGCATAAGAAACTAGTTCAATTTCTTCACCCCCCACATCTGGAGGGGTGGCAAAGAGTTCACCATTCTGCGAGCACCATATGAGAAGGGAGGCATTAAAGCAAGTGCGCTTTGTTTCACAGGGCGAGGGTTAGAGTACTCATATGAATAAGCAGAGAAATTCTTCGAGGACGTATGAACATAATGGTTTGAAGAATAATGCACATATTCATAACTCTTAGATTTTCCCTGCGAAACAGAGGCATTTGCACGAGAATGATATTTTTGACCATTTGAGGAATTTGGTCCAAGTGAGGACTTTGGTCCATATGAGGAATTTGATCTGGGGTTCCTGTTCTTCATGAGTGGTGTCGTGAGGACATTCACTTGAAGATTTTGTAGGTAGCTCTTGGGAACCCGTATTTTCTTCATAGGTGAACCGTTCCTGAAGTTAGTTCCAACAAATCTAGCAAATACTTCACCTTTCTGATTTTTGAAGAATTTGTAGTTGGAGTCAAGTGACTCATCAGAGGAATATGAATTTTCACAAATAAAGCCAGATAAAGTGGATGGATCTACAGGAGGTCCTTTCGCAGCAACCCATGAGGTTTTGGGGTACTTCTCAGGTGTCCAGTAAGATCCATCAGCGTTGAGTTTCCTCGCAAAGGCAATAACCTCTTTCCTAGGGTTCCTGTTCAGAATATGCTTTTTGAGGACATCACAAAGGGTTTGATGCCCTTTGAGACTTTTGTACATGCATGTCACATACAATTCCTTCAACCCTGCATTTTCATCAGTGATACTTGTGGTATCCTGAGATGAGGAATTTGATACCACTGGAATAGTTGAAGAATTTGCAGAAATAGAAGCATTTGAACATTCAGGTGAAGAAATAGCAGTTTCACGTTCGATGCATTTCAAACTAGGTGGAACAAATTCTTCCTGAACGGTACTGATCTCTTGAGCTAGTAAGGAATCATTTTCCCTTTGGAGATCCTCATGTGACACCCTTAGTTTCTCAAGATCTTGCTTTATTTGAAGAAAGTCATAAGAGAGCTTCTCATGATCGGATAAGAGGTCATTATGATGACTCTAAAGGTTATCATACTTTGTCTCAAGACTTTTGAGATTGTCAGACGGGGTTTGAGTCTGATCCACTTCATCGTTCAACAGATCATTGCTTTTGTCTAGCATTTTCTGAAGCTTTTCAAGTGCACTTTTTTGCTTAGTGGCAAGTTTAACAGGTTTAGCATAGCTAGGTTTCACATATTCATCAGATTCACCTTCACTTGATTCAGAAGAGGAATGATGTTTGTGTACCTTTGAGCCTTTTTCCATGAAGCAATAGGTTGGAGCATAATAATCATTGCTCATGTCAGAGTCGTTGGAGTAGTCATATTCTTCATCGTTGAAGATGGACTTGCTGACGAAAGCAGTAGCGAGAGCAAGGCTAGCGACACCAGATTCAGATTCCACCTCAGGTTCTTCCTCTTCTTCATATTCTTCAGACTCTTCCTCAGAATCCATTTCCTTGCCAATGAATGCTCGAGCCTTTCTGGAACCATTCTTCTTGTGCTTTGAGGACTTTGCATATGAGGACTTTGAAGATTTCTTCTTTTTCTTCGAGTCGTCAGAACTATCATCCTTGTATTTCTTCTTCTTCTTTGAATCTTTTTCCTAGAGAGGACAGTCAGAGATAAAGTGACCAGGCTTCTTGCAACGATGACAGGTTCTTTTCTTGTAGTCTTCTGAGGAATCTGATTTCCTCAGACCACTTTTTGATGACTATCCAAATCCACCTCTCCTTGAGAACTTCTGGAATTTCCTCACGAACATTGCTAGGTCCTGACTTAGTTCTTCAGGATCACCAAGGCTGCTGTCAAAATCTTCTTCTTCGGTTGAGGAAATTTCTTTTGCCTTCAGAGCACGAGATCTTCCATAGCTTGGCCCATAGAGGTCTCTCTTCTCGGCTTGTTGGAATTCATGAGTATTGAGTCTCTCAAGAATATTAGTAGGATCAAGTGACTTGTAGTCTCCATGTTCTTGGATCATCAAGGCTAGAGTATCGAATGAGGAGTCAAGAGATCTTATTTAGTTTCTTCACCACTTCATGGTCAGTGATATCGGTGGCACCCAGTGCTTGAAGCTCATTGGAGATATCAGTAAGACGATCAAAAGTTTGCTGAACATTTTCATTATCAAGTCTCTTGAAGCGGTTGGAGAGATTGCAAAGAACATCAACACGAGAGTCACGTTGAGTGGAAACACCATCGTTGACTTTGGACAACCTATCCCAGATAAGCTTAGCAGTCTCCAAAGCACTCACTCTGCCATACTGACCTTTGCTCAGATGGCCACACATGATATTCTTCACTTGAGAGTCAAGTTGCTTGAATCTCTTCACATCAGTAGCAGTAACAGTGGGAGTGACATAGAGTACACCATTTTCCACAACGTACCAGAGATCATTGTCAATAGCTTCAAGGTGCATACGCACCTTGTTCTTCCAGTATGCACTAGACCATGACGCCTAACCGTCTAGAGGATGCACAGTCCTCAAAGGTAACAAGCATCGATTCCACACAGGAATTTCTTCAGTGATGCTCAATCAGTTTGGGTTTGGTTGTTTGATTGTGGGTTTTTCCTCACTGATGATTTTCTCTCAAAGTCCTCGGAGGATGGATTGCTCTCAAATGACAAGTGTCAGTTCTCTCTCGGAGCAGCCAACCATCTAGTGATTGGGGACAGCTGGCGCTAAGCACAACAACGGTCGGAATTTTGAACTATGAAAGTCCTCAGGCTTATCATGGTCCTCACTTGTAGGCAATTCGCACTGGCGAAATCCTAACTCCTCAGTCAGATCAATTTCCATAGAGACCAGAAGAACTTCGTCTCTGTCACTGAAGAACTGGACTGAACCGTAAGAGATTTCCAAAGGCTTCACTCGAAGGATTGTATAGGTTGAGGATTTTGGAGTTGAGCATCAGTTGGAAATTTTCCTTAGTATTACCTCGGCCCCCTTTAATAGTACGGTGTTTCCTATGACTCAAAAAAAGGAAATGAAACTACAAAAACAAAAGTCTTCACGCTTCATAGTCCTCATTCATATCTTCAAGGTCACACCAACTTCTTCATTGTCAAAGTCTTCAGGGATACCAAAGTCTTCAGCAAAGTCTTCACCACAGTCTTTAGTTGAAGACATACATTTTTAGGGGTCGGTAATATCCGAATATATCAAACTCCTCATCGACTTATAGAGCATGTGTACACTCACAAATGCATTAGTTCCTTAACCTATAAGTCTTCAATGCACCAAAATCACTAAGGGGCACTAGATGCACTAACATAGGCCAAAAGGAGGAACTGGAACTAGGTTAATAAGTTAGTTCTCAGGAGCGGTTTTCCAGGATATAAATTTCCCAGCAAATTATCCTTGTGCTCACCAGCCCCAGGATTAGTGTTAGCTGGTGGACACATTCTTGATACAGAAATTCCAAGCAATTACAAAATTGGAGTACAAGACCATGATGGCCTAGGAAGTACAACTGGGTTTCTAGTGGTTGATAGCAGAAGCAGTTCTTGGATCTCCATCGTATATGGGACTCCATTTCCCTCAGGAACAGCTGACTTTAATAATTCATATCTTTGTGTGGTTGCTCCTCTCATCATGGTGCTCCTCTCAAAGTGCGTAATCTGGCCAATTAAATAGCCAGGGACAAGTCAGTGAGTATGTTTGAATGTACTCGCAAACATCATGAAAACAGACATAATATGGCATGTCAGTTGTATGCACTGAAATTGTTCATGGATGTTTCAACCAGTCATGAGATAAATTCATGATGCAAGTAAGAAGATAATTCATCTCCAAAATGTATAAGCAATCAAGGAATGAAAGTAAAATAATCCGATCGGGTGTCTAAAGTGATGCCTCGAAAGGATAAGAATATAAAACATGCCTCAGTCAGGCGTCTGAGCGACGCCACATAAAGGGCTTATAAGGGAAATAGATAAAAGGCAAGCCACAGTCGGGCGTCTGGGCGACAACACATAAATGTCTTATAAAGGAAATATATAACGGGCATGCCATAGTTGGGCATCTATGCAATGCCACATAAAGGGCTTATAAAGAAAGTAAATAAAATGTGTGCCACAGTTGGGTGTCGGAGCGACACCACATAAAGGGCTTATACGGAAAAATAAACATGAGTATCCAGGAGGTAGAACCATCCCAGGGATACTCAACAATTAACATAATAGAAATGGTTAGTATTTACAAATAATAATAATAAATATCACTCGTCGTGCTTCATGATCAATATACATGTTTAGAAGAATTCCTCCGAAGACCGACACTTGACCCATCCCAGACTGTAGTCCTTAACTGCAGACACAACTATTTGAATAGATGTATACTCTGCAGAGGTTGTACTCTTTACCCATGATTAACGGATTTCTTTAGTCATTCGAGACTAATTCCTCTTAAGGACTTTGAGCTGAAAACACACCTAACCCACACACACCAGCTTAACTTCCTGATGCCTGGAATCACCCACGACCCTCTCTAAGTAAAACTTTGAGTGGGGAGACCACAATCTTGATTAGGATGGGATCACAAAATTTAAACCGTGTGCAAACGGGGATGATGCCCCCTCGGTCCAACCGGAACACCCTTGTGTTGGGGAACGTTGCATGGGAAACAAAAAATTTCCTACGCACACGCAAGATCTATCCATGGTGATGAGCATCTACGAGAGGGAGAGTGGATCTACATACCCTTGTAGGTCGCTAAGCGGGAAGCGTCAAGAAACACGGTTGGTGTAGTCGAACGTCTTCGCAATCTAAATCACCGAGCGTCCCGTGATCTCATCATGATCCGTCCCGCGATCCAATCACGATCCATCCCGCGAACTCATCACGATCCGTCCCGCGATCTCATCACGATCCGTCTCCCAATCTTGATCATGGTCCTTCCGATCTAGCGCCGAACGGACGGCACCTCCGCGTTCAGCACACATATAGCTCGATGACGATCTCCGCCTTCTTGATCCAGCAAGAGAGAGTGAAGAGGTAGACGAGTTCTCCGGTAGCATGACGGCTCCACGGCGAAGGTGGTGGAGAAATTTCGGCAGGGCTTCGCCTAAGCACTACGGAAAACCGATCTAGAGGAGAAACTATGCACTAGAGGAACGGGTAGCACGTGGCTGAGAATCTAGTGCCAAAAACCCTAAAACCTCTAGTATATATAAGAGGAAGAGAGGAGGAGCCTTGTCCCAAGGGCCAATTCATCTAGGCTTCGGCCGAACCAAGGAGGAGAGGAGGATTCCTCCTCCAATCCTAGTAGGACTAAGACTCCTCCTTATTTTGATATTTTTGCCTTTTTCCACCTTTTTCTCTTTGGGCTTTTCTTCCCAGCCGCATGAGCCTTATGTGGGACTTACACCAGCCCAATAAGGGCTGTTATTCACTCTCCCACAGCCCATGTAACCTCTTGGGTCGAAATACCCCTCCCAATGGTCTCCCGGTACACTCCCGGCACTCCCGGTACACTACTAATGAGCCCGAAACTTTTCTGGCGACCAAAATAGGACTTCCTATATATCAATCTTTACCTCCGGACCATTCCGGAGCTACTCATGACGTCCGGGATCTCATCCGATACTCCGAACAACCTTCGGTAACCACCATCCATAACTCTATACTACCAAAACGTCACTGAACCTTAAGTGTGCACACCCTGTGGGTTCGAGAACTATGTAGACATGACCGAGACACCTCTACGGTCAATAACCAATAGCGGGAAATGGATGCTCATATTGGTTCCTACATATTCTACGAAGATCTTTATTGATCGAACCTCTGTGTCAAGGATTCAGTTAATTCCGTATGATGTTCCCTTTGTTCTTCGGTATGTTACTTGTCCGAGATTCGATCGTCGGTATCTCCATACCAAGTTCAACCTCGTTAACGGCAAGTCTCTTTACTCGTTCTGTAATACAAGATCCCGTGACCAACACTAAGTCACATTGCTTGCAAGGCTTATTGTGATGTTGTATTACTCAGTGGGCCTTGAGATACCTCTCCGTCACACGGAGTAACAAATCCCAGTCTTGATCCATGCCAACCCAACAGACACCCTCGGAGATACCTGTAGAGCACCTTTATAGTCACCCAGTTACGTTGCGATGTTTGATATACACAAGGCACTCCTCCAGTGTCCGTGAGTTGCATGATCTCATGGTCATAGGAACATATACTTGACATGCAGAAAACACTAGCAATAAACTAACACTATCATATGCTACGTTTGCAGTTTGGGTCTTGTCAATCACATCATTCTCCTAATGATGTGATCCTGTTATCAAATGACATCTCATGCCCATGGCTAGGAAACCTTAACCATCTTTTGATCAACGAGCTAGTCTATTAGAGGCATACTAGGGACATGGTTTTGTCTATGTATCCACACATGCATCTAAGACTCCGGTCAATACAATTATAGCATGGATAATAAACGATTGTCATGAACAAGGAAATATGATAATAACTAATTTATTATTGCCTCTAGGGCATATTTCCAACAGTCTCCCACTTGCACTAGAGTCAATAATCTATTTCACATTACCATGTGATTCGCATTGTTATGAATCTAACACCCAATGAGTTCTAGGGCTCGATCATGCTTTGCATGTGAGAGAGGTCTTATAGTCAACGGGTCTGCGACATTCAGATCCGTGTGTACTTTGCAAATATCTATGTCAAACCGTAAACACTGCTACCACACTCCACTTGGAGCTATTCCAAATGGCTGCTCTACTATACGTATTTGGATTGCTACTAAGAGTCATCCGAATTGGTGTCAAAGCTTGCATCGACGTAACTATTTACGATGAACTCTTTCTCACCTCCATAATCGAGAAACATCTCCTTAGTCTTTTAGTTACTAAGGATACTTGACCGCTGTCCAGTGATCCACTCCTAGATCACTCTTGTTCCCCTTGACGGACTCATGGCATGGCACACATAGGTGCGGTGCACCGCATGGCATAGTATACAGAGACTATGGCTAAGGCATAGGGGACAACATTCATCCTTTCTCTTTCTTCTGCCGTTGTCGAGCTTTGAATCTCACTCAACTTCACACCTTACAAATCAGGCGAGAACTCTTTCTCTGACTGGTCCATTTTGAACTCTTTCAAAATCTTGTCAAGGTATGTACTCATTGAAAGTCTCATCAAGCATCTTGATCTATCTCTATAGATCTTGATGCTCAACAATTAGGTAGCTTTATCCAGGTCTTCCTTTGAAAATCACTTTTCAAACAACCGTTTATGCTTTCCAGAAATTCTACATTATTTCCGATCAACAATATGTCATCAACATATACTTATCAGAAATTCTATAGTGCTCCCACTCACTTTATTGTAAATACAAGTTTCTCATAAACTTTGTATAAACTACAAAACTTTGATCATCTCATCAAAGTGTATATTCCAACTCCGGGATGCTTGCTCCATGTGACAGCCCGAGACCGACGTTCCAGAATATTCCAGAAGATTCCCCTTTTATTTCCGTTCTCGTCATGTGTTCGTCTGGTTGTCGCATTCATCATCGCATCATTCGCATCATCTGCATAGCATCGTCACTTGTTTTCGAAAGCTTGTATCCGTTTGTAGTTGCCGGTTCTCTGTGTTCTTGCCGTTGCCCGTTTCGAGACCAACCACACACGGACGCGCCCACGACACCGTTAAAATAAAACCGTTTTTAAGCGCGTGCAAAAATATTCTCGGATTGAGTTGAAACTTGTCGTGCGGTCTTGTTATGTTCTAGATAGACCGCCCGTCGATTTTTGTCGCGTTCTGAGTTCGTTTGATGCCCCATCGGTCATCCGTAGAAGCGAGGCTATCGGTAGTTTATCGGTTATCGTCGGAAGTTCTCGGTTTTTTGAAACCTTCATGCCACGGGTCACCGCTCCCCTCTCTTCCCTCCTAGCCCTCTGCACAGCCGCCGTAACCCCCTCTCCGCTTCCGGACAGTCGGACCGACACCCGACAGTCCGGAAACGGACATAGCCATTGACCCCAGCCCGAAACCCTATATATAACCCTAGCTCCACCTCGTTTCGCGTGCCCAACCACCAGCCCGTCCTTTTCCCTCCTCCAGCCAGCCCACCGAGCCCAGATCTGAGCCTGGGAAGCCCGTCTGGGCCCGTTCGAGCCGTTCCGAGCCCGGATCGCCGCCGGAACAAGCTTTCCCGAGCCATGGCCGCTCCTCCCGTCCTCGTGGTCGCCGGACCCCTGGCCGAAGCCGGTGGCTGGAGCCGCCGCGCGCAGCCGGCCTCTCCTCTCCCCTCTCTCTCTCCTTCTCCCTCTCTCCCTCTCACCCATGGCTGCTCTCTCTCCCGCAGGGCGCTGCCGCCGCCGCCATGGAAGCTCCGCCGCTGGCCTCGCCGCCCGCAGCGCCGGCCCTCGCCGCCGGCCGGATCCGCCTGCTCGAGGCCTCGTCGGCCCTCGCGTGGCAGCGCCGCCCTCGCCATGTTTGCTCGCGTGTGGGAGCGAGAGGTCGGGGACGACCGGGCGCTCGCTCACTCCCTGCCGCTGCGTGGGCTGAGGCCAGCTTCCCCCTTCGGCCCAGATCTAGCCTCCCTCGGCCCAACATCTTCCCCAGGGAACCAGCCGGCCCACAAGCTAGGTGAGCAGCCCCACTAAGCCTAGCCCAATGCACTGCTTAGGCATCCTGTGCCCAATTCGGCCCGTGCGATTTTTCCCTTTAGACGAATTTGCCATTTATCCACAGCATAATAAAATTGCAAAAAAGACCCTTTTGTTAAAAATGCTCATATTTAATTAACCGAACCCCGTATTAAATGTTTTATATTTTTAATACGCTTAGAAAAGCATGTAGATTATTATTATGCCATTTGCATCCACGCTAAATATCTAACATGTCTTTTCCCCGTTATTTGACATAATTGCATTTGTTGCATTATCATCTTTAATTAACGTGCATCGGGAATTAATAAAATCCTATATTAAAATGTCCATCTCTTTTGCACCGCATTCTCATGCATGAGATAATTGACGGTATCATGTTTGCCTATTATTTGCATTATCGAATTGCTTTAACGTGATAGGCCTAATCCGGCATATTTAATTGTGACTAATTTTCCACATTAACCTAAGCTTGTTATATATGTTTTCGGGGTAGAAAAATTCATGTGATTCATCGGTGAAGTTATTTTTGTCATTTGAGCATGTTTGTGTGAATGTCATCTATGCTGTGATTCCCTTTTGTCTTTTTCGTAGGATTTAATCAGGGCATGATATGAATTAATTTTCAACATGAAAGTTGCTCTTTGATATGTATTCTAGCCCATGGACATTTTGCTTGCCTTAGAAAAGCATGTTTAGGTGTTGTATTGTTGTTGTCAGCTTGCTATATAAATCTGTTATTTTGAGGGTCCAAAATATTTCTAAGTTTGGAATCTGTTATATTTTGTTGCTGTCTTGCCATGTGATTTGCTAGTGATCTAGAACTGTTTCGTGGTAGGTGTAATGGAGTTAATTGTTGTTGATATTGCCCTGTAGCATGTTGTTAAGTTTCATGCCATTTCATGATTTGTAGCATATAGTTTTACTGCTGTCAATATGCCTTCGTGATAAAAACTGCATTGTCTAAAACTGCTATTTTCACTAAGTCTGGAACTGTTATTGAGCAGCCCTCTAGTGAGCTTCCTATCTAGTGTTCCATGCATGTTTTGAATATGATTTGTGAATATGAAATGAAGTGGATTTTGTATGCTATTGCCCCATGCTTAGTTTTTGCATTTTAGATTATTGCAACTTGTTGTTTTCATATGTTCAAAATGCCATGTTGCTGTTTTTGGCAGATTTCATCGAAAATTTGCTTTGATGATTGTGGTTGAACCGTAGCTCCGTTTTGGACATTCCATATATGAAACTTGCTTAGAATCTCATGTAGTTTCATAATAACTTGCTGCATTCATGATTTGAGATGTTTGTGATTGCATTTCCCATGCATTTGCATTCATGCCATGTGCATCTTGTGTTGCTCATATCTTTTGAACCGTAGCTCCGTTTGAGATGTTCTATATATGTAAGTTGACTAGAATGACGTGTAGAATAACATGGTAGGATTTATTCTATAGTTTAACTATTATAAAATGTGTTTAGTTCAGATCTGGACCAATTTCTAAATTAACATATGAGATCATTTCGAAAATGCTATAAGTTGTTTCCGACCTCATTTAAGATGCCTAGATAGGTAGTTTACTTAAGTTTCACCTCTTGCCATGTTTAACAACATTTAATATTTTTTGTGTACCTAACGGGAGTGAACTAAATAATTCGAGTGTGGAGTTTCGTCAATATGCAACTCGCTGCATATTGAGCTTCACTTAATGTGTAGTATTTGATTGTTGTGAATTGTCTTGCATTGCATATTTAACCGGACATGCATCATATCATTTGTGTATCGTGTTTTGCATATGTGTGGTGAATCGTGTGTTGATTGTTGTTTCTTCGGCTTGTTTCTTCTCGATAGAGTTTTCGAACCGTTCGGAGTGTGAGGATTCGTTCGACTACGTTGGTTCTTCTTCTTCATGGATTCGTTCTTCTTCCGAGCGGGATCTCAGGCAAGATGACACATTTCCCTGGATCTCATTACTATCATTGCCATGCTAGTTGTCTCGTCTTTTATCATTATGTCTCGCTACCTACCACTTGTTTGATAAGCCTCCCAACACTGCCATGATAAGCCTCTAACCCCTCCACATCCCAGCAAACATTGTTTGGCTATGTTACCGCTTGCTCAGACCTTCTTATAGTGTTGCTAGCTACAGGTGCAATCGCTTCCATGTGTCAACATGGACCTTCTTTTGTTATATCACAATATTGCTGCTATTTAATTTAATGCACATATACACTTGGTAAAGGGTGGAAGGCTTGGCCTTTTGCTCAGTGTTTTGTTCCACTCTTGCCGCCCTTAGTTACTTGTGAACCAGTGTTATGTTCCAGAAATGAGCACTCCTAACATGCTCGGGGTTGTTATGGGGACCCCCTTGATTTTCGGGTTAGATTAAAACTTGTCTGGCAAGGCCCAACATTGGTACTACAGTTGCCCATCATAATAAAACTGATCACCTTTTAAATGCATAGAGGGTCGCCCCCTCGTGGATTAACTTAACATAATACAGGGGGGCCAGTGCTGCTAGTGCTGGTCCAAACTAGAGCACCGTGCGGGCTACCTGGGGCAACCCGGGACTTCAGTTACTATACGCTTAGCTCATCCGCCGTGTCCTGAGAACGAGATACGCGGCTCCTATCGGGATTGTCGACACGTCGGGAGGCCTTGCTGGACTTGTTTTACCTTTCTCGAACGTCTTGAGTGAGGAACTCTAATTTTCTTCGGGGTAACTCGAGGTGTTGGATTTCCTTTGGAATTGCCTAGGAAGATCACGAGATCCGTGGTTGAGGTGATTCCCGCTGCGTGTGGTTAATTTATGATGGATGAGTTGGAGCACCCCTGCAGGGTTAAATCTTTTCGAGAAGCCGTGCCCGCGGTTATGTGGCAAAATTGGATACTTTGTTTAACACCCGGTCATAGAAAACTTGAAGTAAACTCTAACAAAATATGCCAACCGTGTGAGTAACCGTGACTGTCTCTTCTCGTGAGTCCTTATCCGGAAGTGAACACGGTGGGGTTATGATTGACGTAAGTAGGTGTTCAGGATCAGTTAGTGATCATTACTAGTTCACGTCCATTATGCGTAGACCACCATACTTTACTTTCTGTGCTCGTAAGTTAGCCACTCAAATATATGCTTAGTCGCTTGCTGCAGCCTCACCACTTAACCATGCCTTACCTATTAAGCTTTAATAGTCTTGATACCCTTGGAAATGAGATTGCTGAGTCCCTGTGGCTCACGGATTGCTACAACAACAGTTGCAGGTACAGGTAATGCGATGATTTGACGTGAGTGTGTTGCTTGATTTGATTTGGAGTTCTTCTTCTTCTTCTTCATCAATCTTGGATGGGTTCCAAGCGGCAGCCTGGGATAGCAAGGGTGGATGTCATTTTATCATTTGATTTCGTCTGTAGCCGGACCCTGCTCTTTTGTATGATGTTTGAGATGTTAATGTATTGATGTGACTCTGATGTAGCTTGTGGCGAGTGTAAGCCAATTCCATATACTCATCTCTTTTGTACATGTACTTGTAATGATATCCATTCTTGCGAACGCATCGAGGTGCGCATCTATCCCTGTTGAGGCCTCGTGCCAAATAAGGATAGGACCACATCTTGGGCGTGACACTCCAACCCTTAGATGGATTGCTGGAGCTCGCATACCTTTTAGCATCCTTAGGTCTGACAAAACCTTCTGGTTGTATCACATACAACCTTTCCTCAAGTAAACTGTTAAGGAAACGATGTTTTGTCATCCATTTGCCAGATTTCATAATTGAAAAATGCAGCAACTGCTAACATAATTCTAACAGACTTTAGCATCGCCATGAGTGAGAAAGTCTCATCGCAGTCAACTCCTTGAACTTTTGTCGGAAACTTCTTTGTGACAAGTCGAGCTTTATAAATGGTGATATTTACCATCAGCGTTTGTCTTCATTTTAAAAGTCTATCTGTACTCGACGACCTGCCGTCCAACGAGCAAGTCTACCAAAGTCTATACTTGGTTTTCATACATGTATCCTTTCTCGAATTTCATGGCCTCTAACCATTTGTCGGAATCCGGGCCAATCATCGCTTCTCCACAGCTCGTAGATTCATCGTTGTCCAACAACATGACCTCCAAGACAGGGTTGCGATACCGTTCAGGAGCAGTACACATCCTTGTCGACCTATGAGGTTCGATAGTAACTTGATCTGAAGCTTCATGAGCATCATCATTAACTTCCTAGTCAAACGACATAGGTTCCATAGAAACATCTTTCTATGTTGTGCTACTCTCTGGTTGAAGCAAAGGTTCAACAACATCATCAAGTTCCATCTTCCTCCCACTCAATTATTTCGAGAGAAACTTTTCTCGAGAAAGGACCCAGTTTTAGCAACGAACACTTTATGCTTGAGTCTGAGATAGAAGGTTCACTCAACTGTTCTTAGGGTATTCTATGAAGATGCATTAGTCCGCTTTGGGTTCGAGCTCATTAGGTGAAAACATTTTCCACACAAGCGTCGCAGCCCCAAACATTAAGAAATGATAGCTTAGGTTTCTATCAAACCATAATTCACACGGTGTCATCTCAACGGATTTAGATGGTGCCCTATTTAAAGTGAATATAGTTGTCTCTAATGCATAACCCCAAAATTATAGTAGCAAAACGATAAGAGACATCATAGCACGCACCATATCCAATAGAGCACGACTATGACGTTCGAACACACCATCACACTATGGTGTTCCAGGTGGCGTGAGTTGTGAAACAACTTTCACATTGTCTAAAGTTGTATGCCAAACTCGTAACTCAGATATTCACCTACATGATCATATCGCAGACATTTTTATCTTCTTGTCACGATGATCTCAAACTTCACTCTGAATTTGCTTGAACCTTTCAAATGATTCAGACTTGTGTTTCATTAAGTAAATATACAGTATATCTACTCAAATCATCAGTGAAGGTAAGAAAAGAACGATATCCACCGCATGCTACAAGACTCATTGGATTGCATACATCAACATGTATCATTTCCAATAAACTACTTGCCCGCTCCATCAATCCGGAAAACGGGGTCCTTAGTCATCTTGCCCAAGAGGCATGGTTCGCATGTCTCAACCGATTCGAAATCGAATGAGTCCAAAGATCCATCAGCATGGAGTTTCTTCATGCGCTTTATACCAACATGACATTTAGCGCCAATGCCACAAGTATGTGGTACTATCATTATTAACTTTGTATCTTTTGGCATCAATGTTATAAGCATGTGTATTACTACGATCAAGATTCAACAAACCATTCTCACTGGGTGCATGACCATTGAAGGTATTATTCATGTAAACAGAATAACCTTTATTCTCTAACTTAAATGAATAACCGTGTTGCAATAAACACGATCTAATCACGTTCATGCTCAATGCAAAACACCAAATAACATTTATTTAGGTTCGTCACTAATCCCGAAGGTAGAGAGAGCGTGCGATGTTGATCACATCAACCTTGGAAACATTTCCAACACACATCGTCACCTCACCCTTAGCTAGTTCTCCGTTTATTTTGTAGCTTTTATTTCGAGTTACTAACATTTAGCAACCGAACTAGTATCCAATACCCAGGTGCTACTAGGAGTACTAGCAAGGTACACATCAATAACACGTATATCAAATATACTTCTATCGACGTTGCCAGCCATCTTATCTACCAAGTATCTAGGGTTGTTCCGCTTCAGCGACCGCTCTACTCATAATCGAAGCACTTAGTCTTGGGTTTGGGTTCAACTTTGGGTTGCTTCACATGAGCATCAACTAACTTGCTATCCGCGAAGTTTCCCCCCTTGCTCCTGCCCTTCTCGAAACTAGTGGTTTGACTAACCATCAACACTTGACGCCCCTTCTTGATTTCTACCTTCGCGGTGTCAAACATCGCGAACAGCTCAGGGATCATTATTTCTATCCCTAGCATTTTATAGTTCATCACCAAGTTCTAGTAGCTTAGTGACAGTGACTTGGAGAACTATATCAATCACTATCTTATCTGGAAGATCAACTCCCACTCAATTCAAGCAATTGTAGCACCCAGACAATCTGAGCACATGCTCAACGATTGAGCTATTCTCCTTCATCTTGCAGGCAAAGAATCTTGTTGGAGATCTCATATCTCGCAACACGGGCATGAGCCTGAGATCCTAATTTCAGCTCTCAGAACATCTCATATCTTCCATGACATTCAAAATGTTTTGGAGCCTCAATTCTAAGCCGTAATGCATGACACACTAAACTATCAAGTAGTCATCAGAACGTGCCTGTCAGATGTTCACAACATCTACACACGATGCTAGAGGGGTTGGCACACCGAGCGGTGCATTAAGGACATAGGCCTTCTGTGCAGCAATGAGGACAATCCTCAGATCACGGACCCAGTCCGCAATATTGATACCATCATCTTTCAACTCTATTTCTCTAGGAACATATAAAAATTCAAGGGAGCTACAGCGCGAGCAAGTAATCTACAACATAATTTGCAAAGACACTACTAACTATGTTCATGATAATGAGTTCAATTAATCATATTACTGAAGAACTCCCACTCAAATTGACATCCCTCTAGTCATTCGAGTGATACATGATCCAGATTCACCAACTCAAGTCCGATTATCACGTGACTTGAGGTGGTTTCAATGGTGAACATCATCATGTTGATCATATCTACTATATGACTCATGTTCGACCTTTCGGTCTCTTGTGTTCCAAGGCCATGTCTGTACATGCTAGGCTCGTCAAGTTTAACCCGAGTGTTCTGCATGTGCAACATTGGATTGCACCCGTTGTATGTGAACGTAGAGTCTATCACACCCGATCATCACATGGTGTCTCGACATGACGAACTTTCGCAACGGTGCACACTCGGGGAGAACACAATTTATCTTGAAATTAAGTGAGGGATCACCTTATAATGCTACCATCGTCCTAAGCAAAACAAGGTGCATAAAAGGATTAGCATCACATGCAAATCATAAGTGACATGATATGGCCATGAACTTGTGCTTTTGATCTCCATCTTGAAAGCACCGGCATGATCTCCATCGTCACCGGCATGACACCATGATCTCCATCATCTTGATCTTCATAAATGTGTCGCCATCAGGATTGTCGCGCCCAGCATGCTTCTACTACTATTGCTACCGTTTAGCGATAAAGTAAAGCATTACATAGCGCTTAATGATTGACACGCAGGTCGTACAATAATTAAAGACAACCCTATGGCTCCTGCCGGTTGCCGTACTCATCGACATGCAAGTCGTGATATTCTATACAACACATGATCATCTCATACATCACATATATATCATCATGTAATTGGCCATATCACATCACAAAATACCCTGCAAAAACAAGTTAGACATCCTCTAATTGTTCTTGCATGTTTTACGTGGCTGCTATGGGTATCTAGCAAGAACAATTCTCACCTACGCATAAACCACAACGGTGATACATAAGTTGCTTTTCAACCTTCTCAAGGACCGCCTTTGTCGAATCCGATCCAACTAGAGTAGGAGAAACAGGCACCCGCCAGCCATCTTTATGCAACAAGGTTACACGTCAGTTGATGGAACCGGTCTCTCGTAAGCATACGAGTAAGGTTGGTCCGGGCCGCTTCATCCCACAGTACCGCTGAACCAAAACACGACCAAGGGAGGAAGCAATCTAAGAATCAACACCCACAAACTCTTTGTGTTCTACTCGAGATCTCATCTACACATAGACCTAGCTCATGATGCCACTGTTGGGGAACATTGCATGGGAAACAAAAAAATTCCTACGCACACGCAAGATCTGTCCATGGTGATGAGCATCTACGAGACGGAGAGTGTGTCGGGACCCCGATTCTAAGTCATATGAATCCAGGCTGTAACATATCACATCACTTTGCGGCCTCACGCACGGTAAGCTCCACGGCTGCAGCCTTACCTTAGTCGGGACCGTTTGTGTCTTTTGGCTCACATATGTGAACATGTCGCTGGCAATCAAATGACAGAGAACCCGGGCCGACATAACTAGTCATAGAACCCAAGTGGCACATCCATACGGAAACAGGCATATGTAACCCAGCAATGCAGGTGTCAGCCTCAAGCGTGTGTAGACGAGTCATAGCAAGCTACAAGGACTCCATTACGCCGTGAGACATAAATGCCATCACTGCACGTAGACGAGCCATAGTAGGCTACAGGGACTCCATTACACTGCGAGACATTTCTCCGAAGGGACAGACACAGCAGCAAATAAGGATACATGTCGGTCAATCAATGTGTCCGGAGCAGTAGCAAGCTACCATGGCTCGATGGAAACACAAAGAGGCAGTTTCTCGTAAAGAGTACCACTAAAGGCACACGACTAGGTGTCGGATCCCATACATACCATTGCACGTCACACGTACACACGACATGCCCGATATACATAGATACAACTATGGCATCACAACATAACCATACAACAACACAGCTTTTATTTAAGAGGCTCAGACGAGCCTTGCATAATATGTTCTTACAGATAGGGGTCACGTGACCCGACACTCAAGTCATACAAACAAGTTCATACAAACCAAGCGGAAGCATAAAGTTGTCTAAGTATAGACAGATGAAAGGGTAAAAGGCACATGGCCTGAGTATCTATAGCCTGCCACAGGGCATAAGGAAGTCGCTGGGACACCAGCTATTCGGCATTGTCGATATCTAGAAAGAACCCACCCGATGGGTCCTAGGTCTCATCTCCAACATTTATTAAGCAAACATGAGTACAAACATACTCAGCAAGTCTTTAAAGCGGACCTAGGCTAATCATGCTCATGTGTCAACAAAGGGGGTGGTGGGGTTTATGCAGCAAAGCCAGCTTTGACTCATGGCTAACCTACACTACACAATTTAAACTCTTTGTTCACATTTCAGATATCGCACACGAGTCCATTATCTCCATGACAATACACCACCATGGATTCAGTTCCCTCTCCTGGGAGAGTGCCATCCACAGTACTCACACTTGTCTTGATATTTTTATGAGTATCCATTTCATTATCAATGAACAACATAAGTTTTCCAAGTAGTCCATATCCGAGGACGCAGCTATTCGAATAGTTTCATACCCTGCAGGGGTGTACTTCTTCACGCATGCTCTCGCCACTTATCGCTTTGTGCTCATAAAACCATGCACCTCGGCAACCTTCAAGCAAAAGCCTAGCAAGGGAGTCGGCCACGACCGTCATTCACATAAGACCTCTAGCCTAGGCTATCGCCTATTTGAGACTGAACCCGCATGGAAGTCTGACCGAAGTTTCCGCTACGCCCCCAAATGATGTGTGCAGGGTTCCCAAGCCCACCATTCGGGTGAACCTTGGTACACCATGCCATTGCCTACCACGTCGTAACCCACCCCTAGGGTCAGCACTACGCACGGCCTCCAGCATGCTATAAACACCAGAAACTACTAGCAACTCCTGGACTAAGGACCAAGCGACCGATAAGTCGAGAGGGGTTGAGTTACCGGTGTTGGAAATGTGCCCTAGAGGCAATAATAAATTAGTTATTATCATATTTCCTTGTTCATGATAATCGTTTATTATCCATGCTATAATTGTATTGATCGGAGACTTAGATGCATGTGTGGATACATAGACAAAACCATGTCCCTAGTATGCCTCTAATAGACTAGCTCGTTGATCAAAAGATGGTTAAGGTTTCCTAGCCATGGACATGAGATGTCATTTGATAACGGGGTCACATCATTAGGAGAATGATGTGATGGACAAGACCCAAACTGCAAACGTAGCATATGATCGTGTCAATTTATTGCTACTGTTTTCCGCATGTCAAGTATGTGTTCCTATGACCATGAGATCATGCAACTCACAGATATCGGAGGAGTGCCTTGTGTGTATCAAACGTCGCAACGTAACTGGGTGACTATAAAGGTGCTCTACAGGTATCTCCGATGGTGTCTGTTGAGTTGGCATGGATCAAGACTGGAATTTGTTACTCCGTGACGGAGAGGTATCTCGGGGCCCACTCGGTAATGCAACATCACAATAAGCGTTGCAAGCAATGTGACCAATTGTTAGTTGCGGGATCTTGTATTACGGAACGAGTAAAGAGACTTGCCGGTAACGAGGTTGAACTAGGTATGGAGATACCGACGATCGAATCTCGGGCAAGTAACATACCGAAGAACAAAGGGAACGTTATACGGGATTAACTGAATCCTTGACATAGAGGTTCGACCGATAAAGATCATCGTAGAATATGTAGGTACCAATGTGGATGTCCAGGTCCCGCCATTGGTTATTGACCATAGAGGTGTCTCGGTCATGTCTACATAGTTCTCGAACCCGCAGGGTCTGCACACTTAAGGTTCGGTGACGTTTCGGTAGTGTAGAGTTATGTATGGTGGTGACCGAAGTTTGTTCGGAGTCCCGGATGAGATCCTGGACGTCACGAGGAGCTCCGGAATGGTCCGGAGGTAAATATTCATATATAAGAAGTCCCAGTTTGGTTTCCAGAAAAGTTTCGGGCTCATCGGTAGTGTATCGGGAGTGCCGGTAGTGTACCGGGAGGCATCCGGGAGGGGTATTTCGACCCCAAGAGGTCCATGGTCTGTGGGAGAATAATAACCAGCCCTTAGTGGGCTGGGAAAACAGCCACAAAGGCCCATGGCGCAGGAGAGAAAGTCCTAAAGCAAAAAGTGGAAAATCAGCCAATAGGAGGCAATCCTACTCCAACTAGGATTGGAGGTGAAGTAGGATTGCTTCCCACCTCCTATTTCGGCCGACCCAAAGGCCTTGGCTGCCTCTACTATCCTCTCCTCCTATATATACTAGTGGATTGGGTGGTTTTTGGACAGAATTTCCGGCCACGTGCTACCCGTTACACCGGTGCATAGTCTCTCCTCTAGATCGGTTTTCTGCAGCGCTTAGGCGAAGCCCTGCCGGAATTGCTCCACCACCATCACCGGAGCGCCGTCACGCTGCCGGTGAACTCTCTCTCCTCTCCACCTCCTCTTGCTGGATCGAGACGGTGGAGATCGTCATCAAGCTGCAAGTGTGCTGAACGCGGAGGTGCCGTCCGTTCGGCGCTAGATCGGAAGGACCGTGATCGAGATCGCGAGACGGTTCGTGATGTGATCACGGAACGGATCATGATGAGTTCGTAGGACAGATCGTGATCAAGATCGTGAGACGGATCGTGATGAGTTCGCGGGACGGATCATGATGTGTTCGCGGGACAGTTCGTGATTGGATCGCGGGACGCTCGGCGATTTGGATCGCGAAGAAGTTCGACTACACCAACCGCGTTTCTTAACGCTTCCCGCTTAGCGATCTACAAGGGTATGTAGATCCACTCTCCCTCTCGTAGATGCTCATCACCATGGATAGGTTTGCGTGTGCGTAGGAAAATTTTTGTTTCCCATGCGACGTTCCCCAACAACCTGAACCCAATGTGTGGTAGTATCTAGTCTTGGATCACAAACACAGAACTCGGTTCCTAAGAGCGTTCCCAATGAGACAACCCGCTATGTACTCCTACATAGCCCCTCATCGCTACCTTTATCAAATCGGGTTCATCATAAGCTTATCACATCATAAGGACATTGTTTCACTCCAGTTCATCTCCCAGATGAATCAGACCTGACACAACTCTAAGCATAGCAAGCATAGCAGGCATAGTAAGTTAAGCACATCATGGCACAAGCATCTACCAGGTATGCTAGGTTGCAAGGTTTCGCTATTTACTGTGACAATAACAGGTCATGCAACAGAATAGGTTCATCTACCGTGTATGACTGACAAGTGAACGTTGATCCTAATGCAATAAACAAGAGCAGGAGCGAGAGAGTGGGATGTTATCGGAATGATCAAGGGGGTTTGCTTGCCTTGCTGGGTAGCGGGAAGGTTCTCTCCTTCGTTGGGATACTCGGGGGTATCCTCAGAAGCAGGGCCTACCACAATGCAGATAAGAAGCAGTCAATACACGCAAATGCAACACTATGATGCATGATCATGGCATGATAGCACGTATGGATGAGCTAGTGCAACTGGTGTCCAAGTTAACTTGAATGAGTTTGAATATAGGTTCAAAATCGTTCTTCATTTCAAATTCCAATCATTAGCCTATTAGTAAATGTCAATGTTCACCTATGTATGATGCTCTAGCATGCATGATAATAGCACCATTGGATTAATTGGATTTTTTTGATAAATTTTCATATATAAATTATTTTCATCTGATTTACAGATTAATTTATATGGATTTTTGAAGTTTTAAACAATTTTTGAAATTATTTTTAAACTAGAAAATGGAATTATGGCGTTAGCCTGACGTCACCACGACATCAGCTAGTCGGCTGACCAGGCCAAGTCAAACCTGACAGTGTGGGGCCCTCATGTCAGCGTCAGGGGGCTAATCCCCATGCTGACTAAGGTTTGACCCACTGCTGGGGCCCACTGTTAGTGGCTCTGGCTAATTAATCAGGGGGGATTAGAGGCTAACCGGTCGGCCACGGCGGCACCGGCCGGAGGGTGGTCGCCGGCGACCATCCGACACGGCGGAGGTTCTCTAGAAGCCGCTAGGGGGCTCGGATTGGCGCACGGAGAGCTCTGGTGGGAAGCCCGTGCTCGACCGCGCTGAGCGGGCTGGCCAGGGGGGCTTGGGGTCACCGGAGGGCTCGCCGGAGAGCATTTCCGTGGTGGCGCCCGTATGGCCACGACGGGGAGGACGCCAGGGAGCACGGAGAGACCAGGGAAGAGAGGGAGGAGGACGGGGTGCTCACTGAGAGGGCTGCAGGGGGCTTAGCGGGCTCGGGGACGACCCGGCTGTGGCGAAATCGGCGACGAAGCTGCGGCGGGTCCCGAGGTTAAAGATGACCACGACGGCGGCTTCGAGGGGCTCCCAGGTTCTTCTGGCACCACGGGGAGGACCAGGGGGTCGCGGCTCTGCTCAGGGGCACGGCAGAGGGGCGAGGGGAGGCCGGAGGCTGCGGCAGCGGCGAGCGGCGGCTACGGTGACGCTCGATAGAGGAGGAGAAAGGGGGAACCAGGGGGAAATGAAGAGGGGAGGGGGCCAGCACGTCCCTGGCGAGGTCTTCTCGCTCTCCAGCGCTATGAGAGGGCAGTCAGGCAGGCAAGGAGGAGGTGGCCAGCATGTGGCCAGTGCCGGCTGCGGGGGCAGCACACAGCTGCTTCTCCTCCTGGCAGGAGGAAGAAGACGTTGCTGCCCCTAGTGGGCTGGGCCTCCTAGTGGGCTACGTGTCAAGTAAGCTTTTCCCCTTTTTTCTTTTTTTTCATTTCTTTTCTAATTTCTAACATTTGTTTTATCTTATTCTCAGGCACATATGTTGTTTTAAAATATCCCAAATACTTTATATTTCAAACTTATCTAAAAAAATTTAGGATATTAGAAATCTAAAATAATGATAAATGCTTTATTTGATATTTTCAGAAGCTTTATCATTATTTTTAAATTGCTTCAGTTGTTAATATTTTAAACGACCCCTTGTATAATCATGTCCATAATTATCAGACATAGGGGACATTTTAGATGGGCATTTTGGATTTGTTGAATTTTCACAAACTTTGAATTGGTTTGATTCAAATATGAGCTTGGGGTTTCTTTTAGTCCCCATTTCATGTTGATGCAAAATTGAAACATGATGCAACACCCATGCTTTCCTATGACATATAGCTAGGGATGTGACAGAGTGAATCTACATACCCTTGTAGATCGCTAAGCGGGAAGCGTTAAGAAACGCGGTTGGTGTAGTCGAACGTCTTCGCGATCTAAATCGCCGAGCGTCCTGCGATCCCATCACGATCCATCCTGCGATGCAATCATGATCTGTCCCACGAACTCATCATGATCCATCCCGCGATCTCATCACGATCCGTCTCGCAATCCTTATCACGGTCCTTCCGATCTAACGCCAAACGGATGGCACCTCTGCGTTCAGCACACGTACAACTCAATGATGATCTCCGCCTTCTTGATCCAACTCGGAGCGGAGAGGTAGACGAGTTCTCCATTAGTGTGACCGCGCCGCGGCGATGGTGGTGGAGCAATTCCGGCAGGGCTTCGCCTAAGCACTGCAGAAAGCCGATCTAGAGGAGAAACTATGCACTAGAGGAATGGGTAGCACGTGGCTGAAAATCTAGTGCCAAAAACCCTAAAACCTCTAGTATATAAAAGAGGAAGAGAGGAGAAGGCTTGTCCCAAGGGCCAAGCCATCTAGGCTTCAGCCGAACCAAGGAGGAGAGGAGGATTCCTCCTCCAATCCTAGTAGGACTAGGACTCCTCCTTATTTTGGTCTTTTTGCCTTTTTCCACCTTTTTCTCTTTGGGCTTTTCTTACCAGCCGCATGGGCCTTATGTGGGACTTACACCAGCCCACTAAGGGCTGGTATTCACTCTCCCACAGCCCATGTAGCCTCTTGGGTCGAAATATCCCTCCCGATGGTCTCCCGGTACACTACCGGCACTCCCGGTACACTACTGATGAGCCCAAAACTTTTCCAGCGACCAAAATAGGACTTCCTATATATCAATCTTTACCTCTGGACCATTCCGGAGCTCCTCGTGATGTCTGGGATCTCATTTGAGACTCCGAACAACCTACAGTAACCACCACCCATAACTCTATACTACCGAAACGTCACCGAACCTTAAGTGTGCAAACCCTGCAGGTTTGAGAACTATGTAGACATGACCAAGAAACCTCTACGGTCAATAACCAATAGCGGGACCAAGATGCCCATATTGGTTCCTACATATTCTACGAAGATCTTTATCGGTCGAACCTCTATGTCAAGGATTCAGTTAATCCCGTATGATGTTCCCTTTGTTCTTCGGTATGTTACTTGCCCGAGATTTGATCGTCGGTATCTCCATACCTAGTTCAACCTCGTTACCGGCAAGTCCATTTACTCATTCCGTAATACAAGATCCTGTGACCAACACTAAGTCACATTGCTTGCAAGGCTTATTGTGATGTTGTATTACCGAGTGGGCCCTGAGATACCTCTCCGTCACACGGGGTAACAAATCCCAGTCTTGATCCATGCCAACCCAACAGACACCCTCGGAGATACCTGTAGAGCACCTTTATAGTCACCCAGTTACGTTGCGACGTTTGATATACACAAGGCACTCCTCCAGTGTCCGTGAGTTGCATGATCTCATGGTCATAGGAACATATACTTGACATGCAGAAAACAGTTGCAATAAACTGACACTATCATATGCTACGTTTGCAGTTTCGGTCTTGTCCATCACATCATTCTCCTAATGATGTGATCCTGTTATCAAATGACATCTCATGTCCATGGCTAGGAAACCTTAACCATCTTTTGATCAACGATCTAGTCTATTAGAGGCATACTAGGGACATGGTTTTGTCTATGTATCCACACATGCATCTAAGTCTCCGATCAATACAATTATAGCATGGATAATAAACGATTATCATGAAGAAGGAAATATGATAATAACTAATTTATTATTGCCTCTAGGGCAAATTTCCAACACCATGCCCCCAGAACAGGTCGCATGCCTACCAGATGCCTCAAGTGTCTTCCACTGTGGCCTGTCTGTGCGGTGTGTGTGCCAAGAAAGGGGTTGCCGACTTACTGAACTGTACCCTACCTACGGTAGGGACAAGTGGTAGTATGAAACAAGTATGGGGGTTACTAGAACAAGACTCAATCTATGGTCTACTCAGGAGGTTTATATTTTCCCTGCAAGGTTAGCTCACAAATTATTCTTCACAAAGTTTCCAATAGAGTCACCCCTATCTTACCTCACACCCAGCCTTCACTGATAATCCCTATCACAACAGTATACCATCTCCATGGTCATCTCTACCCGAGACATGACCCTTGTCTGAAGTTCCTCTGGCTAGCACAAGCATGTGGGGCATGAAGAGGTGACTGCTATCATCACGCACATACGGTTTAATGGAAATGCAACTTTCACCATATGCATAAACTATCACGATATGAAATTAATTTCTTTCACATCATATCCACGCAAATTATGCAACACAACAATAAATCAAATACTAAGTCATATCAGTGTTCAAGATGCTTGCCTTAAATGTGCATAGAGGTGAGGTGCACTCCAAAACTTTTGAAAGTTTTAATCTTCCCTCCAAATCCTATTTTTGAAAATATCCAAATCAACATACAATTCAAACAGGATTGAAATTTTTTTTGTAATTTTTTTAAATAAATCTGAAAATAAGCTAGAATAAATTTAAGAGAAGTGGGAAAAAGAATCAGCTCAATTGGGGTTTTAGTTTAAAAGATAGGAGCAGTCAAAGTTCTGTTCTTTATGAAAACCTGAAAAAGAAAACGGTTTGGTCAGGCTTACACTTTCCTTGATGAAAACGTATTCCAGAGAATACGCCTCCACTTAGCACAGCCCTGGCATGGCACTGCCGCTGCCAAGTGGGGTCCCTTAGACAGGTTTGACTTCAGTCAAACCGGTCGCCTCCCTCCTCCAGCCAAGGGGAGGAGCCACCTTCGACGATCTTTGCCGGCGATTCAGGCTCTACTCCAGCAACCAAGAGCACCATTGTGCTTAGGGGCTCATGATGATTCTGTGGGGGTATGACTTGGTCATCGGATAGCCTGGCAGCTCCGGTGTCTTCGAGGCCGGCGGGCGATGGCACTGGTCCGCAAGGAACCTTGCCCACGGCTCACCTCGAGTGAAATCGAGAGGGGGATGGGCTCGCGGTGACAGGGTGGTTCTAGAAAGGGGGAGAACGCGGCAGGACTAACTCTGTTGGCATCGAATTTAACATGGGAGGTGGCGGTTGAACCTTGACCGGAGGTGAGGAAGATGCCCTTCTCCGGTTGATTGGTTTCCATGGGAGCTTGCTATGATGGGGGGAGGGTCGATACCGAGTGAGAAGAGCTCGGTGTTGGTGTCAAAATCGGTGAATCTCGGGTAGGGGGTCTCGAACTGTGAGACTAGGATCGATGGTAACTGGAGACGAGGGAGACAAGGTTAACCTAGGTTTGGGCCCTCCTATGGAGGTAATACCCTACGTCTTGCTTGATTGTATTGATGATATGTGGGTTATAGAGTTGATCTACCTCGAGATCAAATAGCTAAACCCTAGATGAGTTGTTCTATATCTACAACCTAAAACCCTCTGGCTTATATATACGCTGAGGGTACCTAGGGTTTACACATGGTCGGTTACACACCGAAGGAAACAACATGCCTATCTATGATCATCAACTTGGAGGACACGCCACGGTTCTTGAAGATTCCATCCTGGCGACGGGGCCCTTGATCATCCAATGCTCACCTTGTTACCCATATAGTCCGGCCCATGAGAAACAGGCCAGCCATCCAAGTACCCCTTAATCCAAGACTCCCTGAGTAGCCCCTGGACTAGTCTTCAACTCCTATGTATATCCAGATAATCTTCATAATCTTCGGCTTGCAAGGCGAGTCCCCTACTCCCTCTTGTTCGGCAACCGACCATTCATCGGTGAAATCCCAAGCGCCATGAGCTCGCCAGGTCCATTATAATAACTGCCAGCGTTCCTCAATTTTTGCGTGTTGTGGGGAGACGAGCGGTTCAATGATTTTTTACAATGCTGCTCTTCCATAATGGAGGCTACACCCATTTAAAGAAATAGAATCATGGTTTGGACCACATCCTCCTCCTCCTCCCCATCAGAACAAACTCCTAGCATAAGATCACCATGAAAAACATGGCCAGCGCCCCCAGCTCTTCCTCGTGCCCTTACGGCTCCCGTCCCGGGGACTGGACCAGCTACTCCGTACCGCTCCTGCGGCTGCACAATCTAGAGACCCAGGGGTACCTCCCTTCTTCGGATCTGGCGGTGACTCGCGCAGGTTTATCTTCTTACAACAACGAAGCTTTCGCGGAGTGTTTCCCCAATCCACAAAAGGGGGAACGCATATGCTTCATACCCTTTCTTCTGCGGGGTCTCGGATTTCCCATTTACCCCTTCTTGAGAGGATTACTGGAATTTTACGAGATCCAGCTCCACCATCTTACCCCAGGGTCTATCCTGCACATCTTGGGCTTCATCGCCCTCTGCGAGATGTTCTTGGGCTGCGAGGCACATTTTGAGCTATGGAGGAAGTATTTCTGTCTTTTCCCTCGAACTCGTAACAAGACAATCTTGGTTGTCGAAGGAGCCGAAGTATGCCGCATAGCGGGGATGGCGTATCCGGTGGGAACACCGAAGGAGTCCGAAGAATGGTCTTCGGAATGGTTTTATATCGAAGAGGTCCCCCTGTTTGATCTATCTCGGAGGGGCCTGCCCAAGTACTCCGACGCCCCTTTGAAAAAAGATACAACTGGCGGCCGAAGAGTTCGTCTCAAGAGGACATCGTTGAAGTGCAACGCTTGGTGGCTCAGGTGAGAATACTAGCCCACCATAATCTGACATGATCGATGTCATGGCCGCTACTATCACCCAGTGCGTGCAGCCTCTTCAATAGAGGATACATCCCTTGTGGCATTACAACGGGACAAGCGCTACCACCCGCTCCTGAAGACTAGGTCCTGCCAATCAGATGACGTTGGCCACCGCACTTGTCGACCTATATAAAGGAGAACAAGAAGACTTTATTTAGCGATCGACCAAGGAAGGATATTCGAGCCACAATCCCATCGAATGGGTAAGCCTTTTCCTATGTTAACATAGTTCGGGGTTTCATTTTGTCCCTTACTTGACCAAAGTCGTTAACCTCATGTGAACAGGATTGGAGAAGCTTCATCGAGATAGTTAATTGTCCGGCTCCCCAGCCCGAAGACAATTCCCGCGATGATGATTCGGGTGTTCGTGAGGACCTGGATCTTTTAATTGTATTTGAATACGGAGTCTTCTACCAGGAGAGTCTCGACCGCTCCAAGATGACTATCATAGCCAATTACCGTGGATCGTTCACCCTTCCTATAGCAAACAAGAAGAAGAAAAGCTTGTCCCGCAAAAGGCAAGCATCCAACAATGCCTCGAACACATTGGCTCCTACTCCCAAGCATCATCGATCCACGTGTCATGCATCAGCGGAAGCAGTGCCCGGGTCGGTAAGCAACAGGGACCCAATGAATGAGCAGGCGGCAAGGACGAATTCGCCTACTCGCTCAACCCAAAGTTATTTTGTTCGGTTGTTTGCTTACTATCACAAACGATAGTGCCTTACAGTAGTTATTATATCGAAATATTGATGCGAAATGCCTAGACTTCTCCCGTCAAAGAGGTTGTCTGGGTGTCCGAAATGCTCAAAATTCTAGGGCAACGACACATGCCGAACCTGCTATGGTGGTCCCTATGACCAATCCGGCTCCGGCCGATTCTGGTGACACTATGTCTGTTACCGGATCGGAAGTAGGAAGAGCCATGAATCATCAGCGACGACGAGAGGCCATGCGTCACCCAGTATTCTCCGAACAAGAGTTCGGTGCTCTACACATAGCGGATGCGCACATTGGTGCTACCTGGGTTGGGTTCGGTGAGGCCATGAAATTGATATCGGCCAGCATGCGGGTAAGTAATTGGTTTTATAGAATCCGAACACTCGTGTAAACCCAGCATACCCCGAGCCTTAAATTGGTCTAGAACGACCGAATTAAGGGTCCATGAATTGTTTTATTGCTAATGCAGGCTTCAAAGCAGTCGTGCCAACAACTGGCCAAGGAGCTAGAAGAAGCCGAACATAGGTTGAAACTGTCAAGGCCGAGCTAGAAAAAGTGAAGAGCTTTACTCGGGAGGCTCACGGTGAGTATGTCTGTGCTGCTATTCTTATTATATTCCCTTGCTGATGCAAGGATACTTTTTAGCAGCTGAATCAATAAGGCAAATGCAAAAAGATTTAGATGCAGCCCGAGAATCTCAGTGATATGTCGAGTCCCAGCGCGAGGCCAGCTATCGTGTTTTGAACCGTCTTCAGGCGGAGAATAAACAATAGGCCGAAGAAATTGAAAGTTTAAAAACTCAATTGGCCTGGGACAAAGGAGAGAACTAGAAACTACAAAGGGACATGTTTGGTAAGTGCGATTCTTTCATCGAGAAGTACTTCTTATAAATGAAGCATAATGGGCATGCCTTTGATTCATGTGTAGGTCTTCTGACTGGGAGACCCGAAGAAGAGATCGGATCCAACCGGGGAAATCTTCTGAAGGAGCTTTCCACTTTTCATGAGAGTGCTCGGAAGGCTATGAAAAGCATGGTAAAGGCACTATGGCCTTCCGAACAACTTCCGGAAGGAATGACCGAACTAGTCGACTGATACAAAGGAGCGCGGAGTAGGTTCGAGCTGTGGAAGACATTGGCTTGCCGAGAGGAAGCAAGGGAAGTGTGGGCGATGATCAAGACCCTCTATACCCGACTTAATCCCGAGCGTATGGCTCAGGTTGGTCTGGTAGGGTCAGATGGACAAGAAGTGCCGCTCCATCTGGTCTATGACCAAGTGATGCATGTCGTCCGTCTTTCACAAGAAGACTGCTCCCTAGATACTATAATCACAATCTTGATCAGTAGCTGAATGTATGATTATATGTAACAATGTATGAATAATCAAGTAGTTGCTCCATCTGTGTTGTAAAATTTGTCTTAACCGGCCATCGGCTTCAGCCTCTTGCGCTAATATCTCACCAGTGTTCCTCTTAATTTATCACCCTAGAAGAGTGGATTATGTTCGGGGAACCAGGCAATCCAGACATTTGGTGCGAACAGACAGAAAGCACACAGAGAGATATGTTATATTACTACTTAGCGTAAGAAACATCTTCCGAAGAAAATAGTACCTCTATTGATACCATTCTTCAGGGTTCTACGAAGATTGTAGATAGAAGGCCGTATACTGCTAGTATGCGACTAAGGACTATTGGGAGGTAAAAAGCCAAGTGGTGGTGATAACGACCATAGTAGTATTAATTGCTTCCGTCATAGGCGACCAATTGTCTACTTAAGATAGATAGCTTTCGGCTTCACCCGTCCGAGGTACGTGTCCGTATGACCCGGTCGTATCAATATCAAAGGTGCTCCCTTTTCCCTCTAGCCGAACAAGCGGGAACGTAGAGGGTAAGCACAAGAGCGAGGCAACCCAGCTTGGCAAAGTCTTAGTTCAAATTGATGCATATGATGGCTTAAATGCGACAAAGGAAACATGTGTACACAAGAAGTGTTAATAAATGCTTATAATATAGAAGTGTTGGCTTCGGAAATAAGCCACTAGGCATTGTGTTTGGATTTGACACTTAAAGGTGTAAGATGAGATTCTTAGTACAAGATCGGTTGAACCGAACATAGAAAGAAGAGGAAAAGATTCAATCCTACCAAACAGCAGAGTGGGAGGGGAAAGAAAAAGATAAATAAAAGCAAAAACATAAAAGGCAAAAAGTGTGACGACACCGGTTTATTCGTAGAAGCACCGAAGACGAGCTGTGTTCCATGGGTTTGGTTCGAGGTGATTGTCCGACGGGTTCCGAAGACGGTAGGCTCCTCGTGCGAGTAGTTCATCGATTATGAAGGGACCCTCCCATTTGGGTTTGAGTTTATGCTACTGCTTCTCCGAGAGTCGTAAGATGAGTTTGCCTACATTGTACACTTTTGCCCTAACCTCCCTACTCTGGTAACATCGGGCCTACTTTTGGTAAAAAGCAGAGCGAGCCCGAGCTATGTCATGCTCTCCTTCTAAGGCGTCTAGGTCGTCCTATCGATCTAACTTGGCTTCATTTTCCTCATACATCCGCACCCTTGGTGCATCATGAATTATATCGCAAGGGAGGACTACTTCTTCCCCATAGACCATGAAGAACGGCGTGTATCCCGTTGATCTGTTCGGGGTGGTGCGTAGGCCCCATAAAACTGAGTCGAGCTCCTCCACCCAATGACAGTCAGCCTCATGAAGAGATCGGACCAAACGTGGCTTAGTGCCGCTCATGATGAGATTGTTTGCTCGCTCGACTTGTCCATTGGTTTGCGGATGATACACTGATACGTAATCGAGCTTGATGCCCATTTTTGCGCACCAGTCTTTGACCTCTTGGGCCGTGATGTTGGATCCATTGTCTGTTATTATACTATGCGGGGTACCATAATGGTGTACCACGCCGGATATGAAGTCGATTACTGGTCCGGACTTGGCCAATTTAACTGGCTTTGCCTCTATCCATTTGGTGAACTTGTGAAACATGACCAGTAAATATTTGTTCTCCTTGGTCCCCCTTTAAGTGGTCCGACAATGTCCAGCCCCTATACCGCAAAAGGCTAGGTGATCGGAATAGTCCGAAGAGCTGTTGGAGGAATGTGGCTTTGATTTGCAAAAAGTTGACACCCCACGCAGTGTTTGACAAGTGATTGGGCGTCTGCTCGAGCAGTGGGCCAAAAGAAACCAGCTTGGAAGGCCTTGCTAACTAAGGCTCTTGCCACAGCATGATCACTGCCCATCCTAGCGTGGACTACAGCCAAGAGCTCCTGTCCTTCCTCCTCAGATATGCACCGCTGTAATATTCCAGTGGTGCTTTTCTTGTATAACTCCCCCTCGTACACATTGTAGGCTTTGGATCGCTGAATTATCCATCGTGCCTCTGTATGATCGTCGGGGAGTTCCTTGCGAAGAAGGTAAGCAAGGAAGGGTTTGGTCCATGGTGCGATTACTTCCATAACCTCATGGGCCGAAGGCATTTCATCCATTGCGAATCCGGCGATGATTTGATCGTCTGGTTCATTTATAGGGGGGGACAAGCTCTTTTGTCGGACTTAGATCGGTGCCCTAATGATCGTCCTGCCAAACCACAAATGGCTTTAAAAGTTGTTCCAAGAAAGCGTTCTTTGGGACAGGGTCGCGCTTAGTCCCCATGCGGGCCAGTATGTCAGCAGCTTGGTTGTTGTCGCGAGCGACGTGGTGAAATTCCAACCCTTCGAACCTTGCGAATATTTTTAGGACGGCATTTCTGTATGCCACCATCTTCGGATTTTTGGCGTCAAATTCACCGTTGATGTGGGAGATGGCCAAGTTGGAGTCTCCCCATACCTCTAGCCTCTGTATACCCATTGATACTGCCATCCGAAGATCGTGTAAGAGCGCTTCATATCCGGATGCATTATTGGAGTCGGCATACATGATTTGCAACACGTATCGCATGTTGTCGCCTGTGGGGGATGTGAGGATAACTCTAGCCCCCAGTCCGGCAAGGTTTTAGATCCATCAAAGTAAATTGTCCAATGGGAGTATGTACTATATTCTTTGAGGAGCTCGGCCTCTGTCCATTCAGCCAGAAAATCTGCCAGTACTTGAGATTTCATGGCATGGCGTGGCTTGTAGGCTATTTCAAAAGGAAGGAGCTCAATAGCCCACTTGGCTATGCGGCCGGTGGCGTCCCTGTTGCTAATTATGTCGTTCAGGGGTACTTCGGATGCCACCGTTACCGCACACTCTTGGAAGTAGTGTCTGAGTTTCCGTGATGCCATGAATACCGTGTAGGCTATCTTCTCGTAGTGTGGGTATCTGGACTTGCATTGCGTTAGTACTTTTGACACGTAATAGACCGGCTTTTGAGTCCAGAATTTACGTCCCTCCTCACCTTGTTCGACAATGAGCACTACGCTGACGACTTTGTTGGTAGCCGATATGTAAAATAAGATGGGCTCGTCGGCGCCTGGTGCTCTGAGTATGGGATTGGTGGCTAGTAGTGTTTTAATTTCCGCTAACATAGTCGCTGCTTCATTGGTCCACTCGAAATTATTGGTCCGTTTCAGCAGCTTATAGAGTAGTAAAGCTTTTTCTCCAAGGCGGGAGATAAAGTGGCTTACGCCGCTACGCAACCGACCAGACTCTGGACATGCTTTAGTTCTGTGGGAATTGCAAGTTTGGATAGAGCGTGGATCTTAGCTGGATTCGCTTCTATTCCTCTATGGGAGACGATGAATCCAAGAAGCTTTCCAGAAGGAACTCCGAATACACATTTTTCCGGACTGAGTCTTATGTCATACTCGTGTAATCTGGCAAAGGTTTGCCACAGGTCATCGATCAACTGGCTGACGTGTTTGGTTTTGATTACAACGGCGTCCACGTACGCCTCGACTGTCTTACCAACTTGTGTTGCGAGACAAGTCTGGATCATGCGCTGGTGCGTGGCCCCATCGTATTTTATCCCAAAGGGCATCGTGTTAAAGTAGAATGGCCTGTAGGGGGTGATGAATGTGGTTGCCGCTTGGTCGGATTCCTTCATTTTGATCTGATGGTAGTCGGAGTAAGCGTCGAGGAAACATAACGAGTCATGTCCGGCTGTGGCATCAATGATCTGGTCTATGTGTGATAAGGGGAAGGGATCCTTGGGGCAGGCCTTGTTAAGGTCTTTGAAGTCGACGCATAGCCGCCAGGATTTATCCTTCTTTTGTACCATCACCAGGTTTGCCAACCATTCGGGGTGCTTAATTCCCGAATGAATCCGGACTCAAGTAGCTTAGCTGATTCTTCACCCATAGCTTGGTGTTTGGGTTCGGAAAAGCGGCATAGAGTCTACTTGGTGGGCTTGAAGGCTGAAATGATGTTCAGACTATGTTCTGCCAACCGCCGCGGGATCTAGCCATATCGAAAGCCTAAAAATGTCCGCATTGCTTCGTCCACTATGGGGTCGAGTTGAACTTCGATGGACGCTGTTTTGTTGGGGTCCATTGGGTGCACTTGAAATTTAACGATTTCCTCTGCGGGTTTGAAGGACGTAGACTTTGGCCTTTTACTAAGGATCACGTCATCTTTGTCAACTATTGACCGCTGTGCGATCAATTCTTCCGTAGTGAAGGTTTCGGCTAGTGCCTCGAGGGCGAGCGCTGCTGTTTTATTTTCGGCCCAAAGGGATGTGTTCGGATCAGTGGCAATTGTGACTACTCCATTTGGTCCTGGCATTTTGAGTTTCATATACCCATAATGGGGTATAGCCTAGAACTTTGTGAAGGCATCACGTCCCAATAGGGCGTGATAGCCGCTGGGAAAGGGTACGATATGGAAGAGGAGCTCTTCGGACCGGTAGTTTTCGGGCGTGCCGAAAACTACGTCCAGGACGATACATCCTGAACATCGTGCCTTCTTCCACGAGATAATTCCCCAAAACATAGTGTTGCTATGTTTGATGCGAGATCGGTCGAACTACATTTTTTCCAGAGTGTCTTCATAGATCAGGTTCAAACCACTGCCACCATCCATTAGTAATTTGTGTACCCTGTAGCCATCGACGATGGGGTCCAGGACTGATGCGGCTGGTGAATGACTGGGAAGGATGGCTGGTTGGTTAGTATCCCCAAAGGTAATGGGTATGTCTGCACATGCACTTGTTGCTGCCACGTGATAAACCTGTTCGAGTTCTTTAAGAGCTCTTTTACTCCTAATCCTTGAGGGGAACAATTCATAGATCGTCAGGACTTCGGTGTTGCATTCGGGTGATGATGTGGGACGCCTATTCGGCGATGGCGCCTCAAGAATGGCCTCACCGCTATTCGTAACCTGCCTGACGACCGAGCAAGCTCTAAGGTTGTGAGTTGGGCTTATGGTCAGCAATACAGAATGTATGGGGCAAGGTTTATCCAATAGTCCATCAAGGACAGTGCTGACCCCTGTAAGGGGCCTGTTTCTTTTTTTGGCTGGTTCGAATCTGGCTGGACGCTTTGGCGGTATCCTCTTTTTTCTCTCCACTAGGGTGTTCGGGGAAGGTTGGTTCGAAAAACAACTGTTCGGCTTGCCAAGCGCTTTCCATGGCACGGTATTTCTGTACCAAGTCGGATAGCTCAGCAAAGTTACGAATCTATCGGCGAGCCAGGGCGTTGAGAATCCCTTCATCATGGCAATTACGACTGAAGGTTTCCATTATCTCTTGGTCACTAAGACCTTTTTCTCTGCTTCTAGCGGGTAGGAGTCTAGCCCAAAAATGGTGAACTGATTCTCCTGGTATTGTATAATATCCCGTAAGTCCGAAGACATGGGCTTTGGTGTGATACTAGGATGATCGACTTGGGTGGTGGGTAGGAAAAAATCGACTCCACACCACACTGTGTGTTCGAAAAAAACGGACTACGAATTGTGTAATAGATCTAGGACCGATAATGGTCCTTCTCCGGGGTAGATTCCAGCATCCGGTTTGCAAACAAAGTCTTGGTGATCGGAGACTGGGGTATAAACCGTTTTTAATTCCGGCTGTTGGGACGAGCCCTCAACCGTACACTCAACGGTAGCGACAAGGTGGGTGACCGTGGGGACGTTAAGATCCCTATCGTCGGGTTTAATCCCGAGCCGATCATAGACCGGAATCTAGTCATCTGACATACGCATGGTCTCAATCTGATCGAACAGCTCGTTTAAAAACGAGGCGATGGCAGGATGCGCTGAAGCGAGTGGAGTTAATATGCGGCGTGGAGGTTCCGGAGCCGTGCGAAAGTGGGTCCGGGTTCCGTCTAGCCGTGGTGGGTCTAGTCACACTGGCCGGATTGAGCGTTCCAGACCGCCCGGAGGTGACTACTCCATTGGAGGTGAGGCCCAATATCTTCGGTGTTGAGGCGTCGAGACCTATAGGCTCTCCCTCAAGGGTCGATGGTTCCATTAAAACAAGTTCTCCCTATGAATCAACGATGAACTCTAAGGTTCCGACCTTGATTCTTTGATCGGGGGGAAAGTTTCTGATCTGGCCAAGGTGGCAGATTAGGTCGGCGTCCGACAAAACATCACCTCCTATGAGAGTCTGATCGGGGCTAGAATCCCCTGTATGCAGATCTCATTGCTCGTGACAAGGTGAGACATTGATTCCTTTGGTGATCACAGTGGAACTCTCAATGAAAGCACCAATGTCGGTGTCAAAACTGGTGTATCTCGGGTAGGGGATCCCGAATTGTGAGACTGGGAGCGATGGAAACAGGAGATGAGGGAGACAAGGTTTACCCAGGTTCGGGCCTTCCTATGGAGGTAATACACTACGTCCTGCTTGATTGTATGGATGATATATGGGTTACAGAGTTGATCTACCTCGAGATCGAATAGCTAAATCCCAAATGAGTTGTTCTATATCTACAACCTAAAACCCTCTGGCTTATATAGATGCCAAGGGTACCTAGGGTTTACACATGGTCGGTTACACACCGAAGGAGAAAAACATGCCTATCTACAGTCGTCAACTTGGAGGACACGCCACGGTTCTCGAAGCTTCCATCCTGGCGACGGGCCCCTTGATCATCCAATGCTCACCTTGTGGCCCATATAGTCCGGCCCATGAGAGAAAGGTCCACCATCTGAGGACCTCTTAATCCAGGACTCCCTCACTCCGGGGGAGGGTTATATAGGTCGGGGAGTTTGGTTCCCGCGGCTCCCGGAGATAAGCTTCGATAGCTAGCCGCTACTGTCGCCAGAGCGGCAACGTGGCTATGTCTCCGCAGCTGGGAGCTAGTGGACAAGCTCCATACTTCTCCAGGAGGTGAGCTGGCGCGTGGGGTGGCTCGGGCGGCGCCGACCATGGCAAGAGCGGACGCAACCGCAGGCGTGCCGTCAAGGAGCTTGTTGTGGCGGTGTTGCGGGGCATGAGGAGGCGGTCGGAATGACTCTAGGAGCTCAAAGAGGTCAGAGTTGTGTCTCTACGAGAGAGCAAGGGTCAGGTGCGCGGGGTATGTGGATGTGGTGTCTCGGGTGCTCCTGGCTGCAATAAGGGCGCTCTAGGTGCGCTCTGGACATGCACGACAGGTGCTCGGCAGAATGCCAGAGCGTGCCATTGGGCTTGGATGAGGCTAGCAATTCACAAGGTCACTGGTGTGGTTGCTAGGGGTCTAACGGACATGGTAGTTTGGCAAGGTAGGCAAGTTTACAATGAATTGCCAAGGCCGTGTCAATTCTGGCCAGGCACAAAAGGTGTTCGACAAAATGCCATGGCCATCTAATAGGCTTTGCTGGCCACCAAATTTTCCAGGTTGGTGTCTCTTTATATGCACAATAATATGCTAAGGTTACTTTGGCCAAATAATAAACTTCTTAATGCAAATATCTCAAAACTTTGTTTCTGGACAGAAACTATAGGGCATTATTGCCTGAGCATAAAATGTCCTAATGAGTCTGATCTCTTGGACATAAGGGTTTGGTAGGGTGGACTACAAGCAGGAAAAATTCCAAAGTCACTAGGGCAAAATAAAATAGGGTTGTAGTACAAACTACCAAACTAGACCAGAACGTAAATGAGGATGAATTACTCAAATTTTCCAAAACATCAAGTTGGGTTTTTGCATAAAAGTGATCCAGGGACATTACATAACATCTACAAATTTTTGTGGGATTTATAATTGAATTTATAAAAGGGTTGTGCAAGAGAAGCTTTTAAAAGGATGGAAATGCTATTAAAAGGAATTAAAACTTGACTAGTTTTATTATAAAAATAATTCCACTAGTTCTACTAAATGAAATAAAATTCTTTAATAAACATTCAAGTCCCACAATATTATTCAAAAAAATTCTAATAGGAGGGAATAATTTTCACAATCCACAGAAAATGAGTGATTCTGAAACCAATAGAAAATCCAGAAAAATAAAAAAATTATATTCCTGGCAAAATTTTAATTAATAAAAACATGATTAAATTTGTGGGGTGTTACATTAGTCCCAAAAATGATATGAAACAACATATAATTGCATATAAAGTATCCAAGATTGATAATATAATAGCATGAAACAAGCAGAAATTATAGATGTGTTGGAAACATATCATTTAACATCTTTCTTTTCCATAAGATATTTAATAGCAGCATGATTGGTATGAATTATTACTTTAGAATCAACAATATATGATCTGAATTTATTACATGCAAACACAAATGCTAAAATTCTTTCTCAGTAGTAGGATAATTCTTTTGAGCACTGTCTAGGGTTTTACTAGCATAATGAATAACATTCAATTCCTTATCAACTCTTTGTCCGAGAACAGGATGAACAACATAATCACTAGCATCACACATTATCTCAAAGGGTAGGTTCCATTCAGGTAATTGAACAATGGGTGCAGAAATTAAGGATTCCTTAAGTATTTCAAAGGCTTCTACACAATCATCATAAAAACAAATAGAACATCTTTCTGCAAAACATCGGTAAAAGGCCTAAAAATTTAGAGAAGTCTATTATCAACCTTCTATAGAAACCAGCATGACCAAGGAAACTTGTAATACCTTCGGTATCTTTATGATATGGCATTTTCTCAGTTGGTTTAACTTTAGATTTATCTACCTCAATACATCTTTTGGAGATTTTATAACCACTGACTATACCTTTGGTCACCATAAAGTGGCACATCTCCCAGTTCAAGACAAGACTAGTTTCTTCGCATCTCTACATAACCTGCTCAAGGTTGGTTAACCAATCATCAAAAGTGGTTCTATAAATGGAAAAATCATCCATGAATGTCTCAACAATCTTTTCACAAAAGTCAGAGAATATAGCAATCATACATCATTCAAAGGTAGGAGGTGCATTGCATAAATCAAAAAACACAAGTCGATAAGCATATGTTCCAAAAGGACAAGTAAATGTGGTTTTCTATTGATGTATTTTGATATAGGTATTTGAGAGAAACCAGAATATCCATCTAGGAAGAAAAAATGTGTATCCCTATATAGTCTTTCTAACATTTGATCAGTAAAAGGCAAGGGGTAATGATCTTTTCTAGTATGTTTATTTAATTTTCCAAAATCAGTTACCATCTTATAACCATTTAAGATTATTTGCAGAGTAAGTTCACTTTTATCATTAGGAACAACACTAATGCCTCCTTTCTTAGGAACACAATGAACATGACCTACCCATCTACTACCATCTATAGGATAAAATATTCCCGCCTCTAGAAGCTTTAGTACTTCAAACCTTACCACATCCTTCATTTTGGGATTCGGACGATGTTGATGATCAACTATTGGTTTAGCATATGGTTCCATATTAATCTTGTGTTGTCATAAAGTGGGATTGATGTCCTTAAGATCATCAAGAGTATATCCAATTGTCACATGGTGCTTCCTCAGAATTTTATGTAATCTCCTTTCTTCGTGTTGTCGGCGTTTTGGGACCAGGGGTACCCACACTTGCCTACCTATGGCCCAGCGCGTGGCATGCCACGACAGCCCGGTACAGCTCGGCAACAAGCCCCCCAAGTCAAGGCCCTCGTGAGAGCCCCCTGCCTTGCGAGGAGGACAACGCCAAGACCTCTGGAGAAGTGGCATCCCCCAGGTTGCCTCCCACGGAGCAGAGATTCATGTGCATGTCCTCGGGCTCCCGAGGCTGGGGTGACGTGGGTTCTGACAGCAGAGCCAGGTGGTGCCAACGGGCAGAGAGGGGGACGGTTTCCTCTTTCATTCTAAAGAGGCAAGGACGTACGAGGGTTCCCAACGAATCCCCTGAAGGTTTCCTTCCCAGTGCAACGAGACCAAGACCATGAGTTCAGTAGGACGTATGTCATCACCGAGCCCACCGCTACGTCTTGAGGCGAAAACAACCTTTAGTCAGGATAAGATGTACCTCATGTCCCCCTTTGAAATTGGCCGTTGTGGGATCCCTTCCCACCTATGCGATAAGGGAAGACGATCGTGGCCACTATAAATAGGGACGAACTCCTATCGGGAGGGGAGGTCAAACACACCACTTCATCACCGCCTAGAGCCCTTGTGGGGCCATCCCACCAATGTACTAGTTCATCCTCAGCCTCCTCGTGAGCCCAATCCACCACAAAGCAAGAATGGGGTTTTACACCACAAGGTGGCCCGAACCTGGGTAAATCCTCGTGTCCACTTTCTTATATGCACTCGTTAGTCTAGGCCATAGGGTGGAGACTTTGAGACCTGAGCCGGTCGAGATCTACGCACATGCCTTGGTGTTCGAACCTTGTTGGGTTTTGCGGAGCCCCGATTCCGACATTTGGTGCTCCAAGTAGGGCTGTGTCATGATATTCCTTTGGTTCCACTTCGTCTCTGCTCCGCCACTCCCATGGATGATGCCTGCCGAGTCCATGCCGAGCGCCGAGCAGCCCGCGTTGCCCAGACGCCACCCGTGTGCCACGGCGCCTCATGCCGCTCCTCCTCTTCCACGACAAACACTTCTACCGGGCGGGCTGCTTGCGGGCAGCAGGACTTACCGTTGCCACCCTCTGAGCGGCAGGACATCTATAGCGCCACTCTCTCCCCCGTTCTTTCCGCGGCATCGTCCTCCCACTGACGTCGCGGACCGGCGAACGCACCGACTATGCTTCTCATGGGGCACGAACTACTGCATTACCACCCCAACGACGATCACTCCAAAGACTGGCTTAGTCGCGTCGTGGAGCCCGCCGACGCTGCTAGTGAAGCCCCAGCGCCTGCTCGCTCGCCCCGCCCCCCACTCTTCCAGGTGAGTGATGTGGCTCATGGCACGCCACCTCCTCCTTCCCTACGAAGGGATGACCGCGGGACCAGGTGTGAAGCATGACCCCACGAACCGCCATGTGGGGCGCCGGCGCATCCACGGGACGACATGAGCTGCCAGATGACTTCACGGCTGCAAGACGACACCCGCGTGCTTCCCTCGAAGTTCAACATGGCGAACAAGTGCACCAAGGCCGAGGCAGGCCGCACCTTCCTCTGCGTTCACCCGGAGGTAGACCACGAGGACAAGAAGGCCAAGTCCTAGGAGGCAAAATGCAAGGGCCCCACTATGCTGGCGGCTGCACCCTAGGTGAAGCGCAGTCGAGGCCCAAAGGAGCCCCCAGGGGCAGCCGCCCGTTCTGTGTCTTCCACTACACCAACACCCACAACACAACAGCAACCTAGAGCTCAGGGAGCTCCGTGGCAAGCACTTCTACCGCCGCCCCGACCGTGGCAACCATGGCAATGGGCATGGGAAGGACCGTCATAGGAACCGCTGGGACAATCGCAACCAATGATAGAACTGGCGAGACCAGCCTCGCGAGGATCGCTGGCAAGGTGAGCCTCACGATGGACCTTGGCATGATCATCCTCGGGAGGCCCGCACTCAGGACAGGGCCGACCTTCCTCCGCGGCCGCCGCCACCAAGCAAGAGCGACGACCGGCATGATGATGGGGCTGGGGGCTTCCAGGAGCCCCGCACGATCACTTGCGTCATGGGCGGTGCACAGGCCCCGGCCCCCAACCGCGCCGTCAAGCAGCTCCTGTCCAAGAGCCGCCTCGGGGCTGGAGCCCCCACCGTCGATGTCTCTGGTCCCACGTCCACAGCTCGGGCGCCTCCCCCTCCCGCATAGGAAGGAGCGCCTGTAGGAGATATGCCCTAGAGGCAATAATAAATGTTATTGATTATCTCCCTGTTCATAATTAGGTTTATGTTCCATGCTATAACTGCTATGGTTCTTGAGTCTACAATAACCACGAGGCTTGAAGGAAGACTCATATGCACGTGTGGAATAATAAACGATAAATTGTATTCCTAGTCTGGCCTCTAAGACTGGCTAGAGTATTGCATGATGATCCTGTTTTCCTGATCATGGGCATGGCTATGCCGGCAATTTTGAGGGCACAATGTTAGAAGAACATTTGTGTTGAATCGACACGAATTGATGTTATGCTATGAGATACATTCGTCATAAGTTAATGGTAAATAACATAGAGAAGTTAATGTTTGCATAATTCCTTAGACCATGAGAGTATTGAGTTTCTTCATGCTTGCTTCATGAACTTTGGGGTTTGTTAAACGTCATCCGTAAATGGGTGACTATTACGGCGGCTTACGGGTTCATGGAAAAGTATGTCAAGTAACTTGATAGCTCAAGATTGGGATTTGCTCCTCCGACGATGGAGAGATATCTCTGGCCCTCTCGGTGTTACGGTATCCACCATCGTCTGGCCAGACACTTTGTGATTTGATCATGGGGATGCCGGAACACTGGAACGAGAAAAGAGAACAATACCAGCAACGAGGTAACTGGCATAGTGGACAAGTTGTTGATCCACGGGGATGCCAACATGTCTCACCTTGGGTATTTGTAACATATCGCGAAGCAACAGGAATAGCACACGGCAACTGGAGGTTCACTCGAATATTCATTCGTGTGGGTATAGGGGTCAATATGGGTGTCCACGGCTCCGATGTTGATCATTGATCGGAAGGGGTTACGGGTCATGTCTATGCTTCACCGAACCTATAGGGTCACACGCTTAAGGGTCATCTATCTGCTGAATACTAGACAGGGAGTTTGAGAGAAAATCATCGAAAAAGTTTCGGACACCGGAAAAGTTTCGGACGGCGGAAAACTTCCGCAAGGAGAACACCGGAATAGTTTCGGTAAAACTGAAAAATTGTTTCAGGGGATACCATTAAGTCAAATTGGTTTCGGCACATGCCTGATAATTCTTGGAGGGTGCCAGCATCATTCTGGAAACTTTTGGGAATTTTCTGGAAGAAAAACCCGAAATGTTCCGGAGCTGCCGGAACCGCTTCAGATGCTTTTCGCAGATGAAAATCACTAAACCGGAATTGTTTCGAAAAGTGTTGAAAATTATTTTAGTGGGTACTGGAAATGTTCTAAGCCCACGTAAATATTTTCAGTTCGATCAGACGCTGAAAAATGTCATCGTGAATAGTGAAATCAGCTTTATGGTTACTTTCTGGAAAGCCACCTTTTTGGGCTTTTGCTCCAAAATATCTTGGAGATGACATGGATGGATGTGGCTGAAATTTCAGCCCCTCCACCCCTCCTTCTCCTATAAATAGAGGTGGAGGGGGCAGCCCAAAACTCATCCCTTCTCACATACAAGTGCCATGCATGATCTGGCTTCTTCTCTCCCTCCCAGTGAAATAGTTTTGTAGAGCCGAAAGGCTGTCTGGGTTCCGGCAGGAACTAGTTCTGGACGGCGAAGCCCTGCCGGATAGATGACACCGTATGTGTGCAACTTTGTAGAGAGATCGTAGTTTCGGTCTTAGTTCGAGAGTGCCTCCCGAAGGGCTGTCTGTGTGACCGTCCGAGTTTTGGAGGTCCTCCCGAAGGGCTCTCCGAGTGACTATCCAAGTTTTGGAGGTCCTCCCGAAGGGCTGTCCGCGACACCGTCCGGGGGACTGTGTGACCGCCTCCCGGAGGGCTGTCCGAGGGGCATATGAGGGTATACATCCTCGCGGTTGGGAGGTTGTAAATCCTAGCTGCGGGGATCTGCACCGCCGTTCGTCATCGACTCTACTTCCACTGCGCTACGAGTCGGTAACGAAAATGATCAAACCTTGTATGCAGTCTCCATAGTGGTCCTGGGCTGGTGCGTAGGTCGGGAAAATTTTGTTTTCTGCTGCGTTACCCAATAGTGGCATCAAGAGCCGTGCTATGCGTAGATGCAGGTTGCGATCTAGAATACATAGAGATGTATGGGTGTTGCACAATATAATTAGGTAGTAGATGAGATCTATTGCTGAAAATTATTTGTGCGGGTAGCATATGTAATTTTCTACCCGATGTTCCTTTTGCTTCCCCTGAATTTGCATAGTCCTGATCTTGACGGAATGGTCGAATCTCACAAAGTTCTGGCAATCTGCGATCCTTTCATGCTGCTCCTGAGTATGCTGATTGACAGATCAACGATGTGCTAACAGTTCTTTGGGTTCCACCATAGTTGAGAAAGATGGATGTTTCATAGATGAAAGGGCAATGCAGATGTGATCTGCACAGGGGTCACGCGTATGACGAAGTTTAGTATGGGGCTCGAGATTTTATCTCGTGTTTTATACACCCTGGAAAGTTAATCTAGCAACTTGAATTATCATACTTGATGATGGACGTTGGTATATTTGGTTTGTTTCAAAACCTTAGAAGCCACGTAAAACAAGTTTTTGCATGAACCGATTAGAGGCGTCTAACTTGGTTTTGCAGGATGGTTTGCATGTGCATATGATGTGGTATAGCAATGCTCATATTAATTTGATTATGTATGGGATGACTATATGATGTAATATTAACATGACCTGCGTGTCATGATTCGGCATGATGGCTGGAGCCATGTGATTGTCACTTTAATGACCTGCGTGTCAACCTTAAGTAATGCACTTATTTTATTAGCTATAGAGATAGCAATATTATTTGGTGCATCGACAAGGTGGTGACAATCTTCGCAAAGGTGAACACCGACGCGAATGCCGAAGACGAAGGAATGAAAGACTTCTCCGTTAGAAAGGGCTATACCATATCATGCTATTATGAATTACCTGAGATGTTTATCCCTCTTGATGCACCCTTCTTGATTGCGCGGTAGTCGCTTTTTATTAGGGTGATCTCTCACAAAATATCAAGTAGTTAGTGTTCTCCCAAGTGTAGCACCGTCACGGCACCTATCTCTTCAGGGTATCACATGGTTACATGGGTACGAACGATTAGAGAAGTGTGAGGCGGGTGAGTTGAGACCTCGCAGCGAGATCACTTGGTTGTCTTGACGTTCAGGCATGAAAGTCATGAGCTCAGAACACACGCATCGAAAGATGAACAAGAGTCACATAGAGATGTGATTGGCAAGTTGGCCTACCAATTGAAATTCTCGTCACTTGAGATGGTTACATCCTTGACGTTGAATTGAAAGTTGGGTCTTGCATCACTCAAAATCAATTATGAGGGATATTGATTTGAGTGGGAGCGCACTATAGAATTAAATTTTTTTAATTCTCAGTGCAATTAATTTTGAACAATGTCTAAGTGTGATTTGCATAATAGTTGTAGAATAATGGCTCGCGTTTCCACCTTTCCTATTAAAATTGAATAGCTGTTAAATATCTGGCTAAAACTTTACGGTTGGTAACGTAATGTGAGGATTGTCCTCAAGAGTGCCGAGAAGGAATTTGTCCTATCGCATGATTTTGGTATTCTCCCGCTAATGCTATGGATCATGTGACTCTAGTCCTTCGATCCAAAAGCTAGAAATCCTTTTCAGTTAAAGTGCAATATGTTTGTTTCCATGAGACCTGAACTTTGAAAGTTTGGATAGTTATGTGATATTCATGGAATCTGAAAATCATTTTCAGAGACAGACAAAGGCTAAAAGATATGAGATATCCAAAGCAATGTTTGTTTGCAAACTATTAGTAAAGAAGTTTACTATGCATTAGACTGATAAGAGAGGGATCCAGGAGAACGCCTGTCATATAATGAAAGGTGAATAAAACAACAACTTAAAGAGAACGGAAGTGTCCGAAGGGTGTTAGTGAGACTTTCACGCCTAGGAAGTCCAGGGCTAATGCCACTCTTAAGTTGGATGCCTCTTCTGAGAGTAGGAGAAACACTGAAAAGTTAAACTGTTAGAAGTATAATGGCAAAAGGAAAGAAGACTGGAATATCCAGCTCATGTATGAATGTCATACAAGTTTTTGATGTATAGAAGGCTGGTCAAAGATATAGTTCTTGGGAATTATGGTTAAACATGTTAATCATTAATTCTTCGGTATTGTGAGTTAATCACAAAGATACCCGCTCGATTGCATTCTGTTGCAACTCGATGAAGAACTACTGTGGCTTGAAAGACTAGCCAGGGATGAGGTTTAGATACACGCAGGGAACATAGTAAATGTTACTATGCCTTCCATCGGTGTATTCCCTATGTATTTACTTTCATAATTCATTTAGAGTTTCACACTCTAGCCCTTTGCATAAGGTATCTTGCAAGAAGGTTGTTCATAAGATAACTTTTGATGTTCGGTGTTATGAATAACAAAGGGCCATACTTCCATTATGAATGAGACGTATGCTATGAATATTGATAATAATACAGTACCTCTATATTTACTTTCATAATTCATTTAGAGTTTCACACTCTAGCCCTTTGCATAAGGTATCTTGCAAGAAGGTTGTTCATAAGAGAACTTCTGATGTTCGGTGTTATGAATAACATAAGGTCCATACTTCCATTATGAATGAGACGTATGCTATGAATATTGATAATAATACATTACCTCTGGGTTTACTTTCATAATTCATTTTAGAGTTTCATACACTCTAGCCCATTGCACCATGTTTGTTGCAATAGAGTTGTTCATAAAAACAACAATTGTTGTTCAGTATTATGAATAAAATGAAGGGCCATGCTTCCATCCTAGATGGGATGTATGTTATGAATATTGATGGTTATATGATACATCCATAAACACTAAAGCTAAGTGTCACAAGACTAAAAGAATACCACACAAGTGTGGCACTGCATTTGGTCACATTGGAGAAACCCGCATGGAAAATTCCATTATGATGGATTTTGAAGTTGTTTGATTTTGAATCATCTGACACTTGCAACTTTCCTCCAAAAAGTGAAGTGACTGAAATACCGTTCATAGGCCATAAGGAACGAGCAAAGAACATATTGGTGATCATACATTATGATATATGTAGTCCAATAAATGTTGTTGCAAGTAGTGGATTTATCTATCTTTAGAAATGACTCAAGTAGACATATGGATATTTACTTGATGAGACGTAAGTCTGGATCTTTTGAAATCATTCGAAAGGTTTTCAAAAATGAAGTAGAAGTTATTGTAACAAGAAAGGTATGTTTCTGCGATTTGATTGCGGAAAGGAATTGAGTTACAAGTTTAGCGAATGTCTGATGAGTTGTGAAAAGAGTTTCATAACTTGCACCTCCTGGAACACCACTGCAAGTGGAAAGTCCGTGAAGATGTAATCAAACCATTTATGACATGGTAAGATCAAAGATGACATAAATAGATTTGCCATTATCCCTTTTATAGAGTGATGCTTTAGAGACTACGGCTTTTACACTGAAAAGAGATCCATTAGGTCTGTTGAAATGACGCCATGGTATGGTATGCCCAACCATGTTATATCTTTTCTTAACATTTGGAATATGGGGCTTGTGTAAAAGGTTACAAACCTATTCCAAATCAGACAAGTGCTACTTTGTAGGGTTATCCCAAGTCATTGGGTATTCCCCCACCACTATACTGAGGCAAAGGGTTTTGCCACAAAACGGTATGCTTTTAAAGAGAATAGTTCTTACAAAAGGTGAGTGGGAGGACAGTGCAACTCGACGAGATAACCAGTATCTTCGTCATCGGTTCAAAGGAAAGAAACCCTGGAAGTGATTCCATTGTTTTCCTACTACGACTGATATGGAAGTATCTACAATAAAATGTATGGACTTCGGTCGAACGTGCAGCTGAACCACGTAGGCAAAGCTCGTGCAAACCTATCAAGTGCGCAAAGGAGATATTATTGTTAGACAACAGTATACCTACAATACACAAGGAAGCATTGATGGGCCCTAACTCCGGGATTGGCTAAATGCCAATACAATCCGAGATAGTTTCCATATAAGTGATTCAAGATTAAAACCTTGATACACCTTTCAGAGGACTTAGAGTCTAACGAATATTTATGGAACTAAAAACTGATACAGATAAAAATGTTTTATCCATAAAGCTCGACTTGTTGAAATAACAAGTTCAAGGAGTTGACTACGATGAGGTTGTTTCACCGTAGCGATGCTTAAGGTCGGTTCGGGTTGAACTAGCAATTAATACATATATCAATCATGAGATATGAAACATGGATGACAAAAGGATTTCCATTTGATCGAAATGAAACCTAGGGCTTGTATGTGATACAGTCCAAAGTAATTTGTCGATCCAGAGGATGCTAGTAAGTATGCAAACTTCAGAGTTCCAGCAATGGACAGAAGAGAGCAAAATGGAGTTGGAATCTTCGTGGTTTGATGAAATGGTCAAAAAGGGTTTTTTACTTCATCAATGGGTAACGAAGATGCTTGTGATTCAAGAAAGTAAGTGGGAGCATAATAGTATTTCTAAAACGTTGTGTGCTTGACACATTGTTAATTGGAAATGAATTTCTTGACACAAATTAAGACTTCATTTGAAAATAGTTTTTCGATGAAGTGCTTAGGCTAAATAGCCTCAATATTAGGCATGATGATCTATGCAGATAGATTTACCTAATGGGGCTAAGCTATGAATACATATTGACAAGATGCTAAAACTTTTTAGCATTTAAAACGCCAAGGAGTGATTCTTGCCGAAGTCACATGGAAAGAATTTTTGCAAGACTCGGTGTCCTAAAACACTGATGAGTAAAATACATGATGGAGATTCCACACACTCTTGTGTTTGGATTAATCATGTATTCCATGGTATGTAAAACAACCAGATATGTCCGATACTCCAAAGTTGTTGTGAGTATGGATACCAAAGTATCAAAGTACTGATCATAGGACAACAGTGAAAGATGTCATTAAGTGCTAGAGTAGTACCAATGACATGGTTTCTCGCAAGAAGAGATTATGAAGTGCTCGTTGTAAGTAATTACATCGATACAGTCTTCATCGATGCTCCATGCGATTTTTGATTTAAGTTAAGGGTTTTGTGTAATACACAATATGGTGACGATAGTTGGAAATTGTTCCAAACAAGATATTGTGGCGAATTCTATAACAAAGGCTAAGTATGTTGACGCTTTGGAAGCGACAAAGAAGTTGTTGAATCATATAGTTCATTCATGAACTTAGTATGGTTCCAAGATGGCTTTGGTCTATGAGACACTATTGCAGATAGTTGCTCCATAGCTCAGTCTGAGGAATCAGGTTTCGACCAATGATTCACACATATGCAAAGCCAAGTTCACACAAAATACGAATTTTGTGATAGCGTGAAACGCGAGGATATGCAGAGTTACACACGGAGCTGAAGTTGTCAGATCCGTTGGACATCAGGCTATACAACAAGCGAAGCATATTTTACACCAGTATGCCATAGGTGTAAAGTACATTAGCATTGACTGGATTATTGACTCTAGTGCAAGTGGGAGTCTGTAGGAGATATGCCCTAGAGGCAATAATAAATGTTATTGATTATCTCCCTGTTCATAATTAGGTTTATGTTCCATGCTATAACTGCTATGGTTCTTGAGTCTACAATAACCACGAGGCTTGAAGGAAGACTCATATGCATGTGTGGAATAATAAACGATAAATTGTATTCCTAGTCTGGCCTCTAAGACTGGCTAGAGTATTGCATGATGATCCTGTTTTCCTGATTATGGGCATGGCTATGCCGGCAATTTTGAGGGCACAATGTTAGAAGAACATTTGTGTTGAATTGACACGAATTGATGTTATGCTATGAGATACATTCGTCATAAGTTAATGGTAAATAACATAGAGAAGTTAATGTTTGCATAATTCCTTAGACCATGAGAGTATTGAGTTTCTTCATGCTTGCTTCATGAACTTTGGGGTTTGTTAAACGTCATCCGTAAATGGGTGGCTATTACGGCGGCTTACGGGTTCATGGAAAAGTATGTCAAGTAACTTGATAGCTCAAGATTGGGATTTTCTCCTCCGACGATGGAGAGATATCTCTGGCCCTCTCGGTGTTACGGTATCCACCATCGTCTGGCCAGACACTTTGTGATTTGATCACGGGGATGCCGGAACACTGGAACGAGAAAAGAGAACAATACCAACAACGAGGTAACTGGCATAGTGGACAAGTTGTTGATCCACGGGGATGCCAACATGTCTCACCTCGGGTATTTGTAACATATCGTGAAGCAACAGGAATAGCACACGGCAACTGGAGGTTCACTCGAATATTCATTCGTGTGGGTATAGGGGTCAATATGGGTGTCCACGGCTCCGATGTTGATCATTGATCGGAAGGGGTTCCGGGTCATGTCTATGCTTCACCGAACCTATAGGCTCACACGCTTAAGGGTCATCTATCTGCTGAATACTAGACAGGGAGTTTGAGAGAAAATCATCGAAAAAGTTTCGGACACCGGAAAAGTTTCGGACGGCGGAAAACTTCCGCAGGGAGAACACCGGAACAGTTTCGGTAAAACTGAAAAGTTGTTTCAGGGGATACCATTAAGTCAAATTGGTTTTGGCACATTCCTGATAATTCTTGGAGGGTGCCAGCATCATTCTGGAAACTTTTGGGAATTTTCTGGAAGAAAAACCGGAAATGTTCCGGAGCTGCCGGAACCGCTTCAGATGCTTTTCGCAGATGAAAATCACTAAACCGGAATTGTTTCGAAAAGTGTTGAAAATTATTTTAGTGGGTACTGGAAATGTTCTAAGCCCACATAAATATTTTCAGTTCGATCAGACGCTGAAAAATGTCATCGTGAATAGTGAAATCAGCTTTATGGTTACTTTTTGGAAAGCCACCTTTTTGGGCTTTTGCTCCAAAATATCTTGGAGATGACATGGATGGATGTGGCTGAAATTTCAGCCCCTCCACCCCTCCTCCTCCTATAAATAGAGGTGGAGGGGGCAGCCCAAAACTCATCCCTTCTCACATACAAGTGCCATGCATGATCTGGCTTCTTCTCTCCCTCCCAGCGAAATAGTTTCGTAGAGCCGAAAGGCTGTCTGGGTTCCGGCAGGAACTAGTTCTGGATGGCGAAGCCCTGCCGGATAGATGACACCGTATGTGTGCAACTTTGTAGAGAGATCGTAGTTTCGGTCTTAGTTCGAGAGTGCCTCCCGAAGGGCTGTCCGTTTGACCGTCCGAGTTTTGGAGGTCCTCCCGAAGGGCTGTCCGAGTGACAATCCAAGTTTTGGAGGTCCTCCCGAAGGGCTGTCCGCGACACCGTCCAGGGGACTGTGTGACCGCCTCCCGGAGGGTTGTCCGAGGGGCAGATGAGGGTATACATCCTCGCGGTTGGGAGGTTGTAAATCCTAGCTGTGGGGATCTGCATCGCCGTTCGTCATCGACTCTACTTCCGCTGCGCTACGAGTCGGTAACGAAAATGATCAAACCTTGTATGCAGTATCCATAGTGGTCCTGGGCTGGTGCGTAGGTCGGGAAATTTTGGTTTTCTGCTGCGTTACCCAATAGCGCCCGATGCCTCACTCAGGACGGGCTCGAGGGCTTCCACTTGGAGAGCTCATGACCTGACCAGCACAACGGGGGAGGAAGTCAGGCACCATCCGGAAGCATGCTTCTACGCACGACCCCGTGAGCAAGGAGCAAGGCGCGAGGCGCCAGGAGCATGAGAGTCCGGTGTTCCCAAGGGTGGCAAGCAGCAGAAGACACAGGTCGCATGAGCCCCGCGAGGTGCTGGGGCACCGCGGGTCCTCAAGGCGTAAGGATGCCGACCGAACCCCCCACATGCAGATGGACCCCCGCGGCACGTGTCATCAAGCGGCCAGCAACTCCATCGGCAGCACGGCCATCAGGTGACCTTTTGAATACATAACGGATTCCCCTAACCCCCCACTCGAGATGGTATTGTTTTTCTAAGCCTCAAGCTCCGACGCATCTCTGCTACCGGGGGTTGTCTTGCCCCCACGACCGCTCCATGATGGTTCTGCACGGGGAATGGGCACGACGTATGTGTAGGACTTGTCCTCGCAGTGAATCGATGAAAAATCTAAGTACTGGAGATCTGACCCATGAGCTGGCCACCTGTGTTGGTTATCTACCTGAGTGTCATGCCCCCTCGGTGAACTGTTGCGGGCAGAGGAATGGAAGACGTCTTGGCTCACGCTGCCGCAGAGCGGGCAACTTGCCCCATGCAGACATGCCTTACGGACACGTAGGGTCCTCCATGTCGCTCATGTTTGGGGCATAGGGGCATGCATCCTTTGAACACGCAACTTTTGAACAATGTCTCCCCTGCAGACATGCCCTTACGGGCGCGCAGGGCATGCCACGACGCCCATGATTGGGTCGTAGGGGCATGCAACAACATTCCTGTGGCCACACGGTGTACGATGGTGCTTGTACATGGACCGCAGGGGCGCAGTGCTACCTTGCGCACTCCTGCATCGAAATGTGCGGGAGCATTTGAGGACCAGGTTAGGAACTCCTGAGCCTTGTGCCTGAGGTATGAACAACGTCTCTCCTGCATACGTGCCCTTACGGACGCACGGGGCATGCCACGGCGCTCATGTTTGGGTCGTAGGGGCACGTAGTCGGTCAACGCGCAAATAGTGGACAAATGGTTCTCCTGTAGACGTGCCCTTACGGATGCACAGGGTGCGCCACGACGCTCATGTTTGGGCCGTAGGGGCACGCAACCGCATCCCTATAGCCACACAATGTACAACGGCGCTTGTACACAGGCCATAGGGGTGCTGCCCCAACTTGCGCGCCCTTGTACCAAAATGTGCGGGGGCATTTGAAGACTCGTTTAAGAACTCGTGAGCCTTGTGCCTGGGGTATCCACCCAATTATCACCGCTGTGACACTCTCATGTAATAATGAGTTAGGAGTTGTACACGCTCCGGACCCCCCAAAGTGGAACCCATGACGAGTCGTGTTGTAGCCGTGGAGGGAAGGGCTCCCACCCACGCCAAGTGGAGGACCCCATGCTCCATTCTAGGGAGAAGACAAAACACATACGGGGGTCACTCCCCCTGTCTAAGTATGGTGTCAGTGCTTGGGTCTGCCCCGGTGACACTGGAAGTTTAGAGACCGAACTTCGTCTCATGGGCATATCGCTCGCATATCACCCCACCGGGGTCTTGAGGCCCACCACTCTCGCGTAACGCCCGAATGCAAGCGGGGATGCGCATAACATTTGGAGCAAGATAATTTCCTTGTAGGACCTTAATTTGGATGCCTCACGGGGCAGGCCTCGCAAGCAACCCTCTTCCTAGTGCGAGCCGCCCGTGTGCCCATGACGGACCCCAAACGCCATGCCTCAGGAGCCCTTGCGACCTCAACACTTGAGCCTAAAGTACGCAAACCCTCTTGCTGCACTCGCAGGACCGGCATGGATGCTACGGGAAAGTAAAAACAACAAAGAAGGAGGGGAACTTGGCTCTTGCAGCATCGCCCTCGAGAGCCCGACGCTGGTGCGGCATAGCTTCACGGATGAGGCCGTCGCAAGGGCACCAGCCTCGCGGGGGTCAAGCGAGCAACCAACGCCGGGAGCCACGTGGCGTTCCAGGAGGCCCCCTGGGAAGAGTCCGAGGCGAAGCAGCAGCCCTATAAGGTGAGCACAGGTACAACGAGGCGCATGGGGGATGCTACCCCGTGGCCTCCATCACGCGCTAAAAGCAAGGACCTTAGGAGCCACTCACCGCAGACCCCTGCCGGCCGGGGCGTAGGAGGCGCATAAAGAAAACCAAAAACCATACGAAGGAAATAAAGATGTTCAAAGCACGACGGGCAACTCCTACACAAAAGCAAAGGTATCATACAATGTTTAACACCCCACAGGGGACAAATGATTCATGATGCAACAGGAGTAAAGGAAAAGAAGCTCAGGCAGAGGAGGCATTGTCTCCGTCGTGGCTCCTGGAGGACTCTTTGCCGGAGCTTCCACCCCCCTCGAACGGCGCCTCCGGGGCCGCTTGATTTGGGACTCTACGTGCTCGCGCACCTCATCACTGAGAGGCCTCTAGAGTGCCTCAGGCACCGCCTCCATCGTGCGGGAGAGGTCGAACGCGAGGGCATGGCAGCGCAAGTTGGAGAAGATGCACGTCAATGTGTTGTCCAGGAGGTCGCGTGCACTGGACTCGACCTCCTCATCCACCTGGGAGACGTCATACTCAAGCGCCTCCATCACCTTTTAGAAGAAGGTGAGGTATCCCCAGTCATCGTGCGCACACAGCAACAGGGGGGCTTCTCTGACAAATCGGCAGACCGTGCTGTGTGTGCGGTGAGCGATGTCCAGGTGCTGCTTGGCGCGCTGCGCCTCCATCATATTCGTGTGCGCCGTGTAGTCCTTGACTGCCTCGACAGTGTTGGCAGCCTCCTTAACTTGGGCATGGAGTGATGTCAACTCTGCCTTGGCGTCCTCCTCGCCCCGCAGCGCTGCTTGAGGAGCAGCCTCGACATTTAGTAGCTGGGTCCTGAGGGCGTCCGCATCCCCCTGGAGTGTGTCGAGCATGCGCCTCTTGGGCGTGGGCGCCCTAGGGAAGGTTGGCGATCAGACTCGATAGGATAGACAAGATGCACAAGAAAAGCAGAGGTGATGGCGCACTTACTCATCGATGGCGGTCCAGCGCCGGCGTGCCTGGACCGGCTTCAAAGGGTGGCCCCCGCCACCCCCCTGAGGCGGTGGCGGTGCCGATGACCCCGCTCATGCTCCGGCGCCTGCAACACTTCCCATGGACGCCATTGGAGGAAGGAAGGGGGAGAAGGTGGTTTTCCATTGAGGAGGATGGGCAGCAATGGAAAGAGGTGAACAAGAAGACAAGCAAGGATGGAACTGCCCCTCGGGTGAGGCAGATTTATAGGCGCAACTGCAATCCTGAGGCATCATGGGGAGCGGAGGCGATGTGAGCTCCTCGGGCGCCACGTGTCATACTCGGCTCGTAGGCGGCTCTACCTCGCGTCGCCTGGGTTCCCCTAACGGGTCACTTCAGCGTGGGCCTAGGGTGACAGGAGAGCAGGGAGGCAACGTCAATCGAGAGAGAGCAATGATGATCAACCCGGTGCACAGACTATGAATAGACTTGACTCAAGGCAGTTCCCGAGGCCCCACAGAGGGGGAGGAGTCCAGCGGCCTTCTAGGCGCCTCGCATTGGGCCCATAGGTGATTTGGGGCCCGCGGCACTTTGCCCTTCGCTCCTTACCTTCGCTTCAAAGCCACGGCTGGCACGCCTTGGGCCCAGGGGATACTGTCGGTGTTTTGGGACCAGGGATACCCAGACTTGCCTGCCTGTGGCCTAGCGCGTGGCACACCACGACAGCCCGGTACGGCCCGACAACAAGCCGCCCAAGTCAAGGCCCTCGCGAGAGCCCCCCGACTCATGAGGAGGATAACGCCAAGACCTCCGTAGAAGTGGTATCCCCCAGGCTGCCTTCAGAGGAGCAGAGATTCCTATGCTAGTGCCCGGCCTCTCGAGGCCGGGGTGACGTGGGTTCTGACAGCAGAGCCAGGCAGGCGCGAGCGGGCGTAGAGGGAGGATTGTTTCCTCTTTAGTGCTAAATAAGCAAGGATGTACGCTTGTTCCCAAGGAATCCCCCAAAGGTTTCCTTCCCAGTGCAACGAGACCAAGACCATGAGTTCGGCAGCACGTACGTCATCATCGAGCCCACCGTGGCATCATGACCAGAAGCTTTGCAGGCGAAGACCACCTTTAGTCAGGATAATATGTACCTCCTATCCCCCTTTGGAAGTGGTCGTTGTGGGATCCCTTCCTGCCTGTGTGATAAGGGAAGAGGGTCGTGGCCACTATAAATAGGGATGAACTCCTACCATAGAGGAGAGGTCGAACACAACAGTTCATCACCGCCTAGAACCCTCGTGAGGCCATCCCGCCACTGTAGTAGTTCATCCCTAGCCTCCTCATGAAGCCAATCCACCATAAAGTAGGAGTAGTGTTTTACACCGCAAGGTGGCCCGAACCTGGGTAAATCCTCGTGTCCACTTTCTTATATGCACTCGCTAGGCTAGGTCGTAGGGTGGAGAGTCTGAGACTTGAGCCGGTCGAGATCTACGCGCATGCCCCAGTGTTCGAACCTTGTTGGGTTTTGCGGAGCCCCAATTCTGACACATGCTCTGAAAGGTTAGCACTAAAATAATAGGATAGATCTTCTTTTCATCAAGATAAGCACATTGCAGTGTATTAGCTAGCTTGTTTAATTCAACACAGGATCACCCGTGAGAGAGGATCCCCCAAGGTTTCAACAAGAAAAGTATGTTTTAGAATAGGTGCTTGATTAAAGAATATATCATCTATTTCATTTCTTTCATTCATATGCATATCATTTTCATGGTCTAGCAAATATCGTTCTAAAGGATCGGTAGGAAGCACAACAATAGAAGCAAGACCAATAATTTTATCTTTTGTAGGCAATTCTTTATCATGTGGTTGTCTACTAAACTTGGAGAAACTGAATTCATGAGATACATCACCAAAATTAACATTGTTATTTCCTTATTACAATCAATTTTAGCATTAACAATAGTCAGGAAAGTTCTACCAAATATAATGCGACAAAAATCATCTTGTGGTGATGAAAGAACTAGAAAATTAGTAGGATATTTGATATTACCACACAAGACTTCAACATCTCTAACAATCCCTAGTGTTGAAATAGTATCTCTGTTTGCAAGCTTCATAGTAACATCAATATCTTCTAATTCAACAGGTGCAATATCATGCATAATATCTTGATAAAGAGTAAATGGAATGGCACTTACTATAGCACCCATATCACATAAACCATTATAACAATGATCTCTAATCTTAACATAAACAACGGGCATGCCAACAACAAGTTTATGTGTATCATTAGGATCCTGCTTAGCAATCCGAGTTGCTTAATCATAGAAATATATGACATGACCATCAACATTATCAACTAATAGATATTTAATCATTGCAACTTTAGGTTATAATTTTATTTGTTCAAAGGGTCTATGTCTTTTGATATTACTCTTATTAACCACAGTTGCAACTTTAGCATGTAACCTAATCGTAACAGGAAAAGGAGGTTTCTCAATATAAGCAGTAGGCACAAGTGGATCAACATTATAAATGATTGCTTCCTATTTAGCTATAACATGTTCCTAGCATATTTGTTCAATAGGTGGGTGATATTTAAACCACTTCTCCTTAGGGAGATAAACATGAGTAGGAAATGATTCATAGAAAGTAGCTAGTATCTCAGAGTCAATTCCATATTTTGCACTAAACTTATGAAAAGCTTCAGTTTCCATCAAAGATTTAACACAATCAAACTCAAGATTTATACATGCTTTTTACCCTTGCCGACCTCCAAATCTTCATAGTTGTGTATAATTCTTTCCAAAAGATTCCATTTGGATTCAACAGTTCTCTTCATAAAGGAACCAGTAGAAGAAGTATCGAGCATTGATTGATCTTCATGAGAAAGACGAGCAGAAAGTTATGTATAATTATTTATCTTGAGAGCTCATGATTAGGGCATGTATGAATCATATATTTAAGACTATCCCAATCTTTAGAGGTCATTTTTTGTTCACGAGGCCAAAAATTATATATATAATTCCAATCACGATGAACCAAATGCATAGGATAAAATTTCTGGTGGAATTCCAGCTTCAATCGGTTCCAATCCCATGTGTCGGCATCATCCAATAGCCTATACCAAGTTAATGTTTTTCCCTACAAATATAAAATGAATACTTTCTTCTTAACTCCATTCTCGTATAAACCTGCAAGCTTAAATAATCCACAAGTTTCATCTATACAGATCACGTGCAAATCAAGATGTATTATTCCATCTCCTGCATAAGAATTAGCTAGCAGTTTCTCTAACATACCCGATGGAATTTTGTAATAAATATTTTTAGTAGGTTGAGGAGAGGCTCTTGCCACTTCCGGTAGTGGTGAAGATACCCCTAAGAAGCCCCTCAAAGTATTATCCTCCATAGTAACAAGTGATAGTAAATTTTAGCATGTAACGAAAATGTTTCCTTACAAAATTCCACTTACGAAAGTCACTTCACTCCCTGGCAACAGCACAATAGAAGAGTCTTAAAGACCCACAAGTATAGGGGTTCAATAATAGTCCTTTCAATAAGTAAGATTGTCGAACCCAACGAGGAGAAGAAGGAAATGACAAGTGATATTCAGCAAGGTATTCTCTGCAACCACTGAAAGTAACGGTACAAAATTGTTTTTGTAGTAAAGCAATTCGTAACAAGTAACAAGTAACAATAGTAACCAAGGTGTATCAAGGTGGTCCAATCCTTTTTATGGAAAAGGACAAGTTAGAAAGTTCTCTTATAGCGTGTAAAACATTCTCGAGGAGACATGCGAATTTTCGTCTAGTCACGTTTCATCATGTTTAGTTGATTCACGCTCGGTACTTCGATAATTTGATATGTGGGGTGTTGTTATTAATTGAAAAAAAAACTCTTATGATTACCCCTCTCGCAAGCATCCGCAACTATGAAAGAAGAATCAATATACATCTAACCATAGCATGAAACATATGGATACAAATCATCCCCTTACGGAATAACACATAAAGTAGGTTTAAGATTCTGTCACTCTCGCATCCCACTATTTACTTATTACTCCCCAATGCTTTACCTTATTCCCAAGTATGGTGAAGTGTCATGTATTACACGTTCACATGACACCAGTAAAGGAATAGCAACATACACATAATCAAAATATCGAACGAATACGAACTTCACATGATTACTTATAACAAGACTTCTCCCATGTCCTCAAGAACAAAAGTAACTACTCACAAATCATATTCATGTTCAATATAAGATGTGTATTGAATATTCTTAAGGGTTTCAACATATAATCTTCCACCAAATAAACCAACTAGCATCAACTATGAGATGTAATCAACACTGCTAGCTACCCATAGGTACCAATTTGAGGTTTTGAGACAAAAATTGAATACAAGAGATGAACTAGGGTTCGAGATGAGATGGTTCTGGTGAATATTGATGAATATTGGTCCTCTCACGTTGGAGGAAGCATTGGTGATAACAATGCCTTCGATTTTCCCCTCCCATAGGGAAGTTTCTCTGGCGGAATCGCTCCGCCAGAGAGCAAAAGTGCTCCTACCCAGATTCTGCCTCAAGACGGTGGCTCTTTGTCCCGAAAGTCTTCTCTTCATTTTTTTCTAGAGAGAATAACTTCATAAAGAGAAGATGGGCCTCAGAGGCCTGCTGGTGAGCCCACGAACTCAGTGGGATTGGGGATATGGCGCGCTCCTAGGTGGGTCTCATTCTGGTAACTCCTTTGCTAGCATTTTTTATATATTCAAAATAATTCTCCATAAAAATTTCAGGTCATTTGGAGTTGGATATAATATCCAACTCTTTTGTAGCCTTTTCCGGTCGAGAATTCCAGCTACCGGCAATCTCCCTATTTGTGTGAAACTTGCAAAATAAGAGAGAAAAGCCATTAGAATTCAACCATAAAGTGAAATAATGTCTTAGAATATAATAAATTTCAATAGGAAAACATGATGCAAAATGGACGTATCACCCACATTGCTCCATGTTTAATGTCTCAAAACTAGCATTGTTGTCGCCACCTTCCCAAGTAGGTTAGTAAATGGTTGGTCATTAATGTTTACAATACCATCATCTATGACTTGCCTCTTCCAAGCACTCCAAATCCTATTTGGATCATTCACAAATATTGGGACATGTCCATGTCAAATCTTTTAGAATGATTGTTTACTCCCCTACCTCCTCTCCCTCTATCACTTCTACTTCCTGCCACCCCCTCCAAAGCCACCTCTATCTCTGCCACCAATAATCCTGAATGCAGTCGGTGCCAGGTCCCATATGAACCATTCACCCCCACTCACAATTAGAGGGTGCATCCACACCATCACACCCACTCTTCTACTACATGACTGAACCGACACAGAAAAATAAATGTTTTGGGAGCTTATCATAATACATAGGATACTTCTTTCTTTTCTTTAAAGTGGTCGATTTGAACAAATCTCGCCATAGGTTTGTTGACATCTGGAAACACTCGTTCTCTCAAGCCACTAGTACGACTAATTTTACCCTCATTCACTATGACCATAATCTCTGTCTCCCCCACTTTCTAGTAACCTTCTCTACCAATTCCTTCTTTCTTGTCAGCCCATCACAGATGCCTTGAATTCTTGCCCGCACTAGAATCATATTTCAGAGTGTAATGAGTCACATATGTAAATCAATCATATTCAACTATAACAACAAGTGCTTCTCCAAAGACCCAAGGTCCTCCTTCCATAACCCTCCTCCAATCCTTCAACCAGCGACATCATAAAGAAACAAATTTGGCCCCTTGACATTGAAGGTCACATCTTGAGATGGAGATATGCATTGTGCATGGTGTTCAACAATGCCACATCGTTGAACGTCCCAGTAGTGTGTAACCTGAATAAGCTAAACCACCTCATTTTTTAACTAGATCTTAAAGTTCCTTTCGAAAATCGAGGTCTATATCATCCTCGCCATGACGGTTCATCTTCTCAAAGCAATCTTACAAATTAGGTAGTGGTCCCCATATTTCCATGACATCTTCAACATCTTCGCACTCACCCCTCCGTTGCTGCTACCCCTGGTGGCTCCATCAGCCGCCATGGCCATAAAGGACCAACATCTATTGTACCATCTCCTAAACCACCAGCATACCCCCCCCAAAAAAAACTCCCCCTAGATTTGTTTTTCCTATTCGTTCTTCCTTCTACATACCCCCAATGGCTTGCTTCCCTAGTTCAGCCATTAAGATGCACACACCCTTTTGTTCTGGCAAAAATGATCCTAGCATGAAGGATTGCCCACCGCCAAGAAGGATCCCAGCATTAAGTACATAGACTTCAACGGCGATCGCCGAAGAAGAAGGTGGACCCTAAGGAAACCCTAGGGGTAAAAACTACCAAGGAACTTTTTTTCAACATCTACATTTTTAGTTGGTTGCTTGAGGACATGCATCCTTTTAGGATTGGAGTACTTTATTCAATCATATTTGACAAGAAACAAGTATGGCCTACTAGACAGCCACATGTGCCTTTCAACATCTAAATTAGTTGATGCTTTAGATAAAGTGTGAGCTTCTAAAAGTGTGTTATATCGACTAGAGGGGGTGAATAGGCGAATTTTACAAATTCATCACTTGAGGAATTTTAACTTGAGGAATTTGAAATGTGATGAATAACTAGCAGCGGAATAAGTACTCAAGTGCATGAGAAACATAGCAGTAGCATAGTCATCATGATGAAATAAAGCATGCATAGATTACAAGTAGCGTGATACAGGATAAGCAGGTGAGGAACAAGGTAACTTGAGGAATTTGAGGTGAGGAAATAGAGAAAGTATTCAGTCAAATTCTTCAAACAGTACTAATAAATTTCATCAACAAGTATGTGAGAAAATGAAAGGGTTGAGGAAATAGAACCAGATAGCTCGATGAAGACAATGGTTTGATGACCCAGTTCCAACTGTTGTGACAGTCGTGCGTCTGGTTTGGAGCGACCTGCTATTTAAACCAGAGGACACACAGTCCCAAGACACATAGTCCTTACCGTATTCTCCTTGAGCTAAGGTCACAAAGTCCTTGCCCAACACTCGTGGTAAGTCTTCAGGGTAGACTTCCAAAACCCTCACAAACTAGTCACCTGACGATCCACAATTTACTGTTGGATGCTCTAGACCAAGGTCACTCCGTGATCCCCAATTGACCGCAGGATACACTAGACCATGACGCCTAACCATCTAGAGGATACACTGTCCTCAAAGGTAACAAGCATCGGTTCCACACAGGAACAATCTCTTCATTGATGCTCAATCACTTTGGGTTTGGTGGTTTGGATTTGGGTTTTTCCTCACTGATGATTTTCTCTCAAAGTCCTCGAAGGATGGGTTGCTCTCAAATGACAAGTGTTAGTTCTCTCTCGGAGCAGCCAACCAACTAGTGGTTGTGGGGGGTGGCTATTTATAGCCAGGGTGGAACATGACATGATAAGACATAAATGTCCCTAATGATATGACCGTTATGTGGATAGGATGATTGGGGACAGCTGGCGCTAAGCACAGCAATGGTCGGAATTTCGAACTATGAAAGTCCTCAGACGTATCATATTCCTCACTTGTAGGCAATTCGCACTGGCAAAATCCTAACTCCTCAGTCAGACCAATTTCCTCAGAGACCGGAAGAACTTCATCTCTGTCACTGAAGAACTTCGTCTCTGTCACTAAAGAACTTGACTGAATGTGTAAGAGATTTCCAAAGGCTTCACTCGAAGGATTGGACAGGTTGAGACTTTTGAGTTGAGCATTAGTTAGAAATTTTCCTTAGTATTACCTTGGCCCCCTTTAACAGTATGGTGTTTCCTATGACTCAAAGAAAGGAAATGAAACTACGAAAACAAAATTCTTCATGCTTCATAGTCCTCGTTCATATCTTAAAGGTCACACCAGCTTCTTCATTTTCAAAGTCTTTAGGGAATACAAAAGTCTTCAGCAAAGTCTTCACTAAAGTCTTCAGTTGAAGACATACATTTTAGGGGTCGATAATCTCTGAATATATCAAACTCCTCATCTACTTATAGATCATGTGTACACTCACAAACACATTAGTTTCTTATCCTATAAGTCTTCAATACACCAAAATCACAAGGGGCACTAGATGCACTTACAATCTCCCCCTTTTTGGTGATTGATGACAAATAGGTTAAGTTTTCAACGGGAATTAAAATATTGAATGTAAGTACTGAGTTTGAGGAATTTGATTGCAAGATATAGAAGAACTCCCCCTGAAGATGTGCATATTTGAGGAATTTGCTTTGGACCGTAAATGCACATGGCAGGTTAAAAACATGGAGAACTCCCCCTATATCTTGTAATTCATACACGCATTTAACATATGATATGAAGAATTTGAAATGCATGATGAAAATGGTGTTTGACGAAATTCAACATGCATGCATTAAGGTACTTGAGGAAATAAGCATGCAGAGTTCAAAAGAGTCAGACCACCATCGGACTGAAGTTTACAACTCAGCCAACAAAAGCTTCAGAAGAGCGAGAGTTGTAACTTAAACAAAAACAGCCCATATATAGAAACCCGCTTGAAGACTAACTCAAATGTTCTCCCCCTTTCATCGAAGACCAAAAGGGATGATAACTGAGGACTAATGCCCCTTGAAGAATTTCATCTTGAGGGTGATGAAGGAGCGCCAGCGTTGTCGGGGTTGTTTGTCGATGCAGGGCCCGCCGCAGTGTCGTCAATGTCCTTAGCTTCATCTGTCTCGTGTGATGAAGAATACGAGCTTGTAACCAGCTGAGGAACTTGAACTTTCTTGAATTTTTTCTGTGGAGGACAAGCCCAGTCAAGGTTCTATTCAAGGTTCATCTCCTTCAATTCTTCATGAGTCTTGAAGTGAGACAGAATGGACAAAGTGCGGTTGAAGACTTCATGGAGATAGTATTGGTTCTTCCTCACAATGTTATTCGTGACAATCATGTCTCGAAGAAGTGAACCAAACTATCGCTTGACCCATTTGTTGTTGCGATCAACCTTCTAAAGAAGATTTATGAGAATCTCATGATCAGTAATCACCCAAGGAGCAGACTCTTGAGGCTTTTGCACTGAGGCTTTGGTAGCAGAGTCTTGGGTAGCAGTGTCATCATTGGTGGAATAAGATGCAACTTTGCGAAACTAGCCATCCTATGGACGAGTACCTTCATCAATGACATCTTTACCTTTTTCCCTCAACTGAAGCAAATGTGTGCTTGAGGACTTCAATAGAAGGCAGAAAGCCGAAGTGATTCTGGAAGTCAGCCTTGAAGGGAATTGAAGACCTTGATCTAATGAATTTCATGATCCAGGGAGCATAAGGCTTCAATTCAAATGGAGCTAATGCTGCATTGGCTAAAGTCCTCCTGAAGAGATCGTGATAGTTGATGGGAAACCCATGAATGATGTTAAATAGCATGTTCTTCATGACTCCCTCTACTTCTTCTTCTTCAGAGTTGTGGCCATTCTGAGGACTGAGGGTATTGGTCAGAATGCAGTAGACTGTCCTGGGTACATAGAGAAAATCCTTCACAAGGAAGGTAGTTCTTTGAGGTTTTCTAGGAGCCAATGGCTTCATCAGCACTTGCATCATGTGGTTGGGCAGAGCAGGTTCATCAAATAGGCATCGTGCTCCTTCTGAAGGAATTGGAACCGGGACTGATCGAAGAAGTTCTGATGTTGGTGCAGTATAGTGAGTAGATCCAGTCATCTAGTCCAAAACCCATGAGCTGATGTCAGAAGCATCACCTGTGATGTGCAAGGTTGCATAAAATTGAATAATTAGCTCTTCATTCCAGTCATAAATATCCACACCGAATGGAAGAATTCCGGCATCATGTAGAACTGCGAGCACCGGTGTGAAGGATGGGATTGTTTCCATATCCGCATGAGGAATCTGATGATGCTCGAAGAATTTATTCTTATCAAATAGTACTGATGCATAGTAGTTCATCTGCATGGTTGTCCAGAATCTGGTGCGACTGGCTCTTGCAGAGTCATATGGGTTTGGTCCAGTGAAGAAAATGTGATCATTGAAGAAATTTGTCTTGATGAATTTGTGGCGCTTTGAGCCTATGAATGGCTTCCTAGGCTTCGACTGAAGATTTGGTTTGAAGCGGTCCACATTTTACTTAGGCATTGGTGGAACTTCTTTAGATTGAGGAAAAAATTTGCACAAACGGTTCCTCACTGGCAGTTGCAGCATCAATTTCCTCAACTGAGGCAGCTGGAATATCTTCAGTGATAGTTGCAGCCAAGTCATCAGATCCTGTTTGAATTTCTTCAGTCTGGGCTGGAGACTGAGGAATTTGTGACAAGGGAGTGGTCATTGGTGAATTTGGGTGTGCAGCTTCCGAATATTCATCATTGATCAGAGGTGTTGTGTTTCCAATGTCCACCTCCTCTTCCATTTCTTCAACGCCGGCCTCTTCAACAGTAAACTGAGGCTGGGGCGATGACACCAGTGGAGTTGAAGCATTTGCTTCCACTTCAATTTTTTCATCAATCTGCTCTCAGGTAGCAGTAGACTGATCCTTTTCTTCTTGATCGTCATTTGGGATGACATAGTCAACACCAAATGGTACTAGTTCATACGCTGGCACGGAGCTGATAGGAGTTGCATCAAACGGCTCAGTTGGAGAACTTGGCAGTTTCTTAAATTTCTTCACTGCTGAGGAATCTGTAGTTGATGCCTTTCTCTTAAGTGGCTTTTTCTCCGCAGCCATAGTTTTCTTCACTTCTGATGCAGAAGGAAGGTTGTTGTTCTTCACCCTTGAGGATTTTGCAGTTTCTGCAGGGGGCGAAGGAGGAGCATTTTCTTTAGGCACAACTGATGCAGTCGCCCTTGTTGTTTCAATTTCATAAGGCACAGCAAGAGTGTCAGATGTCCTGGCAATTTCTTCAGGCGCAATAGTGGAGGTTGCCCTGGCAGGTTCTTCAGCAGCAGGAGCAGTTTCTTTGGCAGGCTGAGCAGATTCTTCATCTTGAGGAATTTGAGGTTGCGATCGAGCTATAACCCTTTTGTTGTGGTCCTTGATGGCTTTATCAGCAACATTGACGAAACGGACTTTGGCGTCTTGCCAATCAGCATAGTATGTATTGAAGTTATCACCGAGGTCTTTGATTTCAGACTGCATCTTCACCAGTTCCTTAGGGAAAAGCTTCAAAACATTGTTCTTCAAGAAGTGTTCTTTCTTGTATAGAACTTTCTTGGTTTGTATGGCCTTCTCATACTTCCACTTTTCTTAAGCCATGAAGGCAGTGAGGACATGATCTGGACCAGGAGGCAGCTTCAAATCGTCAATTGGAGTGTTGGGATCCTTGTGCCAGATATCAATGAAGTTCAGCACCATTTCTGGATCCAGCCATAGAGGAATCTGAGTGCCCTTTGCTTGATCCACTCGTTCCTGCTTGTTTCTGATGATTGCAGCCAGTTCCTCATCATCAGCTTCATCTGAAGAATCTAATGGTATTTTGAACACCACCTTCTTCGATTGAGGACTTGGTCGAATGCCTTGTCCAGCAGTAGTTTTCATCTTCATCAGTGAAGGACTGGTTGAGGATAGTGCTTGGTCTAAGGAACTTGCACATGCCCCTGAAGCAATTGAGAAGCCCTCGGTCCTCTGACATGTTGCAAGATGTACAGGTGTTGAGAACTTTGCGGCAATAGCAGAGGACTGTGCAGCTACTGAAGGCATAGCTGAGGCCTTTGAAGACTTTGCAAGAGGATTCTGTAGTGAGGATTTTGAGGTTGAAGATTTTGACATCAGAGCCGATTTCTTCACAATAGATTTCTTTGGAGCACTAGCAGAGGCTCCGGTAGTGGCAGCAGCAGCAGAGTCTTCATTGAATTTCTCCACAGCCTCTTTTGCCTTCGTCACCAGCTTGGCTTGCTGTCTTTCCCATTCTTGAGGGAAGTCATCACCAGTTTTGAGACTAGTGGGATCAGCAGTTTGGTTTGGAGCCAAGGGTGGCCTATTGCACGGGGGTTTAACAGCGAATTTCTTCATGTGCTTGGGAGTGACATATCGATATTCTTTCCATTCCCGTGCCCGTCTCCTCTCAATTTTCTAAATGTGAATCTTTCGCTGCTTTATAGTTTTCTTGCCATGAGTTTCTTCATCTGGAGTGCAATATTCCTCATACAGTTCATCGGGTATCTCAAAAGCAGTTTGAACTTCAGGTTTCTTTCCTCCTTTATGTGGCTTTTTCTCATCAGCCATTTTCTTCGGCTAAGGATTCTGAACTTCTGAGGATTCTGGGGAAGTGTGCAAATTTTCTTCAAGGAACACTACAAACGAGTTAAGCTGATGAGAACCTAGTGATTCATCAACAGACATTTTGTTCCTATGAACAAAGTACAGGTGCGAGGAATTTGAAGAGGTCATATGCGTTCTCAGAAATTTTTTAAAATACATCAAGTTGAGGAATTTTGACCATAGATGTCTTGAGGAATTTCACTAAGTGTTCTTCTCTTAGGTTCCCGAGTTGTGCAAATTTTAAGGATCCACACAATTGAGGAATGTTGAAGAAAATCATAACTTATGGCCTGTTCGGATCTCCTCCCGCTCCATGCTTCACAAATTCCTGAAGTGGAAGCCGAGCCGAACGATATATTAGCGAGAAGCTAGCTTCCTGAAGCTAAGGCCGAGGCCAATGCAAAAACGAGGAGCGACAGCGGCCCGGCTCCACCAAAACTTGGAATCTGGAGTTCGCCCTTTTTACATCCAACTGCCACCGCCAAGTGCCTTCAGATCGAACAGGTATGCTCGCTGGAATAGATCGCTCCTCACTCCCTCAATCGAATCGGTACGGGGCTTCTTCTCTCGGTCGATAGCCCAAGCTGGGCTGCCTCCAACCGGCCCAAACTGGCCCAGCAAGCTCCCAGCTGAGTTGGAGTGCTAGGAGAAGCTACGCTCGATGTAGAACGTTTGGGAATCGCCAGGTGAAGCAAGAAGCTGGCTTAGGAAGCTGGTTTTGTGAAGTTTTTTGAAGTTGAATGAGATCAAAAAACGCCCTTAGGAAAAACAATCAAGGGTATGAACATATAAGGTGCTTTGGAATATGATTCTTGAAGAATAAACACCTTTAAAGGTTGAAGATCAAACAAGGGCAGTAAAATTAGTTTTTATTTACCATGATGAAGAACTCGACAAACAGTGAGATGAAATCAGGGAAGCTCATACATCCAGATCTCCCATGCCCTAGCTTGGCACAGGGAGACAGCTACAGCGGCGAGGGAGTGAAGATTTCTGCGGCCGATGCGAGTACAGCGACAGCGAGGTCGAGGCACTGAAGCTCTTCCACACCGACGGTAATGATTTTAGCGGCAGCGCTAGGTTTGAGCTTGGGAGAGAGTAGGAGTGAGGAGTAACCGAGCATAGTGAAAGGGAAGGGGGTATTTATAGGGGAGGTGAAAACCAATCATCCCGAAGATTTTGGACCAGATTGCCCCTGACCCTTGCTCTCCACGCGACATGTGTCACCCACATTCTGAGTAGTGGAGATAGTGGGGGATCGTGGGTTATCCAGTCATGGGAATCGGAACAGTTTGAGCGGGAAGTGCCAAAAAATTAGATAGTGAAAATTTAAAGTTTTCATTCGCAAATTCTTCAGCTGTCAAGGACACAGTGAAGATGAACGAGTTTCAAAGTAGAACGCATATGAAGAATTTGTGAATAGACTGGGTTGAGTTTAGTATAGAGGGGGAACGGGTCCGATCACATCCACTTAGATGAAAATCAACTTGAAGAATTAGCAGTAAGTGAATGTTGTTGAGGACATTGAAAACTCAAATATATATACATATAGTCAACAAAATAACATGAGTTTCATAGTTTGAAGAATTTGAAAAGTTGAGGAATTCGCAAACTTGAGGAATTTGAAAAATTGAAGAATTTGCAAAATGACGAAAAAATCAACTTTGATGAATTTCAACTATTGTTGGTGGCGTGACCCACCGTATAAGAATGACGATTTCACACATTGCATACAATTGTCGTAGGGTTCTGGGAATCAAATTCTTCATTAATTTCTTCGCACTTCGAGAGTTATTCTTCATTGATTGAAGAAAAACGTTACTTCGTGTGTTGCACATCTAAGTCATCAATTTTGCATAAGTGTTAGGATGTGTGTCTTTTTCAATGAACATTCGAAGATTCTAAGATATTTAGCTCACACCGCAACTTGCAAAATCTCTTTTCATCCAAGGGCTTTATGAAAATGTCGGCCAGTTGTTCTTTAGTAGGGATGTGGTCGATGGACATGTCGCCTTTGAGTACATGATCTCGAAGAAAATGATGATGAATCTGGATGTGCTTGGTCTTGGAATGCTGAACTGGGTTGTAAGCAATCTTGATAGCGCTCTCGTTGTCGCAGTAGAGAAGCACATTCTTCACCTTGATGCCATAGTCCTTGAGGATTTGCTTCATCCACAGCAACTAAGCGCAACATGAACCAGCAGCAATGTACTCAGCTTCAGCAGTAGAAAGTGACACGTAGTTCTGCTTCATTGAGGACCAACAGACTAAGGATCGTCCGAGGAAATGACATGTGTCTGAGGTTGACTTGCGATCCACATGATCTCCAGCATAGTCAGCTCTGAGTATCCGACGAGGTGAAGATTTGAGCCCTTAGGATACCATAATCCAAGCGTTGGTGTGTGAGCTAAGTATCGAAGAATATGTTTCATAGCCTTATGGTGTGACTCCTTCGGTGTTGCTTAGAATCAGGCACACATGCAAACACTCAGCATAATATCAGGCATATGTGCACATAGATACAATAAAGAGCTAATCATGGAGCGATATACCTTCTGATCGAAATCTTTACCATTTTCGTCAGTGCAGAGGTGGCCTTTTGAAGGCATTCGAGTTTTGACGCCTTTGCAGTCTTGCATGTCGAATTTCCTCAGAACATCCTTGAGGTATTTCTTTTGAGAGATGAAGATGCCATTGTCTTGATGACAAATTTGAAGACCTGAGAAGAATTTGAAATCTCCCATCATAGACATTTGATATTCTTCACTCATCATATAGGCAAATTCATCACTTCAACATTTGTCAGTACAACCAAAGATAATATCATCTACATATATTTGGCATATGAACAGTTCATTTTCATAGGATTTAGTGAAAAGAGTTGGGCCAAGTGAACCGGGTTTGAAGCCTTTCTTCATGAGGAATTCCTTCAGAGTCTCGTACCACGCCCGAGGGGCCTGCTTGAGGCCATAGAGGGCCCTGTTGAGTCTGAAGACTTTGTCAGGATGCCTAGGGTCTTCAAAACCTGGGGGTTGAGCAACATATACTTCTTCCTCCAGCTTACCATTGAGGAATGCACTTTTCACATCCATTTGATATAAGATGATATCATGATGATTAGCATAAGCAAGCAATATGTTAATAGCTTCAAGTCTAGCAATAGGTGCAAAAGTTTCATCAAAGTCAAATCCTTCAACCTGTGTGTAGCCTTGAGCTACAAGACGAGCCTTATTTCTTACCACAGGACATTTTCATCTTGCTTGTTGCGGTAGATCCACTTGGTACCTATGATGTTGTGCTTGTGAGGATTTGGCCGCTTGACAAGTTCCCACACATTGTTGAGCTTGAATTGATGCAATTCCTCTTGCATAGCTTGAATCCACTCAGGCTCCTTAAATGCTTCATCAACTTTGGTGGGCTCTATGATAGAGACAAATGCAAAGTGCCCACAAAAGTTAGTCAAATGTGAAGCTCTTGAGCAAGTGAGGGGACCTAGTGCATTGATGTCGTCGATGATTTTGTCAATCTGCACTTCGTTTGCAACTCTTGGATGAGATGGTTGATGTGGCTAGGGATTTTCTTCAGCACCATTTTCTTCAGGTTTATCAGCATGAATGTCTTCATTAGTTGGAATGACTTCTTTAGTGGGTATGACATCCTCAGTAGCCTTCAGCTTAATGGATTCCTCGGGAGACTTTTCATCTAGCACAAAAGGCAGGTGCTCTCTTTGTGAGCCGTTAGTTTCATCGAACCACACATCTACAGTTTCAACAACCTTGTGGTGGTAGGTGTTGAAGACTCTGTAGGTGTGCGGGTCCTTTACATAACCAAGCATAAAACCTTCATGTGCTTTCGGTGCAAATTTAGAACTATGGTGAGGATCTCTAATCCGGCATTTTGCACCGAAGACTTTGAGATAACTTACATTGGGTTTCTTGCCAGTCATGAGTTCATATGAAGTCTTCTTGAAGAATTTATGAAGATATACCCTATTGATGATGTGGCAAGCTGTATCAATTGCCTCGGGCCAGAAGCAACGAGGAGTTCTGTATTCATCAAGCATGGTGCGAGCCATCTCAACAAGAGTCATATTCTTGCGCTCCACGACACCGTTCTACTGAGTATATGGGGCAGATAACTCATGAGTAATACCAAGTTCATCAAGATATTCATCAAGATTTGTGTTCTCGAACTCAGCCCCATTATCACTCCTAATATTCTTGATCTTGAGGCCGAAGTTCGTGGAGGCCCTTGAAGAAAATCGTCTGAAGACATCCTGCACTTCAGACTTGTACAGACTAATATGCACCCAAGTGTAACGGGAGTAATCATCAACAATGACAAAGCCATACAAACTTGAAGAATTTGTTAGTGTGGAATAGTGAGTGGGGCCAAAGATGTCCATGTGAAGCAAGTCAAAGGGTCGAGTTGTGCTCATGATTGTCTTCGAGGGATACTTGGATCTGGTCATCTTCCCAGATTCACATGCACCATAGAGGTGATCCTTGAGGAATTTGACACCTTTAATGCCAATGATGTGCTTTTTCTTCACGAGCGTGTGCAAGTTACTCATGCCAACATGTCCAAGACGTCGATGCCACAGCCAGCCTTCTGAGGACTTTGCAAGGAGGCACGTGGCAGGCTGAGGACCTGTAGAGAAGTCAACAATATACAGGTCTCCTCTCCTAAAGCCTTTGAAGACTTTGGAATTGTCAGATTCCATGATGACAACACAACGATATTTTCCAAATACGAAACCATATCAAGATCACAAAGCATTGAGACGGACATAAGGTTGAATCCAAGGGATTCGACAAGCATCACCTTATCCATGTGTTGGTCCTTTGAGATTGCAACCTTACCTAGACCTAATACCTTGCTTTTTCCCTTGTCAGCGTAGGTGATATGATTCAGATGAGATGGAGCAAGTGGCAAATTCATCAGTAGATTCTTGTCACCAGTCATGTGGTTTGTGCATCCACTGTCGAGGACCCACTCAGTAGCTTTTGGAGGTTCATCCTGCAGATGAATTAGTACAACATAGGAACTCATATGCTTCGGAGTGAAGAATATGACATCAAATTCATCAGGCAGAATTTCATCACACAATACAGAGTAAAGCAGTGTGAGGACGTGATAAATGAGGAATTCATTTATGCATGATTAGCTTGTGTCCTTCCAAGTATTTCCTCAGGTCTCCAGCAAATTCATCAAATGTTCAAGTTCGTCTGGAGACCTGACCCTTCATAAGAGACTAGTTCAATTTCTTCACCACCCACATCTGCAGGGGTGGCAAAGAGTTCATCATTCTACGAGAACCATATGTAAAGGGAGGCATCAAAGCAAGTGCGCTTCGTTTCACAGGACGAGGGTTGGAGTACTTGTATTAATAAGCAGAGAAATTCTTCGAGGACTTATGAACATAATGATTTGAAGAATAATGCACATATTCACAACTCTTAGTCTTTCCCTGCGAAACAGATGCATTAGCACGAGAATAATATTTTTGACCATTTGAGGAATTTGGTCCATGTGAAGACTTTGGCCCATATGAGGAATTTGATCTGGGGTTCCTGTTCTTCATGAGCCCAGATTTTCTGCATAGGTGAACCGTTCCTGCAGTTACTTCCAACAAATCTGGCAAATACTTCACCTTTCTGATTTTTAAAGAATTTGTAGTTGGTTTCAAGTGACTCATCAGAGGAATGTGAAGTTTAAAAAGTAAAGCCAGATAAAGTGGATGGATCTACAACAGGTCCTTTTGTAGCGACCCATGAGGTTTTGGGGTACTGCTCAGGTGTCCAGTAGGATCCATCAGCATTGAGTTTCCTCTCAAATGCAATACCCTCTTTCCTAGGGTTCCTGTTCAGAATATGCTTTTTGAGGACATCGCAAAGGGTTTGATGCTCTTTGAGACTTTTGTACATGCCTGTCACATACAATTCCTTCATCCCTGCATTTTCGTTAGTGATACTTGTGGTATCCTTAGATGAGGAATTTGTGACCACGGGAATAGTTGAAGAATTTACAGCAATAGAAGCATTTGAACATTCAGGTGAAGAATTGGCAGTTTCACATTCGATGCATTTCAAACAAGGTGGAACAAATTCTTCCTGAGCGGTACTGATCTATTGAGCCAGTAAGGAATCATTTTCCCTTTGGAGATCCTCATGATACACTCTTAGTTTCCCCAGATCTTGCTTTCTTTGAAGAAATTTATAAGAAATCTTCTCATGATCAATTAAGAGAGAATTATGATGACTCTGAAGGTTATCATACTTTGTCTGAAGACTTTTGAGATCGTCAGATAGAGTTTGAGTCCGATCCACTTCCTCATTCAACAAATCATCACTCTTTTCTAGCGGTTTCTGAAGCTTTTCAAGTGCACTTTGTTGCTTAGTGGAAATATTAGCAAGTTTGGCATAGCTAGGTTTCACATATTCATCAGATTCACCATGACTTGATTCTTAGGAGGAGTGATGCTTATGTACCTTGGAACCTTTAGCCATGAAGCAATAGGTGGGAGCATAATCATCATTGCTAACTTTAGAGTCGTTGGAGTAGTCATTTTCTTCATCGTTGAAGATGGACCTACTGCTGAAAGCAGTAGCGAGAGCAAGGCTAGCAACACCAGATTCTCATTCCACCTCAGATTCTTCCTCTTCTTCATATTCTTTAGATTCTTCTTCTGAGTCCATTTCCTTGCCAATGAAAGCCCAAGACTTTCTAGAACCACTCTTCTTGTGCGATGAGGAATTTGAAGATGAGGACTTTGTAGATGAGGACTTTGAGGATTTCTTCTTTTTCTTCGAATCATCGGAATTGTCGTACTTGTACTTCCTCTTCTTCTTCTTTGATTCTTTTCTCCAGAGAGGACAATCAAAGATAAAGTGACCTGATTTCTTGCATTTGTGGCAGTTCTCTTCTTGTAGTCACCTGAGGAATCTGATTTCCTCAAGCCACCTTTTGATGACTTTCCAAATCCGCCTCTCCTTAAGAACTTCTAGAATTTTCTCACAAGCATTGCCAGCTCCTGACTCGGTTCTTCAGGATCACCAAGGCTACTATCAGAATCTTCGCCTTCGAATGAGGAAATTGCTTTTGCCTTCAGAGCACGAGGTCTTCTATAGCTTGGCCCGTAGAGGTCTCTCTTCTCGGCTTGTTGGAATTCATGAGTGTTGAGTCTCTCAAGAATATCAGCGGGATCAAGTGACTTGTAGTCTCCACGCTCTCGAATCATCAAAGCCACAGTATCGAATGAGGAATCAAGAGATCTCAGCAGTTTCTTCACCACTTCATGGTCGGTGATGTCAGTGGCACCCAGTGCTTGAAGCTTGTTGGAGATATCAGTGAGACAATCAAAAGTTTGCTGAACATTCTCATTGCCGAGTCTTTTGAAGCAGTTGAAGAGATTGCTAAGAACATCAACACGAGAGTCACGTTGAGTGGAAACACCTTCGTTGACTTTGGATAGCCTATCCCAGATAAGCTTAGCAGACTCCAAAGAACTCACTCTGCCATACTGAACTTTGCTCAGATGGCCACAGATGATATTCTTTGCTTAAGAGTCATGTTGCTTGAATCTCTTCACATCAGCAACAATGACCGTGGGAGTAACAGAGGAACACCATTTTCCACAACGTACCATAGATTGTTGTCAATTGCCTCAAGATGCATGTGCATCTTGTTCTTCTAGTAGGGATAGTCCGAACCATCGAAGGTAGGACAACCTGTGGAAACCTTGATCGTACCTGCAGTCGACATAACTAGAACTCCAGATGGTTAAACCAAAATCACACAGAACAAGAGAGTACCTTGCTCTGATACCAATTGAAAGTGCGTTACATCGACTAGAGGGGGTGAATAGGCGGTTTTTACAAATTCATCACTTGAGGAATTTTAACTTGAGGAATTTGAAATGTGATGCATAACTAGCAACGGAATAAGTACTCAAGTGCATGAGAAACATAGCAGTAGAATAGTCATCATGATGAAATAAAGCATGCATAGATTACAGGTAGCGTGATACAGGATAAGCAGGTGAAGAACAAGGTAACTTGAAGAATTTGAGGTGAGGAAATAGAGAAAGTCTTTAGTCAAATTCATCAAATAGTACCGATCAATTTCATCAACAAGTATATGAGAAAATGAAAGGGTTGAGGAAATAGAACCAGATAGCTCGATGAAGACAATGGTTTGATGACCCGTTTCCAACTGTTGTGACAGTTGTACGTCTGGTTTGGAGCGGCCTAGTATTTAAACCAGAGGACACACAGTCCCAGGACACACAGTCCTTACCGTATTCTCCTTGAGCTAAGGTCACAATGTCCTCGCCCAACACTCGTGGTAAGTCTTCAGGGTAGACTTCCAAAACCCTCACAAACTGGTCACCCGGTGATTCACAATTGACTGCTAGATGCTCTAGACCAAGGTCACTCTGTGATCCCAATTTACTACAGGATGCACTAGACCATGAAGCCTAACCGTCTGTAAGATACACAGTCTTCAAAGGTAATAAGCATCGGTTCCACATAGGAACAATCTCTTCAGTGATGCCCAATCACTTTGGGTTTGGTGGTTTGGATTTGGGGTTTTCCTCACTGATGATTTTCTCTCAAAGTCCTCGGAGGATGGGTTGCTCTCAAATGACAAGTGTCAGTTCTATCTCGGAGCAGCCAACCAACTAGTGGTTGTGGGGGTGACTATTTATAGCCAGGGTGCAACCTGACATGATAAGACATAAATGCCCCCAATGATATGACCGTTATGTGGATAGGATGATTGGGTACTGAAAGCACATTTGCTCCCTTGGTGGTTTTCGTAATTAATAACAACATATAAGTCATTGAACTAATGTTTCCACTAAGCATATTTCAGGAAATGTTCAATGAAAGGATTGGCAAAAGGAGATTGTGGAGAAACCCCAAGATTCAAGGAAATAGGTTGGCCAAGCTTCAAGCAAAAGGACTCTACATTTTATATTTGTGAGAAATCACTTTGAGTCATAGGAAAGCCAATACTATTAAAAAGGGGTAAGGTTTTGTTGGTGAAAATATGCTCAAATGTGCACAAGTGATAGTCGCCAAAACATCCACAAAACTCTCCCACCAATGTCTGTTCTATACCCAACACTCAAAATCGTTGCAACCAACTATCCCACTTTGGTGCCACCGATTCCAGAACCTAGACCGACTCTGCCAAACCCTAGCCACTTCGGTGCAACCGATTCCATACCGATTCCACCGAGTTTAGGTTGCCAACTTTTGGTTATGCAAATTCACATTTTCGGTCCCACCGAGAATGTTGGATCGGCGTCACCGAGATTGGAAATCTGACCGTTGGTCACCTTATCGATGCAATCGAGTTTCCTATATCGGTCTCACCGAGATTCAAAAGTTGCCACCTTTTGGCCACTTCGGTACCACCGAGATTCACACATCGGTGTCACCGAGTTGGTCATTTTGTGTGTAACGGTTGGATTTTTGGGGATGCCTATATATACCCCTTCACCACCACCTAATCGAAAGAGAAGCACTCAGAACTATTCCATACCTATCCTATCAGATTTTCTAAGAAAGAACCACCTATCCTTGTGTTGAGGTCAAGATCTTCCACTCCAATCATATGGATCTTGATTTCTAGCCTCCCCAAGTTGCTTTCCACCAATCCTATCTCTTCTACCAAGCCAAACCTATGAGAGAGAGATTGTGTGTTGAGGACTCTATCATCTTGAAGCACAAGAGCAAGGAGTTCATCATCATTTACCGAGCTTATTACCTTTTGGAGGGTGGTGCCTCCTAGATTGGTTAGGTGTCGCTTGGGAGCCTCCTACTTCATGTTGTGGAGTGAACCAAGAAGTTTGTAAGGGCAAGGAGATCGCCTACTTCGTGAAGATCTACCCCATAGTGAGGCTAGTCCTTCGTGGACGGAAGCCGTATGGAATAGTAAAGGTTGCTACTTCGTGGACCCTTTTGGGTGGAGCTCTCCATGGACTCTCGCGACCGTTACCCTCCGTGGGTTGAAGACTCCATAAACGTGGATGTACGATAGCGCCACCTATCGGAACCATGGGAAAAATCATCGTGTCTACAATTGTGTTTGATCTTCCTACCCTATCCCTTCTATACATGCTTGTTGTTATTTTCCGCTGCTATATACTCTTAGACTTGCATGTGTAGGGTGTACTTGACTTGCCATGAAATGCTAAAAACTGTCAACCCTAAAACTTGGTATAGGCAAAACTGTTAATTGGTCAAGTAGTCTAATCAACCCCCCCCCTCTAGACCTACTTTCGATCCTACAAGTGGTATCAAAGCATTGGTCTCCATTGCTTAGGTCTCACAACCTAGGAGAAGTATGGCATCTAGTGAGGGAAGTTATCACCGTAGAGGTCCGTACTTTGATGGCACAAATTTTGCTAGTTGGAAGCATAAAATGAAAATGCATATTCTTGGTCATAACCCTGCCGTTTGGGCTGTTGTTCGTGTTGGCTTGCAAGGTGAGTTCTTTGCGGATGGACGGGAATCAGATCGTGAAGCGATCGTGGATGAATTGAAGATGTTGCAATACAATGCTCAAGCATGTGCCATTCTCTTCAAATGCTTATGCCCCGAAGAATGCAACAAAATCATCCGTCTTGAGAATGCAAAAGAGATTTGGGATGCTTTGGTTGATATGCACGAAGGAACCGAGTCTGTGAGAGAATCCAAGTTAGATGTTCTTCAAGGTCAGCTTCACAAGTTCAATATGAAGGATGGTGAAGGAGTCGCGGAGATGTAATCTAGGCTAGCTCTCATCACCAATGAGATTTCCGGCTTAGGAAGCAAAGAAATGACCGACAAATTCATCATCAAGAAGATACTTAGAGCTTTGGATGAGAGATACGACACCGTGTGCACATTGATCCAAATGATGCCAAACTACAAAGATCTCAAGCCTACGGAAGTCATTGGAAGGATTGTGGCTCATGAGATGACACTCAAAGATAAAGAAGAGCTTCATCACAAGTCTAGCGGTGCTTACAAAGCCACAAGTGATGCTTCCGCAACTTCAAGCAACAACCTTGTCACCAATGAAGAAATAAGCCTTATGGTCAAGAAATTCAACAAGTTCTACAAGAATATAAGCAAAGAAAGAAACTCCAACTCAAGATATGATGAGAAGCATTCGTCAAGTCGTGACCACAATTGCTACAATTGTGGGAAGCCTGGACACTACTCAAATGAGTGCATGGCTCCCTACAAAAGAATAGAAGAGTCACCTCGAAGACGAAGCTCAAGGAATGAATCACCACAAAGAGACAGAAGGAGTAGAGATGATCGTTATGAACAAAGACACTCAAGGAGAAGTAGAGATTCGGAGAAGAAGGACAAGTACACCAAGAGCTACACAAGAATAAAACATCAAGCTCGTGTTGGTCAATGGGTTTCTGGCTCCAACTCCGACAACAACTCTAAGAGAAGCTATCACTCCGACTCCGACTATAGTCAAGATGAAGGTGTTGCCGGAATTGCTCTAGTGACTACCAACTCCTACGATCTATTTGATTCACCAAATGAAGGGAGTGGAAGTTGCTTCATGGCTAAAGGCCCCAAGGTATCACACCCCGGATATCTTGATTTTGATAAAGATGAAGATGATTTACGTTGTGATGATGACTTGCTTTGTGATAAGACTAGTGATATTGATCAAAATGAACTTGATAATTCTCATGCTAGTCAAGATAAGTCATTTGATGATGATAAGATGAAAATAGAACAACTAACTAAAGAACTAAACACTCTTAAGTTAGCTCATGAATCTAATCTCGAAGATCATAGAGAGCTTGTGAGAACTCATGAGAAGCTACGCTTCGAGAAGCTCAACTTGGAGCAAGAGCATGAGTTTCTCAAAGCTATCGATGACGATCTCCGAAAGAAGACATCATCTTATCTAGCCAAACGACTACTCTTGTCTACCTTCATGCCTCAAGTTAAAACTAAGCAATCTAGTAACAAAGTCAAGAAAGATTCTTCATCTAGTAGCAAAAATAAAAATGATAAATCCAATGATGTTGCTTCTAGTAGTTCTATTGATTCCACTAATGATGTTTCTCTTAGCCAAGTTACACTTGAGCAAGAAAATGCTTTATTGAAAGGAATTATAGAAAAAGGTATCTACAAGAGTCTTGCCGGATGTAAGAAATTTGAGGAAATTGTACGCAAGCACGGAGGATACCGGAAGAATCATGGTGTCGGCTACTTCAACGCTAATGGAGTTGAGTGGGAAGAAGGTCAATATCCCAAGTCCAAGTTTGTTCCTCAAAAGGAGAAGTATGAAAATACTATTCCCAAGGGGACAAACACTCAAGATGACCTTCCACCACAAGACCACAAGCTCAAGGGCAAGAACAAGCTTCAAGAGGACATTGACTCATATGAAGATGAACCCCTAGCTTTGGTGGAGTGGGTTCCCAAGGCTACTTCAAGCTCAACTGTTACAAAGGCCACTTCAACACCAAGGATCCCCATCAACTTGATGTGGGTTCCCAATAAGAAGAACTAGTAAGTTCTTGAGGGGTGACTCCTCCAATGAAATTCACTCACATTCATTATTGGCAAGGACTTTTTGCACTCAACATCAACTCAATGCAATAGTTCAAGGAGTCACACATTCCCTCAAAGGTAAGCAAGGGACAAGGTAATCAACAAATCGATGGACATCATAACACATGCATTGCACTCCATGTCCATAGATATCCTTGTATTTGTCTCTTGTATGTTGGGACTAACCCATGTAGGTGAGAGGAGTAAAGAAACAACAAGGATGCTCCCAACTCTTGGTGATCTTCATCAACATTGAGCATCCACAACTACCTCACCAACATGAAGTCTTCATCGACAAAACCCAAGGTTAGTTTGTCCCTCTTATGGGGGTGTCACATTTAGGCGGAGCTTTACTCAAATTCATGAGTCAAAGCATCTCTTAGTATGTGACAACATCAAATGCTTTATGAAAAAGTGGTAACCTCATTTGTGCTTAAACGATGAGTATGACCTATGATCAAGTACTCTTACTTGGATCCTAAGTCAAATACTCATATATAGATGACTTTGTCATCTCCCAAGTGCTTGTTAGATGCTAGTATGTTTGTGCATGTTCATCATGATTTCTTTTGACATCCTATTGTGTGAGCATGTTGGTCTGCAGTTATTTTCTCATTCGAAGACACCCAATTGTTGCTATTTGTCTTTTGATTTATCTTTTGCCAATTGGATGGACAAGAATGCCTAGGACCACTCTTTAGCTATCTATGCTTTCTCATCTCATATTCCATTCATGCTGCATCACAAAATTTGAACAAGTGATTTTCGATCCCTCTGTGTCGTGGATTTGTCACGGTAGATGTCCGGATGAATGGACTTGGATTCGAGGCCATCGCTAACGTGATGGACTCAAAGGGGTTGGCGGGGACGAAGGACACGAGTTTACCCAGGTTCGGCCCCTCAAGGTGAGGCAATAGCCTACGTCCTGCTTGTGTTTGTATTGCTCGTTGTATCGATTACAAGGGAGCTAAAGCTTGACCTAGTTCTCGATAACCTGATCTCTAAGTCGCTCCGGGTCTTGCCTTTATATAGGAGGTCAAGACCACGGGTCATACAAGTTGTGGCCGACTCTCATTACATGTCCGAGTCTACCTCTATCTTCTCTTGCCTATCCTGACCAAATTGTCCCCGGGCGGCTTACACGCCGGGTCTTCTCATCTGGGCCACCCCGTCGGCCCATCCTGTGAGCCGCTACACTTGTTGGGCCCTCTAGTCTTCACCGGCTCACTCTCGGGCTGGCTACGAGCCGTTCGGTTTAACCCGGGGCCCTCCAGGGCGGGTCTCACCGTGGGGTTATATCCCCAACATTAGGCCCCAGGTTGATTTGAGCTTGCTCATTTCATCCTTCTCTTCTGTTCCTCGGCGAGTCGCCCGGTAGTGACCTGCCGTGACGTCACGTGGACTCTACCAAAAAAGATTTGCTGACGCACCGCCAAATCCTTCTATTAATTGGTTAGCCCAAAAATCGAGGTGTCCGCCTCGGTCGGATGATTTGTGATGCCTGGATTTTCGCGCCTGCCCCATTTTCCTTTTAAATAGGACTACTGTGGGTGGCTTTTCCTTTCTCCCGCTCGCGTTGTCATCTCCTTCCTCTCCGATACTTCCGCCCCTGCTTCTCTTGCTCCGACGCCGTCTCCGTCTCGCCATCGACTGGCCGCTGCATCAACATGTTGTGAACCAGAGTTCATCTTGCGCTCCTTACGCTATCGCCGGTAAGTCTTCTTCTCTTAGACCCGTAACAGTCTTCGGTAGGGTTTCTATAGAACTTTGCCGTCGTCGTCGTTTAGAACTCGAACTCCATTGCCGCCGGCCATGCTTTAGCGTATGAACTCCGGACAGTCGCTCGACCTCGCGGCACCGTTGTGTAATAGGCGGTGAGCAATAACACATAGATCGGTCCCTGCTCAGCCTGCCATTTTAGGTTTCGTCTGCCTCGCCCGTTCATCCTTAGGTTTGAAAATGGAGGCATTTTTCCTGCTTTTGTAGATCCGTCATTTCAGCTAAACTTTACGAAATCTGTTTCCTGGGACTTAGCCGATTTTTGCTCCTCCTCTTTTCTTTGTTGACTCGCTAGGCCTCTCCGGCTCTCATCAGCCGGACCATGGCATATCATTTGTAGAACCCTTAAAATTGTAAGCCCTTGTAGATATTTGATTTCCTCTTGACTCGTCGTACTTTTAATTTGCATAGTCTTTAAGCCGCCAGCATGTCTCGCGCCTCCAACTCATGCAACTGGGTCGGGTCTTGCATCATGGAGGAATTCTTATTGGATTTTGTTCACGCGGGTACCCTTCCTTCCAAGGAGGTCCTTAATTGGCGGGTCCCGGGTGATGAAACACGGCCTACTCCTCAAGAAGGCGAAGTAGTGGTCTTCTCTGATCATATCGAGCGAGGATTCGTGCCTCCCGGCTCAAAGTTCTTTTGTGACGTCCTTCACTTTTACATGCTTCACCCCCAAGACTTGCCCCCCAACTCCGTCTCAAATATATGCAATTTTCAAGTGCTCTGGGAAGTCTATCTGCAAGCCAAGCCGTCTGTGGGGTTATTTCGAGAGTTTTTTTCGACGCCAACCGGCAAACTGAGATGAAAGCCGGTCCGAGTCTAGAGCTTGGCGGGATCTCCTGTGACATCCCAAGTGATGTCCCTTCCTTATATGGCTTGTAACCAGTTGTATGAACCTTATGTCATGACTTGTGAGTGGATTTGCACCTTGATCCTTATGTGTTGGTGGCATTCTTGCATCTTTCATCATCATCATCATCATTTCATCATGCATCTCCGCTTCATTTTGCTTGTTGTGTATTGTGTTGGTTGTGGTGTGGATGTCATGAGTGTTGGTGTGATTGTTGTGGATGTGGGAGTATAGGATGAGCCTGTAGTTCTCCGCCGTAGCCAGATCGCCGTCAGTGGATCTGCGAGCACCAGTTGCTCGCCCCCTTCCTCCTCACCGCGAGGTAAGCCCGGGAATGGATCCCCCTTGCAACCCGCAGTCCGCGCCGCATCTTGCCTTCGCCGGAGGTGCTCTGTAGCCGTAGTGAGGTCACCGGAGTTGTCGCTCCGTTGCTCTGTCGCTGCTGCGTTTTTTTTCAGTTTCGTCATAGGGTAGTAGTGTGTGTGTGTGTGTATAGAAGGGCTAATTCCCCTATACTAGTAGCAACCGGCGTAGTAGCGTAGTGGTAGGAGGTGCAGTGTGGAACATGGGATGTCTAGGGTTCGAACCCTCTCTTCCCCCCCCCTCCTTTTTTTGTTGTTTCTGTTTCCTTTTGTTTCTCTTTGTTTTCTTTCTTTTCTCTTTGTTCCTTTTGCAAAACAGCATTGTAAAATAGATACATTTGTTTGTGTGGTGTATATATATGCCATGTGCATATATATACACATGTAGTGTATGTGTGTCCCCTAGTGTATATGTGTGTGTATGCTTACATACACACATGTGTGCATGTGTGAGTGCATGTGTGTGTTGATATGAGTGTGTGTGTGTTTCCATACACACATACATGTGTATGTATGTTGCTAGTAGATTGCATGAGTAGGTGTGTGCATGTGTGTGTGTCTTATCCACACATAAGAATATGTATGTTTGCATTTGAGTGTATGTAGGGTTGTATTTGACTTGTGAGTGTGTGGGTGTTTCATATGTATGTGTGTATACGCACCTTGTGCATATGCCCACATATGTGTGTGTGTGTGTGTGTGTGTGTTAGTAATTTGCAAGTGTGGTGTATGTGAGGTTTTGCTAGTGATGTGATGGTGTATATGTCATGGGCATATACACACATGAGGTGCATATGTACCCATTCTTTGAGTGAATGCATATGAGAGTGTATGCATGTGTTGTATGTGAGTGTTGGTGATGTGTGTATGTTCTACATACACCCATCCATGATCTTGTAGCTCCATGTGTAGTATCAACTAATTCCTCATATGAGCATGATTCCAATTCTAGCTAGTTTCATTCTTGTTCTATGTGCTATGCCATATTCTCATGTCCCTACTATGCTAAATAAACCCTTTCAACATGCATCTATGGAGAACTTGTCATTTTTAAGGCCTTTTGCATCAAGTTACTTTGTGTCATAAGTCATACATGGGAAAAGGGGTCAAAATTCGACCTAGATTTTCTCCCTCATGTTCCATGCAAGCATATAGGTATGAGTAATGATTTTGGGGTTTTTCAACCCCTATATGCACCTGTGAAGTTAGATTTGACTTTGGGGCAAGTTAACAAAAGTGCATTTTTATGCTGTGATGCCCTTTTGTCTTTTTCATATGAATTAATCTATGCATGCTTTGGAGTTGTTGTCAACTAGAGTATGTTAGCCAAAGTTGTTTTGAACACCCATGTATTTTTGTTATTTGTGCTAAGTTCCCAGATCTGTGGGAACCATGCTGTTAAGTTAGCTACTTTCTGTTCCTGTCCAGCTAGTCTGAAAATGGCCAAGTCTGGAGATTCTGCTGATATTAAGTTGCTGTGTAGAGTGGCCTGTAGTTAGTGCTGTGGTTGGATTTTGCTCATTCTCAGTGTTAGTTATTTGAATTATATGTTATCATTTTCCATCCTGTTAATTTACATGCCATTTGGAGCTTCCTACCATATCTAAATAGTGATGTCAACTTACTACTTTATTAACCCAGATTCCAGGAAACTGGAATTTTCACTAAGTCCCTAAAAATCTGTTTCATCATGCCTACTTGCCAGCTCCATGCATAGTGATGTGTTGCTATTTTGTTGATTGTGTAATTGGATGAATTTATGTGGGTGTTGAGTAGAACCTGTTACTATCTTGTTTGTGGCTGTAGAGTTCCTGTAGCAATAGTTGTGAGCTTTTCAAATAGTTATATTGCTGTTTGTGGCAGATTTGAGTGAAATATTGTTTTGGTTGTTGTGGGGGCTATACTCCATGGAATTGAGTGATTCTTGAGTCTATTGTGATTGGTTTTTCATCAACTATCCAGTGGATACCTTGTAATGCCAAGATTTAGCCCAGATATTTGGTGGTGTTGTGTTTTTCCTTCGTACCTTGCCGTGAGCGTATCTCGAGAACCGTAGCGCCGTTTCTCGTGATCCTTATATGCATTTCCATCGATTTTTCATGATGCATCCATATTTTCCATGTTAATGGATGTCTAAATAACTTAACATGAGGTTCTGTCCAGATTCATTAATCCCCCACCTTTGCATGTGAAACTTGACTAGAATTGGATTGCCATGTATAAATTCATTAAAATGATCATGCATCATCTTGATTGTGCATTGCACCTTGTTTGGTTATTTATTTGCTGTTTCTCTTGGGTAGACGCGAGTGTCGAATCTGTGTTCGAGGAACCTGGAGAGTACCACTGCGAGGATCCCGCTACTTGTTCCGCTGAAGGACCAACAGGCAAGATGATCGTACCCGGATCCCAATACTATCTTTTCTTGCTAGTTTACCGTTCTTATTGTTACAATTGCGCTACCTACCACATGATATCAGCCCCCATATTACCATGACAGCCTCTAACCTCCACATCCCAGCAAACCGTTGATTGGCTAAGTTACCGCTGCTCAGCCCCTCGTATAGCATTCTTAGTTGCAGGTTGTTCCATGTGATAACATGGATTGGATATCACAATAAATTCTGTTATTTAAATTAATGCACCTATATATGTCGTATTGGTGGAAGGCTTGGCCTTTTGCTAAGTGACTTGTTCCGCTCGTGCCCTCTTTAGATTCCTGTTACCACTGTTATGTTTTCCATATTTTGCGCTCCTAACACGCTTGGGGTTGTTATGGGGACCCCTTGTTTATTCGGTTGAGATTAAAACTTGTCCGGCAAGACCCAACATTGGTACTACATTTGCTAATAACTTAACGAACCTGCATAGGGCTTTGCAAACCCGTGGATAATTTAATCAACCCCCGGGCCAGCGCTCCTCATGAGTGTTGGTCCAAACTAGGCTGCCTGCAGGGCCATCTCGGGGCAACTTGAGGTTTGGTTTCCCTGTAGCTAGTCCCATCTGTCGTGTCCTGAGACTGAGATACGCGGCTCTTATCTGGTTTGTCGACATGTCGGGTGGTCTTGCTGGATTTGTTTTACCTTTATCGAATGTCTTGCGTGTGGACTCTGACTTTCTTCGGGTTTACTCGAGGTGTTGGAAATCCTTTGGAATTACCGAGGAAGATCATGAGATCCGTGGTCGAGGAATTCCCGCGGAGTGTGGTTATTTGTGATGGACTAGTTGGAGCACCCCTGCAGGGTTAAATCTTTCGGAAAGTCGTGCCCGCGGTTATGTGGCAACTTGGATACATGTTTAACACCCAGTTCTAGTAAACTTTAAGTGAACTCTAATTAAAATACACCAACTGTGTGAGTAACCGTGACTGTCTCTGCTCGTGAACATGATCCAAGAGAGAACACGATGGGGTTATGATTGACGTAAGCAGGTGTTCAGGATCCCTTAGAGATCATGTTAGAAATCGACCGATCATTGTAGACCACTCATTTTATGTTCTTACTACGTAAGTTAGCCACCATACATGCTTAGAGCTACTGCAACCTTAAACATCACCATTCCAAACCTAAAGCTTAAATAGTGTTGACACCCGGGTTACTTGATAGTTGAGTCCTCTATGGCTCACAGTTTACTACAACAATCCAGGTGCAGGATCAGATGAGTTCGTGCAGGATGATCTTACTCAGCTCCAGTGGGAGTATGATGAGGAGAGAGGCAGGATGTATGTGACATACCCCGACGAGTAGAGGACCTGGTCGTGATCTTGGGCAGCTTGATAGTGTCATCGCATTGTTGTTTTATCGTTTGGTTTCGTCCGTAGTCGGACCCTGTGTTCCTCTTGATGTATGAACTGAGTGACATTGTAATTTAGCATGTGGCGAGTGTAAGCCAACTCATATACTCTTCCCTTCAGTACATGTATGATGTGATGATGCTTATCTTGCTAACGGCAAGATGCGCTTCTATCCTTTGCGAGGACCTCGTGCCTCAAAATGGATAGGCGCGCATCTTGGGCATGACAAGTTGGTATCAGAGCCATACGACCATAGGAGCCTTTGCTTGTTCGAACTTGGCCGAGTTGTGTCTAGTAAAACTATTTTGAGTCTAGTTATATCGGAGAGTAGGATTCTTTTTACTCCTCTTCTATGCTCTGGTGAGGTTTCCGACTTAGGAATTTTGATTCTACTCCTCTTCTCGCTCAAAAAAAATTTAGGATCACCGCCTGTGACATCCCAAGTGATGTCCCTTCCTTTTATGGCTTGTAACCAGTTGTATGAACCTTATGTCATGACTTGTGAGTGGAGTTGCACCTTGATCCTTATGTGTTGGTGGCATTCTTGCATCTTTCATCATCATCATCATCATTTCATCATGCATCTCTGCTTCATTTGCTTGTTGTGTATTGTGTTGGTTGTGGTGTGAATGTCATGAGTGTTGGTGTGATTGTTGTGGATGTGGGAGTATAGGATGAGGCCTCCTTCTCTTCTTCTCCCCCCCTCTCTTTTCTTCTCCTACAAACCCTCTGATATGCTATTAAACCCTATGTGTGTTATGATCAGATTTTAAGTGTTGTTAAAATCTTTTAAAAATGTTCATGGGTTAGCAGGGTTTATATCATGAATATTGGGAGTGTTGCTTTTCATATATGATTAAGGATGGGTTTTTTAAACTTGTTAAACAGGGGGTGTTTTATTAATAAATAAAATATTAACTTGTCAATAATTCCATTTAACATTTTTGTTAAATAGGGGCTTAATTGTCCTTCACAAAACTATTTTTGATTTTCTTCAAAACTCTTTGATTTGCTCTAGACATTATTTCTTGTGGAAGTTTTTTGTTTTTAATGGCAAGCTGCTGGTGTGAGAGGAGAGAGTGCCTGAGTGGGCCGGCCAGCAGGCCTAGCCCAGGGGGAACAGGACGGCTACCTACTCCCCCCCGTCTCCCTTCGTCAGTGCGTGTGAGAGCAGAGTGCAGAGGCGCGCACCGTCGCCGTTCGTCGCCGTCAGCCATGCACCCACGTCGACGCTATTTAATCCTTGGCGTTTGTGCCCCGCGCTAGGGTTCCTTCCTTCTCCTCCGCCGCCGCTCTCCCTCCCTCTTCTTCCTCCTCCATTTTTTTCCCATCTCCTTATCTGTCGGAGAGCTACAGAAGAGTTCAGAGAAACGGGCGCCGTCGTTCGTCCTCGCCGTCACCGTCTTCGGTGCGTCCCGTCGCCGTCGGAGATGGCGGGAGGTTCCCTGGAGCCGTCCGCGTCCCGATTCCGGCGCTAGGTGCGCTCCGGAGGTCCTCTTCTCCCTCTCCGTTGCCGGGGCGGAACCGAACTCCTTCCTCCTCCTTGTCGCCGCATCCCCGAGCCGATCCTTCCCCGTCGTCGTCGTCGATCGCGCCCCGCGCCTCCGGAAACCCCCCTTCGATGAGCAACCGATCATCCGCCGTTCCCCTCTCCTCGCTTTAGCCTGTAGTTCGCCGTCGTAGCCAGATCGCCATCGGTGGATCCGCGAGCACCTGCTTCTCGCCCCCTTCCTCCTCACCACGAGGTGAGACCGGGAATGGATCCCCCGTGCATCCCGCAGTCCGCGTCGCGTCTTGCCTTCGCCGGAGGTGCTCTGTAGCCGTAGTGAGGTCACCGGAGTTGTCGCTCCGTTGCTCTGTCGCCGCTGCGTTTTTTCTTCAGTTTCGTCATAGGGTAATAGTGTGTGTGTGTGTATATAGAAGGGCTAATTCCCCTATACTAGTAGCAACCGGCGTAGTAGCGTAGTGGTAGGCGGTGCAGTGTGGAACAGGGGAGGTCTTCAGTTTCGTCATAGGGTAATAGTGTGTGTGTGTGTGTGTTAGTAATTTGCAAGTGTGGTGTATGTGAGGTTTAGCTAGTGATGTGATGGTGTATATGTCATGGGCATATACACACATGAGGTGCATATGTACCCATTCTTTGAGTGAATGCATATGAGAGTGTATGCATGTGTTGTATGTGAGTGTTGGTGATGTTTGTATGTTCTGTTGGGGAACGTCGCATGGGAAACAAAAAATTTCCTATGCACACGCAAACCTATCCATGGTGATGAGCATCTACGAGAGGGAGAGTGGATCTATGTACCCTTGTAGATCGCTAAGCGGGAAGCGTTAAGAAACGCGGTTGGTGTAGTCGAACATCTTCGCGATCCAAATCGCCGAGCGTCCCGCGATCTCATCACGATCCGTCCCGCGATCCAATCACGATCCGTCCCGTGAACTCATCACGATCCATCCCGCGATCTCATCACGATCCGTCTCACGATCTTGATCACGATCTGTCCCGCAAACTCATCGCGATCCGTTCCGCGATCTCATCACGAACCGTCTCGCGATCTCGATCACGGCCCTTCCGATCTAGCGCCGAACGGACGGCACCTCCACGTTCAGCACACGTGCAGCTTGATGACGATCTCCACCATCTTGATCCAGCAAGAGGAGGTGGACAGGAGAGAGAGTTCATCGGCAGCGTGACGGCGCTCCGGTGATGGTGGTGGAGTGATTCCGGCAGGGCTTCGCCTAAGCGCTGCGGAAAACCGATCTAGAGGAGAAACTGTGCACCGGTGAAACGGGTAGCACGTGGCCGGAAATTCTATCCAAAAACCACCCAATACACTAGTATATATACGAGGAGAGGAGAGGAGAGGCATCCAAGGCCTTTGGGTCGGCCGAAATAGGAGGTGGGAAGCAATCCTACTTCACCTCCAATCCTAGTTGGAGTAGGATTGCCTCCTATTGGCTGATTTTCCACTTTTTGCTTTAGGACTTTCTCTCCTGTGCCATGGGCCTTTGTGGCTGTTTTCCCATCCCACTAAGGGCTGGTTAATACTCTCCCACAGCCCATGGACATCTTGGGGTCTAAGTACCCCTCCCGGAGGTCTCCCGGTACACTACCGGCACTCCCGGTACACTACCGGCACTCCCGGTACACTACCGATGAGCCCGAATTTTTTCCGAAAACCAAACTGGGACTTCCTATATATGAATCTTTACCTCCGGACCATTCCGGAGCTCCTCGTGACATCCGGGATCTCATCCGGGACTCCGAACAAACTTCGGTCACCACCATACATAACTCTACACTACCGAAACGTCACCGAACCTTAAGTGTGCAGACCCTGCGGGTTCGAGAACTATGTAGACATGACCGAGACACCTCTACGGTCAATAACCAATGGCGGGACCTGGACATCCACATTGGTTCCTACATATTCTACGAAGATCTTTATCGGTCGAACCTCTATGTCAAGGATTCAGTTAATCCTGTATAACGTTCCCTTTGTTCTTCGGTATGTTACTTGCCCGAGATTCGATCGTCGGTATCTCCATACCTAGTTCAACCTCGTTACTGGCAAGTCTCTTTACTCGTTCCATAATACAAGATCCCGTGACTAACACTTAGCCACATTTCTTGCAAGGCTTGTTGTGATGTTGTATTACCGACTGGGCCCTAAGATACCTCTCCGTCACACGAAGTAACAAATCCCAGTCTCGATCCATGCCTACTCAACAGACACCATCGGAGATACCTGTAGAGCACCTTTATAGTCACCCAGTTACGTTGCAACGTTTGATACACACAAGGCACTCCTCCGATATCCGTGAGTTGCATGATCTCATGGTCATAGGAACATATACTTGACATGCAGAAAACAGTAGCAACAAACTGACACGATCATATGCTATGTTTGTAGTTTGGGTCTTATCCATCACATCATTCTCCTAATGATGTGATCCCGTTATCAAATGACATCTCATGTCCGTGGCTAGGAGACCTTAACCATCCTTTGATCAACGAGCTAGTCCATTAGAGGCATACTAGGGACATGGTTTTGTTTATGTATCCACACATGCATTTAAGTCTTCGATCAATACAATTATAGCATGGATAATAAACGATTATCATGAACAAGGAAATATGATAATAACTAATTTATTATTGCCTCTAGGGCATATTTCCAACAGTCTCCCACTTGCACTAGAGTCAATAATCTAGTTCACATCACCATGTGATTCGCATTGTTATGAATCTAACACCCAATGAGTTCTGGGGCTCGATCATGCTTTGCATGTGAGAAAGGTCTTATAGTCAAATTGTCTGCGATATTCAGATCTGTGTGTACTTTGCAAATCTCTATGTCAAACCGTAAACACTGCTACCACACTCCACTTGGTACTATTTCCAAATGGCTGCTCCACTATACGTATCCAGATTGCTACTACGAGTCATCTGTATTAGTGTTAAATCTTGTATCGACGTAACTCCTTACGACGAACTCTTTATCACCTCCATAATCGAGAAACATCTCCTCAGTCTCTTAGTTACTGAGGATAATCTTGACCGCTGTCCAGTGATCCACTCCTGGTTCACTCTTGTACCCCCTGACGGACTCATGGCAAGGCACACACAGGTGCGGTACACAGCATGGCATAATATAGAGCCTATGGCTAAGGCATAGGGGACGACGTTCGTACTTTCTCTTTCTTCTGCTGTTGTCGAGCTTTGAGTCTCACTCAACTTTCACACCTTACAAATCAGGCGAGAACTCTTTCTCTGACTGATCCATTTTGAACTCTTTCAAAATCTTGTCAAGGTATGCACTCATTGAAAGTCTCATCAAGCATCTTGATCTATCTCCATAGATTTTGATGCTCAACAATTAGGTAGCTTCATCCAGGTCTTCCTTTGAAAATCACTTTCCAAATGACCGTTTTATGCTTTCCAAAAACTCTACATTATTTCTGATCAACAATATGTCATCCACATATACTTATCAGAAATTCTATAGTGCTCCCACTCACTTTATTGCAAATACAAGTTTCTCATAAACTTTGTATAAACATCAAAACTTTGATCACCTCATCAAAGCGTATATTCCAACTCCGAGATGCTTGCTTCAGTCCATAGAAGGATCACCGAAGCTTGCACACCTTTTAGCATCCTTAGGCCTGACAAAACCTTCTGGTTGTATCACATACAACCTTTCCTCAAGTAAACCGTTAAGGAAACGATATTTTGACATCCATCTGCCAGATTTCATAATTGAAAACACGGCAACTGCTAACATAATTCCAACAGACTTTAGCATCACTACGAGTGAGAAAGTCTCATCGTAGTCAACTCCTTGAACTTGTCACAAACAGCTTTGCAACAAGTCGAGCTTTACAAATAGTGACATTCACCATCAGTGTCTGTCTTCATTTTAAAGATCCATTTGTACTCAATGACCTGTCGTCCAATGAGCAAGTCTACCAAAGTCTACACTTGGTTTTCATACATGGATCCTATCTCGGATTTCATGGCCTCTAACCATTTGTCGGAATCTGGGCCCATCATCGCTTCTCCATAGCTCGTAGGTTCATCGTTGTCCAACAACATGATCTCCAAGACAGAGTTGTCGTACCACTTAGGAGCAGTACACATCCTTGTCGACCTACGAAGTTCGATAGTAACTTGATCCTGAAGCTTCATGATCATCATCATTAACTTCCTCTTCAACTAACGTAGGCTTCACAGAAACATCTTTCTGCGCTGCGCTACTCTCTGGTTGAACAAAGGTTTAACAACCTCATCAAGTTCTATCTTCCTCCCACTCAATTCTTTCGAGGGAAACTTTTTCTCGAGAAAGGACCCAGTTCTAGCAACAAACACTTTGCACTCGGATCTGAGATAGAAGGCATACCCATCTGTTCTTAGGGTATTCTATGAAGATACATTTGTCCACTTTGGGTTCTAGCTTATTATGTGAAAACATTTTCCACACAAGCATCGCAGCCCCAAACATTAAGAAATGACGGCTTGGGTTTCTGTCAAACCATAATTCACATGGTGTCATCTCAACGGATTTAGATGGTGCCCTATTTAAAGTGAATGTAGTTGTCTCTAATGCATAACCCCAAAATTATAGTAGTAAAACGATAAGAGACATCATAGCACGCACCATATCCAATAGAGCATAACTATGATGTTCGGACACACCATCACACCATGGTGTTCCAGGTGGCATTTAGTTGTGAAACAACTTTCACATTGTCTTAAGTTGTATGCCAAACTCGTGACTCAGATATTCACCTCCACGATCATATCGCAGTCATTTTTATCTTTTTGTCACGATGATCTTTAAACTTCACTCTGAATTTGCTTGAACCTTTCAAACGATTTAGACTTGTGTTTCATTAAGTAAATATACACTATATCTACTCAAATCATCAGTGAAGGTAAGAAAATAACGATATCCACTTCACGCTACAAGACTCACTAGATTGCATACATCAACATGTATCATTTCCAATGAATCACTTGCCCGCTCCATCCAACGGGGTCCTTTAGTCATCTTGCCCAAGAGGCATGGTTCGCATGTCTCAACCGATTCGAAATCGAATGAGTCCAAATATCCATCACCATGGAGTTTCTTCATGCGCTTTATACCAATATGACATTTTGCGGCAGTGCCACAAGTATGTGGTACTATCATTATTTAACTTTGTATCTTTTGACATCAATGTTATGAACATATGTATTACTACGATCAAGATTTCAACAAACCATTCTCATTGGGTGCATGACCATTGAAGGTATTATTCATGGAACCAGAATAACTATTATTCTCTGACTTAAATGAATAACCGTATTGCAACAAACATGATCTAATCATGTTCATGCTCAACGCAAAACACCAAATAACATTTATTTAGGTTCGTCACTAATCCTGAAGGTAGAGAGAGTGTGCGATGTTGATCACATCAACCTTGGAAACATTTCCAACACACATCGTCACCTCACCCTTAGCTAGTTCTCCGTTTATTCTGTAGCTTTTATTTTGAGTTACTAACATGTAGCAACCGAACCGGTATCCAATACCCAGGTGCTACTAGGAGTACTAGCAAGGTACACATCAATAACTCGTATATCAAATATACTTCTGTCGATGTTGCCAGCCTTCTTATCTACCAAGTATCTAGGGTTGTTCCGCTTCAGCGACCTCTCACCTCATAATAGAAGCACTTAGTCTCGGGTTTGAGTTCAACTTTGGGTTGCTTCACTGGAGCAGCAACTGACTTGCTATCCATGAAGTTTCCCTCCTTGCTCTTGCCCTTTTCGAAACTAGTGGTTTGATTAACCATTAACACTTGACGCTCCTTCTTGATTTCTACCTTTGCGGTGTCAAACATCGCGAACAGCTCAGGGATCAATACTTCTATCCCTGGTGTATTGTAGTTCATCACTAAGTTCTAATAGCTTTAGTGACAGTGACTTGGAGAACTATATCAATCACTATCTTATCTGGAAGATCAACTCCCACTTGATTCAAGCGATTGTAGTACCCAGACAATCTGAGTACATGCTCAACGATTGAGCTATTCTCCTTCATCTTACAGGCAAAGAATCTTGTTGGAGATCTCATATCTCGCAACACAGGCACGAGCCTGAGATCACAATCTCTGCTCCTAGAACATCTCATATGTTCCGTGACGTTCAAAACGTTTCGGAGCCTCAATTCTAAGCCGTAATGCATGACGCACTAAACTATCAAGTAGTCATCGAAACGTGCCTGTTAGATGTTCACAACATCTATAGACGACGCTAGAGGGGGTGGCGCACCGAGCGGTGCATTAAGGACATAAGCCTTCTGTGCAGCAATGAGGACAATCCTCAGATCACGGACCCAGACCGCAATATTGCTACCAACATCTTTCAACTCTATTTCTCTAGGAACATATAAAAATTTAAGGGAGCTACAGCGCGAGCTAGTAATCTACAACATAATTTGCAAAGACACTTTGACTATGTTCATGATAATGAATTCAATTAATCATATTACTTAAGAACTCCCACTCAAATTGACATCCCTCGGGTCATTCGAGTGATACATGATCCAAATTCACCAACTCAAGTCCGATCATCACGTGAGTTAAGGTGGCTGCAATGGTGAACATCATTATGTTGACCATATCTACTATATGACTCATGTTCGACCTTTCGGTCTTCTTGTGTTCCGAGGCCATGTCTGTACATGCTAGGCTCGTCAAGTTTAACCCGAGTGTTCTGCGCGTGCAAATCTGGCTTGCACCCGTTGTATGTGAACGTAGAGTCTATCACACCCGATCATCACGTGGTGTCTCAACACGACGAACTTTCGCAATGGTGCACACTCGGGGAGAACACAATTTATCTTGAAATTAAGTGAGGGATCACCTTATAATGCTACCATCGTCCTAAGCAAAACAAGGTGCATAAAAAGGATTAACATCACATGCAAATCATAAGTGACATGATATGGCCATGAACTTGTGCTTTTGATCTCCATCTAGAAAGCACCGGCATGATCTCCATCGTCACCGGCATGACACCATGATCTCCATCATCTTGATCTACATCAACGTGTCGCCATCGGGGTTGTCACGCCCTGCATGCTTCTACTACTATTGCTACCGTAGCGATAAAGTAAAGCATTGCATAGTGCTTAATGATTGACACGCAGGTCATACAATAATTAAAGACAACCCTATGGCTCCTGCCAGTTGCCGTACTCATCGACATGCAAGTCGTGATAATCTATACATCACATGATCATCTCATACATCACATATATCTCATCATGTAATTGGCCATATCACATCACAACATACCCTGCAAAAACAAGTTAGACGTCCTCTAATTGTTGTTGCATATTTTACGTGGCTGCTACGGGTATCTAGCAAGAACGATTCTCACCTACGCATAAACCACAACAGTGATACACTAGTTTGCTTTTCAACCTTCTCAAGGACCGCCTTTGTCGAATCCGATCCAACTAAAGTGAGAGAAACTGTCACCCGCAAGCCATCTAGGCAACAAGTTGCGTCAAGGGAACCGGTCTCTCGTAAGCGTACGAGTAATGTTGGTCCGGCCCGCTTCATCTCACAATCCCGCTGAACTAAAATACGACCAAGGGAGGAAGCAATCTAAGCATCAACGCCCACAAACCTTTTGTGTTCTACTCGAGATCCCATCGAACCATCAACCTAGCTCATGATGCCACTGTTGGGGAACGTCGCATGGGAAACAAAAATTTTCCTACGCACACGCAAACCTATCCATGGTGATGAGCATCTACGAGAGGGAGAGTGGATCTACGTACCCTTGTAGATTGCTAAGCGGGAAGCGTTAAGAAACGCGGTTGGTGTAGTCGAACATCTTCGCGATCCAAATCGCCGAGCGTCCCGCGATCTCATCACGATCCGTCCCGCGATCCACTCACGATCCGTCCCGTGAACTCATCACGATCCATCCCGTGATCTCATCACGATCTGTCTCACGATCTTTATCACGATTTGTCCCGCGAACTCATCACGATCCGTTCCGCGATCTCATCACGAACCGTCTCGCGATCTCGATCACGGTCCTTCCGATCTAGCGCCGAACGGACGGCACCTCCGCGTTCAGCACACGTGCAGCTTGATGACGATCTCCACCGTCTTGATCCAGTAAGAGGAGGTGGAGAGGAGAGAGATTTCACCGGCAGCGTGACGGCGCTCCGGTGATGGTGGTGGAGTGATTCCGGCAGGGCTTCGCCTAAGCGCTGCGGAAAACCGATCTAGAGGAGAAACTGTGCACCGGTGAAATGGGTAGCACGTGGCCGGAAATTCTGTCCAAAAACCACCCAATCCACTAGTATATATAGGAGGAGAGCATAGGAGAGGCATCCAAGGCCTTTGGGTCGGCCGAAATAGGAGGTGGGAAGCAATCCTACTTCACCTCCAATCCTAGTTGGAGTAGGATTGCCTCCTATTGGCTGATTTTCCACTTTTTGCTTTAGGACTTTCTCTCCTGTGCCATGGGCCTTTGTGGCTGTTTTCCCAGCCCACTAAGGGCTGGTTTATACTATCCCACAGCCCATGGACCTCTTGGGGTCGAAGTACCCCTCCCGTAGGTCTCCCGGTACACTACCGGCACTCCCGGTACACTACCGGCACTCCCGGTACACTACCGATGAGCCCGAAACTTTTCCGGAAACCAAACTGGGACTTCCTATATATGAATCTTTACCTCCGGACCATTTCGGAGCTCCTCGTGACGTCCGGGATCTCATCCGGGACTCCGAACAAACTTCGGTCACCACCATACATAACTCTACACTAGCAAAACGTCACCGAACCTTAAGTGTGCAGACCCTGCGGGTTCGAGAACTATGTAGACATGACCGAGACACCTCTACGGTCAATAACCAATGGCGGGACCTGGACGTCCACATTGGTTCCTACATATTCTACGAAGATCTTTATCGGTCGAACCTCTATGTCAAGGATTCAGTTAATCCCGTATCACGTTCCCTTTGTTCTTCGGTATGTTACTTGCCCGAGATTCGATCGTCGGTATCTCCATACCTAGTTCAACCTCATTACTGGCAAGTCTCTTTACTCGTTCCGTAATACAAGATCCCGTGACTAACACTTATCCACATTGCTTGCAAGGCTTGTTGTGATGTTGTATTACCTAGTGGGCCCTGAGATACCTCTCCGTCACACGGAGTAACAAATCCCAGTCTCGATCCATGCCAACTCAACAGACACCATCGGAGATACCTGTAGAGCACCTTTATAGTCACCCAGTTACGTTGCGACGTTTGATACACACAAGGCACTCCTCCGATATCCGTGAGTTGCATGATCTCATGGTCATAGGAACATATACTTGACATGCAGAAAACGGTAGCAACAAACTGACACGATCATATGCTATATTTGTAGTTTGGGTCTTATCCATCACATCATTCTCCTAATGATGTGATCCCGTTATCAAATGACATCTCATGTCCGTGGCTAGGAGACCTTAACCATCCTTTGATCAACGAGCTAGTCCATTAGAGGCATACTAGGGACATGGTTTTGTCTATGTATCCACACATGCATTTAAGTCTCCGATCAATACAATTATAGCATGGATAATAAACGATTATCATGAACAAGGAAATATGATAATAACTAATTTATTATTGCCTCTAGGGCATATTTCCAACATGTTCTACATACACCCATCCATGATCTTGTAGCTCCATGTGTAGTATCAACTAATTCCTCATATGAGCATGATTCCAATTCTAGCTAGTTTCATTCTAGTTCTATGTGTTATGCCATATTCTCATGTCCCTACTATGCTAAATAAACCCTTTCAACATGCATCTATGGAGCACTTGTCATTTTAAGGCCTTTTGCATCAAGTTACTTTGTGTCATAAGTCATACATGGGAAAAGGGGTCAAAATTCGACCTAGATTTTCTCCCTCATGTTCCATGAAATCATATAGGTATGAGTAATGATTTTGGGGTGTTTTCAACCCCTCTATGCACCTGTGAAGTTAGATTTGACTTTGGGGCAAGTTGACAAAAGTGCATTTTTATGCTGTGATGCCCTTTTGTCTTTTTCATATGAATTAATCTATGCATGCTTTGGAGTTGTTGTCAACTAGAGTATGTTAGTTAAAGTTGTTGTGAACACCCATGTATTTTTGTTATTTGTGCTAAGTTCCCAGATCTGTGGGAACCATGCTGTTAAGTTAGCTACTTTCTGTTCCTGTCCAGCTAGTCTGAAAATGGCTAAGTCTGGAGATTCTGCTGATATTAAGTTGCTGTGTAGAGTGGCCTGTAGTTAGTGCTGTGGTTTGATTTTTCTCATTCTTAGTGTTAGTTATTTTAAGTATATGTTATCATTTTCCATCCTGTTAATTTTCATGCCATTTGGAGCTTCCTAGCATATTTAACCAGTGATTTCAATTTACTACTTTATTAACCCAGATTCCAGGAAACTGGAATTTTCACCAAGTCCCTAAAAATCTGTTTCATCATGCCTACTTGCCAGCTCCATGCATAGTGATTTGTTGCTATTTTGTTGATTGTGTAATTGGATGAATTGATGTGGGTGTTGAGTAGAACCTGTTACTATCTTGTTTGTGGTTGTAGAGTTCCTGTAGCAATAGTTGTGAGCTTTTCAAATAGTTATATTGCTGTTTGTGGCAGATTTGAGTGAAATATTGTTTTGGTTGTTGTGGGGGCTATACTCCATGGAATTGAGTGATTCTTGAGTATATTGTGATTGGTTTTTCATCAACTATCCAGTGGCTACCTTGGAATGCCAAGATTTAGCCCAGATATTTGGTGGTGTTGTGTTTTTCCTTCGTACCTTGTCGTGAGCGTATCTCGAGAACCGTAGCGCCGTTTCTCGTGATCCTTATATGCATTTCCATCGATTTTTCATGATGCATCCATATTTGCCATGTTAATGGATGTCTAAATAACTTAACATGAGGTTCTGTCCAGATTCATCAATCCCCCACCTTTGCATGTGAAACTTGACTAGAATTGGATTGCCATGTATAAATTCATTAAAATGATCATGCATCATATTGATTGTGCATTGCACCTTGTTTGGTTATTTATTTGCTGTTTCTCTTGGGTAGACGCGAGTGTCGAATCTGAGTTCGAGGAACCTGGAGAGTACCACTACGAGGATCCCGCTACTTGTTCCGCTGAAGGACCAACAGGCAAGATGATCGTACCCGGATCCCAATACTATCTTTGCTTGCTAGTTTACCGTTCTTATTGTTACAATTGCGCTACCTACCACATGATATCAGCCCCCATGTTACCATGACAGCCTCTAACCTCCACATCCCAGCAAACCATTGATTGGCTAAGTTACCGCTGCTCAGCCCCTCGTATAGCGTTCTTAGTTGCAGGTTGTTCCATGTGATAACATGGATTGGATATCACAATAAATTATGTTATTTAAATTACTGCACCTATATATGTCGTATTGATGGAAGGCTTGGCCTTTTGCTAAGTGACTTGTTCCGCTCGTGCCCTCTTTAGATTCCTGTTACCGGTGTTATGTTTTCCATATTTTGCGCTCCTAACACGCTTGGGGTTGTTATGGGGACCCCCTTGTTTATTCGGTTGAGATTAAAACTTGTCCGGCAAGACCCAACATTGGTACTACATTTGCTAATAACTTAACGAACCTGCATAGGGCTTTGCAAACCCGTGGATAATTTAATCAACCCCCGGGCCAGTGCTCCTCATGAGTGTTGGTCCAAACTAGGCTGCCTGCAGGGCCATCTCGGGGCAACTTGAGGTTTGGTTTCCCTGTAGCTAGTCCCATCTGTTGTGTCCTGAGACTGAGATACGTGGCTCTTATCGGGTTTGTCGACACGTCAGGTGGTCTTGCTGGATTTGTTTTACCTTTATCGAATGTCTTGCGTGTGGACTCTGACTTTCTTCGGGTTTACTCGAGGTGTTGGAAATCCTTTGGAATTACCGAGGAAGATCACGAGATCCATGGTCGAGGAATTCCCGTGGAGTGTGGTTATTTGTGATGGACTAGTTGGAGCACCCCTGCAGGGTTAAATCTTTCGGAAAGTCGTGCCCGCGGTTATGTGGCAACTTGGATACTTGTTTAACACCCAGTTCTAGTAAACTTTAAGTGAACTCTAATTAAAATACACCAACTGTGTGAGTAACCGTGATTGTCTCTGCTCGTGAACATGATCCGAGAGAGAACACGGTGGGGTTATGATTGACGTAAGCAGGTGTTCAGGATCCCTTAGAGATCATGTTAGAAATCGACCGATCATCGTAGACCACTCATTTTATGTTCTTACTACGTAAGTTAGCCGCCATACATGCTTAGAGCTACTGCAACCTTAAACATCACCATTCCCAACCTAAAGCTTAAATAGTGTTGACACCCGGGTTACTTGATAGCTGAGTCCTCTGTGGCTCACAGTTTACTACAACAATCCAGGTGCAGGATCAGATGAGTTCGTGCAGGATGATCTTACTCAGCTCCAGTGGGAGTATGATGAGGAGAGAGGCAGGATGTATGTGACATACCCCGACGAGTAGAGGACCTGGTTGTGATCTTGGGCAGCTTGATAGTGTCATCGCATTGTTGTTTTATCGTTTGGTTTCGTCCGTAGCCGGACCCTGTGTTCCTCTTGATGTATGAACTGAGTGACATTGTAATTTAGCATGTGGCGAGTGTAAGCCAACTCATATACTCTTCCCTTTAGTACATGTATGATGTGATGATGCTTATCTTGCTAACGGCAAGATGCACTTCTATCCTTTGCGAGGACCTCGTGCCTCAAAACGGATAGGCGCTCATATTGGGCGTGACATCTCCATCCAACGGCATAGGGATATTAGTTTTCCGGCCATGCAGATGCCGAGTCATCCAAAGGACTGGAACAAGACTTGGTTCTACTTCAAGGATACCTCTCCTGAGAATGAGCGTCCACTGTCGGGTTATCGTCCCTCCCGGCTCAAGACAACTTCAGAGCTTCCAGGTCAGCTATCAGCTTCGGAACGTGCAAGGTACGAGACAGATCACGCCAAGATCAAGGCCCTCATGGCCAATGGTTTAACCGGGCTGGATTTGATCCGCTGCTGGATTTCCTGGCAGATTATGCCCTTAAGTCACAGAAGCCGGCTCATGTGTGAATACAAAGGCAAGTATGATAGTTCATTATGCTTCAGCCAATCAACATTGACGGAGGATGATATCACCACCGTCATCCGGAGCCTTGTCCATGAAGCATCCGGATCATGCAGCGCCATTGGCCTGGCGCCTTTAACGCCAAAAATCCGGCTCCAGATGTAAGGCGACTCTTCACCCCTTTTTCTCCTTGTCACCTATACTTTTCTGACTCATTACCGTTTAACCGGTTTACCTTTCCAGGCCAACTCTAATTTCTGGAAGAAGGAGTATGTTCCTCCCTTGAAGAAGCCCAAGAAGAAAGTTCTGGCTAAGAAGTCCAAGAAGACCGCCCCACAAGAAGGATGGTTTGACCCGCCGCAATCGTCCGACTCAGAGGTAAACCTTGGCTGCTTTCTGCCATTTTATTACCTTATTTTACTTGCACTTGTTTTACTCACAGGATGATGTTGAAACAAGCCATGCCAACGCCCCTGAGGTAATCTATATTTCTTCCGGCTCAGAATATTTTGTCCCCCGGAAGTCGCGGCGGGTTATTGGAAAAGTTCCTCTTTCTCATCCTCTTGCTTATCTGGCTCCCGATTTTCTTTTGAAGAAGCAACAACAGGCTGAGCGTCGCCAGACCCGGAGCGTTGGTTCTACTGAACTTATGTCCGACTTGCCAAACTCGCCAGCTCTGAAGAAACGCCCCGCAGAGGTATGTATCTCCGTTTAATTAATTTCACTTTGCGACCTCGACGTTGTCTCATCTTTCTTGAATTGTCTCTCAGAAATCACCCTCTTCCGGTGACTCTTCGGCGACCGCTCTGCCGCCTCCCAAGATCAACCCGCTGTAAGTATTTCCCACTATGACATCCGGCTCTTTATGCAGCAGTAGTATCCTTTGGATTCTGATCCTCACATTTTACAGTGCTCAAGCCAAGCATCGGAAAACCAACAAGTCCTCCCTCGGCCCCGCTGCCCAAGAGCCGGAGCATACAAAACCGGATGACTCGCGGTCGGCTAAAGATATCCCAGCCGCTTTTGCAGAGCCGACCGCTGATGACATTTTCCCAAATAGTCCACCAAAGAATCCTTCTAAGCCGCCGAGCCCTGCCCAGACAGCTAAGGACATGACTGGCCCCGAAGTTGAAATCACTAGTGCTGGTTTGCATTCTCCCCCGGCACACGTGTTGACCAAGTTGGGTGAAACAGCTGAAGCTTCTAGGAAGCTTGATTTTGAGCCTTTTGCCTTGGAGAAGATGACAGATGAGGAGCTTCATGCTGGCTACATGACCCGCCTATCCACCAGCCGGGACCTGGAGCTCCAACTGGTTAACCTCATGAAGAGGAAGTATGAGGTATTCTTTTCCTCCTTATATCCCTACGTAGCCCCCAAGTGGCGGCTTAATCATATTGAGCCGGGACTTTGCATAGTTATCTTTTAGATAAAATTATTCTGTAGAAGATAATCAGAAGAGCCGATAGTAGCCCCCAAGGTCCATCTCAAACTTGTTCAAAGTTGAGTCGGGACTTCTTAGAAGATAATTTAAAAGAGCTAATAGTAGCCCCCAAGGTCCGGCTCAAACTTGTTCAAAGTTGAGTCGGGACTTCTTAGAAGATAATTTTAAAAGAGCTAATAGTAGCCCCCAAGGTCCGGCTCAAACTTGTTCAAAGTTGAGTCGGGACTTCTTAGAAGATAATTTTAAAAGAGCTAATAGTAGCCCCCAAGGGCTGGCTCAAACTTGTTTAACGTTGAACCGGGACTCTTCATAGTGAACTTCTGAAAAATAGCCCCCAAGTGTCATGCATATTGCTTGTAATCTGTTTGAGACTTGTCCGTTTTACTCTCTGCTTTGAAATGTTTGCAGGAATCCTTGACTGAAGCCGGGTCACAGTTGGCTGGCTTAAAGACCAACCTGGCTGATCAACAGGCTGCCCGGAGCGCCACTGATGAAAAATGTCGGCACTTGACCGAAGAGTTGGTTAAAGTCAAGGCGGAGTTCGCCGCTTTCACGGAGTCTATCATGTCTGAGAAGGCCACGCTAACCAAACGGGCAGACGACGCTGATCAGCGATTGATGATCATCTCTGACGAGATGCAATCCTTGAAACGCCATATCACAAAGACGACAGCCGCCCTCTTCGGTGAGCTCTTGACAACTTTTCCTTAATTGTTGTTATAACATTTGAACTGGCGACTTATCATGAAAACCTCTGGCTCATACAGGTCCTAGAAGCCGTCAACTGGCGTCTGACAGCTTACTGCCTCTGAAGGCTATCTACACCCTGGCGGAGCAGCTCTACTGCAGCGCGATGTTTACCATCAAGTCTGTGCAGTACAAGGACAAGATCCCTTCAACTCTCAAAGGGGTCTTGGAACTTTTCTCCACCATGCCAAAGCGGATTGCCAAATTGAAGAAACAGTCGCCCGCTAGGGAGCAATCGCACGCATAAGTCGGGCTCTGGCCTTCGCTCCGGAGCTTACTCCGGCTGATATGATGGAAGGCTTCCCCTCCAAGAAGGATGATGGCTCTGAGTTCACAAAAGATGACTACATCCGGTGCGCCAAGGACTCCAGGTTTCTGGCTTCCGTCTTAGCAGAAGAGGCTGACCTGGACACTTACCAGGCGGCTTATGATGCTGACCAGAAGAGAATTCGTGGCCCACTCTACGAATGGAAGGACTTGACGCCCACCCGCAGTAAGGACCTCTTCGCTTCTGATCTTGACCCATCTCCCTTCTTTTAAGAAGGGACTTTTGCAGCTCTAGCTAACTGCAACTGGAACTTGGACAACCTTCAGATCCAAGCACCCGAAGAGCCGGAGCAGGATGAGTCGCCGGCCAGTTGATTAGCTCCACTTTGTAATAGTCGGCTCTCCTTTAACTCGTAGTAGAGGACTTGAATAACTTGATCCACACTTTTGGGCTCTACATAGAGCGTTTGTAATAGATGTCCTGTGATATTTGCTGTGCTGATCTTTTTAAATGAGAAAAAATCCAGCTTTCAAAGTGCCATCTTCCTTGTATGCATTCCAGTTAATAATTTCCGTCGGTTGTCTCTTCTTCTTGGGTCGAGAGTCGGCCGAAAGGACTTCATGATTTCCATCCGCGGCTAATCATGTCAACCGGAGTTTTGTAGCATAAGGCCAGTTAACAAGCATTATAAGTTGTACCCAAAGGTAATAATACAGCGTAAACGCTGGCGGATAGGCGTTAGAAGTTGTACCCGAAGGTAAGAAGCCGCCCTCGCCGCGGCTAATTTTCCTTAGCCGGATTTTTGTGCCATAAGGCCGGCTAATAGGCATTATAAGCTATACCTGAAGGTAAGAAGCCACCGTTCGCGGGTTATGAGGTGTTAGCTACCCGTCAGTAAAAAAACCTCACAACCGCGGCTAAACGTGTTAGCCGGAAATTTGGCATAAAGCCGGCCGATAGGGTGTTAGAAGTGATACCCGTCGGTAAGAAGCCCCCTTCAGCAGTACGGCATACGCCGCCGCCGAATAGGCATTAGAAGCTGTACCCAAAGGTAAGAAGCCGCCCTCGCCACGACTCATTTTCCTAAGCCGGTTTTACGGCGTATGACGCCGGCGGATAGGCGTTAGAAGCTGTACCCAAAGGTAAGAAGCCGCCCTCGCCACGACTCATTTTCCTGAGCCGGTTTTACGGCATACGACGCCGGCAGATAGGCGTTAGAAGCTATACCCAAAGGTAAGAAGCCTCCCTCGCCACGACTCATTTTCTTGAGCCGGTTTTATAGCGTACGACACCGGCGGATAGGTGTTAGAAGCTCCGCCCTCGCCATAACTCATTTTCCTGAGCCGGGTTTTTTGTGGCATAACGCCTGGTGCCATGACTCATTTTCCTGAGCCAGGATTTTGTGGTATAACGCCTGGCGCCGCGACTCATTTTCCAGATCCGGGCTTTTGTGGTATAACGCCTAGCGCCACGACTCATTTTCCTGAGCCGGGACTTCACTTTTGCAGTGATACTTCTTTATATAACTATGACATGTACAATGATAGTGTACAATGAAGGGTCTCTACACCCTTAAGTGAAATAAGGCCGGAGATGCTTGATGTTCCACGGCCGGCGGGTCTCCTGACCCGCCGTATCTGAGTCATCTCGGATATCGATGAGGTAATATGACCCATTGTTGAGATTTCTACTGACTACAAAAGGTCCTTCCCATGGAGAAGAGAGCTTATGCATATTTGGCTGGTCCTGAATCAGCCGGAGCACTAAGTCGCCCTCCTGGAACGTCCGGGTCTTGACCCTGCGGCTGTGATAGCGACGCAAGTCTTGTTGATAAATTGCCGACATGGCCGCTGCTAGCTCTCGCGCCTCTTCCAAAGCATCCAATGCGTCTTGATATGTCGTCTCATTTTCCGCCTCAACGTAAGCCACCACCCTTGGTGAGTCATATTGGATGTCACTGGGCAAAACTGCCTCGGCCCCATACACCATAAAGAAAGACGTGAAACTCGTGGACCTGTTAGGCGTGGTCCTGATGCTCCATAAGATGGATGGTAATTCTTCTAACCAACACCCAGGCGTTCGCTGCAAAGGAACCATAAGCCGCGGTTTAATCCCTTTTAGAATTTCCTGATTGGCACGCTCCGCCTGACCGTTGGATTGTGGATGCGCCACTGCTGAAACATCAAGCCGGATATGCTCTTCATCACAGAATTTTTTTATAGCCCCCTTGGACAGATTTGTACCATTATCAGTGATGATGCTATGTGGGTAACCAAAACGGTAGATCAACTTTTTGATAAATAAAACTGCCATAGCCGCGTCACATTTGCTGACCGGCTCTGCCTCTACCCACTTGGTAAACTTGTCCACCGCCACCAGGAGGTGTGTTTTCTTATCCTTGGATCTCTTGAAAGGTCCCACCATGTCAAGCCCCCAGACCACAAATGGTCAAGTAATTGGTATCATCCTTAACTCCTGAGCCGGAACATGAGCCCATCGGCCAAATTTCTGATAGCCGTCGCACTTACGAACTAGGTCCTCTACATCTTTATGAGACATCAACCAGAAAAACCCGTGCCGGAAAGCCTTGGCCACCAAAGACTTCGAGCCGGCATCGTGTCTACAATCGCCAGCATGGATTTCATTCAAGATCTGTCGGCCCTCCTCTGGTGAAACACAACGTTGGAAAACTCCCGTCACACTGCATTTATGCAACTCACCATCGACTATTATCATGGACTTAGAACGTCGGGTGATCTTTCTGGCTAGGTCTTCATCCTCAGGTAACTCGCCCTGGGTCAAATAGACCAAATAGGGAATAGTCCAATCTGGGATAGTATGCAGAGCCGCCACTAATTCTGCCTCCGGGTCAGGAACAACCAAATCTTCTTCTGAAGGTATCTTGACAGTCAGATGGTGTAAGACATCCAGAAAGACATTGGGTGGCACCAGCTTTCGTTGAGAGCTAACCATGATAAGGCCTCAGCCGCCTCATTCCTACGACGATCAATGTGATCTACCTGATATCCTTTGAAGTGACCCGCAATAATATCAACCGCCTAACGATAAGCCGCCATCCGCGGGTCCTTGGAATCCCAAGTGCCAGAAACTTGTTGAGCCACCAGATCTGAGTCGCCCAAACACCTGACTCGGCTCAAATTCATCTCCTTGGCTAACCAAAGACCATGAAGCAAAGCTTCATATTCAGCCGCATTGTTAGTGCAAGGGAACATCAGCCCGAGCACATAACAAAACTTATCACCCTTGGGGGATGTCAGAACAACTCCTGCCCTTGATCCCTCTAATTGCTTGGATCCATCGAAGTGTATAGTCCAGTATGTGTTAGCCGGTTTTTCCTCGGGAGCTTGACACTCCGTCCAATCATTTATGAAATCCACAAGGGCTTGGGACTTGATAGCTATGCGAGGCACATATTTTACCTTGAGAGGTCCCAGCTCCAATGCCCACTTAGCAATCCTTCCCGTGGCTTCTCTGTTCTGGATAATATCCCCTAGCGGAGCAGAACTGGCCACAGTTATCTGGTGCCCTAAGAAATAGTGTTTTAACTTGCGATTGGCCATGAAGACCCCATATACCAGCTTCTGCCAATGTGGATACCTTTGTTTAGACTCTGTCAGGACCTCACTGATATAATAAACCAGTCTTTGCACTGGATACTCCTTTCCGGCCTCCTTGCACTCGACCACGATTGCAGCACTCACTGCCCGGTTATTAGCCGCCACATAAAGGAGTAACGGTTCTTTTTCAGCCGGAGCGGCCAGCACTGGCGGCTCAATGAGCCGTTTTTTAAGCGCCTCAAGTGCTTCACCCGCCGCTTTATTCTAGACAAATTTGTCTGTCTTCTTCATCATTTGATATAAAGGAATAGCCTTCTCTCCAAGACGGCTTATGAACCGGCTCAACGTAGCAATCCGCCCTGCCAAGCGCTAAACATCATTAATGCAAGCCGGCTCTCCCAGAGAGGTAATAGCCTTGATTTTATCTGGGTTAGCCTCGATACCACGCTTAGAGACCAGGAAACCCAAAAGCTTGCCTGCCGGAACACCAAAGACACACTTGGTCGGGTTAAGCATCATCTTGTAGACCCGGAGATTATCAAAATTTTCCTTTAAATCCTCCAAGAGAGTCTCCTTCTTTCTGGATTTGACCACGATGTCATCTACATAAGCATGAACATTACGGCCAATCTGATTGTGAAGGCAGTTCTGCACACATTGCTGGTAAGTCGCCTGGGCACTTTTGAGCCTGAAAGGCATAGAGACATAACAGAACGCCCCAAAGGGTGTAATAAAAGCCGTCTTCTCCTGGTCTTTAACCGCCATCTTGATTTGATGATAACCTGAGTACGCATCCAGGAAGCACAAACTTTCACACCCCGCCATAGCATCAATGATCTGATCAATACGAGGGAGAGCAAATGGATCATCCGGACAAGCCTTGTTAAGGTCCGTGTAGTCCACATACATACGCCATGTGCCATTATTTTTGAGCACCAGCACCGGGTTAGCCAACCATTCCGGGTGAAAAACTTCAATGATAAAACCCGCTGCCAAAAGCCGGGCAACTTCTTCCCCAATAGCCTTGCGCCTCTCCTCATTGAACCGCCACAAAAATTGTTTAATCGGCTTAAACTTTGGATCCAGTTGTGCTCGGCAAATTCTCTCGGTACACCCGGCATGTCAGAAGGTTTCCATGCGAAGATGTCCCGATTCTCACGGATGAATTCGATGAGCGCGCTTTCCTATTTGGGATCCATGTGAGCTCCAATGATGAACTGCTTAGATGAGTCGCCCGGAGTGAAATCTACTGTCTTGGTATCATCCGCTGAAAACTTGAGGGCGGCTCAACCTCCATGGTGGGCTTTTTCAGCAGGGTCATATCCTCCAGATCAACATTCTCCTTATAGAACTTAAGTTCCTCCTGGGCGCAACTGGACTCTGCGTCAGCCGCATCTCCTTCTTCACACTCAATAGCCGTATTTCGATTACCATGAACGGTAATGGTACCGTTTAAACCGGGCATCTTGAGCTGCAAGTAAACATAGCAGGGCCTAGCCATGAACTTAGCATAAGTCGGCCGTCCAAATAACGCATGATAAGGACTCTTGATCTTGACCACTTCGAACCACAAGGATTCCACCCTGTAATTGTACTCATCGCCAAAAGCCACTTCCAATGAAATCCTGCCCACCGGATGCACCGACTTACCCGGAACCACACCATGAAAGATGATGGATGAAGGTTTTAAATCCTTGTCAAGCAACTTCATCCGCCGGAAAGTGTCATAATAAAGGATGTTTATGCTGCTGCCGCCATCCATAAGCACCTTGTTCACCATATATCCGCCCACCTGGGGGGCTACAACCAAAGCCAGCCGTCCCGGGTCATCTACACGCGGCGGGTGATCTTCTTGGCTCCAGGTTATGTCATATTCAGACCACTTTAAGTACTGCGGAAGAGCTGGTGCAACCGCATTAACTGCCCGCTTTCGCAACTTCTGGTCCCGTTTGTTCAGACCGGTCGTGAAGACGTGGTACTGCCCGGAGCTGAGCTGCTTCAGATTACTCTAAAAACCAGACTGATTACGCTGTTGTTGTTGATTATTGTTACCAGAATGCGACTGGTGTCCCCCCTGATTATCCTGACCCGGATGACTGGACCCTGAGCTGCCAGAACCAAACCCAGCTCCTGACCCGCCATGTCCTGAGCCGCCTGGCGGACCACCATCTCGATTGTTAGGTTGTGTGAAATACCGCTTGTACTTCTGCATGAAATTGCAATTCTCCCATGTGTGGCTTGCCAGCTTATCAGGCAGACTATGATTTGGACAAGGTCGCTTAAGTAACTCCTCCATGCTCGAGGAAGAGCTATCCTTGCCAAAGGGCGGTCTGAACCTCCTATTGCCTTTGGGGTAATTCTGTTGGGTGTTTGTATTAGCCACCGGCTCTGACCCAGCCTCTGGATTCTTACGCTTGCTCTGGCTACCATTGTTTGTCACACCCTTGCCTTGATTTCCCTTCTTACCTTGGCCAGCTTTCTCATCATCAGAACCCGGATCTTTCGTGCTGTCAGAGTCGGCATATTTCGTGAGAGCCGTCATGAGCTCTCCCATGTCCTGACACGTACGTTTGAGCCGGCCAAGTTTCTGCTTCAGAGGAACAAAGTGGCAGTTCTTCTCCAAGATCAGTACCGCTTGGGCCGCCGTGATCTGCTCTGAGGAGTGGATGATTGTTGAGACCCGCCGTACCCAATGATGGCCCGACTCATTCTCCTGTTGGACACAGTGATCAAGATCCACAATGGTCATAGGCTGCTTGCACGTCCCTTGATAGTTTTTAATGAACCGGGCTTGGAGCTCCACCCATGAGTTGATGGTATTAGGTGGTAACCCCTTTAGCCACGTGTGAGCCGGGCCGTCAAGCATCATGCCGAAATACTTGGCATAAACCGCCTCATTGACATCCAGCATCTCAGCCAGTTCATAACTCTCCACCCAGGCCTCCGGGGGTAAATCAGCGGTATAATTTGGGACCTTGCGGGGCCCTTTGAAGTCTTTCGGCAGCCGTTCGCTCCACAGAGCCGGTGACAAACACGGCAGCCCTACCGTCCTGGAGTTTACTCCTGCCCCTACCGAAACGGAAGGCACTGGCTCCTGGTAAGCCGGCCTAGCTAGCGCCTCTTGCGGGCTTCCCGCATGGTTTACAAATGCTGACGTGTCTCTACCCGGCTGATGACTCGTCGGAATCTCTCTGTGCTGGTTGCTGTTGGAACCTGCTGGTGACTCGTAGCGCCGGCTAAAGCTGCGGCTGGGGAGAGAGGTTGAATGAACATGGCTCCGGCTGTGAGTATATTTCTCCTGCTGGGCCACGGCCATCTGCAGGTACCCGATGGCGTTCCGCACTTCCTCTGCAAAGGGTGCTTCATCCGGGATAGGAATTGTCTCAAGCCGGGTGGCCGCTGCCACCATATTCTCGGCTGGGTTAGAATAATGACCCGCTGGCGTTGGAAAGCCACCAGGTGAAGCTTGGTTACGCGGGGCCAGATGAGTCGATGGTCGCTCCGTCGGGCGGCTTTCGGGCGCGTCTATTACTCGCCCCGCGCCAGGAGTATTGAAGAGGTTCCTTGCTTCATAGCGCTCTGGTAGACGGGATTGATGCCTCCTCCGATGTACCGCTGCTGCTGATATTTGCTCCAGCCCTAGACGGAAAGCATCTGCCTTGATACGTTCTGCCTCTTCCTCCATTTGGATCTTTAGCTCAGCCATCCTTTGTCGTTCCTCTATCATCCGGCCCTTGATCCTTGTGATCTCTAAATTCCGAGCTGCTTGATTATCTGGTGTGACCTCAGTGGCCATTAAAGCCACGAGCTCGTCCATCAGCTCCACAAGAACTTGAGTCGGCACTGGCGGGTTATCACCCGAGGTGGCAGCTCCCGCGGCTATACTACTCGTGCCTGGGGCTGACCCCGCCATGAACACAACAGGATGAACCGGAAGCTCAAGATCATCCGACTTAGAGTGATCTGACTCAAGGCAAACGTCGTCGTAGCCCCCAAGGCCATCGTTGCGGAGCTGGTACACCGACTCCATTTCTCCACTTGAAGATTCGTCCTCTGAATAGACGTTTCCTGTGATTCGGAAGCTTCCAGATCTGTACCTTGAGTGAAGCCTACGAAGACATGCTTCTGACCCGGATTAGCATGGGCAGGACGCATGTTACGCGCAGGTTGCAGACGCCGAGCCGGCTCGATGATGTCGGTGGAGACGTGCAGCCCAGGTGTAGACCCATCAACCCTTCCGATGAAGACGTGGATCCCGCCGAATGGAACCCGGAATCCATACTCCATGGACTCAGCATCAAGCCCCCAGCCGGCATTGTTGATGTAGAGCCGGCCACGGCAACTCTTGCTGATCCTTCCGACCATGTATCCTTCGAGCCCGGGGAGAGAGCCCTTCGAGAACTCAACACCACCAAGCGTTAGCCCCACGATGGCGCCAACTGTCATGGATTTGTCACGGCAGATGTCCGGATGAATGGACTTGGATTCGAGGCCATCGCTAACGTGATGGACTCAAAGGGGTTGGCGGGGACGAAGGACACGAGTTTACCCAGGTTTGGCCCCTCAAGGTGAGGTAATAGCCTACGGCCTGCTTGTGTTTGTATTGCTTGTTGTATCGATTACAAGGGAGCTAAAGCTTGACCTAGTTCTCGATAACCTGATCTCTAAGTCGCCCCAGGTCTTGCCTTTATATAGGAGGTCAAGACCACGGGTCATACAAGTTGTGGCCGACTCTCATTACATGTCTGAGTCTGCCTCTATCTTCTCTTGCCTATCCTAACCAAGTTGTCCCCAGGCGGCTTACACGCTTGGGTCTTCTCATCCGGGCCACCCCGCCGGCCCATCCTGTGAGCCGCTACGCTTGTTGGGCCCTCCAGTCTTCACCGGCTCAATCTTGGGCTGGCTACGAGTCGTCCGGTTTAATCCGGATCCCTCCAGGGCGGGTCTCACCGTGGGGTTATGTCCCCAACACTCTGTGTGTGGAGCACTCAGAGTTCCGTATCGACAAGGACTGACCATTAAAACCTTCCAAGTGCATCTCGGTGGAACCAACCACAAAATCTCGGTCTCATCGAATGCCTAGGGTTGATCTGGTTTTCAATCTCGGTAGCACCGATTTCATATTCTCGGTTACACCGAGTTTCCCTATCAGCTGACAGTTGTGGAACTCGGTGACACCGAAAACATAAAATCGGTATCACCGACAGTGAGGGGTATATATGTTGTGGACCCCGACGCTTTGAAATTTCTATCTTTAACGTCGCGCCCCCAGAACCCTAAGCTGCCGCCCCAAGACGCCTGGTCTTCGCCCTTGACTTCCCGAGCTCCTCCGCCACTGGGAATCGCCGCAGTCGACATAATCTACACTAACGTCACCGCCGTAGAGGATCCGTGCCAAGCTAGGGTACGGATTCGATCCCTAGTACGCTCCCATTCTGATTCTTGCGCATTGGACCTTGTTTTCTCTATAAGCCACCTATTTCTCACATATTCATCCAATCAAATCTGTAAAATCTCGAGGTAGATGAATTTTTTAGGGTTTTGCTGTCCGCCCGATACATCTCGGTGGAACCGAAACGAAAATATCGGTCTCACCGATATACTTTTCTGTGTTGCTGAGAACTGACTTGGTGGAGCCGAGTGGCTTTTTCGGTCCTACCGAAAAGGATGCCAAGTTCCTGTTAAGGAGTTGGTCTGTCTCGGCGCCACCGAAAATTTCATTTCGGCTATACCGATATGCATGTGATAGATTGCAAAACCTTTGAAAAACTCATTGCTCAAAATTCAAAAATAGCCTCATTTTGTGATGACTCATCTCCTTCTGCTCATCTATACTCTATTCACAGGGTCAGCATGTCAGGTTCAGAAGACAGTCAAAACAGGTTAGAGCAGAGAGCAGACATGAGTTCAGGGACAAGCCCAGAGCCCAGTTCATTCTCAATTCCAGGCACCCCCAGCTCTCATGGGTTGCCCAAGGCTACCACCAGAACTAGGAAGAGGTTGAACTCAGATGAAGAGGATTCATACTTTGTACCTGAGGAAATTATTGCTAAGAAGCAAGAGAAGGCTGCCAAGAAAGCTGGAACTGAAGCTACTTCCTCTCGAAGGGTTGTCAGCAAGATATATGCACCAGCTTCTACCTTCAAGACTCAAGAGACTGTCAGAGCAACAATGTCAGTTGAGATCCCCAAGAAGGTTGTGCCTAAGAAGGTAGGAGAGAAAAAGGCCAGGAATAGGATCATCCATGTGACTGGCAGGCCTACCTTCATGTTTGAGGATCCAGAAGTTGCTGCTGCTGAGGAAGAGGAGGTTGAGCTAGCTGCAAAGGCTCCTCCCAAGAAAAAGGCAAAGAAGTTGATGTCTGATGCTATGCCTAAGACCAGCACATCCAAGAAGGCTGCTGAGAAACCCAAGAGGACCACTAGGCAGATTCCAGCTTCTAAGAACAACAAAGGAACTGCTTCTAGAGTTGATGATGTGGATGACTTGACAACACTGATGAAGCTTAGACCACACCTCCCAGTTCACAATGCCAGCTACCCAGTAGCTATGGACATGAAAAATAGGAAGGATTCTGGATTGAGGGCTTGGAGAGCAATAGATCCTTATGCTCAAAGGAAGAAGATTGCAATGGACTACAGATTCTATACTAAGGAGCAGCAGGACTTCTATGAGACTGTGCTCTTTGACAAGAGTCCAGCTGTCAGTGGCATGCGCTACGTAGACTGGAAGTTCATCAAGGAAAATGAGGACTACTTTCCAAGTGTCCAGGACAACTTCCATTGCATTGGTCTTGATGAATTCGTTGGCAGAGAATTCACAGCATGGAATGACGAGATGATCATGCAGTTTTACTCCACTTCACACTTCTACGGAGATGGTAGAATTGTGTGGATGACTGAAGGTGCCCGATATGAATCAACTGTTGAGGAATGGGCAGAAATCTTAGGAGTTCCTGAAGCATAGGATGGTGACCTGGATGTCTACTCAGAATCCAAGGCTAGTCACAATGCTATGGCCAAGATGTATAAGGAGATCCCTGCTGCAAATGTGAAGTCTCACAGGCTAGGATCCATCTATTTCCTCGAGGCTGGCCTCCGCACTATCAACACTATTCTAAGGCATACCTTGATGCCCAAGTTCGGAGATGACAAGATGATCTGAGGCCACTCCATAAACATGTTGATCCACATTGACACTCACACCAGGATCAGAGTCATGGACTTGATTGTAGAGACAATCAAGAGGGTTGTTGCTGACCAAAAGCGCTCATGTTGTTATGCACCCTACATACAGATTCTCATAAACTCAAAACTGGAGAAGCATATATTTGCCCTAGATCACCCACATTTGCCCCTATAGCCAGATCTAGAGGACAACGTCGTGGTGATGGATGCTGATCTCCCACTTCTGCTACAGCTCAGGAAGAGGCAGAGGCAGTGAGGGCAGCTAGTGCTCAAGTCCCACGATCCAGGAACGAGCAAATGGATCTGCTGATATCATCTATTCAGGGCATGGAAAAGGACATTAAGGGGATTCTGGACAACCAGAACAATCTTGTTAGAATCTTTGAGACCAGAATCAAGACCCTTACTGATAAGGTGGACGGGCTGACAAAGATAGTCACAGAACTTCAGCATGAAGTTGACTCCGTGAAAATCCCTCGGGTCTCTTCTACTTCAGATGAGGAGGAGGAGGAGGAGGATGAACCACCTCTCGGGCCAGCACTCAGTTCACTACTCAGGCCAGATCAGCCACAGTGTCAGCTCCAACAGCTCCATCAACTCCATCAACTTCAGCTCCTTTAGTGACCACTCTAGCTCCATCCATGACATCTGTAGAGATCTTTGCCGAAGCCGTCATCTCGACTCCTTCATCAACAACCGAAGGAGATGTGCCCAAGAACACTTAGATATATGCCTTTGAACTTTTTGGTAACTTGTTGCCAAAGGGGGAGAAGTGTATATAGATCTATAGGCTTCGAGCGAGCGAGAGATTTGGTTTTTATTTGCTTTTCAAAAACATTTGGTTCTTTTCTTTTGATGTGAGATACATGTGTGTTATGCTACTATGTTATGGGTGATGCTACTATTTCCAATCATCTAATGCTCATGAGATGATCATTCACCTTTGTTTGATTGTGTTATGCGTTGTTATTCATTCTAATTATTCTCGCACACCACCAAGTTGTATGTGACATGGAAGAAGTGCCCCATATGCCTACTCGATTGTGCATTTGCATTCAAACGCAAATTCAAAATAATGCACAAATTTAGGGGGAGCTCTTGCTTATCACATACCTCTGAGAGCGACAATTATATTCATTGAATTTATCATATGTCGAAGCTTTGATCTATATGTTGTCATCAATTACCAAAAAGGGGGAGATTGAAAGCACATTTGCTCCCTTGGTGGTTTTGGTAATTAATAACAACATATAAGTCATTGAACTAATGTTTCCACTAAGGATATTACAGGAAATGTTCAATGAAAGGATTGGCAAAAGAAGATTGTGGAGAAACCCCAAGATTCAAGGAAATAGGTTGGCTAAGCTTCAAGCAAAAGGACTCTAGATTTTATATTTGTGAGAAATCACTTTGAGTCGTAGGAAAGCCAATACTATTAAAAGGGAGTAAGGTCTTGTTGGTGAACAATATGCTCAAACGTGCACAAGTGATAGTCGCCAAAACATCCACAAAACTCTCCCCCCAAAGTCTGTTCTATACCCAACACTCAAAATCGGTGCAACCAACTATCCCACTTCGGTGCCACCGATTCCAGAACCTAGACAAACTCTGCCAAACCCTAGCCACTTCGGTGCAACCGATTCCATACCGGTTCCACCGAGTTTAGGTTGCCAACTTTCTGTTACGCAAATTCACATTTTTGGTCCCACCGAGAATGTTGGATCGGCGTCGCCCGAGATTGGAAATCTGATCGTTGGTCACCTTACCGGTGCAACCGAGTTTCCTATATCGGTCTCACCGAGATTCAAAAGTTACCACCTTTTGGTCACTTCGGTACCATCGAGATTCACACATCGGTGTCACCAAGTTGGTCATTTTGTGTGTAACGGTTGGATTTTTGGGGATGCCTATATATACCCCTTCACCACCACCTACTCGAAATAGAAGCACTCAGAACTATTCCATGCCTATCCTATCAGATTTTCTGAGAGAGAACCACCTACCCTTGTGTTGAGATCAAGATCTTCCACTCCAATCATATGGATCTTGATTTCTAGCCTCCCCAAGTTGCTTTCCACCAATCCTATCTCTTCTACCAATCCAAACCTTTGAGAGAGAGATTGTGTGTTGAGGAGTCTATCATCTTGAAGCACAAGAGCAAGGATTTCATCATCATTTACCAAGCCTATTATCTTTTGGAGGGTGGTACCTCCTAGATTGGTTAGGTGTCGCTTGGGAGCCTCCTACTTCGTGTTGTGGAGTGAACCAAGAAGTTTGTAAGGGCAAGGAGATCGCCTACTTCATGAAGATCTACCCCATAGTGAGGCTAGTCCTTCGTGGACGGAAGCCGTATGGAATAGTCAAGGTTGCTACTTCGTGGACCCTTTTGGGTGGAGCCCTCTGTGGACTCTCGCGACCGTTACCCTCCGTGGGTTGAAGACTCCATAAACGTGGATGTACGATAGCGCCACCTATCAGAACCATGGGAAAAATCATCGTGTCTACAATTGTGTTTGATCTTCCTACCCTATCCCTTCTATACATGCTTGTTGTTATTTTCCGCTGCTATATACTTTTAGACTTGCATGTGTAGGGTGTACTTGACTTGTCATGAAATGCTAAAAACTGTCAACCCTAAAACTTGGTATAGGCAAAACTTTTAATTGGTCAAGTAGTTTAATCACCCTCCCCCCCTCTAGACCTACTTTCGATCCTACAAGTGGTATCAAAGCATTGGTCTCCATTGCTTAGGTCTCACAACCTAGGAGAAGTATGGCGTCTAGTGAGGGAAGTTATCACCGTAGAGGTCCGTACTTTGATGGCACAAATTTTGCTAGTTGGAAGCATAAAGTGAAAATGCATATTCTTGGTCATAACCCTGCCGTTTGGGCTGTTGTTCGTGTTGTCTTGCAAGGTGAGTTCTTTGCGATCCTACAGGGACAACTGGCGCTAAGCACAGCAACGGTCGGAATTTCGAACAATGAAAGTCCTCAGACTTATCATATTCCTCGCTTGTAGGCAATTTGCACTCGCAAAATCCTAACTCCTCAGTCAGGCCAATTTCCTGAGAGACTACAAGAACTTCGTCTCTGTCACTGAAGAACTTGACTAAATCTGTAAGAGATTTCCAAAGGCTTCACTCGAAGGATTGGATAGGTTGAGACTTTTGAGTTGAGCATCAGTTGGAAATTTTCCTTAGTATTACCTCGGCCCCATTTAACAGTACGGTGTTTCCTATGACTCTTAAGAGAGGAAATGAAACTACGAAAACAAAAATCTTCACGCTTCATAGTCATCATTCATATCTTCAAGGTCACACCAACTTCTTCATTTTAAAAGTCTTCAGCAAAGTCTTCACCAAAGTCTTCAGTTGAAGACATACATTTTCAGGGATCGATAATCTCCGAATATATCAAACTCCTCATCGACTTATAAAGCATGTGTACACTCACAAACACATTAGTTCTTTAACCTATAAGTCTTCGATACATCAAAATCACTAAGGGGCACTAGATGCATTTATAGCTTCTACATTAAACTCTCACTTCTCATGGATGATCTACACTGAGATAAAATTCCCCATCTTCCTTTGAATTTCCTTGGTGATTACTCTTGATGTCCTCAGATAGACACCTTGAACATGCTATGTTGGTGCTGCACAATCCGTTGATATAATAAAGCACTCGCAAGCGATGATTGCGGCTAAAGAAAGAGCTTCAATGAATACCATAAGCCCATAACTTAGGACACGCATTTAGTTAGTTGTAAGGTCGCTTCATAAGGGAGCGGCTATGTCTCGCTTTCAACGAATCTTGGCTTCGGACTCGTTGAAGCGCGAGCGAGCTGGGCAGCCCACGAGCATGCGAGGCCATAACCTCTTTTTCCTGTCTTTTTTTTTACATTTTCAGTTTTGTTTTTTACCTTTATGTTTGTACTTTCGTTTTATATTTTAAAATATTATAAAAATATATATGAAAAAAATGTTGAACAAGTATTTAAAAAATGAAGAAATTTAAAAAAAATGTTGAACAAGGCTTCTGAAAAATGTTGAACAAGTATTTAAGAAAATGTTGAACAAGTATTTGGAAAAATGTTGAACAAGTACTTGAATAAAATGTCGAACAGGTATTTGAGAAGGTTTGATCATGTATTTTTTTTTTGAATAAGTATTTGAAAAATGTTTAACAAGTATTTGAAAATATGTTGATCAAGCATTTGAAAATATTAGATGTGTATTACAAATTTTTGTTGACGTAAACAAATGTTGAATAATAACCACAAGAACAAAGAAAACTAATAAAATAAAATAAAGGAAAGAAAAAATAAATTTAAAAATGAAGAAACAAAATGCAAAAAAGAAGAAAAATGGAGAAGAAAAAAGAAAAGAAAAAGAAGTAAAAACCCAAAGAAAGTTGGCTTGAATTGCCTCAAGTACAACACGCAACTACTCCCTCCGTTCCTAAATATTTGTCATTTTAGAGATTTTACTATGAACTACATACGGATGTATATAGACATAATTTAGAGTGTAGATTCATTTATTTTACTTTGTATGTAGTCCATAGTTAAATCTCTAAAAAGACAAATATTTAGAAACTGGGAAAGTATAACATATCACTAACATGGCCGGAGTGGTAGCAGCACCCGCTCTTCTCCCCTTTATTCATTTCTTTTTCTTTCTTTCTTTCTTTCTACGTATGCGAATGGGCTGGGCCAATACAAAACGGGAAGAGGTAAAACCTTTAGCGAGAGCAGCCACTCGTATCGCTTCAAGCGAAAAATAGTCGCCGCGGCTTCATAAAGCCCGTTACTTTTTTTTGAAATTTAAAGCCCGTTACTAGTTATGAGGCCCACTGTGTAAACTCTTATATATCCATAAATAAAAAGGAGGCCCGTAACGGAAACCTTGCCTTTTCTTTACAAAGTTCAAATCGAAATCCAAATTACAATAGTACCAAATTCGAATGGCAAACAGATAGCATGACAACACGTAAGACGCACACAGACTCAAGCTCCTCGCCATGTACAGAAGTCACCAGGAAACCTCTACAGGCCACAGATGGGCAGGTCGGGCGGTGGCGGCATCGTGGTCTCGAGCTTGGTCTTGCCGTCCTCCACCACCAACGCCATGGCGAGCCCGCCGGTCAGATGCGCGTCGATGTGGCAGTGCACCAGCCACACGCCCGGGTTGTCGGCCAGGAAGCGCACGACGGCCCACCCGCCGACCGGCACGCCAATGGTGTTCCGACTGGGCGGGTCGACCATGTTGAACTTGGCCTCGTCTCGCCTCGGGTTGTAGTTGCCGAACCCGGTGGCGAGCACGTAGAAGTGGTAGCCGTGGATGTGCATGGGGTGCTCCTCGGCGGCGAAGATGCCCGTGTCCTGGAACACGATCTGCACCACGGCGCCGTACTTGACGCGGTACAGCCGCGTGCCCTTCACGGGCTGCCACAGCGCGCGGGGGACGTTCTGCGAGGTGAAGTCGAAGACCACCGGCGGGCGAGCGGGGAAGTCCTCGGTGAAGACGCCGGGGATGCGATGGTAGTGCGCCTGTAGGAGGGAGACGGTGTTGGGGAGCTGGAACGACACGTTGTTCATGCTCGCGCCGAACCGGGTGTTGTTGGGGCCCTGGCAGAAGGGGCCCGGCCTGCAGTTGAACAGACCGAACCCAATGGTGGTGAACACCTCCTGTGTCACCGGTCCAGGCACCTTCACCGGCCTCGGGCTCCGGATCAGGTTCGAGAACCCGGTCGCCGTGTTTGTGTCGTTGTTCGCTGGCAGCATTGGGAACATCGGCGCCGGCCCTGCGCGGCCGGGGTTGCCAGAGGATCGGGGATGGCCTAGGCCGGTGTTGCCTACAACGCCTGCTCCTGTGGGCGGGCAGCCGGCCGCGTCCTTGTACTGGAAGATGGCGGTGGCTGTGGTGTTGTCGAAGGGGACGCCCTGCGCAGAGGCGTAGACGCGGGCGCCGAGGTAGTAGCGGCCAGGGGCGGCGTGGGCGGTGACGAGGACGTCGGTGGTCTGTCCGGGGCCAAGGAGCACGACGGTGGTCTCGAAGGGCTTGGTGTACACGGCGTCGGCGGCGACCACCGTCATCTTGTGGCCGGCAAGGGAGACGAAGAGCTCGGAGTTCATGGCCGCGTTGATGATGCGTAGCAGGTTCGTCTCGCCAGCGACCACCGGAATGATGCTCGTCTCTGTGCGGTGATGTACATGCACGGCCGGCGCGCAAATGATTAGTTGGCGATGTCATTACAGAAAACATGTACACATGCACGATAATATACTCCCTTCATTTCATAATGTGATGTGTCCGTAATTTCTCAAATCTAACTTTGATCATAGATTTAACTAACAACACCGATTGCGACGAGAGTGAATTCAATGATATAATTTTTACTCCCGTCGCAATCGATCTTGTTAGTTAAATTCATGATCAAAGTTAAAACTTGAAAACCGAGTACGCATTATATTATAAAATGAAGGAAATACTAGGTCTTCATTTATTTTTATTGTATTGTTGGTCGTAGTGTTAGACAAGACCTACGCCAAGCTTCTCTATAAAAAAGAAGACCTATGCCACGTCACGAGTTTTTCCAAACCACTTTCACGTGCTGAGATGTTATTTTTCAAACCAAAAGTTCCTTTGCTCGGTTTAACCATATCTAGAATTTTGTTCTGCATGGGAATGGAGTAGCTCAAGAAAACACTGTTTGAAAATGTTTTTGTTTACTACCCAACAACCGAAGCGACGCTCACCTTGGCTGGAGCACGGAAGGAAATCCCCGGGCTGGCCGTTGATGAGGATGGTGTCAGAGACGTTGGGCGGCGCACCGGTGACCATGGACTGCCTGAGCACCGCGATGGGGTCCCTCCTCCACCACTCCGCTGCACATCGATCGATGATACAATCAGAAATCTCAGCAACAGCATTAGACTTGGATGGACAGACAGTATGAGTCGACATGCGTAGCGCGTACCCAGGACGACGGGGAACTCCTTGTCGGGCTTGGGGAAGGGGTAGGGCAGGCCGCGCTTGGGGAGGATGACGAGCGCGCCGTGCACGGTGGCCCGGAGCCAGGAGCTGTGCGCGTGCCACCACAGGGTGCCCTCCTGCTCCTGGATGGTGTAGCGGTACGTGTAGCTGGACCCCGGGCGGATGGGGCACTGCGTCACGAACTCCGGCCCGTCCGCCCACCCGTTGCGCAGCTGCCGGAGGCCGTGCCAGTGGAGGGTCACGTTGTACTGCGCCATGTTCACCGCCCTGATCGCCAGCGTGTCGCCGTTGTGCACCTCGATGGTCGGCCCCGGGAACTGCCCGTTCACCGTGATGATCCGGTTCGTCTGGCACAGCCGCTTCACCACCGTCTCCTGGACCTGCATGCCATTCAGGGCCAACAACGAGCGGGTTGATTATTAAGCATTTACGAACTGCTCCTACAATAATAAGAAAGAATATACGTAGACGAGAAGAGAGAGGACGGGCACGTACGACGAACTCGTAGAACCGCTCCTCCGCCAGTGCGCTGGGGAGCAGGAACGAGAGCAGAAGAACACCGGAGAGGCAGCAGCAGAGCCCCATGAGACGTCTCGTCGCCGTCGTCGCCTCCATTGCTCCTTCCAATGGCTAGCTGGCTGCTCACTTGTTCCAGGTGAGGTTGTGTGTTGCCTTGATGACAAAACCAAGTGCGAGACTGAGTATATATAGAGGTCGCCTCGTCGATCGGGAGGAGGTCAGTGCGGTTGTTTGAGGTTTGGAAGATTAGGTTACGATTCCGTGCGATTCGATTGCTCCTGCTCTTTTAATTCTCCCCTTTAAGGACGGTCTGCCCATGGTTCAAAAATGGTGACGGGGAGTTGGTGCACCCACTGGCGCCATGCGTTGTTGCGTTTCACCATGCACGCGCAGCAACCTCTTATCACTTCGCTTATGGAATAGTAGATCGGCTGGTGATTTTCTGACCGCATTTACTCGGTCAATCGACAAGGTAGATAGATAGATTATCGATCAAACGTTGAAAAGCAGTGAACCCTTCTTTTCTGCCCAAGGCAACTTTAGCGGACTTCTTAAAAGGCTTCAACTGCTTGTATTTTTTTTAAGGAGTAAAAGCAACTCTAGCAGATCCGGTAAACACGTCTTCTGCAAAAATCATTTGCGGGCCTCTCTAAATTTTTTTGCAATATCGCGATCCCTCCAGTGACGGACGGGTCTACGGGATCTATTCTGTCGGAGGGCTCGCGGTACCGCAAAAAACTTCATATCTTAAATTCTAAATGAAAGAACTTCATATCTTAAATTTTAAATTTTCAACATTTTGAATCGAATGGAATTGTATATAAATTAAACATATGAATATAAATGGTTTGAAAAGCAATTCACAATGCAACAATCGATTCTCATTACAATAAATGTTCGAATTTGAATTATTATTACAACACCAAATTGTTCAAATGACACACAGATATAAATGAATACAAATGATAATCTATCCCCCATAGAGTTGCCAACGATGCTCAATAAGATTATGCTTGAGTTGGTGGTGTGAATCACGGTTCTGGATCTTCCGGTAGATCTCAAAAAATGCATTGATCTCCTATTTGTCCCTAGCAGGCTTCATACGGCTACCAACATTGTCATAATTGAACTCTAAATGTAAATCTCTCTCATCCTTAATGATCATGTTGTTTAAAATTACACAAGCAGTCATGATGTTTCTGAGGGTTTTCTTATCCCTGAAGTGAGCGGGGCCTCGAACAATAGCAAACCGAGATTGCAACATATTGAATGCCCTCTCAATATCCTTTCGGTAGGCTTCTTCTGCTTCGGCAAAAAAATGTGTTTCTTGATTTTGGGATCACTAATTGTCTTCACAATGTTGACCATGAAGAATAAATATTGTCGACAATATAGTACCCCATGGTATAGTCATGGCCTTTGACGGTATAATTGCAAGCCGGAGTTTTGTCACTAGCTAGATGAGCAAATAGATGAGATTGTTGCAAGACATTGATATCATTGAGAGACCCTAGCAAAGCAAAGAAACAATGCTAAATCCATAGATCATGTGAGGTCACAGCTTCAAGCACAATGGTGGGTTTACGTTTGTGGCCGGTGTATTGCCCTGCCCAAGCCATTGGGCAGTTCTTCTAGATCCAATGCATGGAATCAATACTACCTAGGATGCCCGGCCATCCCCTTGCTTCATTCATTGCAATGAGTTTCTTTGTGTCTTCCTCATTTGGAGCTCGAAGGTATTCCGGGACAAAAACTCGGATCATTATTTTCTCAAGGACGCACACGGACTTGATCGCGGTATCTTCTCCAATGCAAAGATATCCATCCGCGTAGTCGGCGAGAACACTATATGCAATCATTCTCATCGCCGCCAATATTTCTTGATATGCACTAAAGCCAAGCGAACCGGTGGCATTCCTACGTCGAGTGAAAAAATGACAATTATGCTTAGAAACTTCCACGATGCGCACAAAAAGAGACCTACGCATTCGATATCGCCTACGAAATAGGTGAGCCGGATATATCGATACCTTGGCGAAGTAGTCCTTCATGATAATCTTGACGTCAAGAGCTCGGTTGCGAGGAATGCATAACCGCCCAACCGTGGATCCACATCACTTTTTCTTTGGGCCCTTCTCAAATTCATCCACGTGATGCAACGACACTAAATTGTCGACAGCATGATCGAGGATCATCTCCTCTATATCTGAATCATCTGATGAAGACGACGAGGACGGACTCCAATCCATCTAAAAAATGCACGCTCGTGAACATACCTTTCGCGAAGCAAAGTCGGCCAGCCCTTTCTTCTTTCGCGTCGACTGAAGCAAAATCGGCGGCCCTTTCTTCTCCCGCAACCGTCGAAGCAAATCCAGGCAAAATCTCTTCCTTCGGCGCCCGCGGGCGACCCCGACCGATTCCTAGGCTCATCGGCGCCGGAACCATCCGGATCCGCTGGCTACAAGACCGCACACCATGCTTCGGGGCACGGCGACCGCCAGCCGACGGACACAAATTGGCACCCACCATGCTCACACTTGATGGAATGGACCTGGAGTGGGACGGCGAAGCTAACGAACGGCGTGGGATAGCCAGGAGAAGCAAGAACAGGTGGGGAGGCACATCAACGATGGTGGGGAGTGAGGCAGAAACGGAAGCAGGAAAAAAGGTGGTTCGCGCCAAGGAAAGGGGTGTTGGCAAAAACAGGCGCTCCTCCCATAGATATGGAGGAAATGGGTTGCGGTTTGGAGAATCCCTCTAAAAAACGGACGGTCGAATTTATGGGATCTATTCGGGCCGAGAAAATGGCCTCTATCCCATAAACCGGCGGTTATTTTGCCAGATGGTCCAGTTTACGGGATGTGTTAGAGTTCCTCTAAATTGCACCTAGCTGAGCTTTTATTGGGCTTGACTCCTTTTAATTTTTAAGTGTCGGATTTTTCGTCCCTCAAATAAATTTGACTGACGCCTCCTCTCATGTTAAATTCCATCCCTATTCCACTCGCACCGCATCGACATTAGTGTTGATTCTGGCGTCCACCCATAGCCTCCGCGGCTGGTTCGCTGGCACCCCGCAGCCTTTGTCACGCCTTTTGCCCCACTTTGATCCGGTCGCCAGCTGTCGCTCTTGATCATGTGGCGGGAAAACCACCGAAGGAGATTTGTTTATTCGAAAACGAAGCCGATGGACGACTGAGATGACGTACAACACCCACTGAACAGTTGGCCGACGAAGTTATCACTTCAAGACCGACTAGCTTTGTCGGCTACCAGATAGCTTTGTCATCGACCGAGGGGTCATTCTGAGGCTCGTGTCTTCTACTGGTCATCTACAGCTCCGCCCTTTACTATCGGTCATCTCGTGATACATCTTCAACATATATATTTTTTTCAAACACTTTTGCTGATGTTTTGGCCTCTAATTTGCAAGATTTGAGTGAAACTAACACATATTAACGTTGTTTTCAGGGGAACTGTCATGGTGTTGTTTTGTGCATAAATGAATTTTTTTGAAATTGGACAGGGATTTTTGGAGATTTATTTTGGAATAAAAAATACTAGAGCGAAGAAGTACTGCAAAAGATCCATAGGGGGTCCACATGGGCAGTTCCCCCCTCCCCGGTCGTGCCACCAAGGCTTGTGGGACCCCTGGACATCGTTTCAACCTAATTCTAGCGCTATATATTCACATCTTCAAAGAGAAAAATCATAGAAGAAGTTTAATCGTGTTTAACGATACGTAGCCGTCACCACCTCCTATTCTTCGCCGGGAGCCCTAATTTGGAGTCCTTTTATGGCTCCAGAGAGAGGGAATCGCCGCCGTTGTCACCACCAACCTTTCCACCAATAATTTTATGATGCTCACAATCATGTGTGAGTAATCTCCTTGTGACATGCTAGAGGCAGATGTAATTGGATGAGATTTCTTATGTGATTGTATCAATTTGTTAGGGCTTGAACCCTATGTTTTGGGATTGATGTTGTTATGGCTTTGTTATGCTTAATGCTTGTCACTAGGGCCCGATTGTCACGTGTTCCATTCTGAACCTATTATGTTTTCGTGAATATATTTGTGTTATTTATCTTACCTACAAGTTGTATGCACATGTTATTGTTCTGAACCCTAGACCCCATGGTGATAAGAATTGGGATACTCTATAGGGAGGATTGTATTTGAGGAGTTCATGTATTCATTATGTGTTAATGCTTTGTTCCGGTTCTCTATTAAAAGGAGCATCTTAATTATCCTTAGTTTCCATTAGGACATCGTTCCCACGGAAAGGGTAGGACAAAAAAATGCTATGCAAGTTCTTATCGCGAGCATGTATGACCGTATACGAAATATATGCCTACGTACGATTGATGAATTGGAACTAATTTTTATAACTCCAGGTTGTGACTGATGCATATTGGATCTCATCTGAACATCACATCACCACTCCATGCCTACGCTTTTCTGTCATTGCCTTTCCTAAAGTTATATTGTTGTACTTGTTACAAACTTGTGACTATTACTGCTACTACTATTGTTACTCTTCTATCACTACTACCATATTATTGTACTATTAATAAATTGCTGCAAAAAGTGATTTCTCGGTTGTGCTTGAATTGACACTCAACTGCTAAAGCTTGTAAATATTGGTTGGCTTCCCTTGTGCCAAATCAATAAATTTGGGTGAAATGCTATCCTCAAAGTCTCTTGCGATCCCCTATATTTGTGGCTCATAATCTCGCGTGCCCGCCTTCAACCCCTAGCTCGGGTATCGGCTCAACGCCACCAACTGAGGATCTCACCTCCTCCGCCCACCAAGTGTTCAACGAATTGCTCAGGTGGTTTTTTTGCCACTTTCATTACATTTTGTTTCTTTGCAATAAAATTTAACCCGGAATGTTTCATAGTGTAGATGAAAAGGTTGATGGAGATGTTCTTAGATGACTCTTCGTCAGACAAGGAGGAAGAAGACGATGTTGATTTCAAAATGTCCATTATCATGATCATTAACGAGGATTTTAGGTGATCAAGACTAGGATCATAGCTCGGTCGCTTGTACATCTATCGAGATAAAGCAGATGGCCATGAGAAGCTTATGAAGGATTACTTCAACCCCAATGCAACCTATCTAGAGAAGTGTTTTTGTCAATAATTTTGAATTCGCCGAAGTCTCTTCCTCACCATTGCAAGTTTGGAGAAGTATGGTGAATGGTTTAAACTAAGGAGGAATGCATGAGGGAAGATAAGGGTAGGCCCATTAATGAAGTGTGTTGACTATTCTAGTGTTTGCCTATGGGTTTTCGGCTGATGCTATTGATGATTATCTCTGCATTGGGGAAGATTCAGTCATGAAGGCCACTCCAAGATACACATAAACCATGTTTGAGATCTATGGGGCAGAGCACTTGAGGCAACCCAATGATGACGACACCAAGAGATTCTTGGGTTTGAGTGAAAAACGAGGATGCCATGGGATGTTTGGATCGATTAATTGCATGCACTAGACATGAAAGAATTGTTCTCCGGGATGGAAAGGTCAGTACAAAGAGCACTCCAAAGATCCAGCAATCGTTCTTCAGGCTGTTGCATCGGAGGATCTATGGATTTAGCATTCATAATTTGGAATGTCTAGCTCTCGTAATGACATAAAGGTGTTGTCGACATCAAGATTGTTCAAAAGGCTTATTGTCGGAGATGATCCTCCTTGCAACTATGTTGTAAATGCTCGTCAATACATGATGGGTTACTACCTTACAAATGACATCTATCCTCCATGGGGCACATTTGTGAAGACAATCCGACCTCCTCATGGAAACAAGAGATCCCACTTTGCCCTGTGTTAAGAGTTAGTATACAAGTATGTTGAGAGAGATTTCAGTGTGCTTCAAAAGCGATTTGCCATTATTTGTAACCCTAACGAGTATTAGAACGCACATGTCCTATGGAAAATAAAGGCATGTTGCATCATCTTGCATAACATGATCAGTGAAGATAAGAGAGACATGACAGAGAACTTTTGGTACATCACCAATGGGTTTCTTGTTGAGCTGAAACACAATGTAAACATGATATAGAAATTCCTCGTAGCACATCAAAGCATCGAGAACTGAGAAATTCCTACTTAGCTCCAAGATGATCTTGTTGGGTATCAATGGCTACTCCATAGCACTTCATTGTTGTGCTTCAATCATGCTCTTTACTTCATTTGGACCCTTCTATGTGTTTGAATTTGAAATTTTTGATTTGCAAACATTAAATTTAAATATTCGTGAATTGTGTGAACTTTTATTATTAAGTTTGAAATGTAGCATGTAAACAAAAACTTAGGGTTGGTAAAATCCCCTATGGGTATATAAACCGCATGAATCATAGAATTGGTGAAGAAACTTTTTAGGGAATTAAGTTTTAAGGGCTCGGTTAGGAACTGTTCTTATTTATCTCCTCGAATATAAGGAGTTAACATATAAGAGTCGTTTGAGGGTATAAATCATAGAGGTCATATAGAGATAATGTAAGAGCATCTACAGCTGGGTATATGCCCTAGCGGACGGCCCGGTCATAGACCGGTCAAAAAAACAGGACCTAGGCGAGCGCCTCAAACCGTCCTGAAACGTCCGGGTTGGCTGGTAGCTCCCTTAACTAGCCCAAATATAGGGCAGATATGGGAAGGGCTGGGCTCGACTGGGTGTGTCCACCATGTCAGACCCGGACCATGCTGGCCCACCCAACCGCACATATATTGTCCCCATTCGCTCCCCGAACCAAACCCTAGCCACTCCAGTCCTCCCTCAAGCTTCTGTGCGGCGATCTCCGGCCTTCCCCGGCATGGCGGGCGGCGAATCTGACTCTGATCAGCCCGGATCCATCGACTAGGGTGTCGTCCCGTGCGGGTTGGAGGAGATAATGGTTGTCCGCATTGCACTCCGTCACTCCCGGGAGGATTGCGCCCGACCGACAATGGGATCATTCCTGCGCGAGTCCATTGCGTCAGTGCATCGAGCGCTCAAGAGGGATGGATCGTCGCGGTCCTCCCGAAAGACTTCAAATATCCCTTTCCTCAACACCGGTCCACTGGAGTATGAGTGCTACCGAGACCGTGTGCCCGCCTTGGGAAGGAGAGGATGCGGGTGGCCGAGGCCCATCTCGTTGTCGAGATGGCGGTGACGCGTGCTGCTGCAGAGGAGGAAGCCATATGCGCCTGCATCTTAAAGAAGCGACAATGGAGGAACACGCGCGCCCTCACCCGAGAGCAAAATCGGGTTGTCCGTGCCATGTCTGGCCAGCCCCCCAAGGAGGAGGAGTGGAGTGGTGGATCGAACAGCTCCGGCGAAGAGCAGATCTAGTTTGATACATACTGCGTTTTCGACCGCTTTTTCCGTGAGATGGACGAGAAAGGCACGGGGAAGGGCAAGGATAGTCGTGGATGATCTTCTCCATGGCTAGTACATAGGTAGAACATGTCAAATTTTGATAGGCCCGCTTCGTTGCCGACAGGGCGGCGTCGCGTGCTGCCACAGAGGAGGAAGCCGGACGATGTGTGTTGCATTGTTTACGCAGTTACATGAGTTTGTATGTATTTGACGTAACCTAATTGAGGTGTCCGGTTATGAGAAATGAAATTTGAAGTGTGATCGGTCAGTGCCCGCGGACACTGGCGTTTAAGGGGTTAGATTTGTTAGGTCCAGTTGTGGATGCTCCAAGTTAACTGGTAGTTACCTAGTGCCAATTTTACCGACTCATCTACTTCTTCCGTCTCATAATATAAAATATTTTTTGACACTACACTAAACGTCCTACATTATGAAACGGAGGAAGTACTGAAGTACCATTCAGGAACAGGGATCGAAACACATTTCCAGTAAAAGAATCGAAAACATATTTGGTGCATCACAAAGCCGATTGGACTGGGCTTGAGCTTAAGACTTCAGAATCTGAAAGAGACTGAAAAACGAAACCAAAGAAAGTGCGTCGCTTCAGACACCAGTTCAGCTGGAAAGCGCACAACAACTTGACACCACTAGTACAGACCTGCAAAGGAGATGGATCACTTTGAGATGGAGAATCTCTCAACGCCCGAGCCGCGCTGCAGCCTGAAGGGGAGCTAGTATAGCCTGTTTGACAAAGCGAGGTCAAATGGGATGGCCCTCTTTTCCCCACTCCAACCCAGCGATTCCCTCAAATTTCAGCGATTAGGTGGCCAGGAGGCGACGCAGGTGCGATGTGATTAGTTAGGGTCATTGAGCAGCTTACGTACTATTTTCTCGCTGGTGACCATTAACTAATCGTGTGCTTTTTCAGAAACTGTTAACTAATCTATCGCCTGTCTCATCGCCGTGCCCGGAGAAGAAAAACGTACCTGCGTTCGTTAGAGCAAGTCCAGCTAAAAGTGTCCCAGGCAAGCATATCAGGTGAGATCTTAACTTACTCTTTTTTTTCGAAACGAAGGCATAAGATTTGCCTCATCAATTAAATAAGGAGAGAAACCCTTAATTTACTCTGAACTATGAAGGACCCGGATTCTTACTTAATGTAGGAGTAATAAACAAACTGCAAATTGACCGGGTGTTTTCTTTTTTACTTTGATTTTCAGTAAGCAAGCTCTACACTTCAACTTCAGATAGGTTCTGCTCTTTGGACAAAAGATTATGGAAGCAAGCGATCCGTAAGCATTGAACATGTGACAGTGATACGACTCACCTTGACTAGCAGTTGAGACAGAAGAATAGAGCAAATCAACAGATATGCAGGTACGATTCAGACCTAATCCAAGGAGTAAAAGGTGACGGGGACTGTACGCTTGCGGGTTTGATTCACGTTACCGACTAACCAAAATGGGTTAACGCGTCTTGGTACTTCCTTGCCAAACCCAGCAGCAGCAGCAAGGAACTGCAAGTTGGATGAGAGAAGAGTCCAACTGTCCAAGAGATTGGCGACAAAGGTTAGTACCCATACCAGCAAGAAACCTACAGTTCAAAGTGGCACAAAGTAGGAATCTGCCGTAATCCCGTCAAAGAATACAATCTGCCACGAGCTTCAAATCTGTGCTTTACCAAACACGTTTTGCCGCCTCAGATTTTAGCACCTCTAACGTCCTCATTCGCGATTGCGAATCAGGCAGATGATAAACATGGAGTAGCAAGGGCTTATTTTACCTGTTGAGCGTTCAGATTTGCATATGTAAGCTAATCACTGACACAACCAACAACAAAATGTGCTTATCACCAGGGCTTATTTTCTGATCCTGTAGTGGAAAGGTACCAAGGCATGCCATGTTACCTTGCTCTTCATGACTAGAGCGCAACTGTTAAAAGAATCCATAGTAAATCAAACGATATATTGCCTTCAAGGAGTCGAATGGCATCCCTTTTCAAAGTTCAGACAAGTACTGAAGCACTAAAGGTTCATTGAAACATGTAAAAGAAGCCTAGCGAGCACTCCCGAATCATCTTCTGATAACAAGGAGTGCTTCTGCCAGATACAAATGAATTTAGGAATGAAAGAATGACATGGGCACCAAAACTCTCCTGCCCTCTAGAAACTCTATATACAGACTGAAAAATAGACTCTGAAGTCTACTTATTGATAGTCTGAAGTAACTAAGAGCTGGAATTTTCTTTCAGTCTGCAAGAGGCTGACTAATCTGTGGTGGTGGATCTTGTATCATCAGTGATGGTGGTGGCCGTCGCAGTAGTATGGCTCGGCTCGCCCGTGAAGGACGAGGTGGCAGAGACCGCAATCGAGGGCCTGATCTGCTCGAGCTGCCGCAGTACCTGCTGCGCCTCGGGCCGTGCCACCGGCGAAGGATCGACGCAGTGCAACGCGAGCTTCAGCGTCTTCACGAGCTCCTCGCCGGTCTCCGAGCCCGTGGCCGCGTCCTTCATGAGCTCAAGGTCGAACACCTCGTTGGTCCACTCCTCCTCGACGACGGAGGCCACCCACTGTGGCAGGTCGAGCCCGTTGGTCGTGTCCCCTGGCGACTTGCCGGTGAGGAGCTCGAGCATGATCATGCCCAGGCTGTAGATGTCGGTCTTAGTGTTGGCCTTCTTCAGCTTGGAGAGCTCAGGGGCGCGGTAGCCGAGCGCGCCCGCCGCGGCGACCACGTTGTTGTTGGCCGCGGCGCTCATGAGGCGTGGCAGGCCGCAGTCGGCGATCTTGGCGTTGTTTTCCTCGTCCAGGAGGATGTTGCTGCTCGTCAGGTTACCGTGCACCATGCTTGCATCGGTGTGAAGGTGGTGCAGCCCCCGCGCCACGCCCACGGCGATGTTCATCCTCGTCGGCCAGCTCACTGGTGGGCTGTCCGGCGCGCGAGCTGCAGTGCAAGAACAGTGGGCATCGCAGAGTCGTGGTCAGAACACAGAATTAAACAGGCCAAAGCTAATGGAACAGTAGGAGCACCCGAGAAATGTGGTTTACCATGGAGGAAAGAGGCGAGATTGCCATTGTTCATGAAGTCGAACACGAGGAGCTTCTCGCCCTTCGGCCCATGGTAGTAGGCCCTGAGGGAGAGGAGGTTGGGGTGCCGGAGCTTGCCGAGCGCGTTCACCTCCACCTCGAACTCCTTGCTGCTCTTGGCGATCTTCTCCCGGAGCCGCTTCACGGCCACGTAGCTGCCGTCCTCCATGGTCGCCTTGTACACTGTTCCATACGTGCTCTTCCCCAGGATCTCCGCCGTGGCGCAAAGCAGGTCATCCGCCGTGAACGAGAGGGGCCCGTCGAAGTGGACTAGCTTGCCACCGCCGTCCCCGCCGGCGTCACTTCCCTTGCCAGCAACCGTGCCAGGCTTCCCGGCATCCTTGGTTGTCGCACCCTTGGCGCCCTTCTGGGACGACGCGCTGTCCTTCTTATCTTTCCTCCAAAAGATGAGGACGCAGCAGAAGAGGAGAGCGAAGAGCAAGCAGATGCCTCCGACTGCAATGACGAGCTCCTTTCTGTTCAGATGCCGGGTCGGCCGCTGCGACAAAGGGAGCGGTGGAGACGCCATGGTCGCCGGAGAAGAAGCGGAGGTGCAGATATCGGAGCCATTGAACCCACAGAGCTCAAGGTTTCCTACGAAGGAGCTGGAATTGAACCTGTTGGAAAGAAGCACAGGCACAGGACCTGAGAGGTTGTTGTAAGACACATTGAAAGAGTTGAGATTGGCAAGGGTGCTCAGGGACTCTGGAATCCCTCCCGTGAGGTTGTTCTCAGAGACGTCGAGCAACGAGAGCCTTGAGAGGTTCCCTGCCGTCGCCGGAATTTCCCCGTCAAGAACATTTCTCCTCAGGGACAGCTTGGTTAGGTTCTTGAGCCCGTCAATGGCTTGAGGAATGTGACCTCCAATGCCATTGCCATCGAGCTTGATCTCTACTAACGAGGTAACGTTGCAGAGTGAGACAGGGAGGCTACCACCTAACAGATTGTCAGAAAGGTCCAGATATTGGAGCCTTGAGAGGTTCCCAATTCCATCAGGGATGCTGCCACTGATCAAATTGTTGCTCAAAGACAGATCACGGAGCATCCGGAGATTGCCAATGGTGGATGGCATCTCGCCGCTGAGATTGTTATTGTTGAGGCTAAGGGATTCGAGGAAATGGAGAGAGGTGAGACTGGCCGGCACAGCACCAGAGAGGTTGTTGTAGGCGAGGCTGAGCCTATAGAGCCTGGTTGCATTGGCTAGAGAGGAAGGGATAGTCCCGGAGAGCGAGTTGCCGCTGAGGTCGAGCGTCTGGAGGAACGCGCACCCGCCGAGCGCCGGCGGCACGGCGCCGGCGAAGCGGTTGTTGAAGAGATAGAGGCCGCGGAGGTCGCGGAGGAAGCCGATGGCGGCGGGCACCTGGCCGCCGAGCGCGTTGTCGTGGAGGCTGAGCTTGCGCAGCGCGGTGAGCTGGCCGACCTTGTCGGAGAGCGCGCCGGCGAGGCCCTTGAACGGCAGCTGCAGCGCGACGACCTTGCCGCGCGCGCACTTGACGCCGGCCCACTCCCCGGAGCAGGCGCCGAGGCCCGTGCCGTTCCATCCGCGCAGGAACCCCCGCGGGTCGACCAGCGCCTGCCGGATCGCCTGCAGCCCCTGCAGGTCCGCCTGCGCGATCACCACGCCGTCGTCCGACGACGACGCCGCGTGCAGCAGGAGGACCAGCAGTGACAGCGCGAGCATGACACTGCATCGATTGCTCCTCCACGAACCCATTGATACTAACAGCTAGCTAAGTTGTGCCACCACTAGCTCTGCAAAGCAATGCAGCTGCAATATGGGTATCCTCGTACCTACTAGCTCGCTAGCTAGGCGCTGTTTTTCACGGCTTGTTGGGTGGATTTCTGCGATGGGAAAAGCAATAGTGCCGGAGTCTATATATGCAAAGCGGCGGCTGGTGAGAGGAAAGAGAGGAGGAATATAATTAACAGAAGGGATTCAACCATCCCAGATGCGATGCGCTAACCAACGGCTAGCTCGTCGTGCGTGCGACCAAGAGCAGTTTTAAATCTGCTCGTACTCCTACGGCTACGTTGAAGCAGACCGGCGCTAGGGTGCGTGCGGGCCAGGCGCAGGGCCGGAAAGAATCCAATCTTCATCCCATTCAGTGCAGCAGCAGGGCCGTAGTACCTCCTGCCTGCGACGCCAACGGCTATCTCTTCCGGTCTTCACTCCCCGCCCGGCAGCAGCAGCGATCACGTGCGCCGGGGTATTTAATACTCGCGCCCTCGGCATAGAGAGCGGCGAGTGAATTTATGGCAGTAAAGAGGGATTTTGCTGGATCTTTGCGCCCAGGCTTTGTCAACTGCTCCCGGTGGTACTCCTGGCGATGCACCAAGCCAGCCACGTGATGGACCATCATGTGGTACACTAGTGGAGGAATGTGCACAGCACGAGCACGAGCACGGCTCAGGAGGAGGCCATGGCCGTGGGGTTGGTGCCCGGTGTCCCCATGGCCATCCTTCACTTCACTGTGCGCCTTTGACCCTGCCGGCCGCTGCTTTCCAACGGCAAGGTGCTGATACCTATGCATGCATGCATGATCCATCCGACGGGTTCAAAAAGATGTGTACTACGTAGAACGGTAGAAAGGGTGACTGAAAGCGGCGCCTCACTGCAGTGCGTGCAGAGGGTGTGGATCTGGCTCTGGGCAGGAACGGAAAAGGGGGAATGGTCGGACAAGCGAGTCACGTCCCCCCGGTCCGATGGGATGGGAACACCGGAGCTGGATGAGATTCCTTCTAATTATAGTACTAGGACTAGGATGTTATTAGTCACCATCGATCTTCATCTTCTGAAATCGCCATGGCCATTAGCAACTACTCCCTCTGGAAATACTAGTTCTAGAAGTGGATGTATCTAAGCTTATTTTAATTATAGATACATTCATTTTATTCATTTCTAGGATAAGTATTTCAGAATATCATGTCTTCGTGTTGGTGCCAAGGATATCATGACTAACCAATGGCTTGAAAAGTTCTTATTGGGCTCAGTAGCTTCACAGCTCCTGGGTCAAATGAGGCACTAACAGGATTTACGAAATGATATGATCCATCAAAAGGCAAGAGAAGATGAAGATCCGGCTACAACGCAGAGCAGGTGAGCATTCTAGTAGATCCTTGATAGTAGCTTCAAGCATAAAAGTATGCGAATATTTATACTGGATCAAAATCTGAATTCGTCGTCTATATCGGACAAGCTATCCGGAGGATCATACACGATCATATCAGGGAAAAGTTCCAGAAATTCCTGTTTTATCTTCTCCCTCAGCTCCGGAAATGGGATCAGGCCTTTCAGTATAACCCGGAATGGCAAGGAGAGAGGTGGCTCCGGGGAGCTCCTCATGTCTTCATAGAACTCCATTGCCAGGTCAATCAAGCCCGCATCGCAGAAGACTCGCACGATATCACCGTAAGTGTGCTGATCAAACAGCACTCCTTCAGACTTCAGATCTGCCCACACCTGCCTTGTCTCGTCAACCTTCTTGTTCCTAGCTAGCATATGTAGCATGTCTCGGTAAAAGTACATATCCGGCCGATACCAGATCTCTTTCCGCACAACGCCATATATCTGCAAAACACAAAAATGCTTAATCTTACAAGAACCTACGGAAGTTCAACTATAAATAGTTTCTTCTACACCAATCTGCTCCAGGTTGCACGTACATCCACCTAAGCAAGGTCTTCTCGCAATAGAAATGCACGCTGCGCAATTAAAATAGCTCAGCATGTCCCCAGGAATGGAATGGAAATGAAGGGGCTAAGCTTCTCTATGATTGAGTAATTAGGATCTGGATAATTAATATAATAAATATATTGCCAACGCATCAAATATAACATCTATCAGTAAGTCTGAGCACCATCGTGCATCAACCTTTACGTAAATGGCAGTCATTCTATTCAGGAGCAAACTCACGTCAAACTTCCTAGTCCAAGATATTGAACTATAAAAAGAACTGCAGAGACATGGAGCCCTGCAAACATACCAAGGGCAACATCTTGCGCCTCCTGAGATTCTTCAGCAGTAGGTTGGTTGACTCAGCCACGCCTTGTCTGTCTTGGTGTGCAAGCTGCATTCATTGGTGTGTGTGGTATGCCTCGTCCTAGTCCCAGCTGCAGCGTTCTGTTTGCAGGCCCAAATTGAACTTCACCGGCGTAAGCCCTGTGTTTCCCTTGTTGTGGTCAGCACTAGCAAAGTGCCTCTCTAGCACAGCTTCCCTGTACTGTTGGAGTGATGACCTCCCGCTTTAGTTGTAGGAGACTGAGCGTTGTTGTTGGGCTTCCGTTATGTAGTGTTCCAAATTTAGTAGATTGGATATTATTTGGTCTTCTGTTGGGAGCTACCCACCCCAGCGTGACCCTGCTACGGTGCTCCTCCAGCTTCAATAACTCCCTTGTTAACGAGGTGCTGCAAGGTAGGGAAATCGCGGAGACCAATCTTTACTTTAACCCGGGACCCCCCCCCCCCCCCCCGGTGCGCGCGCTTCAAGAACCTTGTCGTCTTATCCCTCTCAGTTGTGTTTAGAGCTCTTCCATAGTGCACCAGTTGAGTAAAGCAGTTCATATTCCGATACAGACATCTTGTCCCTGGGTTACAGCCTGAAACTCATCCCTCTTTAGATCCAGGATGCATGCAGGGAACTGCATGGTATGCAAGGCACTGGCGAACTCATTTCACAAGATGCCTTTTGCGTCAGTATGTGAAATTCAGTAAGTTCCACACTAGTCTTAGGCCACACTTTTGAGCTGGTGTGCCGCTAATTTGAGTTTGACACAGCCTGGCCCATTGCAGTTGGCTACATTAAGCTTCCTTTGTATGTCCTTTGGCCAATCATCAGCATCCAAAGGGCTTTCAATCCTTCTAAGGTTGAAGGCTAGGTCCTCCTGAACTCAGCCAATCTAGACAAGGAATCATGGCCACGGAAGACATGGTTGATATAAATAGTGGAGGCGTGATCAAGGATGCACCTATACTCGTCTTGTCTCCGCTTCTACGACGACGGCTGCTCCTCGTGCCCACCCCTCTCTATGGTGACTCGACGTCGACTCCATGTTGATGTGCTTGAGCAGTTCCCTCCAATGGCGACTGTTGTGTTCCGGCGAGCTTCGTGCTCTTGGTGTAGTCTCGGTTCATCTTTGCTGAAAGGTGGCGTGAGGTGCCTCTCCAACTTGCTAATCATTCTGATTTCCTGTGGCAGAGCTCCCAATCAAGGTCTGTGCTCGTCGACACTCACTCGGCTTGCATTGCTCCAATTCTTGCCCCTTCTGGTGGAGCCTGCAGCCATGCTATGACACTCATCGATCGTGGATGCTCTTGTATCGCGGTGTGTGGATCAAAACGCACGCGAGTGCTCTCGGCAATTCACAAAGCCTTGGTATTGTGCTACCCTAGACGACACCCCACATCTCTTGTGTCTTTTGGTGATGCCTGCTGGCTGGGTTGTGCCTAGTCATGGACTCCCATTTTTCTCTGATCTTTCTTTTCCCCCCATCTTACTTGTATGGTTTTCGACCCGGTTTCCCTCATAACGGGGTCAACTTGTTCAGATTTTTGATCCGATTTTGCTTATAAGCTAGATGGCATAATGGACACTTTGAGTAATATATTGTAACTGGATTGTTGCATACCTCAAAGGATGTAGGGAAGAAAAAGACGGAACAAGGCATTTTGTGCATCTCAATTTTTGCCCCAGTCCACAAAACACCCTTTTCAACTCTAAACCATTCACATCACATCCTCAACTGTCAAAATGGGTGCACATCATCAGCGCTAATGAACTTGATTTGGCTTAGGTACTATCAAGTATCGTTGACGTAGCATCCAAGTGGTGGCATCCCTGGATGGGGAATGTCGATTGTTTGGGGCCACAGGTAGAGGACGCAGGGGCGGAGCTACACCCAAGGCAATCAGGGCCCAGGCCCGGCGTGTGGCCTTTTTACGTAACGTATAACCACCTATATTTCTCTATGATCCCGTGGTGTAGCTCAGCACACTGCCCACGCCTAGCAAGGCACAATCCCATAAAAAACACCCCCGCCACCCACGACCTAACCACACACGCACCGAAGAGCAGATGCCAGAGGCGACCAACTCCTGCTAGCGTTGCCGGCCGACGGTGACTTCCCCCTCCCCCTCCCAGTCGCCCTTCTATGGCCCCGTTTGTCCGGCTGCCCCCCCCCCCCCCCCCCCCGGCGCTCTGCTCGCCTGCTCTAGCCGGGTGCCGGCTCTGCTCCGGCCTCTCCCACCCTAGCTGTCTGCTTGCACATTGTCTCAGTGCACCAAAATTGTGTATTTTCCTTCTGCAGTTTCTATTATGGATCACACTACTCTATCATGGGAATTGTTCTTTACTACCTTCCCAGGCTCCAGCCTCTTACCGCTGGGCACCACAATCTTCAGGTCCTTTATCTGAGTAATTCTGTACTAGCTTGAATATTATTCTCTTACTAAATAAGTGGATTAGTTTAGGATGTGTGTACAATCTTTCATGGGATATCTTTTCACTGAACACCAAATACTACTATGGCAAATTAGCCAAGTTTTTTTTTTGGAGCAACACAGGTCTCCCCTGACTTCCATTAGCAGAAACCATGAGCAGTACATACAAGGTCTCCTTACATCAGCTTCTAGACTAGATAGATCATAACGCTAGAACAAACAGCTTTAGCTAAGAGACCAGATACCAAAAGGAGCTACCTCCAGCACCACAACCACAAACTCAATTACAATGTTCTTAAGCCAGGAAAATCCGAAATTAGATAAGTACTACATTAGTTTATATGTTTATCCAGGGTGGTAAATTTGACCATGCAGACCGTCTCTTTCAGAGCATTCGAAGCACATATAGGAACTGCCTAACAAATCCAAGTGACATCAAGGAGCTTACACCTGAATTTTTTTCGTGGAGTTTCTTGTAAAGTTAAATTCATATTAGTTTGAGGTAAAGCAGGACAGTGAACCTTTAGGCATTTTTTTTAGATTAACTTTCTGCGAATCTATTAATATAATCACTCTAAATATTTGGAAGAGTTACCAAACTAAATATTTGAATAGTTATTATTGGTCAGAAGGGAAAAAAATGGGCCTGGGCTTTGCTTCAATCCTGGCTCCGCCACTGATAGGACGCATTCAGATGTGCATGGCATATGGGACCACATGGCCTGAATATACTGTTTACTTTAAATTGTCTTGTTATCGATAGGATACCGCCTGAATGTAAACTTCCATGTACACGCCACAGTAGGAATATCAAGACTAATGTGAGCTTCCCACTCTTGCAAATTGGTCTGATATTGATAAGGATATCACCTCAATGTGAACTTCCATGTAGATGGTACATTAGGCACAACCAGGGGGGGGGGGGGGATAGTGGTAAGAGTTTTAAGTGTTCAGATACAGACAAGCACAAAGAACTTAAAAAATCATCAATGCTGCAGAAGCATGTTCAAATGAAGACCACACTTCAGAGGTTCAATTCACTACATTGGATAGCATATATTCCAAATAGCACCTGGCGACAGGCAAGAGAACCAAAAGCCTATAAAGTGAATCACAGCTATTGAATTTCACTACTACCCGACCAATTCCAAGCAAATTATCCTTCAAAGGAACTACTAGTACTCCCTCTGTAAAGAAATATAAGAGTAGTGATCTAAAGGTTCTTATATTTCTTTACGGAGGGAGTACTTACCAACTCAAACAGCAAAAAATAATCCTACATAAAACTTATACATGATATTTTTCTGCGTACAGCAGCTTTATGAATCATGGTCCGTAATTAAAAATCACGTGTTTCTGAGGTGCAATTAAAGAGTCAGATCTTCTAGTTCCCACTCATGCAACGCAAGAACTGTAGAAGAAGCCATTTCGGCGTTAATAACATTTCTGGACCACTAATTTCCTATATCGATATGCACATAACTTACAATCAACACCACTGCAACCCCATATAGGCCCCGTTTGCCTCAAACAGCAGCATAATCATCAGTTTTAACTCTCAAATAGGGCGATTGTACTGTAGAAAAAGCAATAGCAAGCTAGATGTATTCACAAAAGAAACAGAAACACGAGCAGACAGAGGCAGAGACAGGGCAGGGGGTGCGAGCAGGGGTCAGACCCCCCCCCCCCCCCTGTGAATGTTCGCTGGGCATTCGTATACTGGTAATGTATACGCATAGACATAGCTGACATATACTATTTTACAGTTAAATGGTCCAATACTCAGCCCAAAGGCCCAACCCACATAATCGCTAGTTACGTTTTACGCATCAGGAAAATAGGCGTACTTGCAGCCGTCGATCGATTAGTCAGTTTCCTTCCTAGTTATTTTGTGGCTTCGTGCGCCCATGCGCCGCCGCCCCTTGGATCTTGCTGCGCCTTTAGTCGCTGCTAGAGCAGTGCGCACTCATTCTTTGCTTCAAATCCAGTGATTGAAACATGACTACTTCATCAGCCGATTTTGGCACAACTTAAGGTACGTTACTGGTATTATCGTAATACAACTATAACTCCCAGTAGATTTTTCAGATCAGAGACACATATGGTGAATTAGTTCTATCATAAGCCCCTTTTGTGTCTTGCCCCAAACAGTGCCAAACAGTGGGAAAGGGGCTTATGATCGAGAGGCAGACCAACAGGGGGGGTTATCATCAATTCATCCGAATTAGTCCAACTACATATAAAAATAGTTAGATCTACCAATTAGATGTGGTAAGGTTAAAATTTAGAATTCTAGTTCCACCCTCTCTTCACTGTTTCAATGGTTGAAGTATGAAGAGGAGGATTATAACGAAAGTAGATTTATTTTTAAGAAGCATGCTTCTAGCTCCCGTAATCATGCTACCCAAAATACAAATCCACCTGATGTACTCATAGAGTTAAATTTACTAATAGAGATATAGCATTCTGTACTGTCAAATATTTGTTGACAATGCTTTCGTATCAATGCTTCTTCTGAGACTAACTTTTCTCAGTATATTATCTTTCGCGCCCCCCTCATGTATAAATCCTGGCTCCGCCCCTGCGAGCAGACTTATCGGGGGTGGAAGCAGTACCTTCATGGAGAGGAGAACGTGGTCCTGGCGGAGCAGTTCAGCGAGGACGGCGAGGAGGTCAGTGCGGAGGAGCCGAGACACATGCAATTTCATGTACTCGACCAGCCTCTGGTGGCCTCCGGCAGGGGGTAGCGCGGCGAGCCGCTTGAGCTGCGCGACTGCTATGAGGCCTTCCTTCCCCATCTCCTTCTTCCGCCGCCATATCGAAAGGCTTGGGCTCGATGCTGCCGCAGTAGAGCACAACCTCTGGTGGAGTTCACCCGCGGCGGCGGCTGCCGGTTGTAGGGTTTGGAGGAGGCGACGGTGGTGGCCGCATGGGAGGAGACGGGAAAGCATTTGGGTGGACCTGTGAGACAGAGCAGTGAACAAGATGCGGGAGTCAAAAAGCAAAATGGACAAAAATAACTCCAAGGACCTACCGAATTTACAAAACAAACTCTCTGAGAATTTATTTATTTTAACTAACCCTTTTTTGACGTATCAACACGTACATTCTATGCTCTGTGCCGTAGTGCCGTTTTCACAAGCGCGACGCTCCTTGCCAGCATGACATCATGGGTCACGTCGGGCCGCATGGGAGGAGACGGGAACGCATTTGGGTGGGACCTGTGAGACAGAGTAGTGAACAAGATGCGGGACTCAAAAGGCAAAATGGACAAAATTAACTCGAAGGACCTACCGAATTTACAAAACAAACTCTTTGAGAATTTATTTTTTTCAACTAACCCTTTTTGTGGCGTCTCAACACGTAGATTCTATGCTTTGTGCCGTAGCGCCGTTTTCACAAGCGCGACACTCCTTGCCAGCATGACATCATGGGTCACGTCGGGTCCCTGGTTAAGTAGCGGTTGTCCTATCCAGCATAACGCATGAGGCATATGCATTATATTATGATTTACTAAAGTTGTAGATGGCCATTCTCCCAGCCCGCACTTGGCCCCAAGAACAGAGACAACCGACCTCTTGATTCCTCTCTCTCTCCCTCTCAAACCCCCTCCCCAAATCCTGCATATCTAAAGCTTTCCTTCGTGGATTTTTGTCCCAATTCTCCTAAGAAGGTATTCTCGTCTGATCCTCTTCATTTCCTGCATATCTGAACACATTTTCAAAATCCATGAAGAACTAGGGTTGGCCTAAACTTGCAAGACTTGAGCAGATGTGAGCATTTTTTGGGATGGGATTAAGGGGATCAGAGGAGATTACCTTGAGGGAGGGATTGTTGTTGAAATCCACGAAAAAGGGCATCAGAGCTGCAGGATTTTTGGGTGGGATTTGAGAGGGGGATAGGGGAGCTGACAGCGTACCCCTTTGTTTCTTCTCTGTATGGAGAGGTGAGAGAGAGGGGGCTCAGTCGGGCTAGATCGACGCGTCAATCTAGCCCAGGTAGTATAACGCCTAACGAAAAGGCGCTATGCTTCGTAGCATAGCGCCTAGAAGAAAGGCGCTATATAACCATGGTGAGCCCTGATGGGGATACCTACCAGGGATAGGATCGTGGACCAAACATCCAAGGCCTATCTAGGACCCCACATGGCTATTAGAGCCTCAAGACTATATAGGCATTCAGATGTATATTCAAATTCCACTCAGATCTACCAAGTCACTCGGACGCCGCCTCACCAGTCGGCCGGACACAAACACTCGGATAGAGAGGAAGCAGGGGCGACATGGGAGCTACAATGTCCGAGGGACTTAACATCACACATGAAGTGCGGTCAAGACTAGCATTACCAGTAACGGTCGTAGTTAGGACTGTTGTTACCAGTAATACACGCATTTATTCACCTTGATTGCCCTTGTAATGGAGCCGGTGGGTCTTGGCGCACTCTATATAAGCCGTCCGAGAGCTCCTAGACAAGGGTTAGCACCCTATTTTATTCACACACCCAGAAAAAACACAAACCTCCGGGAAGAAGACGTAGGGTTTTTACCTCCTTCGAGAGGGGCCCGAACTCGTAAAATCCGAATGTTACACATCTGACGTAGCTAGGCTCCGCCCCTCATTCGTACCCTTAGTACTATTGTCAGGATCACTTCCACGACAGTTGGCGCCCACCATGGGCTGCACGTTTAGCGAAATCTGACGCAGGTGGAGATTCAATTTTTTTCAGTCATCATGGTGACACTCGGCAGAGAGATTCTGTTCGGTTCCCTCAGCTTCATCACCGACGATTCGACACATTTCAGCACAGCAACGTACCGTGTCCTTCTTCGGAAGTCGTCGATCCGGTACTTTTCGGCTCCCCCTCACTACGCTATAGTACATCACAGGCGCTCCGGGTGCTCACGGCTTTAGCGTTGGATCAAGCACGCCGTGGCCCTTCAGGACGCGGCCGGGAAGGTGGCTATGCTCAACTCCGACGAGCCCACCCTCAGCCTGTTTCCTTCCTCATGTGACGGCTCCTCCGACGAATCCGAGTGCGAGAGCAGCGAGCCTGCTACAGAAGTTCCGATGGTCGATATGACCAGAGGAGATATTGGGTTCTCCATGGGCAACTCCCGCCGGCGAGGTAGAGACGGCCGCGATGACATCGCCGTCGACGCCTACATACCCCAGCCCCTTAGTCGGCAGCAACAAGAGGAGCTCAGGCAGAGGAACAAGCACACCCTGCTTACCCCCCATCATCGGGACTACCTCGGAGGAGATGGCCTTGAAGGCCACACATCAGATCACCTTGGTTGAGCGTGAGCGGCTCGAGCAGCTCTAGAAGTTGCTCAACGAACGCGCGGCTAGAGAGCAACCTAGCTCCGGCCACAACCACCTGCGGTTGTTTCCAAACGATCACCCGTGTAATTAACTTGTGATGCGCACCCCGCTGCAGAACTTCGTTGCGGCCACTCAAATCGCCAACTCCATTCAGCCGTCTGATTCAGTAGCTGGGGGAGGCATTCGGCAGATTCAGACACTTCTCAAGATTTCCTTGGAGCAAAACTCCGTGGTGTCACAGTCGCACAACCGCATCCACACCAAGTCCGTCCGGGCGATGCAGTCGGTCCATAGCCCGCTCACGCCATGGAGACCTCGGCGAACTCCTCCTCCGAGAGGTCAGTACGAAGATCGGAGGCGAGACGACCACCACCGCAGTTGGACGCCCCCTCCGAGGGGTGGTTCACACGGTCAATGGTCATACGACAATAAGCGGACTTAAGCAGATGACTGCATGCGGAGCCCCAACCGACGCAGAGTCCTTGGAGAGGAAGATCACCGAGCTCCCCCATTCAACGCAAGGTCCATCATCACACAGAGTGTGGTCGACATGGCCAGGGCCGGTAGAGTGCTCTAGCAGGCACATCCACGAGGCTAAGATTCCCTCCAACTATAGGTTGGCAACAGGTATCGGCAAGTTGAACGGCGAGTCAAAGTTGAAGACTTGGCTCGAGGATTAACAAGTGGCCATCCAGATCGACAGGAGTGACGATTTCATCGTGATGAAACACCTACCCCTAATGCTGGAGGGGTTGAGGGCATGGCTGAATCAGCTACCCACTAGCAACATTCATAGTTGGGAGGACCTGGTCCGAGTGTTCATCAAGACATTCGAGGGCACTTAAAAGCGCCCGGGTGGTCTGACCGAACTGCAACATTGTGTCCAGAAGAGCAACAAAACTCTCCGTGAGTACATCCAGTGCTGGACCACATTGCACAACACCATCGAGAACATGACGGAGCATCAGGTCGTTTGCACCTTCAAGGCAGGCACTCGGTACCGCAAGCTCATCTTGAATTTCGATCGGGCTGGGGACTTGTCCCTTAATCGGGCCATGGAAATCGCCAACTGGTACGCCAACGTCGAAGAAGACCGCCTTTGTAGTGGCAAAGGACGGGTGAGCGACGTCCCTCACTCGGGGGGGGGGGGTAACACTAGGAAAATACAGAAACGGAAAGCCGAGGCCGTAGGCAAGGCAGAAGTTGCGGCTGTGCCCGGGCAAAGCCAAGGCAAGCCAAAGCAGCAGCAGAAGAAGGATTGGGCCGCCAAGAAGAAGAGTGATCCCAAGGGCGATGTTTGTATCGGCCCTGCCCTATTCACACCAAGAAGGACGAGGATGGCAACCCTATCTTCCCAAAGCATACCACTCTGGATTGTCGCCTGCTCAAATAGGAAATGCGAGGAGAGCCCTCCAGGGAAAAGGACGAGACGGAGAAGGGGAAGATGCCTCCGGGTACCCTAACATCGAAAAAGTCCTTATGATCTTCGCAGACATCGAGAGCAAGAGCCTACTTAAGGTTGTCAACCAGGAGGTCAACATGGCAATTCTGATTGTCACCAAGTACCTCGAGTGGGCAAAGACGCCCATCACCTTTGATCAGTCGGACCATCCGGCCCATATACCGACCCCCGCGCGGCAGGCACTGGTTGTTGATCTAGTTTTCAATGGAGTCCGACTGCACAAGGTCCTGATGGACAGAGGCAGCAGGCTCAACATCATTTACGCTGACATGCTCAGGGAAATGGACATCCCATTATCCCAGCTAAGCAGGATGTCACGCCCAAGATGCGCGCCTATCCATTTTAAGACGCGAGGGCCTCGCAAGGGATAGTGGTGCATCTTGCCGTTCGCAAGTATAGTAACGTTGCATCATACATTATAGAAGAGATGAGTATACAAGTTGGCTTACACTCACCACATGCTAAATTACAATCGACACAGAGTTTAAATCATCAAGATGAAGACAGGGTCCGACTACGGACGAAATCAAACGATAAAACAGATGCAAATGATACTATCTCGCTATCCCAAAGATCACGACCATGGTCCTCTACTCATTCGGGTAAGTCACGTACATCCTGCCTCTTTCCTCATCATATTCCCACTGGACCTGGGTAAGATCATCCTGCATGTACTCATGTGTACCTATACTTGGAGGGTTGTAGTAATCTGTGAGCCACAAGGACTCAGCAATCAAGTGCTCGGGTACCGAGACTATTCAAGCTTAAAGGTTGGGATGGGGTATGTGTTTAGTTTGCAACAGCACTAAGCATATATGGTGTCTAACTTACGGAACATGAAAATAAATATGAGTGGCCTATGATGAACGATCGAATCTAGTATGATCTCTATGAGATCCTGAACACATACTTACGTCAATCATAACCCCACCGTGTTCTCTCTCGGATCATGTTCACGAGCAGAGACAATCACAGTTACTCACACAGTTGGTGTATTTTAATTAGAGTTTACTTCAAGTTTACTATAACCGGGTGTTAAACAAATATCCAAGTTGCCACATAACCGCGGGCACGACTTCTCAAAAAGATTTAACCCTGTAGGGGTGCTCCAACTAGTCCATCACAAATAACCACACTCCACGGGAATAGCCTCGACCACGGACCTCGTGGTCATCATAGGTAATTCCAAAGGAATTCCAACACCTCGAGAGAAACCCGAAGAAAGTTAGAAAGTCAGACTCCACACGCAAGACACTCGATAAAGGTAAAACAAATCCAGCAAGACCGCCCGACGTGTCGACGGACCCGATAAGAGCCGCGTATCTTGTTCTCACGACACGACGGATAAGGTAGTGTACGGTGGCCTGATAGAAATCTCCCAACCTGCCCTGGGTTGGCCCCGCACGGTGCTCTAGTTTGGACCAACACTCAAGAGGAGCACTGGCCCAGGGTTGATTAATTATCCACGGGTTTGCAAGGCCCTATGCAAATTTTATTAAGTTGTTAAGAAAATGTAGTACCAATGTTGGGTCTTGCCAGACAAGTTTTAGTCTCAATCGAATAAACAAGAGGGTCCCCATAACAACCCTGAGCGTGTTAGGAGCACAAAATATGGAAAACATAACACCGGTAACAAGAACTATGGCAGTAATAGTGGAACAAAACACCTAGCATAAGGCCAAGCCTTCCACCAATACCAAGATATACATGTGCATTAAATTAGATAACAGATAATATTGTGATATCCAAATCCATGTTATCACATGGAACAACCTGCACCTGCAACTAAGAACACTATAAGAGGGGCTGAGCAGCGGTAACTTAGCCAATCAAAGGTTTGCTAGGATGTGAAGGGTTAGAGGCTTTCATGGCATTTAGGAGGCTGATATTCAAGTGTTAGGTAGCGCAATTGTAACTATAAGAGCGAGAAACTAGCAAGCGAAAAAAGTATCGAGATCTGGGTACGATCATCTTGCCTGTTGGTTCTTCAGTGGAACAAGTAGCGGGATCCTCGTAGTAGTACTCTCCTGGGTCCTCGTACTCAGTTTCAACACTCGCGTCTACCCAAGAGAAACATCAACCATAAACATCCAACCAAGGTGCAATGCACAACCAAGATGATGCATGATTCATTTTGTGAAGAAATTAAACATGGCAATCCAAAACTATTCATGTTTCACATGCAAGGATTTGTTATTAATGAATCTGGACAGAACCTAATTTTAAGTTATTTAGACATGCATGAACATGGCAAATATGGATGCATCATGCAGAATCAATGGAAATGCATATAAGAACGCAAGAAACGGAGTTACGGTTCTCACGATACGCTCACGACAAGGTACGAAGGCAAAACACAAGACAACCAATACCATTGGCTAATTCTTGGCATTCCAAGATAGCACTGGTTAGGCAAAGAAAAACCAACCACCATAGATTCAAAGTTTAATAAATTCCATGGAGTATAGCTCCCACAAGTCACAAAAGAATAAAACAAACAATCTGCCACAAAACAGCAACATAACAACTTACACAACCCACAACTTGAGCTACAAGAACACTACAGCCACAAACAAGATATTGACAGAAACTACATAACAAATGCATCAACTTATCCAACTACACAACCTGCATAGGAGGCCCACATCAATAAGCATGAAGCTATCAAGTTGACAAGATGAAATAGTTTTCTGGGACTTAGTGAAATTAACAGTTTTCTGGAATCTGAGTTAATAAAGTATCAAGTTGACAGCAGTAGTTAAATATGTTAGAGAGCACCTCTTGGCATGAAAATTAACAGGATGGTAGTAGACAACATTTACTCCAAAACACTAGCACTGAGCATGCTCAAATTCTCAACACATCACAAGATACCAACCACTCTACATGGCATAAAAATAACGGCAGATTCACAGACTTGGTAATTTTTAGCATGCTGAAACAGAAACATTAAGTGGCCTACTTAACAGCATGATTTCCACTTATATGGGTGATTCTTATGTTAAAAAATACCATGGCATAATAGATATAAAACACTAGCACTTCCTAGTTGGCACATGCCCCAAAGCAAGTATGGATTAAATCATGCAAAAATGACAAAGTAGCATCACAACTAAAATGACAGTTTTATAAACTTGCTCAAAAGTGAAATCTGAAAGCACCAATGGATTCATTGGCTCTTTCTACCCCGAAAACATGTGTCATACTCATATGTTCATGTGAAACAACAAGGCACAAACAAGATAGCAAAACTACCACCTATTCTCATAAGTGAATCATAACTCTAATTTGAACATGAGCATAAATGATCATAACCAGATTTGTAACTTAGTTAGAGATGGAAATGAGCTAAAAAATTACAAACAAGAATATATGCATCAAGGGGTAATATCAAGTGGGGAAACCCACTAGTCCCCACATCCACACATACACTCTACACACACACACACTACAAGCAAGCACACACACATGCCCTATATATGCCCAAGGCATATGAGCATCAACACTCATGAACGTACCACCCAAGAAAGGGGGGGTGTTCATCCTCACACACACACACATGCACCATGTATGCATAAGCATATGGCACACACACTCACTCTCACAAGTGCACTAGGCACATACACTCTCACACACAAGATCATGTGTGTGGGTGGTCATACACACACATATGCATACATATATGCACAATGCATATATGCATTTGCATATGTAGATGGCAACACACACACACACTCTCACACAAGATCACATGCACATAAACTCACACAACACAAGGTCATGCATATATGCACACTCACATGCACATACACATACACACACATGCATGTACACCTATGTGCATACACATATGCACATGCACACACTCACAAACACACTTACACACATGCATATGAATGCATCACACTATGTGACACATACACACACAAGCACATCCATACATGTGCAAAGCACACACACACCTCAATTATAACAGAAAAGAAAACCAACAAATGCTGGTTGCATCTACACACACATATATATGCAAAGGAAGAAAAACAAAATAAAACAACAAAAAAGGAAAAACAGAATAAAAATGGGGAGGGGTTCGGATTCGAACCCGCAACCTCCTGGTTGCTTCCCACGCACCACACCACTGGGCTACGAGCGCGACTAGTAACAGAGGAGAGGCACCTGCCCTCTTATACACACACGCCACAAATGCCTGACAAAACTGAACCCGAACGACTTGCGGCGATAGAGCAACAACGGCGAGCGGCTCCAGCGAACTACGACACTAGCGGCGAGAGGGAGCTACCGCGGGGACTACGGACACAACAGGGAACCCATCCCTCTGCTCATCTTGCGACGAGGGGGACGGAAGCGAGCTCAACCACGAGCTTTCGGACCGGCGGCGACACGAGCACGACGGTGACGGCTCTAGCTACAAGGGGAGGAGGCTGCGCGTCGACTGCTCACCTAGGGGAGGACGACGGTGACCCTGACGTGCGGAGAGGAAGGAGAGGCAAAGACGTGGTGGCGACGAAGAGGAAGAAGACCCGACGCTGACCCTATGGCGAGGAGGAAGAAGACGACCTCCTGGAGCCTCCTAGCACCGGGAATGGATCGAGGGCGATGGTGTCTTGCTCCACGCCATGTCCGGCGATGATGAGGTCCGCCGGAGGCACGAAGACGACGGTGACCTCTCGCTCTCTGAAATCTCCTGCTCTCTGAAACCTTACCTGAAGGGGAAGAAGAGCGGAGGAGGAGGGAGAATAAGGAGGGGAGAAGGGGAGCGGCGGCGGCAAGGAGGAATAAGAACCCTAGGGCTATGCGCTCTTATAAAGGGGGGCCGGCCTCGACGTGCGTGAGCCCCTGACGACGACAGCGTCGGCTCCCTGCGCTCTCACTCTCTCTGAACCTACTAACGGTGGAGGACGAAGCAGGTAGCCATCAGCTACCTGCTGGGCCGCGTGGGCCGGGAGGGCACAGCCCCCCCCCCACACTCTCTCTAATCCAACAAAACAGAAAGCCTTTTTCTTTTTAAAACACCACAGCAAAAGGGAAAACCCCAGAGATAAAATAAAGGAGTTTTTGGGCAAACAAAAATACCTTTGTAAAGAAAATAATATGCCCCATTTAATAAAAATATTAAGTTGAATTTTTGGACAAGTAATTTTAAATATTTTTAAAATAACAACTCCTGTTATTTAAATGCCACAAATGCATAAAGCTCAAAACAATAAAATACCAACACACTCACTCTTAAAACATATTAGGCTAGCACTTGAACATTTTTAAATAATTTAAATAGTAACTTAATTCTGATTATTGATTAACATGGGGGTTAAGGCATTAGTTTGGGGTTTTTGTTGAAAAGAAAAGAGAGGGGAAGAAGGAGGAGATTTGCACACAAGAACTCCACCCACACTCGAACCAAATCATAACACTCACATACATGGTCACTTCACAACAAGGCATAACATGATGGATGCATGATGCATGATGCATGAATGCAAGAACAAGACATGGATGACAAGTTACAAAACATCATTAAGCTCATGGCACAAGGTTCATACAAGAGATTACATGCCATAAAAGGTAGGGACATCACTTGGGCTGTCACAACTCTCCCACACTACAAGAGGATCTCGACCCGAGATCTAGGAACGAAAGAAGTCCGGAAATTCGGAACGGAGAAGGTCCTCGCGTTCCCAAGTAGCTTGTTTGTCAGAATTATGAGACCACTTCACCTTGAGGAATTTGATAGACTTTTTGCGAGTCTTACGTTCAGTTTCTTCAAGAATTGCAACTGGATGCTCACGATAGGAGAGATCTTCTTGGAGATCGACGTCTTGGAGGTCAATGGTTCGCTCAGGAGTCTTGAAGCATTTCCGGAGCTGAGAAACATGGAAGACATCGTGCACGTTCGCGAAATTTGGAGGAAGCTCTAGTTGATATGCAAGACCACCTCTCTTGCCAACAACTTTGAAAGGACCAAGAAACCGAGGTGCTAGCTTCCCTTTAATTCCAAACCGCTGCGTGCCCTTCATGGGAGAGACTCTGAGATAGACTAGATCATCTACTTGGAAGGAAACATCCCGATGTTTGTTATCGTAATAACTCTTCTGTCGGGACTGAGCTGCTTTGAGGTTCTCGCGAATGACATGGCACTTTTCTTCTGCTTCAGTGATCATGTCATTGCCCAATATCGGACGCTCACCGGTTTCAGACCAGTTAAGCAGGGTACGTCACTTTCTGCCGTAGAGAATCTCGAAAGGGGCCTTTCTTGAGCTAGCTTGAAAGCTATTGTTGTATGAGAATTCAGCATATGGAAGGAAATCTTCCCACTTCATGCCGAACGAAATCACACAGGCTCTGAGCATATCTTCAAGGATCTGATTGACTCTCTCAACTTGACCACTTGTCTGCGGATGGAACACAGTGCTGAAACGGATCTTGGTACCCATAGCAGTCTAGAAGGACTCCCAAAACTTAGAAGTAAAGAGACTTCCATGGTCAGAAGAGATGAGATGAGGAATATCATGCAAAGATACTATCCTTGACGTATACAACTCTACAAGCTGAGCCGCCGAGATAGATTCTTTGACTAGCAGGAAATGAGCAACTTTTGACAGCTTGTCGATAACCACGAAGATGGCATCGATGCCTCTCTTGGACTTGGGAAACCCAGTGACGAAATCCATCTCCACATGATTGAATTTCCACTCTGGGATAGGCAAAGGCTGAAGAAGACCTTCTGGACGTTGATGCTCCGCCTTCACTCTGCGACAAACATCACAGTCGTTCACAAACTGAGCAATCTCACGTTTCATGTGAGTCCACCAGAAGGTTTGCTTGAGATCCTGATACATCTTTCAACTGCCTGGATGAATGGATAGAAGAGAATTATGTGCTTTGTCCATGATAACCTTTCTGAGATCACCTTTTGGAACCACAAGACGGTCCTCAAAGAACAAGGTATCTTTGTCATCAACGCGAAAGCACTTCTACTTCGGAATGCTCTTGGCCACACCTTTCTTCACTTTCTTCACCATAGTGTCAAGAAGCTGCGCTTGGCGAACCTGATCTTCCAGAGTCGAAGAAACTTGAAGATTTGCAAGAAATCCTTGCGGAATCATCTGAAGGTTGAGCTTGCGGAAGGCTTCACAAAGCTCGGGCTGAAGAGGCTTCAAGATGAGACTATTGCAGTACGCCTTACGGCTGAGCGCGTCTGTAATGACATTTGCTTTCCCAGGAGTATACTCAATGCTTGGATTGAAGTCCTCAAGCATTTCTACCCAACGAGACTGCCGAAGATTGAGATTGGGTTGAGTGAAAATGTACTTCAAGCTCTTGTGATCGGTGTACACCTCAACTGGTCTACCCAACAACAAATGCGTCCAAGTCATTAGAGCATGCACAACTGCCGCCAACTCGAGATCATGAGTGGGGTAGTTCTTCTCGGAAGGCTTCAACTGACGCGAGGTATAAGCAACAATCTTCTTATCTTTCATGAGAACACCACCAAGGCCTTGGAGAGAAGCATCACAGAAAGCTTGGAAAGGCTTTGACTGCTCAGGAGGAACAAGAACTGGAGCTGAAGTCATTCTCTGCTTGAGCGTATTGAATGCTACATCACACCCAGGAGACCAAACATACTTGACACTCTTCTGAAGGAGATTGGACAGAGGCTTAGCAATTTTAGAGAAGTTCTCCACGAATCTTCTGCAATAGCTAGCAAGCCCGAGGAAACTCCGAAGCTGCTTCACATTCTGAGGAGGTTCCCACTTCAAGATTGCCTCAAATTTCTCAGGGTGCACTTTAATTCCCTCGGCAGAGATCACATGCCCAAGGTACACCACTTCATTGAGCCAAAACTCACACTTGGAAAACTTGGCATAGAATCGATGCTCTCTTAACTTGTCAAGCACAAGGCGGAGATGCTCCGCATGCTCTTCTTCTGTCTTAAAGAATACAAGGATGTCATCCAGATAGACCAAGACGAATTCATTCTTGAAAGGAGAGAAAATGAAATTCATCATTCTCGAGAAGGTTGGAGGAGCATTAGCAAGACCAAACGACATGACGGTGGACTCATAAGAGCCAAAACTCATCCTGAAAGCGGTCTTAGGAATGTCTTCTTCGCGAATGCGAATCTGATGATAACCCATGCGAAGATCAAGCTTCGAGAAAACCTTGGCACCTTTCAGTTGCTCAAACAACTCGTTGATGTTGGGGAAGTGGGTACTTGTTTCTGATTGTATTCTTGTTCAATGGACGGTAGTCAACACAAAGACGATCCGTGCCATCTTTCTTCTTGACAAACAAAACACCACAACCCCATGGAGAAGAACTTGGTCTAATCAAACCAAGACGTTCTTGCTCATCTAGCTGCTTCTTCAACTCTTTCAGCTCTTCGGGGCCAAGTTTATACGGGCGCTTGCAGACTGGTTCAGTTCCGGGCTCGAGATCAATCACGAACTCTACTGGTCGGTGCGGAGGCATTCCTGGCAATTCTTCTAGAAAGACATCTTCATATTCACAAACCACCGGAATTTGAGAAATCGCCAAGATTTGACCCTTCTCATTAAGAGCAAAGATACAGATTGTGTCATTGCGAGCCGCGATAATCACGTCTTCTGAAGGATGAGTCAGCTTGACTTCTTTTGCTTTGCATTCAATATGAGCTTTGTCTAGATCAATCAAGGTGTTCCAACAACTCTGTTCAATCTCTTCTTCCTAAATATGCCTTCAAATCCAGTTGTAGTAGGAGTTGTCATTTTCTTCTCCATTCTATTCCTTTCATTGATCTAGTTTCTATTCTTTTCTTCCGGAGGCCTTGTGATGTTGCTCTCTTCAATCTATTATCTTGCTTTGCCAAGATCATGTTCTTTCTTTGCTTATTCATTTAACCGGAGTGCTGTGAAATCTTTTCATGATCCGTCTGTCTTATGAAGTTTTGATTTTATCCAACCGAAGCTTGGTGTATCTCTATCAATTTCTTTCCATCATATCTAATTTTTCCTCTCTATCCTACCGAAGTGCTGCCGAAATTTCTTTTGAATTCTTTCTTGTTCCTCATGTCGTTCTTCATCTCTTTCCTACCTTCATGATCATTGGTTTCACTCGTTTGTCTGAGAAGCAACTAAGTTTTACCTTTTGCTCTTTCTCTTCCCCTTTTCATTCTAGATCTCGAGACGAGATCCTCGTGTAGTGGAGGAGAGTTGTAACAGCCCGGGTCCGACACTCCAGAAGATTCCCCTTTCTTTCCATTCTCGTCTGTGTTTCGTCTGGTTGTCGCATTCAACATTGCATCATTCGCATCATCTACATAGCATCGTCAACCGTTTTTGAAAACTTGCATCCGTTCGTAGTTGCCAGTTTCCTCCATTTGTTTCGTCGACGTTTCGAGACCAGCCACACACGCACATGCCCGCGACATCGTTAAAAAAACCCAGTTTTGAAGCGCATGAGAAATATTCTTGGATTGGGTCGAAACTTGGTGTGCGGTCTTGTTATATTGTAGGTAGACCGCTTGTCGAATTTCTTCGTGTTCCGAGTTCGTTTGATACCCGTTCGGTCATCCGTAGCAGTGCGGTCATCGGTTTATTATCAAACGTTTCAGTGTTTTAAAAACCCTCGTGTCACGGGCCACCAAACTTCCCTCTCATCTCTCCCAAGGCCCTCTACACAGCCCGCTAGCCCAACCTAGCCCCTTCCTCCGTTCGTGGTCATCGGATCGCGATCGGACGGACGAGGTCCAACCCCCAACCCTAGTGCCTTCCCTATTTAAACCCCATGGAGAGAGAGCCCCTCACTCTCTAGGGTTACCCCATGTAAAATTGCAGCCATCCCCCTAGAAAACCCCACCTGCTAGCCCTCCTCCTCAAGATCCCGCAGCCCCAACCATCTGCCTGTTTTCGACCCTCGGATCACGATCCAGAGGCTCAATTTCCCCCAAAACCCCACCTGTCGGACATGTCTGGCGACCAACCCGGACAATGTCCAGCGACCACGGAGCAGCCCGCAGTCCCGCACCCGAGCTCCTCGCCCGCGCCGCCCCAGCCGGCCACCGGCCCTTGCCGGAGCCGCCGCCGCCGGTTGTCGACCCCGCCGGACCTCCTTCCTCTTCAGCCCTCTCTTCCCCGTCTCATCTCCCTCTTCCCTAACCTCTGTCCTCTCCCGATGCAGCGCCGCCATGGTAGCCGAAGCTCGCCGTCGCTTGCCGCCGTCGGGAACGGGACAGCCGCCCCTGGATCCATCCCCGACGCCATTCCCGTGACCCCCTGCGTCCTCCCTGCCGGCGCCCTGCCTCCCGTCGCCCGCTGCTGGCCCTGCCTCGCTCGATTCATGCGGGATCGAGGAGGAGGACGCTCGAGCGCTTGCGTTGACCAGCCGCCTCCGTCGGCCCAGTCCGCCAGATCTGCCGGCCCAGCCCAGGGTGAGCGCCGCTGCCCCATCCCCCGCCCCGTGCACGTTTAGTTATGCTGCGCCCACCAGATTCGGCCCGTTTGTGTTTTTCTTTCCCTGCTGCGAATTTGTTAATTACGTGTGGATTTTCAGAATTACAGAAAACCCCCTAATTTAAAAAAATGCCCGTATAGAATTAACCGTGCATCACATTTAAAAACTTTATATATGAAACTTGACTAGAATTTCGTGTAGATTCACAATTTCTAACTCTTGCATGTGTTTAAATGCTTAAACTTGTTGTTTGAATCATTTTGCTTAATGCCACGTTATTTGCATTGCGCATGTTTATTTAATCGTGCATGGAAATTAATCCAACAATATATTTTAAATATTCATATGATTTGTAGCGCATTTTCCTGAGTGACAAATGTGTGATGTGGTATTTGCATCTAATTTGCATTCATATTGGCTAAAGGGTTTATTCCATTAACTCGCATAATTAATTGTGAAATATTTTCCTACATGAACCTATCATATTATATATGTTTTCGGGGTAAAAAATCCATAGAATTTATCTGTGAATTTAGTTTTGTCGTTTGATCATTTTTCTGTGCATGTTATTTTTCTATGATGCCCTTTTGTTAATTTTGTGGGATTTAATCCATGCATTATATGAAATAATTTTGAACATGAGAAATGCCCTTTGATATGTGTCCTAGCCCCTGGACATTTTGCTTGCCATAGAAATGCATGTATAGGTGTTATTTTCATGTTGACAACATGCTATAAAAATACTGTTGTTTTAAGGGTCCAAAATATTTCTAAGTCTGGAATCTGTAATATTTTGTTGCTGACTTGCCATGTGTTTTGCTAGTGATCTAGAACTCCTTTGGGGTTGGTGTAATGGAGTTATTTGTAGTAGATAATGTCCTTTAGTATGTTGTTAAGTTTCATGCCATAATATGACCTGTAGCATATAGTTTCACTGCTGCCAATATGCCTTCGTGATAAAAACTGCACTGTCAAAAACTGCTATTTTCACTAAGTCTGAAGCTATTTTCAAGTAGCTACCTTGTGAGCTTCCTACCATGTGATCCATGCATGTTTTGAATATGATATGTGAAGATGAAATGAAGCGTGTGTTATATGCTACTGCCCCATGCTTAGTTTGTGCATTTTAGAATAGTGTAACTTGTTGTTTTCATGTGTGCAAAATGCCATGGTGCTTTTTTGGACAGATTTCAACTAAAACTTGTGTTGGTTGTATTTGTTGAACCGTAGCTCCGTTTTGAACATGTTGCATATGAGACTTGCTTATAATCTCATGTAGTTTCATAATAACTTCCTGAATTCATGATTTGAAATGTTTGTGATTGTATTTTTCATTCATTTGCATTCATGACATGTGCATCTTGTGTTGCTCATATCTTTTAGACCGTAGCTCCGTTTGAGATGTTCTATATATGTAAATCGACTAGAATGGCATGTAGAATTGCATGGTATTATTAATTATGTTGTTTAACAAATATAAAATAAGATTAGTTCAGATATGTACCAATTTCGAAATTAACATATGAGGTCGTTTCGGAAATAGTATAAGTTGTTTCCGACCTCATTTAAGATGCCTAAATAGTATAGTTTACTTATGCTTAACCTCTTGCCATGCCTAAAAACATTTAACATTGATGTGTACCTAAACGGGAATGAACTAAATAATTCGAACCTGGAGTTTCGTCAATATGCAACTCGTTGCATATTGAGCTTCACTTTAATGTGTTGTAGTTGTTTGATGTGAATTGTCATGCCTTGCATAATTAAACCAGACATGCATCATATTTGTTTGCGCATCATATCATGCATATGTTGTGGTGTTCCGTGTGTTGATTGTTATTTCCATATTGTTCCTTCTCGATAGAGTTCCAAAAGCATTCAGACTGTGAGGATTCGTTCGACTACGTTGGCTCGTCTTCTTCATGGATTCGTTCTTCTTCCGAGCGGGACCTCAGGCAAGATGACACATTTCCCTGGATACCACTACTATCATTGCTATGCTAGTTGTCTCGTTTTTATCGTTATGTCACGCTACCTACCACTTGTTTGTCAAGCCTCCCAACATTGACATGATAAGCCTCTAACCTCTCCACATCCCAACAAACCTTTGTTTGGCTATGTTACCGCTTGCTCAGCCCTTCTTATACCATTTCTAGCTGCAGGTGCAATTGCTTCCATGGGACAACATGGACATTCTTTTTATATCACAATATTGCTGCTATTTAATTTAATGCACTAGTCTATCGGGATGTTTAATGCACTAGTCTATTTAATGCACTAGTCTAATTTAATGGACAACATGGACAACATGGACCCCCTCAAAGCAGCTCAGTCTCGACAAAAGAGTTATTACGATAAAAAACATCGGGATGTTTCCTTTCAAGTGGATGATCTAGTCTATCTCAGAGTCTCTCCCATGAAGGGCACTCAGCGGTTTGGAATTAAAGGTAAGCTAGCACCTCAATTTGTTGGTCCTTTCAAAGTTCTTGGCAAGAGAGGTGGTCTTGCATATCAACTAGAGCTTCCTCCAAATTTCGCGAACGTGAACGATGTCTTCCAAGTTTCTCAGCTCCGGAAATGCTTCAAGACTCCTGAGCGAACCATGGACCTCCAAGACATCGATCTCCAAGAAGATCTCTCTTATCGTGAGCATCCAGTTGCAATTCTTGAAGAAACTAAGCGTAAGACTCACAACAAGTCTATCAAATTCCTCAAGGTGAAGTGGTCTCATCATTCCGACAAAGAAGCTACTTGGGAACGTGAGGACCTTCTCCGTTCCGAATTTCCAGACTTCTTTCGTTCCTAGATCTCGGGTCGAGATCCTCTTGTAGTGTGGTAGAGTTGTGACAGCCCAAGTGTTGTCCCTATCTTATTTGTCATGTATCCCAGTGTATGAACCTTGTGCCATGAGATTTATGATGTTTTGCAACTTGTCATCCATGTCTTATTCTTGCATTCATGCATCATGCATCATGCATCTATCATGTTATGCCTTGTTGTGAAGTGACCATGTATGTGAGTGTTGTGATGTGGTTTGAGTGTGGTGTAGTGTTGGTGTGCAACTCTCCTCCTTCTTCCCCTCTCTTTTGTTTTCAACAAAAACCCCAACCTAATGCTTTATTCCCATGTTATTTTATAGTGAGAATTAAGTTGCCATTTAAATTATTTAAAAATGTTCAAGTGCTAGCCTAATATGTTTTAAGAGTGAGTGTGTTGGTCTTCTATTGTTTTGAGCTTTATGCATTTGTGGCATTTAAATAACAGGAGGTGTTATTTTATAAATATTTAAAACTACTTGTCCAAAAATTCAACTTAATATTTTTATTAAATGGGGCATCGTATTTTCTTTACAAAGGTATTTATGTTTGCCCAAAAACTTCTTTATTTTATCTTTGGGTTTTTTCCTTTGTGTTGTGTTGTTTTAAAAAGATAAAATTCTCTATTTTCTTTTAATGTGTGAGAGAGAGCAGAGTGGGCTTGCCTCCCCAACGCGGCCCAGCCCGCTTGGGCGAACGGTCACCTGCCCCCCGTTTGTCGTCAGGTTCAGAGAGAGAGAGCTCCCTCCGCCGTCCGCCTTTTCCGTCGTCGTCGCCGTCAGCCAGTGGCTATGTAGCCTCCCCTCGGCGTGCGTGCCCCCTTGGCTAGGGCTCCTCTCCTCTCTGCCGCCGCCGTAGCTCCCATCTCCTCCTCCATCTCTCTCCCTCCTCTCTTCTTCCTCCCTGCCAGGTAAGGGAATCAGTGAGGTTTAGAGAGTGCGCCGGTCGTCGTCGCCGCCGTCGCCGCGTCTCCGGTGGGTCTCGTCCCCGGTTGTGATGGTGTGGAGCTCGGGGGTTCTCCCCGCGTTCCATTCTCGTCGCTAGGAGGTGAGGAGCACCTCCCCGCGGTGCCAATTGGCGTCGCCGCCCTCCATAAGGAGCGGGTCCTCGCCGGCTCCTTCCTCTTCGTCATCACCGCGTCCCCGACCCCTCCGACGTCTTTGTTCCGACTGGCTCGTCGTCGCCTTCCCCTCGGTGAGCAGCCGGTCCCCGCAGCTCCTTCTTCCCCGTGTAGGTCATCGTTGTCTGTCGCCGCCGTCCACAAGGCGTGGGCTTGAGCTCGCCTCCTTCCTCCTCATCGCAAGATGAGTAGAGGAGTGGAGCCCCGATAGTTCCCGCTTGGTGTGTGCCCTTTTGTGTCGCCAGATCCGCCGTGATTCGCCGTTGGTCGCCGCCGTTGCTCTGTCATCATGCGTGTGCGGTTCAAGTTCAGTTTCGTCAGAGTTGGTCAGCGCGTGTGTTAGTACTAGTGAATCCGAGTCCTCCTCTGTTAATGTTGCGGTCGATAGCAGAGTGGTAGGCGCCAAGGGAAGCAACCAAGAGGTTGTGGGTTCGATCCCGAACCCCTCCCCAATGTTTATTTTGTTTTCTTTTTTTTTCCTCTTGTTTTCTTCCATTGCAATGCATATGTGTGTGTAGATACAAAAACCAACATGTTGTGTTTCTTTTCTGTTATATTTGAGTCTATGTGTGTGTGCTTTGCATATATATATATAGATGTATATGTGTGTAATGCATGTGTGTTTGTGTGTGTGTGTTACCATACACATATGCATGTGCATATATGCATTGTGCATATATGTGGGCATATGTGTGTGAATGACCACCCATACACATGATCATGAGTGTTTGAGAGTGTATGTGCCTAGTGCACTTGTGAGAGTGAGTGTGTGTGCCATATGCTTATGCATACATGGTGCATGTGTGTGTGTGAGGATGAACACCCCCCTTTCTTGGGTGGTATGTTCATGAGTGTTGGTGCTCATATGCCTTGGGCATATATAGGGCATGTGTGTGTGCTTGCTTGTAGTGTGTGTGTAGAGTGTATGTGTGGATGTGGGGACTAGTGGGTTTCCCCACTTGATATACCCCTTGTTGCATATATTATTGTTTGTAATTTGTTAGCTCATTTCCATCTCTAACTAAGTTACAAATTTGGTTATGATCATTTATGCCCATGTTCCATTGGAGCTATGTATCACTTATGAGAATAGGTGGTTGTTTTGCTATCTTATTTGTGCCATGTTGTTTCACATAAACATATGAGTATGACACATGTTTTTGGGGTAGAAAGAGCCAATGAATCCATTAGTGCTTTCAGATTTCACTTTTGAGCAAGTTTATAAAACTGTCATTTTCAGCTGAGATGCTACTTTGTCATTTTTGCATGATTTAATCCTTGCTTGCTTTGGGGCATGTGCCAACATGGAAATGCTAGTGTTTTATATCTATTATGTCATGGTATTTTTGTTTAACATGAGAATCACCCATATAAGTGGAAACCATGCTGCTAAGTAGCCAACTTGATGTTTCTGTTTCAGCATGCTAAAAACTACGAAGTATGAGAATCTGCTGTTATTTTTATACCGTGTAGAGTGGAGGGTATCTTGTGATGTGTTGTGAATTTGAGCATGCTCGGTGCTAGTGTTTTGGAGTAGATATTGTCTACTACCATCCTGTTAATTTTCATGCCAAGAGGTGGTCTCTAACATATTTAACTATTGCTGTCAACTTGCTACTTTATCAATTTAGATTCCAGAAAACTGTTATTTTCACTAAGTCCCAGAAAACTGTTTCCTCTTGTCAACTTGATAGCTTCATGCTTATTGATGTGGGCCTCCTGTGCAGATTGTGTAGTTGGATAAGTTGATGAATTTGTTATGTAGTTTCTGTCAATATCTTGTTTGTGGCTGTAGGGTTCCTGTAGCTCAAGTTGTGGGCTGTGTAAGTTGCTATGTTGCTGTTTTGTGGCAGATTATTTGTTTTATTGTTTTGTGACTTGTGGGAGCTATACTCCATGGAATTGATTGATCTTTGAGTCTATTGTGGTTGGTTTTTCATGGCCTAACCAGTGGCTACCTTGTAATGCCAAGAATTAGCCCATGGTATTGGTTGTCTTGTGTTTTGCCTTCGTACCTTGTCGTGAGCGTATCGTGAGAACCGTAACTCCGTTTCTTGCGTTATTTATATGCATTTATATCGATTTTGCATGTTGCATCCATATTTGCCATGTTCATGCATGTTTAAATAACTTAACATGAGGTTCTGTCCAGATTCATTAATAAACAAACTTTGCATGTGAAACATGACTAGTTTTGGACTGCCATGTTAAATTCTTCGTAAATGAATCATGCATCATCTTGGTTGTGCATTGCACCTTGGTTGGATGTTTATGGTTGATGTTTCTCTTGGGTAGACGCGAGTGTTGATACTGTGTACGAGGTCCCAGGAGAGTACTACTACGAGGATCCCGCTACTTGTTCCATTGAAGAACCAACACGCAAGATGATCGTACCCGGATCTCGATACTATTTTCCCTTGCTAGTTTCTCGCTCTTATTGTTACTATTGCGCTAACTACCACTTGAATATCAGCCTCCTAAATGCCATGAAAGCCTCTAACCCTCCACATCCTAGCAAACCTTTAATTAGCTAAGTTACCGCTGCTCAGCCCCTCTTATAACGTTCTTAGTTGCAGGTGCAGGTTGTTCCATGTGATAACATGGATTTGGATATCACAATATTATATATTATTTAATTTAATGCACATATATATCTTGGTATTGGTGGAAGGCTTGGCCTTATGCTAGGTGTTTTGTTCCGCTGTTACCGCCATAGTTCTTGTTACCGGTGTTATGTTTTCCATATTTTGCGCTCCTAACACGCTCGGGGTTGTTATGGGGACCCCGTTGTTTATTCGGTTGAGATTAAAACTTGTCTGGCAAGACCCAACATTGGTTCTACATTTTCTTAACAACTTAATAAAATTTGCATAGGGCCTTGCAAACCCGTGGATAATTAATCAACCCTGGGCCAGTGCTCCTCATGAGTGTTGGTCCAAACTAGGGCACTGTGCGGGGCCAACCGAGGGCAACTTGGGAGATTTCTATCAGGCCATCGTACACTAGCTTATCCGTCGTGTCCTGAGAACGAGATACATGGCTCTTATCGGGTTCGTCAACACGACGGGCGGTCTTGCTGGATTTGTTTTACCTTTATCGAGGGTCTTGCTTGTGGAGTCTAACTTTCTTCGGGGTTTTCTCGAGGTGTTGGAATTCCTTTGGAATTACCTATGATGACCACGAGGTCCGTGGTCGAGGCTGTTCCCGCGGAGTGTGGTTATTTGTGATGGACTAGTTGGAGCACCCCTGCAGGGTTAAATCTTTTCGAGAAGCCGTGCCCGCGATTGCGTGGCAACTTGGATATTTGTTTAACACCCGGTTATAGTAAACTTGAAGTAAACTCTAATTAAAATACACCAACTGTGTGAGTAACCATGATCGTCTCTACTCGTGAACATGATCCGAGAGAGAACACGGTGGGGTTATGATTGACGTAAGTATGTGTTCAGGATCTCATAGAGATCATACTAGATTCGATCGTTCATCGTAGGCCACTCATATTTATTTTCATGTTCCGTAAGTTAGCCACCATATATGCTTAGTGCTACCGCAAACTAAACACATACCTCATCCCAACCTTTAAGCTTGAATAGTCTAGGTACCCGGGCGCTTGATTGCTGAGTCCTTGTGGCTCACAGATTACTACAACCCTCCAGGTACAGGTACAGATGAGTACGTGCATGATGATCTTACCCAGCTGCAGTGGGAATGTGATGAGGAAAGAGGCAGGATGTACGTGACTTACTTGGATGAGTAGAGGACCATGGTTGTGATCTTTGGGATAGCGAGATAGTATCATTTGCATCTGTTTTATCGTTTGATTTCATTCGTAGTCGGACCCTGTCTTCATCTTGATGATTTGAACTCTGTGTGGATTGTAATTTAGCATGTGGCGAGTGTAAGCCAACTTGTATACTCATCTCTTCTATAATGTATGATGCAATGTTATTATTCTTGCGAACAACAAGATGAGCCTCTATCCCTTGCGAGGCCCTCGTTTCTTCAAATGGATAGGCGCGCATCTTGGGCGTGACAAGTCTCAACATTGGTACTACATTTTCCTAATAATTAATAAAATTGCATAGGGACCCGCCGGCACCCGCAGATAATTTAATCAACCCCCAGGCCAGTGCTCCTCATGAGTGTTGGTCCAAAATAGAGCACTGTGCGGGGCCAACCCGGGGCAACTCGGGAGATTTCTATCAGGCCACCGTACACTAGCTTATCCGGCGTGTCCTGAGAACGAGATACGCGGCTCCTATCGGGATTGTCGACACGTCGGGAGGCCTTGCTGGATTTGTTTTACCTTTCTCGAATGTCTTGAGTGATGAACTTTGATCTTCTTCGAGCTATCTCGAGGTGTCGGGTTTCCTTTGGAATTGCCTAGGATGATCAAGAGATCCGTGGTCGAGGTTATTCCCGCTACGTGTGGTTAATTTGTGATGGACGAGTTGGAGCACCCTTGCAGGGTTAAATCTTTTCGAGAAGCCGTGCCCGCGGTTATGTGGCAAACTTGGATATTTTGTTTAACACCCGGTCATAGCAAACTTGAAGTAAAATCTAATAAAATACACCAACTGTGTGCGTAACCGTGATTGTCTCTTCTCATGAGTTCTTATCCGAGAGAGAACACAGTGGGGTTATGTTTGACGTAAGTAGGTGTTCAGGATCAGTTAGTGATCATTGCTAGTTCACGTCCGTTATGCGTAGACCACCATACTTTAATTTCTGTACTCGTAAGATAGCCAATCAAATAAATGCTTAGTCGCTTGCTGCAGCCTCACCACTTAACCATACCTCACCTATTAAGCTTTAATAGTCTTGATACGCTTGGAAATGAGATTGCTGAGTCCCTGTGGCTCACAGATTACTACAACAACAGTTGCAGGTACAGGTAATGCGATGATTTGGCGTGAGAGTGATGCTTGTTTGATTTGGAGTTATTCTTCTTCTTCATCATCAATCCAGGATGGGTTCCAGGCGGCAGCCTAGGATAGCAAGGGTGGATGTCATTTTATCGTTTGATTTCGTCCGTAGTCGGACCCTGCTCTTCTGTATGATGGTATGTTGCTATATTGATGTGACTCTGATGTAGCTTGTGGTGAGTGTAAGCCAATTCCATATACTCATCTCTTCTATACATGTACTTGTAATGATATCCATTCTTGCAACACGACGAGGTGCGCTTCTATCCATGTCGAGGCCCTCGAGCCGAAATAAGGATAGGACCGCATCTTGGGCGTGACAAGTTGGTATCAAAGCCTGTACTAACCTAGGAGCCCCCTTGATCGATCGAACTTGTCCGAGTTGAGTCTAGTGAAAAAAACTATTTTGAGTCTAGTTATATCGGAGAGTAGGATTCTTTTTACTCCTCTTCTATGCTCTGGTGAGGTATTTGACTTAGGAATTTTGATTCTTCTCCTCTTCTCGCTCAAAATTTATTTAGGATCATGCGGGTATTTTGGAAACTATATGATGCCGATGTGACGGAGTTCTGTCTTGGTGCTTCCTGTCTGACTTGATTTCTTCCGGGGAGTTGAGATCTAGGGGATTCTTGGCACATCGTTATCATTCAGCTTCCTTAGTATCTCAGGACGGAGGGTTTTCGGAATTGCTTCAATATTTATCGTGGTGAGATAAGATCGGAGTCACCCAGTACTGGGGAGGCGTCTGGGGTACCACCATGGTTTAGTATCGTTGTGAGTTCGAGGATCCGAGTTAGATGGATTTGCGAAAGCCTCTGGTTATGTGTTGAAGGATGGATATAGTTGGGGTGTAGGTTTGCTAGTTGTGTGAGATATTTCCTCCTTGTATCCCCCACACCGGATTGGATAACCAGAAAGTTTTCAGAAGTTCTTAGGCGGGAATTTAAGTAGGTACCTAGGATTATCTTTCCAACAAGTACATAGTGGGTATGTATTTGTTCTGGCTTGTTTCGTAAGCCTCATCCTTCGTTTTGTTTTGAATATGGTAATTCGAGTTGCTTCGATGTCAAGTGATGATTTCATATCTTGCTAAGTAGTGTTCTCATATTTCTGTGGGAATGCTAATTCTTTTGCCCAATCAAGTTATCATATCAATTCTTTTCCTACCGGTGTGCTTCTCTTCAAGATAATTCTATCCTCTTCAATATTGCAAGATAAATCCTCATATTTTGTTCCGGAGTTGTCTCATCTATTCCAAGTTTTCTTTGTTTTTCCCACCCTCCCACCCTTTTTCTTCAATGATTAAATTCTCATCCAAGTGCCTTTTCTATTCATGTGATGCTTCAGCTATCATTTCGTTTGTATTGTAGCCGATGATTTCTATGGAGATTCTCAAGAGTTTCATTTCAAGATCTATCCTCATATTCCTTGTTCTCGTTCTTATTCTTCTCCAGTGATTCTTTATGAAGATGCTCAGTGCTCAAGTTATCATTTGTTGTATTCATCTTTGTTTTCTTTTCCGGTGGATCCAATTCAAGTTCTTGGTGTTCATCATATCATTTTCATTCTCTATTTGAATCCCATGTTGGAATTCGTTTTCAAGCCTATCTTGCTTATTCTTATCTCTATTCTATCCAGAGTGCTGAAGATATCTCAAAAGACATTCATTTTCATTCTTGTCCTCTTAAATTATTTCAAGGGTTTCATATCATCAAGTTCTTAATTTGTACCAGTGTAATCTCTCTTTTAATCAATTGTCTGAACGGTGGTTTCTTTTGAGTGGGCCCATAACCCACATGTCTTTTCCCAGGATCCTACCTGACTCTTCTATTCTTCCGGAGATGTTCTCAAGTTCTTTTGATATGACGTAAGAATGAATTTCATCAGTCATGTGCCTTCTCGAAGATCGCTTCTAAAAAAATTTCATTGTTGGGTCAACCTTTCCTTATTCATTCTTCCGGAGTGTCTTAGTAATTCTTGGTGGTGTTCTCGTCTTCATTCTCATCATGGAAGTCCGAAGGAGAGTTTCTCTTAAATCTCATGCGTTCTTTTCAAGGGTGTGGTTTCAGCTTTTGCTATCATCTCAATTGTCTCCATTCATGAGTTATTTCTCCCATATCTATCCGGTTCTTTTAGAATTGTTTTCATTTCTTGATCCTCCGAAGACCATCATTTCAGAAGATTTCTTCGTTCTCAGCTTTCAGCTTTCGTTCTCAAATTCTTCTCTATTGTTGTCCCTTCGTTCGTATCTCAATTATTCCGGTGCCTTGTCCAAGTTTTACACTAGGTGGATCGTGATCTCTTCATTCCCATGTATCTTTGTTCAATCGTTGTATCCTCATTCGTTTGTGAATTCTTTTCAGTGTTCTCATTCAAGACTTCTTCAAGTTTGTGATTTATCTCTCTCTCTTCAATTCTTTGCAAGAAGAATAAGTGGTGTGTGAAATCCGTTGCTTGTCATCAATTTAACTTCATGAAGGATAGGCATATCGTAAATCTTATTCTTGTTTCATCCAAGTGATTTCAATCCTTCTTCCGGAGTTGTTCATGATATCAAATTCCTTATCCCACGTGGTCTTCTTTCTTTTCCGAAGTTCCTAGTTTTTCTCAAGTATCTTGTCGCTAAGCTTCATCTAATTCATTGCAAGGCCTCAATCTTATTCTTTTTGCATCCTTCAATTCCTTCTATAATCCTTTCGTTTCAGAGTTCTTCCGGAGGTTCTTCATGGTGGTTCATCAAGATTTCATTCATTTTCAAGTGTTCTTCAAGATTCTTGTTGGAGGTGCTCAAGTGTTCTTTATCTTGGATTTCTAAGTTCAATTCCTTCTCCATTGTCTTTTGAGATGGTGTTATTAAATTCTTGGTTATGAGGAGTCTCGAAGGAAATTGTCAAGAATGAGATAAGTAAACCCATCTTGTATTCTCGGAGTTATCTTGGGTTGGATTTCACCTAAAGCATTTCCTAAGGATTGTTGCTATCATGGTGTCATAAATGATCCAAGTTTTATCCTCCTCTTCTTGGTGAAAGAAGCTTTGCATATCTTGTTGCTCTCAATCAAACAATGTTTCTGTTGTGGTAGGTTGTCACCTCATAATTTTGAGATGTTTTCCATAAGTCCACAATAAGCTTGTTCTTTTCGTTGTTGGTGTTCCAACAACTCCGTTCAATCTCTTCTTGCTAAATATGCTTTCAATCCATTTGTAGTAGGAGTTGTCATGTTCTTCTCCGTTCTCTTCTGGCCAAAGATCTAGTTTATATTCTTTTCTTCCGGAGGCCTTGTGATGTTGCTCTCTTCAATCTATTATCTTGCTTTGTCAAGATCATGTTCTTCTTTGCTTATTCATTTAACCGGAGTGTTGTGAAATATTTTCATGATCCTTCCATCTTATGAAGTTTTCATTCTAATCCAACCGAAGTTTGGTGTCTCTCTTTCAATTTCTTTCCTTCATATCAATTTTGTCCCTCTATCCTACCGAAGTGCTGCCGAAATTTCTTGTGAATTCTTGCTTGTTCCTTGTGTCGTTCTTCATATCTTTCCAACCTTCAGGTTTCATTGGTTTCACTCGTTTGTCAAAGAAGCAACTAAGTTTACCTCTTGCTCTTTCCCTTCCCCTTTTCATTCTAGATCTCGGGACGAGATCCTCGTGTAGTGGAGGAGAGTTGTAACAGCCCGGTACCAACGCTCCAGAAGATTCCAGAAGATTACCCTTTTATTTCCATTCTCGTCTGTGTTTCGTCTGATTGCCACATTCATCATTGCATCATTTGTATCATCTGCATAGCATCATCACTTTTTTTTCAAAATTTGCATCCGTTCGTAGTTGCCGGTTCTCTCCGTTCTTGCCGTTGCCTGTTTCGAGACCAGCCGCACACGCACGCGGCCGTGACATCGTTTAAAAAAACATTTTTAAAGTGCGTGAAAAATATTCGTGGATTGGGTCGAAACTTGGCGTGCGGTCTTGTTATATTGTAGGTAGACCGTCTGTTGAATTTCGTCGCATTCCGAGTTCTTTTGAGACCCCTTCGGTCATCCATAGCAGTGCGGTCATCGGTTTATTATCGGACATTTCGGTGTTTTAAAAACCCTCATGCTACGGGCCACCAAACTTCCCTCTCATCTCTCCCAAGGCCCTCTACACAGGCCGCTAGCCCAATCTAGCCCCTTCCTCTGTTCGTGGTCGTCGGATCGCGATCGGACGGACGAGGTCCAACCCCCAACCCTAGTGCCTTCCCTATTTAAACCCCCATGGAGAGAGAGCCCCTCACTCTCTAGGGTTTCCCCCCATGTAAAATTGCAGCCACACCCCTAGAAAAACCCCACCTGCTAGCCCTCCTCCTCCAGATCCCGCAGCCCCAACCATCTGCCCGTTTTGACCCTCGAATCGCGATCTAGAGGCTCAATTTCGCCCAAAACCCCACCTACCGGTCATGTCCGGCGGCCAACCCAGACAATGTCCAGCGACCACGGAGTAGCCCGCAGTCCCATGCCCGAGCTCCTCGCCCGCGCCACCCCAGCCGGCCATCGGCCCTCGCCGGAGCCGCCATCGCCGGTCGCCGACCCCGCCGGACCTCCTTCATCTTCTGCCCTCTCTTTCCCGTCTCATCTCCCTCTTCCCTAACCTCTGTCCTCTCCCGATGCAGCGCCGCGATGGTAGCCGAAGCTCGCCGTCGCTCGCCGTCGTCGGGAATGGGACAACCACCCTGGGATCAGGCCCTGATGCCGTCCCCGTGACCCCCTACATCCTCCCTGCCGGCGCCCTGCCTCCCGTCGCCTGCCGCTGGCCCTGCCTCGCTTGATCCAGGCGGGATCGAGGAGGAGGACGCTCGAGCACTTGCGTTGACCAGCCGCCTCCGCCAGCCCAGTCCGCCAGATCTGCCGGCCCAGCCCAGGGTGAGCGCCGCTGCCCTATCCCCCGCCCCGTGCACGTTTAGTTATATTGCGCCCACTAGATTCGGCCCGCTTGTGTTTTTCTTTCCCTGCTGCGAATTTGTTAATTACCTATGGATTTTCAGAATTACAGAAAAACCCCTAATTTAAAAAATGCCCATATAGAATTAACTGTGCATCCCATGTAAAAACTTTATATATGAAACTTGACTAGAATTTCGTGTAGATTCACAATTTCCAATTCTTGCACGTGTTTAAATTCTTAAACTTGTTGTTTGAATCATTTTGCTTAATGCCACGTTATTTGCATTGTGCATGTTTATTTAATCGTGCATGGAAATTAATCCGACAATATATTTTAAATATCCATATGATTTGTAGCGCATTTTCCTGAGTGACAAATGTGTGATGTGGTATTTGCATCTAATTTGCATTCATATTGGCTAAAGGGTTTATTCCATTAACTTGCATAATTAATTTTGAAATATTTTCCTACATGAACCTATCATATTATATATGTTTTCGGGGTAGAAAAATCCATAGAATTTATCTGTGAATTTAGTTTTGTCGTTTGATCATTTTTCTATGCATGTTATTTTTCTGTGATGCCCTTTTGTTAATTTTGTGGGATTTAATCCATGCATGATATGAAATAATTTTGAACATGAGAAATGCCCTTTGATATGTGTCCTAGCCCCTGGACATTTTGCTTTCCATAGAAATGCATGTTTAGGTGTTGTTTTCTTGTTGTCTACATGATATAAAAATACTGCCGTTTTAAGGATCCAAAATATTTCTAAGTCTGGAATATGTAATATTTTGTTGCTGACTTGCCATATGTTTTGCAAGTGATCTAGAACTCCTTTGGGCTTTGTATAATGGAGTTATTTGTAGTAGATATTATCTTTTAGTATGCTATTAAGTTTCATGCCATAATATGACCAGTAGCATATAGTTTCACTGCTGTCAATATGCCTTCGTGATAAAAGCTGCACTGTCAAAAACTGCTATTTTCACTAAGTCTGAAACTGTTTTCAAGTAGCTACCTTGTGAGCTTCCTACCATGTGATCCATGCATGTTTTGAATATGATATGTGAAGATGAAATGAAGTGTGTGTTATATGCTACTGACCCATGCTTAGTTTGTGCATTTTAGAATAGTGTAACTTGTTGTTTTCATGTGTGCAAAATACATGTTGCTTTTTTGGACAGATTTCAACTAAAACTTGTGTTGGTTGTATTTGTTGAATCGTAGCTCCGTTTTGAACATGTTGCATATGAGACTTGCTTAGAGTATCATGTAGTTTCGTAATAACTTGCTGCATTCATGATTTGAAATGTTTGTGATTGCATTTTTCATGCTTTTGCATTCATGGCATGTGCATCTTGTGTTGCTCATATCTTTTAGACCGTAGCTCCGTTTGAGATGTTCTATATATGTAAATCGACTAGAATGACATGTAGAATTGCATGGTATAACTAATTATGTTATTTAACAAACATAAAATATGATTAGTTCAGATCTGGACCAATTTCGAAATTAACATATGAGGTCGTTTCGGAAATAGTATAAGTTGTTTCCGACCTCATTTAAGATGCCTAAATAGTGTAGTTTATTTATGCTTCACCTCTTGCCATGCCTAACAACATTTAACATTGATGTGTACCTAAACGGGAATGAACTAAATAATTCGAACGTGGAGTTTCGTCAATATGCAACTCGTTGCATATTGAGCTTCACTTTAATGTGTAGTAGTTGTTTGATGTGAATTGTCATGCCTTGCATATTTAAACCGGTCATGCATCATATTTGTTTGCGCATCATGTGATGCATATGTTGTGCTGCTTCTTGTGTGTTGATTGTTTGTTTCGGTTTGCTTCTTCTCGATAGAGTTCCGAAAGCATTTGGAGTGTGAGGATTCGTTCGACCACGTTGGATCGTCTTCTTTATGGATTCGTTCTTCTTCCGAGCGGGATCTCAGGCAAGATGACACATTTCCCTGGATACCACTACTATCATCGCCATGCTAGATTTCTCGTTTTTATCGCTATGTCTCGCTACCTACCACTTGTTTGTCAAGCCTCCTAACATTGCCATGAAAAGCCTCTAACCCTTCCACATCCCAGCAAACCATTGTTTGGCTATGTTACTGCTTGCTCAGCCCTTCTTATAGCGTTTCTAGCTGCAGGTGTAATTGCTTCCATGTGTCGACATGGACATTCTTTTGTTATATCACAATATTGTTGCTATTTAATTTAATGCACATATATACTTGGTAAAGGTGGAATAATTGGCCTTTTGCTCAGTGTTTTGTTCCACTCTTGCTGCCCCTAGCTACTTGTGAACCGGTGTTATGTTCCATAATTGAGCGCTCCTAACATGCTCGGGGTTGTTATGGGGACCCCCTTGATTTTCGTTTTAGGATAAAGCTTATCTGGCAAGGCCCAACAATGATACTCCATTTGCCTAATAATTAAGAAAATTGCATAGGGACCCGCCGGCACCCGCTGATAATTTAATCACCCCCGGTCCAGTGCTCCTCATCAGTGTTGATCCAAAATAGAGCACTGTGCGGGGCCAACCTAGGGCAACTCGGGAGATTTCTACCAGGCCACCGTACACTAGCTTATCCGCCGTGTCCTGAGAATGAGATACACGGCTCCTATCAGGATTGTCGACACGTAGGGAGGCCTTGCTGTATTTGTTTTACCTTTCTCGAATGTCTTGAGCGAGGAACTCTGATCTTCTTCGGGCTATCTCGAGGTGTCGGATTTCCTTTGGAATTGCCTAGGATGATCACGAGATCCGTGGTCGAGGTTAATCCCGCTGCGTGTGGTTGATTTGTGATGGACGAATTGGAGCACCCCTGCAGGGTTAAATCTTTTCGAGAAGCCGTGCCCGCGGTTATGAGGCAAACTTGGATATTTTGTTTAACACCCGGTCATAGCAAACTTGAAGTAAACTCTAATATAATACACCAACTGTGTGCGTAACCGTGACTGTCTCTTTTTGTGAGTTCTTATCCGAGAGAGAACATGGTGGGGTTATGTTTGACGTAAGTAGGTCTTCAGGATCAGTTAGTGATCATTGCAAGTTCACGTCTGTTATGCGTAGACCACCATACTTTGCTTTCTGTACTCGTAAGTTAGCCACTCAAATAAATGCTTAGTCGCTTGCTGCAGCCTCACCACTTAACCATACCTCACCCATTAAGCTTTAATAGTCTTGATACCCTTGGAAATGAGATTGTTGAGTCCCTATGGCTCACAGATTACTACAACAACAGTTGTAGGTACAGGTAATGCGATGATTTGATGTGAGTGCGACATTTATTTTATTTGGAGTTCTACTTCTTCGTCTTCATCAATCTGGATGGGTTCCAGGTGGCAGCCTGGGATAGCAAGGGTGGATGTCATTTTATCGTTTGATTTCGTCCGCAGTCGGACCCTGCTCTTCTGTATGATGTTTGAGTATGTTTTTGTATTGATGTGACTCTGATGTAGCTTGTGGCGAGTGTAAGCCAATTCCATATACTCATCTCTTCTGTACATCTACTTGTAATAATATCCATTCTTGCAACACGACGAGATGCGCTTCGATCTCTGTCGAGTCCCTCGTGCCAAAATAAGGATAGGACCGCATCTTGGGCGTGACAAGTTGTGAAAGCCCAAGTGATGTCCCTACCTTATTTGTCATGTAACCTATTGTATGAACCTTGTGCCATGAGATTTATGATGTTTTGCAACTTTTCATCCATGTCTTGTTCTTGCATTCATGCATCATGCATCATGCATCCATCATGTTATGCCTTGTTGTGAAGTGACCATGTATGTGATTGTTGTGATGTGGTTTGAGTGTGGTGAAGTGTTGGTGTGCAACTCTCCTCCTTCTTCCCCTCTCTTTTCTTTTCAAGAAAACCCCCATCATAATGCCTTAATCCCCATGTTAATTAATAATCAGAATTAAGTTACTATTTAAATTATTTAAAAATGTTCAAGTGCTAGCCTAATATGTTTTAAGAGTGAGTGTGTTGGTCTTTTATTGTTTTGAGCTTTATGCATTTGTGGCATTTAAATAACAGGAGCTGTTATTTTAAAAATATTTAAAATTACTTGTCCAAAAATTCAACATAATATTTTTATTAAATGGGTCATATTATTTTCTTTACAAAGGTATTTTGTTTGCCCAAAAACTCCTTTATTTTATCTCTGGGGTTTTCCCTTTGGCTATGGTGTTTTAAAAAGAAAAAAAGGCTTTTTGTTTTGTTGGATTAGAGAGAGTGTGTGCGTGTGGGCTGTGCCCTCCCGGCCCACGCGGCCCAGCAGGTAGCTGACGGCTACCTGCCTCGTCCTCCTCCATTAGCAGGTTCAGAGAGAGTGAGAGCGCAGGGAGCCGACGCCGTCGCCGTCAGGGGCTCACGCACGTCGAGGCCGCCCCCCTTTTAAGAGCATGTAGCCCTAGGGTTCTTCTTCCTCCTCGCCGCCGCCGCTCCCCTTCTCCCCTTCTTCTTCTCCCTCCTCATCCGCTCTTCTTCCCCTTCAGTAAGGTTTCAGAGACCAGGGGATTTCAGAGAGCGAGATGTCGCTGTCGTCTTCGCGCCTTCGGCGGGCCTCGTCATCGGCGGAGATGGCGTGGAGCAAGACGCCATCGCCCTCGATCCATTCCTGGTGCTAGGAGGCTCCATGAGGTCGTCTTCTTCCTCCTCGCCGCCGGGTCAACGTCGGGTCTTCTTCCTCTTCGTCTCCGCCACGTCTTCGCCTCTCCTTCCTCTCCGCGCGTCAGGGTCGCCGTCGTCCTCCCCTAGGTGAGCTGTTGATGCATAGCCTCCTCCCCTTGTAGCTAGAGTCGTCTTCGTCGTGCTCGTGTCGCCGTCGTGCTCGTGTTGCCGCTGGTCCAAAAAGTCGTGCTTGAGCTCGCTTCCGTCCCCCTCATCGCAAGATGAGCAGAGGGATGGGTTCCCTGTTGTGTCTATAGTCCCCGCGGTAGCTCCCTCTCGCTGCTAGTGCCGTAGTTCGCCGGAGCCGCTCGCCGCCGTTGCTCTGTTGCCGCAAGCCATTCGGGTTCAGTTTCGTCAGGCATTTGTGGCATGTGTGTATAAGAGGGCAGGTTCCCCTCCTCTGTTACCAGTCGCGCTCGTAGCCCAGTGGTGTGGTGCGTGGGAGGCAACCAGGAGGTTGCGGGTTCGAATCTGAACCCCTCTTCATTTTTATTCTGTTTTTCCTTTTTCGTTGTTTTCTTTTGTTTTTCTTCCTTTGCATATATGTGTGTGTGTAGATGCAACCAGCATTTGTTGGTTTTATTTTCTGTTATAATTGAGGTGTGTGTGTGTGTGTGTGCTTTGCAGATGTATGGATGTCCTTGTGTGTGTATGTGTCACATAGTGTGATGTATTCATATGCATGTGTGTAGGGTGTATGTGTGTGTGGGGGGGGGACTAGTGGGTTTCCCCACTTTATAAACCCCTTTGTTGTATATATATTCATGCTTGTAGTTTGTTAGCTCATTTACATCTCTAGCTAAGTTACAAATATGGTTATGATCATTTATGCTCATGTTCAAATTAGAGTTATGATTCACTTATGAGAATAGGCGGTACTCGCTATCTTATTTGTGCCTTGTTGTTTCACATGAACATATGAGTATGACACATGTTTTTGGAGTAGAAAGAGCCAACAAATCCATTGGTGCCTTCAGATTTCATTTTTGAGCAAGTTTATAAAACTGTCGTTTTCAGCAGAGATGCTACTTTGTCATTTTTGCATGATTTAATCCTTGCTTGCTTTGGGGCATGTGCCAACATGGAAGTGCTAGTGTTTTATATCTATTATGCCATGGTATTTTTTTTAACATGAGAATCACCCATATAAGTGGGAACCATGCTGCTAAGTAGCCAACTTGATGTTTCTGTTTCAGCATGCTAAAAACTGCTAAGTCTGAGAATCTGCTGTTATTTTTATGCCATGTAGAATGGATGGTATCTTGTGATGTGTTGTGAATTTGAGAATGCTCAGTGCTAGTGTTTTGGAGTAGATGTTGTCTAGTACCATCCTGTTAATTTTCATGCCAAGAGGTGGTATCTAACGTATTTAACTACTGCTGTCAACTTGCTACTTTATCAACTCAGATTCCAGAAAACTGTTATTTTCACCAAGTCCCAGAAAACTATTTCATCTTGTCAACTTGATAGCTTCATGCTTATTGATGTGGGAATCCTATGCATATTGTGTAGTTGGATAAGTTGATGAATTTTTTATGTATTTTCTGTCAATATCTTGTTTGTGGCTGTGGGGTTCCTGTAGCTCAAGTTGTGGGCTGTGTAAGTTGCTATGTTGCTGTTTTGTGGCAGATTGTTTGTTTTATTGTTTTGTGACTTGTGGGAGCTATGCTCCATGGAATTGATTGATATTTGAGTCTATTGTGGTTGGTTTTTCATGGTATAACCAGTGGCTACCTTGGAATGCCAAGAATTAGCCCATGGTATTGGTTGTCTTGGGTTTGCCTCCGTACCTTGTCGTGAGCGTATCGTGAGAACCGTAACTCCGTTTCTTGCGTTCTTTATATGCATTTCTATCGATTTTGCATGCGGCATCCATATTTTCCATCTTTGTGCATGTTCAAATAACTTAAGATGAGGTTCTGTCCAGATTCATTAATAAACAAACTTTGCATGTGAAACATGACTAGTTTTGGACTGCCATGTTAAATTCTTCGTAAATGAATCATGCATTATCTTGGTTGTGCATTGCACCTTCGTTGGATGTTTATGGTTGCTGTTCTCTTGGGTAGACGTGACTATACTGAGTACGAGGTCCCAGGAGAGTACTACTACGAGTATCCCGCTACTTGTTCCATTGAAGAACCAACAGGCAAGATGATCGTACCCGGATCCCGATACTATTTTCACTTGCTAGTTTCTCGCTCTTATCGTTACATTGCGCTAGCTACCACTTGAGTATCAGCCTCCTAAATGCCATGAAAGCCTCTAACCCTCCAAATCCTAGCAAACCTTTGATTGGCTAAGTTACCGCTGCTCAGCCCCTCTTATAGCGTTCTTAGTTGCAGGTGCAGGTTGTTCCATGTGATAACATGGATTTGGATATCACAATATTATCTGTTATCTAATTTAATGCACATATATATCTTGGTACTGGTGGAAGGCTTGGCCTTATGCTAGGTGTTTTGTTCCGCTGTTACCGCCATAGTTCTTGTTACCGGTGTTATGTGTTCCATATTTTGCGCTCCTAACATGCTCGGGGTTGTTATGAGGACCCCGTTGTTTATTCGGTTGAGATTAAAACTTGTCTGGCAAGACCCAACATTGGTACTACATTTGCTTAACAACTTAATAAAATTTGCATAGGGCCTTGCAAACCCGTGGATAATTTATCAACCCCCGGGCCAGTGCTCCTCATGAGTGTTGGTCCAAACTAGAGCACGGTGCGGGGCCAACCCAGGGCAACTTGGGAGATTTCTATCAGGACACCGTACACTAGCTTATCCATCATGTCCTGAGAACGAGATACGCGACTCTTATCGGTTTCATCAACACGTCGGGCGGTCTTGCTGGATTTGTTTTACCTTTATCGAGTGTCTTGCGTGTGGAGTTTGACTTTCTTCGGGTTTTCTCGAGGTGTTGGAATTCCTTTGGAATTACCTATGATGACGACGAGGTCCGTGGTCGAGGCTATTCCCATGGAGTGTGGTTATTTGTGATGGACTAGTTGGAGCACCCCTACAGGGTTAAATCTTTTCGAGAAGCCGTGCCCGCGGTTATGTGGCAACTTGGATTTTTCTTTAACACCCGGTTATAGTAAACTTGAAGTAAACTCTAATTAAAAATACACCAACTGTGTGAGTAACCGTGATCATGTCTGCTCGTGAACCTGATCCGAGAGAGAACATGGTGGGGTTATGATTGACGTAAGTAGGTGTTCAGGATCTCATTGAGATCATACTAGACCCGATCGTTCATCGTAGGCCACTCATATTTATTTTCATGTTGCGTAAGTTAGCCACCATAAATGCTTAGTGCTGTTGCAAACTAAACACACACCCCATCCCAACCTTTAAGCTTGAATAGTCTCGGTACCCGGGCGCTTGATTGCTGAGTCCTTGTGGCTCAGATTACTACAACCCTCCAGGTACAGGTACAGATGAGTATGTGCAGGATGATCTTACCCAGCTCCAGTGGGAATATGATGAGGAAAGAGGTAGCATGTACGTGACTTACCAAGATGAGTAGAGGACCATGGTGATCTTTGGGATAGCGAGATAGTATCATTTGCATCTGTTTTTATCTTTTGATTTTGTCCGTAGTCGGACCCTGTCTTAATTTAGCATGTGGCGAGTGTAAGCCAACTTGTATACTCATCTCTTCTGTAATGTTTGATGCAATGATTCTATACTTGCGAACGGTAAGATGCGCCTCTATCCCTTGCGAGGCCCTCGTGTCTTAAAATGGATAGGCGCGCATCTTGGGCGTGACAAGTTGGTGTTCAGAGCCATACGACCATAGGAGCGTTTGCTTGATCGAACTTGGCCGAGTTGAGTCTAGTAAAACTATTTTGAGTCTAGTTATATCGGAGAGTAGGATTCTTTTTACTTGTCTTCTATGCTCTGGTGAGGTATTCGACTTAGGAATTTTGATTCTACTCCTCTTCTCGCTCAATTTTTTGTAGGATCACGCGGGTATTTTAGAGTCTATATGATACCGATGTGATAAGGTTCTGTCTTGGTGCCTCCTGTCTGACTTGATTTCTTCCAGGGAGTCGAGCTCCAGGGAATGTTGGCACATCGTTATCATTCAGCTGCCTTGATATCTCAGGACGGAGAGTGTTCAGAATTACTTCAATACTTATCATGGTGAAATAAGGTCGGAGTCACCCAATACTGGGGAGGCGTCCGGGGTACCACCATGGTTTAGTATCGTTGTGAGTTCGAGGATTCGAGTTAGATGAAGTTGCGAAAGCCTCTGGTTATGTGTTGAAGGATGGATACAGTTGGGGTGTAGGATTGCTAGTTGTGTGAGATATTTCCTCCTTGTTTCCCCCACATCGGATTGCATAACCAGAAAGTTTTCGGAAGTTCTTGGGTGGGAAATCTTGTAGTTATCTAGGATCATCTTGTTCAGATGTATGTGGGCATATACATTTGTTCCGAGTGCTTAGCTCAATACTTTTGTGTTATTGCAAGTGGCTTCTATTTTCTGATGATGTTATCATAACCGAAGAAGCATTCTTACTAATTTTTTAGTAGGAAGGTTCTGTTGTTATTTGTTCAATTTATTTCAAGCATTTGATTCAGCTTTGGATTCATCCTTTCAATGAGGTGCTGATGCGTTTTTTCCATCTTCAAGATGGCTCCACCAACTCGCAACAATCTGGGTCGTGGTAAGGAGCAGACTGATGTTCCACCACCACCACCACCCTTGCCGCCGCCACCTCCGCCTCCTCCTCCAGAAGCTTGGCAAGCTGTGATGGCCGCAACCAATGCGAACACTCAGATGTTGCTCAGGCTATTGCAAGAAAGGGAGCAGGGCTAGCAAGGTTTTCAAGGGAATTTTCAGAATCAGCTTCAGTTTGCGACACTCAATCAGTTCCTTGCCAACCAGCCCAAGTCTTTCACCTGTTGTGAGCAGCCTCTTGATGCTGATTATTGGCTTCATGATATTAGTAAGCATTTTGAGTGCAACAATGTCAGGCCAGAGGACTTTGTTAGATTTGCATCATTCCAGCTCAAGGGTCAAGCAGCTGATTGGTGGCAGCAGTACAAGGATTCTAGGGGCGATCGTGTTGTTACTTGAGATGACAAGGCTATGATCTATCAGTTCAGAGGTGGTCTCAAGGATGAGCTTCTGCCAGGCCTAGTTCTTCAAGAACCTCGTGAGTTTGATCAGTTCTATAACATGGCTTTGAAGGTCGAGGCAACTTAGCTCAAGTTGGAGAACTCAAAGAAGCGTTCAAGGGATTCATATTCTTCTTCTTCCAGCTCTCAGATGGTTCCCAAGCAGCAGAAGTATTGGGTGCCAAACCCTCCTCCATTTCGTCCTCCTCAGCAGCAGAAGTAGTTTGGTGGTCGTGGTTCTTCCCACCCACCCAACCCAGGATTCCAGCAGAGACCCCAGGCGTCCAAGGGAGTTCTTGTTCCTCCTCCAGGCAATGTCCATCCGCTTTCTGAGGTGATTTGTCACAAGTGTGGTCAGAAGGGACACTATGCAAACAAGTGCAACCAGCGGCGTCTTCCGCCTCCTCCTTCTGTCAAGCCTCCAGGCAATGCTTTGGTGAAGCATAACCCCAAGACCGTAAGAGTGAATATGGTGAATGCAGCAGAGGCAGAGGATTCTTCTCAAGTGATCATGGATAATCTCTCAGTTAATTCTATTCCTGCAAAAGTGTTATTTGATTCTGGAGCATCGCATTCATTCATGTCTAGACCTTTTGCTATAAAGAATGATTTCTATTCCGAGATGTTGAGTAGACCTTTGGGCGTTGTTTCTCCGGGTGTGGCCATCAAAACCACCTCGATTGTTCCGAATGTTCCTATCAAGATGGGCAATTATTCTTTCTTGGCTTCTCCTTATGTTCTCGGTAATTCCGACATCTCATTTTGGGCATGGACTTCCTGGGTATGAACAAAGCTCATATTGATTGCAAAGAAAAAGAAGTCAAGCTGACTCATCCTTCAGAAGACGTGATTACTTTCACGGCTCGCGATGACACAATCCATCTCTTTGCTCTTAATGAGAAGGGTGAAATCTCGGCAATTTCTCAAATTCTGGTGGTTTGTCAGTATGAAGATGTCTTTCGAGAAGAATTGCCAGGTATGCCTCCGCACCGGCCAGTCGAGTTCGTGATTGATCTCGAGCCTGGAACTGAACCGGTCTGCAAGCGCCCGTATAAACTTGGACCTGAAGAGCTGAAAGAGTTGAAGAAGCAGCTAGACGAGCAAGAACGTCTGGGTTTGATTAGACCAAGTTCTTCTCCATGGGGTTGTGGTGTTTTGTTTTTCAAGAAGAAAGATGGCACGGATCGTCTTTGTGTCGACTACCGTCCATTGAATAAGAAGACAATTAGAAACAAGTACCCACTTCCCAACATCAACGAGTTGTTTGACCAACTTAAAGGTGCCAAGGTTTTCTCGAAGCTTGATCTTCGCATGGGTTATCACCAGATTCGCATTCGCGAAGAAGACATTCCTAAGATCGCTTCCACGACGAGTTTTGGCTCTTATGAGTACACCGTCATGTCGTTTGGTCTTGCTAATGCTCCTCCAACCTTCTCAAGAATGATGAATTTCATTTTCTCTCCTTTCAAGAATGAGTTCGTCTTGGTCTATCTGGATGATATCCTTGTGTTCCCGGAGACAGAAGAAGAGCATGCAGAGCATCTCCGCCTTGTGCTTGACAAGTTAAGAGAGCATCGATTCTATGCCAAGTTTTCCAAGTGTGCGCTTTGGCTCAATGAAGTGGTGTACCTTGGGCATGTGATCTCTGCTGAGGGAATTAAAGTGCACCCTGAGAAAGTTGAGGCAATCTTGAAGTGGGAATCTCCTCAGAATGTGAAGCAGCTTCGGCGTTTCCTCGGGCTTGCTAGCTATTGCAGAAGATTCGTGGAGAACTTCTCTCAAATTGCTAAGCCTCTGTCCAATCTCCTTCAGAAGAGTGTCAAGTATGTTTGGTCTCCTGAGTGTGATGTGGCTTTCAATACACTCAAGCAGAGACTAACTTCAACTCCAGTTCTTGTTCCTCCTGAGCAGTCCAAGCCTTTCCAAGTATTTTATGATGCTTCTCTCCAAGGTATTGGTGGTGTTCTCATGCAAGATAAGAAGATTGTTGCTTATACCTCGCGTCAGTTGAAGCTTGCCGAGAAGAACTACCCCACTCATGATCTTGAGTTGGCAGCAGTTGTGCATGCTCTAATGACTTGGAGACATTTGTTGTTGGGTAGACCAGTTGTGGTTTACACCGATCACAAGAGCTTGAAGTACATTTTCACTCAACCCAATCTCAATCTTCGACAATCTCGTCGGGTGGAAATGCTTGAGGACTTCAATCCAAGCATTGAGTATACTCCGAGGAAAGCAAAATGTCATTGCAGACGCGTTCAGCCATAAGGCGTACTGCAATAGTCTCATCTTGAAGCCTCTTTAGCCCGAGCTTTCTGAAGCCTTCCGCAAGCTCAACCTTCATATGATTCCGCAAGGATTTCTTGCAAATCTTCAAGTTTCTCCGACTCTGGAAGGTCAGGTTCGCCAAGCGCAGCTTCTTGACGCTATGGTGAAGAAAGTGAAGAAAGTTGTGGCCAAGAGCATTCCGAAGTATAAGTGCTTTCGCGTTGATGACAAAGATACCTTGTTCTTTGAGGACCATCTTGTGGTTCCAAAAGGTGATCTCAGTCCCGACAGAAGAGTTATTATGATAAAAAACATCGGGATATTTTCTTTCAAGTGGATGATCTAGTCTATCTCTGAGTCTCTCCCATGAAGGGCACGCAGTGGTTTGGAATTAAAGGGAAGCTAGCTACTCGTTTTGTTGGTCCTTTCAAAGTTGTTAGCAAGAGAGGTGGTCTTGCATATCAACTAGAGATTCCTCCAAATTTCGCGAACATGCACGATGTCTTCCATGTTTCTCAGCTCCGGAAATGCTTCAAGACTCCTGAGCGAACCATTGACCTCCAAGACATCGATCTCCAAGAAGATCTCTCTTATCGTGAGCATCCAGTTGCAATTCTTGAAGAAACTGAGCATAAGACTCGCAACAAGTCTATCAAGTTCCTCAAGGTGAAGTGGTCTCATCATTCCGATAAAGAAGCTACTTGGGAATGCGAGGACCTTCTCCGTTCTGAATTTCCAGACTTCTTTTGTTCCTAGATCTTGGGTCGAGATCCTCTTGTAGTGTGGGAGAGTTGTGACAGCCCAAGTGTTGTCCCTACCTTATTTGTAATGTAACCTATTGTATAAACCTTGTGCCATGAGATTTATGATGTTTTGCAACTTGTCATCCATGTCTTGTTCTTGCATTCATGCATCATGCATTATGCATCCATCATGTTATGCCTTGTTGTGAAGTGACCATGTATGTGAGTGTTGTGATGTGGTTTGAGTGTGGTGAAGTGTTGGTGTGCAACTCTCCTCCTTCTTACCCTCTCTTTTCTTTTCAACAAAACCCCCATCATAATGCCTTAACCCCCATGTTAATTAATAATCAGAATTAAGCTACTATTTAAATTATTTAAAAATGTTCAAGTGCTAGCCTAATATGTTTTAAGAGTGAGTGTGTTGGTCTTTTATTGTTTTGAGCTTTATGCATTTGTGGCATTTAAATAACAGGAGCTTGATTTTAAAAATATTTAACATTAGTTGTCCCAAAATTCAACTTAATATTTTTATTAAATGGGCCATATTATTTTCTTTAGAAAGGTATTTTGTTTGCCCAAAAACTCCTTTTTTCTATCTCTAGGGTTTTCCCTTTTGCTGTGGTGTTTTAAAAAGAAAAAAGGCTTTATGTTTTGTTGGATTAGAGAGAGTGTGTGCGTGTGGGCTGTGCCCTCCCGGCCCACGCGGCCCAGCAGGTAGCTGACGGCTACCTGCCTCGTCCTCCTTTGTTAGCAGGTTCAGAGACAGTGAGAGCGCAGGGAGCCGACGCCGTCGCCGCCAGGGGCTCACACACGTTGAGGCCGCCCCCCCTTTATAAGAGCGCGTAGCCCTAGGGTTCTTCGTCCTCCTCACCGCCGCCTCTCCCCTTCTCCCCTCCTTCTTCTCCCTCCTCCTCCGCTCTTCTTCCCCTTCAGGTAAGGTTTCAGAGAGCAGGGGATTTCAGAGAATGAGGGGTCACCGTCGTCTTCGCACCTCCGGCGGGCCTCGTCATCGGCGGAGATGGCGTGGAGCAAGACGCCATCGCCCTCGATCCATTCCTGGTGTTAGGAGGCTCCAGGAGGTCGTCCTCTTCCTCCTCGCCGCCGAGTCGACATCGGGTCTTCTTCCTCTTTGTCGCCACCGCGTCTTCGCCTCTCCTTCCTCTCCGCGCGTCAAGGTCGCCGTCGTCCTCCCCTAGGTGAGTAGTCGATGCACAACCTCCTCCCTATGTAGCAAGAGCCGTCGCTGTCGTGCTCGTGTCACCGTCGTGCTTGTGTCACCGCCGGTCCGAAAAGCTCGTGCTTGAGCTCACTTCCGTCCCCCTCGTCGCAAGATGAGCAGAGGGATGGGTTCCCTATTGTGTCCGTAGTCCCCGCGGTAGCTCCCTCTCGCCGTCGTTCATCGGAGACGCTCACCGTCGTTGCTCTATCGCCGCAAGCCGTTCGGGTTCAGTTTCGTCAGGCATTTGTGGCGTGTGTGTATAAGAGGGCAGGTGCCCCTCCTCTGTTACCAGTCGCGCTCGTAGCCCAGTGGTGTGGTGCGTGGGAGGCAACCAGGATGTTGCGGGTTCGAATTCGAACCCCTCCCCATTTTTTTTGTTTTTCCTTTTTTGTTGTTTTCTTTTGTTTTTATTCCTTTGCATATATATGTGTGTGTAGATGCAACCAGCATTTGTTGGTTTTCTTGTCTATTATAATTGAGGTGTGTGTGTGCTTTGCACATGTATGGATGTGCTTGTGTGTGTATGTGTCACATAGTGTGATGCATTCATATGCATGTGTGTAGGGTGTATGTGTGTGTGGGAGGGGACTATCGGATTTCCCCACTCTACATTTTACATATGTGAGAAATCACTTTGAGTCCATAGGAAAGCCAATACTATTAAAAGGGGGTAAAGTTTTGATGGTGAACAATATGCTCAAACGTGCACAAATGACAGTCACCAAAACATCCACAAACTCTCCCACCAAAGTCTGTCCTAAGCCAAATATGCAAAATCGGTGCAACCAACATTCCTATCTCGGTGCCACCGATTCTAAACCCTAGATAGACTCAGCCAAACCCTAACACTTCGGTGCAGCCGACACTCCATTCGGTGCCACCGAGTTGGGTTGCCAAGATTATGTTACGCAAGTTCACATTTTTGGTCCATCTAAAAATGGTGAATTGGCATCACCGAGATTGGCAAATCCGACCGTTGGTCACCTTGTCGGTGCAACCAAGAATTGTATATCGGTCCCTCCGGGAATCAGAAGTTGCCACTTTTGGTCACTTCGGTACCACCGAGATTTACACATCGGTGTCACCGAGTTGGTCATTTTGTGTGTAACGGTTGGATTTTTGGGGTTGCCTATATATACCCCTTCACCACCACCCACTCGAAAAAGAACCACTCGGAACTATTCCATACCTATCCTACTCAGTTTTTTGAGAGAGAACTACCTACCCTTGTGTTGAGGTCAAGATCTTCCACTCCAACCATATGGATCTTGATTTCTAGCCTCCCCAAGCTGCTTTCCACCAATCCCATCTCTTCTACCAAGCCAAATCTATCAGAGAGTGATTGTGTGTTGAGGAGTCTATCATCTTGAAGCACAAGAGCAAGGAGTTCATCGTCATTACCGAGCCTATTACCTTTTGGAGGGTGGTGCCTCCTAGATTGGTTAGGTGTCGCTTGGGAGCCTCCTACTTCATGTTGTGGTGTGAACCAAGAAGTTTGTAAGGGCAAGGAGATCGCCTACTTCGTGAAGATCTACCCATAATGAGGCTATTCCTTCATGGACGGAAGCCGCATGGAATATTCAAGGTTGCTTCTTCGTGGAACCCTCCGTGGGTAGAGCCCACCGTGGACTCTCGCGACCGTTACGCTCCGTGGGTTTAAGACTCCATGAACGTGGATGTACGATAGCACCACCTATCGGAACCACGGGAAAAATCATCGTGTCATCACTTGTGTTTGCTTTCCTAACCCTCTCTTTACTTACATGTGCAATGTCTTTACTTTATGCTGCTACACTCTTAGACATGCATGTGTAGGGTGTTACTTGATATGCTATGAATGCTAAAACTTGCCAAGAATTAAAATTGGGAAAAAGGCAATACTTGTATTTGGTCAAGTAGTCTAATCACCGCCCCTCTAGACCTACTTTCGATCCTACAGTGGGAAAGGAAAACGAGAGGCAAATGGCAAATTATGTAAATTGCAAGGGGATGAGATTTGTGATTAGGAACCTAATTGATGATGATGATGTCTAGCCGACGCTAGAGATTGGCACATTGAAGAGAGACTGCTTCTGCTCCTCCTCCCAGGCAACGGCGCCAGAAATTCCTTTGACGTGGCTTGAGACTGCGTTGATATTTCCCCAAAGAGGAAGGGATGATGCAGCACAACTACGATAAGTATTTCCCTCAGTTATGAAACCAAGGTATCGAACCTAGGAGGAAGACCACGCAACACTATGTAAACGGTACCTATACACAAAGAACAAATACTTATAACCCGACGCGTAAGAGAGGTTGTCAATCTCTCAATGGTAAAAAGATTGATTAGATTGTAATAGATTGGGTAAATAGATCTCACAAGAACACAAAATAAAAGAAGCAAATAAAAAGTGCAGCAAATTATTTTTGGATTTTTGGAATGATAGATCTGAAAACAAAAGCGGAAAAAAGATAGATCGGAAAGCAATATGTTGGAAAAGTAGACCCGGGGGCCATAGGTTTCACTAGTGGCTTCTCTCATGAGTATAGCACACAGTGGGTAAAGAAATTACTGTTGGGAAATTGATAGAAGATCAAATAATCATGACGATATCCAAGGCGATGATCATTATATAGGCATCACTTCCAAGATAAGTAGATCGGAACGATTCTACATCTACTACTATTAGTCCACACATCGAGTGCTATCCAGCATGCATCTAGTATATTAAGTTCATGGAAAACGGAGTAATGCAATAAGAATGATGGCATGATGTAGACAATATCTATTCACGTATGAATAGACCCCATTTTTCTATCCTTAATAGCAATGATACATGCATGCCTCGCTGCCCCTTCTATCACTAGGAGAGGACACCGCAAGATCGAACCCATCTGAAAGCACCTCTTCCCATGGCAAGAAAAGTCGATCTAGTTGGCCTAACTAAACCAAAGATTCGAAGAAGAAATACAAGGCTATAAGTAATCATGCATATAAAGATCAAAGAAGACTCAAATAATATTCATGGATAGAAACTGATCATGAACTCAAAATTCATCAGATCCCAATAAACAGACCGTAAAAAGTCATTACATCAAATAGATCTCCAAGACACCATTGTATTGAGAATCAAAAGAGAGAGAGAAATTGGTCTAGCTAATGCCTACGAGCCCATAGGTCTATGCTGGACTACTCATGCATCATCTGAGAGGCACCCATGAAGATGATGCACCCCTTCGTGATGGTGTTAGATTGGATCTCGCGGTTCTGGAACTTGCGGTGGCTGGAATTGTGTTTCGTCAACCACCCTAGGGTTTTTGGAATATTTTGGTATTTATAGAGCTGATAGACGGTGGATAGGCATCTCGAGGAGGGCAGAACCCATCAGGCCGCGCCAGGGGCCTCTGGCGCCCCCTGGTGGGTTGTAGCCTCGTCGACCCTCCTCTTTGGCACTTCTTTGGTCCTCTAGGTGTCTTGTGGCCCAAAAAGAATCTCCAAAAAGTTTCACGTTGTTTGGGCTTCATTTGGTACTGATATTTTGCGAAGTAGAAAACAAGCAAAATACAACAACTCACACTTGGCACTATGTCAATAGGTTAGTCCCAAAAAATGATGTAAAGTTGCCATAACATGAGTGTAAAACATCCAAGATTGATAATTTAACAACATGGAACAATTAAAAATTATAGATACGCTGGAGACGTATTAGCTGGATACCTAAACCCCCGCACAGCTGGACTACGTTTGTCTTCTCCCTTGCCTGAGAGGACTTCTTCACAATCATCACTCGGCAGGTGAAGAGGTGCTTGAACAACCCCTAGAGGGGAGGACAGTCGAGGAAGTTTTCGCAGAGAGAAACAAAGGCTGGCAAGTAGCAAAATGGCATTGGGAGTAAGGTGGTGGATTTGTGTTCCATAGAAATCGAGAAAGGCATAGAAAAATGATGCGAGGGCAGGGAAAACCCTCGCTCGACATGAGTCACTAAGAGGACCTACTCCCCCCCCCCCCCCGTGGCAAGGGCTCAAGCTCGCCATCCTCCGGTAGCCATAAGCTCCCGACAGTCATGAGCACGTGGCTCTCCAGCTCCAGTGGGCAACTCCTGGTAACGCGAGGAGCCATCCAGTCACCCTGGATCGGTCCCGTCGGCGCTCCAATGCTCAAGGTGGACCCTTGCGAGGCCTTCTTTTGCTTGTTCGGCCTTCATAGTTGAGCTCCTCATCCTCTTGCTTGGTGGGTCTTGGTCGAGGCAAGCGGTGGCGAAAGGCAAAGAGGCAGGGTGCTCGGGCGGAGTGACGAAGGGAGCGAGAGAAGAAGAACCAGATCTAGGACTCTCTCTCTCTCTCCGCGCGCTGCATTTATAGCCTACACAGGCAAATCTACAACCATTAATCAACAATCATAGGGAAATCCACAAGATCCCACGAACAACACCTTTGCAGCACGTGGCAAAAATTCCGTCACGGTGATCGAGGCGCCTCTACACTTTCTCCACTAACCGCGACACCACCGCTTCCACGCGCGCACGTGTCACCCATGATCCAAAATCTGTCGGAATTCCATGGCATTTCAATCCGAATGGACCCCACGTCCATTCACCAAAAGCAACTTGTCCCGGTCCATCGAACACTCCGCCCCTCGAAGGGCTCAGTTCACAAGAATATGCATGAACGTGATCAAGAGAGTTCCCCTGCAGCGCGAGAAGGATCAATCATAACTCTCGCCCGATCACTTGGAGCCCTGGACTCTCATATACCCGAGTCATTAGCACATCTCTCCCCAGAGATGACCGAATGTTACCGAATGGTGCGTAGCTTTCGAGCTAGCCCGATCATTCGGAAATCGTCAATCCTGAATACGTTGCGTCTTTATTTTGGAACCGAGTGAGAAAGCCCCAAGCTATTTTTCGGACACCTCAGAGGCACCGGAGACACCCCGAAGTGTCACTCACTCGACCAATTAAACCTCAACTGATTTGGGGGCTACTGTTGGGGATACCTACCAGGGGTAGGGTAATGGACCAAACATCCAGGGCCCACCTAGGACCCCACATGGCTATTAGAGCCTCAAGACTATACATGCATTCAGATGTATATTCAAGCTCCACTCGGATATACCAAGTCACTCGGACGTCGCCTCACTAGTCAGCCAGACACCGACACTCGGACAGAGAGGAAGCATGGGTGACGTGGGTCCTGCAACGTTTGAGGGACTTAACATCACGCATGAAGTGCAGTCAAGAGTAGTGTTACCAGTAACGGTCGCAGTTAGGACTGCTGTTACCAGTAGCACCCGCAGTTATTCACATTGATTGCCCTTGTAATGGAGCCCGATGGGGGCCTGAGGCACTCTATATAAGCCGCCCCGGAGCTCCTGGACAAGGGTTCAACACCCTGTTGTATTCACACCCAAGAGAAAACACAAGCCTCTGGGCTCGAAGCGCAGGGTCTTTAACTCCTCTTATAGGGGCCCGAACTCGTAAAGTTCGAGTGTTACACTTGCGCCGTAGCTAGGCTTCACCCCTCATTCGTACCCCTAGTACCATTGTTAGGATCACTCCCACGATAGGCCCCGGGCCTGGCCCCTCCACAACATGTAGGTAGTATACGCCTAGAAGAGCGGCGCTATAACATGTGGCACATCACCTGGTCATTGGGCGCTAATTGAAAGGGTTGGTCCTGTGAAATAGTTTTCCGGAGCATTTATTCTTTGAATTTGTTCTAGCTTTGGGTTACTTTTGTCCATTTAGTCAGACTCCAACATCAAGAAACAAACAGTTCAAAACACACATCAAACAAAATAAAGTCGACTGTATGGTAATCTTGGGTTGCCGAGTTCGTATTGGGTGGTGTACTTGGTTGCTCCGGGTGCTGGGCGCACTGGGCCGACAGGGGCATGATCTTCGGCATCTGCGAGTGAGGAAGGTGGTGATGGCATCCGCCGAGCAGGCTGCAAGACGACAATATTGGGAGGGGCGGAGTCGTGACTCAAACGAGATCACTAGTTAGCGAGTACACCTTTTAACGATCACTGCCACCTCCTCAGTTTGTGACAAGTGGCGAACTGCATGTGTGCCATTTGTCGCAACCTGGGAGTTTTCCCTTTTTTCGTAGATCCATATTTTCAAAATGTTTTATCTCCTAAATCGTGCATCCAAATCTCGAACTGTTTTCACCATTGTGTTTTCTCGCGTCGAGATCTTCAAAACTAGATCCCATGTTGATAGGTTTTGACGAAAAAAATCATGAAAAAACCCGGACAAAAAACCAGGCGAAAACACCGTCCCTCGCGCGATAGGAAAAAAAGAAAACATGTTTTCCCCTGTCCGAGAGTCATGCCCGTGCCTCTCACGAAGGCAAAACCATGCCTCTCGCGGAAGCAAAATCGTGCCTCTCGTGGAAAAGAAGAGAGCAGAAAATGCATTTTTTTCCTTTTTGAGAGGCACGACCGTGCCTCTCGCGATAGCAAAACCGTGCCTCTCGCGGAAAAAAATGAGAGCAGAAAACGCGCATATTTTTCCTTTCTGAGAGGCACGAACTTGCCTCTTGCGAAGGCAAACCATGCCTCTCGTGAAAGCAAAACTAGGCCTCTCGCAAAAAAAACGCGTATTTTTCCCCTTTCCGAGAGGTATGGTCATGCCTCTTGCAAAAACGTGTTTTTCTGCGCAAAAAAAATGAATTTTTTTCGTCCAAAAGCTAGGGAAGACTGGTGGGAATCCGGAACACCAAAAAACCCATAAAAAACCACTCTAAAAAGCCAAAACGTGTGCGAATAAATAATAAATAAAAAATATCCGGAGGAAATGCTCAGAGCGCGACATGTGGCGGCGCCTGAGAATGCGCTAAGTGGTGACTTGTGAAAGTGATCGTTGGGAGGATTTCCAGGGAGTAATCGCTAATTAATTGCTCCCTAACTCGAAAGGCTCCGTGTGTTGTATATGGGTCGGGATGGGCCTTTTTTTTCATCCATACCATCGCTAATTTCATGGTCGTGACTTGAAAGGGAACAACTAATTAGGAGGTTTTGTTAAAAAAACCTAATTAACAGGTTTGCCTAAAAAACTAATTAACATGTCCCCTAAAAAACTAATTAAGAGGTATTTGAACCTTAAAAATATATTAACATGTATTTTTTATAAAAATCTAATTAAGAGTGTCCTAAAAAAATTAATTGGCACCTATCACTTGGAGGGCTCCCGGAAATGTCTCTTTTTGCCTCAGAGCAAGCTAGGTGATATGCCTAACAGCCGCCATGTGTCACGCGTTGGAGGACCGTCAGGATTTTGGTTTTTATTTCTCTTTTCACGCAGTTTTGGGTTTTATTTAGGGTTTCTTCTAGCTTTTGTAAACTTTGCTTGGTTGTCCTAGGTTTTGGTGTAGTTTTTTCGAGAGCATAGCTTTTGCAAAAAGCCTAGTTGTCTTTACCGAAAAGAAAATAGCACATCATGTGCTTTTAGCCGAAAGGGGAAAGCATAGGTTTTTCTTCCCGTTGTGCTTCCACGAGAAGCACAACCTATACTTTCCGAAAGGAAAAAACTGTTGGAGATATGCCCTAAAGGCAATCATATATGATGATATTTCCTACGTGTTTATAAATAAAGTTATTCCTTGAACATTATCAATGATGTGTATTAACAAGTACGTGACTTATTTGTGAGGCTATGCATTATACGATGACTATCCTAAATGGTCCCTAGTCGAAAGGGTTGTGTGGACACACATCCAATCAGACTAGCATATGAGACGGTGGATGGTTCGGTCTCGCTCGCCATGTAGCATTGGATGCTAGTCAGATAATATTGACTCAGAAAGATCCGGTCGGATTCGACATAGTCAGATCCAGTCGAGATAAGGTCAGAGTTAGACAGACCCAACTATGAGACGCAACGATCAGTCATCTGTGAGTCTCTAGTACAACATGCGTTCTGTGTCCTAATACTTGAGTTGGCGCATGTACTCAGGATGGTGACAGACCTGTTCTGGGCCGACCAAATGCTACTTCGTGACTGGGTAGTTACAAAGGTAGGTTTTGGACTTGTTCAGACCCATGGTGCCAGGCATGGTCGAGCAAGATGAGATTGTCCCCTCCGATTAGGAGAGATATAGGCTGGGCCCCTTGGGTGATCCGACCTGGATAAGCATGGCCATGCGATGAGGATTATGAGATAATCCGAAGTGTTGGTCGGATTCACCAGAACGAAGAAGAAGTCGTGCTCCAACGAGGATGACCATGTCGCCTTGAGCATGACAACATATATCGTGTAGCAAAGGAAACAAAAGTGTAAAGTACAAGTTCGCCTAACCAGTTTCATCGGACACTTGGAGTCAGCACGCTTTGCTAGAGGCCACTACCAACTAGCCGAGCCGGATGTGACCTAACTCGCGACCAAGTGAACGAGAACCACTTAAGGGAGAGGAAGATGTGGGCTTTAGGATCCGTGTGAGGCCCAAGAGTTGAGCCCGCGGCGGATGCCTACATATAGTGGAGGTGCAGCACACTCATTTGGTTGATCGCTTTGTCACCGTCATTAGGGCTTTGCATGTGTTGCAACTAGCCACCCCCACTTGCCGCCGACTGTGTGATCGGACCTAGCAGTCTACCGCATGGTGTTCCTCCTGCACGCACGTATACCATTAGAGGCGATGCACTTGCGCCACTCCGCTGAACCTATACGTGGGATCGGGCGACTGGCTGTTCGAGGAAGATCATACGAGGAGGAGACGGACCTCGCGGACGCGTTGCCCCAACTCTACTTCCGTTGCACGACATTGCGCGTCTAGTGGTAACGATCTATGCTCCATCTGTGTAACATGTTCTCAAATGTTTTGTGCGTAAGAAAATTTTAATTTACATGTGATGCACCTACAGTAGAATCCAACAAAAACACCGTTGTGGTCATCAGAAACACAATATGTTCTTCCCGAAAGGGAAAAGCACTGCTTCCGTGAGAATCTCAACCTATGCTCCCAAACAGGAAAATCAAGCTTTCTTGAAAAAGGGAGAAGCACCGTGCTTCTCTAAAAGGGAAAAGCATAACTAAAAAGGTGAAAAGTGTAACTATGCTTTCAGTTATGCTTTAGATTTTTCTTTGGTTTTGATTTTTTATCCATTATTCTCATGTTTCATTTTCATTACTGTTTTTTCATGAAAAAAAAGATCGTCAGAATCTGTTAACACATGATCCAATTTTGACGATGAAAATGGCTGTAATTTGGATGCATATTCAATAGATAAAATTTTAAAAAAGAATCTCATTGAAAATAAAACTTTTTTGTTACGACAAGTGATGCACTACATTATCTTAAAAGATGATTATGGTTTCTACAAAGTGTATCCCTTAATTAGTAATTTCGTACTACGAGCGTTAAAGCTATAGATTATCTTTTTGCGGCCGGTCCGGAGATTCCACGGGCTCTAGCGAAGTTAGAAGCAAGACCCCAGAATATATACATCTAAATATTATACATATATGAAATGTTACTAATAAATAGAAGATATCGCTTTCCTCTCAGTCCTTAGTTTAGCATAGTGAAAAGTTTTTTCTCATATATGATAAATTTGGGAAGAATTCAACAAAGAAGGTTTTATACTTGTGAAACAAGGTAGATACTATTTGACGCACACCTCTCGTACTTATAAGCATAAGCCTATTTGATAGCACGGTTGGACATAATATATCCCGATTCCTATTCGGCACCAATGGTATAGGTCGCACGCCTCTCGTACTTACTGGGTCCGTCCATATAGGGGCCATACTTTTTTTTGCGATTGTTACCAGTCAGTTTTGTGAAGCTTCTAACCAGTTTTGTTGAGCTTGTAGAAGCTTCAAACTGGGTTTTCTAATGTGTTATCTTCTTTTTTTTTCTGTTTCTTCCTTTTTGTATGTTTAAATTCATGTTGTTTTTAAAATATACATGAACTTTCTTCATGAACTTTACCAATTCGGTGAAGTTTGTGAACTTTCTTCAAATTTGCAGAAAAAATCAAATTTGTGAACATTTTTAAAATTTTCAAATTCTTTCAAATCATGAACAATTTTCAAATTCGAAAACCATTTATAAATCCACAAACATTTTTTAAATCCACGAATATTTTTGAAATGCGCAAACTTTTGTCAAGTTCATGTTTATAATTCATGAAATTTTTCAATTCATAATTGTTTTCAAACTCATTTACTATTTTCAAATTTATAAGTTTTTTAAAAATTTATGAACTGTTATGATTTCACAAAAAAAATCCAGCAGTATTATAAAAAAACTTACCCTTTTTTTCATTACTAGGCCAACACTAAAAAAAATTGGCGAAGGGTGCAAGCGAGCGGGCGCAGCGAGCAAGCAACTTAGGGCCCTTTCTTTTTAGGGCGGCCAACCCCTCTCCCCCCTCCCGAGGGAGTCCTGAATTAAGGGGTCCTCGGATAGCCGACACATTATTCATGGGCCGGACTGTATGGGCCGCAAGGCAGACATCGAATGATCGAAGACCACCTGTGCCAGACAGAAGCTTCGAGGAGTCGAGACGTGTTCTCCAAGTTATTAGCTATAGTTAGGCATGTTATCTCTTCGGCATGTAACCGGCCATGTGTAAGCCAAGGGCACCTTCGACATCTATATAAGCCGGAGGGTTTTAGGGCATAGAGATATAACAACTCATCTAGGGTTAGACATACGATCTCGAGGTAGATCAACTCTGTAACCCCTTACACCATCAATACAATCAAGCACGACGTAGGGTATTACCTCCATTGGAGGGCCCGAACCTGGGTAAACTCGTGTCCCCTTCGTTTCCTGTTACTATCGATCCTAGTCTCACAGTTCGGGACCCCCTACCCAAGATCCGCCGGTTTTGACACCGACACCTCCCCCCAAGCACTTTAGAGATCAACTTTCATATTTGCACAAGTTAGAATTAGCACTCATGTATATACATGTGTGAGTCTCAAAAAAGAAGGACACCAATATCTCGCAATTGGGCTAGCGAGCCCCACCGCACCCCCATTGAATGATTTGTTAGTTAGGGGCACAATCCAGCCTACCTTTCTGGCCTCCTAGATCATTCACCAGAAGGAAAGGCCGGGGCAAACCCTAACTACCCATAGGACTAGTTATTTGTTTCTAAGAAAATGCCATGAACAAAGATCAGGAAATGAAAAAATGCCAAAAAAGATGTCACCTTTCTAGTCATCATCCAAACTTGTGTACAAAAAAGTGGTAGTACAAAAAAATAACAAAATGCCACCTTTATGCTCATCACCCCAAAGAAAATCTTTTTGTACAAAAATGGGAAAACTACCACGTTTCTAGTCCTCTCAATATTAAAATTTTCATCATCTTTAATAAAATAAAAACTTCAGCCTCACAATAATAGTAAATGCAATCCTATTAATACAAAAAAGGGCATGCTCTTATTAATAAACTCCCATCCTCACAATGATCAAAATGCCATCCTATTACTACTAAAAATTGAATGCTCCAATTAATAAATTGACATCCTCACAATGATAAAAATTTCATCCCATTACTACTAAAAATGGCATGCTCTTATTAATAAACTGTGATCCTCAGAATGGTAAAAATGACATACTTGAAAGTGCTAGTTATTGACTAGAGGGGAGTGAATAGGCGATTTTTATGAAAGTCTTTGAAACAATGAATGTATTCGAATAATGCGGAAACGTAACCAGGATCAGGTAGAGATAGTAGTCAAGGATCTAGTCTAGACATGCAACACTGTGAAGACATACAGACAAATCAACCATCATCATCATGCACACTAAGATTAGTCGAAGACAAACTTAGACAGTATGAAGATAGGCAGTAGATATGACTGTCTTCGGAGAAAGTTTTCAGGCAACGTGCAAGCAATGACCTCACAATTCAGAATAGGAATGCAAGAGAGTGAAAGATAAAACCAGTTGCTTGACGAAGACTCGGGATTTGTTGGACCAGTTCCAGTTACTATGACAACTGTATGTCTGGTTAGGGAGGCTGAGATTGAACTCAGAAGACCTCATCTTCATCTTATTCCCCTTGAGCCGACATCACTTAGATAGCGCCCAATCACTCAGCTAAGTCTTTAGGGGAGACTTCCAAAACCCGTACAAACTTGGTCACCCGGCAGTCCACAATGACTCTTGGACGCTCTAGACCCAGACGCCTAACCGTCTGGAAGATCACAGTCTTCAAGTGTAATAAGTCTTTAGTTATCTTAGAACAGAAAGTCTTCGGTGATGCTCAAACACACCAGCTCTAGGTGTTTAGGTGTATCCTCGCAGGATGTGTCTCTCTCAATGTATTCGAGGTGGGTTGCTCCAAATCAACAACAACCGTATCTCTCTCTGAGTAGCCACCTTCTCATGGTGGAGGGGGTGGGCTATTTATAGCCAGTGGGCAACCCGACCTTATATGACTGAAATGACCGTAGGTCAATGGTTAACTGACATGTGTGACAATGGTCGAATTTTGAACGCACACGACAACTTTACTTGGGCTACAAGTAAAGCTGACTCAACTAGCTCTGGAAGAGTTTTCCTATCATTGTCTTCACTCGAGACATAGGTATGGGTTGAGCATCACGTCAGCATCTGACTTCAATCACTTTGACCTCACTTAACAGTACGGTGGTTCCTATGACTCAAGAAAGAAGAAACAAAACCACCAAAAGTCTTCGTCTTCGCGTTTCATTGTCTTTGGACGAATGTCTTCGCATCCCACCAATGGCTTTAGCCGTCATCAATGTATTTGGACATTTTTGGGGGTCATCTTCGAGGGCTAAACTGAAACTCCATGGACTTCTATCTTTGTTAACGTGTGAATTCTCAAAACACATTAGTCACTCAACCACGTTTGTCTTCAATACTCCAAAAACAAACAAGGGTGGCACTAGATGCACTTACAATCTCCCCCCTTTTTGGTGATTGATGACAAATTGGTTGAAGTTTTCAACGGGAATAAATATATGTGAAGATAAGGTTTTGAAGATTATGATTGCGAGATATAGAGAGCTCCCCTGAAGATGTGCATATGAAGACTTTGCTTTGAATGCAAGTGCACATGGCAGGTTGTAGTTTGTGGAGATCTCTCCCCTATACCTTGTAATCCAATAACTATGCATAAACTATTATGTCGACGATAATGAAAATCATAATGAGAAATGGGTGTCTACAAAATGACTTCAGACGCATAAAAATAACTTGAGGAAGCGCCAAACAGTACGATAAACATAGAGTGCACATCCATCAGGACTTAAGTTTTACAACCCAAAACGGCCAATGTCCAAAAACGAAAGTTGTAAACTTAGCAAAAGATAACACCCAACCCATATTAGTATACCCGTTTGAAGACTATCATCCAATGCTTCTCCCCCTTTTATCATCGAGTGACCAAAAAGGAACAAAGACATTGAGAAACTACGCGTCCCCAGCAGTGTCGATGAAGACGATGCAGTGGAGTGTTGGAGTGCTGGTGTAGTGGAGCTTGGTGCAATGTTGTGATGTTGAGCCGATGGAGGTAGATAGGTTGCATCATCAGCTTCATCTATAAGCCTGACATTGGTGGAAGGAGCTGAAGAGGAGAAGTCACTATCTTCGAGCGATGGAGCCTTGCGCCACTTCTTTGTGCTGGGAGGTGGTGCGCCAAATCTGTAGCGTGGATGATATCCATCTTCACGAAGCTCATCCTCAGGTGCCAGCATGGTCAAGGTCCTCTGAAAGGACGTGGATGTCACCTAGAGGGGGGTGAATAGGCTCTTTAAAATAATTACTGTTTAGGCTTGAACAAATGCGTAATAAAACTAACATTTAATATGTCAAGCACAAAACCTAAAAAAACTAGGCTCACCTATGTGCACCAAAAATATATGCTAAGCAAGATAAATAACTATGTGATAGCAAGATATATATCATGAAACAATATGGCTATCACAAAGTAAAGTGCATAAGTAAAGGGCTCGGGTAAGAGATAACCGACGCACGTGGAGACGATGATGTATCCCGAAGTTCACACCCTTGCGGATGCCAATCTCCATTCGGAGCGGTGTGGAGGCATAATGCTCCCCAAGAAGCCACTAGGGCCACCGTAATCTCCTCACGCCCTTGCACAATGCAAGGTGCCATGATTCCACTAAGGTACCCTTGAGGGCGGTCACTGAACCCGTACAAACAAGGTTGGGGTAATCTCCAAAACTTAATTGGAGGCTCCCAACGACACCACGAAGCTTCACCACGATGGATTGTGGCTCCGAGGTGACCACAAATGCTCAGGGCAATCTCCACAACCTAATTGGAGACCCCGACGCTTGCCCAGAGCTTTACACCATAATGATTGAGCTCCGAGGCACCACAAACCATCTAGGGCGCCAAGGCACCCAAGAGGAACAAGCTCTAGGGTGCTCAAACACCCAAGAGTAATAAGCTTCTCAAACTTCACTTCCATGTATCACCGTGGAGAACTCAAACCTATGCACCAAAGGCAAAGGCAAGTGCACACGAAGTGCCCAAGTCCTTCTCTCCCAAATCCCACCACGACAACTAATGCTATGGAGGAAAAAGAGAGGAAGGACGAAGAAGAACACGAAGTACTCAAGATCAAGATCCATGGGGTTCCCTCACAAAGAGGAGAAAGTGATTGGTGGAAATGTGGATCTAGATCCCCTCTCTCTTTTCCCTCAAGAACTAGCAAGAATCATTGGAGGGATTGAGAGTTAGCAATCTTGAAGAAGGTCAACAATGCGGGAAGAACACGAGCTCAAGAGTTAAAAGCCAATGGGGGAAAAAGACCCCCTTTTATAGGGCCCCCAAATCCAACTGTTATGTGCACAGTCGTGCACAAGCGGTACTACCGGTACTACCGCTTAGCACGGTAGTTCCAAGAGAAGCAAGCAAAACGGCAGAAAACTCGAGGCGGTAGTACCGCCCGGTAATTATGCTTAAAAAACATAAGCGGCACTTAAGGGTGATAGTACCGCTCGGAACTTCCGCTTAAAAAAATAAGCGGTGGTTCGAGCGGCTCTTCAGGGCGGTAGTACCGCTGAAGCGGTACTACCGCTCTGGGGAGAGCGACACTTCCGCTGAAAAAGGCCAGAGACCCCTGTAGGCACCAGAAGGAAAATATAAGCGGTAGTGACAATGGTAGCACATAGCGGAAGTACCACCCAAGCGGTATTACCCTGCTACCGAGAAGTACTACCGCTTGTTCAGAGAAAAACAACTCTCACACTGAAACTGCCATAACTTTCGCAAATGAACTCCGAATTGAGCAAACTCAAGCTTGTTGGACTTAAGAAGAGGCGGTATCAAAATACCAATGATATAGAGATGTGAAATATCTATGAATGAAGAACCGGCAAAAACTCTGATGTCTAGTATGCAACCTTCTTCTTGTAGACTCGTGTTGGGCCTCCAAGCGTAGAGTTTTGTAGGACAGTGGCAATTTATCCTCAAGTGGATGACCTAAGGTTTATTAATCTGTGGGAGGTGTAAGATGAAGATGGTCCCTCTCAAACAACCCTGCAATCAAATACAAGAAATCTCTTGTGTCCCCAACACACCCAATACAATGGCAAATTGTATAGGTGCACTATTTCGGCGAAGAGATGGTGATACAAGTGCAATATGGATGGTAGATATAGGTTTTTGTAATCTGAAAATATAAAAACAGCATGGTAACGAGTAACAAAAGTGAGCACAAATGGTATTGTAATGCTTGAAAACAAGGACTAGGGTTCATACTTTTAGTAGTGCAATCTCTCAACAATACTAACATAGTTGAATCATATATAAATACCTCTCGTGTGACAAAGAGTTCACTCCAAAGTCACAAATAGCAGAGAACTAACAAAGAAATTATTGTAGGGTACGAAACCACCTCAAAGTTATCTTTTCTGATCAATCTTATGTGCTATCCCTATAAGTGTCACGAACAGCCCTAGAGTTTGTACTAAGATAACACCTTAAGATACACATCAACCAAAACCCTAATGTCACCTAGATACTCCAATGTCACCACAAGTACCCATGGGCTTGATTATACAATATGCATCACACAATTTCAGATTCATCATGTTCAATCTAACAGAAAGAACTTCAAAGAGTGTCCCAACGTTTCTACTGGAAAGTCAAGACAAAAACGTGTGCCAAACCCTATGCATAGATTCCCAAGGTCACGGAACCCGCAAGTTCATCACCAAAACATACATCAAGCGGATCAATAGAACATCCCATTGTCACCACGGATATCCCATCGCAAGACATACATCAAGTGTTCTCAAATCCTTAAAGACTCAATCCGACAAGAAAACTTCAAAGGGAAAACTCAATTCATCACACCAAGATAGAGAGGGGAAAACTTCATATGTTTCATCTATATCAATAAAGCTCGCGGTACATCAAGATCGTGCTATCTCAAAAACATGAGAGAGAGAGAGATCAAACACATAGCTACTGGTACATACCCTCATCCCTGAGGGTGAACTATTCCCTCCTCGTCATGGAGAGCACTGGGATGATGAAGATGGCCTCCGGTGAGGGTTTCCCCCTCCGACAAAGTGCCGGAACGGGCTCCCGATTGGTTTTTCGTGGCTCTGGAGGCTTGCGGCGGCGGAACTCCCGACTAGGTTTCTTTTAGGAGGTTTCTATATTTACAGGAATTTTTGGCATCGATCTCACGTCAAGGGGTGCCACGAGGCGGTGGCAAGCTTGCCAGGCACGGCCAGGGGGTGGCTGCGCCTGGCAGGCTTGCCGCCTCATCGTGGCTCTTCTATCCTAGCTCTAGTGCTTCGGGGGTGTCTTTTGGTCCACAAAATCATACTAAATTTTCAGCCCATTCCGAGAACTTTTATTTCTGCACAAAAACGACACCATGGTAGTTTTGCTGAAAACAACGTCAGTCCGGGTTAGTTCTAATAAAATCATACCAAAGTCATATAGAACTATTGTAAATATGGCATGAATACTTCATAAATTATAGATATGTTGGAGATGTATCAAACTCCGACATCGAAAACATCATAGAAGATGCATATGGACTCATTTTTCAATGAACTTGAGCTTGTCATGAAGCTGACCATAATCTCAAGAACTCACAAAGAGAAACACCAAATAAGAACCAAGAAAGATGATGATGCATGGATTCAAATGGTTTGAGCTCTCAACGAACGATACGATCAAGCTACTCACTTGAGAGCCCCCCTTGATAGTACGACTATCTATCCTACAACCCCAATCTCCCAACTACCACTATGAGACAAGCAAAGGACAAAACCCTATCAAGGTCAAACCTTTGCCTTGCGCATAGTCCACTGGAGCTAGATGATGGCTATCTAATCTTCCTCAAGATGGACCAGCTTTCTTGATTGCGTCGGCTTGATGAAGATTAGTAGATTGCTCCCCCATACTCCACTATGGGTGAGCCACTCTTCGGCACATCTTCACAAGTCCATTGTCACCACAATGGACGGCAAGCTTCAAGCATGATCTCTCCGTGATGCTTCACTTCAACTTGCACCATAACCTTGATGACGATCACCAGTTGATGTCATCCTCCATGGATTGTATGTGATCTTCTTATTGATGCTAGCCCATGGAAACATACCTAACCCCACAAAGAACACTCACAGGGAACATGGGTTAGTACACAAAGCGTAATGGATAATGCTTACCATACCATGGGAATCACTTGATCCCTCTCGGTACATCTTGTATTCTTTGTGTGTTGATCAACTTGATCCACTCTTTGACTTAGTCTTGATCAACCTTGTATCTTATCTTCTCTATGACCAATCTTTGGATAAAACCTTGAATACCACCTTGGTCACCATATAAACTCCTTGAAACCAACAGATGGACTTCAAGAAGAGCATATGGACAAATACTTCGAATATAACTTAAGGCAACCATTAGTCCATAGGGATTGTCATCAGTTACCCAAAACCACACATGGATAAATGTGCTCTTACATCCTCCATGAGCGACGACTGGTTTCATAGGCAATGAAGGCATTCTTCGTGGCCATATTGCGAACATGATTGAGGTCTTGCAAAAAAGATGCATACATCTGGCGCTAAGTCCACTCATGATGCCTATCTTGCTTCTGGATCAATGGAACAAGAAGTTCATGATCAGTGAGTGCAAGCTCTATTCCGGGCAGGCATTAACGTGGTAGGGTGCTAGTAGTGGCTTTAGTGTTGGTAGCATCGGATCTTGGTTGTAAAAAAGCACCAATGAGTCTTTCCCTTGAAGGATCAGAGGGAATGTGAAGACCTTCAACACCAACAGTGCCACTAGTGCCTTCGACAATAGGATTCTTGCTCTTGGATGGATACATATCTTCTTGCACAACTTCAATATCTGGAAGATAAAGGCCATGGTTGCGAGCAGAGGGAAGAAACCTGGTGTTGGTGCTGTATTTGATGAAGGGCATGATCCAAGGAGCATATATCTTCGGCTCAAGGACATTGATGTCGTTGGCTGCAAGGTTGCAAAGGAATAAATCTTGAAGATTGAACCTAATGCCATAAACAATCTTATAGAGAAATGTCTTCAGAGGCCCTTCAATCTTGCGAGTTGAGTTGTGCCCTTTGATCGGCCGGATTGTGTGTCGAAGAATATGATAGATGGTTCTGGGTAGGTACCGAAGATCATCTCGAGCCAACAACTTCATTAATGTGAGCATCTCAGATTTTGGGTTCTCGCATATGGAAGATGCTTCGAATGGCAGCCTCATAGGCTTCAGAGCGAGGATCCAAATCTTTACCAGAGGTAGCAAGTGGTGTTGCAGGAAAGAATTCCAGTCGGGAGGTAGTAATATGTTCATCCCTGATCATGAAGTCCATCCTCCAAGTGTTCAAGTCACGACCGAAGCCAGAGATGTGAAGAGTTGCATAGAACTGGAGGATGAGTTCCTGATTATAGTCTTCGTGATTTGTGCAAAAGGTCAACAATCCCACATCTCGAAGACAGTACCATGCCTAATCAAAATAGGGAAGACTTTTCGTAGCTTCAAAGCTGAGATGTCTGTGGGGAAAGATCCTGTTCTGACCATAGAGCACACACATGTACTACTGACGTTGTGGAGCACTCCAGAATCAGTCAGACTATATTCTTGCATGCTTGAATGGATTGCGGTAGGAGTCGAAGAAAGTGTTGTTCAGCCTGAACCTTTAAACCTCGAAGACAGCGGGTCTAGCAGGGCCGGACTGTCAAAGACTTGGAAGACGTGGCATGGAGTTCGTGACATTTGGTCATCGATCAAGGTTGATACTGAGGCCCCATCCTTGGTGGTGCAATGAGCCGAGGCCATCTGGTGGGAACCATTTCTCCTTCCCTATTGCGAGCCATGACGATATTCTCCTCATTGTCATCGGTTGATGGCGTGGCAGGGACAGGAGGACCATCAGGGGTATTCACATGACCCAGAGTGGTGTCTGCTGCAATGTCTTCAACAACAGTGACATTAGCCTCGGGTAGATATCTAGGAATGTTTTCAATCATCAGAACTTCATCAACTAGAGTAGTTGGTGAGACATGAGCTTCATCTTCAGGAATGCTATGCATTGAAGCCATGGCAGGTCTTGGTCCACGGCGAAGTCTTTTGAGAGGCGACACAAGAGGAGTAGTCTCAGCCTCCTTGGCAATAAATGGCGATTCAGGGGAGCGAGGAGCAGGTGGAACGAATGGTGGAGAGGGAGTTCCTTGTTCAGCTTTAGGAATCCTTTGTCTAAGAGGAGTGTCAATGTCCACAAATTCGCTTTCTTGGTTGGGCGATGATACCATTGGTGCATCATATTGAGGCACTACGACCTTTTAAACATTGTCTTTTGGAGCAATGTCTTCAGCTGTAGTGGCGTCGGTAGCTGGAATGTCTTCATAAGGCGGAGCCTCTATGGTAGCAGGCTCATGTAAGATCGCCTGCCTCTCTTGATTCTCAGAGACAGGAGCCGCCATGGAGATGGGCGTCACTTGCAGCGGCTCCTGTTGAGGAGTGGGGGTTGATGACGGAGCGGTAGAGGGCTCAAGTTCTTGAGCAGGCTTAGAAGGCTTGGAATTTCTTGTTTTCAACCTCTTCGGAGGTTGGGCTTCAGAGGCAGCGGCCTTGCACTTCTTGGCATCATCTTCGGCTTGCTTTGTCTTCTTGCTAGATGTAGCGGTGGTAGAGGGGCCCGTCCGTGGGTTGGCAAACCCAGCAGGAAAGCAATGCCACAATGCTCAGACCGTGCAGGAGCTGGTTGATCCGAAGACATTGAAGCTTGCCTTGAGCATTCAATGACTTCTTGAGCAAGTGCAGGCCGGCCAAGTGCCTTTCTCTTCAGCATGTCATTGTGAGCTTGGACCATAATCAAAGTCTTTCTCTTGAGGCGCACTAGGGCGCCCTTGACAGCTTCACATTTCTATTCAAACCCAGCTTTGAGATCCGCCATCATCAGCTGATATCCCGGTACCTGAGCGGTAGAGAGTCTATGCACATTCTGCTTGAATAGCTCCTTTTCATGACTGGTCTTGGCCTTCATGTGCTTGGCTTTCTGAGCCACAGTCAGTTCCTCATTCACCATACCTTGGAAGGTGACATTCAGTCCAATTGGAATTTGGAGGGCATCAATGGAGAGGGAGGGATCAGCAAACCATTCATTAATGAAGTGTTCAAATATGACAGGGTCGAACAGAGTTAAGTCTTCGAGCAGCTTGGCTTCGTGTTCTTTCTGCTGGATGATCCTAGCTAAGGCTTCATCATCGAATTCATCATCAGACAACTCAACCATATTTGCTGCATCCATCAAAGACATGGTTGGCTTCAAACCTCTAGAGCAGCACTTTCCTTTTCATTTGCCTATGGAGGCGGCCTTCGTGCTCAGATTCTTCAGGATTAGCATAAGGAGAGGATGAAGCTTGTGGTGAAGAGTCAGCATGGTTGGGAGCTTTTGAACCTTTTGACTTTGAAGCCTCTGACTTCTTCAAAGGCTTCGGCTGTGGTTCAGGAGGAATTTCTTCCTCTTCTTCATCAGAGCCCGACTCTGTTCATTCAGGGCAGCCAAGAATGCTTGATGGATGAGTATTCTCACGCATTGGGGGCCTGAACATGCATGGGTAGAATCCCATCCTGCTAGCATCAGCCTTAGTCTTCAGATGAAGATTTCTGTAGACATGTCAGTCCAGGGTGCTTTCTCACCACAGTTCTCAGCATACTCATCAGCCACGAAGCGGTAGTAAAACCAATCCACACTTGAATATCTTCGAATCCATTGGATTCGATTCTTGTGTTAATGATATGATTCTTCCTTATTAGACTTGTATTGCTCATACAACTCTGGAGGAAGATCTTTAGAAGTATTCTTGCGTGTTTTCTTTCCTCCCTTCTTGACTGGTTTATCATCTGCCATAGGCTTCGACAAAGACTTCACAAGGGTGCGCAAATACGAACACGCACCAGGAGATTCCAGATGTATCTACAAATAGTCTGCAAATGGATTCAGACTATGAGATCCAAGCGATTCTGCTGCGGACATGTACTTGTGAAAGATTTAGCGACGCGAGGGAAGAGGAGAGGTCATATGCATTCTGAGAAGATTTGGAAGATAACACAGTGTTTTAAAGACATTGACCTTTTTACCGAAGACGTTCACTTTTATAGAGGATATGGTGATTTCAGATTTGTACAAGTCCAAGGATTCGTACAAGTGCGCAATCAAAACCAATTTTAGACCACAAAGTGAAAGTACTAGGCAAAGAGTGATCTAGATTTATATGCGGTTGTGCGGAAAGTGAAGAAAGAACAACCAAATATTTGCGGTAAGAATTTTAGATCAAAGCATGTGGTGGAAATAGCTTTTTATTTACCACAGTGAAGAACGCAATGAACAGCTCAACGAGGTGGAGAGGCCGAGAGGTTCGATCTTTCTGAGCCTAAATTAGTGGAGGCAGACAGTTACGGCGGTGGTGTGAAGGAGATGTACGCAGTCCGTGTGAGTACGTCATCAGAGAAGGTGTGGCAGCTAGCACTTTGTCGTGGATTTGTCACGACAGATATCCGTGTGAACGGACTTTAGGTTCGGGGCAGAAGCACAACTATGTGTCGGCTTGAAGGGGTTGGTCGGAATCGAGAGACGTGAGTTTACCCAGGTTCAGCCCCTCAAGGTGAGGTAAAAACCTACGTCCTGCTTGTCTGGTATTGATGATGAGGAAGATCTCTTGGTTACAAGGGTGCTGTCTTGCTACCTCTAATCACTAGAGCCTCTAATCTGTCTATCTAATCTCTTGTGTCTGTCTAAGCTTGTGGACTTGTCAACTTATGAACCCCTGTCTCTCTAAGGGCGCTCTACCCCTCCTTATATAAGTGGAGAGGGTAGGTTTAAAAATAGAGTCCTACTCCCAGTAGGACTAGGCTAGTCTTTCACGAATCATCCTCTGGGTCTTGTTTCTCTTGTAAGGGAATCCTCTCTCCTTTGGGCCTTCTCTTGCGAGCTCCCTGGCGCTGGCTTACACGCCGGGTCTTGGGCCTGGTCGTCCTGTGACCCGCCTGTCGGGTCATCAATAAAACGCCATATCTTGACTAGGTCTCATGTGAGTCACCAGGCCGGGTGATATTGTGGGGTATATCCCCGACATTAGCCCCTAGGTTAGCTTGAATTTATTCATGGGTAACCTCGTGAAATAGGAATAGTAAATATGTTAAGTGGCCGGCTTGCTCCTTTGGCTGGCTTATTAAGTGGCTCCTTAGGAAGCCGGGTCTTTTCTGCATATGAATGAGGCGTCTTTGAAAATCGTCTTGCTTGTCAGCGTCCTTTGAAAAATATTGGCAATAGAATACCCATATGTCATTGAGTCGGCTTCCAATACTTTGTCTTAATGAAAATCTTGAAAATTAGAAATCCTCATGACGTAGATCCAAACTTCCATTGTTGTGAAGCAGGGCGGCTTATATAAACTCTGGTGGGTTATGATCTTTTGATAACGCCGGGTCATGAATGTTGGTGATGCCGGGTCTAACAACTGAACTCCATAATTAACATCTTGAAAATTCTCCTCAAAGTTTTGGATATGTCCATATTACCAGTAGCCCCCAAGCTCCGAGATTATCCATGATAACTTGGCGCTTTGCAATAATATCTGCGATTGTGTAGCCCCTAAGTACCAGGTTTGTCTTGCCTGCAGCAGCCTGGGACTTGTAACTGTCTTATACCTTATAAAGCTTCAGCAGGTGTACCCCCAAGGGCCGGCTCATCAGTACGTGATGGGCCAGGTCTTCAATTTGAACCATATAATCTGTTTGAATAGGTGAATACTGTAGCCCCCAAATGCTGGGTCGCACACCTATGGCAACTTGGGACTTCAGAAAATTTGATCTGAGCGGTGTAGCCCCCAAGTGCCGGGTCAATAAGAATTACTGGGCTGGGACTTAGAAAAATATAGAAAGGCCGACTCATCTCCTTGATATAATAGGGTCTTGCTGACAATGTAATGATTGGAAAACCGGCTTGCATTAGCCCCCAAGCGTCGTGGTGCGTGCTTGCAGTGACATGGGACTTGCATATTTAATATAAACTGGACTTGAATAGTGTAGACCCCAAGTGCCGGGTCGACTGCCTATGGCGACTCGGGACTGTGTGAGAGTATTATGACTCATCATAATGCACTTCAAAAGTTCTCTTGGAACTGATATTGATCTGATTTGAATGAATCTTTGACCGTGCTTGTAATATAACCTGGAATGAATATCTTGGAATAATTCCCTTGACTTTGACATGAAATCCCTCCTCACGGTTGTGGTGCAACCCGGCAAATATATATTTTGAGAAATCCATAAGTGATGTAGATTACTACAGAGAACAATTGAAGAAATCCGAGCACCGGTCAATTAGATGACACGACATTATATCTGATAGGGTGGCTCTTGAAAAATAATCAACTTTCCAATCTAGCTTGAAAAAAACCCAATCATTTAGTACTGGTTATGATAAACCATGATGAAGATCCAGCCATGTTGGCTATTAAGGATCCATTTGTTCTTTTAGAAGTTTTTTCATCATACTTAACGGCGTATCATCTTAAGAGACAAGACCTGCAAAAGTAAACAAGACAGAGTATATTCTACATTGTTGTAAGGGCGGCTTGAAAAAGCACAACCCGGAGATCTTAAATCTTTCATATCCTTGCTCCTTCTTTCATAATCTTGCTCTTTACCCGGCTTGACAAGCCGGCATGACATGTGAATATGATGCAATGTATGATGCTATGTATGATGCAATGTATGATGATCTTGCTTTTTCAATAACTCATGTGCCGGTTCTTCTGGGTGGACTCGCTACTAGAACTCTTTAATAGTACAAAGTCTCTATCGAGATTGGTCGTCAACTTCTTTGAACGGCTTAGGGTCCCTAAGCGAGATTAACTGATAGGATCATAACGAACCAGAAAGTGACGCAGCAGGGCATGAGTACCCTGGTAGCCCATAAACCGCCTCTCACGTGACATAAATCCATCGTTTTAACCTTAAATAGTGGAGGGTATTTAAAAGATTAACTGTCTAAGAGTACGAAACGGGCCACATAGCGGAGAGTCGGTAGTAGATGGGTGAGTTTGTCCTTGCTTTCCGTAAGCTGGCCCTCACGTGACAAGAGCCGCTGGTTTAACCTTAACCAGTACAGGGTCTCTATCGAGATTGGCCGTCAACCTCTTTGAACCGTCTCAGGGTCTCTAGGCGAGATTAACTGGTAAGAGTTCGGCGGGTCACATAGCGGAGCAGCATTAGCTTACAGGCAGGTTTAACTCAAACTTGCAGCGGCTTAATAGCCGATCAAGAGGGTATGTAAGCTAAACCCAGTGGGTTGGAAGCACCCAAATGACCTTGTTGATGGAGTCAACTTCTGGGTATGTAACCCGCCTGACGATGGCTTAAGAGCCGGTCAAAAGGGTGTGATAAGCTAAACCCGGTAGGTTGGAAGCCCCCAGATGACCTTGTTGACAGAGTCAACTTTTGGGTATATAACCCGCCTGACTGTGGCTTAAGAGCCTGATCGAGAGGGTTGAAGCTTAACCCAATGGGTTGAAAGCCCCCAAATGACCTTGTCGGTGATATCAACTTGTGCACCATCTTGTAAGTCACCATCTTGTAAGCCTCCATCTTGTATGAAGAAACAACAGAAGCCTCCAAGTGACTTTATGATGATCCAATAAATCCGGGCACCCATGTTTGAATGGTGTATCTCGGCGGTTCATCCTCTCGGGCAACTTTTTAATTCTTCCGCCAATAATGTGGTAGCCCCCAGGATTGGGTTAAGTTTTCTTGCAATGACCCGGGGTTCTTGTTGAGAAAGTGATCAACTGTGTCTCCCCATGTCTGTAGCCCCCGCGTCTTAAGTTGACTCGAAGAGGCGGCTTGAGAATCTCCACTGAAGGCTGAGGTTTGACCGTGGCGGGTTCTAGATGATCCCGTATAAATTGTTTCAATGATCCGGTCGATGGTTTGTTCCGGCTGGTTGTTGAAGTTAACCAAACTACAGTGGCGGCGACTTGTGAACCTGTCCGTCGGGCGGTTCGTGCAAGTGAACACCGTGGTGATATACTGATGTAGATCAAACTGTGGGCGGCATCTTGCGCGCGTCCGTTGGGCGGCTCGTACAGATGAGCATCACACTAATATATTGATGTAGATCGTATCACAAGGTGATGATTCAAAACCATCCGTTGGGCGGCTCGTACTGGTGTATGCGGCCCCTGGCGTGTTGATGTAGGCGTATAAATCAGTCGTGATGCTGTAAGCCGGTGTGGTCGCGAGAGACGGTTGTGGCGTTGTAAGCCAGTGCGGCCGCGGGAAACAACCGCGACATTGTAAGCCGGACCGCTGGGTCGGCGGGTGAGCGTGGCTGCAGCGTGTTGTCATAGACTAGACCGCGAGGGCGGTGGCTTGCGCGCGTCTGTAGGGCGGCTCATACTGCTGGGTTAGCGCGAGGTATCGACGCGTTGATTTAGCCCATTGAACCACGCGACACGGACTGACATCAATATATGATGACGCTGGCCTGCACTCCATCTCCGCAATATAATGCCATTTTGGTAATCAATAATGGTCCTACAAAAAAACATTGCAAACCAAAGTAATTGTTCTTTAACATAAACAATATGTGCTAATAAAATAGACTTAGATAAATACCACCTGATGTTTTTGAATGACGAATCATCCATGGGCAATGTCCGTCGGGACATCCGACTCTGGCCATTACGTCGTCCGCTGTAGGATCAACTGACCCGACAACCAGCTCATTGATTCTTCCATGCACATGGGCGTCCACTGGGTGACCCGACATATTTGATGTATACCGGACTGCGAGGATGGCGGGCAGAGCATGCGTTTGTTAGTGATCCAACATGATGCAGACACTGGTGCTGGATTCCCTTGCGTCTTGTCTGCACTTTATGATAAAGTTCTTGCAGATGTGGATGGCGGATTGAACCATGCTGCCTGATACGAGACAGATTTAGGCGCAGGCGGGTCGTGCGCAGGGTGACGGCGGAAGCTGAGCCCACGATGGAGAAGTCACACGAGGGCAACTCGAGGAGACGAACATGATGGCAGCTCAGAGGAGATGAACGCGAGGCGAGGGCATGCACGTTGGGGGGGGGCTTGGATGCGGTCGAGCGGAAAACGAGCCGACCCGTAGGGCGGCGACTCGCGGGGAAAACAAAGGTGAGCTGACGCATGAGGGCTGAAACTGCGTGCGCGGGGGTGGCCGACGCGGGCAACTTCGAATGTCTTCTATTCGGAGCTGTACTTCCTCGTGACGAACCTGAAGAAATCTCTCCATAGCAATTCAAACATTAACCAATTTGTTCCAGCATCTGATGTTCCGTCACCGTCCTTGGGTGTCGACCCTGACGGGATTGCTCTAATGGCATGCTTCTTCAACTCCTCATACATGAAAACATGGAGAGAGACAACCAGTAACAAGCCATGGTGAAATTTTGCAGGAGAAATCAACATAGTTCTAGGTACGATCTTTGACAGCTTTGTTCGGCTGCATACAATATTCTGTAGCAAATTTCTTAAGCCATTGTAGGGCTTCTCCCTCATAATCAATGAGATTTGAACCAGAAGAAAATTTCTTCAGCCAATGCGGCGGCTCGGCAGCGCAGGGCGGCTCAGAGGAGCAGCACGCAAGGCGCGGCGCAACGGAGATGGTCGTCTCAAGGTAACGCCGTGATGGCAAGGTGGGCCATGGCAGGGAGAACCGCAGCAACGTGAGTCCGTCTCAAATAAGAAGTGGCGGAGGAAATCGCAGCGGGGCGAGTCCGGCTCGTATGTGCAGCGAATGCCGACACCATGGCGGCTCTGGACGCAGCGGGGCCCCAAAGCGTGACGGCCATTCAAAATGAGGCGGAAGCTTAAGTTCATGCGAGGCGACGACCGCGGCTCAAACGTCAGTGGACGACGCAGGCACTTTAGAGGCGCAGCGGGTTGTGACAAATCGAGGCAGTGGCTCGACGAAGGCGAAGAGGAATGTCATAGGGCTGCGGCATGGTGGCTCGCGACGGCAGAGGCGGAAGCACACGCGCCTAGGCGACTCGGCAGGTGCGGCCAGGTGAGGGCGAGGTTAAGTCGGCCATGGTGCTGAGGCAGTAGGCAGAGACCGAACCGTGGTGGTCTCCTTCTCTTTTTCTAATAGGAAAATTGCCAATCAACTTGCCGCAGGCTTCGATCTTCACGTTCGACAGAAAATAGCAGCAGCTTACTGTTTTACTTGGGACTTGATACTCTTGCAAATAATAGCTGAAGTAATGGCCTAGGGCTGTAGCAATCAGACCCAGACGCTAAATCGGACCCAGCTGCCAAATCCGAGTGGTTGACGCATACTATAGTAGGTTTGTTGTGGTGGAAACTTCTATTGATCCCGACAACTTGCGATGGCGTAGAAACTCAACCCTAACTTCCAATCTCAAACTTGATCCACGCGTCATGGTGACGTAGATCCTTCTCCGCCGACTTTTCTTCGTATGAATAATCGCGAGCTTCTCGATCCCTGAAAATATACCTCCAAGAACACAATACCAACCATGCGTGGCCCCACTGTGGGCGCCAACTGTCGTGGATTTGTCACGGCAAATGTACGGGTGAATGGACTTTAAGTTTGGGGCAGAAGCGCAACTATGTGGCGGCTTGAAGGGGTTGGTCGAAATCGAGAGACGCGAGTTTACCCAGGTTCGGCCCCTCAAGATGAGGTAAAAGCCTACGTCCTGCTTGTCTGGTATTGATGATGAGGAAGATCTCTCGGTTACAAGGGTGTTGTCTTGCTACCTCTAATCATGAGAGCCTCTAATCTGTCTATCTAATCTCTTGTGTCTATCTAAACTTGTGGACTTGTCAACTTGTGAACCCCTGTCTCTCTAAGGGCGCTCTGCCCCTCCTTATATAAGTGGAGAGGGTAGGTTTACAAATAGAGTCCTACTCCCAGTAGGACTATGACTAGTCTTTCACGAATCCTACTCTGGGTCTTGTTTCTCTTGTAAGGGAATCCTTTCTCCTTTTGGCCTTCTCTTGTGAGCCGCCTGGCACTAGCTTACACTCCGGGTCTTGGTCCTGGTCATCCTGTGACCCGCCTGCCGGGTCATCAATAAAACGCCATGTCTTGACTAGGTCTCCTGTGAGTCGCCAGGCCGGGTCATACCGTGGGGTATATCCGCGACACACTTCGTCTCCGGTGGCGATGGAATCCAGCGACGGTGCTAGGGTTTGAGCACGTGGGTGCCAGCGGAGGAGGAAGTTAATAAGGTAACTTGTATTTATAAGGGGTGGAAACATCTGAACCGGTTGGACGGTTATGCCCCTGACTCCTGGGTTTAAGTGGACACGTGGCATACATGCAACCCACCTGAAAACCAACTACCATAATCAAAGTGGCGGCATGGGAGCTGTTGCTAATAACATGGGGACAGTTGAATTTGAGAATTTATTATGTGGTTGATTTGTCTTCGAGTGACAAGGACACAGTGAAGACAATCAAGACGTGTCAATATAGAATGCATATGAGTAGATTAGAACAGACTTAGACGAGGTAAGAACAAAGGAGAATGTTGGTTCCGATCACATTTTCCTAGGAAAAGGTTGAAGATAAAGCTATAGGGCAAATGTTGTATAGGACAAAGCTCCAATCCAAATGTAGATTTGCAAATAGTTTTCAACTGAAACACACGTCCAAACAAAAGTTTTATTCCGAAGACATTCAACTCTCGAAGATGCATGAAGAGGATGAAATAAAAGCAATGTCTTCGAGTTTGGTTGGTGGCGTTACCCACCGTATAAGAATGTTTGACCCAGACACGATGCACAATTAGCATGGCGCTCTGAAGTCATATTCTTTGCTAATGTATTCACACTTAGATTGTAAGTCTTAACGAATGGAAGACATACGTTACTTCATGTGTTGTGCATCAAATTCATCAACATGCATAAGCATTAGGATGTATTCCCATTCAAAGGACGTTTGAGGCCTCTAAGATATTTATCTCACACCGCAACTTGCAAAAGCTCTTCTCATCCAAAGTCTTCGTGAAGATATCTTCCAGTTGATCTTCAGCGTCAGCATGCTTGATGTAGACTTGCGATCAACTCTGTCGCCAGCGATAACCCACAAGTGTAGGGGATCAATTGTAGCCTTTCTCGATAAGTAAGAGTGTCGGAGCCAACAAGGAGATAAAGGTAGAACAAATATTTCCTCAAGTTCTATTGATCACCGATACAACTCTACGCATGCTTAACGTTTGCTTTACCTGGAACAAGTATGAAACTAGAAGTACTTTGTAGGTGTGACGGGATAGGTTTGCAAGATAATAAAGAGCATGTAACTAAAAACTAGGGGCTGCTAAGATAAAGTAACAATTAAGTTAGTTTAACGAGTGTGGAAAAGTGGTGGTAGGAGTTGTGGAATTGTCCTTAGGCAGTCGATAACTAGACTGGTCATCATTATTGCAATTTAATATGAGGGAGAGGCATAAGCTAACATACTTTCTCTACTTGGATCATATGCACTTATGATTGGAACTCTAGCAAGCATCCGCAACTACTAAAGATCATTAAGGTAAAGCCTAACCATAGCATTATAAGGTATCAAGTCCTCTTTACTCCCATATGCAACAACCCACCTACTCGGGTTTATGCTTCTGTCACTCACAAACCACCATAGGAAAATCATGAACACATTGCTACACCCTACAACAAGGATCCCTCATGCTTGCGCGACACGGGGAGCACCATAGGACATCACCAATAATAAAACATGCAACTCAAACCAATCATGATCATCAATCAACCCATAGGACAACAAAAATCTACTCACACATCATAGGATGACAACACATCATTGGATAATAATATGAATCATAAAGCACCATTTTCAAGTAGAGGGTACAGAGGGTTGCGGGACAGTGGACCGCTGTAGATAGATGGGGGAAGGTGATGGAGGTGTTGGTGAAGATGACAGAGTTGTTGGAGTAGATCGCTGTCACGATGATGGCCCCGATGGCGTTCCGGCGACACCGGGAGAGAGGGGGAGAGGGCCCCCTACTTATTATTCTTCCTTGACCTTCCCCATAGATGGGAGAAGGGTTTCCCCTCTGGTCCATGGCATCCATGGTGGCGGAGGGGCAAGAGGCCCTCCGAGATTGGATCTCTCTCTCTGTTTCCTTTTGTTTCTGTGCTCCTAGATTCTGGCCTTTCACCGTTTCTTAAATATCCGGAGATCCGTAACTCCGACCGGGCTGAAATTTTGAGGTCATCTTTATCCATAAATTAGCTTTCTTGCGGCCAGATGACAGCTCCAACTGATGTAAGGGGTAGCCACAAGACTGTCAGACACGACCAGGGGGTGGGCCGCGCCTAGCAGGCTTGCCACCTCCTTGGGCATCGTCTCACGTTGATTTTTTCTCAAAAATCAAATATATTCCAAAAAATCTCTGTAAGTTTTTATCGCGTTTGGACTTCGTTTGGTATGGATATTCTACAAAACAAAAAACATGCAACAAACAGGAACTGGCACTTGGCACTGGATCAATATGTTAGTCCCAAAAATAGTATAAAAAGTTGCCAAAAGTATATGGAAGTTGTGGAATATTCGCATGAAACAATCAAAAATTATAGATACGACGAAGACGTATCAGCCAGCGTAGTCAGAATATGAATAGCCAATCAGCGCAAACTTCGAACCCTTTGGATACCATAATCCTAGCGTTGGGGTGTGAGCCAGATATCTAAGTATTCACTTCATAGCAAGGTGATGCCAGTCCTTTGGTGCCGCTTGAAATCGGGCGCACATGCAAACCCTAAGCACTATATCTGGCCTAGATGGACATAAGTACAATAAAGACCCAATCATGGAGCGATATACCTTATGATCGAAATCTTTACCATTTTCGTCAGTGCATAGGTGACCATTGGTAGGCATTAGCATCTTGTAGCCTTTGGCTTCATTCATGCCAAATTTCTTGAGGCAGTCCTTGAGGTACTTCTCCTAATATATGAAGATGAAATTTGGTTGTTGTCGAATTTCAAGCCCTAGGAAGAATTTCAGTTCTCCCATCATTGAAATTTGGTACTTCTCTTGCATCATATAAGCAAACTCGTCACTGTATTTGATGTTAGTACACCCAAAGATAATGTCGTCCACATATATTTGACATACAAATAGTTCACCATCATATGATTTAGTAAACAGAGTGGGATCGAGTGAACCAGGTTTGAAGCCTTTCTTCTTGAGGAATTCCTTGAGTGTGTCATACCAAGCTCTTGGTGCTTGCTTGAGGCCATAGAGTGCCTTGTTGAGCTTGAAGACTTTGCCAAGATGCTTTGGATCTTCAAACCCTGGTGGTTGAGCAACATATACTTCTTCCTCAATCTTACCATTGAGGAACACACTTTTCACATCCATTTTATATAAGCATATGTCATGATGGTTAGCATAAGCATGCAGTATGTGAATGGCTTTGAGTCTAGCTACAGGTGCAAAGGTTTCACCAAAGTCAATACCCTCGACCTATGTGTAACCTTGGGCCACCAATTGGGCCTTGTTTCTAACGACTTGGACGAACTCATCTTACTTGTTGCAGAAAATCCACTTGGTACCGATGCTGTTGTGATTCCTTGGATCGGGACGCTTTACGAGCTCCCACACATTGTTCAGCTCAAACTGGTGAAGCTCTTCCTACATGGCTTGAATCCATTCTGATTCCTTGAAAGCTTCAGCTACTTTTGTGGGCTCTATGATAGATACAAAGCAAAGTGCCCACAAAAGTTAGCTAATTGAGTAGCTCTTGAGCGAGTAAGTGGACCTGGTGCATTTATGTTGTCAAGCATTCTTTCAATTTGAACTCCATTTGCCAAGCGTGGATGAGAAGGGCGAAGACTTTGTTCTGGCTGCTGAGCATTGTCTTTGTTAGCAGTATTATCTTTAAGTTCAACATTGTCTTCGTGCTGAGTGGATGGAGGAATGATCACTTTTTCAACCACGGGTTCTTCAGGCACAATTTCTCCAGTGCCCATCAGTGTGATAGCTTCATCGGGAGGTAATTCATATAGCATAGGAGGTAGGTGCTCTCTTTGCGATCCGTTAGTTTCATCAAATCGCACATCTACAGTTTCAACAAATTTGTTGTGAAAGGTGTTGAAGACTCTCTAGGTGTGCGAATTCTTTCCATAACCAAGCATGAAACACTCATGGGCTTTCGCTGCAAATTTTGAAGTGTGGTGTGGATCCCTTATCCAGCACATTGCACCGAAGACCTTGAAATAACTTACATTGGGTTTCTTACCAGTGAGAAGCTCATAAGAGGTTTTCTGGAAGAACTTGTGAAGATATACCCTGTTGATGATGTGGCATGCAGTGTCAATGGCTTCAGGCCATAGCTTTTGTGGTGTCTTGTATCCATCAAGCATAGTGCGAGCCATCTCAATAAGAGTCCTATTCTTGCGCTCCACAACGCCATTCTTCTATGGGGTGTATGGAGCAGAGAACTCATGAGTGATGCCAAGAGTATCAAGATATGTGTCCAAACCTGTGTTCTTGAATTCAGTGCCATTGTCACTCCTGATGTGCTTGATCTTGATGTTGTAGTTGTTCATGCACCTAGTTACGAAGCGCGTGAAGACATCATGTATGTCTGTTTTGTGAAGAATGATATGCACCCAAGTGAATCGAGAATAGTTATCAACAATCTCGAGGCCATATAGATTTGTAGTGGTAGAGAAGGTGGAATAGTGAGTAGGGCCAAATAAGTCCATGTGTAGCAGCTCGAAGGGACGTGAAGTCATCATGATTGTCTTCGAGGGGTGTTTGGCCTTGGTCATCTCCCAGCTTCGCACACGCCAAAAAGGTGGTCCTTCTTGAACTTGACACCCTCCAAGACAATGATGAGATTTTTCTTGGCGAGCGTGTGCAAGTTTCTCATCCCATCATGTCCTAGCCTTCTGTGCCAAAGCCAGCACTCCGAAGCTTTTGCTAGAAGACATGAGGCAACCTGTGGTCCTGCAGAAAAGTCTACCATGTACAAATCACCTCTTCGAAAACCTTCAAAGACTTTGGTTTTTTTAGAGGCCATCAGTACCACACATCGAAACTTGCATATCTAAGTCACAGAGCATTGAGATAGACATTAAGTTGTAACCAAGGGATTCGACAAGCATGACATTTTCCATGTGCCGATCCCTTGAGATTGCAACTCTACCAAGCCCCAATACTTTGCTGCTACTCTTGTCAGCAAAGACAATGTGGTCTTTTGTTGGAGGTCGAAGAGTTTGCTCCATCAATAATCTTCGATCACCAATCATGTGACTGGTGCAACCACTATCCTTGATCCATTCAGTGGCATTGGATTTGTCTTCCTGCATTGAGAATTAGTATGGTTCACCAAGGCATGCAGCTATAACATGCATTGATGATGATATAGGAGTGCATAGTTGAATGAAGACATTGGAAGATATGAATGATAACATTAGCATGCATTATATTGCATCCAAACAAGATTGTTTTCGGGTCTCCAGAGATAATCTTCGGGATAGGCTTCTTCCTATCTGGAGACCTGATGCTGCATGAAGATATTAGTTCTTCTTAACAACCCACATGCGAAGGGGTGGCTTAGAAGCAATGACACGTAAGGCAACATCAGAGAATTTAGGCAAAGATGCCCTAATAGAATGTTTCATAGGAGGGTTAGTGTACTCAAATGAATAGGCTGAGAAATTCTTGGTTGGATGAACATAATGGTTCATGCCATAATGTACATATTCATGTGTGATTTGAGTCCTTCCCTGCGAAATAGATTTGTTATAGTGTTCATGTGAAGGCCTTTGTCTTCTCGAAGACATTGATCTGGGGTTTGTCTTCTTCTTGAGAGATGTCGTTAGGACATTCACATGAAGCTTCTCAATAATACTTTTGGGAACCCATAACTTTCTTCAAAGGAGAACCATTCCTGCAGTTAGTACCAATAAACCTGGCAAACACTTCACCATTTTGGCATTTGAACAGTTTAAAGTTGGAATCAAAGGATTCATCAATAATGAGAGGATTCACATAGTTAAAGCCTGATAATGTTGAAGGATCAACTGAAGGACTTTTTGTAGCAACCCATGTGGTTTTGGGGTACTGCTCAGGTGTCTAGTAGGATCCATCAACATTGAGGTTTCTTTTGAAACCCACACCCTCTTTCCTAGGGTTTTGTTTAGTATAGTCTTCTTCAGGACATCACAAAGAATCCGATGTCCTTTCAGACTCTTCTACATGCCAGTTTCAAACAATGTCTTAAACTTGTCATTGTCATCAGTGATAGCAGTGGCTTCCTCACACATCTTAATCATGGAGCATCAAATTCATCCCGAGAGGTACTGATCTGCTCTGCTAGGAGTGAGTCATTTTCCTTCCGTAGGTCATAATGTGCTTCCCCCAACTTCTCAAGATCATCCTTTTTCTAAAGATATTCAAGAGAAAGCTTTTCATGATCGGTTGAGAGGGCATCATGATGACTTTGGAGATCCTCAAACCTTGAACGAAGACTACACATGTCTTCAGCCATAGTTTCGTTCAGACTCATCTCTTTGCATAACAGGTCATCGCTTTTCTATTGAGTAGTTTGCAGTTTCTCCATGGCACTTTGTTGCTTGGTGGCAATTTTTACAAGTTTAGCATAGCTTGGTTTCATGTCATTATCAGATTCAGCTTCAGATTCAGATTCATGATGTGAGGACTTTGAGGATACCTTAGAGGCTTTCGCCATGAAGCAGTAAGCAGGAGTAGTTCAATCTGACAATGGTTAACCGTTACCCGTGTCCCCACGGGTAATTAGTCTATTAGGGGACGGGGATATGCCAATTATAATATCGATGGGGAAGCTATTGGGTGAAAAACCTTACCTAGTGGGTAAATGGGGATGGGAACGGCATGTCATTACCCATACCCGATACCCGACTTACCCGTAAAATTCCCGCCCAATCGATGCAAAACTTTCACCACTCCCGCTTAGTAGCCCGAGTGCCCCATCTTGGCCCAAATAGCCCATGAACTTCTGACCTAAATCGCATCTCATTCTCCCCTCGACCCCTCCACCCCATCCCTCGCAGCCGCCACTCTTCCGATCTTCCCGATCCAGAGTCTTGCTGAGCTCCGAGCCCCAGATCCAGCCAGAGTCTGGCACCGCCCTCCACCGTCGCGACCTCCACCGCTGCCCCCTCCACCGTCGCGACCTCCACCGCTGCCCCTCCACCGTCACGACCTCCACCATCGCCCCCTCCACTATTGCAACCTCCAGCGCCACCCCCTCGGCCCCTCCACCGCTCCAACCTCCAAATCCACCCCCTCCACCGCTCCAAACTCTAGCGCTGCCCCCTCCGCCGCTCCAAAATCCAGCACCGCTACCTCCATCTTCTTCCCGTTCGACCCCCTGCGACATCTGACGCCGCCCACACGAGCCTCTGCCCCTACGTCTTCTCCCATGGCCGGACCAGTGCGGGGTGGTGGACAAGCTTGTGGTCGTGGTACTAGGAGAGGAGGTGGACGCCCCCCCAAACTGAAGCCTCCATCAAGCACTTTTCCGTCCTTCATCGGCAGCGGCAAGCCTCCACCGAGTCCATCCTCGTCCATCACCGGCAAGCCTCCATCGAACACAAAGATTGGGTGAGAACAAAATAAAAACTTCACTAGTTCATCTGTACAAATATATGAAGATGTACTAGGGGTAGGAATAGGATGTCTAGTTCTATTGTGGTAATGTTTTCAGCAACATAATCATATTAATTGTTTACATATGGTGCTGTTTTCTTGTATACATATGGTGTTGTTTTCTTGTTTACATGGCCAATGTTAGTATTTGCTAATGCATATTCATGTTTTACTGTAGTATGTCAAGTGGTAGCATGTCGACACCACCAACAGAAAGTGGTGGCCAAGTTGTAGTTGCATATTCAGGGATAGGAAGTGTACCTCAAACTGATGACATGGAAGAGGAGGAGGGTGACTTTGACAAGTCTGTTGATTATCATGAATTTGCAAATCCTATTTTTATTTCGAATGAAGAGGAAGGTGTGGCTGGAGGGGATGAAGCTGGAGAAGATGGGGCCGAAGAGGAGGAGGAGGAAAATGTGGCAATTGCTTCCAAAAGAAAACTGACCTCGCCTGTGTGGGTTGAGTTCAAGAGAGTTAAAGTTGTAGGACAATGGAAGTCTAAGTGTATTTATTGAAATAAGGATCTTGGAGGAGCACCAAAGAATGGGACCAAGCATCTTCATTACCACATAGGTATTTGTGTTTTGAAAAAGATCAAGACCAAGGGAAATAAAACCCTTAGTCAATCTACCTTGAGGTTTGGTTCTGCTAACAAAGGAAAAGCACATGTTTGACCAAGTTTGTGCTAGAAAGGAGTTGGCATCAATGATTGTGTTGCATGAGTATCCCTTGTCTATGGTTGATCATGCAGGTTTTGAAAGATTTGTTAGTGCCCTTCAACCGTTACTTAAAATGGTGACAAGAAACACTAATAGGTATATTTATGCAATATTTTATCTTGTTTTGTTTCAAATGGTAACAAGAAACACTATCTAAGTAGTATCTAATTTTGTCATAGGAATGATATTATCGAAGCATACAGAGTTGAAAAGAAGAAAGCTATTGAGTATATGGCTAGAAATAAATGAAGAGTGGCTATTACTACCTGTTGGGATATAACCCCACGATATGACCCGCCCTGGAGGCTCTGGGTCATGTTGCTGGCTCGTGAGCCGGCCCAAGGGTGAGCCGTAAGACTGGTGGCCCAGGAAGATAGGCGGCTCAAGCTATGGGCCGCACGACTGCCCGGACGGAGAAGACCCAGGCGTGTAAGCCGTATCAAAGACAGCTTGGACAAGAAGATAGAGAGAGACTCGGACATACAATAAGACTCGGTTAACAATTGTAACGACCCGGTGGTCCTGGCCTCCTATATAAAGGCAGGCCCGGGGCGACTTAGAGGTCAGGTTGTCGAGAACTAGGTCAAGCTTCTAGCTCCTTGTAATCGATACATAAGCAACACAAACACAAGCAGGATGTAGGTTGTTACCTCGACTTGAGGGGCCGAACCTGGGTAAATCCGTGTCTTTCGTCCCGATCAACCCCTCTGAGTCCACCCCGTTAGTAATGGCCTCAAATCCAAGTCCGTTCACCCGGACATCTACCGTGATAAATCCACGACAGTTGGCACCCACCGCGGGGCAAGCGCTTGGTGGTGTTGAGTTCTCAAAGGGCTCTCTCCCAGGGCTCGAGGGATACGTGGTTGGAAGGATGAGAAAGAGTCGCCGCGGCCGGCTCTACATGGACGACGCTGGCTAGGGGCTTGATGCTGATTCTATGGAGTATGGATTCCGGGTTCCGTTTGGCGGGATCCAGGTTTTCATTAGAAAGGTTGTTGGATCTACACCCGGGCCGGACATCTGCACCAACATCGTCGAGCCGGCTCGGCGTCTCCAATCTGCGAGTGGTGTGCGGCCTGCCCGTGCCCATCCTGGTCAAAGGCATGTTCTCGTGGGTTTCACTCAAGGTATGGACCTGGAAGCGTCCGGGTCACAGGGAACTTTTGTTTGCTCGAAAGATGAGTCCTCCAGTGGGGAGACAGAGTTAGTGTATCAGCTCAGTAACGGTGGCCTTGGGGGATACTACGACACCTATTCTGAGGTAGAAGGCTTCGAGTCGGATGCTCCAAGACCCCTGGTTCATGCGGAGGTGTTCATGGCGGGGTCGGCTCCAGCCGCCGGTGACACAGCTGTGGGAGCCACCGCAGCAGGTGATAGCCCGCCGCCGCCGGCTCAGGTTCTAGTGGAATTGATGGACGAGCTTACAGCTCTCATGGCCACGGAAGTAACACCGGACAATCAGGCAGCCCGGAATTTAGAGGTGGCACGGATCAAGGGCCGGATGGTAGAGGAATGACAAAGGATGGCTGAGCTGAAGATCCGGATGGAGGAAGAGGCGGAGCGTATCAAGGTAGATACTTTCCATCTAGAGTTGGAACAAAGGTCAGCAGCTGCGGTGCACCGGAGGAGGCATCAATCCCGTCTGCCAGAACGTTACGAAGCAAGGAGCCTGTTTAATACCCCTCATGCGGGGCGGGTTACGGGCGCGCCGCAAAGCCGCCCGATGGAATGCCCGGCAACTCATCCACCACAGCGTAACCAAACCTCACCTGGAGTTTTTTCAACACCGGCGGGTCATTACTCTAACTCGTCCGAGAACATGGTGGCGGCGGCCACCCGGCTTGAGACGATTCCCATCCCAGATGAAGCACCCTTTGCGGAGGACGTGCGAAACGCCATTGGATATTTACAGACGGCCATGGCCCAGCAAGAGAGATATGCTCACAGCCGGAGCTGGGTTCACTCTACCCCCCTCCCCAGTCGAAGTTTCAGCCAGCGCTACGAGTCGCTGGCATGTTCCAGCAGTCATCCACGTCGGGGACCACCGGAGGAAGAGCAGGCGGCTCTAGATGCACAAGCCCTCGTGGACCGGGCGAGGAACAGGCGAGAGGCGGAGATAGCGACAACCCGTCCAGAACCAGCGCTTTCCGTCTCAATGGGAGTAGTTAGTACCAGAGCCGTAGGGGTGCCATGTTTAACTCCGGCTCTGAGAAGTGAACGACTACCAAAAGATTTTAAGGGGCCACGAAAAGTTCCAAATTACACAGTTGATCTACCCCCTGAGGCTTGTGTTGAGAGTTATGAGCTGGCCATGGAGATGTTGGACGTCAGTGAAGCGGTATGTGCAAAATATTTCATCATGATGCTCGAGGTTCTGGCTCGCACATGGTTGAAAGGTCTGTCGCCTAACACGATAAGTTTGTGGGCGGAGCTGAGAGCGAAGTTTATTAAGAATTTTCAGGGGACCTGTAAGCAACCTATGACCATTGTAGACTTGGACCATTGTGTTCAATAGGAGAATGAGTCGGCCCATCATTGGGTCTCGCGGGTGTCGACCATTATTCACTCTTCGGAGCAGATCACGGTGGCTCAAGCGGTGCTTATTCTGGAAAAGAACTATCATTTTGTTCCATTGAAACAGAAGCTCGGCCGGCTCAAGTGCACGTGTCAGGATATGGGAGAGCTCATGACGGCCCTGACAAAGTATGCCGACTCGGATAACACCAAGGATCCAGGCTCGGATGATGAGAAAACCAATCAAGGGAAGAAGAACAATCAAGGCAAAGGCTTTGTGAACAATGGGAATCAGAATAAGCGGAAGAGCGCTGATGGTGGGTCAGAGCTAGTGGCGAACACCAACACAGAACAGAACCATCCCAAGGGGAACGGAAAATTCAGGCCGTTTCACCAAAGGAACAGAGGCCCTTTCAATTTAGAAGAAGCGCTGAGGAAGCCTTGTCCGGAGCACAACATGCCTGATAAGCCAACGTTACATGCGTGGGATGATTGTTTTATCATGCAGAGATTCAAAAACCGGCATTCCCAACCACGTAATAACCAGGGCGGTGGCCCGCTTGGTGGCTCAGAGCACGGCGGATCAGGGGCTGGATTCGGCGCCGGCGGTTCAGGAGCTGGGCATCCGGGTCAAAATAACCAAGGGGGGCACCAACAGCATCCTGGCAACACCAGCAATAACAACAATCAGCAGCAGTGCAATTAGTCCGGGTTTCAGAGTAACCTGAAGTAGCTCAGTTCTGGACAGTATCACGTATTTACGACCGGTCACAATAAACCAGACGAGAAGTTGCGGAGGCGAGCGGTTAATGCAGTTGCTCCGGCTCTCCCGCGGTACTTACCATGGTCTGAGTATGACATAATGTGGAGCCAGGAGGATCACCCGCCGCGGGTAGATGACCCGGGCCGACTGGCTCTAGTTGTGGCCCCTCAGGTGAATGGCTATATGGTGAACAAGGTGCTCATGGACGGAGGTAGCACTATCAACATCCTTTATTATGACACTTTCCGGCGGATGAAGTTGCTTGACAAAGACCTTAAACCTTCCTCCACCGTCTTTCATGGTGTGGTTCCGGGTAAGTCGGAATACCCGGTGGGCCGGATTTCATTGGAAGTGGCTTTTGGTGAGGAGTATAATTACAGGATGGAGTCCTTGTGGTTCGAGGTGGTTAAAATAAAAAGTCCCTATAATGCGCTCTTTGGGAGGTTGGCTTATGCCAAATTTATGGCTAGGCCTTGCTATGTTTATTTACAACTCAAAATGCCCGGCTTAAATGGTACAATTACCATTCACGGTAATCAGAAAACGGCTCTCGAGTGTGAGGAAGGAGATGCGGCGTATGCAGAGTCTAGTTGTGCCCAGGAGGAGCTGAAGTTCTACAAGGAGAACGTTGACCCGGAAGATATGACCCCGCTGAAGAAGCCTACTACGGAAGCTGAGCCGCCACTCAAGTTTTCGGCAGATGATACCAAGACAATAGATTTCAATCCGGACGACTCATCCAAGTAGTTCGTCATTGGAGCTCACATGGATCCCAAATAGGAAAGTGCGCTCATCGAATTCATCCGTGAGAACCGGGACATCTTTGCATGGAAGCCTTCTGACATGCCGGGTGTACCGAGAGAGTTCGTTGAGCACAACCTTAATGTGGATCCGAAGTTTAAGCCGATTAAACAGTTTCTACGACGGTTCAACAAAGAGAGACGTAAAGCTATTGGAGAAGAAGTTGCCCGGCTCTTGGCTGCAGGCTTTATAGTGGAAGTTTTCCACCCAGAGTGGTTGGCTAACCCGGTGCTAGTGCTCAAAAAGGACGGCACCTGGCGGATGTGTATAGATTACACGGACCTTAACAAGGCTTGCCTGGCTGATCCTTTTGCACTCCCTCGCATCGATCAGATTATTGATGCTACAGCCGAGTGTGAAAGTTTATGCTTCCTGGATGCATATTCAGGCTATCATCAGATCAAAATGACAGTGAAAGATTAGGAGAAGACAACGTTTATTACACCCTTCGGGGCATTCTGCTACGTCTCCATGCCTTTCGGACTTAAGAGTGCCCAGGCGACTTACCAATGATGTGTGCAGAACTGCCTTCATAGTCAGATTGGCCGAAATGTTCATGCTTACGTAGACGACATCCTGGTTAAATCCAGAAAGAAAGAAACTCTCCTAGAGGATCTGAAGGAAACTTTTGACAATCTCCGAGTCTACAAGATGATGCTTAACCCGACGAAGTGTGTTTTTGGTGTTCTAGCAGGAAAGCTTTTGGGTTTCTTGGTCTCTGAGCGGGGCATCGATGCTAACCCAGATAAAATTAAGGCTATCACTTCTTTAGGAGAGCCGACGTGCATTAATGACGTTCAGCGCCTTGCAGGACGGATTGCTGCGTTTAGCCGGTTCATAAGCCGGCTTTGGGAGAAAACCATTCCCTTATACCATATGATGAAAAAGACAAACAAGTTTAAGTGGAGCAAAGCAGCGGCTGATGCACTTGAAGCTCTTAAAAAACAGTTGACTGAGCCGCCAGTGTTAGCCGCTCCGGTTGAGAAAGAGCCGTTGCTCCTTTATGTGGTGGCTAACAACAGGGCAGTCAGTGTAGCAATTGTGGTTGAGCGCAAGGAGGCAGGGAAGGAGTATCCTGTGCAAAGGCCGGTTTATTACATCTGTGAAGTTTTGGCAGAGTCTAAGCAGAGGTATCCGCATTGGCAGAAGTTGGTATATGGAGTCTTCATGGCTAACCGCAAGTTAAAACACTACTTTTTGGGGTACCAGATAACCGTGGTCAGTTCTGCCCCGTTGGGAGATATCATTCAAAATAGAGAAGCTACAGGGAGGATTGCCAAGTGGGCCTTAGAGCTGGGTCCTCTTAACATCAAATATGTTCCTCGTACAGCAATAAAGTCTCAAGCTTTGGTGGATTTCATAAATGATTGGACAGAATGTCAAGCTCCCGAAGAGAAGCCGAATAACACGTATTGGACTATACACTTTGATGGGTCCAAGCAGCTAGAGGGGTCCGGTGCAGGAGTTGTTCTCACCTCCCCCAAGGGTGACAAGTTTTGTTATGTGCTCCGGTTAATGTTTCCTTGTACTAATAATGCAGCTGAGTATGAGGGACTGCTCCATGGTCTCAGAGTCGCTAAAGAGATGAACTTAAGCCGGGTCAGATGCTTAGGCGATGCAGATCTTGTGGCTCAGCAAGTTTCAGGTACTTGGGACTCCAAGGATCCGCGGATGGCGGCTTATCGACAGGCGGTTGATATCATTGCCGGCCACTTTAAGGGGTACCAGGTGGATCATATTGATCATCGCAGAAATGAGGCGGCCGATGCCTTATCACGGTTAGGTTCTCAACGAAAGCCGGTACCACCTAATGTTTTTCTGGACGTATTGCATCATCCGACTATCAGGATACCCTCTAAGGAGGATCTGGCTATTCCTGACCCGAAAGCGGAATTGGTGGCGGCTCTACATGCCATCCTAGACTAGACTATTCCTTATTTGGCGTATCTGACATGCGGCGAGTTGCCTCAGGAGGACGATCTGGCCAAGAAGATCACTCGGCATTCTAAGTCTATGACGATTATCAATGGCGAGTTACATAAGTGTAGTGTGACGGGTGTCTTTCAGCGCTGCGTCTCACCAGAGGAGGGCCGGCAGATCTTGAGTGAAACTCATGCTGGCGACTGTGGACATCATGCTGGGTCAAAATCTTTAGTGGCCAAGGCTTTTCGACATGGATTTTTCTGGTTGACGGCTCACAAGGATGCAGAAGACTTAGTCCGGAAGTGTGACGACTGTCAGAAGTTTGGCCAGCGTGCTCACGTTCTGGCTCAAGAGTTGAGGATGATACCAATCACTTGGCCGTTTGCGGTCTGGGGGCTTGATATGATAGGACCTTTCAAGAGATCCAAGGATAAAAAAAACACACCTTCTGGTGGCAATTGAAAAATTTACTAAGTGGGTGGAGGCAGAGCCGGTCAGTAAATGTGACGCGGTTACAGCGGTTCAATTTATTAAGAAGCTGATCTATCGCTTTGGTTACCCGCACAGTATCATTACGGACAATGGAACAGATCTATCCAAAGGAGCTATGAAAGCATTCTGTGAGAAGGAGCATATCCGGCTTGATGTTTCAGCCGTGGCACATCCACAGTCTAATGGTCAGGCGGATCGAGCCAATCAGGAAATTTTAAGAGGAGTCAAACCACGGCTCATGGTTCCTTTAAAGCGGACACCCGGATGTTGGGTTGAGGAGTTGCCTTCCGTCTTATGGAGCATCAGAACTACCCCTAACAGATCTACAGGTTTCACGCCTTTCTTCATGGTGTATGGTGCTGAGGCGGTTCTACCCAGCGATATCCGACACGACTCACCAAGGGTGGCGGCTTATGTTGAGACGGATAATGAGGTAGCACGCCAAGATGCGTTGGACGCCTTGGACGAAGCACGAGAGTTAGCAGCAGTCAGGTCGGCAATTTATCAACAAGACCTGCGACGCTATCATAGCCACAGGGTGAAGACCCGGACGTTCCAGGAGGGTGACCTGGTGCTCCGGCTGATTCAAGACCAATCTGGAATGCATAAGTTATATCCACCATGGGAGGGGCCTTTTGTGATCAGTAGAAACCTAACAATGGGTCATATTACCTCATTGATATCCGAGATGAGTCGGAAACCGCGGGTCAAGAGACGTTGCCGCCATGGAATATCGCACATTTGCGACCATACTTTACTTAGCAGGTGAAAGCCGCTATCATTGTATATATCATGCTTACATGAGTAAAAGCTAGCATCCCCACAAAGACTGGGGCCTCTGCTCTTATGTATACCTTTGTGCAATCAAGATGAAATTTTTCCGGCTCAAAAATTTGAGTTGAATTGGTTTGTTCGCCGTCAAAGCGGCTGATCCGGCTTTATGCCCTATCAAGCGCTGTTGCAGGGAGGCTTCTTGCCTTCGGGTATAGCTTACATCTCCCCTGCGCAGTCTGCTTTTACGCTGTTGCAAGGAGGCTTCTTGCCTTCGGGTATAGTTACATCTCCCTTGCACAGCCGGCGTTATGCCCAATTAAGCACTGTTGCAAAGAGGCTTCTTGCCTTCGGGTATAGCTTACATCTCCTTTGCACAACTAGCTGTTATTAAACTATTGCAAGGAGGCTTCTTGCCTTCGGGTATAGCTTACATCTCCCTTGCACAGTTGGCTTTATGCCTAGTTTGGTTACATTAAGAGTTGTTGTTGATGGAGGCTTCTTACCTTTGGTATAGCTTACATGACCCTAAGACAACAGCGTGTACACCAAATTCCAGTTGCTTATCAACTGCGGCCATCGAAGGGGGCTTCTTACTGACAGGTATCGCTTATCTCACCCTAATGGCCGGCTTTATGCCACTTCCGATTACTTATTAACTGTGGTTGTCGAAGGGGGCTTCTTACTGACGGGTTCGCTTATCTCACCCTAACAACCGGCGTTTACGCCAAACCTCAGTTGCTTATCAACTATAGCTGTTGAAAGAGGCTTCTTGCCTTCGGGCATAGCTTACATCTCCTTTCAAACAGCCGGCTTTATGTCGTCTCAGGCTGATTATTAGCCGCGACTGTCGATGGAGGCTTCTTGCCTTAGGGTATAGCTTACATCTCCCATCCATAGCTGGCATACAACATTTGCTGTTAAAAGGAGGCTTCTTACCGACAGGTATAGCTTACATTACCCTTCATACAGCCGGCTTTAAACCGCTTACGGTTCATCAATAGCCGCAGTTGTCGATAGAGGCTTCTTACCATCAGGTATAGCTTACATTATCCTAAGACAACCGGCTCCTTAATGGATTCATCCGACAAGAGCCGGAGCCATGTTGCTCCGATTGACAAATTTTGAGTTTTCAAAGATATTATCCGGCTCTAATCTTCTAGAGAAGGAATGACGTCTTCAAAGACAAACACCCCTCATCAGAAAAGCTCAAGGTATATTTATGCAAAGGAACGAGCAATCAATGGAGAGTCGGCAACACATCAAATTGAAACACGGAGAGAAGGAAAAGTGCACACAGAGAGATGAAAATATATACAGCCGGCAACGGCAGGGTCATCCTTACTCTGTTACAAAAACTACTCTCAAAAGGCATTGCCAAAGTTTCAACCGCTCACGACGGGTCATTACATGGGTCAGTACATGAGTCTGTGCTGAGAAAGGTTAAAAGAACAAATTTCAGTTATTGGCCGGCTCATCCCGCTCCAGTTCTTCCGCTGGCTTTATCTGGAGATTTCCCAATTCCCAATTAAGTCAACTAGAGCAGCGAAAGACCCTTCAAGGAAAGGGGACGCGTCAAGCTCACAAGGGAAGAGATCCTTACTGCGGGTGGGTGTCAGATCCTTCCACTCGTAGAGAGGCCCACGGATCCTCTTCTCCTCTATGTCGTAGGCCGCCTGATAAGTGCTCAAATCCGCTTCATCAGGCAGCACAGAGGACAGATAACGCGACTCTTTGACACACCAGATGTAATCTTCTTCAGTGAATTCTGAGCCGTCATCTTTTTTGGACGGGTAACCATCCATCATTTCAGCCGGCGTTAGCTCAAAGGCGAAGGCCAGAGCACGGCTCAATCCAGCGACGGCTCCTTGGCGGAAGGCGGACTTCTTCAGCTCCTCTATTTGCTTGGGCATTGTGGAGAAGAGTTCCAAGACACCTTCCAGAGCGGTGGGGATCTTCTCCTTGTATTGAACCGTCTTAATCGCGAAAATAGTGCCGCAATAAAGCTGTTCTACAAAGGTGTAAATAGCCTTCAGGGGTAAAAGGCTACCTGAAACCAATTGCCGGCTTCTGGGGCCTGTATAGGTCAAACAAAGCAAGATGAGTCGCCATCACAACAGATGAAGGAGACATGCTGGAAACATGAAGTGAGTAAGAACTTACCAAAGAGAGCGGCTGCCATCTTGGTTATATGACACTTTAGGCCTTGAAGCTCATCCGCCACGGCTATCAGCCGCTGGTCGGCGTCATCCGCTCGCTTAGTCAACGCAGCTTTCTCCAACTTAGCAGATTCCTTTAGAGAAGCAAGCTCCGCCTTAATATGGACCAGCTCTTCAGACAGAAGCCGGCACTTTTCGTCAGACACGTTGCGGGCCTCTTGCTAAGCTGCTAGGTTTGCCTTTATATCAGATAATTGAGAGCCGGCTTCGTTTAAAGCTTCCTATAATACATCAAAATACAGGATAAGTCGCCAAGATACAAGACAAGTGTTAAAAGCAAACTTATGCAAGTCTCAAACAGATTGCAAGCAATATATTTGACACTTGGGGGCTAATGTATATTTGATCTTTCAGCATGCAGCGCAGTTCCGGCTCATCTTCTTCGAAGTTAAACCGGAACTTGGGGGCTACACTATGGCTCTTCAATTTACTTCTAATAGAAGATCCGACTCAACTTCCTCAAGCTTGAGCCGGCCCTCGGGGGCTACGATTTTAAGTTTTCTAAAGGAAGATCCGACTCAATTTTGGCAAATTAAGCCGACTCTAGAGAACAATGGCTTTGAATTTTTTCTAACAGAAAGTTAAACAAAGACCCGGTTCAACGGTTGAGTACATTGAACCAGCCCTTGGGGGCTAAGCAAGGGTATGGCAACAGAAAGAGTACCTCGTATTTTGTCTTCATTAAAGATACCAGCCGAAATTCCAGATCCCGGCTGGTGGTAACCCAGTTTATATACCCGGCGTGGAGATCGTCGGTTGTCATCTTTTCGTACGAAGAGTCAAAGCTCAGCTTCTTCGAGGCCTCGGCCGGCTCTGTATGCTTGGTCAGCACATGAGCCGGAGCAGTTTGATGACCAGACCCAGTGATAACAACATCTGGAGTTTCAGGGGTCTTGGCAGGAGTCACCAGTTTTGAAGGAGCCCTTGGAGGGCTCTCCATAATGACATCGACGGCAGCCGGTTCTGTGGAGGCAGCTGGTGGATTTTCTTCTGCTTCAGCCTCCTCCGGTTGTTCGAGCTCTGGCTCTTGGATAACAAGGCCGGGGGAGGGCTTGTTGGTCCTGCGACGCTTGGCTTGAGCACTTCAAAATAGAAGGATCAACAGTAGAAGATGTTGCTATCATATTAAGAGCCGGATGTCCGGATCTCATGGTAAGGAATGCTTATCGCGGATTGATCTTGGGCGGTGGTAGAACTGACGCTGAAGAGTCGCCGGAGGAAGGGGATTTCTGAGAAGAATAAAACAGAAAGATGAGAAAGTGTCAAGTTTACAAAGGAAAGTCAAAGGAAAAGTAGATACATAAACCTCTGCGGGGTCGTTTCTTTGGAGCCGGAGAATTTGGTAACCCGGACACGAGCTCAGTAGAGCCGGCGCTTCGAGTCTGTCGACGCTCAGCCTGCTATTGCTTTTCCAAGAGAAAATCGGGAACCAGGTGAGCAAGAGGGTGAGAAAGAGGAACTTTTTTGATAACCCGCCGCGGCTTTCGGGGGACGAAACATTCTGAGCCGAAAGAAACATAATTTACCTCAAGAGCATTGGCGCGGCTGGTTTCCACTTGATCCTGTGAGTAAAACAAGCATTAATAAAGCAGGAAGGTAAAAGATCAAACAAAGCAATTAAAGTATTACCTATGAGCTGGATGATGGTGGCAGGTCAAACAAATTCTCTTGCGGGGCATCTTTTTTAGCTCTCTTGGTCGCGACCTTCTTCCTGGATTTCTTTGGAGGGGCAACATATTCCTTCTTCCAGAAGTCTGAGTCGGCCTACAGGAATGACCCGGAGAATAAATAGCAAATCAACAAAGTACAAGCAACATCTAAGAGATGGATGGGAAGAGATTAACTTACATCAGGAGCCGGATTATTGACGCAGAAAGGCGCCAGGCCGATGGCGCTGCATGAGCCGGAGGCTTCGTGGACAAGGCTCCGGATGGTAGTGGTAAAATCATCCTCTGTCAGTGTTGACTCGCTGAAGCACAATGAGCTGTCATATTTGCCTTCATACTCACACATAAGCCGACCTCTGTGGCTTAAAGGCATGATCCGCCAGGAAATCCAGCAGTGGATCAAATCCAATCCTATTAAACCGTTGGCCAGGAGCGCTTTGATCTTGGCGTGGAACGGCTCATATCTGGCACGCTCAGAGGCTGAGAGCTGGCCAGGAAGCTCTGTGTCTGTCCTAAGCCGGGAGGGGCGGTAACCCGCCAACGAGTGCTCTTTCTTAGGAGAGGTTTCTGGGCAATAGAACCACGTTTTGTTCCAATCTTTTGGGTGACTCGGCATTAGAGTAGCACGAAACATGATGTCTCGGCGGCGTTGAATAGAAATGCCGCCCAGCTCCAGACTCGGACCACCCTTCATTTCAGTTTGGCGGTTGGCATAGAAGAATTCTCAAAAGAACCCCACAGACGGCTTAGTTTGTAGATAAGCTTCGCGAAGAACTTGGAAGTTGCAGATGTTTGAGACGGAGTTGGGTGCCAAGTCTTAAGGATGCAGCTTGTAAAAATGAAGGACATCCCGGAAAAACTTAGAGCCGGGCGGCACGAACCCTCACTCAATGTGCTCAGTGAAGACTACTATCTCTCCTTTTTGGGGAGAAGGCCGGGTCTCTTTACCCGGAACCCGCCAGTTGAGGACCTCTTTGGGAGGGAGAGTACCCACTTCAACATAACCTGCTAAGTACTCCTCCGTAACGCCAGAACCAACCCAGTTGCACGAATTGGACGCACGAGACATATTGGCGGCTTAAATACTGTGCAAGGTAAAAGGCGTGATGAGTCCAGCGCAAGCAAATATTTACGACGGCTTATAGGTTTAAGGGTTCTACGGATAATGTGGGAAGACCCGGTTGATGAGAGCCGGAGAAGCTTAACGACTCAACAGAGGAAAGGAAGATTGAAAATCGGCCAAGTCCTAAAAAACAGATTCCGCAAACAACTACTATGGCTACGGATCTACAAAAGCGGAGAAAAAGGATTTTAATCCTGACCTAGCGATGAATAGCGGAAGAAAATATAATGGAGCAGAGCCATCGCGGTCCGCGCATTATGCGCGGCCGGCCCGCGTGCCGGCGAGGCAAGAGTGCAATCTAAAAGCGCCAACGGTGTCGAGATATACTTGCGGTGGCGGTGACGGAGCCCGAGCGGCGCCGGCGGAGCCCCCGGTGAGACCCTACTATGGTGGTGGGCGATCTATGAAGAAGGAGAACTCACCAGAGATGTCGCGGCGGCGGCGGAAGATTTCTGGTACGAATCAGGATGATGCAGCGGCCCGGTCGGTGTAGCTGCAAAGATGGCGCCGGACGATAAGGACACTGGAGCGGCGGCGACAGGAAGAAGAAGAAGAGGCACGAGCGGGAGGATGAAAAGCTTCGACCCACACAAGTCGTATTTAAAAAGGGAATAAGGAAGGCGCGAAAATCCAGGCGACAACACCGTTTGACCGAGGCGGACGCCTCGATTCTCGGGATGACAGTTAATGAAATATTCGGTGATACATCAGCGGATCTCGTGACATCACGCCGGGTCATTTCTGGGCGACTCGCCAAAATCAGAAGAGAAGGATGAAGTGAGCAAGCTCAATTCAACCTGGGGCCTAATGTTGGGGATATAACCCCACGATATGACCCGCCCTGGAGGCTCCGGGTCATGTTGCTGGTTCGTGAGCCGGCCCAAGGGTGAGCCGTAAGACTGGTGGCCCAGGAAGATAGGCGGCTCAAGCTGTGGGCCACACGACGGCCCGTACAGAGAAGACCCGGGCGTGTAAGCCGTATCAAAGACAGCTTGGACAAGAAGATAGAGAGAGACTCGGACATACAATAAGACTCGGTTAACAATTGTAACGACCAGGTGGTCCTGGCCTCCTATATAAAGGCAGGCCCGAGGCGACTTAGAGGTCAGGTTGTCGAGAACTAGGTCAAGCCTCTAGCTCCTTGTAATCGATACATAAGCAATACAAACACAAGCAGGACGTAGGCTGTTACCTCGACTGGAGGGGCCGAACCTGGGTAAATCCGTGTCTTTCGTCCCGATCAACCCCTTTGAGTCCACCCCATTAGCAATGGCCTCGAATCCAAGTCCTTTCACCCAGACATCTGCCGTGATAAATCCACGACACTACCGATATGTAGACTGCTGACAACCAAAAGAAAGGTTACATGGCAATCACAGCCCATTTTGTTGATGATTCTTGGAAGTTTAGGAATGTTATCATGAGGTATATGTTGAGTATATGCTGCTGTTTTATGAACATATGGTGCCCTTTTCTTATTATAGTGCATATTCTTGTGAATATAAGATGTTGCTTATCAATATATTGTGTTGGTTATGTAGGTTTATTTATGTGCCAGCTCCTCACACCGGAGAGGTTATAGCTGAAGAACTTCACAAAACTTTGATACCTTGGAATCTTGATGAGAAGCTATCAGCTGTGACAGTTAACAATTGTTCCACTAATGACAAGACAGTTGAATTGTTGGCGACCAAGATAGGAACAAGTAAGCTAATGTTGAAAGGTACCTTGCTTCACATGTGTTGTTGTGCACATATTTTGAATCTAATTGTCAAAGATGGGTTAGATGCTATGAAACCAGCCATAGAAAAGATAAGAGATAGTGTGGCCTTGTGGACTGCTTCACCTAAAAGAGTTGAAAAGTTTGAGGAAATTGCAAAGTATCAAAAGGTTAAAATTACAACAAGGTTAAGACTTGATTGTGAAACTAGGTCAAATTGATCAAGTAGAATTAAGCAATATAGAGATTAAATTGATCTTGCAAAAGACTTTTAAAAGATCTAGAAAGAATTGGTCTAAGAAACTTGATGATGCATTATGGGCTTATAGAACTGCTTACAAAAACCCCATGGGTATTTCTTCGTATAAAATGGTTTATGGTAAATCTTGTTACTTACCTCTTGAACTAGAACATAAAGCTTATTGGGCAATTAAAGAGCTCAACTATGATTTCAAACTTGCTGGTGAGAAGAGGTTATTTAACATTATCTCACCCGATGAATGGAGAACCCAGACCTATGAGAATGCCACGTTGTTTAAAGAAAAGGTTAAGAGATGGCATGATAAAAGTATACAAAAGCATGAATTCAATGTAGGTGACCATGTCTTGCTATACAATTCTCATTTAAGATTTTTTGTAGGAAAACTTCTCTCTAAATGGGAAGGGCCTTACATTGTCCAAGAAGTATATTGTTCCAGTGCCATCAAGATCAACAATGCCGAGGGCACTAACCCAAAGGTGGTAAATTGGCAAAGAATCAAGCATTATATCTCAGGTACTCACATAAATGTTGAAACCAATATTATCAATACCATAACTCCGGAGGAGTACATTAGGGAGACCTACAAGAACGTTTCAGACTCTGAAAAGGAATATGTATGTGGTACGGTAAGCAAACCGACTCCAAAACTTTTCCAATAGCTTTTTTTCTCTGTTTTGGAATATTTAATAAATTAGGAAAAATTTAAAGTCGTCCAAATAGTGCACGAGGAGGTGACAAGCCTGTAGGGCGCGACCTACCCCCTGGCCGTGTCCCTGTGGCTTGAGGCCACCCCGTGCACCCTCCGGACTGTGTTTTCTTGTGTTATGCTCCTTTAGGTCGGTAAAAAATCATTATATAACCTATCGAAGGTTTGGACCTTCGTATCACGACAATGACTCTTGTTTTCATTTTGAGCCGTTTCTGTAGCGGATTTAGAGCAAGATGTCTTTGCAAGAGTTGGTTGGGAGAGCCATGTCTCTCACCCGACACCGGGCCCTAGAGCATACAGCGAAGCCAACCACTTTGGGAAGGACACTGAGGAAGAGATGGATGCCTACTTGAAAAGGGTGGATGCCATGGAGGAAGACCAAGAAGCTACCTCTCATCTACATCCCGGAGTCATGTTGGAGGAACTTCAGAGCTTGGCATTCCGAATTTGGTCATCCCTCCCAATGCTAGATTTCTTACTTATGAACATATGAAAAAGAGTGTTGCTTCTTCTCCCGCAGCAATGAAACATCCATGGGTGATGGGAGTCCTAACCGTCACCAGAAAGCTTCGCAAGGAGATAATGGATCTTAGACGGAAAAATAACAAGCTTGAGGAGGAGAATCGCATTCTGAGGGGCATCATCGCCAAGAATATGACATCACCAACTCCGAAGAAGGACATCTAAGCACATGGGGATGGGCACTCCCCTTGGCTTGTTCCAAGATTGGGGTAGGTGCCCTGGTATCGTATCACCATCACATCTTTTACCTTTTTCTCATTTGTTTCCTAGTTCGATCCTTTTGGTTTTATCTTGATCTAGTAGAATAAAGTTTCAGTGTGATCTAGCTTTTAGTTTTTCTTTATATTCCCCTTATGTAAGCGAGTTTGAGAGTTATATAATAAAAAGTAGTTTTGATGTGAGGGCATCGCTTGCTTGCTATGATCTCGATAAAAATAAATAAGAAATAAACAAAGAATAGAATAAAAGCAAAGAGTATATATGACGATCTTATGGGGAGTGATGACTTCACATATAAGAAGTATGTCGTTTGAAATTTGTTGGGAGTTGACAAACATAGCGATTGGTCATTGGTGCAATTAAAAGGAAGTAATAAAGAAAGAGAGGTTCACATATAAATATATCATCTTGGACATCTTTTATGATTGTGAGCACTCATTAAAATATTATATGCTAAGAAGTTAATGCTGGACAAGGAAGACAACATAATGGGTTATGTTTGCTTATTTCCGAATAGAAGTTATATGGTTATAGATCCTCCAACATGTAGTGATTGCTTCCACCTCATACTAGCCAAAACTTCCGCACCAAGTAGAGATACTACTTGTGCATCCAAACACCCTCAACCCAGTTTTGCCTTGAGAGCCCACCATACCTACCTATGGATTGAGTAAGATCCTTCAAGTAAGTTGTCATCGGTGCAAAAAGCAATAAGAATTGCTGCTAAATATGTATGATCTTTTATTTTAAGGGAAAATAAGCGATGTACGAACTTGTGATGGTAAAGAAATAAAAGCGACATATTGCATAATAAAGGTTGCTATCACAAATGGCAATACAACACGACGTTCCTTCGAATTAAGGGTTTGCACATCCAAAACAAAAAGCGCATCACAACCTCTACTTCCCTCTGCGAAGGGCCTATCTGTTACTTTTACTTTCTAGTACTTACCTTTATGCAAGAGTAATGGTGATCTTCACCACTTCCTATGTTTCGCCTTTCTCTATTGGCAAGCATTATGTGTTGGGGAATGATCTAGACACATATATCCACTTGTATGTGGGTGATCATGAGTTATTTTTGTTGACATTACCCTTGAGGTAAATAGTTGGGAGGCAAAACTATAAGCCCCTATCTTTCTCTGTGTCCAATTGAAGCTTTAACCTCATGAGTACCGCGTGAGTGTTAGCAATTATGAAAGACTAAAAGATGATTGAGTATGTGGATTTTCTTTACAAGCTCTTATATTGACTCTTTCCAATGTTGTGATAAATTGCAATTGCTTCGATGACTGAGAGCATAGTTTGTTGGTTCTCAATAGAGTTCTTGGTTCATACTTTTATCCTGCGAATGAATTGTTACTCTAGTATAAGAAAATATATATCAATAAGTATTGTTGTTCTAAAGATGATCATGATGCCCTCATGTCCGTATTCTATTTTATCGACACCTCTATCTCTAAACTTGTGGACATATTTATCGATCTCGGCTTTCGCTTGAGGACAAGCGAAGTCTAAGCTTGGGCTCGTGATACGTCCATTTTGCATCATGCTTTTATATTGATATTTATTGCATTATGAGCTTTTATTACACATTATGGTACAATACTTATGCATTTTCTCTCTTATTTTACAAGGTTTACATGAAGAGGGAGAATGCCGACAGTTGGAATTCTTGGCTGGAAAAGGAGCAAATATGAGAGACCTATTCTGCACAACTCCAAAAGTCCTGAAAATTTACGGAGAATTATTTTGGAATATATATAAAATATTGGTCGAAACAAATACCAGAGAGGACCCACCAGGAGGTCACAAGCTTGCTGGACACGACCTACCCCCTAGACGCGCCCTTATGGCTTGTGGGCCCCTTGCAGGCCTATGGCACCCATCTTCTGCTATATCAAGGATTTTGACCTGGAAAAAAAAATCAAGAGAGAGCTTTCGGGACAAAGCGCCGCCGTCTCGAGGCGGAACTTGGGCAGAACCAATCTAGAGCTCTAGCGGAGGGGAAATCGAAGCCATCGCCATCACCAACGATCCTCTCGTCGAGAGGGGATCAATCTCCATGAACATCTTCACCAGCACCATCTCCTCTCCAAACCCTAGTTCATTTCTTGTATCCGATCTTTGTCTCAACACCTCAGATTGGTACCTACGGGTTGCTAGTAGTGTTGATTACTCCTTGTAGTTGATGCTAGTTGGTTTACTTGGTGGAAGATCATATGTTCAAATCCTTTATGTAATTAATACTCCTCTGATTATGAACATGAACATGCTTTTTGAGTAGCTACGCTTGTTCCTGAGGACATGGGAAAAGTCTTGTTATAAGTAATCATGTGAATTTGGTATTCATTCGATATTTTGATGAGATGTATGTTGTCTCTCTTCTAGTGGTGTTATGCGAACGTCGACTACATAACACTTCACCATTATTTGGGCCTAGGGGAAGGCATTGGGAAGTAATAAGTAGATGAAGGGTTGCTAGAGAGATAGAAGCTTAAACCCTAGTTTATGTGTTGCTTCGTAAGGGGCTGATTTGGATCCATATGTTTCATGCTATGGTTAGATTTATCTTAATTCTTCTTTCGTAGTTGCAGATGCTTGTGAGAGAGGTTAATCATAAGGTTTGTCCAAGTAAGGACAACACCCAAGCACCGGTCCACCCACATATCAAACTATCAAAGTAACGAACGCGAATCAAATGAGCATGTTGAAAACTAGATTGACAGAAATTCCCATGTGTCCTCGGGAGCACTTCACTTTATATAATAGTTTGTTCAGGCCTGTCAATTGCTACAAAAAGGATTGGGCTATCTTGCAGCACCTTTGCTACACTTGTTACTTGTTACCCGTTACGAATTATCTTATCACAAAACTATCTGTTACCAATAATTTCAGTTCTTGTAGAGAATACCTTACTGAAAACCGCTTGTCATTTCCTTCTGCTCCTCGTTGGGTACGACACTCTTACTTATCGAAAGGACTACAATATACCCCCTATACTTATGGGTCATCATCTCGTCACGGTGAAAACTTATATTCTGCCCTTGGGTGGTTGGATCCATTGACAACGTCACTTGAGTGTCTCTCCCTTCCTTTAGGCGTTGATGTTGAAGAACCTCCTTGTCCGTGTGGTGTCACGGTATGCTTGGTGCAATATGGTCGCTTTGGTTTCTCGTACTAAGACGTAAGCCATTGTACAACTAAAATGGAGTACCTTTCTACTAATTTGATTCACTTTTTTTCTCTTTTTTGGAACTTCCTTTCTATTTTTAGAGAACTTTATGACTTAAAACCGGATGCATGCATTCCTATCTGCGCACAAAATGAAGCACCACATTTTCTTACCTACTCATAACTTTAATCTTATATGACTTTGCTATTAGTCAGTATGTGTTTTGTGCGAACGTGTTGGTGTTGGTTATGTATCCTAACATGCACACACCGGATGTGTGCTCATTGTAATCATATTCTCTTGATTCTCTATTTGAGTCAATAAAATCTATCCTTTATCGAAAAAACACATACCAGTCATTGTTTAATTTCACTTTTCATTACATCAACAATACTTAACCAAACTTTACGTGCAAATAGGTTTAAATTCATGGGTAACAATAAGAATGCTTGGACGACTCAAAAGATAGTGCGCGCTAACAATAAAAATGCCCGGACAGCGACCCCAAAAAAAGTGTGAAACAGGGTGTTACATTTTTCATAATAGTGTGAATTTTTTATGGTCGCATGTACCTACGTCTTCTATCCAATATTTTAAATAACGGGCTATGCCAAATGACGACGAACCTCCAAATAAGCTAGCTATAGCGGGCCATGGTGGTTAATTTATACATGAGATCATTTAGCGGCACTCTACTGAAAAGGCTATAGCGGACTATTTAAATCTATGTTTCTATCTAGGCCATTAAACTTTGCATCAAGATATCTAGTCTATCCCTATGGAATTTTCATTTTTCTTTCTTCCAAACACAACAACATTTGAAATTCAATCTTAGCAAGTCAACAACATACAAATACTACACTCTGCAGAAAAGGTTACAAATAATTTTGTGCAACTAAAATATCTAAATGGATGTAATTTATTATAATATTTATCATCACACATATTTTTTACTACGTCCGTCCGTGTTTACTAGTCCTTCTCGTATTTTGGGTTATATTTTGACCATTATTTTAACTAATGAAATATAAGTTATAGGTAACAAGAATTATATCATTGAAAACTACATTGAAATACGAATTCCACAACATAATTTTTGGTGCTAGTTAAATATGTCGTCAAACTTTAATCCAAAATACGACAAGGACTAATAAACCCAGACGGGGGTAGTATGCACCAAAGTCAGGAAACATTTATGCACATTGTAGCATTAATGTAGCATTGACCTGCAAAGTTTCAGATTCAAATGTTTTTTCCGTTTGAAAGAAACAGAAGAGAGAAAGTTATACACACGGATCTCAACACAAACACAGACGACCTACATGGAAGGCGTACCTGTCATGGAGCACATTCACAAATTTTCTTTACCGTTTCTCTGCTCTTCTTTTCTTAATTAATAAGATGAGGCAAAAAAAATCCTTCACTTCAAAAAAGAAGAAGTGAATATAGGCATTTGAGCAGAAGATTATCGATGAATATAATGCCACAAATCAGTTCTGGACGCTCATCACATAGACAAAGTGGTTATGTGGAACATGAGCTGTGTAATAATGTAGAAGGGCGAGGGATGTTTTGGGTCCATTTCTTTTTTCTTTTGATAAGTCGAGCAAACGGAAACAATTTCTTCGACAGTTTATCCAAAACTAGGTAGTAGGAAAGTTTTATCCATAGAGCACTTCTCGATCCGGTCCTGCCTCGTAGTTCCCACTTGCATTGCATGGCCATATTGTGCGCCACTAGGCGCTAGGCTGAGAATTTTGTTTTTCCTCTGGTCCAAGGAGTACAGCCAACAGCCCGGGAAACAGGGTCGGCCATCCATGAGGCCGTGAACTCCTGACGCTGCAGCTGGGCGCGGCCGCAGCTGGTCGTACTACTACTACTCCGGTACTTTACAAAGGCTACGGTTCCGCTGTCGACTCGTCCACTTGCTCTCTCGTCCCCACGCTTATCTGCTGCCCATACCGGCCTCGCGCTGCTGCTGCCTGCTTTCACGCGCAAGTGGCCTCTCGATTTGCAAAAACTTGCTGGTTTCTTGTTACGACTTAAGAAGCCGTCGGCGACGCGCCCCTGTGATATTTGGACTGAGTAAATACAAATTCGTTCAATGTTCGCAACAAGTTGGTCGACGTTGAAAAAAGAATGTGCTGTATGATCGTGCGCACATGGGGAAATTTAAGTCGACGGTAAAATAATACGAGTAGTAGTTATCCGCGCGCGTTGTGGTTGTTTCTTTTGGTACGCATCCCGTATTTTATTTTAATAACGTCAAGGGAACTTGCTAAAGAAATGACGACTTGCTAAAATGTGGTCATGGATGAGCGTGGCTGCTGCTGGAAAGGGACCGCGTGAATATACTTTTTGTCCTGAACAACAGCAAATTAAACTTCCGTTCCGTTATGTCTACCATGGTCCCTGTATTTGTCAGCTACTCATCGGCCTTCCAAACCCGGTCGACTCCAAGATGCTTCACGGATATCCTCCTTTCATTTTCCGGATAGAACATGGATGTATTATAAAGATTTACCAGCAGTATAAAGTACGTCAAACATAATAAAAATAATGTTAAGATTCCTGCACCACCGAAAAGTCTTCGTGTATGTGTTCCAAAGTCGCATCGCAATTGAACCTTTGAACCCATCCGATGAACCTGACACCAAATCTCGTTGTCACGTATACACGTCGAGAAACCTTAACCTTGCCACCCCAAAAACTGATAAGAATCTATGGCGGAGATCTGCCTAATCGATTCCAAAGGACAAACTCGAGCAGGATCAGGGCCCGGAAGACCTATTCGAAGATGAAGCTTTGCCAACAATTCGAGCCTCGCCCCTACGAGAGAAAAAAAACCCTAACCAATCTACTACCTAGAACGAGGAACTAGATTCCCCCCTCCTTGTCGTTGGCACCGGCAAGGACGGAGCTACATGGTGGACAGGATGGGTCGCGTCCCATCCTAGAATTTTGGTAGGGCTTTTATACCTATCCAATTAGAGATGAGCCACTGAGAAAAAGGAAAGCTCAATAACATTTGAACCAAGAAGCAACAACGCATGCAGCCACCACTGCACGCCTGAACCACATCAAGCATTCTCATCCATGACGACCAACCGCCACCATCCCCGTCTGCCTCGCCGCTCGTTCGCATGCCTAGTAGCCTCCTCCTCTATCCAACTTCTCCGTCCAGCCCCTCTAGCCCTCGGAGCCTACCCCTCCCATCGCACATGTGCACCCTCCTACGGGCTCTTGCCTTGTCACTGTCCGGCCAAGGCTCGGAGCAAGTCATCGCCCAATGCCCTAACGCAAACTGCCACACACCCAGTCCACATCCTAGGTCTCCAGCACCCTCGGTGGCCGCCCGATTTTAGGTACCGGCTTGAAGCTCGCCCACTCTCCAATTGATTTATGGTTTGTAATCTTTTGTGCTATCCACTGTCTAGGACACGAACCAACAAACACATACGAATAATTTTGCACTCATTTGTGTTCAGTTATGTCATTATGATTGATAGAAGGAAGTTATCATTGCAAAAATAGTGTAGAATGAAGAAGACTGTGCACATTGATTTTACATACATGCTATGAAGATATGGAAGATGACTATGTCGGATGTGGCCAAAGAACAAACTGGAGAACTTGTGTGTATGCCGGTAGGCTTCTTTTATGCAAACATGTGACTTAATTGATAAGTATGTTTATAAAACCATATTGATCAATTTCTTTGTGGTATTGGTAATTAGTTAGAACATTTGCTTCTCTTTTCCATGGACATGCTATATAGGCGTGTATTATGCAAAAATGAGATTTAATTGATAATTTTAGTATGTCTGCGATACCATATTGCTCTATTACTGTCTGGTATCGGTAATTAGTTAGAACATTCACATGTAATTGTTGCATCCCTGTGTTCAAATCCTAGATCCACAATAGACCGCGAGAGCGCCAGATAGAGGACAGGCAAATCCACGGGCTTCTCTCACCCTAGTCACACACACGCGCGCGCGCGCGCACGCACACACACAAATGACACTCTAGTCACATTGCGGGGTATGTCAAATGTTTGCTTTTGTAATGGCAGCCACTAGTGGGAGTCATGTCTTTTTTGGACAAGTCACAAGGGTCAATATATTACATAAATCAATACTACAAAACTATCTTACATGTGTATGAAATTACACGAGAGTTCGTCAACTCATAAAGACTATCTTCCTTCGGTATCCTTCGGCAGCATGCTGTGAGAAAAGCTCGTTGTTGCCCCTAGGCCTCCTTTTTCGTGGCAACCTTGTTGAAACAAATGGGTTTGTAAAAGCATCTGCTAGGAAGTCACCGAAGTAGATCAGAATACGTCAATGACTATGATCGGAACAAATCATTGCATGTGAGAATCTAGCACTAAGAAGGGCCACTGGTAATCCTAACTCCAGCCAGTCAAGGAGTGAGACCCCAAACCTCACAATTTCCTCGATGGTCTTATATGGTTGAGCATCATCATACGGAAATGGAACCGAAGAGAGAGAAAAAAACGCACAACACCAACCCCTCCACAAGCTACCTTCATCCTGCTAATCACGTCAGACCGAATGTCCAACAATTTACCTCCTAGTAAACTCATGCTCCAATTCATTAAAAAGTCTGAACTGAGGTAGAGAGGTGGGCAATATATTTCATCCCCTGAGGTCCAGTTTTTTCTAGTCCTTAGGTGTGGGATCAATATAGACTAATTTTAATACCATGTAACATGTCCGATACTTGCGACCTCTTTGCTCTTATGCCATATTTAATTTGTGCTCTAGCCAACCCAAAAGTTTTAATTGATGAAGAGAGGTGGAAAATATATTTCAACACCTCACACTCGTCGACACCCCTTCACGGAAGGCCATGGAAATAGGGAAAACCGAGAAACAATTATTCCCATCGTCACCATTGTGTCAAGTTCACTAATGACAAAGAACTCTATAGGACATAGATCATGCACAAAGAGCTGAGGCTTTCCCGCCCTCCCATCATCATAGCGGGCGGCAAGGGGAAGAGGAACATGCGCAGGTACCAACGGGTCGAGGAGTGGGAACCTGGCAGCCACTTTCTTTCTTCGAAACCCTAACAAACGTGAAGGGTAATGAAGAGCATGATCCACATGATCTCTGTTCCGCATGCTACACTGCAGTTCCTTAGGTCTAGCTTTAGGCATAATGCATGTACATAAGAATTCGCTCTTCAAAGATCGCGTATAATCTCTTGCTCATGAGATACTTCAAGTACAACCATTTTTGTTTTGGGAGCATATCTAGCAGAACTCTCACACCACAACTAACTAAACCCTCAAACGACAAAACTCCTACAAAAATTGAGGAGTTGTGCCTCAAATTTTTCCTTACTCTCCCAATTTTGAGCACCAGCAACAAGTTCTCAGTAGATATTCCCTCCTCATGGCTTCTACTTGCGATACGTTAGTATTTTCCCCAAAGAGGAAGGGTGAAGTAATATAGTAGCAGAAAGTATTTCCCTTCGTTAAGAACCAAGGTTTATCAAACCAATAGGAAAATCACACAAACAACCGTCAACAACACCTACACATAAAAGAGCAAATATTTGCACCCAATGCAGGGAAAAGGGTTGTCAATCCCCTTGTACTCTTTAAAAGCAAGGACTAAATCTGATAGTGATAGATTGATAAATTCCACAACAATTACTCTACCAACTGATCGCTATCCAACATGCATCTATGGTATTAAGTTCATGACAAACTGAATAACCCTTTAAGCAAGATGCATAATGTAGACATAATACAACATATCAATATGATTAAAAACCATCATTTTATCCTTCGTAGACACAATAAAATATGTGCCTCGCTACCCCTATTGTGACTGGGTGAGACACTGCAAGATTGAACCCACTACTATGCACCACTTCCATCGAAGATCGATAGATCAACTTGTCCATCTTCATCATCCCGACGATCTCCATGACGAGGAGGGAGCAGTTCACCTTCGGGACTGAGGGTATGTACTAGTAGCTATGTGTTAAATCTCTCTCTCTCTCTCTTGTGTTCTTGATGTGGCACGATTTTGATGTACCATGAGCTTTGTTAATATAGTTGGATCATATGGTGTTCTTCCCTCTCTATCATGATGTGATGAATTGAGTCTTTCCCCATGAGATTTCGTTATGTTGGATTGAATATTGAGAGCCCTTGATGTATGTCTTGCATGTGGATACCCTGGTGACAATGGGGTTCTATTGAGTAACTTGATGTATGTTATGGCAATCAACTTGCGAATCCCCGTGGTGACATTGGGGTGATCTATTCACATAGGTTGATGCATGTTTTTTCGTCCTACTTTCTCTGATATAAAACTTGGGGCACTCTTTGAGGTTCTTTGTGTGGATTGGACGCCATGAATTTGAAATAGTTTGTTGTTATTTATTATGAACTCTAAGGCTGTTTGTGACACCTATAGTGATGGCTCAATAGATTGATCGGAACGATAACTTTGAGGTGGTTTCACTACCTACTAAATTTCTTCTTATGTTCTCTGCTAATAGGAACTTCGGAGTGATTCTTTGTTGCATGTTGAGGGATGGTTATATGATTCAATTATGCGAGCATTGTTGAGAGATTGGACTTGTGAAAGTATGAACCCTAGGCCTTGTTTCCAAGCATTGATACACCGTTTTGCTTGTTGTTTGCTACTTGTTACCTTGTCGTTTTATTGTTTCAGATTACAAAAACCTATTTCTACTATCCATACTACACTTGTATCACCATCTCTTCGCCAAACTAGTGCACCTATACAATTTACCATCGTATAGTGTGTGTTGGGACACAAGAGATTGTTTGTATTTTATTACAGAGTTGTTTGAAAGATACCATCTTGATTCTACACTTTCCACGGATTGATAAACCTTAGGTCATCCACTTCAAGGAAATTTGCTATTGTCCTACAAAACTCTGTGCTTGGATGCCCAACACGAGTCTACAAGAATAAAATTGTGTAGTAGACATCAAGCTCTTTTATGGTGCTATTGTTAGGGAGGTGAGTGCTTGAAGGTATATCTTTAGATCTTGCAATTGAATCTTCCAGTTTCTTGTTTTATCACAAGTTTTGTTTATAAAACAAAACTACAGAAAATGGAATTTAGGTTGCCTCATATGATTCATCTTTATAACGTCTTCCTTGAAAATGATGGATCTAAAAATTATGCTCGGTTGTTAGATGAAGAATTTAATGAAATGTTTGGCATTAAATCCTTGCATGATAAGTAGGATTGTAATGTTGTCAGTATGATTTCCTTCATTATCCATGATACTAATGGTAATTGCACTAATCATGATTAAAAAAATCTTATAAGACTGTCAACTATTGTGGTGAGCATAGATCTTGTGAAGATATGCCAATAAGGGAGGATATATTTTGTAAGAAGCATATATATCAAAGAACCCAATGGTTGCTTAAGATTCTAGATGATTATGCTAAGGAGTTATGTTCTCTTCTTCCCATTACTTGTCAACTTTGCAATGGAGATGGTCACTTTAATTTTCAATGTATACAATTTAATTACCGAATTGCGTACCAATATTGTGATGATATGATCGCCCTTGAGCATGATAATGAACTTAGTCAATTTTTGGGATATGAAGAAGTGGCACATACACGTAACTGGTTTGAAGGATTACTTCTCTTGAAAATTCTTGAATTTGATCTAAGGGAAATTTATATGTATTGTGAGGTAAATTGTAATGAGAATGTTTACCTTGCCAATTATATAAAGACGTGAAAACTAAGGTTATATGAAAATGATACTAATGAAAAGGTAAAGGTCTCCCAATACACTCCTATTGTTTCTTGTGATGCAATGTTATATGAAGATGATATTTTTAGTTCCTCTACTTTCAATGATCAAATTTATTATGATGATTTCATGCCTCTTATTTATGATGATTGTGATATTTACGAAAGTGGGTTTGGAAATGTATTTGGAGAGGTCGTGACTTTATTTAGTAATGATTCCACTATCTTAGAAGAGGCTTCAATTGATTATGACAACAAAGTTGCTATCTATGATGATTATGGTGATGACATGTATGCTATAAAGAGTTAACCATAAAACTTGCCATCATGATTTTAATGTTCAAATCAATCAACTATCTCATGATAGTTATTTTGTTGAGTTTGCTCCCACTACTATGAATTACAAGAAATTTTCTTATGTGGAGAGTAATAAATTTTCTATGATTATGGATCATGAAAAGAATGATTTATGTGGTACACATAGTGTTAAATTGCTTAATGATGCTACTGAAATTATTATGAGCGAGGAACATATGCTTGTAGGTATCTCAACAATATCAAGTTTCCTCTCTATGTGTTGAAAATCTTACAGTTATGCTTGTTTTGCCTTCCTATGGTAGTTAATTCTTGCTACAATAAATTGTTTGCTTACAAAATCCCTATACATAGGAATTTTTTTAGGATTAAATGTGCTTGACATGTGATTAATGATGCTCTCTTTGTGTTTCAATTCTTTACTTCTATGTGAGCATCATTGAAATCATCATGCCTAGCTAAAAGGCATTAAAGCAAAGCGCTTGTTGGAAGAAAACCCAGTATCTCTACCTACTGTTTTGTGTTTTTACATGATTAAGTTACTATAGTAATCATGTTTTGAGTCTTTTATTTCAATAATGTGCCAAGTAAAGCCTTTGGGATAGTGTGGATACTTGTTGATTTGATTCTGTGCAAAGGCAAAAACTTTTGCATCCAGTATATGGATTATGTGATTTTACTAGAACGTCAAAATATTTTGAAATTGATACATGATATTGCTATTCAAATATATGCGTTTTGCTAATTCTTCGGAATTTTCGGGGATAGGAAAGTATGGTTTCAATTCAGATCTTCACAGACTTTTCTATTTTTGACAAATTCTGTTTTGTGTGCATAGTTTGCTTGTTTTAGTGTTTCTATGGCTTATATTTAGTGATTTAAATTATGGGAAATATAGAACAAAGTAGTAATTATGTGAGATCAATTATGAATCCTGTCTTGACAATACCTAAGTGGAAGATCTATTTCTTTTTTACTAACCCATATCACCAAGTTCCGTAGAGTTTTGTGTGATTGAAGTTTTCAAGTTTTAGGTGAGATACCATTATGAGGAGAATAAGGAGTGGCAAGACCCTAAGATTGGGGAGCTCAAGGCACTCCCTAGGTAATATTCAAGGAATACTCAAGCGTCTAAGCTTGGGGATGCCTTGGAAGGCATCCCCTCTTTCGTCTTCAACACTTTTGATATATCTTACTTAGAGCTATATTTTAGTCGTCACATAATATGTGTTTTCTTGGAGCATAATTTTATTTTGTTGGTATTTGTTTGCTGATATTTATATTCACGCTTTCAACAAAAGGTTCCAAGAATTTCCTTAGGATGCCTCAATTGCATGTTCGATGTGTGCTGTGCAAAAACAGAAACTTTTGCTGTAGTGTTTGAATTTTGATATTTTATAGGAACGTGTAAAGTTTCCAAAATTTTTACACAACATTTTCATATATTTTTTATTATGTCCTAACATTCTAGAATTATTTGAGTTATATAAGTGTACCTTTAGAATCAATTGCTACATACTGTCCTGTTTAGATAGATTGTTGTCATAGTTTTGATATCTACTTGCCCTAGTGTTTTCATGGATTATATTGGTAGATAAAATTGAGGAAATGATTGTATACAATAGATAATTTTCAAAAAATATTACACAACTTGTCTTGGTAGTACATAAAGTGTTGATGTATTCTTATATGCACTAACCTATCTCACGAGTTCTTGTCATGTTTTGTGTGGATGAAGGTTTTAAGATTTAGGAAACCGTGATATGAGAGGAATTAAAGAGACACAAGATATCAATATTGGAGATGACCAAGGCTCTACAATTCAATATTAGAATAATTATCAAGCATCTAACACTAGTGGAGAAAGGGCTAGCCACAACTTACGTTGGTGGTGCGCCAATTTGATGCGACACTCACACTAATGTTTTCAAATAGCGATGGTGTTGGACGAATTGATACGTTAGCTTTGTGAAGTTAGTGATGGTAAGGATTTAGTGTTGACATAAGGCCCAGCATTGCGCATTCAGGCCTATTAGGCCCACACCAGCACTAGGAGGTAGTAAAAAAGCATTATCGATTATTTCGTCCTCACTCTCCCTCGATCCCCAACTCCACCCATCCTCCCCTCGATCCCCACTGCTGCCTCGCTCGCCTCGGAAACCGCTCGACGCATCGCATCTTTTCCCGATGCCGCCCGGCCCTGGCCCATCTCCACCCTGCACTGCCCCGCCCGCTTCCCGACGCAACCTCTCTTAGCCTGACACCGCCCACCCCGTCGCTCGATGCGGCCCGTCTCTGACCGACGCTGCCTCGCCCAACGCTCAAGCACAGGTACGTCCCCTCGCCTGCCTTAGGTCTGGTGAGAAAGTCGATTAATTTTTCCCCAACAAAAAAGATGACAAATAGATAAAGAAATATTGCATTTCGGCAACTAATATTTTCCCAAGATCAATACATGCACAAGGGCCAAACGTAAGGCAGCTTGTACCTGTACTATTGATGTTGTATTTGACACACTAATGCCAAAAGTAATTTATTAAATTTTGTGGACTCATGTCAATTATGTATGCAAGTTGTTTCAATTTTTCCATTTATTAACTTGACTTGTCTAATTTTGGTAGGCTCCTTTCATTCTTTAGCCAAATAGCATTAAACACTCTTTCGCCAAATTTTCCATTTATTAACTTGATCAATATAACTTTTCCATTCTTTAGCTAATTATTTATGCATCAAACACTCATTTCATTCTTTAGCCAAATAGCGTGGCCGACTCTAGCATCCGGGTAGGCTCCTTTGATCACTGCTCGGGATTTGCCGAAGATAAAGGCGACGTGAGCACCAACCAGGTAATTAAGGTTACAAAAACATGCATTAGCATTGAAAACATGCATACGTAGGAGGCCCGTCTTAGCCAGCACCTGTTGTGCAGCCAACAAGTGACGTGGACGTGCTCAGTGACGAGCTGATCGCGTGATGTCACAGTACCATCAAGGCCCTGCAGGAGTTGAATGACTCCCTCACGAAGGAGAAAGATAAATTATTGATGACAATGGTAGTGTCTATGATAAGATTTGTAGTCTTGAAGGTCAGATGATGGCACTAAAGATCGTTATAACAAATTTCAATAAGAAGATACAAGTCCTGCATACCGAGAGGCGTCAACTGAAGACGGAGAAAGCGCATTACATCCAGGAGGGAGAGACAAATAGGAATAAGCTTTGTGAGCTTAAAATAGTCCTTAGAAAAAACTAGGTAGCATTTGTCGAGAGAGGGGAAGATCGATATATACATTTTGAGAAGTAATTGGTACTTTCCTTTTGTGAATGTGGTATCTTTTGTGAAATTACTCAAATGTCTAGTATGTTTTGTGAAGCTGGTATTTTTTATTAGCTAAATATGACAGTGCTGGCGTGCAACTTTGTCCAACGCCAGCAGGTATTCAACATGATGTTGATGTCGTCTCCAATGCCACCACTAAATTCTAACATTGGTGCCATATTGGTGGCGTCGGGTGTCCATGCCAGCATGTCCCTTTTTGCCATGGCATAGCTAGACTTTTCCGCACTACTGTAAGCTTGGGGATGCAACATTACGCAACCCGTCTCTCTTCATCAACAAATATTGGTTAGAATATGTTGAGCCTAAGTTCTTATTCGTTCACATGATATGTGTTATTCTTCGAGTGACCTTCTTATTTTGATTAATGTTCTAAATAAATCTCATATCTGAAAAATATTTATTGAGAGAGACTCCTCACATAGCTACTTGATTGTTTGACTACTCATTGATCTTCACTTATATCTTTTGTGATTATTTTGATGTTACTCTTGTGCTTCACTTATATCCTAAGAGTAAATTGTGAATGAATGGAAAATCTGAAATCTGAAATCACCCATGTGCTTTATGCTTAGTAGAAGTTTCAAATTTGATTTAGGAATTAAAATCTATTAAAATTTGATAATAATTGTATTGGTCATACGAGCAATTTATTAATGATTAGTATAAGGAAGAGAAATTTCACATAAAAATATATTATCTTGGACATCTTTCATGATTGCCAATACCCATTAATTATTTTCAACCTTGATCGAATTAGTAGAAGTCGGAAAAGTAAGAAAACATAATGAGTTGTGTTTGGGTATATTTGCATAGAAATTATATTGTTATGGATCCTCCAACATGTGGTGTTTGTTTAGAACCATTTTCTAGTCAAAACTTCGTACTAAGTAGACATACTACTTGTGCATCCACAAGCCATGAGCCAAAATTCTTGCATGAGAGTCCACCATTCTCGGTGTCCGGGATCTGCGTCCAAGAACTTCTCCAATAATAGGGTTTGAAGACTGGGGGCTTAGCTTGCGACCTACAACACGATGACGAACACAACAAGATCGATGGCGAGCTCCTCTTCCTCACTGGAACTAACGAAGACACACGAGCTACCTAGGTTTGGGCCGTCGTGTGCATAAAATCTCACTCTTGCTTGTGATTTGGTTTCCTGGAAAGGAGGGAGGTTGAGACTCCGGTACACGAGTGTTGGGGGAGAGAATGGCTCTATCCCCTTACATGGACGTGGCCCTTCCCCCTTTTGTAGTGCCTTGGTCCTTTTCCCCGAAAATATCGTTGGGAAAGGGTTGCCACAGGGTGGCAATTCGAAGGGGGACAGGAGACAAACCTATCCTGACTAAAGGTGGTCATTTCCAAGTAAAGTGGTCTTCGTGACGCCTTCGTGGGCTCGGCGATCACCTCCATCCTTCAACGCCGATCCTCCTGATCTTCTATCACATAAATGGTAAGCCTTGGGAACTTGCTTTATAAAGGGCAACAGACGCTACCCTCCAATCACTAGAAAGGAAACTGTGCCTAGCTTTGCCTGTTGGTATAGCCCCCGTCATCTTCCTCCAAATAGATGTGTCATCCATGTGACAGTGATGAGGCTCCGCGACTGGCGTCGCACGCCAAGACTCACATGGCCACCCCGTGGGAAGAGCCTCACGAGGCGACCAGGCGCCTGGCGACCTCAGCAAGGCTTGGACCGACCACATGGGGCCTGAAGTGGCATGCCCTTCACAGGGAGCCCACACCCGGGTTGTCGGGGCAACGCAACCCAACTCGAGTCAGCTAAGCGTCATCCTCACGGCCATCATCGAATGGGTCGTGGTACCCTAGGTCCCACTAAGCCGACAGTAGCCCCCGAGCCCACGGTGTGCATGCTCTGCGAGTGAAGCATGAAACGGCATGGGCCGAAATGCCACAGGCCCCAATGGACTGCCAGGCCCAGAGGTGACGCAAGTTAGCCACGATGGGGCAGGGTGTTCTCCTCTCCCATGATGCCCCGGGAACCGTGTGCCCACCTAGAAAAAGGCAATGCGCACCGGGAGAAACCATCATTACTTGCCTTCCTCCACACTCCTCCCTTGCACACACTCCGTGCGCCACTCCCTCTTCGCCTTCCTCTCCACCTCCGAAGCCGTTCATCGCGATGGCGCCGAGGAGGAGCGCCGCTGCTGCCGCCGAAGCATAGATAGGGCCTGTGGTGCCCACATCTTCCCTCGGAATTGGCGGCAGCAAGCGCCCGAGGTCTGTTCCGATGCAGAGGCATTGGTCTGCCCTCGATGAGTAAGCTTGCTAGCATCCTTAGGCCATCTTTGTTTCCTACTGATGAAGGCAATGGGCTGAACTGCTGACCCACATAGGTCGCCCGTGCGCAAGAGACAGAGGGCTGCCACACCCATGACATCATCACCGGTGCGAGCCATCGGGAAAGCCATTGCTCTGAACGCCAGCTGTATCGTGGGGGCATGCGCTTAAGAGGCCCTCCGTAGGCCTATGGCAAGCCCCCAACCTGCGATCGGTGATGTTGCCCTAGCCAAGGGCAATGACTATGCAGAGGAGGAGACCTCGACGAGGGCCTCGTGGGTCTCCACCATAGGGGGTGGTGCCTTGGCCCCATGCGGGGCTTTCGGGAGCGCCCACGCCGCTCTCGACATGCTCGAGGCCGACCATTGGGCGGAGGGCGAACACCACAACAAGGCCGAAGCCCACGCCCGCCTAGTGGAGGAACATGCTTCCCTACACGAGCAACAACTCCATGCACACAAGGATGTTGTTGCCTCGCCCGAGCGGTAGTGCGCCGCCCGTGAGGGAGAATTGGCCCAATGGGAGGAGGCCATCGCCGGCAGAGGGACCGATGTGGCTCTCCTGGATCGAGAGGCTGCTCGGACCGCTTCTAAGCAGGAGGCAGATGATGACCCACAAGTATAGGGGATCTAACGTAGTCCTTTGGATAAGTAAGAGTGTCGAACCCAGTGAGGAGCAGGAGGAAATGATAAGTGGTTTCTAGTAAGGTATTCTCTGCAAGCACTAAAATTATCGGTAATAGATAGTTTTGTGATAAGATAATTCATAACGAGTAACAAGTAAAAAATGTAGCAAGGTGAAACAAGGTAGGACAATCCTTTTTGTAGCAAAGGACAGGCCTGTACAAACTCTTATATAAAGCAAAGCGCTCTCGAGGACACATGGGAATTTTTGTCAAGCTAGTTTTCATCATGCTCATTTGATTCGCGTTTGTTACTTTGATAATTTGGTGTTACCCGTACTTGGACAAACCTCCCACTTATTATTAACCCCCTCGCAAGCATCCGCAACTAGAAAAGAAGAATTAAGGTAAACCTGACCATAGCATGAAACATATGGATCCAAATCAGCCCCTTACGAAGCAACCCATAAACTAGGGTTTAAGCTTCTGTCACTCTAGCAACCCATCATCTACTTATTACTTCCCAATGCCTTCCCCTAGGCCCAAATAATGGTGAAGTGTTATGTAGTCGATGTTCACATATCACCACTAGAGGAAAGACAACATACATCTCATCAAAGTATCGAACGAATACCAAATTCACATGATTACTTATAACAAGACTTATCCCATGTCCTCAGGAACAAATGTAACTACTCACAAAACATGTTCATGTTCAATATTAGAGGACTGTTAATTATCATAAATGATCTGAACATATGATCTTCGACCAAGTAAATCAACTAGCATCAACTACAAGGAGTAATCAACACTACTAGCAACCCACATGTACCAATCTGAGGTGTTGAGACAAAGGTCGGATACAAGAGACGAACTAGGGTTTGGAGAGGAGATGGTGCTGGTGAATATGTTGACGGAGATTGACCCCCTCTCGATGAGAGGATCGTTGGTGATGACGATGGCTTCGAATTCCCCCTCCGGGAGGGAGGTTTCCCCGACAGAACAGCCCTGCCGGAGCTCTAGATTGGTTCTGCCAAAGTTCCTCCTTGAGACAGCGGCTCTTTGTCTCGAAAGGTCTCTATTGTTTTTTCCAGGTCAAAATGCTTCATATAGCAGAAGATGGGTGTCGGAGGAGCCACAGGGGCCCCATAAGCCTGCTAGGCGTGGCTAGGGGGTGGCCACGCCTAGCAGGCTTGTGGCCTGCAGGTGCCCCCCTCTGGTTGATTCTCGTGCCAGTATTTTTATTAAATCCTAAAATATTCTCCGTAAATTTTCAGGACTTTTGGAGTTGTGCAGAATAAGTATCTCAGATTTGCTCCTTTTCAAGTACAGAATTCCAACTGCCGGCATTCTCGCTCTTCATGTAAACCTTGTAAAATAAGAGAGAAAAGGCATAAGTATTGTACCATAACGTGTAATAACATCCCATAATGCAATAAATATCAATATAAAATCATGGTGCAAAATGGACGTATCAGCGGAGCACGAGTGCCTCCTGACCAAGGAAGGCTAGGTCCTTGCCGATGGTGTTGTCGCTAAGGAAGAGCGCACCGAGTCACACACCCATCTCGAGACGAGGGAGGCCGCAACCTACATGGAGGCTGAGGCGAGGGTTGCCAAGGAGCAGGAAGCCTCTATGGAGGAGTACCGCGACAAGCTGGAGGTGCAGGAGACCTGCTTCCAGCACAAGTGATACGTCTCCAACGTATCTATAATTTTTAATTGTTCCCTGCTATTATATTATATGTTTTGGATGTTTTATATGCATTAATATGCTATTTTATATTATTTTTGGGACTAACCTATTAATCTAGAGCCTAGTGCCAGTTTCTGTTTTTTCCTTGTTTTTGAGATTTATAGATAAGGAATATTAAACGGAGTCCAAACGGAATAAAACCTTCGGAAGGAATTTTTTTGGAACAAAAGGAAACTACGAGACTTGAGTACCAAGGCAGAGGAGGCACCATGGGGCCACAAGCCCTAGGGCCACGCCCAGGGGGGTAGGGCACGCCGGTCAGGCTTGTGGGCCCACGGCAGCTCCCCTAACCCTAATCCTCAACTTATAGATTCCCAAATATTCCATCATTATGAGAACAAACCATGAAAACACTTTTCTGCCGCCAGAAGCCTCTGTTCCCGAGAGATCCAATCTTGGAGCCTTTTCCGGTAATCTATCGAAGGGGGATTCGATCACGGAGGGCATCTACATCAACTCCATTGCCCCTCCGATGATGCGTGAGTAGTTCACCACAGACCTACGGGTCCATAGCTAGTAGCTAGATGGCTTCTTCTCTCTCTTTTCTCTTCAATACCATGTTCTTCATGATCTTCATGGATATCTATCCGATGTAATACTCTTTTGCGGTGTGTTTGTCGAGATCCAATGAATTGTGGGTTTATGTTCAGATTATCCATGAATATTATTTGAGTCTTTTCGGAATTCTTATATGCATTATTTCATATCTTTGCAAGTCTCTTCGAGTTAATGGTTTGGTTTGGCTAACTAGATTGGTAATTCTTGCAATGGGAGAAGTGCTTAGTTTTGGGTTCAATCTTGCACTATCCTCACCAAGTGAGAAAGTAGGGGTAGCGAGGCACGTATTGTATTGTTGCCATCAAGGATAAAAAGATGCGGTTTTCATCATATTGCTTGAGTTTATCCCTCTACGTCATGTCATCTTACCTAATGCGTTACTCTATTCTTCATGAACTTAATACTCTAGATGCAGGCAAGAGTCGGTTGATGTGTGGAGTAATAGTAGTAGATGTAGAATCATTTCTTTCTACTTGACACGGACGTGATGCCTATATGCATAATCATTGCCTTGGATATCTTCATAATTATTCGCGTTTCTATCAATTGCTCGACAGTAATTTGTTCACCCACCGTAATACTTGCCATCATGAGAGAAGCCATTTAGTGAAACCTATGGCCCCCGGGTCTATTTTCCATATTATACTTTCAGATCTAAAACCAAAAATACCAAATATACTTGCTGCATTATTTTTAATTTTAGTTTTACTTTCCGTCCAAGCATCCTATTATATCTATCTCTATTAGATCTCATCCTTGCAGGTAACCGTGAAGGGATTGACAACCCCTTTATAGAGTTGGGTGCAAGAGTTTGATTCTTTGTGTAGGTATATCTATTGGGCACTCGCTTGTATCTCCTGCTGGATTGATACCTTGGTTCTCAAAAACTAAGGAAATACTTATCTACTTTGCTGCATCAAACCGTTCCTCTTTACGGGAAACCAATGCATGCTCGAGAAGTAGCAAGATGGATTTCTGGCGCCGTTGCCAGGGAGATACATAGCAAGTCAAGATAAGAACTCTCTCTTCAACTTGCCAATTTCTGGCGCCGTTGCCGGGGAGATCTACATCAAGCCTACCAAGTACCCATCACAAACTCATCTCTTGCATTTACATTATTTTCCATTTGCCTCTCATTTTCCTCTCCCCCACTTCTAAAACAAATTTCCAAAAACATTTGCCTTTTTATTCGCCGTCTCTTTCTCATTTGTCTTTTTCTTGTCAGATCTTCTGTTTGCTCGTGTTGCCATGTGCCTTCTATTTGCTTGGATCTTCGCTTGCTATAACTCTATTGATATGGATCCTCATCCACTTTCTAATCTTTTCAAAAGACCAAATTATGATGAACCAATTGCTAGTGAGTTGAGTGCACTTGATTATCTCCATGAAGTTTTGTTTGAAAATCATGAATCTGAAAATCTTGATGAAGTGTGGAAACAAGAAATTTGAAAGGAGATTCATGATAGTTCCTTGAATGAAAAGCATGATTGCCATGTTGTTAGTATGAATTAACTGAATATCCATGATGCTAATGATATGCAAAACCACAAGCTTGGGGATGCTATGCTTGATGAAGATGATATGTTTTGTTCCCCAAGTTTTGGTGATTACACATATGCTATAATTGATCATGAAAAGAATGCTTTTTGCGATAGTTATATTGTGAGATTCCTTCATGATGTTACTGAAAATTACTATGAGAGAGGAACATATGCTTTTACATATTGCAATAATATCAAGTTTCCTCTCTATGTGTTCAAAGTTTGGAAGTTATGCTTGTTTTCCCTTCCTATGGTAGTTGATTTTTGTTCGCATAATTTGTTTGCTCAAAAAATCCCTATGCATAGGAAGTGGGTTAGACTTAAATATACTTGCCATGTGATTCATGATCTTCCTATTGTTTCAAATAGTAATTATGTGCCCATAGATTTCATTGTTCTTGATATAGAATGCAATCCTACATGTCCTATTATTCTTGGTAGACCTTTCCTTAAAACGATAGGTGCAATTATTGACATGAAAGAAGGAAATATTAGATTCCAATATCCATTAAGGAAAGGCATGGAACACTTTCCTAGAAATAAAATAAGATTGCCTTATGCATCTATTATGAAATCTACTTATGGATTGCATACCAAAGATGACAATTCCTAGATCTATTGCGTTTTGCCTAGCTACGGGCGTTAACAATAGCGCTTGTTGGGAGGCAACCCAATTTTATTTTGCTTTATGATTTTTGATTCTGTTTTGGTGTGTTTGGCAAATTATTAATTCTGTAGTAATTGTGTTTTTGTGTTTTAATTTGTGTTTGAGCCAAATAAAACCTTTGGGGTGATCTATGGTAGTTGTTGATTTGACTTGCTGAAAAACAGAAAATTTTGCACTAAGTCCAGGAATTTGATGAATTTTTAAGAGCGTCTAATTGATCTGAAATTTTAACAAAATATTTATATACAAATTTCCCTGATTTTCCAAAATTTTCAGAATTTTTAGGGTTCTATAAGTATTCGAAGTTTACGGATTTCTACAGACTGTTCTGTTTTTGACAGATTCTGTTTTCTTTGTGTTGTTTGCTTATGTTTATGTATCTATGGGTTGTATCGGGGGCTATGAGTCATGGAAAAGTTAAAATACATTAGGTATTATAAAAATACAACTAAATAATGAGTTCAAAACAGTACCTAAAGTGGTGAATTATTTTTCTTATACTAACAGATCTCATGAGTTTTCTGTTGAGTTTTGTGTTGTGAAGTTTTCATGTTTTGGGTGAAGATTTGATGGACTATGGAATAAAGAGTGGAAAGAGCCTAAGCTTGGGGATACCCAAGGCACCCCAAGTCATATTCAAGGATACCAAAAAGCCTAATCTTGGGGATGCCCCGGAAGGCATCACCTCTTTCGTCTTCAATCCATAGGTAAATTTACTCGAGGCTATATTTTTATTCACCACATGATATGTGTTTTGCTTGGAGCATCTTGTATGATATGAGTCTTTGTTTTTTAGTTTTCCACAATCATCCTTGATGCACACATCTTTTGATAGAGACGCACTAAATAATGAATTTATTAGAATACTCTATGTGCTTCACTTATATCTTTTGAGCTAGGCAATGTTGCTCTAGTGCTTCACTCATATCTTTATAGAGCATGGTGGTGTTATATTTTATAGAAATTATTGAACTCATGTTCCTAATTTATATTATTTTGAGAGTTTCTTAAAACAGCATGGTAAGTTTTTTAGGTTATGAATTTAGTCCTAATATAATGGGCATCCAAGAGGGATATAATAAAAACTTTCATATTAATTGCATTAAAAACTATGCGAAGGTTGATTCCTTGCATATAGTTTTGAGATAATAGAGATGGTAATATGAGAGTCATGCTAGTGAGTAGTTTTGAATTTGAAGATATACTTGTGTTAAAGCTTGTGATTCCCGTAGCATGCATGTATGGTGAACCGTTATGTAACGAAGTCGGAGCATGATTTGTTTAATGATTGTCGACCTTTGTATGAGGGTCGGGAGCGCGCGATGGTTAACTCCTACCAACATCTCCCCCAGGAGCATGCGTCTCATGCTTTGTTTGATAACTAATAGACTTTTGAAATAAGTATGCGAGTTCTTTATGACTAATGTTGAGTCCATGGATTATAAGCACTTTCACCCTTCCATCTTTGCTAGCCTCTCTAGTACCGCACAACTTTCGTCGGTACATCAAGCCTTACTTCCTCAAAACATCCACCATATATTCCTCAAAACAGCCACCATACCTACATATTATGGCATTTCCACAGCCATTCCGAGATATATTGCCATGCAAATTCCACCATGTAGTTTTTTCTGACTTGCATCATCACTTCATATTGCATATAGAGTCATATTTTGTCATAGGAATCGAGTTGTAATTTTTCTTTTTTGAGTTATAAGTAAACAAAAGTGTGATGATTTTTCATTAACATAGCATTCTACCGTGAGAGAAAAGGATGATGGAGGCTATGACTCCCTCACAAGTTGGGATGAGTATCCGGACTTTACAAACAAATAAAAGAGGCCAGTGAAGCCCAAACAAGAAAATAAAAGAGGCCAAAGAAGCCCACCAAAATAAAAAGAAAAAAGAAAAAAAGAAAAAAGAAAAAATGAGAGAAAGAGAGAAGGGACAATTGTTACTACCTTTTTCCACATTTGTGCTTCAAAGTAGCACCGTGATCTTCATGATAAAGAGTCTCCTATTTTGTCACTTTCATATAACTAGTGGATATTCATTTTGCAGGGCCACTTAGTTTTCTTTTTGAGCTTGCATACACTTGTAGCTCTAAGTGCATTTGTTGCATGGCAATCCCTAATCACTCACATTGATAGCTATTGATTTGCATCTCCATAGCCCGTTGACACGCCTAGTTGATATGAGACTATCTTCTCCGTTTTCCCTTGCACCTCCTCCATATTCTGATCCACCTATAATGCTATATCCATGGCTCACGCTCATGTATTGCGTGAGAGTTGAAAAGGTTTGAGAACACCAAAAGTGTGAAACAATTGCTTTACTTGTTCATCGGGGTTGTGCATAATTTAGATACTTTGTGCGGGGAAGATGGAGCATAGCCAGACCATATGATTTTGTAGGGATAACTTTCTAAGACCATGTTATTTCGAAAGGACATGACTACCTTGTTGGTGTGCTCGAAGTATTACTATTTTTATGTCAATATTAGACTATTGTTTTGAATCTTACGGATCTGAATATTCATGCCACAATAAAGAATATTACATGGATAAATATGATAGGTAGCATTTCACATCAAAAATTCTGTTTTTTTATCATTTACCTACTCAAGGACGAGCAGGAATTAAGCTTGGGATGCTGATACGTCTCCAACATATCTATAATTTTTTATTGTTCCATGCTGTTATATTATCTGTTTTGGATGTTTTATATGCATTAATATGCTATTTTATATTATTTTTGGGACTAACCTATTAATCTAGAGCCTAGTGCCAGTTTCTGTTTTTTCCTTGTTTTTGAGATTTGCAGATAAGGAATATTAAACGGAGTCCAAACGGAATAAAACCTTCGGAAGGAATTTTTCTGGAACAAAAGGAAACTACGAGACTTGAGAACCAAGGCAGAGGAGCCACCGTAGGGCCACAAGCCCTAGGGCCACGCCCAGGGGGGTAGGGCACGCCGGGCAGGCTTGTGGGCCCACGGCAGCTCCCCTAACCCTTTTCTGCCGCGAGAAGCCTCCGTTCCCGAGAGATCCAATCTTGGAGCCTTTTCCGGTAATCTGTCGGAGGGGGATTCGATCACGAAGGGCATCTACATCAACTCCATTGCCCTTCCGATGATGCGTGAGTAGTTCACCATAGACCTACGGGTCCATAGCTAGTAGCTATATGGCTTCTTCTCTCTCTTTGCTTCTCAATACCATGTTCTTCATGATCTTCATGGAGATCAATCCGATGTAATACTCTTTTGCAGTGTGTTTGTCGAGATCCGATGAATTGTGGGTTTATCTTCAGATTATCCATGAATATTATTTCAGCCTTTTCTGAATTATTATATGCACGATTTCATATCTTTGCAAGTCTCTTTGAGTTATTGGTTTGGTTTGGCCAACTAGATTGGTAATTCTTGCAATGGGAGAAGTGCTTAGTTTTGGGTTCAATCTTGCGGTGTCATCACCCAGTGACAAAGTAGGGGTAGCGAGGCACGTATTGTATTGTTGCCATCAAGGATAAAAAGATGGGGTTTTCATCATATTGCTTGAGTTTATCCCTCTACATCATGTCATCTTACCTAATGCGTTACTCTATTCTTCATGAACTTAATACTTTAAATGCGGGCAAGAGTCGGTCGATGTGTTGAGTAATAGTAGTAGATGCAGAATCGTTTCGGTCTACTTGACACGGACGTGATGCCTATATGCATAATCATAGCCTTGGATATCTTCATAATTATTTTCTTTTCTATCAATTGCTCGATAGTAATTTGTTCACCCACCGTAATACTTGCCATCATGAGAGAAGCCATCTAGTGAAACCTATGGCCCCCGGGTCTATTGTCCATATTATACTTTCAGATCTAAAACCAAAAATACTTGCTGCATTATTTTTACTTTTAGTTTTACTTTCCGTTCAAGCATCCTATTATATCTATCTCTATTAGATCTATTAGTCCATCCAGTGCCCCTTAGTGATTTTGGTATATTGAAGACTTATAGGTTAAGGAACTAATGCGTTTATGAGTGTACACATGCTCTATAAGTCAATGAAGAGTTTGATATATCCGGAGATTACCGACTCCTAAAAATGTATGTCTTCAACTGAAGACTTTGGAGAAGACTTTGGTGAAGACTTTATTGAAGACTTTGGAATTCCCTGAGGACTTTAAAAATGAAGAAGTTGGTCTGACCTTGAAGATATGAATGACGACTATGAAGCGTGAAGACTTTTGTTTTCGTAGATTCATTTCATTTCTTTGAGTCATAGGAAACACCATACTGTTAAAGGGGGCCAAGGTAATACTAAGGAAAATTTCCAACTGATGCTCAACTCCAAAATCATCAACCCATGTAATCCTTCAAGTGAAGCCTTTGGAAATCTCTTACGGTTCAGTCAAGTTCTTAAGTGACAGAGACGAAGTTCTTCTGGTCTCTGAGGAAATTGATCCGACTGAGGAGTTAGGATTTTGCGAGTGTGAATTACCTACAAGTGAGGAACATGATATGTTTAACGACTTTCATAGTTCGAAATTCGGATCGTTGATGTGCTTAGCGCCAGCTGTCCCCAATCATAACATCCACATAACAGTCATATCATTGGGGGAATTTATGTCTTATCATGTCAGGTTGCACCCTGGCTATAAATAGCCACCCCCACAACCACTAGATGGTTCGCTGCTCCGAGAGAGAACTAACACTTGTCATTTGAAGAGCAACCCATCCTTCGAGCACTTTGAGAGAAAATTATCAGTGAGGAAAAACCCACAACCAAACCACCAAACCCAAAGTGATTGAGCATCACTGAAGAATTTCCTGTGTGGAACCGATGCTTGTTACCTTTGAGGACTGTGCATGCTCCAGACGGTTAGGCGTCATGGTCTGGTGCATCTTGCAGTCAATTGGGGATCATGAAGTGACCTTGGTCTAGAGCATCCAGCAGTAAATTGTGGATCGCCGGGTGACCAATTTGTGAGGGTTTTGGAAGTCTACCCTGAAGACTTACCACGAGTGTTGGGCGAGGACTGTGTAACCTTAGCTCAAGGAGAATACGGTAAGGACTGTGTGTCCTAGGACTTTGTGTCCTCTGGTTAAAATACCAACCCCCTCCAAACCAGACGTACGACTGTCACAGCAGTTGGAACTAGGTCATCAAACCATTGCCTTCATCAAGCTACCTAGTTCTATTTCCTCAACCCCTCTATTCCTCATATACTTGTTTATGAAATTGATTGTTACTGTTAGAAGAATTTGACTGAAGACTTTCACAAATTCCTCACCTCAAATTCTCGAAGTTACCTTGTTCATCACCGCTTATCCTTTGTCATGCTACTTACTATTTGTGCATGTTTCATTTCATCATGATGATTATGCTGTTACTATGTTCCTCATGCACTTGAGTACTTATTCCGCTGCTAGTTATTCATCACATTTCAAATTCCTCAAAGTTGAAATTCCTCAAGTTGCTTTGGATGAAGAAAACCCTCAAGGACTACGACATCAAGTTGAAGAATGTGCCTCTCTACTACGACAACGAGAGTGCCATCAAGATTGCTAACAACCCAATTCAGCATTCCAAGACCAAGAACATCTAGATTCGTCATCACTTTCTTCAAGATCATGTACTCAAGGGTGACATCTCCATCAACCACATTCCCACTGAAGAACAACTGGTCGATATCTTCACAAATCCCTTGGATGAAAAGATATTTTGCAAGTTGTGGTGTGAGCTAAATATCCTAGAATCATCGAATGTTCTTTGAAAAAGGACACACATCCTAACACTTATGCAAAATTGATGACTTAGATGTGCAACACACGAAGTAAAGTTTTTATTTAATCAATGAAGAATAACTCTCTGAGTGTGAATAAATTAGTGAACAGTTTGATTCTTAGAACCCTACGAAAATTGTACGCGGTGTCTGAAATCATCATTCTTATACGGTGGGTCACGCCTCCAACCACAGTTGAAATTCTTCAAAATTGAGTTTTTCGTCATTCTACAAATTCTTCAAATTTTCAAATTCCTCAAGTTTGCAAAGTCCTCAACTTTTCAAATTCTTCAAACTATGAAACTCATGTTCTTCATTGATTATATACTTATATATTTGAGTTTTCAATGTCCTCAACAGCATTCACTTATTACTAATTCTTCAAGTTGATTTTCATCTAAGTGAATGTGATCGGACCCTTTACCCTCTATGCTAAACTCAACCCAATCTGTTCACAAATTCTTCATATATGTTCTACTTTGAAACTCGTTCAAAGTCTTCACTATGTCCTTGACAGCTGAAGAATTTGCGAACGGAAACCTTAAAATTTTCACTATCAACTTTTTTGGCGGTTCCCGCTCAAACGGTTCCGATTCCCACGACTAGATAACCCACGATCCCGCACTATCGCCACCTCTTAGTGCGTGGGTGACACCTATCGCATGGAGAGCAAGGGTCAGGGGCAATCCTGTCCAAAATCTTCGGACGGATTGGTTTTCACTTCCACTATATATACCCCTCCCCTTTTACTGTGATCGGTTACTCACTTCCTCTCTCTCTCCCGAGTTCCGACCTAGCGCCACCGCTAAAATCATCGACGCTGGTGTGGAAGAGCTTCACTGCCTCGACCTCGTCGTCGTCGTACTTGCATCAGCCGCGGAAGTCTTCACCCCGCTGCCGCTGTAGCTGTCTACCTCTGTCGAGCTAGGGCATGGGAGATCTGGACTGACAAACTTCCTCAATCTCATCTTATAGTTCGTCGCGTTCTTCATCAGGGTAAATAAAATTTATTTTTACTGCCCTTATTTGATCTTCAAGTTTTCCTAAATCTTTATAAAGGTGTTTATTCCTCAAGAATCTCATTCTAAAGCACCTTACATGTACATTTACTTGATGACTTTCTCTAAGTTATGATTTTCTTCAAGATTCCTCAATTGTGTGAATCCTCAAATTTGCACAACTATGGAACCTAAGACAAAGAACACTTAGTGAAATTCCTCAAGACATCAATGGTCAAATTCCTGACGCCTATTTTTATTAAAAAAATCTGAGAACGCATATGACCTCTTCAAATTCCTCGCACCTATACTCTGTTCACTGGTACAAACATGTCCGCTGATGAATCACTACGTTCTCATCAACTTAACTCATTTGGAGCGTTTCTTGAGGAAAAACTATGCACTTCTTCAGAGTCCTCAAGAGTTCAAAATCCCCAGCTGAAGAAAATGGCTAATGGGATGAAGCCATAGAAAGGTGGAAAGAAGGCTGAACAGAATACTGCCTTTGAGATTCCAGACAATCTATATGTTGGTTACTGTACGCCAGATGAATCCAAATATGGCAAAGGGACAAAAGAACAAAGAAAAATCAGGATTCCGAGAATTGAACGGAGGTGGGTGAGGGAATGGAAGGAGTATCGATATGTTACTCCCAAGTACATGAAGAAATTCGCCCTCAAACCATCTTCCGTTAGGGCTCCTCCTGCTGATGATCAAGTGGTTGATCCGACCAGTGTTGCTCGCGGTGAAGACTTTCCCGCAGAGTGGGCAAAGCATCAACTCAAACTGCAGAGAACTGTCGAAGCTGTTGTGAAGAAATTCAAAGAAGACTCTGCTGTTGCTGCTGCTGTCACTGCCGGAGCCTCTGCAAGTGCTCCGAAGAAATCTATGATGAAGAAATCAGCTGTGAAGCCAAATTCTTCATCTTCAAAGTCATCACAGCAGATTCCTCAAGCTCAAAGGCCTCAGCTCTCAAAGGCCTCAGCTACTGGTATAGTTGCTACCCAGTCCTCGGCTGCTGCTGCAAAGTCATCAACCCATGTGCACCTTGCTTCAAGCCAACGGACTGAAGGATTTTCAATTGCTTCAGGGGCATCAACAAGTTCTTCAGCTCAAACTCACTCCTCAAGCGGTCCTTCCCTGAGGAAAAAGAAAGCAACTGCTGGACGAGGCAGTCCACTATGTCCTCAAACCAAGAAGGTGGCTTTCACAATACCTTCAGAATCCTTAGATGAAGCCGATGATGAGGAACTGGAAGCCATCATCAGAAACAAGCAACAACGAGTGGCTGAAGCAAAGGGATCTAAAATTCCTCTGTTGCTTGATCCTAAACAAGTGATCAACTTCATTGATATCTGGCACAAGGATCCCAAGACACCCATTGATGACTTGAAACTGCCTCCTGGTCCTGATCATGTCCTCACAACTTTCATTGCTTAGGAAAAATGGAAATATGAGAAGGCAAGACAAACCAAGAAGGCTCAGTACATGAAAGAGCATTTCTTGAAGAAGAATGTTCTAAATTTGTCTCCTGAAGAACTTGTGAGGGTGAGGTCTAAAATCGAAAGCCTCAGTGAGGAATTCAATTCATACTATGCTGATTGGCAAGGTGCCAAAGTTCGCTTTGTCAACATTGCTGACAAAGTCATCACTGACCACAACTCAAGAGTTGCATCTCGCTCCCAGCAACAAACTCCTCAGGCTGAAGAAACTGCTCAGCCTACTGAGGACACTGCCAGCGGTGTTGAAGAAAGTCCGACCGCTGAAGAACCTGCCAGGGCACCCTCCACTGGTGCGCCTGATGAAACTAAATCCTCAAGGATGAGGGCATCAGTCTTGGCTGAAGATATTGTACCACCCTCACCTTCTACCGAATCAGACAAATCATCAAAGGTGAAGACAATCAAACTTCCTTCTGCATCAGAAATGAAGAAAACAAAGGCTGCTGAGAAGTTGGCTCTAAAAAGAAAAGCTTCAACTTCAGAATCCTCAGCATTGAAGAAGTTGAAGACTCTACCAAAGTCCTCAACTGAACCATTTGATGCCACTCCACTCTCCTCAGCACCCGCTTATGAAATCATCCCATTTGGTGTTGACTATGTCATCTCAGATGAAGAAACTGAAGAAGATCATTCTCCTGCTTCGATAGAGAAGATTGATGAAGACATTGAAGTTGAAGGAAATTCTTCAACTCCTCAGGTATCATCGCCCCAGCCTCAGTTCACTGCTGAAGAGGCCGGGATTGAAGAAATTGATGAGGATGTAGACATTGGAAATACAACTCCCCTCATCAATGATGAATATTGGGAAAGCGTTCACCCAGATTCACCAATGACTACTCCTCTGTCACAGATTCCTCAGTCCCCAGCCCAGACTGAAGAAATTCAAGAAGGATCTGATGACTTGACCACCAAAGTCATTGAAGATATTCCAGCTGCATCAGCTGATGACTTTGCTGCTCCAACTGCTACCGAGGAACCTGCACCGCAAATTCCTCAGAGTGAAGAAATTCCTCCCATGCCAAAGGAGATCAAGGGCCGCTTAAAGACAAATCTTCAACCGAAGCCCAGAATGTCGTTCAAAGGCTCATCGGGCCCCAAATTCCTCAAAAGCAATTTCTTCAATGAGCGCATGTTCTTCACTAGACCCAATCTGTATGACTCAGCAAGGGCCAGACAAAGCAGATTCTGGACTGCCACTCAAATGAACTACTATGCATCAGTCTTGTTAGAAAAGAAGAAAGTCTTCGAGCACCATCAAATTCCTCATGCTGGCATGGAAACACTTCCATCATTCACACCAGTTCTCCAAGTTCTTCACGATGCAAGCATTCTTCCCTTCTACATAGACATCTGCGACTAGAATGAAGAACTCATTCTTTAGTTCTATGCTTCTCTGCACATCAGTGGAAATGCTTCTGACATCAATTCCTGGGTTTTGGACTGGATGACAGGATCAACACATCTCACTGCTCAAGCATCTGAATTACTTCGATCTGTCCCAGTGCCAATTCCTTCAGAAGGAGCTCGTCGGTTGTTTGATGAACCTGCTCTTCCAAACCAACTGATGCAAGTGCTGATGAAGCCATTGGCTCCTGGAAAGCCTCAATGGAAAACCTTCCTTGTGAAGGATTTTCTATATGTGCCAAGGACAGTCTACCGCATTCTCACGAACACTCTATGTCCTTAGAAGGGCCACAATTCTAAAGAAGAGGAAGTGGAGGGAGTCATGAACATCATGTTGTTCAACATCATTCATGGGATTCCCATCAACTTCCACGATTTCTTCATGAGGACATTGGCTAATGCTGCTCTAGCCCCATTTGAACAGAAGCCTTATGCACCTTGGATCATGAAATTCATCAGGGCAAAGTCCTTAGTTCCCTTCAAGGCGGACTTTCAGAATCATTTTGGTTTCCTGCCTCCGATCCAAGTCATCAAGAGCACGATTGACTCTGTGGAAGGAAAAGGCAAGGTTGTCATTGATGAAGGCACTCGTCCATTGGATGGACAGTTTCGCAAAGCTACATCCTTCTCCACCAATGATGACACTGCAACCCAGGACTCAAAAGCAAAGGCCTCAGCTCAAAAACCTCAAGAGTCTGCCCTAGGTGTGATGACTGATCGTGAGCTTCTAATAAGTCCTCGTCATAAGGTCGATCGCAATCACAAGTGAGTGAAGCGTCAACTTGGTTACATTGTGCAAAACATGACTGTGACGTAGAACTCTGTGAAGAGGAATCACTACTATGCGCATGAAAACCTCAACCGCACTTGGGCCATATTGTCTCACCTCAAGACTCCTGAAGAACTGAAGGAGCTGGATCTTGAGGAAAATCTTGACTGGGCTCATCAACCAAACAAGAAATTCAAGAAAGTCCAAGTTCCTCTGATGGTCACAAGTTCATATTCTTCATCACGTGAGACGGATGAAGCTGACAACATTGACGACACTGCGGCAGGCCCTGCATCGACAAACGACACCGACAATGCTGGCACTCCATCCTCACTAACACGATGAAATTCTTCAAGGGGCGTTAGTCCTCATTTTTTTCGTCCCTTTTTGTCTTCGATGAAAAAGGGGAGAACATTTGAGTTAGTCTTCAAGCGGGTCACTATAAATGGGCTTATTTTTGTTTAAGTTACAACTCTCGCTCTTCTGAAGCTTTTGTTGATTGAGTTGTAAACTTAAGTCCGATGGTGGTCTGACACTTTTGAACTATTTCCTCGCATGTTTATTTCCTCAAGTACCTTAATGCACACATGCTGAATTTCGTGAGACACCATCTTCATCATGCATTTCAAATTCTTCATATCATATGATCAATGTGTGTATGAATTACAAAATATAGGGGGAGTTCTCCATGTTTTTAACCTACTATGTGCATTTTTAGTCCAAAGCAAATTCCTCAAATATGCACATCCTCAGGGGGAGTTCTTCTATATCTTGCAATCAAATTCCTCAAACTCGGTAATTACAATTCATATTATTATCCCCGTTGAAAACTTAACCTATTTGTCATCAATCACCAAAAAGGGGGGGATAGTTAGTGCATCTAGTGCCCCTTTGTGATTTTGGTGTATTGAAGACTTATAGGTTAAGGAACTAATGCGTTTGTGAGTGTACATAGGCTCTATAAGTCGATGAGGAGTTTGATATATCCAGAGATTACCGACCCCTAAAAATGTATGTCTTCAACTGAAGACTTTGGTGAAGACTTTGCTGAAGACTTTGGAATTCCCTGAATACTTTTAAAATGAAGAAGTCGGTGTGACCTTGAAGATATGAATGAGGGCTATGAAGCGTGAAGATTTTTGTTTTCGTAGTTTCATTTCCTTTCTTTGAGTCATAGGAAACACCGTACTGTTAAAGGGGGCCGAGGTAATACTAAGGAAAATTTCCAACTGGTGCTCAACTCCAAAATCCTCAAACTATACAATCCTTCGATTAAAGCCTTTGTAAATCTCTTACGGTTCAGGCAAGTTCTTCAATGACGGAGACAAAGCTCTTCTGGTCTATGAGGAAATTGATCTGACTGGCAGTTAGGATTTCGCCAGTGCGAATTGCCTACAAGTGAGGAACATGATATGTGTGAGGACTTTCATAGTTCGAAATTCCGACCGTTGTTGTGCTTAGCGCGAGTTGTCCCCAATCATAACATCCACATAATGGTCATATCATTGGGGGCATTTATGTCTTATCATGTTAGGTTGCTCCCTGGCTATAAATAACCACCCCACAACCACTAGATGGTTGGCTGCTCTGAGAGAGAACTGACACTTGTCATTTGAAGAGCAACTAATCCTCCGAGGACTTTAAGAGAAAATCATTAGTGAGGAAAAACCCACAACCAAACCACCAAACCCAAAGTGATTGAGCACAACTGAAGAAATTCCTATGTGGAACCGATGCTTGTTACCTTTGAGGACTATGAATCCTCCAGACGGTTAGGCGTCATGGTCTGGTGCATCTTGCAGTCAATTGGGGTTCACGAAGTGACCTTGGTCTAGAGCATCCAGCAGTAAATTGTGGATCACTGGGTGACCAGTTTGTGAGGGTTTTGGAAGTCTACCCTGAAGAGTTACCACTAGTGTTGGGCGAGGATTGTGTGACCTTAGCTCAAGGAGAATACGGTAAGGACAGTGTGTCCTGGGACTATGTGTCCTCGGGTTTAAATACCAGGCCGCTCCAAACCAGACGTACGACTATCACAACAGTTGGAACTGGGTCATCAAACCATTGTCTTCATCAAGCTACCTAGTTTTATTTCATCAAACCCTGTATTCCTCATATACTTGATGAAATTAATTCTTACCGTTTGAAGAATTTGACTAAAGACTTTCACAAATTCCTCACCTCAAATTCTTCAAGTTACCTTGTTCATCACCCCTTATCCTGTGTCATGCTACTTACTATTTGTGCATGTTTCATTTCATCATGATGACTATGTTGTTACTATGTTCCTCATGCACTTGAGTACTTATTCTGCTGCTAGTTATTCATCACATTTCAAATTCCTCAAAGTTGAAATTCCTCAAGTGATGAATTTGTAAAAATCACCTATTCACCCCCCTCTAGTCGATATAACGCACTTTCAAGATCTCATCCTTGCAAGTAACCGTGAAGGGATTGACAACCGTTGTATATCATTGGGTGCAAGAGTTTGATTCTTTGTGTAGGTACATCTATTGGGGACTCGCTTGTGTCTCCTACTGGATTGATACATTGGTTCTGAAAAACTGAGGGAAATACTTATCTACATTATTGCATCTAACCGTTCCTCTTCGCAGGAAACCAACGCATGCTCGAGAAGGAGGTCAACAAGATCAAGGGCCAGCTCTAGGACGCCAAGAGAAACCTTTAGGCCACCCTTGATAGCAAGGCGGACGTGGAGGTGGAGCTGGCATCGCTCCAGGAACAGGTTGGCGAGGCCGCCAATGCCGTGTAGAGGGCCTAGGACGACGAGGCGCGGACAAGGACTATGTAAGCGCAGCGTGCCAAGCTGTATTTGGGCCTCACCATGTACATTGGCGATGCGCTTACCTGCTTCATCGAGGACATCCCGATGTTGCCCCGTTGGAACTCCGACGATGAATACCTAGAATTATTTGCCAAGGTGGTGGAGGTGATGGATACGAGAGTCTCCAAGGTGGACGAGGCCATCGAGGGCGGCGCTCGTGACCTCTTGGACTATGCGGTAACACGTGCCTTCTCCAACCTTCAACAACAAGACCCCACCTTCAAATTCTCCTCGTGGTGGAGGTGGTGCCTATGGAGCTCCATGGCCCGCTTAGGGACGAGGTGCTTAAGCATGTGGTCGCCATGATCGAGCAGTTCATGCCGATTGAGCCCTCCGAACAGGGTGGCAACCTTGGAGGCGATCTCACGAGCGGCGGCAACGAGGGCGACGTCTCCTTCGCCTGAGTTGTTATCTTCCGTTTCCTATTGCACTATGAATCACCCGGTACCGTGGGGGCGTAAAAGACATTTGTGGCACTTTTGTTTTAATTACTTGATATTTGATGTGTTTAATGTACTTTTGCTCTCCCTCCGAGGCTTCCTTTTTCTTTTTTATGTTGACTTTGACTCCTAAGTCGCTGGAACCTAGCCCCCGAGGTGGGCTACACCATCGCTGGTATGCCTGAAGTAAGGAATCAAGAAGGCCAGAGGGTGTAGGGCTCTTGGGGCTAGTAGGAGACATAGAGGCACGATGCTCAAGGTCCCCCCATGATGCCCGAACGATTTGTGCCAAGGAAATTGGGATGCCTCGTGAGGGAGTGAGGGGAAGAAAGCCCTAGGGGCATGCTTATACTTAGCTCTTTTAGGGTGTGCGGCTTGGAGAGGGCCCTCTGAGGGGAGCGACTCCTGCAGCGCGGTCCGTCGCGAGGCCTCCTACCCGCGGGACGCTGATCATGAGGCCTCCAAGGTCCTGTATCAGGAAAAGAAACTGCCAATTGATGTTGTGGGGTGCGTTCACTGGGTCTTTGATGGGTGTTATGCGAGTAGACGAGGGCATCAAGGACCTGGTGAGGTGACGTACATGGGAGCATGCCAGCGAGCCAGAGCTCAATCACGTGGGTTTAGTAGCCCTGCAAGGACTGACCCGAGCACAAACACTATGCCTAGACCCCACTCGCGTAACAGGAATGGGGGAGATCACGAGTGCGCGCTCCTCCTGAGACATGCCGGTTGCGGGGACACAAGGGATCTTGGTGAAAATAAGTTGTACTGATACATGAAGCAAGTTCATTACGTACCAGAAAGATACATGCCGCCGTGTTCAACACAGGATTGGCGCGAGGTTTATGCAACTGGAAATCGCCCTCGAAGGATGACAGAAATGTTGCTGTGACCGACACGGATCAGCCTGAGGTTGATGCAATTAAAAAGCGCCCTCATTGTCAACAAGTCCTCCATGTCTAAGCATGGGGTATCTGCCAACGCTGAGCATGTGGCTTCAACGAGAGTGGGAAGGGGCTCTCAAATGTCGTGGGCAGCATGGGAAAAGAGAGCCCCAAAGCATGTACATCTCCGTATCGCTCATATCCGTGGATCACTGATATAACTTATGGTGATGGAGGGATTTCCATGTGTTTTGTATCGGAACCACACCCTCTGTTGTCATTCGTTGGGCCGCGGTGGGCTGTTTGGTGGACGTGAACCACGCCCTCCATGCGGGACTCCAAGCTCATGTGCGCCAGCCTTTCAGAGATGCCTGCGTCACTCTCCGAGCCGACAAGCACGCGCATGATTGGTGATGGAGAAAGGGAGGTCTTGCGAGGCGATCCTGGTTGAGGGAGATGAAGTCGAAGCACATGTGCATGCCATCGTGTAGCTTGGAGACGGGGTGGGTCTTGCGATCCACCTGCGGTGGTGAGCTTCACGCACGGTTCCTGCATATTGGGGCTTGCTGATGCTCCGTACGGCTTGATGCACGACTGAGTGGTGCTCGTTCACCTCCCTTCGACAAGCCGAGCGTGCCTAACGCTATCCATGATGACGCGCCAGCGCTTGCCTGAAGAGAGGCGACGAGCATGCCTTCCTATTTGAGGGAGGGGCGCCCTGTATGCATGGGAGGGGCCTGCGCTACCCCATCCGGCGACGTCTTCTTGGGGCCGACCAACTCCTAGGGGAGTGATACGTCTCCAATGTATCTACTTTTCCAAAAACTTTTGCTCTTGTTTTGGACTCTAATTTGCATGATTTGAATGGAAATAACCCGAATTGGCGTCGTTGTCAGCAGAACAACCTTGGTATTATTTTTGTGCAGAAATAAAAGTTCTTGCAATTAGATGAAACTTTTTGTGAATTCTTTCTGGGAATTATAAGTAATTATGATGCAAATATCCACCAGAGGGGGTGTCCCTGTGAACCACGAGGCAACAAGGTGCGACCAACCCCCTAATCGTGCCCTTTTGTGTGGTCGGGCCCACGAGGATCCCCCGACCCTAATTTCAGTCCTATAAATGCACATATCCAGAGAGAGAAAATCAAATAGAAGTTTTCATCATGATCTATGAGACAGACCGCTGCCACCTCCTGTTCTTCCTCGGGAGGGCCGATCTGGAGTCCGTTTGGGGCTCCGGAGAGGGGGATACGTCGCCATCGTCATCACCAACCCTTCTCCATCAACTATTACATGACGCTCACCACCAGGAGTGAGTGATTCCTTTGTAGGCTTGCTGGCTGGTGATGGATGTGGATAGAATTGATCATGTAATCGAGTTAATTTGATAGGCTTGATCCCTAGAATCCACTCTGTTTTTAGATTGAAGTTGCTATGACATTGGTATGCTTAATCCTTGTCACTAGGGCCCGAGTGCCATGATTTCAGATCTGGACCTATGATGTTTTCATGAATATAAAAGTGATTTGGATCCTATCTTGCAAGTTGTATGCACCTATTACGTGTCGTGATCCGCGTACCCCAAGGTGACAATAATTGGGATTATTTCCAGTCATTGCCACAGTTTGACGAGTTCATGTATTCACCATGTGTTAATGCTTTGTTCCGGTTCTCTATTGAAAGGAGGCCTTAATATCCATTAGTTTCCAATAAGACCCCTCTCCCACGGGAGGGTCGGACAAAAGATGTCATGCAAGTTCTTATCGCAAGCACATATGAATATATACGGAATACTTGCCAACATTACATTGATGAATTGGAGCTAGTTCTGTATCGCTCTAGTATGTGACTGTTACGTGATTGATGTCATCCATATCTTTCCATCACTGCACCATGACCTATGCTTTACATATACTGAATGTTACTAAGTTACTATTGCTACTATCACTGTTACTACTGTTACAAAACTGCTGCTATCATTGTTACTACTATTACTTGTCGTGCTACTAAACCGTTGTTGCAGTTAGATAACCCAGGTGTGGTTGAATTGACAACTAAACTGTCAGGGCCTATAAATATTCTTTGGCTCCCACTGTGTCCAATCAATAAATTAGGGTGAAATACTACCTGTGAAGACTGTCGCGATCCCCCTATACTTGTGGGTTATCAAGACCTTTTTCTAGCATCATTGCCGGGGTGCATAGACATATTTATTGTGTTAACATGAGGACATCCAATTTCTACTATGGAGAGTCTGAAAGACACTCGAACAAAGATCGTCCCCTCTCGCACGAGAGGAGGTAAGGAACTGCCATATAGCTATGCTTTTGATTAACCTACCATTTTGAATCGGCTTATTACACCACCATTTGTCGCTCGTTCTGATATATCACTTGAACTTGATGATGCTACTACTGAAATTAATGATGATACTATTGCTACACTCGATGAAACTAAAATTGTGCCACTAAATGAATTACTTGATGCCCATATCGCTAAAGCTAGAGAACTTGGAAATGTTGAAACTGATGAAAATTTTGAATCACCTACTACACCTTGCTCTCACAATGAATATGAATTGCTTTATGTATCTGAAGGTATGTTATGGATGGGTAAGTATCTAGGGACTTCTTGCTTGTAAAAATAGAGATGACTTGAAGAAACTACTATGCAAACTGGAAGAAAAATCTATGATGGAGAAAATGAAATGTGATCCTAAATTTGCTACTCTCCTATATTTGTTACTGATAAGGATTATGAATTCTCTCTGTACCACAAGTTGATTCCTATAGTAGAATCTGATCCTTTCTATGGTTATGAAACTGAAACTTTTGTCAGACATCTCACTGAATTTAATGGTATTGTTGCCATGTTTACAAATGAGGAGAATCTGATCCTTTCTATGGTTATGAAACTGAAACTGTTGTTGGACATCTCACTGAATTTAATGGTATTGTTGCTATGTTTACAAATGAGGAAAAGATATGTTACTATTGCATCCTTAAGCTTTTTCCTTTTTTGCTAAAAGGTGAGGCTAAATAATGGTTCCTTTCTCTTGCTCCTGGTTATGTGCGTAGTCCCCAGGATATGCTTTAGTACTTCTCTGAAAAATACTTTCCCGCTCATAAGAAACAAGTTGCCTTACATGAAAAATATAATTTTGTGCAAATTGAAGAAGAGAATATCCCTCAAGCTTGGGGGAAGCTTCTCAGTTACTTAGAGCTTTGTGTGATCGTCGTCTTAAGAAAAATGAAATACTTGATATCCTTTACAATGTACTAAGTGATGCTTCTAGGGACTTCCTAGATAGTTGTGCTGGTTGTGTTTTCAGGGAAAGAACTCTTGGACAAGCTGAAGAACTATTAAATAACATATTGCAAAATGTCGATGATTGGACACTTCCTGAACCACCACTGAAACCTATTCAAAATAAGAGAGGTATTCTATTCCTTAGCCGTGAAGATATGCAAGAATCCAAAAGATATATTAAAGGAAAAGGTATTAAAGGTGAAGATACCAAGAAATTACTACCTATCGAAGAATACAAGGATTTGAAACCTCGACATAGGTAGTGGAGGTAAATTATCTTTGTACCTTTAATGAAAGTGATATACTTTACACTAAGACTCCTAGTCAATGCATGAATGAATTTGATAATTATATTTTTAAGCAATAGCATTTCAATAATTATGTCAAAGATCAATTAAGACTTAATGCTATGATGATAGATCAGTTGAGTGACTTGATGTTTATGAATGCTAATGATGTTAAGGGTCTAGGTAAACATGCTTCTATGGTTCACACCCAACTAGACCAAGTCGCTAAGTCACAAAATGATTTGCTTGCTAAGATCAATGACAATATGAATGATAATGGTGTTACAGTAATGACTAGAGGAGGTCGTATGACTCAGGAAACTCTTTACCCTGAAATTCATCCAAAAAGAATAGAATAGGATTCTCAAAGAATTAGTGATGATGCACGTAGTCCTTCTAATAAGAAAAACAAGATGAAAAAATGATAGGACTTTGCATTTTTCTAGTGAACCTATTATAGAAAAATCTTTTGAGAATCACCATGATGTTTCTATTTCTGATGTTGAGACACAATCTGGTAATGAACATTCACCTAGTGATGATGGGAGTAATAATGTTCATGTAGATGCTTCACCAGATAGTAATAAAGAACATGATAATGATGTGGAAATAGAACCTATTGAGGATCTTGATAACCCAGCTACTAAAAATAAACGTTATGGGAAGAAAAAATTTGTTGCTAGAAAGCATGGAAAAGAAAGAGAGCCATGTGTTCAAAAGCCCATGTCATTCCCTCTTAAGCCTTCTAAGATTAAGGACGAGGAAGATTTTGAGCGCTTTGCCAAAATGATCAGGCCTGTCTTTTGCGCACTCACTTGACTGATATTTTGAAAATGCCTCCGTATGCTAAGTATATGAAGGATATTATTACCAACAAAAGAAAAATACCTAAGACCTAAATTGCTACTATGCTTGCTAATTATTCTTTTGATGGTGGAGTACCTAAGAAGTTGGGAGATCCTGGTATACCCACAATACCTTGATCCATTAAACAAAACTATGTTAGAACTACTTTGTGTGATTGAGGAGATGGTGTTAGTGTTATGACTTTCTCTCTTTATAACATACTTGAATTGAATAAGCTTACACCTATTGAAATGTCTTTGCAAATTACTAAAAAATCTACCGCTATACCTATTGGAATCTGTGAAGATATTCTCGTTGTGGCTGCAAATGTTACTATCTTAACACACTTTGTTATTCTTGAAATGCCCGAGGACGACAACATGTCAATTATCCTTGGTAGGCCCTTTTTAAATATTGTAGGGGCTGTTATTGATTGCAACCAAAGCAAGGTCACTATCCATGTCAACGGCAAAAAACATACCGTTCACTTCCCAAAGAGGAAAATCTCGATTAATAATATTAATATCAATGAGCCTAGTGCCATGGTCATCATTTGAGAATACAAATTTCCTCTACCTACCGCCCAAAAGAAATACTACAATCTTATTGTTGGGGAAATGCAAATCCCCATTGAGGTAACCTAGTGTCATACAAAAATTCTCTGGCTTCATGTCAATTGGAAGCAATTATTAATAAGATTTGATCAACCTTATTAATGGATCCTTTTTGAAAGACATGTGGTTGATGAATTTAGTAGGCACAACTCTCATTATTTTTAGTTGAATAAAATGAAATGCCATGATTATCTTGTTTTTGAGTTTTCCGTGCAAGAAAAAATGACCCAACAATAAAAAGTCTCAGAATGCCACAAATTTTAACATTTTTGGTGCTGAAAACACATCAGGGAGGGGCACTTGCGGACCATGAGGCAATAGGGCGCGGCCTCACCCCCTAGCCGCGCCAAGTTGTGTGGTGGGGCCCATAGGCCCCCCTACCATATCTCTTCAACCCATGTCATCCCTTACCTCTAGTAAAAATTCCCTAACTCTCTATCTCTTGTGTTCTTCCTCTTGAAACTGAAAATTTCGATCTCTTTGCTCGAAACTCCATTTCTGAAACTGTTTTGAGGAATTGATCCTTGGTATGCGACTCTCCCATTCCTCAAATTACTTTTTTGCTTTAGTGGTTTATACTTTGTACAATTTGCTGCACTTCGTGCTACTAAAAATGAGCTTGCATGTCAAACTCTTTGAGTCCCAAGTAGTGGGAATGCTTGATATGTCCTCTAGGCATCCATATGAGTAGTTGCTATCAATCTGCCAAAATTTTATTGACATAATTTTGTGGTCCAAAAATTTCAGAAATTTGCTCATAGGAAGATGAGCTTATTTAGGAGAGATCCTTCAATCCGGAGCTCCAAAGGAGTTGTTGCGAAGACCCCAGACCAGGATATGAACATCCCTCGCAACACGGCGGTTAGGTTGTGTGAATTGGCACATACACCATTCATGAGTGAGGCAGTTTTCATCAAGAGTTTGCACAATTCATTGCAAATACTGGGTTGACCAACTTCCTCGCAGATGAGTATGACCAATACTATCTCCTTACAAATTCCTTGTGCAAAACCTTTACTTCAGCAATATGCTTGATGTTCCCATGGTTCATTTTGATTTATATGTTGAACATCATCAAATACCACTCTCTGAATTCTGTGAAATATGCATGATTCCTTCTAACAGGGGAAGTCCTGAGCCTGGAACCGAGGAGTTCGAGGATTTCCTCCTCACCTTGACCGTGGGAGAAACTAGGGGCATGTCGAAGGCTAGAGCCACTATCTTAGACTTTGCTTCTGTGCACTACTTTGCTTTATTTATAGGGAAATGTTTAACTGCTATGACTTATGGCGGTGGTCTTAGTGTTCCCACCCTCACTATTTTACGTCGGGCACTATACGGCAATAATACTTACAACATAGGATCTATCATTGCATGCCGCTTGCATCTTTACCGGATTAGAGGCAAAATCCATGGTGGCATTTATGCCACCCACTTAGCAAAGCATTTTAGTGTTGCCATACGTCCCACTGATTACCTATTGCCTAAGGTTTATCTCGATCATCCGTCTAAGTTAGATCACCAGTTCATTGATGAACCTGACCACAACAGTATATCCATTACAACTTAGTATACAACAAGAAGACTCTTTATATTATTGTGTTGCCTGCACCCTCTTTGTTTAACTTTCATGACAGTCACGAATATACCATCATGTTGGAGGATATAATTTCTTACCGAAATGAATTGGCTACGGCGGAGGCCGATGCCTAGGCATGGGACGGTCAGGTCCCTCATCAGCAATACTTTTCTAGACCCGACGGCTATTATTAGTGGTGATTACCAAGCTAGGAAAATGCCTAAGATTGGGGGAGTACTTATTTCTCACCAACATTGCATTCATGTACGCACACTTCATATAAACTGTCGGTGTTCGTCCTCTTTCATTATATATCAATATTAGTATTATTTTCCTGCTTTCTTCTTGTGTGTTTGAAAAAATAGAAAACCCAAAAAGATTTCCTTTACATTTGGGGACCTTTCCTCTGTAAATATTTTTTCTAGTATTTGTTTTTTCCTTTGCTTATTTTTGCTTTCTTCGAGAGAAAAAATAAAACTCCAAAAATATTCCAGTGTGTTTCTCTGAATTTCTTTTCTTTTCTTTGAGTCGTCGAAAGGAGAAGACCATGATAAAAATATTGAGTGGCTCTCATATGCATAAATGTTGATCTAACCAAGAGCCTATATTACCATGTCTTCTCCTTTGCGCAAATGCCTTGCAGATTCCAACTTAGTCCATGTCACTCTTGCACTATTTTTATTATTACAACATTCGGTCATGCAAGTGAAAGGCAATAATGACGATACATGATGAAGTGATCGTGGCAAAGGGACCTATTATGAACTCTTCTTGTTTCCCGTTTTTGTAAATATGTTTAGCTCGTTCGATCTTGATATAGTATATCATGTGGGAACATGTTTATGATGACAATTAGAGATTATAGTTTCTGATGCCATGCTTAAATATCTAGGAATTGATAATGATTTATCTTATGTGTCAACATGCATTAAAATGGTTATGATGTGGTATGGTGGTATGGTATTTCCCTCTGAGTAATTCGAGTGACTTGACTTGGCCCATCTGCAAACATCTAGTTGATTAAAAACCAATGCAACCTTCATGATGTTTAAATTTACAGTGTTCATATCATACTCGTGATAATGTCCAATGTTAATTATGCACAATGCATGCCTATGACCATTTTCGCTCTCTAGCTTACCGCTTCCCTATCTATTGCTAAGCTTCACCGATACTAAGCGGGAATGCTGCTTGTGCATCCAAACTCTTAAACCCATAGTTGTTCCTCATGAGTCCACCATACCTACCTATATGCAATATTACCTCGTTGTTCCAAGTAAATTTTCATGTGCCACCTCTAATATTCAAACAATCATCTGTTTCATGCACTCGTACCACTCATGTAGCGATAGGACGGTCGATATCTTCCATGCTAAGTGAGTTATTCTCAAGACGGTCGTTTATTCGCCGACATTGCATGAGAGAGGTTGGTAAAAAGGATGTCAAGTCCTGCAAAATCAAAATTAATTAAACAAAACTCCTTGGGACAGTTGATATGCTGGCAGACACCCATGGATCCGGCCATCCATGGTTTGTGTATGGATGGTGGATAGGAGTAAACTTTACACCGGCAATAATGAGTTTAGCACGGAAGATACTGAAAACCTTTGTCGTAACGTTGACAGAAAAAGTGTACCACCAAAAATTACATTTTCAATTATGTTTTAAAACTGGAGCTCTGGCACCTCTGCAAATCGATGCTTCCCTCTGTGAAGGGCCTTTCTATTGATGTTGATGTTCTTCATGAGTCATCATCTTCTTACTAAAAGCACCAGAGCATAGAGCATGTAATTTTTATGCTTTTAGTCTAGTTAATGTTGGATATGAGCATGACTAGATCTTTGCTACCCTAAATTATAATGTCTAGTCGTTGTTTGAAACTCAGAGGTGCTTTGCATTTATGTTTTGCGGTCTCAGAGAGGGCTAGAGAAATACCATGTCATCATATTATATCATGATTGTTTTGAAAAATTGTTGGCATGTGAGATAGTTTATTATTTCTTGCTAGTTGGTTGTGTATGGCCATGAGTGAATATGATGTTAAATTGTTATCATGGATATGGTTACTTATGATTTATGCTGAAAACCCGAGCACTAGATAAGCATATATATGGCAATGAGAACAAAAGAGTTGTAAAAGTTTCCTTTATCACTTTCAGTTTATCAACTGAATTGCTTGAGGAGAAGAAATGAGTTAAGCTTGGAGGAGTTGATATGTCTCCAATGTATCTACTTTTCCAAACAATTTTGCTCTTGTTTTGGACTCTAATTTGCATGACTTGAATGGAACTAACCCAGACTGACATTGTTTTCAACAGAACTACATTGGTGTTATTTTTGTGTAGAAATAAAAGTTCTTGGAATTGGATGGAACTTTTTGTGATTTTTTCTGGGAATTATAAGTAATTATGATGCAAATATTCACCAGAGGCGGTCTCCCCATGGACCACGAGGCAACAGGGTGCGGCCACCCCCCTAGCCGCACCCTATTATGTGGTAGGGTCCATGAAGCTCCCCCAAACCTAATTTCAGTCCTACAAATTCACGTATCTGGAGAAAAAATCAAATAGAAGTTTTCATTGCGATCTACGAGATAGAGGCGCTGCCACATCCTGTTCTTCCTCGGGAGGGCTGATCTGGGGTCCGTTTGTGGCTCCGTAGAGGGGGATCCTTCGCCGTCGTCATCACCAACCCTTCTCCATCAGTTATTCCATGATGCTCACCACCGGGAGTGAGTAATTCCTTTTTAGGCTTGCTGGTCGGTGATGGGTGTGGATGGAATTGATCATGTAATCGAGTTAATTAGCTAGGGCTTGATCCCTAGTATCCACTATGTTTTGAGATTGAAGTCGATATGAGTTTGCTATGCTTAATGCTTGTCACTAGGGCCCAAAAACCATGATTTCAGATCTAAAACTATTATGTTTTCATGAATATAAGAGTTATTTGGATCCTATCTTGCAAGTTGTATGCACCTATTACGTGTCTTGATCCGCATACCCCAAGGTGACAATGATTGGGATTCTTTTCGGTGATTGCCCTAGTTTGAGGAGTTCATGTATTCACCATGTGTTAATACTTTGTTCCGGTTCTCTATTAAAAGGAGGCCTTAATATCGCTTAGTTTCCAATAGGACCCCGCTGCCATGGGAGGGTAGGACAAAAGATGTCATGCAAGTTCTTATCACAAGCACGTATGACTATATACGAAATACATGCTTACATTAAATTGATGAATTGGAGCTAGTTCTGTGTTTCTCTAGTATGTAACTATTACATGAGTGATGTCATCCAAATCTTTCCATCACTGCACCATGGCCTACGCTTTACATATACTGAATCTTGCTAAGTTACTTTTGCTATTGTCACTGTTACTACCGTTACAAAGCAGTTGCTATCACTGTTACTGTTACTACTATTACTTGTCGTGCTACTAAACCTTTGCTCTAGAGAGATATCCCAGGTGTGGTTGAATTGACAACTCAACTGTGAAGGCCGATGAATATTCTTTGGCTTCCCTTGTGTCGAACCAATAAATTAGGGTGAAATACTACCCGTGAAGACTGTCGTGATCCCCTATACTTGTCGGTTATCAGGGAGCAGGGGCTTCTTCCCCGAGGGCGCTACCTTGGCAGGCCCCAGGATGTCCTCATCGGCGGGGTATGTGAAGGTGGCGTCCATGTACGTATGCTCGACGGTGTGCATCGTGTCCTTCTCGTCGATGCAGATGGTGATGGTGTTGTTAAAGACGAACATCTTGACAAGGCCATAGGCATGGTGGGTCACAACCATAAACTTGGAGAGTGCTGGATAGCCTAAGATGGCATTGTAAGGTAGGCCGATGCACGCCACATCGAAGTCGATGAATTTCGTGTGATAGTTCCTACGAGTGTCGAAGGTGACTGGGAGGCGCACTTTCCCCAGCGGGGTGGTGGATCTAGTGGTGACACCTGAGAAGGGCCAAGTGGGCATCAACTGCTCGTAGGGCACCTGAAGTGTCTCAAAGGCTTCCACATATAGCACATTGAGCTCTGCCCCACCGTTGATGAGAGTCTTGGTGACAGCTATGTTGCTGATGGTAGGACTACACAGCAGAGGAACGACGCACACAACCATCACAAACTTGGGATGGTCCCTGGCGTCAAAGGAGATGGGGAGTTCAGACCACTTGAGGCGACCGAAGGAATCGAACGCCAGGAGGGCCGCGTTCACCTCATGATAGAACTGCTTGAAGTGGCAGATGGATAGAGGGGCCTGGGCCCCGCCAAGGATGTAGGCCACCTTGTGGGGTTCCTGGTAGCCCCCAATGTTCTCAGCGGGAGGGGGCACTGGCTTTCGGGGGCGCGACATTGGCCTTAGGGTCAGCCTGCCACAGCTAACTCTGCAAGCCTTGATGGTCATTGCCGCCATCGCCGTTGTAGTTGTCGTCCCAGCGACCGCCACCATTGCCATCATCGTGGCCCCTGTAGCGCTCCTGGCAGCGGCCACCACGGCCCTCGTGGAGCTGCCTGAGCTCGTAACAGTTCTTGGTGTTGTGGGTGTTCACGTTGTGGTATGCACAGACGGGGCGGGCATCCTTCTTGGCTTCGTCTCGGTCGCGGCTGCGCTTCTACTCCGGCTCCGCCGCAAGCACAACGGGCCCCTTGCATTTGGGGTCCTTGCCCTTGGACTTCGCCGCACTAGCCTTGGCCGTCTAGGTCATTATGGAGGGAAAGGCGCCCCTCTTCGGCCTTGACGCAATGGTTAGAGAGGACGAACAACTTTTCCTCGAAGTCCATCTCATCCCTGAAGGAGAGGTTCTCGTGCATCTTTATGTTGATGATGCCGCTGGTTAAGGCAGAGACGAATGCAGCATTGGAGGCCCTCGGGATCCTGTTGCGCACTTGGCTGAAGCGTTGGACGAACTTGCGGAGGGGCTCGTCAGTGCACTAGCGCACGGCTCGTAGGTCGTTGAACATGAGGGGCGGTCGCTAGCACCCGTGAAGTTGGCGATGAACTGATTGCACAGGTCTTCCCACGAAGATATGGATGCCTCAGGGAGGTTCAAGAGCCATGCGCGTGTGGCATCCTGCAGGGCCATGGGGAACCAGTTTGCCATGACCCGGTCGTCCCCCTAGCTACCTGGATGCTGATGGTGTAGAGGAGGAGGAACTCCATGGGGTTGGCACTGCCGACATAGCGAGGAGGAAGTTCTGGCTTGAACTTGTCGGGCCACACCACATGGCACATACCTGGGGTGAGGGCCACGTACCCCCAGTGGTGGCAACGCCCCTGTTGAGGGCTATGCAATTATGGCGCCTGACCATGGTGACATCTTGGAAGAAACATCAATGGGCGTGCAATGAACAATCTGGCAACTGTTGCCGGTGCCCGCCGATGCAGATGATCCATGGAGCAGCTACAATGCATGTGCTGCGTGGCCCTGCGTGGGCGCGTCATAGGCCGAAGCAGGACGAGGAGCGTCTTGCTCTTCAGGGTTGGCGTGCGGCGATGGAGGGGTCATGGAGCGGGAGGGTGCTTGACCGTCATGGCCCGGAGTTGTACACGCGGCGTCGACGAGCTCAGTGATACCCTCGATCTAGGCTTCGTAGTCGTTGTTGGCGGGGCGGTGCTACTTCTCAAGCATGCGTTGGTTTCCCGTGAAGAGGAACGGTTTGATGCGGCAAAGTAGATAAGTATTTCCCTCAGCTTTTGAGAACCAAGGTATCAATCCAGTAGGAGATACAAGCGAGTCCCCAATAGATGTACCTACACAAAGAATCAAACTCTTGCACCCAACGCTATAAAGGGGTTGTCAATCCCTTCACGGTTACTTCCAAGGATGAGATCAAATATAGATTGTAGCGACCCGACCTGAAAGGTCGAATCTCCGGTGTTTCCATACCATCCCAAGATCATGCTGGTACACACACGGTACGTCAATGTATATATCAAAGGGAAATCACACAGCATTTATTAATTGTAAATCTCATATCGAGTCCTTTATTATAATAAAGATTACAATAAAGTGGCTGAAGGCCAACTCATGAGAATATCTAAATCTTGCGGAAGCATCGAACGTAGATGAGTCCATCTGACTCCAAGGGCATCTCACCGAGCGTAGAGCGTATCCTCACACCTGGTCGGAAAAATATTCTGCAACATGATACGTTGCAGCCGTGTAGGTCAGCATATGGAATATGCCGGCAAAGTCACAAGAGAGGGGTGAAAATATAATCATCTAATCTATATGCAAATATGGTAGGTGGAGTAGTAAGTTTTTGCGTAAAGCCAATTTTCCTACATCAAGAGAGGGCTAAGCAAAATTATTACTAAGTTGGTTGATTAATGAGATGGTTCCACCAACCAAATTGTCATACCCAAGTTATTAATACCCACATCATCATATTAATTGTGTTGAGGGTTCCGGAAGTTTCAGTTCCTTTGGCTCAAGTCATCCATGATCGTGGACACGGCTAATCGATTAGGTTTGAGTACTCTGCAGAGTTTTGCCCACGTTCCCTACAAGATTTGGTCGCATCCGTTTGATTTCTCGCACTTCAGGGTGTTTGAGAAACGGATGACCAAAACATGGTCTTCCAAAGGGTTTCCCTACGACTCTGTCGGTGCTCATCCTTTCCTACTGTTCTTCTACAGCTCGTAGCACCGCCTGTCCAGGGTCACCACGATATCCAACCAAGCCAGAGCCCATAATGACTTGTGGCTGTGCAGGTAAGCCTTGGGTCTTGAAGCATCCATCCATCTCTTTGTGCCTGGGTGGACCTTTCCGCATGAATACTAGCACATCTCCAGCATCATCTAGGCTAACCACTGGTTTCTCTAGGGCGCCGATCAACCATCATCCACCCAGAGGTAAGTTGAAAACTTGAAGTCTGAAAGACTTGATCATCATGTAGGTCTTGAAATTATTAACTCTCTCAACTCTCATGAATCACACAACCAACCCCGTCTACTAATGGCATAGCAAAACTAATTTAACGTTTCCCGGAGCCAAAGTGTCAAAGGTTGAGGGGTGCCTACCACATGATACTACATCAAGTAACCAAATTTCCAATTTACCTACTTTGCACGCAATTGGGGTGATGGAAGAACTAATGCAATAAAACATAGGTATACATGATCAAAGTGACTTGCCTGATTGACGATCTTCGTACTCGAGGGACTCTAGGTAACAAGCTTCGCACTCCGGATGATCTAACGAATCAGACAAGAGCACTCAATAAGCATACAACAAAATATTGTAACTCACAACATTCAGGAATGAACTAGAATCACTCAAGACAAAACAAGGCACAATCACAAGAAAAGAAATCAACACATAGTTTTGTTTTCTAAAGTTGATGGGTAAACTACTATTAACAACATAGAACTATTAGTATTAACAAAACAATAGTTAACAGAAAATAACAATAAAAATATTTTATTAATAAACAGAATTAAATCCATTTAAAGTTTTGTTAAGAAAAATCTTAGTAGGGTTTTAAAAGTTTTGGTAAACACTACTACATAACTATAGTTTGTCTATAGCAATAGAGTGAAACTAAACTATTATTTTATTAACAAAACAATTTTCTTCACAGAAAATAATTTACTAAAACTTTTCTTAGAAAACAGAATTTAATTATTTAAAACTTTGTTAAAAGAAACTATTACTCCACTAGTTGGTTTTAATCAAATTATACCTAGTTGAAAAATTAGTAGAGATTCCCATAACAATAAAGAAATAAACTAAGCAAATTATATTATTATCATCAGCAAGTAAAACACCTAATGTTTAAACAACAGAACCTACTAAAACAATATATAACAATTCTGATTTAAACTAACTAAAAACTAAATTAACTAAACTATACCAAACACTAGGCAGATTCTGTTTATAGCTAAAACACTAAACAAATACATCCTAAAAATCCTCAAACTGAGCATGATGATAGTCCTAACTAATACCAGGCAATAGCAAAAAGATTCATATAAAAATCTATTTTTAAACTCTAGTTATTCAGATTTGAGTAGTTTCAGCAAATTTGATTAGATTCAAAATTTAAAGCTCAAATTTGAAATCTAAACAGACGGACATAAACTAGAACAACAATGTGAACTAATGCAAAAAGAATCAACTAAAAACACTAAATATTTTAAAAGATATAAGCAAAACAAAATCAGAAAACACTCTGTTAACTAAAAACAAAACAGAAATTAAACGAAATCCTAACGATCGGCCAAGGCTACGTGGCGGCTTCCTATTGGGTGCTAGTACAGGCGCGCGGGAGTTCGCGGCGGTCAACTGAAGCTTAGAAGAAAACGGTTCGTGTTATAATAGTTTCTAATCTGGATCGTAGGATCCAGATCGAACGGACATGAGCGGGGAAGGGGCTCACAGTGAAGGAAGGGGTCGCCGGCGAGGAGGTTCTCCGGCGAGTCCGAAGCGGTGAGGTCGTCGGGGTGGCGCTCCGGTGGTCGAGGAGGTCGTCGAAGAGGTCCAGGCGACGGCGGTGATCGTCCGGAGTCGAGTGGTGGTGTCGGACGAAGCTGAGGGCGAGGGAGTCGACGGCCAGGTGCTCGGGGAGGTTCGGTGGTCGGGGAACTCCGGCGAGCTCGATGCAGCGCTCGGGCTAGGGGGGAAGAGAGGGGTTCAGGGGGGGAATGGAGTGCGGACGTGGCCGCTCTTATATAGGGGCGAGGCAGAGCGAGGGGAAGGAAGGAGAGGGAGATCCGGCGAGGGGAGAGATCGCTGGCGAGGGTTCGGGCGCGAGGTGAGTGATGACCGCGCGGGGTCATCGGGCGTTCGGGGTGGGGCCTGCAGTCAGTGAGAGGGGAGGGGTTTGCGGGGCGTTGGTCGGCCGGTAATTTGGCAAGTCGGATCGGGCTTTAACTGCGAATTGGGCCGACCGGCCTTTAAAGCTTTAAAGATTTTCCTATTTCCAAATATCAGCACAGTAAAAACCTTTTAATGCATTCCATATAGTTCCAAATATAGGAGTATTATATATAAAAATTAACAGAATAATAAATGCAATTTATTGAACATTTTTATTATGTCATTTGAACAATTTGAAAAAATAATATTTTCAGAAATTGCCTATTTGGTTTTAAAACCTTTTGCAAATATTTTTCAAAAGACCCCCTGGTTCTTATTGTTCAAATATATCACCAAGATGACCCTGGTGTGGAGTGTCATGTTACTCCCCTCTTATTTTGAACTTTTTCCAAGGTTTTCAAATAGGTGAAAGCAACATAAAAATAGAAAGGGACTTTCAGAAAGTCAGAAGAAGCATTTCAACTATTTCATACATTCAAGCAATGAAGATGATGATGCATAGCTATATTTCATAACATTCCAAAATTAAATTTTGGGATGTTACATAGATAGATATAATAGGATGCTTGAACGGAAAGTAAAACTAAAAGTAAAAATAATGCAACAAGTATTTTTGGTATTTTTGGTTTTAGATCTGAAAGTATAATATGCAAAATAGACCCGGGGGCCATACGTTTCACTAGATGGCTTCTCTCATGATGGCAAGTATTATGGCGGGTGAACAAATTACTGTCGAGCAATTGATAGAAAAGTGAAAAATTATGAAGATATCCAAGGCAATGATTATGCATATAGGCATCACGTCTGTGTCAAGTAGACCGAAATGATTCTGCATCTACTACTATTACTCCAAACATCGACCGACTCCTGCCTGCATCTAGAGTATTAAGTTCATGAAGAACAGAGTAACGCGTTGGGTAAGATGACATGATGTAGAGGGATAAATTCAAGCAATATGATGAAAACCCCATTTTTTATCCTTGATGGCAACAATACAATACGTGCCTCGCTACCCCTACTTTATCAATGGGTGAGGACACCGCAAGATTGAACCCAAAACTAAGCACTTCTCCCATTGCAAGAATTACCAATCTAGTTGGCCAAACCAAACTAATAACTCGAAAAGACTTGCAAAGATATGAAATCATGAATATAAGAATTCAGAAAAGACTCAAATAATATTCATGGATAATCTGAACATAAACCCACAATTCATCGGATCTCGACAAACAGACCACAAAAGAGCATTACATCCGATAGATCTCCATGAAGATCATGAAGAACATGGTATTGAAGAGCAAAGAGAGAGAAGAATCCATCTAGCTACTAGCTATGGACCCGTAGGTCTGTGATGAACTACTCACGCATCATCAGAGGGGCAATGGAGTTGATGTAGATGCCCTCCGTGATCGAATCCCTATCCGGCACGTTACCGGAAAAGGCTCCAAGATTGGATCTCTCGGGAATGGAGGCTTCTAGCAGAGGAAAAGTGCTTTTGTGGCTTGTTCTGATAATGATGGAATATTTGGGAATTTATAGTCCAAATATTAGGGTTATGGGAGCTGCCATGGGCCCACAAGCCTGCCCGACGCACGCTACCCCCTGGGCGTGGCCCTAGGACTTGTGGCCCCACGGTGGCTCCTCTGCCTTGGTTCTCAAGTCTCGTAGTTTCCTTTTGTTCCAGAAAAATTCCTTCTGAAGGTTTTATTCCGTTTGGACTCCATTTAATATTCCTTATCTGCAAATCTCAAAAACAAGGGAAAAACAGAAAGTGGCACTAGGCTCTAGATTAATAGGTTAGTCACAAAAATAATATAAAATAGCATATTAATGCATATAAAAATCCAAAAATAGATAATATAATAGCATGGAACAATAAAAAATTATAGTTGCATTGGAGACGTATCAGGCGGTAGCTTATGAGCTCTAGAGCCATGAGCAACGTGGCACATGGAGCAGGAGGTGAGCGATGCACAAGCAAAGAGATGGTGGTGATGTAGTCCTGGACTGGCTAGGTAGTGGCCCAGGGGCGCCGAGCCTGAGCACCATCGGCAGTGGGTGTCGCGGGTGCCCTGGTGGAAGCTGGGTGCGCGACGCGCTCTCGGCAGGAAGCGGATTCGTCCATGTAGATGCTGGTGTCGAGGTTGAAGGCGCGAAGACGACAAGCCCCCTTACTTGGCACACCAAATGCTGGAGTCCAGGATCTCTGTCCAAGAACTTCTCCAAGAATAGGATTCGAACACAGGGGGGCTTGGCTTGAGACTTGCAACATGACGACAAACATAGCAAGATTAATGATGAGCTCACTCTTCCTCATCGGAACTGACAGAGACACGCGAGCTACCTTGGTTCGAGCTGTCGAGGGCCTAAAACCCTACTCTTGCTTGTGATTTGGTTTGTTTGAAAGGAGGGAGCTTGATACTTCGGTACAGGAGTGTTGGGGGAGAGAACGGCTCGATCCCCTTACATGGACATGGCCCGTCCCCCTTTTGTAGTGCCTCGGTCCTCTTCCCAAAAATATCGATAGGAAAGGGTTGCCACGGGGCGGCAATTCCAAGGGGGTAGGAGCCAGGCCTATCCTGACTAAAGGTGTATTTTCCAGGTAAAGTGGTCTTCTTGACGTCTTCGTGGGCTCGGCGATGACCTCTGTCCTACGATGTTGATCCGTCCTGATCTTCTATCACTGAAATGGCAAGCCCTCGGAACTTGCTTTATAAAGGGCAACAGACGCTGCCCTCCAATCACTAGAAAGGAAACTACGCCTGGTCGTGCCTTCTGGTACAACCCACGTCACCTTCCTCCAAACGGTTGTGTCATCCACGTGACATGGATGACGCTCCGCGGCTAGCGCCCCATGCCAAGCCTCGCGTAACCAGCCTGTGGAAGAGCGTTGCGAGGCGACCAGGCACCTAGTGGCCTCGGCAAGGCCTCGACTGACCACAGGGGGCCTCGAGGTGGTATGTCCTTCACGGGACGCCCACACCTTGGCTATCAGGGCAATGTAGATGCATCCGGGCCAGCTCAGCGTCACCCTCAGGGCCATCAGTCGTCGAGCCATGGTACCCTGGGTCCCACTTGGCTGACAACCATACCGAACTATGTATGGTATTTCACTGCCATTCCAAGTAAATTTCAATGTACCACCTATAAAACCTACAAATAAATATCTTTTTTGTGTGCTCGTACTACTCATGGAGTGACAGGGCAGTTAGTACCTTCCATGCTAATTGTGTTTAACGCATGATGATTGTTTATTCACTTGTCATTGCACGAGAGAGGATGGTAAAAAGGATGCCCAGTCCTACATAATACGAAAATAAATAAATAAATAAATAAATAAGACCCCCCTAGAAAGTTGATTCTTTTGAAGGCTCCCGTGAATTCGGATAGGAAGGGAATGTGTTTGAATGGTAGAGGGGGAGTAAATATTTCAAATCTGTTTGGGAACCGCTATTAACGTGTTTAGCATGGAAGATATTGAAATCCCTTTTTGTGACGTTGACAGGAAAGGCACACCACCCAAAATATAATCATCTTAATCAATGAGCTCTGGCACATAAGAAACTCCTAGCTTCCCTTTGTGAAGGTACATTCTACTTAATTATATGTTATTTACTTTTCATGTTAACTCACCTTCTTATTCCAACCTCAATACCTAGTTGGAAAGCATCATGTGGTAAGGAAAGATCCAACCACACATATCCAGTCAAATATATCTGATCATGAGTTATTATTGTTGATAATTATCTTTATGATAAGTGTGTTGGGAGGCGAAACATTAAGCCCCTATCTTTCCCTGTGTTTGATGAGCGTTGTTTGTTCTAAAGATATGCCTTGACTATTAGCAATCATAGAAGATTATATGATAATTGAGTATGTGAATCTCTTACTTACAAAATAAGGTGAACTATAATTGTTTGATAACTAAGAACATAGGTTGTTAAGTTTCAAGAGAATGCATAGTTTGAACCATAACATGTGAATTGATTGCTACTTTATCATGATGAGTTCTATGAGTAAGAGTTTTTGTTTATGATGCTGTAAAAATTGATTGAAATTTATCAAACTTATTCACTATGCTAGCTTTCACACTTCATAAATTATTTATTTTATCATTGACCTACTCGAGGACGAGAAGGAATTAAGCTTGGGGATGTTGATTTATATGGTTCTACTGCCCAATGCGAGTTGTTGTTTTCTACTTGTTCTTTGTTTTCCAAAAAAATCCATAACAAATGAAGTCCAAATGCAGCGAAACTTTTTGATGATTTTTTGGAAGAAAAGGGACCCTTGAGGCTTCAAGGGAGTACCAGAAGACCCACGGGGTCCCCACAAGGCACTAGAGCTCACCGAGGGGGTGGCCGTGCATGTGCCCTAGTACCTTGTGGGCCCCCTATGGCACCTCTTCATGCGATTTAAATGTTGTAAATTCTTATAAATAGAGAAAACCCATAAATAAACTTAGAACTTCCACTTCGCCGCTGCATGTGGATACCTGATACTTGTGATCTGCGTTGGATTTTTCCCCGAACCAGAGGGGCAGATGAAACACAATATACATAAGTATTACCCTCAAACAGAACCAAGGCTATCAAACCAATAGGAGGAAACACAATTTCTCGTCTTTAGTGCCTACACTCAAAAGAGCACACACATGTACCCAACATGGGCAAGAGGGTTGTCAATCCCCTTGAACTTGTTACTTGGAAGTAATAAGTTGTGTAGTTGGATAGTTTGATAAATAAAAAATAAAAAGTAAATAATTACAACAAGGTATTTTGAATTTTTACATATATATAAAAGTCCATTCTACTACCCTAAAGAAATCTGGTGGTTCACATAGCCCCATGATGTTTATTTCGGTTCCCTTACCCCCCCCCCCCTCAACAATCCCAAACTGGTCAAAAATCGTCCCCAGCTAGTTTGCCCTCGCTGGTTACTGACATGGACATGGTCAACGATGGTATTTGACTAGTGGAGCTCAAGGCCCATCCTCTTTCTCCGCGATTTCCTATGTCGTTGCTGCCAGGAATAGGACAACGCCCAATCGCCAAATCATGTGCAAACACGCAACCACGCTGAGGGAGTCCTAGACTAAGGGGTCCTCGGGCTGTCAGCCGATCTCTTAATTTGCTGGCTTGGTGGGCCATTTCTGATTGTTGTAGGAAGGACCGGATACATTGAGAGCCCACATTCCAGAAGGAAGTTCCGAAGGCACGTCGTGCACTCCAAGTCAAGATGAGGAAATCGACATCTCCATCCTCGGCAGGAGACCTACCATTTGTAAGCCCTAGTACCCCCGGTGTATATATAAACCGGGAGGGTTTTAGATCATAGGGTAGAGGAAAACTCATCTAGGGTTTAGCTATTCGATCTCGAAGTAGATCAACTCTGTAACCTTCATACCATCAATATAATCAAGCAGGACGTAGGGTTTTACCTCCATAGGAGGGCTCAAACCTGTTTAAACATCGTCTCCGTTGTCCCATGTTACCATCGATCCTAGTCTCACGGCTCGGGACTCCCTACCCGAGATCCAACGGTTTTGGCACTAACATTGGTGCTTTCATTAAGAGTTGCTTTGTGATCGCTAAAGGAGTCGATGGCTCGCGTTGTCATCAACGAATAAGTCCGCTTTCGGCAGCATTGTGTTGCACGCTGACCCGACCAACCGTCTTGGCCGAGTTGGGTGTTTCTCCCCTTATCAAGAGGTCACATTCAGTAACCTAAAGTTCTCCGTAGACTCTCGAGGCGATCTTTCGCTAACCAGGCCCACAGTCTCGCCCGTCATGCCCGAAGACTTCGAGGCTTTAACCTCGAACTCCGCTTTTGGTCCCGTCCACGGGATCCACCCTGGCTATGACCTGGCTTTGTGTCTGGATCTGGCCATAGCGCCAGACTCCGAAGACTAGTTCCTGCCGAACACTCCCCTCACGCGGACGCATTGGAGGTTAACTCCGAAATCTCTTAGCAGGTTAACCCGATCGAGCTCTCGACACTCAATGAGGCCCTAGATCAGATCTTGTCGATGAAAATTATCAACGACCAAACCCTTGTCCTTGCTCAGGTCGGTCTTAAGGCGGGTCAAGAAGAATTTTTTATCCCACCCACCACCCACTTGATAGCCATGATCGAAGACTTAACCAACATGTTGGACTATGGCTCCGAGGAGGCAGAAGACATGGATGAGGAAGGTTGCGCTCCCACCCTCGTTAACACTGGGCGATGGGCCACGACCTACACCCACGACGTCTACATGGTGGACACTCTAGCCGATAATGGTGAACCCACACCCAAAATCGATGGCGACAAATCGGGTGAAGCGCCATCAAGGTGTCGGAAGCCGCATAAACGATCAAAGGCAAAAAGGGAAGAAACATTGTCGCTGGCACCGGGGACGAAGATACCCCGGAAGACCTCGGCGATCTCAATATCCCCGACCACCCGCTAGAGGATTAGGAGAGTCCGGAAGATCAGTGCAACCCCCCATGATATAAATGATTCCGAGGACGATAACAACCTCCCCCTGTCGAGGAGGAGGACATCTCGGAAGCCGATGACTTCGCCATCTCCGAAAACCTTGAAGATCAGGAACAGTCCAGGCAACAGCTTATGACCTTGGCCCGTAGCCTGAAGGCAAAAAATCGACAGCTTAAGGACGAATAGGACAACCTGAACGATAGATGGACGAGGGTCATATCAGTTGAGGAAGGATATGGTACCGGTCTATTGGATCAACCCAAAAGCTATCCGCACGGAAGGCTGCTGTCACAATTCGATGACGAGCTTACCGATACACCGTCTCCCATACATACTCCATACGACAAGCCAAACCGCCCTCCTCGAGGACGGGACAAGACCGCTGACCACACCGGTTATAGGTCGACGATACCCCGAAGACGGGGAAAAGAGCCAATAGAGCCCGATGGCAGGTTTGACATGCGACATGACTTGGACTATAGAGAAGGTCGTACAAGATCCATCTATTGATCCAGAGGGTACTCACCCGATAGACGGGAGGGGTACCAGCCTTGGCTCGACCGCAACAACAGAGGTCGGGAAAGAAACCGGTCCAGAATAGAGGCTGATTACCGGTGCGACAAAGCTCAGGATAGAGGCGCTGCCCACCCACTATGCTTCACGGACGAGGTAATGCAACATTAGTTCCCGGAGGGGTTCAAACCCATGAACATAGAGCAATACGATGGGACAACTGACCCAACGGTATGGATCAAGGATTTCCTCCTCCACATCCACATGGCGTGAGGAGATGATATCCACGCCATCAAGTATCTACCCCTAAAACTTAAGGGGCCATCTCAGCACTGGTTAAACAGCCTCCCCAAAAATTCCGTCGGGTGCTGGGAGGATCTAGAGGATGCATTCTGATCTAACTTCCAAGGCACCTATGTTCGAACGCCGAACTCCTCCAACCTAAGCAACGTCGTCCAGAAGGCAGGAGAGTCCGCTCAGCAAATCTGGAATCGGTTCTTGACCAAGAAAAACCAGATCGTTGATTGTCCGGACACCGAGGCAATAGCCTCCTTCAGGCACAATATTCGAGATGAATGGTTGGCTCGCCAGCTAGGCCAATATAAACATAGGACAATGTCCGCCCTTACATCACTCATGACTATCTTTTGCACGTGCGAGGATAACTGGCTAGCAAGACGGAGCCACAACCCCAAAGATGCCGGAACCTCCGAAGTTCGGGATGTTGAAACCAAAACGCAACAAGAATAAGCACTGACACATCAATAAAGATGTCGATGACATGGCCATTAACGTCGGCTTTTGCAATGCCTGAATCGAGCAGCGGAAGAAGCCTCCCAAAGGCAATCATGATGGACCCACCCCGCTGGACAAAATCATGGAGATGCCTTGCCAGATCCATGGCACTCAAGAGAAGCCCGCCAACCACACCAACCAGAACTATTGGGTGTTCAAACAGGTCGGCAAACTCGCAGCCAAGGATCAAGGCAAGGGCCCACGCCGCGAGGACGAGGATGAGCCCCATGGTCTAATCGGTGGCGGACAGAAGTAGTTCCCTCCAGAGGTAAACATCGTGAATATGATATACACCACTCATATACCCAAAAAGGAGAGGAAGCATGCGCTTTGAGAGATCTACGTCGTAGAACCTGTAGCCCTGAAGTACAACCCATGATCGGCGTACCCGATCACCTTCGATCGACGCGACCACCCGACCAGTATCCATCATGGGGGTTTAGCCGTCCTCGTCCTAGACCCAATCATAGATGGGTATCACCTCACTAAAATCCAAATGGACGGAGGAAGTAGCCTTAATATGATTTACTTAGACACGGTGAAAAAGATGGGTATAGATCCATCAAGGATCAAACCCAGCAACACTACCTTTAAAGGAGTGATCCCAGGCGTCGAAGCCCGGTGCACGGGCTCTATAAGCCCGGAAGTAGTATTCGGTTTGCCCAATAACTTTTGAAGCAAAGACTTGATCTTCGACATTGTACCTTTCCGCAGCGGCTATCACGCCCTGCTAGGCCGTATAGCGTTCACTCGCTTTAACACCGTCCCACACTACGCATACCTCAAGCTAAAGATGCCCAGGCCCAAGGGGGTCATTACTGTTAATGGCAACACAGAGCGCTCCCTCGAAACTGAGGAACATGCATTGGCCCTGGGGGCCAAATTCCATTACAATGATGGTCGGCAAACGCCGACATCTGCCGTAAAGGCGCGTAAGGTTGAGAAGCGAGCTTGGTTTCAGCCCGAACTCATAGAACCTTCTCCTACCCATAAATAGGGACTCTCTCCCCATTGCACAGCCCTAATGCTAGCAAAACACGTGCCAAGAGGCGCAACTTCGCACTTAAGATTCCATGGGTAGAAGTGGGGAACAACTATCAAAGCACCTGTGTTTAGCTGGACCGAACTACCAGCAATATAAGTCTTCAGACATACAACAAGTACCATTAAGCACCTGCTAAAGCGTAAAGCCCATCCATAGTTCGGCGACTTCTCAAGATCCTCTTTCCAAGGTCCGCTCGCCTACAGCATTGCCCATAAAGGAATGCAACCCCTAGGAGGCACAGGAGTGGACAGACGAAAGGCATATTGAGGACGTCAGGCCACCCATCGAAGACCACTAGTACAACCCCTCCTGTAAACATTATATTTCATCTTCAAGTACCTGTAAATAGTTGCTTCGGCAATTTGATCTATAAGAGTTATCGAGGAAAATATAAGACCATTATGCATGGTCGCTTCACTGTATTTTTTTGGCACTTACTCTATTTCCTCCCCCCTTAATGCTTCCTGCGAAACTGTTTGGCACACATTACGACGCAACCGGCTAATAAACCGGGGACTCGAATTTAAAATGTCGGCCTAAGCACAATCGATCATGTGTTCAGCGTCTCGGAATTTGCTTTATATGAATTGGTTCCAAACTATGTCTTGGGTCAATAGTTGGGTTACCCGGCTCGTGTGGTTGGCCCTTTACGTTCCACTCGTTCAGCTAAAAGGGCAAAGGGAGAACCACTGCGATTGTGTTTCCAGCTAGCCTGGTCAAGCACCTCAGGGGAGAAAGCCAAAAACTGACTGTCATAGTACGCGAGAACCGGTCTGCGAATCTGAGCATAAGTGTTATACTAAAAACTTCGTTAGAGGTTATTCCATGTCACACGGTGGGTTTGGTATTCGTACAAACCATGTGATGCCGGCTTTAGCCGCGGTGCATCCGAACATCACAAACCACTGGGATAGTCATCAGACCCCGCATTCCTTTTTCACGCTCCCAAGGCTGTGTGAAAGCAATGAAGCATTATAGTATGATTGCCTTATCCACCCCACACTGCCGCCTTCGGGTACCGATAGCTCGGCTAAGGGTCATAGTGCGAAGGTAGAGACACCTCGCGTAGTATCTACATGGGGGCTGAAGCCGATGACTCGCAACTTTCAGTTTAAATGGCCACACGGGAGTTATAGCGAATGCAAAACATAAAAGACATGATAAACCATGCATCATAACCATAAAAGCATTAAATGGTCTTCGAACATATTACAACGCGTTTACTCATAAAAGTTATTTTTTAAGCACTGAGCCTCTATCGCCCGACCACCCTCCACCACTACGGAGAAGTATCGCTCAGGGAACCTATGCTCCTTTCCATGGGGTGGAGGAGCGGTGGCTATCTTCGTCACATCAAGCCCCGGCCAGAGCACCTTGGCCCTGGCAAAGGCCATCCGAGCTCCCTCGATACAGGAAGAACGCCTTAGAGTGTCAATCCAAGGCGAGGCATCGCTCAGCTTCCGCACCAGGCCGAAGTAACTGCCCGGCAACGGCTCGTCGGGCCATAGCCGGATGCAGAGATCCTTCATGGCCGGCTCTGCCATCCGATGTAGCTCCATCAGCTGCTTCACCTACTTGATGAGGAGAGGAGAGTGGTTGGAGGCTTCAAATTGCACCCAAAAGAGCCGAGCCTCATCTCCCTCTTCTCGCGAATCATAGAACTAGTTCGCGTCCCCTACACTCTTCAGGAAGTTCGAGCTGGCACCTGAGGAACACGACACCTGGGTGAGTAATGCAAACTTGCTATCACCGAAGGCACACTATAGTAAATACGGCTTACCATCCGTGATAGCCTTGACTTGGCGAATATGTTCTTCAAAGAACCGCCTCTCCACCCGCTCCTTCTGGTGGTCGGCTTTCAGAGCGGATAGCTCAACAGCTTGTTCCTTGCCCTTCTACTCAAGGTCCTCGCATTTTTGGCTGGTGTCCTTAAACTCCTATTGACCCCCCCCCCACCTGAGCCTCATGATTTTTGCTCACGGTATTAAGGCGGAGAGCGTGGCTGCTGCCTGTTCGGCTGTTGCCTTCTCTTCCGTGGCCTCTTGCTTCATCTGTCACAGCTCGGCCTTGAGCTTCTCGACTTCCTTCGCCGAGGTTGTGCAAGCAATAAAACATATAATTATACTAAGCCAGCAGTGTGAATCACTAATGCTTAATAGCTCAGATTTTCCAAGACGGCTTACCTTGCGCCTCTTCGAACCTCTTGTTCAGAGCGTCAAGCTCCTCTTCGGAGCTCTTGAGCTTCCGGTTTAGCTCGTCAAGCTCTGAGCCATTAACGGTTGCCACTGGTGATGAAGACTGAAAATAGCAAATATTTATCTGTTTCTATGAGTGCAAACACCCGAACTGTCAAGACCATGACCCTATGTTTGGTCCTCTTAAGGATTGTTAGAACATTATGGGATGAATAATGTCTCATACAGTGTTTGGTCATTTCTTTGTATTTGACCCCCGAGTGAGTCTTTCTAAACTCACCCAGGGCTCAAGGGCTGCTATATGTAACGATAGCACAAACTTAATAAATTAAAAAATTTGGAAAAGAACATTACATGGCTCACTTGGAAGCCCGTCAGGAGACCGTTGAAGGCCTCCTTCAGTCCGCTATCAACAGACTGAATGCTTTGCAATACTGCACCCATAAGGGTGCAGTGATCCTCGAAGATGGAGGCGCTTGACAAAGCCTCCTCCATGACCGGCCACCCAGTCATCGGTGGCGCCGGTGGTGATCTATTAGTCCGATCTCCAACCGGGGATCAAACCGGTGGCTCCATAGGCATGGTGCGCTCCGAAGATGACCCCGGAGGGGACTGGACATCCCTTTGTCCAGTATCCTCAGTGTTCGGGAGGGGCTCCTCCTCCCGGTCTTCAGCGGTCAAAGCATTAACCTTGGCCATGACATCGTCACCCCCACCGCATGTGTTCGGCTCCAAAGGAGCCTGGAGGGATGACATCTCCATGGCATCCTTCGCGGTCCCTGGAGGTGTGGGATGCGACGCGTTCACGCTCTCCGTCATCTCAGTGGGTGTTGTCTCCCCATGCGAAACTTGGTCGGTGGGGAGAACGCGTGGTGGGCTGTGGACCAAAAGGCGCTCACACGTTAAAAAAATTAAAAACTTTGCATGAATTGCTCAGGGAATCTTCAAATTCTTACCTTCGAGCTAGGGGCTTGACCCTTAGGTTCCGTTGAGGAACCTTTTCAAAGTCCTCGGACTTGGTATCCGAGTCTAAACTATCGTTGGGTAGGACCAAAATCGCCTGACGTGCCCATTTTGGAGTAGGAAGAGGTACCTCCTCCGCGGTGTCCGATGACACCGCCCTCTTTCCTGTCAGGGGGAATCCCCCTCTTCGTCGTCCTCATGCTCATCCTCATGGTTGGATGAGAATGGGTTTCCTCGAACACGGCATCCGGCTGGTCCTTTATGTAGAGACCTCCTCGACTCTTCTTCTTCTCTTTCTTTTCTGGCGCCTTGTAAGGCGCCGCGACAAGCATCTGCGACAACAGCTTTGACCTGGGGTCTTAGGGCTGTGGTGCCGAGCAGTTGATGCATGTGGCTTTTCTCAACCATTTCTACAAAGATGTTGGTAAAAGTATTTAGATTTTCTGTTGGAAAACAGAGCCGATCATTTGAAATTATGTTATACCTGGGTAGGAGGGTTATCAGCGTGTAGGCCCCGATCCTCCTCCTCGACTGGCTAGCTTTTCCAAGCCTCGAATAGCGCCTTCCATAGTTTCTCAGGAGTGGTGCGGAAGATCTGATGAACGGTAGGCTCATTGTCAAGCTAATAAGCCCACATGGGGGAGTCCCGACGCTGGCAGGGAAGGATGCGATGTCGAGGCATGATCTGGACCATGTTAACCAGCTCGATTTTGGCCTTGATCATTGAGGTGATGCGCGTCTGCAGCATGTCCACCTCCGCATCCAACCCCAGTCAAGGCCCTTTCAGAGCCATGAGGTCAATCTTGTGGGGGGTCCGGATTTGAACTCGGCCAAAACAACCCGACCTTCTTCCCTTGGCTCGGTGATGCAAAACCACTATTTTCGATAGATCTTGATGGTGTCGATGAAGGTGTCAGTCGGCCATCCGACGCGGGGGAGCTTGCTAATGAATGCCCGTTTGCAGTCCGCGTGCTCGCTCACGATGGTCTTTGTCTTGACGTTGAAGACCTTGAGCCACAGGCCGAAGTGCGGTTCAACCCGTAGAAAGGCCTCGTAGACAATGATAAAGGCCGATATGTGCATAAAGGAGTTCGGGGGGGGAGGTCGTGGAAGTCTAGTCCGTATAAGAACATGAGACACCGGACCAAAGGTATGGAGTGGAAATCTTAGTCCCCGGATGAAGTGGGGGACGAATACCACCCTCTCGCCTGGCTTGGGGTGGGAACCACGTGGTTCTTATCCAGGGTGCAGTGGAAGACGTTGGCAGGGAGGTAACCGGCTTCCTTCGGGTCCCGAATGTCTTGGTCAGTGACCTTGGAGGCTTCCCACTTGTCGTTGGAGCCCGAACCCGCCATGGCTAAAGCTCAGAGGAGAAGTTAAGGAAGGAGTGGATCTTGTCTCTCGGAGCTTAGGGAGATTGAGGAAGCAGAGGATGCGAATGGGGAGCGTGAATATGCCTTGAGGTTTTTTCCCTTTTGTGAGGCGTGATGACGATTAGCCTCCCTTCACTATGCCGCAAATACCTAAGCTTCCCAAGACGTGCATGCCGTTATACATGCATAAAGAAACCTTATATGATTAATCATATCCCGTGTGAAATGGAGCACGATTTATGCATTGATGAATCGTGTGAAATGGAGCACGATTTAGTTTTCATAACTAGTTCAGTGGTCATGGTGGGCCGCGACCCTTCGTCAGAAAGGTTGTTAGTATATAGTGTTTACACTTCGACGTTCGGCCTTTGAGACTAATCAACTCACAGTGTTCGGACGATCACATGATCGGAAACGTTACGCGTCATCGGAAGTCAAACTAATCTCCGCCGATCATTAAATGGGAAGAAGAACTCACCCCGCAAGCGAAGACTCTAGTCACATGGAGAAGCCAAAGCTAAGACCCTTGATGTTGGGGGATAGTTCGGGGGCTACTAAGGGAGTCCTGACTAAGGGTTCCTCGGGCCGACGGACTATCTCTTAATAGGCCGGCTTGGTGGGACATTTTATGATTGTCGCGGGAAGGGCCGGATACATTGAGAGCCCACATGCTAGAAGGAAGTCCCGAAGGCGCGTCATGCACTCCAAGTCAAGATGAGGAAATCGGCATCTCCATCCTCGGTAGGAGACCTACCTTGTGTAAACCCTAGTACCCCCAGTATCTATATAAACTGGGAGGGTTTTAGGTCGTAGGGCAGAGGAAAACTCGTCTAGGGTTTTGCTATTAGATCTTGAGGTAGATCAACTTTATAACCTTCATACCATCAATATAATCAAGAAGGACGTAGGGTTTTACCTCCATAGGAGGGCCCGAACCTGGGTAAACATCGCCTCCTTCGTCCCATGCTACCATCGATCCAAGTCTCACAGCTCAGGACCCAATACTCGAGATCCACCGGTTTTGACACCAAGACACGCTGGCACTAGCCGCCGCCAGCAAAGAGACGACACCCCTGCTCCTCCATTCCCCGCTCCTTCCTCCTTTTTCCCGTAGGATGCAAGTTGTGCAACGACCACATGTCTCTCGGCTCGCCTGATCACCCCGCTTCCAGCACTACCCCAATTCCACTGGCCCGTCAACTTGCCACTGATCCTTCGCCCTCTTTCCCCAATGGCCCTTGCTACCGCCTCCACACACATGGCTGGCCATATCTGGTCAACGGGTGACCATGACTCATGCCCAGTGTTGCTCTGCTATTTCACCGCTTCTACTCTGACCGAGAGCTCTTCGCCAGCCACCTCTGGCCTCCTACAACACCTCCTTGTTGTCCAGCGACCCCACCATCAACCTCCACCTCCAATCCGAGCCCATAGATGTTCTGCTCAGCCGTGCCACCACAACCACTTATGGCGCTTCCGGGAGACAATTATGGGTCACCTGACAAGTGGGCCCACTGGTCAAATATCGTTGTTGACCGTGTACATGTCAACAACCAGCTGGGGCAAACCAGCTAGGGTCAAATTTTGACCGGTTTGGGATTGTTGTGGGGGGTAAGGGAGCAGAAATAAACATCATGGGGTTATGTGAACCACCAAGTTTTTTTAGGGTAGTAAAATGGACTTTTTTCTATATATATATTTGTGAATAGACCTGAGGGACATAGTGTTGCTAGAGGCTTCTCTCTCATTGAAAGCATATGGTGGGTAAACAAATTACTATCTGGCAATCGAAGAAAAGCTCATAGTTATGCAATCTTTATTCATGGCAATGATCATTACATATAGGCATCACGTCCGTAAGCAAGTAGATCGACTCCTGCCTGCATCTACTACTATTACTCCATCCATCGACCGCTATCCAACTTGCATCTAGAGTATTAAGTGAAACAGAGTAATGCTTGGAGAACAATGACATGATGTAGACAAAGTAAATTCAATTGATATGAATCAACCCCATTGTTTTACCCTTAGTGACAGTAATACAATACTTGTCATGTCCCTTTCTGACACTAGGATTAAGCACCGCAAGATTGAATCCACTACAATGCACCTCTCCCTCTGAAGATAAATCTATCTAGTTGGCCAAACTACATCAATAGATCAGAGAGAATTACAAAGCAAAAATAATCATGCATATATATGAAAGACCAACAAGGAAATCAATATAATCTCAATACAAACCCATAATTCATCGGATCCCAACAAACGCACCGCACAAGAGTGATTACATAAGATGATCACTGCGGGAATCGCGGTGATCTTGGCAATGAAGAACATAGAGAGAGAGATAGCCATCTAGGTACTAACTATGTACATGTAGGTCTATGGTGAACTACTCACACACCATCATGGGAGCAACAAGGATGATGTAGAGGCCCTCCATGATCGACCCCCTAAGGAAGACCTAGACTAAGGGGTCCTCGGGCCGTTGACCTATCTCCCAATAGGCTGACTTTGTGGGCTGCTCTCTGACTATCGCTGGAAGGCCCGGATATGCCATGACCCCGTGTTGTAGAAGGAAGTCTCGAAGTCGCGTCATGCACTCCAAGTCAAGATGAGGGAATCGGCGTCTCCATCCCCGGCAGGAGACCTATCATGTGTAAACCCTAGGTACCACCCGGTGTCTATATAAACCAGGGTTTTTTAGACTGTAGGGCAAAGAAACTCATCTAGGGTTTTAGCTATCTGATCTCGTGGTATATCAACTCTGTAACCTTCATACACATCAATATAATCAATCAGGATGTAGGGTTTAACCTTCATAGGAGGGCTCGAACATTGGTAAACATTGTCTCATTCGTCCCCTGTTACCATCGATCCTAGACTCACACCTCGGGACCCCCTACCCGAGATCCGCCGGTTTTGATACCGACATTGGTGCTTTCATTGAGAGTTCTGCTCTGATCACCAAAAGAATTAATGGCTCGCTTAGTCATTAGCGAGTAAGTCCGCAACATGGACTCCTTTGTCCCTGGACTAATTTTTGTTTTCGGCGGCGTCATGCTACACGCCAACCCGACCGGCCTTCTTGGCTGGGTTGGGACTTTCGCCCCTGGTCAAGAGGTCAGATTCAGGAACCTAGAGTTCTCCGTAGAGGCTCGGGGCGATCTTTTGCTCATTGGGCTTGCAATCTCATATGATGCGCCCGAGGACTTCGAGGCCTTGACTTCGGATTTCACTCTCGACCCAACCCACGGGACCAACCCCGACGATGATCTAGCTTTTAGTCCGGATCCGGTCATAGTACTGGATAGTCGGGGGTCAGCTCCTGCATGACACACTCCTTGTGCGGGTGCATCGGTGGTTAACTCCGAAAGCTCTGGGCAGATCGACCCGATCGAGCTCTCGACACTCAATGAGGCTCTACATCGGATCCTATCGGTGAAAATCACTGACGACCCAACCCCGATCCACGCTCAAATCGGTCTGAAGGTGGGTCAAGAGGAATTTTTCATCCCACCCACCACCCACTCGATACCCACTATCGAAGACTTAACCGATATGTTGGACTACACCTTCGAGGAGGCAGAAGACATGGATCAAGAGGATTGCGCTCCCGCCCCTGTCAACACCAAGCAATGGACTGCCACCTCCACCTACAACATTTACGTGGTGGATACTCCAGCCAATAAGGGCAACCACACACCCGAAAACAATGGTGATAAATCGGGTGAAGAGTCGTCAAGGCGCCGGAAATAGCGCAAACGATCAAAGGCAAAAAGGGAAGGGAAGACATTGTTGACACCAGGGAAAACGACACCCCGAAGAACTCGGCGATCCCGATATCCCTGAGCAGCCTCTAGAGGACCAGGAGAGGCCAGAAGATCAGTGCAACCTCGAGGATCTAAACGATTCCGAGGATGACAACTACCTCCCCCTGTCAAGGAGGAGGACAGCCTGGAAGCCAAAGACTTCACCGTCCCCAAAAACCTTGAGGATCAGGAACGGTTTGGGCAACAGCTTATAGCCACTGCCCGAAGCCTGAAGGCAAAAGAACGGCAGCTTAAGGCCGAATAGGATACCCTCAATGATAGATGGATGAGGGTCCTATCAGCAAAGGAAGGGTACGGCACCAGTCTATTGGACCAACCCAAGAGCTATCCACATCGACAGTTGCTGCCGTAGTTCGAGGACGAGGTCCCTAATACACTGTCTCCCAAGCACACTCATACGACTAGCTGGACCGCACTCCCTGAGGACGAGATAGGACAGCTGGCGACACCAGTTATAGGCTGGCGATACCCTGCAGAAGGGGAAAAGAGCCAACAGAGCCTGAGGACAGGTACGACCTGTGACACAACCTGGATTATAGAACAGGTTGCACGAGATCCATCTACGGATCTAGAGGGTACTCCCCCGATAGATGGGACGGGTGTCAGCCTTGGCTCGACCGCAACAACAGAGGTCGGGAACAAAACTGGGCCAGATCAGGTGCCGATTACCGGCGTGACATAGCCCAGGTCAGAGGCGCTGCCCATCCACTGTGTTTCACCGACGAGGTGATGCAGCATCAGTTCCCAGAAGGATTTAAAGCCGTGAACACAGAGCAATACGACTGGACAGATGACCTAGCAGTGTGGATTGAGGATTTCCTCCTCCACATTCATACGGCACGAGGATATGATCTCCATGCCATCAAGTATCTTCCCCTAAAACTTAAGGGGCCTGCTCGGCACTGGTTAAATAGCCTCCCCAAAAATTCTATCGGGAGTTGGGAGGATCTCGAGGACGCATTCCGATCTAACTTCCAGGGCACCTATGTACGACCGTGGGACTCCTCTGACCTAAGCAATGTTGTCTAGAAAGCAGGCGAATCGGCACGACAATTCTGGAATCGGATCTTGACCAAAAAGAACCATATTGACGATTGCCCAGATGCCGACGCAATAGCCTCCTTCCGGCACAATATTCGGGAAAAATGGCTGGCTCGCCAACTCGGTCAGGACAAGCCTAGGACCATGTTCGCCCTTACATCACTCATGACCCACTTTTGTGCGGGCGAGGACAACTGGCTAGCTAGACGAAGCCACAACCCCGAAGATCCCGACACTTCCAAACCCAGGGACAGAAACAGGAAACCATGACGCAGCAAAAACAAACGCCGTCACAACAACGGTGATTCCAAGATCCGGGCAGCGAAAGAAACCTTCTAAAGGCAATCGTGACGGACCTACCCTGCTGGACAAGATCATGGACAGGCCCTGCCAAATCCACGACACTCAAGACAAGCCCGCCACCCACACCAACCGTAACTGTTGGGTGTTCAAACAAGCTGGCAAACTCGCAGGCGAGGAGAAAGGCAAGGGCCCACGCAACAAGGACAATGACGAGCCCTGCGGTCTGAGCAATGGCGGACACAAGCAGTTCCATCCAAAGATAAAGACTGTGAACATGATATACGCCACTCACATACCCAAAAAGTAAAGGAAGCATGCCCTTCGAGAAGTCTACACCGTAGAGCATGTAGCCCCGAAGTATAACCCGTGGTTGGCATACCTGATTACTTTTGATTGACGGAACCATCAGACCAGTATCTATCACGGGGGTTCGGCAGCCCTTGTCCTAGACCCCATTATCGATGAGTATTACCTCACCAAAGTCCTAATGAATGGAAAAAGTAGCCTCAATCTGATTTACTCAGAAACGGTGCAAAAGATGGGAATAGATCCGTCAAGGATCAAACCTAGCAACACTACGTTTAAAGGAGTGACCCCAGGCGTTGAAACCCGGTGCATGGGCACTGTGAACCTGGAAATAGTGTTTGGCTCGCCCGACAACTTTCGCAACGAGGAATTAATCTTCAACATTGTTCCTTTACGCAACGGTTATCACGCCCTACTTGGCCGCACAGCGTTCGCTCGCTTTAACATCGTCCCGCATTACCCATACCTCAAGCTCAAGATTCCCGGGCCCAAGGGGGTCATTACTGTCAACGGCAACACATAGTGTTCTCTCCAGACTGAGGAACATGCATTGGTCCTGACAACCGAATTCTAGTACGGCGATGATCGGCCAACACCGAAATCTACCGTAAAGGCACGAAAGGTTGACAAACATGCTCGTCTCAGTCTGAACACCCGGAATCTTATTCTCCCCAGTCAAAATAGGGATACGCCCCCATTGCACATCCCTAGTGCTCGTCAAACATGTGCCGAGAAGGCACAACTTTGCACTCAAGATTCCATGGGTAGCAGTGGGGAACAACTATCAAAAGGAAAATGTTCGGCTTGACCAAACTACTACCAAAACATGTCTTCGAACAAACCGCAAGTACCATCAAGGACCTTCTAAAGCATAAAGCTCATCCATACTTCAGCGACTTCTCAAGATCTTCTTCCCAAGGTCCATTTGCCGATACCAATTACCTTTAAAGGAATGCAACACCCTAGGAGGCACAGGAGTGGACAGGCGACAGGGCACATCGAGGACGTCAGGCCACCCATCGAAGACCCCGGGTACAACCTCTCCTCTATAAGCTTTATATTTCATCTTCAAATAACTGTAAACATTTGCTTCGGCAATTTGAGTTATAAGAATTATTGAGCAAATAAAAGACCATTTTACATGGCCTCTTCGTTGTATTTATGCTACATACTCTGTTCTTCTCTTGTCAACGCTTATCACAAAACTGTTCGGTATACATTACGATGCAACCAGCTAATAGACTGGGGGCTTGAATTTAAAATATCGCCCTAAGCATCATCCCAACACAATTGATTTTGTGTTCGACATCTCGGATGTTGCTTTATATGCATTGGTTCCGAACTATGTGTTGGGTCAATAATTGGGTTTCCCGGCTCCAATGCTTGCCCTCTTACGTTCCGCTCGTTCAGATAACAGGGAAAAGGGAGAACCATTGCGATTGTGTTTCCAGCTCGCCTGGTCAAGCACCTGAGGGGAGAAAGCCAAAAATTGACTATCATAGTACGTGAGAACCGGTCTGCAATCAGAGCATAAGTGTCAAACTAACAAATCGATAGAGGTTATTCCGTGTCATACGAGGGGTTTTGTACTTTTACAAGCCATGTGATGCTAGCCTTAGCCTCGGTATATTCGAACATCACAAAACATTAGGGGCTAGTCATCAGGCCCCACATTTTTAAGCTCCCACAACTAAGAGAAAGCGATAAAGCATTAGAGTCCGATTGCCTTGTTCCCCTCGCACTACCGCCTTCAGGCACCGACAATTCGGCTAAAGGGTCGCGGTGTGGGGGCAGAAACACCTCTCGTAGTATCTACGCAGGGGCTGAAGCTGACGACTCACAACTTTCAGATAAAATGGCCAAATGGGAGTCAAAATAAATACTAAAACTTAAAGGACATGATAAACCATGCAACCTCATTATAAAGCGATAAAAGTCTTCGAACACTTTATAGCAAGTTCATTCATAAATTTCATTCTTCGAGCATTGGGCTTCTATTGCCCAAGCACCATCCATCACCATGGAGAAGTACTGCTCGGGACGCCTGTGCTCCTTCCCAGGGGGCGGAGGCCCAGTGGCCATCTCGGTCGGCTTGAGCTTCGGCCAGTGCACCATGGTACTTGCAAAGTCCATCTGAGCTCCATCGATGCATGTAGAACGCTTTAGCACGTCAATTCGAGGTGCAACATCGCACGGTTTACGCACCAAGCCAAAGTAGCTGCTCGGCAACGGCTTTGTAGGCCACCGCCGGATGCAGAGATCCTTCATGGCCGGCTCCGCCATCTTGTGCAGCTCCATCAGTTGCTTCATCTGCTCGATCAGAAGAGGAGAGCGCTGGGGGGGACCCAAACTGTGCCCAAAATAGCCGAGCCTCATCCTCCTCCTCCCGCTAAGCATAAAACTTGTTCGCATCCGCTGCACTCTTTAGGAGGTCCATACAGGCGCCTGAGGAACACCACACCTGGGTGAGCAATGCAAAGCTGCTACCACCAAAGGCACATTGTAGTAAATATGGCTTACCATCTGTGAGAGCCTTGACTTTGCGGACTTCTTCTTCAAAGAACTGCTTGTCCACCGCTCCTTTTGCAGCTCGGATTTCATTGTGGACAGCTCCGTGGCCTGCTCTGCCTCTCTGCTAAAGGGCCTCGCACTTCGTGCTGGCATCCTTGAGCTCCAGCTGCACCTCCTCCACCAGGGCCTCATGCTTGTTGCTGGCAGCTTTTAACACTGGTAGAGCGGTTGTTGCTTGTTTGGCTGGCGCCTTCTCATCCACGGCCGCTTGCTTCATCTTTTTTAGCTTGGCCTTGAGGTTCTCGACCTCCATAGCCGAAGCAGTGGTAGCAGTAAATGAGTAATTACACTTGGTTAATAGTCTGGAGTAATAACGATAGATAGTCCAGATATTTTAATTCGGCTTACCTTGCGCCTCATCGAACCTCTTATTCAGGCGACCGAGCTCCTCATCGGAGCTCTTGTGCTTCTGATTTAGCTCGTCAAGCTCCATGGCGTTGATGACCGCCGCCGCCGCCGAGGCCTGCAAAAACTAAATTAATAAATGTCAGGTTATGTGCGGTTAAACCCCCAAACCATCAAGAATATGACCATGTGCTCGGTCCTCTTAAGGGCTTTTAGAACAGTGCGGGACAAATGGTGCCTTGGGCATCATTGATCACTCCTGGGTATTTGAGCCACGGGTGGGTTTTTTCAAACCCACCCAGGGCTCGGGGCTACTACATATATAAAGATAGCACAAATTTAGTAAAATTAATTTTTTTAGAGTATTACATGGCTCACCTTGAAGCCCGTCAAGAGACCATTGAAGGCCTCTTTCAGTCCGCTATCAACGGACTGAATTCGTTGCAAGACCGCACCCATAAGGGTGCGGTGATCCTCGAAGATGGAAGCGCTTGATAGAGCTTCCTCCATCATGACCGGCCACCTAGTCATGGGTGGCACCGGTGGCGATTGGCCAACCCGATCTCCGACGGGGGATTGAGCCAGTAGCTCCGGAGGCACAGTGCACTCTGGAGATGTCCTCGGAGGGGTCTGGACATTCCTCTGTCCTCCCTCCTTAGTGGCTAGGAGAGTTTCCTCCCCTGGTCTTCGGAGGTCGAGGCATTGACCTCGGCCATGACATCATCGCCCCCACCGCCTGTGTTCGGCTCTGAAGGAGCCTGGTGCGATAACACCTCTGCGGCCTCTTTTGAAGCCCCTGGATGTGTGGGGTGTGATGCAGTCCCACTCTCCGCCAGCTCGGCGAGTGGAGACTCCCCATCTGATATTTGGTCGGTGGGGAGAACGCGTGGTGGAATGTAGATTAAAAGGCATTTGTCCATTTAAAACATTAAAAACTTCACATAAATGACCCAGGGGGTCTTCGGATTCGTACCTTTGGGCTGGGGATTAACCCTTAGGTTCCTTCGGGGAACCCTCTCAAAGTCCTTGAACTCAGCGTCGGAGTCCGAGTTGTCATCGGCCAGGATTAACCTCGGCCCACACGCCCTCTTCGGGGCAGGAGGAGGTAGATTCTCTATGGCGTACAGCGATGCCGCCTCTTTCTTGTGAGAGGGGAATTGCCTTCTCTCATGTCATCGTTCTTATTGCATTACTCCATTTTCCCATGAACTTAATACACAAGATGCATGCTAGATAGCGGTCGATGTGTGGAGTAATAGAAGTAGATGCAGAATCATTTCAGTCTACTTATCTTGGACGTGATGCCTATATAATGATCATTGCCTGGATATCGTCATGATTACTTGATCTTCTATCAATTTCCAAATAGTAATTTGTTCACCCACCGTGCGCTATACTCATGAGAGAAGCCACTAGTGAAACCTAAGGCCCCGGGTCTACTTTTCCAACATATTGCTTTCTGATCTACTGTTTGCATCTTTTGTTTTCAGAACTATTAATCCAAAAAAATCCAAAAATCCTTGTTGCACTTTTTATTTACTTATTTTATTTTGTGTTCTTGTGAGATCTATTTGCCAAAACTATCATTACCTAATATACCTTATTACTGTAGAGAGCATAACAATCTCTCTTTCACGTCAGTTTGCAAGTATTTGTTGTTTGTGTGAAGGTGTTGTTTACGTGGGTGCGTGATCTTCCTCTACAGATTGATACCTTGGTTTCATAACTGACGGAAATACTTATCGTCGCTGTGTTGCATCATCCCTTCCTCTTTGGGGAAATACCGACGCAGTCTCAAGCCAGGTCACACCCAACGTTGGCAAGAGGGTTGTCAATCCACTTGTACTCGTTAACATCAAGGACTAAATCTGATAGAGATAGATTGATAAATTACAAAGTAAATAAATTACGGTAAGGTATTTTTGGTTTTTATAGTATTTTTGAAGTAGACCCGGGGGCATAGTTTTCACTACATTATTCTCTCTTTAAGCATGGCATACGGTGGTTGAACAAATTACTGTTGGGCAATTGATAGAAAAGCACATAGTTATGCCATTATCATGGCATGATTAAATACATAACCATTACATCCATTACAAGTAGACCAATTCGTGCCTGCATCTACATAAGTATTACTCCACCAATTAATTGTTATCCAACATACATCTATTGTATTAAGTCCATTACAAACAGAGTAACGCTTTAAGCAAGATGACATAATGTAGACAGAATAAAACCAATCAATATGATTAAAACTCTTCCTTTATCCTTAGAAGCAACAATACAATACGTGCGTTGCTACCCCTATTGTCACTAGGTGAGGACACCGCAAAATTGAACCAACTACTATGCACCACTTCCATCGAAGATCGATAGATCAACCTGGCCAAATAAAACACATAGAACGGAAACCATTATGTAGCTATATAAATCACACATAATAAAGTTCAGAATAGACTGAGTTACTTTCAATGAATAATCTGATAATAAACCCACAATTCATCGAATCCCAACAAACACACCACACAAAAGGAATACATTGGATAGATCTTCGAAGAGAACATGGTATTAAAGATCAAAGAGAGAGAAGAAGCCATCTAGCTAATCACTATCGACCCTTAGGTCTATGGTGAATTACTCACACATCATTGGAGGTGCAACAACGTTAAGGTACACGCCCTCCATGATCGATTTCCCATTCTGTAGGGAGCCGAAAAAGGCCTCCAGATGGGATCGCAGAAGAACAGAGACTTGTAGCGGCAAAAATTGTTTCGTGTGGCTCTTTGTGGTTTTTGGAATATTTGTAAATTTATAGCATTGGAATTAGGTTAGACAGATCCATGAGGGACCCACGGGACATCAGGGCATGCCCTACTCCCTTGGGCACACCTTGTTGCCTTGTCATATCCTCGTAGGTCTTATGGTCCTCCCCCGAAGCTTGTAGGGTAAAGTCATCAAAAACTTTCTTAACATTTGGACTTCGTTTGGCGTTGATTTTTTGTAAAATCAAAAACAGATAGAAAAGAACAACTCGTACTAGGCACTTGATCAATAGGTTAGTTCCCAAAAATGATATAAAATTGCGAAGTATTTCAGATTGATAATATAATAGCATGAAATATTAAAAAATTATAGATACATTGGAGACCTGATACATCTCCAACGTATCTATAATTTTTTATTGTTCCACGCTATTATATTATCATTCTAGGATAGTTTTTAGGAAATTACTTGTTGATTTATATTATTTTTGAGTACTAACCTATTAACCTAGTGACAAGTGTCAGTTGCTCTTTTCTTCATGTTTTTGGCTTCTCACGAATGTTGTACCAAACGAAGTCCAAATACCCCCCAAAAATTGACGTTTTTTCTAGAAAAAATAAGAACCTCAAAGCTCTGGACGAAGACTGGACGACACACGAGGTGCCCCTAAGCCAACATGGCGTGCCCACGGGAGCGGTCGTGCCTTGATGGCTTGGGGCCACCTCCCCGGCCCTCTAGCGTTGTTTTCTGGCCTTTAAATTATCATTAACCTTGAAATCCCAGAGAGCCTCCCGAAATACCTTTTCTGCTGCCACAAGTCTTTGTTCCGCCGTGTGCCCATCTGGAGCCCTGTTTCGCTGCCCCTCCGGAGGGGGGATCGATCACGGAGGGCCTCTACATCAACCTTGCTGCTCCCATGGTGATGCATGAGTAGTTCACCACAGACCTATGGGTATGTAGTTAGTACCTAAATGGATATCTCCCTCTTTGTGTTTTTCAATACAAATTTCATCTGTGTGTGCTGCACCTGTGTGTGCCTTGCCATGAGTCTGTCAAGGGGTACAAGAGTGGTCCAGGAGTGGATCACTGGACAGCGGTCGGAATTATCTTCAGTAACCAGAGGACTAAGGAAATGTTTCTTGATTATGGAGGTGATAAAGAGTTCGTCGTAAAGAGTTACGTCGATGCAAGCTTTAACACCTATCCAGATGACTAGTAGTAGCAATCTGGATACGTATAGTGGAGCAGCCATTTGGAAATAGTACCAAGTGGAGTGTGGTAGCAGTGTTTACGGTTTGACATAGAGATTTGCAAAGTACACACGGATCTGAATATCGCAGACCCGTTGACTATAAGACCTGTCTCACATGCAAAGCATGATCGAGCCCCAAAACTCATTGGGTGTTAGATTCATAACAATGCGAATCACATGGTGATGTGAACTAGATTATTGACTCTAGTGCAAGTGGGAGACTGTTGGAAATATGCCCTAGAGGCAATAATAAATTAGTTATTATCATATTTCCTTGTTCATGATAATCGTTTATTATCCATGCTATAATTGTATTGATCGGAGACTTAAATGCATGTGTGGATACATAGACAAAACCATGTCCCTAGTATGCCTCTAATGGACTAGCTCGTTGATCAAAGGATGGTTAAGGTTTCCTAGCCATGGACATGAGATGTCATTTGATAACGGGATCACATCATTAGGAGAATGATGTGATGGATAAGACCCAAACTACAAACATAGCATATGATTGTGTCAGTTTATTGCTACTGTTTTCTGCATGTCAAGTATATGTTCCTATGACCATGAGATCATGCAACTCACGGATATCGGAGGAGTGCCTTGTGTGTATCAAACGTCACAACGTAACTGGGTGACTATAAAGGTGCTCTACAGGTATCTCCGATGGTGTTTGTTGAGTTGGCATGGATCGAGACTGGGAGTTGTTACTCCGTGTGACGGAGAGGTATCTCAGGGCCCACTCGGTAATACAACATCACAACAAGCCTTGCAAGCAATGTGGCTAAGTGTTAGTCATGGGATCTTGTATTACGGAACGAGTAAAGAGACTTGCCAGTAACGAGGTTGAATTAGGTATGGAGATACCGACGATCGAATCTCGGGCAAGTAACATACCGAAGAACAAAGGGAACGTTATACGGGATTAACTGAATCCTTGACATAGAGGTTCGACCGATAAAGATCTTCGTAGAATATGTAGGAACCAATGTGGACGTCCAGGTCCCGCCATTGGTTATTGACCGTAGAGGTGTCTCGGTCATTTCTACATAGTTCTCGAACCCGCAGGGTCTGCACACTTAAGGTTCGGTGACGTTTCAGTAGTGTAGAGTTATGTATGGTGGTGACCAAAGGTTGTTCGGAGTCCCGGATGAGATCCCGAACGTCACGAGGAGCTCTGCAGGTAAATATTCATATATAGGATGTCCTAGTTTGGTCGCCGGAAAAGTTTCGGGCTCATCGGTAGTGTACCGGGAGTATCGGTAGTGTACCGGGAGTGCCGGTAGTGTACTGGGGGACCTCCGGGAGGGGTATTTCGACCCCAAGAGGTCCATGGGATGTGGGAGAGTATTAACCAGCCCTTAGTGGGCTAGGAAAACAGCCACAAAGGCCCATGGCGCAGGAGAGAAAGTCCTAAAGCAAAAAGTGGAAAATCAGCCAATAGGAGGCAATCCTACTCCAACTAGGATTGGAGGTGAAGTAGGATTGCTCCCACCTCCTATTTTGGCCGACCCAAAGGCCTTGGCTGCCTCTCCTCTCCTATCCTCCTATATATACTAGTGGATTGGGTGGTTTTTGGACAGAATTTCCGGCCACGTGCTACCCGTTTCACCGGTGCACAGTTTCTCCTCTAGATCGGTTTTCCGCAGCGCTTAGGCGAAGCCCTGCCGGAATCACTCCACCACCATCACCGGAGCGCCGTCACGCTGCCGGTGAACTCTCTCTCCTCTCCACCTCCTCTTCCTGGATCAAGACGGTGGAGATCGTCATCAAGCTGCACGTGTGCTGAACGCGGAGGTGCCGTCCGTTCGGCGCTAGATCGGAAGGACCGTGATCGAGATCGCGAGACGGTTCATGATGTGATCATGGAACGGATCGTGATGAGTTCACGAGACAGATCGTGATCAAGATCGTGAGACGGATCGTGATGAGTTCACGGGACGGATCATGATGTGTTCGCGGGACGGTTCGTGATTGGATCGCGGGACGCTCGGCGATTTGGATCGCGAAGAAGTTCGACTACACCAACCGCGTTTCTTAACGCTTCCCGCTTAGCAATCTACAAGGGTACGTAGATCCACTCTCCCTCCCGTAGATGCTCATCGCCATGGATAGGTTTGCGTGTGCGTAGGAAATTTTTTGTTTCCCATGCGACGTTCCCCAACAGTGGCATCATGAGCTAGGTTGATGGTTCGATGAGATCTCGAGTAGAACACAAAAGGTTTGTGGGCGTTGATGCTTAGATTGCTTCCTCCCTTGGTCGTATTTTGGTTCAGCGGGATTGTGAGATGAAGCGGCCCGGACCAACATTACTCGTATGCTTACGAGAGACCGGTTCCCTCGACGCAACTTGTTGCCCAGATGGCTTGCGGGTGACAGTTTCTCTCACTTTAGTTGGATCGGATTCGACAAAGGCGGTCCTTGAGAAGGTTGAAAAGCAAACTTGTGTATCACCATTGTGGTTTATGCGTAGGTGAGAATTGTTCTTGCTAGATACCCGTAGCAGCCACGTAAAACATGCAACAACAATTAGAGGACGTCTAACTTGTTTTTGCAGGGTATGTTGTGATATGATATGGCCAATTACATGATGTGATATATGTGATGTATGAGATGATCATGTGATGTATAGATTATCACGACTTGCATGTCGATGAATACGGCAAACGGCAGGAGCCATAGGGTTGTCTTTAATTATTGTATGACCTGCGTGTCAATCATTAAGCGCTATGTAATGCTTTACTTTATCGCTACGGTAGCAATAGTAGTAGAAGCATGCAGGGCGTGACAACCCCGATGGCGACACGTTGATGGAGATCAAGATGATGGAGATCATGGTGTCATGCCGGTGACGATGGAGATCATGCCGGTGCTTTCATGATGGAGATCAAAAGCACAAGATCATGGCCATATCATGTCACTTATGGTTTGCATGTGATGTTAATCCTTTTATGCACCTTGTTTTGCTTAGGACGACGGTAGCATTATAAGGTGATCCCTCACTTAATTTCAAGATAAATTGTGTTCTCCCCGAGTGTGCACCGTTGCGAAAGTTCGTCGTGTTGAGACACCACGTGATGATCGGGTGTGATAGACTCTACGTTCACATACAACGGGTGCAAGCCAGTGTTGCACACGCAGAACACTCGGGTTAAACTTGACGAGCCTAGCATGTACAGACATGGCCTCGGAACACGAGAGACTCAAAGGTCGAACATGAGTCATATAGTAGATATGATCAACATAATGATGTTCACCATTGCAGCCACCTCAACTCACGTGATGATCGGACTTGAGTTGGTGAATTTGGATCATGTATCACTCGAATGATCGGAGGGATGTCAATTTGAGTGGGAGTTCTTAAGTAATATGATTAATTGAACTCATTATCATGAACATAGTCAAAGTGTCTTTGCAAGTTATGTTGTAGATTACTAGCTCGCGCTGTAGCTCCCTTAAATTTTTATATGTTCCTAGAGAAATAGAGTTGAAAGATGTTGGTAGCAATATTGCGGACTGGGTCCGTGATCTGAGGATTGTCCTCATTGCTGCACAGAAGGCTTATGTCCTTAATGCACCGCTCGGTGCGCCACCCCCTCTAGCGTCGTTTATAGATGTTGTGAACATCTAACAGGCACGTTTCGATGACTACTTGATAGTTTAGTGCGTCATGCATTACAACTTAGAATTGAGCCTCCAAAACGTTTTGAACGTCACGGAACATATGAGATGTTCTAGGAGCAGAGATTGTGATCTCAGGCTCGTGCCTGTGTTGCGAGATATGACATCTCCAACAAGATTCTTTGCCTGTAAGATGAAGGAGAATAGCTCAATCGTTGAGCATGTACTCAGATTGTCTGGGTACTTCAATCGCTTGAATCAAGTGGGAGTTGATCTTCCAGATAAGATAGTGATTGATATAGTTCTCCAAGTCACTGTCACTAAAGCTACTAGAACTTAGTGATGAACTATAATACACCAGGGATAGAAGTATTGATCCCTGAGCTGTTCGCGATGTTTGACACCGCGAGGGTAGAAATCAAGAAGGAACATCCAAGTGTTGATGGTTAATCAAACCACTAGTTTCGAAAAGGGCAAGAGCAAGGAGGGAAACTTCATGGATAGCAAGTCAGTTGCTGCTCCAGTGAAGCAACCCAAAGTTGAACTCAAACCCGAGACTAAGTGCTTCTATTATGAGGTGAGAGGTCGCTGAAGCGAAACAACCCTAGATACTTGGTAGATAAGAAGGCTGGCAACATCGACAGAAGTATATTTTATATACGAGTTATTGATGTGTACCTTGCTAGTACTCCTAGTAGCACCTGGGTATTGGATACCGGTTCGGTTGCTAAATGTTAGTAACTCGAAATAAAAGCTACGGAATAAACGGAGAACTAGCTAAGGGTGAGGTGACGATATGTGTTGGAAGTGTTTCCAAGGTTGATGTGATCAACATCGCACGCTCTCTCTACCTTCAGGATTAGTGACGAACCTAAATAAATGTTATTTGGTGTTTTGCGTTGAGCATGAACATGATTAGATCATGTTTATTGCAATACAGTTAGTCATTTAAGTTAGAGAATAATGGTTATTCTGTTTACATGAATAATACCTTCAATGGTCATGCACCCAGTGAGAATGGCTTGTTGAAATCTTGATCGTAGTAGTACACGTGTTCATAACATTGATGTCAAAAGATACAAAGTTAATAAAGATAGTACCACATACTTGTGGCACTGCCGCTAAATGTCATATTGGTATAAAGCGCATGTAGAAACTCCATGCTGATGGATATTTGGACTCATTCGATTTCGTATCGGTTGAGACATGCGAACCATGCCTCTTGGGCAAGATGACTAAAGGACCCCGTTGGATGGAGCGGGCAAGTGATTCATTGGAAATGATACATGTTGATGTATGCAATCTAGTGAGTATTGTAGCATGCAGTGGATATCGTTATTTTCTTACCTTCACTGATGATTTGAGTAGATATAGTGTATATTTATTTAATGAAACACAAGTCTGAATCATTTGAAAGGTTCAAGCAAATTCAGAGTGAAGTTTAAAGATCATCGTGACAAGAAGATAAAAATGACCGCGATATGATCGTGGAGGTGAATATCTGAGTTACGAGTTTGGCATACAACTTAAGACAATGTGAAATTTGTTTCGCAACTAACGCCACCTGGAACACCATGGTGTGATGGTGTGTCCGAACATCATAGTCATGCTCTATTGATATAGTGCATACTGTGATGTCTCTTATCGTTTTACTACTATAATTTTTAGGCTTATGCATTAGAGACAACTAAATTCACTTTAAATAGGGCATCATCTAAATCCGTTGAGATGACACCGTGTGAATTATGGTTTGATAGAAACCTAAGCTGTCATTTCTTAATATTTGGGGCTGTGACACTTGTGTGGAAAATGTTTTCACCTAATGAGGTCGAACCCAAGGCGGACAAATGCATCTTCATAGAATACCCTAAGATTAGTTGGGTGAACCTTCAATCTCATATCCTAGTGCAAATTGTTTGTTGCTTAAACGGATCCTTTCTCGAGGAAATGTTTCTCTCGAAAGAATTGAGTGGGAGGAAGATAGAACTTGATGAGGTTGTTAAACCTTTGTTCAACCAGAGAGTAGCGCAGCGCAGAAAGATGTTTCTGTGAAGCCTACGTTAGTTGAAGAGGAAGTTAATGATGATGATCATGAAGCTTCAGGATCAAGTTACTATTGAACTTCGTAGGTCGACAAGGATGTGTACTGCTCCTAAGTGGTACGACAACTCTGTCTTGGAGATCATGTTGTTGGACAACGATGAACCTACGAGCTATGGAGAAGCGATGATGGGCCCGGATTCCGACAAATGGTTAGAGGCCATGAAATCCGAGATAGGATCCATGTATGAAAACCAAGTATAGACTTTGGTAGACATGCTCGTTAGATAGTAGGTCGTTGAGTACAAATGGACCTTTAGAATGAAGACAGACACTGATGGTGAATGTCACCATTTGTAAAGCTCGACTTGTTGCAAAGTTGTTTGTGACAAGTTCAAGGAGTTGACTGCGACGAGGCTTTCTCACTCGTAGCGATGCTAAAAGTCTGTTGGAATTATGTTAGCAGTTGCTGCATTTTCAATTATGAAATCTGGCAGATGGATGTCAAAACAGCGTTTCCTTAACGGTTTACTTAAGGAAAGGTTGTATGTGATACAACCACAAGGTTTTGTCAGTCCTAAGGATGCTAAAAGGTGTGCAAGCTTCGGTGATCCTTCCATGGACTGAAGCAAGCATCACGGAGTTGGAATATACGCTTTGATGAGTTGATCAAAGTTTTTGAGTTTATACAAAGTTTACGAGAAACATGTATTTGCAACAAAGTGAGTGGGAGCACTATAGAGTTTCTGATAAGTATATGTGGTTGACATATTGTTGATCGGAAATAATGTGCAATTTTTGGAAGGCGTAAAAGGTTGTTTGAAAAGTGTTTTTCAACGGAAGACCTGGATAAAGCTACCTAATTGTTGAGCATCAAAATCTATAGAGATAGATCAAGATGCTTGATGAGACTTTCAATGAGTGCATACCTTGACAAGATTTTGAAAGAGTTCAAAATGGATCAGCTAGAGAAATAGTTCTTGTCTGATTTGTAAGGTGTGAAGTTGAGTGAGACTCAAAGCTCGACAACGGCAGAAGAAAGAGAAAGGACGAACGTCGTCCCCTATGCCTTAGCCATAGGCTCTATATTATGCCATGCTGTGTACCGCACCTGTGTGTGCCTTGCCATGAGTCTGTCAAGGGGTACAAGAGTGGTCCAGGAGTGGATCACTGGACAGCGGTCGGAATTATGTTTAGTAACCAGAGGACTAAGGAAATGTTTCTTGATTATGGAGGTGATAAAGAGTTCATCGTAAAGAGTTACGTCGATGCAAGCTTTAACACCTATCCATATGACTAGTAGTAGCAATCTGGATACGTATAGTGGAGAAGCCATTTGGAAATAGTACCAAGTGGAGTGTGGTAGCAGTGTTTACGGTTTGACATAGAGATTTGCAAAGTACACACAGATCTGAATATCGCAGACCCGTTGACTATAAGACCTGTCTCACATGCAAAGCATGATCGAGCCCCAAAACTCATTGGGTGTTAGATTCATAACAATGCGAATCACATGGTGATGTGAACTAGATTATTGACTCTAGTGCAAGTGGGAGACTGTTGGAAATATGCCCTAGAGGCAATAATAAATTAGTTATTATCATATTTCCTTGTTCATGATAATCGTTTATTATCCATGCTATAATTGTATTGATCGGAGACTTAAATGCATGTGTGGATACATAGACAAAACCATGTCCCTAGTATGCCTCTAATGGACTAGCTCGTTGATCAAAGGATGGTTAAGGTTTCCTAGCCATGGACATGAGATGTCATTTGATAACGGGATCACATCATTAGGAGAATGATGTGATGGATAAGACCCAAATACAAACATAGCATATGATCGTGTCAGTTTATTGCTACTGTTTTCTGCATGTCAAGTATATGTTCCTATGACCATGAGATCATGAAACTCACGGATATCGGAGGAGTGCCTTGTGTGTATCAAACGTCGCAACATAACTGGGTGACTATAAAGGTGCTCTACAGGTATCTCCGATGGTGTTTGTTGAGTTGGCATGGATCGAGACTGGGATTTTTTACTCCGTGTGACGGAGAGGTATCTCAGGGCCCACTCGGTAATACAACATCACAACAAGCCTTGCAAGCAATGTGGCTAAGTGTTAGTCATGGGATCTTGTATTACGGAACAAGTAAAGAGACTTGCCAGTAACGAGGTTGAATTAGGTATGGAGATACTGACGATCGAATCTCGGGCAAGTAACATACCGAAGAACAAAGGGAACGTTATACGGGATTAACTGAATCCTTGACATAGAGGTTCGACCGATAAATATCTTCGTAGAATATGTAGGAACCAATGTGGGCGTCCAGGTCCCGCCATGTGTTATTGACCGTAGAGGTGTCTCGGTCATGTCTACATAGTTCTCGAACCCGCAGGGTCTGCACACTTAAGGTTCGGTGACGCTTCAGTAGTGTAGAGTTATGTATGGTGGTGACCGAAGGTTGTTCGGAGTCCCGGATGAGATCTCGGACGTCACGAGGAGCTCCGGAATGGTCTGGAGGTAAAGATTCATATATAGGATGTCCCAGTTTGGTCGCCGGAAAAGTTTCGGGCTCATCGGTAGTGTACCGGGAGTATCGGTAGTGTACCGGGGGACCTCCGGGAGGGGTATTTCGACCCCAAGAGGTCCATGGGCTGTGGGAGAGTATTAACCAGCCCTTAGTGGGCTAGGAAAACAGCCACAAAGGCCCATGGCGCAGGAGAGAAAGTCCTAAAGCAAAAAGTGGAAAATCAGCCAATAGGAGGCAATCCTACTCCAACTAGGATTGGAGGTGAAGTAGGATTGCTCCCACCTCCTATTTCGGCTGACCCAAAGGCCTTGGCTGCCTCTCCTCTCCTCTCCTCCTATATATACTAGTGGATTGGGTGGTTTTTGGACAGAATTTCCGGCCACGTGCTACCCGTTTCACCGGTGCACAGTTTCTCCTCTAGATCGGTTTTCCGCAGCGCTTAGGCGAAGCCCTGCCGGAATCACTCCATCACCGGAGCGCCGTCATGCTGCCGGTGAACTCTCTCTCCTCTCTACCTTCTCTTGCTGGATCAAGACGGTGGAGATCGTCATCAAGCTGCATGTGTGCTGAACGCGGAGGTGCCGTCCGTTCGGCGCTAGATCGGAAGGACCGTGATCGAGATCGCGAGACGGTTCGTGATGTGATCACGGAACGGATCGTGATGAGTTCGCGGGACAGATCGTGATCAAGATCGTGAGACGGATCGTGATGAGTTCACGGGACGGATCATGATGTGTTCGCGGGACGGTTCGTGATTGGATCGCGGGACGCTCGGCGATTTGGATCGCGAAGAAGTTCGACTACACCAACCGCGTTTCTTAACGCTTCCCGCTTACCGATCTACAAGGGTACGTAGATCCACTCTCCCTCTCGTAGATGCTCATAACCATGGATAGGTTTGCGTGTGCGTAGGAAATTTTTTGTTTCCCATGCGACGTTCGCCAACAATATTTACCTTTGCTAGTTTACTTGTCTGCTTGCTATACTTGCAAGTATTTTCTTGGCTTGTTACTTTGCTTGCTTGGTCACCATGTCACAAGACAATACTAAGTTGTGTGACTTCTCGAATACTAATAACAATGATTTTATTAGTACTCCTATACCACCCGCCACTAGTGTGGAGTTTTATGATATAAATGTTGCATTGCTAAATCTTTTGAAGAAAGAACAATTTTTCGGAAGTCCTAATGAGGATCCAGCTGGTCATCTCAATACTTTTGTTGAATTATGTGATATCCAAAATAAAAAAGATATGTATAATGATGTGGTCAAATGAAAATTATTTCCCTTTTCACTGCAAGATAAAGTTAACGCTTGGTTTTCATCTTTACCACATAATAGTATTGGAACATGGGATAAATATAAAGATGCTTTTATTACCAAGTATTTTTCCTCCTACTAAGATCATCTCCTGTAGAAATCAAATTATTCCTTTTAAGCAACATGACCAAGAAAATCTGGCACAAGCTTGGGAGAGGATCAAACCTATGATTAAAAATAGCCCTACTCATGGTTTGAACTTATGATGATTATACAATATTTGTATGTTGGACTAAACTGTGTTACTAGAAATCTTGTAGATTCTGCTGCAGGTGGTACCTTCATGGAGGTGACATTAGGAGAGGCCACAAAACTTTTGGACAACATCATGGCAAACTACTCTCAATGGCATACCGAAAGAGCTCCAACTGGTAAGAAGGTAAATTATGTTGAGGAAATTGCTACTTTGAGTGAGAAAATAGATGGTCTTATGAATATGGTTGCTAGTAAACATGCTCATGTTGATACCAATGATATACCCTTGTCTATCTTGATTGAGAAAAATGAGGATGCTATTGACGTGAACTTTATCTCACGAAACAATTACAACAACAATGCTTATAGAGGAAATTTCAATGCTAGACCGTACCCCTGTAATTCCTATAATAACTATGGAAATTCTTCTACAAATATAATAGGTTATACTCTCATCTTGAGAACATCATTAAAGAATTTATTAGTTCTCAAAATATTTTTAATACTATGGTAGAATAAAAGTCTCATAAAGTTGATGACTTGGCTAAGAATATGGATAGGATTGCACTTGATGTGAAAACTTGACGACCCACAAGTATAGGAGATCAATTGTAGTCCTTTCGATAAGAAAGAGTATTGAACCCAACGAGGAGCAGAAGGAAATGATAAGCGGTTTTTATGCAAGGTATTCTCTACAAGTGATGTGAGTAACAATGATAGATAGTTCTACATCAAGACAATTCATAACAAGTGACAAGTGACAATAGCAACAAAGGTGCAGCAAGGTAGCCCAATCCTTTTTATAGCAAAGTACGGGCCTGAAAGTGCTCTTATATTAAGCAAGCGCTCCCAAGGACACGTGAGAATTTCTGTCTAGTCATCTTCATCATGTTGAGTTGATTCGAGTTTGCTACTTTCATAATTTGATATGAGGGTGGACCGGTGCTAAGGTGTTGTTCTTGATTGAACAAACAACCTACTTATGATTACCCCCTCTTGCAAGCATCCGCAACAACGAAAGAAGAATTAAGATAAATCTAACCATAGCATGAAACGTGTGGATCCAAATCAGCCCCTTATGAAGCAACGCATAAACTAGGGTTTAAGCTTCTGTCACTCTAGCAACCCATCATCTAATTGTTACTCCACAGTTACTTCCCTTAGGCCCATATCATGGTGAAGTGCCATGCTGTCGATGTTCACATGACACCACTAAGAGAAGTAAACACATACATGTCATCAAAATATCGAACGAATACCAACTTCACATGATTACTTATAACAAGACTTCTCCCATGTCCTCTGGAACAATAGTAACTACTCACACCTCCTCAACATGTTCAAGATAATAGGTATAATGATGGAGATTAAGGATCTAAACATAATAACTTTCACCAAGTAAACCAACAAGCATCAACTACGAGATGTAATCAACACTACTAGTAACCCACATGTACCAATCTGAGGTTTTGAGACAAAGATTGAATACAAGATGTGAACTAGGGTTGCATATGAGATGGTTTTGGTGAAGATATTGATGCATATTGGTCCTCCCATGAAGGAGGAGGTGTTGGTTATGATCATGTCATCGATATCCCCCTCCCGGAGAGGAGATTCACCGACACAATCAGCCTACCGGAGTGCAAAAGGGCCTCTGCCCAGGTTTCCGCCTCGAGACTGTATCCTTTCGTCCTGAAAGGTTGCTTATGATTTTTTCTAGGGTACAACACACCATATAGGAGAAGAGGGGGGTCGGGAGACCTGTTAGGGCCCCACAAGCCATCAGGTGCGCCGTGTTGGCATTATAGCTATTATGCGCAATGAAATTCACATCACCAGTATCTTCATTAGTGATGGCATTGGCATTTACCTCTTCTTTACCTTTCATCAAAGAGATAAGTATTTCTAGATTTGTTGTCAAATCTTAGTTATTTTCTTACATGGCATTCACCTTCTTCCTGGTGGTTCTCTCAACATGCCATTGGGCATGGTTCTCTTGAATATCATCTAGTATCTTCTTGACATCGTCTACGTGCTTTACAATGATTGTTCCTCCTGGAGTTGTATCAAGCATAGTTTTTGACATGTGATTTAAGCCATTATAAAACAAATGAACTATTAACCACTCCTCAATTCCATGATTGGGGCAGTTTCTTATAGCTTCTTTCATTCTATCCCATGCATGCACTAGTGGCTCATGTTCTTCCATCTTGAAACCTGTGATCTGAGAACGCAATTGCATAGTTTTTGGAGGTGGACAAAACTTAGATAAAAAAATATTGCAACAAGCAGCCCAAGAAGTAATATTTCCATGAGGAAAAGATAAAATCCATTCCTTAGCTTTTCCTCTCAAATATAAAAAGGAAATAAGAGAAGTTTCAGAGCATCCAGGTCGTAATCCTTTATGGGTGTCATGATGCACAATTTAGTAAAGTTATTTAAATGCATACCTATTGTTGGAAATATGCCCTAGACGCAATAATAAAATGGTTATTATTGTATTTACTTGTTCATGATAATTGTCTATTGTTCATGCTATAATTGTGTTAACCGGAAACCGTAATGCATGTGTGAATACATAGACCACAACATGTCCCTAGTGAGCCTCTAGTTGGCTAGCTCGTTGATCAATAGATGGTCACGGTTTCATGACCATGGACATTGTATGTCGTTGATAATGGTATCACATCATTAGAAGAATGATGTGATGGACAAGACCCAATCCTAAGCATAGCACAAGATCGTGTAGTTCATCTGCTAAAGCTTTTCTAATGTCAAGTATCGTTTCCTTAGACCATGAGATTGTGCAACTCCTGGATACCATAGGAATACTTTGGGTGTGCCAAATTTCACAACGTAACTGGGTGGATATAAAGGTACACCATGGGTATCCTCGAAAGTATCTGTTGGGTTAGCACGAATCGAGACTGGGATTTGTCACTCCGTGTGACGGAGAGGTATCTTTGGGTCCACTCGGTAAGACATCATCATAATGAGCTCAATGTGACCAAGGAGTTAGCCACGGGATGATGTGTTACAGAACGAGTAAAGAGACTTGCCGGTAACGAGATTGAACAAGGTATAGGGATACCGACGATCGAATCTTGGGCAAGTATCATACCGGTAGACAAAGGTGGTGGGTGCGCCGTGTTGGCTTGGGGCCAGCAGGTGCCCCCTCCGGTATATTTTTGGCCCAATAATTCTTAAATATTCCAAAAAAAAATCGTGAAGTTTCTGGTCATTTGGAGTCTAGTCATTTTTCTGCCTTTTTCTTGGTTTGCCGGTAATTCTAGTTTCCACACATTTCCCTCTTTGTGATGTAGGTTGCATATTCAAAGAGAAAGGACATAAGAATTGTATGATAATACGGAATATTGGATAAGAATAACATAAATATCAATAAGAAATCATGATGCAAAATGGACGTATCAAACCTCATAAATTTTTTGCCACCAAATCATGATATCAATGAGACCATTAAATATATCCAAATATATATCAATGAAAGTAAGGATAGTCCGCTAGGTTGAAAACCAAGCGAGAATTCTTAGAATCAGCTCGTCCACCCGGTTTTGATCGTAATGATGACGAATATCTTAAAATGATTGGTACTTATACCATTGAATCTTTGTTTACTAATCTTAAAATAGATTATTAAGGTACTGGATATGAGTCAACTTTATCTCCTGTTTGTTCAAAGGGTGATGATTAAAAATGAAAAAAGTGGGTTTGGAGAGGTCAAAATGTTAACTAGTGATGTGCCAAGTATCTTGGATTACCAGGTCTTTAATTATGAGAGTTGATCTTTAGTATAATTTATTTCCTTGCTAAAATCCATTGTTAGCTCACCCAATGCTTATGAACAAAATAAAGTTTTTACTAAACATATAGTAGAAGCGATGATAAAAGCTTACGATGAGAAACTTGAGCTAGAAGTTTCTATTCCTAGAAAATGGCATGATGAATGGGAACCTGCTGTCAAAATAAAGCTTAAAGAATATGAATTCAATGCTTTGTGTGACCTTGTTGCTAGTGTTTTAATTATACCTAAATCCCTTTGTGGTGTGCTTGGTCTCACCGATATACAAGATTGTTCCCTTAACTTGCATCTTGCAGATTCTACCATTAAGAAACCTTTGGAAAGAATAAATGATGTGCTTATTGTTGCTAATAGAAATTATGTGCCTGTAGATTTCACTGTGATTGATATTGAATGCAATCCGTCTTGTCCAATAATACTTAGGAGACCTTTCTTACGAACTATAGGTGCCATTATTGATATGAAAGAGGGAAACATAAGGTTCCAATTTACATTAAAGAAAGGGATGTAACACTTCACTAGGAAGATAATTAAGTCACCTTATTAATCTATCATTAGAGCTACTTATGGGTGGAGTGTCAAGGATGACAACACTTGAAACTATGCATTATGCCTAGCTAAAGGCGTAAAACAATAACGCTTGTTGGGAGGCAACCCAAGAGTTATCTTATTTTTCTTGTTTATTTTCTATTTGTGTGAGATAAAATGATTATTACTAATGTAATGACCGTGTTTTCATGTTTAAATTAATGTTTGTGCAAAGTAAAGCATTTGGGATGACTTGAATGATAAGTAGAATTGATATGGTGCAAAAACAATGACTTTTGTGTCTAGTGCAGAATTTCTATGATTTTACTCAAACGTCTTTTTGATCCGAAGTTTTTACATACTATTTCTATAAAATTTCATCAGGTTTCTTAGTTTTTCATAATTGTTAGAGTTTCAAAAGCATGATGTATGTGCTGATCACTATAGACTGCTTTGTTTTAGATAGATTTTGTTTTTTGCTTGCATAGTTTGCTTGTTTTGATGATGCTATAAATTATACCGGGGGTATAAGTCATGGAGAAGTTACAATATAGTACCTTGTGCAATAATAAAATATGAATCAATTTATAGCAGTACCTAATGTTTATGGTTCGCCTATCCTACTAACGGATCTCATGAGTTTTTTGTTGAGTTTTGTGTGCTGAAGTTTTGAAGTTTTGGGTGTTATCACGATAGATGAAGGAATAAGAAGTGGAAAACAGCCTAAACTTGGGGATGCCCAAGGTACCCAAAGTAAAATTCTAGGAATACTCGAGCGTCTAAGCTTGGGTATGCACCGGAAGGCATCACCTCTTTCACCTCAATCCATCGGTATGTCACTTGGAGCTACATTTTTATTCATCAGATGATATGAGTTTTTCTTGGAGTGTCGTTTGCTTTAGTTTGCTTCTGTTTCAGTTTTCCGCAATCATTGCTTGCTGGACACACCCACTTGAGAGAGACACATGGTCACCATGATTTATTAGAATACTCTTTGTGCTTCACTTATATCTTTTGAGCTAAGTAGTTGCTTTAGTACTTCACTTATATCTTTTAGAGCACAGTGGCGTATAGATTCTATAGAAATAATTGCACTCTTGTTCTTCACTTAAATTTTTTTGAGAGTTAATAAATAGTGATGGTAATTTGCATGGGTTATAATACTAGTCTAAAAATAATATGTATTCTAGGAGCTCATAATAAAAACCTTCATGTAGTAGATAAAAGAGAAATTATGAGTTAATGATATTGATGTGGTAATATGAAAGGTCGTGAGTGCTTGGTTGTTGGTTTGTAAAAACATTAATAGTTAAAGGGTGTTAATTTTTTGTTCATCTAAACATTGATTATGGCATGGTGATGATGTGTGAGCATTCTTGTTCCTCGTTGAAATCCTAGTGTTGTTTCGATCGGGGGCGCACGATGGTTAACTCCTACCAATCTCCTCCCTAGGGGCATGCGAGTAGTACTTTGCTTCAATAGAGCTAATAAAACCTTGCAATAAGTATGTGAGTTCTTTATGACTAATGTGAATCCATGGATATACACACTCTCACCAGCTCATATTTTCTAAACTCTTTAGTGTCGTGCATTGCCTATTCTCACCTTGAGCATCGGTGCGAACTTCGCCGGCGCATCCAAACCCCGTGACATGATATGCTCTATTGCACATTAGTTACCTTATATCTTCCTCAATACAGTCACCATACCTACCTATCATGCCATTTCCATAGCCATTCCAAGATATATTCCCATGCAACTTCCACCGTTACATAATATTACTAGTACACTCATTGTCATGTTGATTTGCATGATCATGTAGTTGACATAGTATTTGTGGCAAAGCCACCGTTCATCATTGTTATACATGTTATGCTAGATCATTGCATTTCCTAGTACACTACCAGAGGCATTCATATAGAGTCATATTTTTTAGTAGTTTTTCAAATTGAGTTGTAAGTAAATAAAAGTGTGATGATTATCATTATTAGGGCATTGTCTTGGTGGGGAAAGGATGATGGAGAAAATGATTCCCCCACAAGTTGGGATGAGACTCCGGACGAAAACAAGAAAAAGGAAAAGGAAAAAAAGAGAAAGAAGAAAAAAAGAAAAATAAAACAATAAGAGAAAAGAGAGAAGGGACCGTGCAACTACCTCTTTTTCCACACTTGTGCTTTGAAGTATCACCGTGTTTTTCATATATAGAGTCTCATGCATGTTTTGTCACTTTCATAAGCTAATGAGAATTTTTCATTATAGAACTTGGATTGTTCCGATGATGGGTTTCCTCAAATACCCAAGGTCTTGATGATCAAGCAAGTTGGATGAACACCCACTTAACTTCAATTAAGATTTCATACACTTATAGGTCTAGTGCATCTGTTGCATGGCAATCCCTACTCCTCGCATTCGTATCAACTAATGGGCATCTCCATAGCCTGTTGATATTCAAGTTGATGTGAGACTTTCTTCTCCACTTTAACCCTTTGTAACCTACCACAATATTATATTCCACCTATATGCTATATCCATGGTTATCGCTCATGTATTGAGTGAGTAATAAAAAGATGAAGTGTTAAAAAGTCTGATCAAATTGCCTAGCTTAACACCATGGTGCTTGACATTTGTATTTATGTGGTGAACAGGGATCCATGCCATGCTAATATGATAACATGAATGGGGGTAAACATTCTTTAAGGATCATACATTTTGAAAATCAATGATTATGTTACTTATGTTTATGGATATTACTATGTCAATGTTTGTTAATTCATCATTTCTCAATGATCATACCTGCAAAAGATTACATGTTGGGTAGCATGTCACATGAAAAACTCTATTTTTATCATTTACTTATTACTCAACGACGAGCAGGAATTAAGCTTGGGGATGCTGATGCGTCTCAACGTATCTACAATTTTTGATCGTTCCATGCTATTATATTACCATTCTAGGTTACTTTTTAGGCAATTACTTGATGATTTATATTATTTATGAGCACTAACCTATTAACCCAGTGCAAGTTGTTGTTTTTTGCATGTTTTTAGCTTTTCGGGAATACTGTACCAAACTAAGTCCAAATACCCCGAAACTTTTTGATGATGTTTTATGGACAAAATAAGGACCTAGAAGCTTCGGAGGAATACCAGAGGGCACACGAGGTGACCCCAAGCCAACAGGGCACTCTCGTGTTGTTCTATGGCCTATAAATTCTCATTAAACCTAAAACCCCTAGAGAGCTTCCCGAAACACTTTCTCCGCCGCTGCATGTATCTGTTCCGTCGTGTGCCCATCTGGAGCCCTGTTCTGTTGCCCAGCCAGAGGGGGATCGATATGGAGGACCTCTACATCAACATTGTTACTCCCATGGTGATTTGTGAGTAGTTCACCACAGACCTATGGGTCCGTAGTTAGTTCTAGATGGCTATATCTCTATCTATGTTCTTCAATACAAAGTTCATCGCATCTTCACGATGATCTATTCGATGTAATCACTTTGTGCAGTGCGTTTGTTGGGATCCGGTGAATTGTGGGTTTATGTTTAGATTATTCTTGATATTATATTGACTTCCTTTCTAGTCTTTTCATATATATACACATGATTATATGATAGCTTTGTAACTCTCTCCGATCTATTGATGTAGTTTGGCCAACTAGATTGATTTATCTTAAGTGGGAGAGATGCATTGTAGTGGGTTCAATCTTGCAGTGCTCAGTCCTAGTGACAGAAAGGGACATGCCACGCATTGTATTGCTACCACTAAGTGTCAAGTACATCACCTTTCTCTTCATTGCTTCTTACCATTTTAACTTCTTCAATCGGGTTAGGCTCCAGTTTACCTGCAAACTTAGCCAAAAATCTAGGTTTGACTATGTGCTATGTTTGCAACTTGTGCCTCTATATTCTTGGATCTGGCTTCAAGTATCTACACATCATTTTTTATTCGAACAACCTTACCGGTCAATTGAACAAGTAATCATGATTCTTTAAGATATTCTTGAAGTGTCCATATTGCCCAGTCTAGCTAGCAGTAAAACTGTTAAGAGTTTCTTCAAAAGTTTTTCTCTTGCTACAATTAGATCCAATAACATTATTGGATGCTCCTCCATTACTAGGAAAGGTAAGTTTAGGAGCATAACCATTATTTTTTCAATTGGGATTATAACTATTATGCGCAATGAAATTCACATCACCAGTATCTTCATTAGTGACGGCATTGACATTTACCTCTTCTTTCATTCTATCCCATGCATGCACTAGTGGCTCATGTTCTTCCATCTTGAAACCTGTGATCTGAGAACGCAATTGCATAGTTTTTGGAGGTGGACAAAACTTAGATAAAAAAATACTGCAACAAGCAGCCCAAGAAGTAATATTTCCATTAGGAAAAGATAAAAGCCATTCCTTAGCTTTTCCTCTCAAATATAAAAAGGAAATAAGAGAAGTTTCAGAGCATCCAGGTCGTAATCCTTTATGGGTGTCATGATGCACAATTTAGTAAAGTTATTTAAATGCATACCTATTGTTGGAAATATGCCCTAGACGCAATAATAAAATGGTTATTATTGTATTTACTTGTTCATGATAATTGTCTATTGTTCATGCTATAATTGTGTTAACCGGAAACCGTAATGCATGTGTGAATACATAGACCACAACATGTCCCAAGTGAGCCTCTAGTTGGCTAGCTCGTTGATCAATAGATGGTCACGGTTTCATGACCATGGACATTGGATCTCGTTGATAACGGTATCACATCATTAGAAGAATGATGTGATGGACAAGACCCAATCCTAAGCATAGCACAAGATCGTGTAGTTCGTCTGCTAAAGCTTTTCTAATGTCAAGTATCGTTTCCTTAGACCATGAGATTGTGCAACTCCCGGATACCATAGGAATACTTTGGGTGTGCCAAATTTCACAGCGTAACTGGGTGGCTATAAAGGTACACCACGGGTATCCTCGAAAGTATCTGTTGGGTTAGCACGAATCGAGACTGGGATTTGTCACTCCGTGTGACGGAGAGGTATCTTTGGGCCCACTCGGTAAGACATCATCATAATGAGCTCAATGTGACTAAGGAGTTAGCCACAGGATGATGTGTTACGGAACGAGTAAAGAGACTTGCCGGTAACGAGATTGAACAAGGTATAGGGATACCGACGATCGAATCTTGGGCAAGTATAACACCAGTGGACAAAGGGAATTGTATACGGGATTGATTGAATCCCCGACATCGTGGTTCATCCGATGAGATCATCGTGGAGCATGTGGGAGACAACATGGGTATCCAAATCCCACTGTTGGTTATTGATCGGAGAGGTGTCTCGGTCATGTCTACATGCCTCCCAAACCCGTAGGGTCTACACACTTAAGGTTCGATGATGCTAGGGTTATAGGGAAATAGTGTACGTGGTTACCGAAGGTTGTTCAGAGTCCCGTATGAGAACCCGGACGTCACGAGGAGTTACTAAATGGTACGGTGGTAAAGATTCATATATAGGAAGTGAGGTTTTGGTCACCGAAAGTGTTTCGGGCACCGACGGTAATGTATCGGGACCACCGGAAGGGTTTCGGGGGTCCATCGGGAGGGGGCACCAGCCCCAGAAGGCTTCATGTGCCAAGAGTGGGAGGAAACCAGCCCCTAGGTGGTCTGGTGTGCCTCCCACCCCAGCCCAAGGCACAACAAGGGTGTAGGGGGGCAAACCCTAGGCGTGGAGGGGCCCAAGGCCCACCCTAGGGCGTCGCCCCTCCTCCCACCTTGGCCGCCGGCCCTCCCATCTAGGGCTTCCGCACCCTCTAGGGTGGATGGGGTGCCTCTTCCTACTTCCCCCTATATATATGTGGGGTTTTGGGGGGATGCAACACATGTATCTCTTTCTCTCTCGGCGCAGCCCTACCCCTCCTCCTCCTTGTCCTCCGTAGTGCTTGGTGAAGCCCTGCCGGAGTACCACGCAGCTCCACCGTCACCACGCCGTCGTGCTACCGGAGCTCTCCCTCAACCTCTCCTTCCTCCTTGCTGGATCAAGGCATAGGATATGTCACCGGGCTTCATGTGTGTTGAATGCGGAGGCGCCGTTGTTCGGCGCTTAGATTGGAATCCACCGCGATCTGAATCGCTGCGAGTGCGACTCCACCACCCGCGTTCTAGTAATGCTTCCGCTTTGCGATCTTCAAAGGTATGAAGATGCACTCCCCCTTTGCTCGTTGCTGGTTTCTCCATAGGTAGATCTTGGTGACACGTAGGAAACTTTTTGATTTACTACTACGTCTCCCTACAGTGGCATCATGAGCTAGGTTTATGCGTAGAATCTATGCATGAGTAAAACACAAGGTGTTGTGGGCATCGATTTTGTCAATTGTCTTGTCGTTACTAGTCTTATCATGATTCGGCGGTATTGTGGGATGAAGCGGCCCAGACCAACTTTACACGTACGCTTACGTGAGACTGGTTCCACTGCCTGACATGCACTTGTTGCATAAGGTGGCTAGCGGGTGTCTGTCTCTCCCATTCTAGTCGGATCGGATTCGATGAGAAGGGTCCTTATGAAGGGTAAATAGAAATTGGCATATCACGTTGTGGTTTTTGCGTAGGTAAGAAACATTCTTGCTAGAAACCTATAGTAGCCACGTAAAAACTTGCAACAACAAATTAGAGGATATCTAACTTGTTTTTGCAGCATATGTCGTGTGATGTGATATGGCCAAAGAATGTGATGTCATATATGTGATCTATGAGATTAATCATGTTCTTGTAATAGGATTCGCGACTTGCATGTCGATGAGTATGACAACCGGCAGGAGCCATAGGAGTTGTCTTAATTTATTGTATGACCTGCGTGTCAATCAAAAATGCCATGTAATTACTTTACTTTATTGTTAACCGTTAGCCATAGTAGTAGAAGTAATAGTTGGCGAGACAACTTCATGAAGACACAATGATGGAGATCATGATGGTGGAGATCTGGTGTCGTGCCGGTGACAGTGGTGATCATGTCGCACCCCAAAGATGGAGATCAAAGGCGCAAGATGATATTGACCATATCATGTCACTATATTGATTGCATGTGATCTTTATCATGTTTACATCTTATTTGATTAGAACCACAGTAGCTAAATATGATGATCTCTCACTAAAATTTCAAGAAATGTGTTCACCCTAACTGTGCACCGTTGCTAAGGTTCGTTGTTCCGAAGCACCACGTGATGATTGGGTGTGATAGGTTCTAATGTTCGCATACAACGGGTGTAAGCCAGGTTTACACACGCAATACGCTTAGGTTGACTTGACGAGCCTAGCATGTACAGACATGGCCTCGGAACACGGGAGACCGAAAGGTCGAACATGAGTCGTATAGAAGATACAATCGACATGGAGATGTTCACCATTGATGACTAGTTCGTCTCACGTGATGATCAGACACGGGCTAGTTGACGTGGATCATATGTCACTTGGATGACTAGAGAGATGTCTATCTAAGTGGGAGTTCATTAAATAATTTGATTATGTGAACTTAATTATCATGAACTTAGTCTAAAATTGTCTTTACAATCTATATTGTAGATCCAATGGCCAACGCTAATGTTGCCCTCAATTTCAACACGTTCCTAGAGAAAACCAAGCTGAAAGATGATGGAAGCAACTATGCGGACTGGATCCGTGGCTTGAGGATCATCCTCACAGCTTCCAAAAGATTATATGTCCTTGATGCACCACTAGGTGACGCACCCATTTTCCTAGCGGCTCAGGACGTTATGAACGCTTGGCAGTCGCGCTATGATGATTACTCCCTGGTTCAGTGTGGCATGCTTTACAGCTTAGAACCGGGGCTCCAAAAGCGTTTTGAGCAACACGGAGCATATGAGATGTTCCAAGAGCTGAAATTGGGTTTCCAAGCTCATGCCCGGGTCAAGAGATATGATATCTCTGACAAGTTCTTCAGTTGTAAGATGGAGGAAAATAGTTCTGTGAGTGAGCATGTCGGGGATATACCCCGTGGTATGACTCGGGAGACAGTTATAAGCCGGTGACAGTTATGACCTGACTAAAGATGAGTCCCCGGGTGTGAGTCCCTGAAGACGAGTCCTCGGGTGTAAGTCCCAGACGATGAGTCCCTGAAGATGAGTCCTCAGGTGTAAGTCCCTGACGATGAGTCCCTAAAGATGAGTCCTCAGTTGTAAGTCCCTGAAGATGAGTCTTGAAGATGAGTCTTGAAGATGAGTCCTCGGTTGTAAGTCCCTGAAGATGAGTCTTGAAGATGAGTCCCCGGTTGTAAGTCCCTGAAGATGAGTCCCAGGTTGTAAGCCGCCCGACTCAAAGCTGCCCGGTGTAAGCCGCCCGGTGTAAGCTGCCCGGGACTCAGAAGCCCATGAAGAGAAGCCCACAATAGGAAGTCATAATAAGTTAAGTCTCAATCCGACTTAGACTCTACATGTAAGCCGCCCCTTCAACTTATATCAGGAGGGGCGGGTCACCCCGAGAGGGTCAAGTTTTTAGACGTCTCAATAGACAGGTCTTAGATAGACAAGAGATTAGAGACTCTCGTGATTAGAGGTAGCAAAACAACACCCTTGTAACCGAGAGATCTTCTTCATTATCAATACTAGACAAGCAGGACATAGGCTTTTACCTCCATCAGAGGGGCCGAACCTGGGTAAACTCCGCGTCTCTCGATTCCGACCAACCCCTTCAAGCCGCCACATCTGTCCTAAAAAATCCACAACAGTTGGCGCCCACCATGGGGCCGGCTGCACGGTGGTATTGTGTTCTTGAAGGGAATTCTTGAGGGACCGAGAAGCTCGCAATCTGCTGGATGAAAAAGAGCCGGCGAGCTAGGGTTACATCTGTACATTACTACATCTTGCGATCTGACCAAACTGCCACGTTGAAGACCAAAACAACTCAAAGTTGGCCATCAAAAACAAACCAGAGGAGCCGAGTGATATCATCGGGTCATTATTACAGAACCCAAACCCCCACGACTGGGAGAAGGACTCCATGACCCGGGAGAAAGTCACAGACACGGATTCGTCGTCGCGTGTCCGAAGTTGTCCCGATTCCTCTTCGTCCTGATTCCGTTTCTGCGCCCACCTGGACTCACAATGCCTTCGAGCCGGCATGTGCCCGCCTCGCTGCATCTCCACGCGCTCAGCTGCCGCGACCTGACCAGAGCGGGCCTGCCACTGCCGCACTCCCCACCTCCGCGAACCGCAGCGCCCACCTCTGCTTTGTGCCTGCTCCCCCTCACCCTGAGCCGGCCCTTGCCCGCGACATCACCTCGCCCGGCGTGAGTCCGACGGCTCTGCTCTACTGCCTACATCGACTTACCGCGCGCTCCTGCCGTAGTGCCTGCTTGTCCTTGAGCCGGCCATGGCTCCACCGACTCGCCTTGCCGTGTTCACTGGACCGTCTGCTCGCACTACGAGCCGCCGAGCTTCATCGCGCCTTGGGATCCCGCCGCGTCTGGAGCCGCCATGGTGTCGGCCTCTGCCGGGTATCTGAGCCGGACTCGTCCCACTGCGTTTGTTTCAGCCGTCGTGTATTCGGGGCAGTTTCGCCTTGCAGCGCCTGCGAGCCGCCATGTCTGCCGCTCCTGCTTGCCCTCGTGCCGCACTGAGCCGGTCGTCCACCTCCGTGGTTACGCCGCCGCCTTGCCTCTGCGATCACAGGCTCACCTTCGAGCCGGCCTCGCCAATCGCCTCCGCGGCGACCTCGCTCCGCCTCGCTGGGGCCCTCCTTCGCCGACGTACAAGCAAACAGCAAAAAAGCAATAGAAACGGACCAGTCCAATTTATTTGACTCACCGTAGAGGACGGCTTGGCCAATGCTCCAACCTTCTATGAGACAGAGGCCACTGGCGGCTTCGCTTTATCCTGCAGCCGTGACCACGGATCCTGCGTGCCTCGACCCGCCTGGGTACTCCGGCTGGCGACCAGCGGTTTTCCCTTGCCCCGCAGCCGGCCACTGTCCCCCGTCGCTACGAACTGACAAATGGCCAATTCGCCGCAACCACATTCAGAGCACGCCGATGGCCGATTCGCCGCGACCACTCCCGTATAGCGCCTCGCACCAAGCCACTGCGTTCACGAGCCACCTCTGCTGCGTTTCGCGCTTTGCTCCGGGCTCACCTCTACGCGTCTCAGCAGCCGCGTCGCTGCTCCTACCGGTGGGCCGCCCTCACCGCGCCTACCCGTGAGCCGCCCCGTGCTGCCGGGCCGCCGCACTGGTCTTCAGACTGCCTCGCCTCGCACTGCCGGCTTTGCTTCATCGTCTCCTGCATCCATGCTGCTGCTGCGTCAGTCCAGCTCCGCTCCATCTCCGTGCTCCCTGGTCCGGTCACCGAGCAGGCGCCTGCGCCAGGCCGGCTCTGCTTCACCCTGTGCTGGTGCCGGGTCATCTCCGGCTCCGTTAGGTGGACTGCCCGAACCTGAAAGGAAAAGGGACATAGAAATATAAGTGGGCCGGCTGACTGAAACAGTGTGGAGTAAACAAATCCAATGGTCAAACATGACCCGGAGGATCTTTTCCGCTCAGTGCAACCCTAGCTGATAATTCTTGATAAAACATATCAGGTGAAATCCATCCTGTCAAGTTTTCATTGATATATTTTTATTTTTTTCGAGAACAATGACTCTCGTCTGTGAAATTTCTTATGCAGAACAATTCATCATTACAAAGAGACCATCAAGTTATGGCCCTTGCCTACACCAGATGGAACAATGGATATTCATGAGCCGCTGCCCCGTGGTCCAGTCTACATCAACATGCCACGACGACTTGCCGTCCATGCTGGTTTCCAATGCCACGGGCGATTCGCCGTCCGCACCAGCTTACAACACCATGGCCGCCTTTTGCGGTTGCACCGGTTTATAACGCCACGGCCACCTCTTACGGTCGCATCGGCTTACAATGCCGCGATCGACTCGTCGTCCGTGCTGGTTTCCAATGCCACAAGTGACTCACAGCTTGCGCCAGTTTACAATGCCGCGACCGTCTCTCGCGACTGCACCGGCTTACAACATCGCGACTGACTTCTACGTCTACATCAATATATTAGTGCGGTGCTCGTCGATACGAGCCGCCCAATGAACAGGCGCACAAGTCGCCGCCACTACAGTTTGGTTAAACTTCAACAACCAGTCGGGACGAAGCGTCGACCGGATCATTGAAACAGCTCATACGAGATCATCTATAACCCGCCACGGCCAACCTCAACTTTCAGTGCGGATTCTCAAGCTGCCTCTTCAAGTTAACTTAAGACTCAGGGGCTACAGACATGGCGAGACACATTTGGTCATTTTTCAAGAGAACATCGGGTCTTTGCAAGAGAAAACCCAATCCTGTGGGCTATTACATTATTGGCGGAAGATTAAAAGTTGCCCAAGAGGACGAACCGCCGTGATGCATCATTCAAACATGGGTGCCCAGATTTATTGGATCATCATAAAGTCACTTGGAGCTTCTGCCCTTTCTTCATACAAGATGGCGGCTTACAAGATGGCGACTTGCAAGATGGTGCACAAGTTGATATCATCGACAAGGTCACTAGGTGGCTTCCAACCCTCCGGGTTTAGCTTATCACACCCTATTGATCGGCTCTTAAGCCAAATAGTTGACTCCGTCAACATGATCGTCTAGGGGGCTTCCAACCCACCGGGTTTCGCTTATCAGACCCTATCGATCGGCTCTTAAGCCAAATAGTTGACTTCGTCAACAAAGGTCATTTGGGGGCTTCCAACCCACCGGGTTTAGCTTACATACCCTCTTGATCGGCTCTTAAGCCAAACAGGGTTAAACCTGCCTGTAAGCTGATGCTGCTCTGCTAAGTGAACCGCCGAACTCTTACCAGTTAATCTCTCCTAGAGACCCTGAGCCGTCTCGAAGAAAATTGACGGCCAATCTCGATAGAGACCCTATACTAGTTGAGGTTAAAATGGAGGTTCTTGTCATGTGAGGGCCGGCTTACGGAAAGCAAGGATAAACTCTCTCATCTACCGCCAACTCTCCGCTATGTGGCCCGTTCGTACTCTTAGACAGTTAATCTTTTAAAGAACCTGCCTGTTTAAGGTTAAAACGACAGATTTATGTCACGTGAGAGACAGTTTATGAGCTACCAGGGTACTCATGCCCTATCGTGTCTCTCTCTGGGACGTTACACTTCCTATCAGTTAATCTCACTTAGAGACCCTGAGCCGTTCTAAGAAATTGACGGTCAATCTCGATAGAGACCCTGTACTGATTAGGATTTTTAATTAGCGAGTCCACCCAGAAGAACCGGCACATGAGTTGTTCAAAAAAATTCAAAAAACAAATCAGGAAAGATATAACATCTCCGGGTTGTGCTTTTTCAAGCCGCCCTTACAACAATGCAGAATATATTCTGTCTTGTTTATCTTTGCAGGTTTTATCTCTTAAGATGAGCTGTCATTAAGTATGATGAAAAATGTCTGCAAGAACAAATGGATCTTTAATAGCCAACTTGGCTGAATTTTCATGGTTTATCATAACCAGTAATAAATGATTGGGGTTTTCAAACCATCTCGGAGAATTCATTATTTTTCAAGAGTCATCCTATCAGATATAATGTCGTGTCATCTAATTGACCGGTTCTCAGATTTCTTCAATTGTGTTTTGTAGTAATCTACAACACTCATGGATTTCTCCAATATATATTTGTCGCGTTGCATCACAACCATGAGCAAGGATTTCATGTCAAAGACAAAGGAATTATTCCAGGATATTCATTATGGGTTATATTACAACCACGGTCAAGGATTCAATCAAAAAATTGTGGTGAGCCACATTATTCTTACATAGTCCCAAGTCACCACAGGCAGACGACCCGGCACTTGGGGGCTACATTATTCAAGTCTAGTTTATATCAAATATGCAAGTCCCATGTCACTGCAAGCATGCACCACGACACTTGGGGCTAATGCAAGCCGGTTTTCAAATCATTACATTGTCAGCAAGACCCTATTATCTCAAGGAGATAAGCCGGCCTTTCTATATTTTTCTAAGTACAAGCCTAGTAATTCTTACTGACCCGGCACTTTGGGGCTACACCGTTCAGATCAAATTTCCTAAAGTCCCAAGTCGCCGCAGGCATGCGACTCGGCACTTTGGGGCTATAGTATTCAGCTGTTTGGCAAATTAAGAGCAAATTGAAGACCCGACACATCACATTCTGATGAGCCGGCCCTTGGGGGCTACACCTGCTGAAGTTTCGTAAGGTATAAGACAGTTATAAGTCCCAGGCTGCTGCAGGCAAGACAACCCGGCACTTAGGGCTACACAGTCCAATATATTATTGCAAAGCACCAAGTTATCATGGATAATCTCGGAGCTTGGGGGCTACAGGTAATATGGATATATCAAAAAATTTGAGGAGAATTTTCAAGATGTTAATTATGGAGTTCAGTTGTTAGACCCGGTGTCACCAACACTCATGACCCGGTGTTATCAAAAGATCATCACCCGCCAGAGATTATATAAGCCGCCCTGTTTCACAACAATGGAAGTCCGGATCTATGTCATGAGGATTTCTTGTTTTCAAGATTTTCATTAAGCCAAAGTATTGGAAGCCGACTCAATGGCATATGGGTATTCTATTCCCAATATTTTTTCAAAAATACACTGATAACCAAGACGATTCTCAAGACGACTCATTCATATGCAGAAAGACCCGGATTTCTGAGAAGCCACTTCATAAGTCGGCCAAAGGATCAAGCCGGCCACTTAACATATTTACTATTCTCATTTCAGGAGGTTAGCATGAATAAACTCAAGCTAATCTGGGGGATAATGTCGGGGATAAACCCCGCGGTATGACCCGGGAGACAGTTATAAGCCGGTGACAGTTATGACCCGGTTGAAGATGAGTCCCCGGGTGTGAGTCCCTAACGATGAGTCCCTGAAGATGAGTCCTCGGGTGTAAGTCCCTGACGATGAGTCCCTGAAGATGAGTCCTCGGGTGTAAGTCCCTGGCAATGAGTCCCTGAAGATGAGTCCTCGGTTGTAAGTCCCTGAAGATGAGTCTTGAAGATGAGTCCTCGGTTGTAAGTCCCTGAAGATGAGTCTTGAAGATGAGTCCCCGGTTGTAAGTCCCTGAAGATAAGTCCCCAGTTGTAAGCCGCCTGGTGTAAGCCACTCGGCTCTAAGCTTCCCGGTGTAAGCCGCCCGGGACTCAGAAGCGTAGGACTCAATAGGAAGTCATAATAAGTTAAGTCTCAATCCGACTTAGACTCTACATGTAAGCCGCCCCTTCAACTTATATAAGGAGGGGTGGGTCACCCCAAGAGGGTCAAGTTTTTATATGTCTCAATAGACACGTCTTAGATACACAAGAGATTAGAGACTCTCATGATTAGAGGTAGCAAAACAGCACCCTTGTAACTGAGTGATCTTTTTCATTATCAATACCAGTCAAGCAGGACGTAGGCTTTTACCTCCATCGGAGGGGCCGAACCTGGGTAAACTCCGCGTCTCTCGATTCCGACCAACCCCTTCAAGCCGCCACATAGTTGTGCTTCTGCGCCGAACCTAAGTTCGTTCACCCGGACATCTGCCATGACAAATACACGACAGAGAACATACTCAAAATGTCTGGGTTGCACAACCGCTTGTCTCATCTAGGAGTTAATCTTCCGGATGACTCGGTTATTGACAGAATCCTCCAGTCACTCCCACCTAGCTTCAAGAGCTTTGTGATGAACTACAACATGCAGGGGATGGAAAAGTCCATTCCTGAGTTGTACTCGATGCTGAAATCAGCGGAGGTTGAGATCAAAAATGAACATCAAGTGTTGATGCTCAATAAGACCACTAGTTTCAAGAAAGGCATGGGTAATAAGAACTTCAAGAAGGATGGCAAAGCAGTTGCCGCGCCCGGTAAGCAAGTTGCTGGGAAGAAGAACAAGAATGGACCCAAGCCTGAGACTGAGTGCTTTTATTGCAAGGGTACCAGACACAAGAAGCGGAACTGCCCCAAGTACTTAGCAGATAAGAAGGCCGGCAATGTTAAAGGTATATGCGATATACTTGTTATTGATGTGTACCTTACCAGTGCTCGTAGTAGCTCCTGGGTATTTGATACCGGTGCAGTTGCTCACATTTGTAACTCCAAGCAAGAGCTACGGAATAAGCGGAGACTGGCAAACGACAAGGTGGCGATGCGTGTTGGGAATGGTTCCAAGGTCGATGTGATCGCCGTGAGCACGCTACCTCTACATCTACCTTCGGGATTAGTTTTAAACCTCCATAATTGTTATTTAGTACCACCTTCGAGCATGAACATTGTATCTGGATCTCATTTGATGCGAGATGGCTACTCATTTAAATCTGAGAATAATGGTTGTTCTATTTATATGAGAGAAATGTTTTATGGTCATGCCCCGCTGGTCAATGGTGTATTTTTGATGAATCTCGAACGTGATGTTACACATGTTCATAGCGTGAGTACCAAAAAGTGTAAGGTTGATAACGATAGTCCCACTTACATGTGGCACTACCGCCTTGGTCATATTGGTGTCAAACACATGAAGAAACTCCATACTGATGGACTTTTGGAGTCTCTTGACTTTGAATAATTTGACACGTGCGAACCATGCCTCATGGGCAAGATGACCAAGACTCCATTCTCTGGAACAATGGAGTGAGCAACTGACTTGATGGAGATAATACATACCGATGTATGCGGTCCAATGAGCGTTGAGGCTCGCGGTGGCTACCGTTATGTTCTCACCCTCACTGATGACTTCAGCAGATATGGGTATGTCTACTTAATGAAACACAAGTCTGAAACCTTTGAAAAGTTCAAGGAATTTCAGAGTGAGGTAGAGAATCAACGTGACAGGAAAATAAAGTGCCTACGATCTGATCGTGGCGGAGAATATTTAAGTCACGAGTTTGGCACGCACCTAAGGAAATGTGGAATTGTTTCACAACTCACGCCGCCTGGCACACCTCAGCGAAATGGTGTGTCTGAATGTTGTAATCGCACTCTATTGGATATGGTGTGATCTATGATGTCTCTTACCGACTTACCACTATCATTGGGGATATGCATTAGAGACTATCGCATTCACTTTAAATAGGGCACCGTCTAAGTCCGTTGAGATGACACCGTATGAATTATGGTTTGGAAATAAACCTAAGCTATCGTTTCTAAAAGTTTGGGGATGCGATGCTTACATGAAGAAACTTCAACCTGAGAAGCTTGAACCCAAAGTGGAAAAGTGCGTCTTCACAGGAGACCCCAAAGAAACTATTGGGTATACCTTCTACCTCAGATCCGAAGGCAAAGTCTTTGTTGCCAAGAATGGATCCTTTCTAGAGAAAGAGTTTCTCTTGAAAGAAGTAAGTGGGAGGAAAATAGAACTTGATGAGGTAATTGTACCTCCACTCGAACCGGAGAGTAGCGCAGCACAGGAAGTTGTTTGTGTGGAGCCTGCACCGGCTGGAGAGGAAGTTAATGATGAGATCATGAAACTTCATATCAAGTTGCTATTCGAAGGTCCACTAGGACACGTTCCACACCAGAGTAGTACGACAACCCTATCCTGGAGATCATGTTGTTGGACAACGGTGAACCTTCGAACTATGAAGAAGCGATGGCGGACCCAGATTCCAACAAATTGCTTGAAGCCATGAAATCCGAGATAGGATCAATGTATGAGAACAAAGTATGGACTTTGGTGGACTTTCCTGATAACAAGTGAGCCATAGAAAATAAATGGATCTTTAAGACGAAGACTGACGCGGATGGTAATGTGACCGTCTATAAGGCTCGGCTTGTCGCTAAGGGTTATCGACAAGTTCAAGGAGTTGACTACGATGAGACTTTCAAACCCGTAGCGATGTTGAAGTCCGTCTGAATCATGTTAGCAATTGCCGCATTTTCTGATTATGAGATCTGGCAAATTGACGTCAAAACGGCATTCCTTAATGGTTTCCTTAAGGAAGAACTGTATATGATGCAGCCGAAAGGTTTTGTCGATCCTAAAGATGCTAACAAAGTATGCAAGCTTCAGCGCTCCATCTCTGGGCTGGTGCAAGCATCTCAGAGTTGGAACATTCGCTTTAATGAGGTGATTAAAGTGTTTGGATTTATACAGGTTTATGGAGAACCCTGTATTTACAAGAAAGTGAGTGGGAGCTCTGTAGCATTTCTCATATTATATGTGGATGACATATTCTATATGGGAAATGATATAGAACTTTTGGAAAGCATAAAGGCCTACTTGAATAAGTGTTTTACAATGAAGGACCTTGGAGAAGTTGCTTACATATTAGGCATCAAGATCTATAGAGATAGATCGAGATGACTCATACGTCTTTCACAAAGCACATACCTTGACAAGATATTGAAGAAGTTCAATATGGATTAGTCCAAGAAGGGGTTCTTACCTGTGTTACAGGGTGTGAGATTGAGTACGACTCAATGCCCGACCACAGAAAAGGATAGAGAAGAGATGAGTGTCATCCCCTATGCTTCAGTCATAGGCTCTATTATGTATGCCATGTTGTGTACCAGATCTGATGTGAACCTTGCCATAAGTTTGGTAGGGAGGTACCAAAGTGATCCCAGACTAGACACTGGACAGCGGTCAAGAATATCCTGAAGTAGCTGAAAAGTACCAAGGACATGTTTCTCGTATATGGAGGTGCCGAAGAGCTCGTCATAAAGGGTTACGTCGATGCTAGCTTCGACACATCGGATGACTCGAAGTCACAAACCGGATACGTGTATGTTTTGAACGGAGGGGCAGTCAGCTGGTGCAGCAGCAAGCAAAGCATCGTGGCGGCATCTACATGTGAAGCGGAGTGCATAGCTGCTTCGAAAGCAGCAAAGGAAGGAGTCTAGATGAAGGAGTTCATCACCGACCTAGGAGTGATTCCTAATGCGTCGGGCCCGATGACTCTATTCTGTGACAACAGTGGAGATGTTGCCCTTGCCAAGGAGACCAGGTTTCACAAGAAGACAAGACACATCAAACGTCGCTTCAACTCCATTCATGATTACATTCAGGAAGCAAATATAGATATTTTTAAAGTACATAGGGATCTGAATGTCACAGATCCATTGACTAAACCTCTCTCACGAGGGAAACATGATCAACACCAGAACTCTATGGGTGTTCGATACATCAAAATGTAACTAGATTATTGACTCTAGTGCAAGTGGGAGACTGTTGGAAATATGCCTAGAGGCAATAATAAAATGGTTATTATTGTATTTCCTTGTTCATGATAATTGTCTATTGTTCATGCTATAATTGTGTTAACCGGAAACCGTAATGCATGTGTGAATACATAGACCACAACATGTCCCTAGTGAGCCACTAGTTGGCTAGCTCGTTGATCAATAGATGGTCACGGTTTCATGACCATGGACATTGGATGTCGTTGATAACGGGATCCCGTCATTAGGAGAATGATGTGATGGACAAGACCCAATCCTAAGCATAGCACAAGATCGTGTAGTTCATCTACTAAAGCTTTTCTAATGTCAAGTATCGTTTCCTTAGACCATGAGATTGTGCAACTCCCGGATACCGTAGGAATACTTTGGGTGTGCCAAACGTCACAACGTAACTAGGTGGCTATAAAGGTACACTACGGGTATCCCCGAAAGTATCTGTTGGGTTGGCACGAATCGAGACTAGCATTTGTCACTCCGTGTGACGGAGAGGTATCTCTGGGCCCACTTGGTAAGACATCATCATAATGAGCTCAATGTGACTAAGGAGTTAGCCATGGGATGATGTGTTACAAAACGAGTAAAGAGACTTGCCGGTAACGAGATTGAACAAGGTATAGGGATACCGACGATCGAATCTCGGGCAAGTATCATACCGGTAGACAAAGGGAATTGTATACGGGATTGATTGAATCCCCGACATCGTGGTTCATCTGATGAGATCATCGTGGAGCATGTGGGAGCCAACATGGGTATCCATATCCCACTGTTGGTTATTGACTGGAGAGGTGTCTTGGTCATGTCTACATGCCTCCCGAACCCGTAGGGTCTACACTTAAGGTTCGATGACGCCAGGGTTATAGGAAAATAGTCCCGGATGAGATCCCGTACGTCATGAGGAGTTCCGGAATGGTCCGGAGGTAAAGATTCATATATAGGAAGTGAGGTTTTGGTCACCAGAAGTGTTTCGAGCACCGCTGGTAATGTACCGGGACCACCGGAAGGGTTCCGGGGGTCCACTGGGAGGGGCCACCAGCCCCAGAAGGCTTCATGTGCCAAGAGTGGGAGGGAACCATCCCCTAGGTGGGCTGGTGCACCTCCCACCCCAGCCCAAGGCGCAGCAAGGGTGGAGGGGGCAAACCCTAGGCGTGGAGGGGCCCAAGGCCCACCCTAGGGCGCCGCCCCTCCTCCCACCTTGGCCGTCGGCCCTCCCATCTAGGGCTGCCGCACCCTCTAGGGTGGGAACCCTAGATGGGGTGCCTCTTCCTCCTCCTCCTATATATATGTGGGGTTTGGGGGGGCTGCAACACATGAATCTCTTTCTCTCTGGGTGCAACCCTACCCTCCTCCTCCTTGTCCTCCGTAGTGCTTGGCGAAGCCCTGCCGGAGGACCATGCAACTCCACCGTCACCATGCCGTCATGCTGCCGGAGCTCTCCCTCAACCTCTCCTTCCTCCTTGCTGGATCAAGGCATAGGAGACGTCACCGGGCTGCACGTGTGTTGAACGTGGAGGCGCCGTTGTTCGGCACTTTGATCGGAATCCACCACGATCTGAATCGCTGTGAGTACGACTCCACCAACCGCATTCTAGTAACGCTTCTGCTTTGCGATCTTCAAAGGTATGAAGATGCACTCCCCCTTTGCTTGTTATTGGTTTCTCCATAGGTAGATCTTGGTGACACGTAGGAAAAAATTTGATTTACTACTACGTCCCCCTACACCTATATCTTCTGAAGCAAAGCCTCCAAGTTGGTATAGTTGAACCATGGAAACTAGGTTTAGTTTGATCCCATATTATGCAGCTTCAACATCAGGTTGTGCTATTGGTTCATGCATGAAATTGTTGCTAGGAGTAGCAAAACTCCCAAGATTATGAGCTATGGTAACTTTTTGATATTTTCAACTAAAAGACTTGCAAAAAGATATTACTTTAACTAAAAATTGAAAAGTAAAAAACAAAAACTTGAATTTAACTTTAACAAAACTCTAAACACAAAGACTAGGAGTACTAAACTCCTCCCCCATAACAGCGCTAGTAAAAGTGCTTGATATCTCCTTTTTATTGATCTGGTATTGGAACAACAAAGGGTATCCCACACCTATTTCCCCATAGGTTACCTTGGCTATCAAACCCACGAGAGGAAGACTCCCCTGAAGCAATGGTCTCTAGCAAGTTTATGTTAAATTCACAATCCAGCTTTTGACCGGATCAACAAGCAAATTGTGATTTAACACTTGTAATAAAAAAGAAGGTACGAGGATGAGGTCTTAATGCTTACAATCATGTATTGGTGTTGGGATAAAAAATTATATTATTTTGTGCTCCGGAAGTCACCCATCAAGAGGTGTTTGCTTCGTATCGGAGTGGGAGATGTGTCCCAATAACATCTTGACCGACTCGAGTCATGCATCAACAATCAGTTGTCATACCGCAGTCCCTATCTGTCTCACGGGGTTTCCTTGATATTTTAGATAATAATATCAAACAAAATCATTGGGTGTTTAATGACTACACATCATGAATCCCCAAGGTTATGATCCATGTTACCCTACTAAACCTTAGTGTCACGGTGTCTGGTATAACACTTCATGGTGCCCTTGCTCCTAGCCTCATTGGTGCTCGATCTCCATGATCCTGGGTACGTGCAGGGATGAAGATCACGGACAAGACAAGATACACTTCACGAAACTATTTTATTTCACACATACAAAACGTTATATCAAAGACTCCCATTGATCCCTTCACCAAATACCTAGGGTTGCAAGGCTCATGCCTCATGCCATACCTTACCAAACTACTCACGCATGGAGATCATATCGCGAGAAGAAATCATTGAAGAACACATATTGGGATTGATTGATTGCAATATGTCTTACAATAGATGCCTTGTGTGACGCACGATTACAAGTATGAACTAGATGAGAGAGCACTATGGTGCTGAGGATGGATATGGAGATGAAGTAGGAGGCGGCTAGGGTTTGGGGATGGAGATGATGATGAAGAGGTTCTAACTGTGCTTGACCCTGTTCTGTTTACATTTCAATGAGGTCCCGTTTATAAAAGTTTTTCAGGTGGACGACCTGCCCCGGTTTCCATGCCAAACGACTGCTCAAATGGGTGCATGTGGTCGTATTGAACACTGTCTTTGAGTCTAACCGTCTACTGGCGCATCATGGTGACTTGTTTCTTCTCCATTCTCCTTCATTTCCTTTCTCCCACGAGATTTCTTCCCTTTTTAGCACATTTCCCATGGAAAAATATCAAAGAGGATTTGTGGAATCCTTTGCATTCATTAGTAATTAGTGATAATATTGGAGAAAATATCTCTCTTTTAGTGAAATATCTCGATTTAAACATGGTTGAAATGAGTGTAAAAATATCACTCATGAGTATATGTATCTTACAACTATCGTGCCTTGTGGGCCAATGCCAGCAAATTGATTTTTTCGCTAATAAAATTGTATTCTACTTCACAACGTAAATAATTCAACATCACAATAGTTACCAACCAGTTAAAGAACTACATAATTCAACATCACAAAAGTTACTAGCTAGTTAAAGAACAACATAATTCGATATATACTACTCATTAACTTAACAAGTTCAACTTCACAAAAGTTACTAGCTACTTAAAGAACTACATAATTCAACTTCACAAACTAAATAGTCTACTCTTCATCAAGGATTAACTTTAACTCGCGAATCTTGATTCTGTTCTTCTCTCCATCTTTTCTAAAATGATCTCTCTTCATCTTGAGGGCAATCCTCTTGGCCCTGAGTTGCTTTCTCTCATTCTTCATCTTATCCCTCCCCTCGATCAGTTGATCTTTCTCGTCCCTCACCCTATTAGTCGTGGAGAATAAAACAACAAGCTCCTCCATCAGGTGACGCTTCTTCACCTTCAGCGAGGCATTCACCTCTTGCAAGATATTGAGGGCATATTGATGCGCCTCTAAGAGATCACGGTTGAGCATGTCCACATCGTATAATTCCTCCCGATTTCCTGTGGAATTGGCCATGACCCGATGCACTTTATTTTTTTAGACAAATAAATAATGTTGTGTTAGGTTGCAATGTATTCTTAAAGTATGTCAACAATACTACAAAAAATACTTATAGTATGTCATTTGACAATTGAACTCACGATGTGGCATCCAACACAGTAACCATTCACCACATGTGAAGAACACTAAATACAATATTAAAATTGGATTCTGCACAACAACAATCGAATTCTACACCACTAAAATTTCTACACAAAGCAATCCATGGAACTGTCTTAATTGGAATCTACATCAGTAAAATTTCTACATAAAGCGATACAATGAAGTAACTTTGGAATGTACATCACTAAAATTCCTACACAAGCAGTCCATGGTACTAACTTCGGATCAACATCACTAAAAATGTTGATTCAACCCTACTTAAATTTCGCACAAATCAACAAATATATACACGAATCCCATGGATATCTTGGTGTGCACGGACGAAGGAGGTGCGACTAGAGACGAAGAAGATATGCGATGGGAGGGGAATGAGAGGATCGAACCTTGCTGTCAGCGGTGTGGCAACGGGCGGCGAGATCTGGAGGTGGCTGGTTGTGGGGGGATGAAATGAGGGCAACGACTAGGTCTTCTATTGAGTTAATTGAGGTGGGCCAATGATGGTTTGGGCCTAAAACACGAAGCCATAGCTAACTACATCCCAAATAAAAAAACTAAGATTAATGAAAGACTACAAGACCCCTAATAAAGACTACAAATAATAAAAAACTCAAATAATAAAAGACTCGAAATAATATAAAATACTATTGATAGTAAAGAATAGAAAATAATATAAAATTTTCATTATATTTTGACTAATATAATCATTAAATACTTAAAACACTTGATGAAATGAAAAATTGTCTCTGATATGACATACGTTAGGATGCCAACAATACCTAATTAACTACGGCGTACATAGAAATATGACGCCACCACGATCTTCCAAAGGGGGATTACGGCTGGGCCAACAGATTTGTGACGTGTTAAATAAAGTCAACAACATCACTAACCATATAAAGCTAACGTACCAAAGATGTCAACACCACCACTAAAAAATAGTGCTAGCGTTGGTTCAAAATGGCGCGCCAACAACTAAAGTTGTGGCTAGCCATTTTCTACTAGAGATTTCTACAAGGAGCTAGTTGGCAATGAGAAGTGGATATTGGAAAATTTTGAAACCACACCAAAGAGGCCAAAAATTAGCATATCTGTTGATGTCGATGAGGAGGAGAGAAAAAAAATCCTCACTCCAGGACGGATATGAAAAATATTATAGAAGAGGTGTATATGAATGAAGGTGTTTGGTGCGTACAAAGAGGAGCTTTGTGCTATGACCGAGAACAAGAAAGCATTGTTAGCTGAACGGAAAGAAGAGAAGACGATGAGATGGAACATGCTTGATACGTCCATTTTGCATCATGGTTTTTCGTTGATATTTATTTTGTTTTGAATCATTATTACACTTTATGATGCAATCCTAATGCCTTTTCTTTCTTATTTTGCAAATTTCATACAAAGAGGAGATTGCTGGCAGCTGGAATTCTGGACCAAAAAGGACACCGAAGAGTTGGATATTCTCTAGAACTCCAAATGAGCTGAAAATTGACGGAGAATTATTTTGGAATATACAAAATTATTGGCGAAATAATCAACCAAAGAGGGGCCACCAGATGACCACGAGCCAAGGGCATGCCACCCTAGATCGTGGGCCACCTGGCAGGCCTTCGATGCCCATCTTCTCCTATAAGATGTCATTTATACCCTAGAAAAAACATAAGAAGACTTTCGGGACAAAACGCCATCATCTAGAGAAGGAACCTGGGCAGGAGCACTTTTGCTCTCCGACGCATCGATTCTCTCACGGAAACTTCCCTCTCGGAGGGGGAAATTAAAGTCATCGTCACCAATGCTTCCTCCATCGTGAGAGGACCAATCTTCATCAACAATATTTTATCTCAAACCCTAGTTCATCTCATATATTCAATCTTTGTCTCCAAACCTCGGATTGGTAACTGTGGGTTGCTAGTAGTGTTGATTACATCTTGTAGTTGATGCTAGTTGGTTTAATTGGTGGAAGATTATATGTTCAGATTCTTAAGCATATTCATTACACCCTTGATGTTGAAAGTGATGATGCTTTGTGAGTAGTTACTTTCGTTCTCGAGGACATGGGAGTCTTGTCATAAATAATCATGTGATGTTGGTATTCGTTCGATATTTTGATGATATGTATGTTGCTCTTCCTTTAGTGGTGTCGTGTATGAACTCCACCATATTTGGGCCTAAAGGAAAGCATTGGGGAATGCTAAGTAGATGATGGATTGCGAGAGTGACAGAAGCTTAAACCCTAGTTTATGAGTTGTTTCGTAAGGGACTGATTTGGATCCACATGTTTAATGATATGGTTAAATTTATCTTAATTCTTTTTCATAGTTGCGGATGCTTGCGAGAGGGGGTAATCATAAGTGTGTTGTTTGTTCAAGTAAGAACAACACCCTAGCAGCGATCCACCCACATATCAAATTATCAAAGTAGCGAACGCGAATCAACTAAGCATGATGAACCATGACTAGAAGAAATTCCCATGTGTCCTCGAGAGCGCTTTTGCTTTATATAAGAGTACATTCTAGCTTGTCCTTTGCTACAAAAAGGATTGGTCCATCTTGGTGCACCATCAGTTACCATTGTTAGTTGTTAGTTGTTGCGAATTACCTTGCTATAAAACTATCTATCACCGCTACTTTCAGTGTTTGCAGAAACTTCCGTAATAAAAACTACTTGTCATTTTCTTCCGCTCCTCATTGGGTTCGAGACTCTTACTTATCGAAAGGACTACAATTGATACCCTATGCTTGTGGGTCATCAATGCTCAAGTTCAGGGAGGATGAGAAGTGGAGAGAAAATTTGATAGCCAAATCGACAAGGAGCAATCGAAGGAGTGTAAGATTGCACTCGAGGGGAGCGGAGAGGCTTGCAAAAGGAAAGAATGCCAAAGAGTGTGCTACCTTCGTGGATCCTAGTACGATGGATGACATGGCGAGGCAATATTGGCAACTCACTTGTGGTCTGATTGTAGCCAAATCGATGTTCGGTTTTTGGTGGTGACCGTGGTGGCTATGGTCATGGTGGTGGTGATGGTGCTGGTCATGGTTCCGGACATGGTGATGGTGAGCATTGGAGTGCTTGATTTGATGCAGCATGAACTTTATAGGGGTTGGTTGTCCACATAAGACTTGCTATGTGGTGATTTTTTTGGATAAAGTTAATCGATTTGATGGCTTTTGAATGAAGAGTATGCATGTTTTAATTTGAATGATTGAATTGGATATGTATATGTTTGGAGTTGAATTATTGCATATGGTGCACTTAAATCCTTCAAACTGTTGATGAAATATCATGCATTTGTTTCAAATATATGTGCCCAGAGATGAAAGAAATAAAAAAATCAGGAGGAATTTAAATGGGGGAGGGGGGGATTTAAGGTTTGAAATGCGAGTTGTATGACAGGATTTGGTAGAGATGCCCTTTGATGCGCGAAAACACGCAATTTAGATGCCTCTTTTCTCTTGTGCAGTGATCCACACTTAAGAAACAATTAAAGTACGTTGATGCTGATATGAGGATATACTGGCTAGTAGTAGTATATTATTATGTGAAGTACAAGTGATACGGTGGTCCTTTCATCTGAGCAAAAGGGCGGGGGCGGGGCACGAGCACGAGTCGACGGCCGTGCCAACTTGCGTGCGGCATTTAATTATTATTATACCGCTGCTAATGATCCCTAATAATAATAATCGTAAAGAGGAGAACGATCACGACCATGGAAAGCAACGGGATAGGGCAAGGGAGGCGATCGTCAGGGAAAGAAATGGGCATCCAGGGCAAGCACAGCACACCACAGCACACTGGGGAGGGATAACCTCATCGCAACCAACTTGCTTTACTTACCTCTGCCCTCTCGTCTGATTAATTAATAGAAAAATATCTCGAGTTAATCGGATCCGAGCAACCCGGCCGGCCCGTCCAGGAGTTAATTAAGACATAGTTATTTCTCATCTAAATGAAAGTTAGACACACTCGAGGCTGCGCTACGTCGGTCTATCAGTGCTCGTAAGCAATGATTTTACCCGAGCCAGCATGGTGAAATAATGGAATTTAGTAATCATTAACCATCGTGTTCGTGGGGTGTGGATTAGTCCACTTTATTAGCAAGTGTAATAATGGAGAGCAGATCAAACAAGCAAGAGGCCGGTCCGGTCGCTTCCTGCAAGTTGGCCAATTTGCTCAAAATTAAAAGGAAACCAATTAATTGAACAGATCAATGGACAACCTCCTCCATGCAAGTTGGCCAATTTGCTCCGGAATTTAAACCCTTTGGAGTACAATCAATCAATTAACTAAACAAAGAGCAGACGCAAGTGTGCATTGGGAAAACACAAGTGGAGATGTACATTTTTTGCAAGCTGAGCAAGTTGGCTCACGTTCTAAAAAAAGAACAAGTTGCTTCTGCCTCACTGGGCCTGGTATTATATATACGCCTCTACCCCCATCAGCCTCCTCCCCAACCCTACCTTCGAAAGAAATTCCACCGGCCGGCAGCACACGGCAAGAAAAGGACGGCGAGCGCGAGGGAGATCACCCAGACTCGACGCACCATGCCGTGCATCCCGGCGTCCAGCCCCAGCATCCAGCACCACAACCACCACCACCGAGTCCTAGCGGGCGTCGGCGTCGGCGTCGGCATGGGGTGCGGCGCGGAGGCCGTCGTGGCCGCGGCCGGGACGGCAGGGATGAGTTGCAGGGAGCACGACTGCGAGGTCCCGGCGGAGGTGGCGCGGCACCACGAGCACGCGGAGCCGGGGGCCGGCCAGTGCTGCTCCGCGGTGGTGCAGCACGTGGCGGCGCCCGCGGCGGCCGTGTGGTCCGTGGTGCGGCGGTTCGACCAGCCGCAGGCGTACAAGAGGTTCGTGCGCAGCTGCGCCCTGGTGGCCGGCGACGGCGGCGTGGGCACGCTCCGCGAGGTGCACGTCGTGTCGGGCCTCCCCGCGGCGTCCAGCCGCGAGCGGCTCGAGATCCTGGACGACGAGAGCCACGTGCTCAGCTTCCGCGTCGTCGGCGGCGAGCACCGGCTCAAGAACTACCTCTCCGTCACCACCGTGCACCCGTCCCCGGCCGCGCCGTCCAGCGCCACCGTAGTCGTGGAGTCCTACGTCGTGGACGTGCCGGCGGGCAACACGATCGAGGACACCCGCGTGTTCATCGACACCATCGTGAAGTGCAACCTACAGTCGCTGGCCAAGACCGCCGAGAAGCTCGCCGCCGTGTCGTGAGACCTCCTCCTCCTCCCTGGATGCGATTAATCCTTTTTTCCCGGGTGGGATGGATGTGTGTTTCTTCGGCGCGTGAGCATTTTTTTCTCCCCACTTGGTTCTCTTCGTCACATTTGACCATCTCGTTTCTTCCTCTTCTTTTTTCGCTCGTTGTTGTGAGATGCATGCCCCTCTCCTCCCTTGTCCAAAGATTCAAGAATGACAAGTATCATTGATAGACTTCAAATTCCCTACATGTTTGAGTTGCTCTCTGTAGACTGTATATATACGGTATAGATCTGTGTTCTCGTGTACACGCAAAGTATATCCATCGACATCGAATGTTCATTCATTTCTCAACTTTACTCGATCCCTTGTGTTGTTGAGCATAGCTAATCAAGAACAATACAGTCTTGTCGTGATGGATGGAACTTGTTAAATTGCACACATACTGTAGCACAGCAAATAATGATGAGTTTTCGATCTCTGTGTGTGTCCTAGCTGGTGTTCAGATGACCAAATTTATTGCTGCACATAGAGACCTTAATCTAGCCATTACAACAATGGCCAACAAATCAATACGATAACTTTGGTCACTTCAATCTTATGATCTGCCGAGCAGAGCTGTCATGCGCCGCAGATGCTCCAAAATAACTAAACTAATTGGCCGATCCATGCTAACCTCTCCTACGACAATGCATAGACAATTTTTTGATTTCAAAATCGACGAGGTCGAGAGAAGCAGCGAGCTATATCATCGATGATGAAGAATAAAACGAATGTTATGAATCCACAAAGAAATCTGTGTGAGATGACCACTTACATGACGGCGATTTTGTCCGCTAGGAGAAGGACGTTTCTGAGATGAAAGATACAGTCCCAGGGTGCTCAGCGGGAAGGTGCAGTTGAGGCCACTTGGGCTCAACTTGCGTGCGGTTAATCAATCACGTCCCTCTCCTCGCGTCTCGATGCTCCCTCCCTCGACCTCGAGTAGCATTAGTTTTCCCGTTTGATCCTGTGATTAAGATGGGGATGCCTCCTCCCTACCGCGCGCCCGTCCAACTTGCGCTCCGTCGCCTCTCGACCGATCGTTGGCTCCGGCAACTTGCCATACAAAAATGAGAGCAACAGCGAGGAGAGGGGCATATTTGACGTGGATGATTAATTAACTAACACAAGTGGCTCAACTTGCGCGCCTGCATGCTGACAGGTCACTTAATTATCTGCTGCGAGGTTCCTCGCCTTTGCTTTCCATCGACTAGTAGGTGTAGTTTAATTCCAAGTTTTTTTCTTTTTGCGAGGTGTAGTTTAATTCCAAGTTGAAATTCAATGGATCCTTCCACTTGCTTCAGGGATGGGAATACTGTTGGACCTGTTCTTCCCGGCGGCTAAATTTCATCTCTTTGAATACAGTAGTGCTAGTAATTGTACAACGTGCAAAAACACGTTAGACATGTACCTACGAAGTAAGGGTGCAATACATCTTAAAATATCCATAATATCCCTATCAATTACCATACCTTTTTAAGGAACGCGCAAAAAAACAGGGCCGGGCCGGCAAAATGCGGGACCCTTTCTGAAACTAAGAAATAGGGCCCATCTCACCAAAAAATAAACTAACGAGCAATTATAGGAACTAGACCGATGTTTGCACATGATGACTTAAATCTGTACTATTGAAACACAAGATAAAATTGAAGTTATAAAGTAGCATATATCAATTGGATATCATGCGTCAATGTTTGGCAACTAGAGAACCGTCTAATTCACCTAATTTTTGTTAGAGTTATATTATAAGTCATGTACCCCTTTGTATTTATCCCGTTGTATAAGGGGTTTCCTGCATATGTTCCGTACCTGTACATGTATATATATATATCGGCCTATGGCCTCATTGGAATATACGTTGCTTATTCCTAACATGGTATTAGAGCCTAGGTTTTTTTCTCACACGCGCAACTCGTGCTCCTCCCGATCCAATCTCCCCGCGGTCCGGCTGCTTTCGAGTCCTCCTCGGTCCCGTGGTGGATCCCGCTGCTGCCTCCTGCCGTGATACTCTGCGGTTTCCCTCGTCGCCAGCAGCCGGATCGATTCCCTCTCCTCCGGATCGAAGCCGCTCCGCCCCGGCTCGATTGCATCGGCCCGCCTGGCTAGTTCCTGCCAGCATCGCCGACTCCCGATCCGCTCCCGCTCCTCCAGATCGACGCTGCTCCTCCCCGGCCCGATTGAAGTGGCCCGTCCGGCCGGTTCCAGCGACTGCTCCGGATCGATCCGCTCCCGTTCGCCTGGTTCTGCCGCTCGAGGCCGTCGCTCGAGACCGTCGCTCGAGGCCGGTTAGCCTCTGCCGCTCGAGGCCGGTTGCGCTCGTCATCTTGGTTGCCTACGCTCGTCCGGATCGATCCGCTCCGCCCGGTTCGCGTTTCCTCTGCCGCTAGAGGCCGTCGCTCCGCACCTGACTCCGCCAGCCCCCGATCTGGTCCGGATTGATCCGCTCGCTACCGATCTGATCTGATCTTGCTGTTCCAAAAAAAAAGTCTTCTGCATCGGGCTATGTTGCTGTCCCTCGCTGTCCGGTGATCTTCGATGGTTCTAACTACACCGAGTTCACTGGCTTCATGCGTATTCACATGCGTGGCATCCGTCTCTGGGGTGTTCTTTCTGGCGAGGTCTGCTGTCCGCCACGCCCAGTTCCTCCTGTGGCTCCCATTCCGCCGATCCCTCCGGCTCTTCCTGCGGATGCTAATCAGGCTGCGAAGGATGCGGCTAAGGTTGCTGATGAGGCCGCTATGCGTACTTATGAGGAGCAGGTTGTTACTTATGAGGAGGCTCTTCAGGTGTATCATGGTTCTCTGTCTGTTTACACTCAGTGGTTTGATGATGATGCTCGTGCTGCAACTGTTCTTACTGCCAGTGTTCTGCCTCAGTTTGCTTCTGAGTTTCTGGATCTTCCTACTGTCTTTGAGATCTGGACCCGTCTTCGTCAGCGTTATGAGCCCTCTGGTGATGCCTTATACCTCTCTGTGGTCCGTCAGGAGCATGCTCTTCAGCAGGGTGACTCTACAGTTGATGACTTTTATGCACAGAGTTCTGCTATCTAGCGCCAGCTTGATTCTCTCCGCAGTGCTGGTTGTCGTACCTGCTCCTGTTGCCAGGCTGTCCAGGCTAATTTGGAGTTTCATCGTGTCTACGAGTTCCTGTCTCGGCTCCGGAAGGAGTTTGAGCCCCGGTGTGCTCAGTTGTTTGCTCGTGGCCGTATTTCTCTCATGGAGGCGCTTTCTGAGATTCGTGCTGAGGAGACTCGCTTACGTGGTGCTGGTTTACTGGAGGTTCCTTCTGTGCTTGCTACTTGGATTCCTTCTGCGCCACTTGCTTCACTGATCCCTTCCCGCTCGAGTGCTCCGCCGCTTTTGCCCACTCCCTCTGGAGGCTCAGGTCGCCCCCGTCCACATTGTGGCTACTGTAACAATGATGGTCATGTTGAGTCTCACTGCTACACCAAGAGGAAACATCTGCGCAAGGCACGGTCATCATCTTTAGAGACTTCTTCATCTACCTCGACAGCTTCAGCCATCGCTTTGAGTGAGCAAGATATTCTGAGACTTAAGCGTCTGCTCGCGGCTTCAGGTTCTTCCTCGCTGCGTACTGCTGGTTCTGTGACTGATGCTTCCCGCACTACGCCACCACCCTCTACACAGTCAGGTACATCCCCATGGGTTCTGGACTCTGGAGCTTCTTTTCATATGTCTTCTCATTCTTCCACTCTGTCCTCTCTACGCTCGCTTGATTCTCCTGTTCAGGTTCTCACTGCTGATGGTACTCCTCTTTCTGTCGTTAGTAGAGGCAATCTTACCACTCCTTCTTATTCTATTCCTGATGTGGCTCATGTTCCTCGCCTTACCATGAATCTCTTTTCTGCTGGTCAACTTACTGATTCTGGTTGTCGCGTCATCCTTGACGCTGACTCTTGTTCTGTCCAGGATCGTCGCACGCACACTCTGGTTGGAGCTGGCCCTCGCCGCCATGATTCTCAGGGTCTTTGGGAGTTGGACTGGCTTCATGTTCCTTCCGCTGCCACCACTATCGCCAGTTCCTCCGCTTCAGTTGCCTCCGCTACTGGTTCCTTCCAGCAGTGGCATCATCGCCTTGGTCATCTGTGTGGTTCTCGGTTGTCGTCTTTAGTTCATCGAGGTCTTCTGGGGCCTGTCTCAAGAGATGTTGCTTTAGAGTGTCAGGGTTGTTGTCTTGGCAAGCAGATTCAGTTAGCATATTCACATAGTGAGTCAGTGTCTAAACGTCCTTTTGATTTAGTGCATTCTGATGTATGGGGTCCGGCTCCCTTTGATTCGAAAGGTGGTCATAAATACTATATTATTTTCATAGATGATTTCTCTCGTTATACATGGCTTTACTTCATGACTTCTCGTAGTGAGGTGTTGTCTATTTATAAGCGTTTTGCTGCCATGGTTCATACTCAGTTCTCTTCTCCCATTCGTGTGTTTCGTGCTGACTCCGCTGGTGAGTATATCTCTAAGATGTTGCGCGGTGTTCTTGTTGAGCAAGGGACCCTTTCTCAATTCTCTTGTCCTGGTGCTCATGCTCAGAATGGTGTAGCTGAGCGAAAGCATCGTCATCTTCTTGAGACGGCTCGTGCATTGATGATTGCTGCCTCTCTCCCGCCTCATTTTTGGGCTGAGGCCGTTTCCACCTCCACCTATCTCATCAATCTCCAGCCTTCTACTGCTCTCCAGGGTGGTGTTCCTTTCGAGTGTCTTTTTGATCGTTCCCCCGATTATTCGCCGCTTCGCTTGTTTGGTTGTGTTTGCTAGGTTCTTCTTGCCCCTCGGGAACGCACCAAACTGACCGCTCAGTCTGTTGAGTGTGTCTTCTTAGGTTACAGTGATGAGCATAAGGGCTATCACTTTTGGGATCCTATTGGTCGTCGGATGCGGATCTCTCGAGATGTGACTTTTGATGAGTCTCGTCCCTTCTACCCACGCTCATCCTCCTCGCACTTTTCAGTAGAGGATATCTCTTTCCTCACTTTTCCTGACTCACCTATCACCCCCATCGAGCTTTTGCCTAGTAGTTCTGCTCCCTCTGCTTCTCCACCTCTCGTCGATTTGCCGCCACCATCTTCCCCGGTCTCCTCGTCTAGCATGTCACTGGATTCTACACCCTCCTCTCCGGTGACTTCTTCGCCGCCATCCTCTGATTCTACCTTGGCGATGCCTCCTGCCATTGTTCCACCTTTTCCTCAGTGTTACACTCGTCGTTCACGTCCTGTGGATGCCTCTGGGGATGTATCGTCCTCATCTCAGCCTACTTATGGCTTGCGTTCTCGTCCTCGTCCGCCTATTGATCGCTTTGGATTTCCCACTGCTGGTGCTGCTATTCTTGAGCCAACTTCTTATCGTCAGGCTATTGTTCATCCTGAATGGCAGTTTGCGATGGCAGAGGAGATTGCTGCTCTTGAACGCACTGGTACATGGGATCTTGTTTCTCTTCCTCCCGGAGTCTGTCCCATCACTTGTAAGTGGGTGTACAAGGTTAAGACTCGCTCCGATGGTTCTCTTGAGCGTCACAAAGCTCGTCTTGTGGCTCGTGGTTTTCAGCAGGAGCATGGTCATGATTATGACGAGACTTTTGCGCCTGTCGCCCACATGACCACTGTTTGTACCCTTCTTGCTGTGGCCTCTGCCCGCCACTGGTCTATATCTCAACTGGATGTTAAGAATGCCTTTCTTAATGGTGAGCTATGTGAGGAGGTGTATATGCAGCCACCACCTGGCTACTCTGTTCCAGATGGCATGGTATGTCGTCTTCGTCGCTCTCTCTACGGCCTTAAGCAAGCCCCCCGAGCCTGGTTTGAGCGCTTTGCCTCTGTGGTGACTGCCGCTGGTTTTTCAGCAAGTGCTCATGATCCAGCCTTGTTTATTCACCTTTCTTCTCGTGGTCGGACTCTTCTTATTCTCTATGTTGATGACATGATCATCACAGGAGATGACCCCGAGTATATTGCCTTTGTAAAGGCCCGCCTTAGTGACCAGTTTCTTATGTCTGATCTTGGACCTCTTCGTTACTTTCTTGGGATTGAAGTCTCTTCTACTTCTAATGGCTTTTTTATATCCCAGGAAAAGCATATCCAGGATCTTCTTGCTCGTGCTACTATTACTGATGAGCGCGTTGTTGAGACTCCTATGGAGCTCAATGTTCACCTCCGTGCTACTGATGGTGATCCCCTGCCTGACCCGACGCGTTATCGTCATCTTGTTGGCAGCCTTGTTTATCTGGCTGTCACTCGTCCGGATATTTCTTATCCGGTTCATATTTTGAGTCAGTTTGTCTCCGCTCCTACATCGGTTCACTACAGTCATCTCCTTCGTGTTCTTCGATATCTTCGGGGCACGATCTCGCATCGTCTATTCTTTCCTTGCTCCAGTTCTTTACAGCTTCAGGCCTATTCAGATGCTACGTGGGCTAGTGATCCTTCAGATCGCCGTTCACTTTCTACTTACTGTGTTTTTCTTGGTGGTTCTCTCATTGCCTGGAAGACAAAGAAACAGATTGCTGTTTCCCGTTCGAGTGCAGAGGCTGAGTTACGAGCGATGGCTCTTTTGATGGCAGAGGTGACTTGGTTACGATGGTTACTTCAGGATTTCGGTGTTTCCGTTACTACACCGACTCTGCTCTTATCTGATAGTACATGTGCTATTAGCATAGCGCGCGATCCTGTGAAGCATGAGCTCACCAAGCATATTGGGGTTGATGCTTTCTATGTGCGCGCGGGTGTGCAGGATCAGGTTATTGCTCTTCAGTATGTGCCTTCCGAGTTACAGTTGGCGGACTTCTTGACGAAGGCCCAGACTAGAGCCCAACATGGCTTTTATCTCTCCAAACTCAGTGTTGTTCATCCACCATGAGTTTGAGGGGGGTGTTAGAGTTATATTATAAGTCATGTACCGCTTTGTATTTATCCCGTTGTATAAGGGTTTTCCTGCATATGTTCCGTACCTGTACATGTATATATATATATCGGCCTATGGCCTCATTGGAATATACGTTGCTTATTCCTAACAATTTTGAGTCATGTCCGGTTGAACCGCTACACTGCGATCTTTAACTGAGGAGGTAAAAACGGATTTCTAATGATAACGATCCCTGCCAAAAGTTAACTAGAAAATAGGAATTAGGAGTAGGAATCGAGGTTAATCGGAAAGGAAGACTCACTAAGAAACCGTAGGCCAGAGTCAATCACAAATCGATTCGACTAGTCACAAATCGATTCGACTAGGCGACGACTCTGAAATTTGGGGGAGGATGCTACGAAGGCAACATCGGCAGCGGCCTTAATCCTGTCGATCTAGTGAGGCGAAGGCAACGAGGCAGATCATGTTTCCTATAGCGATGCCGACGCGGCTGTTGTTGCGGCCTCCAGATCGAGAGACGAGATGATCTCGGTGGACTTCTGTAGCGATTCCGTTTTTCAAATCGACGGTACCGTTTGCATATTATCGATCGAGCGGTTTCCTTTTTTGAGAAATATCGATTGAGCACCAGCGCTCCTGCGCTCGATGGCCTCGACTTAGGCCCAGATCCAGCGCATAGGATTTTCTTTTTAAAAATACTACTAGGCCTATATACAAAATCCCACCCACCCCCCAAATGTGGACCATGTGTGGGCCTCTCATTTGGCACCACTATGGGCCCAACCCTGCAAGAGAATAATGTGTCGCTTTATTAAGAGACAAAAAGGTTCTGGTACAACCAGTTACAATAGAGGAGAAAGGCCCCCTAATATAGCTTTTCTTTGCGATAAGGCCCCTCATGTAGCTCACATCACCTCCACCAACACTAAGAAATCAAAGTTGGTTACTCCCTAGCACCCACAGATAATGACATTGGCCTTGAAGCACCATGCAATTGACCAAAGCCTCCATTCGCAGTCTATCTTCGTCATGACGACACTTTACGGTACTGAGATGTTATCAAAGATTTGCTTGTTCGTCTCTTTCCACAAATGCATGGTTAGAACGAAGAGCAAGTTCAGCTTGTTCATCTGTGGCTTGGGTGTACTCCGGCTTGCATCTACCCATTAATTAACCAAATTGGCCCGAGGAGTAGGGGTGAGACTCCCTCGAACCCGAGCTCTAAGAACAGATAACCACACAGTCCACGAGAATGGGAATTGCACCAGGACATGATCCAAATTCGGGGGCTTGCAGTCAAAGGGGTCGTATGGCTAATGAGGCAGACCCCTACTTATGAGGCGGTCGGAATTCCAGCAACGACTATGAAGCACCAGCCAAGCAAAGAACTCCAACTTCATTGGGGCGCTAGATCTCTAAACCTCCTGAGTACTTGACATCTATGCAAGGCCGTGGAATAATGTGTTATATGGAGTCCTCATTAAATAGGAGCCATCCAATGAAAGGCTTTTTTAGATCATCGGGAGGGCTCAGCCCCCACCCCACCCCAAGTTCCATTGAAGAGAATGAAACCAGAAGTTCTGGCTACAACACTCTCTATTTCAAGCATGTCCGGGGAAAAGAAAAGGAAATGAAAACAAAGGAACGTAGGGAAAGCAAAGCAAAGTTGCTAAGTTGCTAAGTTGCTGATCACCAAGCCTTTAGCTCGATGACAAGCCCATTACAAGAGCAGCACCGGGAACAAAACTAATGCAAATCCCCCAAAAGGAAGTAAACACATCCTAAGTTTACTGTAGGCAACCAGCCTCCGCGAGCATCTTTCTGTATTTAGTAGCAAGCATCAGGCGCACCTTCTCGACATGGTCCAAAACATTACTCCTTATCTTCTTGAGAGTCTGAGTATGTGAGACAGATAGATCAAGGTCAAGAGGTGAAATTGGGCTTGTCGATGCTTGGGTTGTCTTCTTCAGTGCTGTACCACCCAGCCGTGGTCAACCAGGGCGTTGTGGTTCTTGTGATTCCGGACTGGACCCCAGTGACAGTTTGGTGAAGCAGGGGGTCTGAGAGACACCTTCGGTGCCAATATCATCTCCAGTCGCCCCACGGTCAACTGAGGAGGAGCTTTTAGGATGCAGGGAATCCAGAGAGGTCTTTTGCATTGTTTCCAACGAACCCTTCTTGTATAGCGCCATCCATCTCCTTAGGGTCCTACAGAGCAGCACCATATCTATTTTAGATCAGACCAGACAACATTGTCAAACACATGGCTATTCCTAGTTTTCCACGGGATCCAAAGGATACAAGCACAAAAGGCATTTAAAACTTCATGTTTCTTATTAACCGGCCAAAATTTGGCAATGGAGATATAATTAGTCCCTAGTTCAACAGCAAAGAAAGAGGAAACATCACTCCAAATTTTTTTAGCTACCACACATTCAAAAAATAGGTGGTCTGCAGTTTCATGTTCAGAACAGAACACACATTCTGGAGTTGTTTCAATCCCTCTATTGTTCTTGGTCATGAGTTTATTGTGAGCCAGAAGCCAAAGAAGGACTTGGATTTTAGGCGGCACAACAATAGACCAAACAGAAGGAATATAAATGGGTTTCACACCCCTAAAATTTCTAATAGCATACAAGAAGCTAGAGGTGTAAATACCCTTGGCTTCATACTGCCAAATCATGTCACCATTTTCATCAGAGAGGACAATCTCCTTAATGATTTGTTCAAGGCAATACCAGTCTTCCATCATAGCTGGGGTAAAAAACCTTCCTAAAGTAAGCTTAATGTTCTCCCCACACAATGTTGATGACAAATGGAATACAAATGCCAAAATAGGACAGAGAGGGGAGAGGTACCAAACCAAATATCCTCCCAAAACCCAATTTTCCTACCATTCCCCACTACCCATCTATATCCAAGTTTAAGGGCTTCGGCATCCCATATCACTGATACGTGTCCAATGTATCTATAATTTTTTATTGATCCATGCAATAATATTATCATTCTAGGATACTTTTTTGGATAATTATATGTCAATTGATATTATTTTTGAGCACTAACCTATTAACCTAGTGCCAAGCGCCAGTTGATGTTTTCTGCGTGTTTTTGGCTTTTTAGGTTTACAGTACCAAACGAAGTCCAATTGCCCCAAAACTTTTTTATGATTTTTTCTGGACCAAAAGAAGACCTGGAAGCTTCAAGAGGAGGCCGGAGGCTCCACGAGAGATCCACCACACATCAGTGTACAGGAAAAGTAGGACTTTTATTCATCGAGTATCACTCGGAAATTATTACAATAAAAAATATTTTAAGTAAAAAATTTGCGGAGCTGGTCCACATTCTAAGCTCGGGGCTCTTCTATGTCCTTTTCAAAATTATAGACTTGATAGGCTCCATTGTTCAGGACCTTTGAAATCAAAAAGGTCCCTTGCCACAAAGGCGCTAGCTTGTGAGGCTTCTATTGAGGCAGTCGAAGGACGAGGTCAGTTTCTTGAAAAGCGCGCCCTCTGGTCTGCCTATCATGATAACGCCTCAAGTCTTGCTGATACAAGATTGAACTAATGAGTGCCAACTCACGCTCCTCCTATAGAAAGAATAGGCCATCTTAATGTGCTTCTTCAGATTCTGCTTTCGAGTATAACTCCACTCAGGGGGGAATTGTGAAGTAAATCACTGAGCAAGAAAACTTCCGAGTCATACATCATGAAGAGAGGAGTGCGATTCGTGGATCGATTCGGGGTCATCCTCCAAGCCCCACAAGACCGATGGAAACTCGGGGACCCAAGCTCCTGTAACGCACTTTAGATCGCGCATGAGGCATGGCTTGAATCCTTGGAGTATAATCCCATTCCCCCGTTGTGCTTGGCCATTAGACTCCAGGTGAACCACAAAGGTGTAATTGACCCGAGTGCCCTAGGAATAGCAAAACTCTCGGAATTCTTCAGAGTCGATGTTCTTCTCGTTATCTGTGATGATACTATGGGGACTCCAAACCTGAAGATTATCTCTCTGATGAACTTAATCACAGTCGACGAGTCGGGATTTTCTATTGGCTTTTCTTCGACCCACTTGGTAAATTTGTCAACCGCTACCAGCAGGTGAGTGAACCTGCCTGCCCTAGTCCGGAGGGGTCTGACCATGTCGATCCCCTAGACTGCAAACAACCAAGTGACAGGTATCGTCTTTAGTGCTTACACTGGCTTGCGCGTTTGATTCATGTATAACATGCATCCGCCACATTGCCCCACAATATCCCTGCCTCCTTCGTTGGATCGAGCCCAGTAAAAACCCGCTCGAAACGCCTTAGCAATTTATACTTGTGATTTGTGTTGGGTTTTCCGTGAATAGGAGCGGGTGATGTAGCACAATATAGGTAAGTATTTTCCTCGGTAGAGAACCAAGGTTTATCGAACCAATAGGAGTAACAACCAACCCCCGTCTTTAGCGGCTACACACAAAAGAGCAAACAACTGCACCTTACGCGGGTAAGAGGGTTGTCAGTCCCCCTGGACTCGTTATTTGCAAGCTTGTAAGTAGTGTGGTTGGTAGTAGATAATTGTAAATTGCAAAATAAATAGAAAATAATTAAATGACAGCAAGGTATTGTAATGTTTGTAAACTTATAAGTGAATGGACCCGAGGGCCATAGTTTTCCCTAGTGGTGTTTCTCATGAAAATATGCATACGGTGGGTAAAAAAATTACTATTGGGCAATTGATAGAAAAGCGCATAGTTATGTGATATTCATGGCAATGATCATGTGTATATAGGCATCATGTGCATAAGCAAATAGTCTGACTCCTGCCTACACCTATTACTATCACTCCACCCATCGACTGCTATCCAACATGCATCTAGAGTATTAAGTAAAACAGAGTAATGCTTGGAGAACAATGACATGATGTAGACAAATAGAATTCAATTAATATGAACTAACCCCATCGTTTCATCCTTAGTGGCAACAATACAAAGACGTGTCTTGTCCCCTTCTGTCACTGGGATGTAGAAACTCGTCAGATTGAACCCACTACAAGCATCCCTCTCACTAAAGATAGATCAATCTACTTGGACCAAGCAAATCAATAGATCGAAGAGATTTACGAAGCTATGATGATCACGCACACAAGAATCATAATAGATTTCCGAGAAGATTCAAATAGTTTTCATGAATAATCTGAACATAAACCCACAATTCATCGGATCCCAACAAACACACCGTAAAAAAGGATTACATTGGATAGATCAAAGTGAAGATGCGATGAGCATTGTATTGAAGATCAAGAGAGAGAGATAGCCATCTAGGTACTAACTACAGACCCATAGGTCTGTGGGGAACTACTGACACATCACCATGGGAGCAGCAAGGATGATGTAGAGGCCCACCGTGATCTATCCCCCCTCCAACAGGGCACCAAAATAGGGGCTCCAAATGGACACATGGCGAAACAGATACTTGTGGCGACGGAAAAAGTGTTTTAGGAGGCTATCTAAAGTTTTTGGAATATATGTGAATTTATAGGCCAGAGAGGGGCACCGTGAGGCGATCGAGGAGGCACGAGGCAACAGGGCGCGACCTACCCCTCTGGGCATGCTCTTTTGGCTCGCTTCTCCCTCGTGAGACCTGTGGTCTCCTCCCGAAGCTTCCGGGTCTTATTTTGGTCCAAAAAAATAATATTGAAGTTTTGTGGCAATTGGACTCCGTTTGGTACTGTAAACCTGAAAAGCCAAAAACATGCAGAAAACAACAATTGGCACTGGGCATTGGGTTAATAGGTTAGTGCTAAAAAATAATATTAATTGGTAAATAAACATCCAAAAAGTATCCTAGAATGATAATATAATAGCCGGGAACAAGAAAAAATTATAGATACGTTGGATACGTACCAACATCCCCAAGCTTAATTCCTACTCGCCCTCAAGTAGGTAAATGATCAAAACAGAATTTTTGATGTGACATGCTACCCAACATGTAATCTTTTGCAGGTTTGATCATTGAGAAACGACGAATTAATAAACATCAACATAGTAATATTATAAACATAGGTAACATAATAATCAAGTTTCAAAGCATACGATCCTTAAAGAATGTTCATCCCCTATTCATTTTATCATATTGTCACGGCATGGCTCCGTCCTCGCCACATAAATAAAAATGCTAAGAAGCACAATGTCAAGTCAGGAAATTGGATCATACTTTTTAACGCACTTCATATTTTTATTACTTATGCGATATATGAGCGTGTGTTGGAGATATGCTCTAGATGCAATCATGTATGATGATATTTCCTATGTGTTTATGAATAAAGATAGTCCTTGGACATTATCATTGATGTGTATTAACAAGTATGTGACTTGTTTGTGAGACTATGCATTGTATGATGACTATCCTAAATGGTCCCTAGTTGAAAGGGATGTGTGGACGCGCAGCCAGTTAGACTAGCATATGACACAGTGGATGGTCCGGTCTCACTGACCATGTAGCATTGGATGCTAGCCGGATAATATGAACTCAAAAAGGTCTGGTCGGATTCAACATAGTCGGACCCGAGTCGAGATAAGGTCTGAGTTGGATAGACCCAACTATGAGACGCAGCGATAGGTCATCTGTGAGTCTCTAGTACAACATACGTTCTATGTCTTAAGACCTGAGCTGGCGCGTGTACTCGGGATGGTGAAAGACTTGCTTTGGACCGACCAAATGCTACTCCGTGACTGGGTAGTTACAAAGGTAGGTTTCGGGCTTGTCTAGACCCATGCCGCGAGACATGGTCGAGCAAGATGGGATTTGCCCCTCCGATGAGGAGAGATATACACTGGGGCCCTCGGGTGATCCGACCTGGATAAGCATGGCCATGCGATGAGGATTATGAGATAATCTGAAGTGTTAGTCGGATTCACCAGAACGAGAAAGAGGTCGTTCTACAACAAGGATGACCATGTCGCCTTGTGCACGACAACATATATCGTGACTCGTGAGGCAAAGGGAATAGAAGTGTGAAGTATAGGTTCGCCTAACCAGCTTCATTGGACACTTGGAGTCGGCACACTTTGCTAGAGGCCGCTACCGACTAGTCGAGTCGGATGTGATCTGACTCGCGACCAAGTGAACGTGAACCTAAGGGGTCGCGCGCTTAAGGGAAGGAACACATGGGCTTTAGGATCCGTGCAAGACTCAAGAGTTGAGCCCGTGTCGGATGCCTATATATAGTGGAGGTGCAGCACACCCATCCGGTTGATCACTTCGGCACCGTCATTAGGGCTTTGCATGTGTTGCAACTAGCCACCTCCACTTGCCATCACCGACTGTGTGATTGGACCTAGCAGTCCGCCGCACGGTGTTCCTCCTGCACGCGTGGATACCATTAGAGAAGGGGCACTTGCGTAGCTCTGGCGAACCTGTACGTGGGATCCGGCGACCGATTGTTCGAGGGAGATCGGGCTGGCTGTTCGAGGGAGATCGGACAAGTAGGAGACGCACCACACGAACGCGCTGCCCCAACTCTGTTGCACGGCACTGCGCATCTAGTGGTAACAAACTATGATCCATCTCCGTAGCATGCTCTTGGATGTTCTGCGCATAGGAAAATTTTAGTTTGCATGCAATGCACCTACGGTAGAACCCAACAATGGTATCAGAGCCTCTGTTATAGGATTTGGATTCAAATCGGATGCATATTTGATATGTGGAGGCGGCGGATGAGATCCGTCGTCGTTCATGACATCGGCCATGTGCACGGTTGATGAGATCAACTGCACATCGAAATAGATTGAGGCTATGTTTTCTATTAATCGGAATCGATGAGGTCATGACACAACCTACCCCTATCGGTCGGTATCCGCCATCGGGGTTATCCGTGAAACGTAGATCCGAATTGGGTTCACGATGATTGATGAGATCGGTCAGATCAGAAAATTCGGCGTGATCGGAGTGCAGATGCGATCCGTGATCGATGGGACTCTGTGTGCATAGCGCCTTGTATTTCGTACACTATCACACAAATCGGTAGAATGCAATTCTGTGCATAAGTTTGTTTTGCAGGTTTGATGTGAATAGTGTGGCTCATATGTATGTGATGCATGTGTGTAACTTAACATGACCTGGTCGTGATTGTCAGCGGCAGGAGCCAAAGTGCTGTCATTATATTGTATAATGACATGCGTGTCGACTTGTGATTCTTTGTAAATTCATTAATAGTTGTAGTAGTTGGAGGACAGAGATCAAGTTCAAAGCTTTGGTGTCCTAGCGTGACGAACAAGATGGCGTTCCTCCTTGGTCATCGGAGTAGGAGTTGGCCATGGAAGGACGCCCATGAAGGAGACATACTATTTCACATATTTATATTTATATGTGATGGATATTGCTTCTTATTTATATGCATGTTAGTATGGTAGAAAGATCCCTCATTAATATCAATCATATTGCATTCTGGATGTTGCACCTTCGCACATCAAGTACGTATCGTAGTGGGCTCATAAAATTGAGGTACTACTAGGTGTCCTTGAACTGGAGGGTTCGTGTCAGACACAGACATGCACTGCATCAGGTTAACTTGACAAGGCTATCAACACAGTTTTGGGACTTGTGGCAAAGAAGGTTGGGAGCCGGGGTATGAGATACCTACCCAACCGACAGGAGTCGTATAGAGATACGATTAGCAAGATGTTGCTTACCGAATAGGCAAGTTAGCTAGCAGTGATGCTAAAGCTCACTAGTCGCTCGCGCTAGACGGGTCCTGAATCACTGAGAGTTTGCGGAGGGATGTCGACTTCAGTGGGAGTACTTTTGTTTAAGGCTTGAATTATTCTACATAAACACATTGCTTAGTGATTGCATATTTTCTATTGTAGATCAATGGCCCCACCTGCTCAACCCAACTTTGCATTGAAATCAATTCTGGAAAAGGATAAACTGAATGGAACAAACTTTACCACCTGGTATAGAAATTTGAGAATTGTTCTCAAGCACAATAAAAAAGAACATGTTCTAGAGGATCCACTTCCAGAGGAACCTGCCGAGAATGCTAATGCCACAACCAAGAATGCCCACCAGAAACTCGTTGATGAATCTAACGAGATCAACTGCCTCATGTTGGCTTGCATGGAGCCCGATTTGCAACAGCATTTCAAAAACATTCAGGATTTTGATATGATCGAGAGTCTGAAGAGCATGTTTTGGGTGCAGGCTAGGACCGAGAGGTTCAACGTCTGGCAATCCTTGACGGATTGTAAGCTGGAGGAGGGTGATGCACTGAGCCCACATGTGATCAAGATGATCGGGTACGTGCAAGCTTTAGATCGTTTATGCTTCCCACTTGGGGACGAGCTATCCACAGATGCAATTTTGGGTTCTCTTCCACCTAGCTATGGGACGTTCGTCTCAAACTATCATATGCACGGCATGGATAAGAAGCTCATTGAATTGCATGGGATGCTCAAGGTGGCAGAGCAAGATATTAAAAAAGGCACGCATCAAGTGTTGATGGTGCAAAACTCGGCTAAGTTCAAGAAGAGTTGGTCCAAGAAAAAGGGTAAGGCAAAGGGCACGGAGAAGGCTATCTCCACCGCTGATCCAAAGTCCGGACCGAACTCAAAGACCATTTGCTTTCACTGCAAGGAAGCTGGTCACTGGAAGAGGAATTGTAGCAAGCGGCTTGCTGAGCACGGCAAGAAGGCCGGAGATGCTTCTTCAGGCAAAGGTACACTTGTTACATATGTTATAGACATTTACCTTGTTGACATACCTAGTAGCTCTTGGGTATTTGATACCGGATCGGTTGTTCATATTTGCAACTTGATGCAGGGGCTGGTAAGAACTAGGCGTGTGGCACAAGGGGATATTGACATCAGGGTTGGCAACAAAGCAAGAGTTGCTGCGTTGGAGGTCGGCACGATGCAGCTCAAGCTTCCTTCTGGATTTATTTTGGAATTGAATAATTGTTATTACATTCCCGTACTTAGTCGGAACATTATTTCTGCCTCATGCTTGATGAGTCAAGGTTATGAATTCAATATAAAGGACAATGGTTGTTCATTTTATTTGAATGGAATGTTCCATGTCTATGCACCCATAGTAGAAGGGCTATTTATTTTAAATCTAGAAACGGAACCAGTCTATAACGTGTCAAGAGGCATAAGCCAAATGAGATAAATCCGACATACTTCCGGCATTGCCGGCTTGGACACATTAGTCTGAAATGCATGAAGAAGCTCCATGATGATGAAATCCTAACATCGTCCGACTTTGGGTCGTTCGAGACATGCGAATCATGCTTGCTAGGCAAGATGACTAAGTCTACTTTTGCAAAGAGTTGCGAGAGGGCGTCCGAGCTGTTGGAGCTTATACACGGTGATGTGTGTGGTCCAATGAGCACAACAGCCAGAGGTGGCTATCATTACTTCATGACTTTTACCGACGACTTGAGTAGATATGGATATATCTATTTGTTGAGGCACAAGTCAGAAACTTTTGAAAAGTTCAAGGAGTTTCAGGACGAGGTTGAAAATCAGCTCGGCAAGATGGTAAAACTTCTACGATCAGATCGTGGAGGTGAGTACATGATCTAGGAGTTTGATAATCATCTGAAAAGTCGAGGTATAGTACCTCATCTCACACCTCCGGGTATGCCGTAGAGAAACGGTGTGTCAGAACGGAGAAATCGAACCTTGTTGGACATGGTCCGGTCAATGATGAGCAAATCGGATTTAGCCTTGTCATTCTAGGGATACGCTCTAGAAACTTCAGCTTTCACACTTAATAGGGTACCATCAAAATCCATAGACAAGACACCACATGAGATGTGGATTGGGAAGAGTCCTAGTCTGTCTTTTCTAAAGATTTGGGGTTGTGAAGCATTTGTCAAGCGACTCATGTCGGACAAGCTTACACTCAAGTCAGATAAATGCATATTCGTGTGATATCCGAGGGAAACCTTGGGATATAACTTCTACAACCGAGAAGAGAACAAAGTGTTTATTGCTCAGAACGGGGTTTTCCTAGAGAAAGAGTTTCTCGGTCGGGAGGCCAGTGGGAGACGGTACGACTCGAAGAAATTGGAGAGCCACTCAAGGACAACTCGGTTGGTGATGAGATCACACTGGAGTCGGTCAGAGAACCCGTAGTGGAGTTGACACCGGAGCCATGGAGGTTAGAAAGATTGCGCAGAGTGCGTGACGTTTTGTTGCTAGAAAGTGACGAGTCGGCCACGTATGCGGAAGCGATGGTGAGCCCAGATTCTGAGGCATGGCTAGTGGCCATGAGATCCGAGTTAAAGTCCATGGATGACAATCAAGTCTGGGACTTGGTTGATCCGCCACCTGGCGTAGTTGCCATTGGTTGCAAATGGATCTTTAAGAAGAAAACCGATGTGGATGGAAATGTTCAGATCAAAAAATCTCGGCTTGTTGCTAAAGGTTATGGATAAGTTCAAGGAATTGACTACGACGAGACCTACTCATATTTCGCTAAAGTCGGTGAGGATCATACTAGTTATAGCTGCATATTTCGATTATGAGATATGGCAGATGGATGTCAAAACGGCTTTCCTTCATGGAAATTTAAAAGTGGATGTATACATGATACAGTCCGAAGGTTTTGTCGATCCAACTAACGCTGGTAAAATATGCAAACTCAAGAGATCCATTTATGGATTGAACCAAACAACTCGGAGTTGGAACATTCATTTTGATGAAGTCATCATTGACCTTGGTTTCATCAAGAACAAAGAGGACTATTGTTTATACAAGAAGTCTAGTGGGAGCTCGGTAGTATTTTTGGTCTTGTATGTTGATGACATACTGATGATCAGAAATGATGTTTTGATGTTTAACTCAATCAAGGAATCATTGAATGGCAAGTTTTCAATGAAAGACCTTGGAGAGGCAGTGTACATTTTAGACATCAAGATATATAGAGATAGATCAAGGAGGCTGTTCGGCTTAAGCCAGAGCACGTACATAGACAAAGTGTTGAAGAGGTTCAACATGAGTGAGGCCAAGAAAGGATTCTTTCCTGTCTCACATGGTATAAGGCTAAGCAAGAGTCAGAGTCCTACGACTTCTGATGAGCGAAACCGGATGAGTAGGATTACATATGCCTCGGTAATTGGATCCATCATGTATGCCATGCTATGTACACGACCTGATGTTGCCTATGCAATAAGCTTAACAAGCAGATACCAGGCCGACCCAGGTGAGAGTCACTAGGTAGCGGTGAAAACTATCTTGAAGTACCTGAAAAGGACTAAAGAGATGTTCCTAGTTTATGAAGGTGAGGAGGAGCTATGCGTAAAGGGTTACGTTGATGCTAGTTTCCAAACCAATAAGGATGATTATCGATCGCAAACTGGATTCGTGTATGTCATGAATGGAGGAGCAGTGAGCTGGACGAGTTCCAAGCAAGATACGGTGGCCGACTCCACAACAGAGGCCGAATACATTGCGGCTTGTGAAGCCACAAAGGAAGGTGTTTGGATTCGGAAGTTCCTGGAAGCTGTTGGTGTGTTCCTGGGCTGGTCAAAACTGTTGGACCTTTATTGCGATAATTCAAGTGCCATCGCACATGCCAAGGAGCCGAGACAACACAACAAGACCAGGCACATAGATAGAAAATATCACCTGATACGAAAGCTCGTAGAGAAAGGTGATACCAATTTATGCAAGATTCATATGGATGCAAATGTTGCAGATCCATTGAATAAGCCGCTTCCACAACCCAAGCATGAGAGGCACGTTAGAGCAATGGGCATTTGATGTCTATTTGATTGACTCTAGTGCAAGTGGGAGACTGTTGGAGATATGCCCTAGAGGCAATCATGTATGATGATATTTCCTATGTGTTTATGAATAAAGATAGTCCTTGAACATTATCATTGATGTGTATTAACAAGTATGTGACTTATTTGTGAGACTATGCATTGTATGATGACTGTCCTAAATGGTCCCTAGTTGAAAGGGCTGTGTGGACGCGCAGCCAGTTAGACTAGCATCTGACATGGTGGATGGGACGGTCTCACTGACCATGTAGCATTGGATGCTAGCCGGATAATATGGACTCATACAGGTTTGGTCGGATTCGACATAGTCGGATCCGAGTCGAGATAAGGTCTGAGTTGGATAGACCCAACTATGAGACGCATCGATAGGTCATCTGTGAGTCTCTAATATAACATACATTCTATGACGTAAGACCTGAGCTGGCGCATGTACTCAGGATGGTGAAAGACTTGCTTTGGGCCGACCAAACGCTACTATATGACTAGGTAGTTACAAAGGTAGGTTTCGGGCTTGTCTAGACCCATGCCGCGAGACATGGTTGAGCAAGATGGAATTTTCCCCTCCAATGAGGAGAGATATACTCTCTCCCCCTCGGGTGATCCGACCTGGATAAGCATGGCCATGCGATGAGGATTATGAGATAATCTGAAGTGTTGGTCGGATTCACCGAAACGAGAAAGAGGTCATGCTGCAACAAGGATGATCATGTCGCCTTATGCACGACAACATATATCGTGAGGCAAAGAGAATAGAAACATGAAGTACAGGTTCGCCTAACCGGCTTCATCGGACACTTGGAGTCGGCACGCTTTGCTAGAGGCCGTTACCGACTGGTCGAGTCGGATGTGATCTGACTCGCGACCAAGTGAACGTGAACCTAAGGGGTCGCGCGCTTAAGGGAAGGAACACATGGGCTTTAGGATCCGTGCGAGGCCCAAGAGTTGAGCCCGTTCCGGATGCCTATATATAGTGGAGGTGCAGCACACCCATCTGGTTGGTCGCTTCGGCACCGTCATTAGGGCTTTGCATGTGTTGCAACTAGCCACCTCCACTTGCCGCGCTGACTGTGTGATCGGACCTAGCAGTCCGCCGCATGGTGTTCCTCTTGCACGCATGTATACCATTAGAGGCGGTGCACTTGTGCTGCTCCGGCGAACCTATACGTGGGATCCGGCGACCGGTTGTTCGAGGGAGATTGGGCCGGTTGTTCGAGGGAGATCGGACAAGGAGGAGACGCACCACACGAATGCGCTGCCCCAACTCCGCTGTATGGCACTACGCGTCTAGTGGTAACGAACTGTGATCCATCTCCGTAGCATGTTCTTGGATGTTCTGCGCGTAGGAAAATTTTAATTTGCATGCGATGCACCTACGGTAGAACCCAACAGCGTGAACCATGGATATAGTATAAAGGTGGAAGAATAGTTTCGATACACCGGATAAGATGATTGTTGAGTCCCCATGGCTCACAGATTACTATAACACCACAAGTACAACTCCAGATGCTCTTTTCGATGACGATGCCATAGCACTGCAATGGGAGTATGATGAAGAACTGGGCGGATTTATGCGACTTACCCTGACGAGTAGAGAGGAAGGCCTTTGTGTATAGCCTAGGATTTGCTTGATGACATCATCTTTTTTGTTTGATTTGGTCCGTAGTCAGACCATGTTCTTCTGGATGCTGTTTGTATGGATGATTGTACTTGAATATTTAATGTTGTAGCATGTGGTGAGTGTAAGCCAACTCCACATATTCATTTGTTCTTTGCATCTATTGTGATGATATTCTCTCTTGCAAAGCGACTCGAAATGTGCATCAATCCTTGTTGTGGCCCTTGTGCCTTCGTTATGGTTGTGTCGCATTTTGGGCATGACAATTGCTAACTTTGACCTACTTGTTCTTCCCTCCTTAACGCCTCATTAAAATCCCCAATGCACAACTAACACAACGTATTGTTGGTATTTAGATACCTCATCATGTCCATGCCTCCCGATACCAACAAGTTAACCTCAATGAACCATTCTTATTCTCCTACAAATCCATATCGATGTGATACTTTGATTATTTCCTCGTACTCAAGCGAATTGGGATTCTCCACACCTGCTCTAACTCCATCTACTGCTCCGGACAACATAGGTGTTATCATAACACACAGTAGTAGCCAAACCTCGACACACTACTTTGCAATATGTGCCTCAACGGCACAAGGTAACGCCAGTCCAAACTCCCGCTCTTGATCACGCAACTCATGAATTGTCATGAGGTTGCCCAAAAACCACGCAATTCCAACACATGGTACTCAATGAGAATAGCGGACCCCCTCAGAGGAGGTCGTCGATGATTCCAGGGTATTCGTTGCCGGAGAACCTGAAGTTTTTCTAGTGAGTCCTGGAAAGCTTCCGGGTGGAGTATTTTTTTAAAACGAGGCCCTCAATGACGGGACATGAATCCTCCTTTCCTCTTTTTTTCTTCAGTTTTCTTGGAGATACATAATCCGATTGATACCTTGCTCTACCATCAATAAACTACAAAGTGCAATTGTAGCATGGATTAGTAATGCTTACATTATTGTGATTATGGACGTTCTTGAGACAAAATTTGTGGAAAGATCTTTAATTGGAATATAAAGTTGATTATGTGGGATCAGACAGCTTTTTGCTAACAAAAGGTGGGACCGGATAGCTGAAGTACAGCTCAAAAAGAAGACAAAAATATAAGTGTACAACTATAGTTCAACATGAACATACAACTTGGCCTACGAAAATAAGAAAATGAAGGCGTTGTCGCAAGGAAAACGAACTGCATTAGTTGCACCCTGCCCTGCAAGCCCAAAGCCAGGAAAGCAAAAACATGTGGACGTCTACAAATAGCAATACTATAAATCTAAAGGGCAATACTATAACTCTGAAGGCAGTTCTCATCCAAGGAAATGGGAAAAAAAGCCAATGCTTCAGTTTCAAAGAGCCTCGTCTTTGTTTCCTCCCTTCGAGTTCGAGGCCATGCAGGGTAAGAGCATGTATAGCCGGACTTGGCAAATTCGGCCTCTTATTTGTACGCGGATGCGTCCGGGCATGCCTGCGGATACTGACCGGGCATTCCCAAAATCCACGACTCCACACTCGCCTATCTCATATTCCGAACCTTATATCCATACAAATTCATGCAACGTAATACATGGATCACCAAATGATCAAAATCAACAGGAAACAAACATATAAATCGACTCCAAACGGGCACAATTTACATAAACATCACAAAAAGATCACCAAACATGCGTAAGTCACACAGTTCAATGATCGGCACATTATAACTACATACTAGAACTAGATTATAAAAAAGGAGAGGGCGAGCTTCACCACTTCCTTGCCGTTCTTTTGCTATTTCGGTCACCGGCGCAGTTGTAGGAGTCTGCGACAGGAGGTGGGTTGACGTCGAAGCCGTCGGACCCGTCGTCGGAGACGATGTAGCCTTGCAACCACTGGATGATGCGGTCTTGCTTGCGTTTGAGCTTGGGCACCCTCGCCGCCTCTGCGGCTGCCTCCGCCGCCTCCAGCTCAGATTGCTCAATGTCGCGTCGAAGCTGCTTTGCGTGGACCCTCCGGAGCCGTCGGGCCTCTGTCTCCACCTTAGTAAGTGATCGACGGCACACCACTCGAGGAGACGCTCCTTATTGTCGGGCACCAGCATCACGCGGCGACGGCGGGCGGACCCTCTCCCCATCTTCCTTGCCCTCTGCCTCTCACAGGCGGGTGGCACGTGCCTCCGACTTCGGAGTCCGCATATGCGGCGTTAGCGGAGCGGGCACTAGAAACCACCGCTGCCCCCGCGGAGCAGCGACCTGAGGTGAAGGAGGCCATCGGGCGGGAGGAGCAGATCGGGCAGGCCTCGTAGATCCGCGCGTGGGGCGGGAAGGGTGGGCGCCGGCATTGCGCTGTAACGACAGGCATAGGTGGCGTCGCACCGGACCGGGAGCTGCCGCCTGTATCGACCCGCGAGCGCTCGAGCGCAATACAGAGCGCCAGCTCCTCCTTGTCTCCGGAGCTGACGTCGGAGTGGTTGTCGGTGCTGGACATGCTCGTCGGCGCTAGGGATTGGACGGATTGGGGAAATGGGAGGGTCGGGGAGCGGAGCGGAGCGGAGTGGGCTAGGGTTTCTTCCGGACGGGGGATTTTGTGTGGTCGGGTTGGACCAGCGATGGGTCGGGCTGACGTGGCGGACGCGTCCGGGCGCGCCCAGGCCACCTCATATCCGCCCTGCATTTGGGACGGATATGTGGGGTGTCGGTCAGTCCGAGTGTCTAACGCCTGTTTAGAACGTTCGTTTGTGTTATTTTTTTGTAATGATTAATGATTGAACGGTCTGTAGAAACGTTTGAAACGGATATAGACGCTTACAGTGGTTGTCTTTTATCTCTGTGCGGCGATGCGCGGCATGTGCGCTGCTAGTCTATTTGATGAGAGCACGCAAGTGTATCTCTTGTGATCCAGGGCCCTCGTACGCGCACGTACAGGAACGCGGCGTCTGCCTTTATGTGGTGCTCGCTCGTACACGCGTGGGCATACACCAATTCGTGAAAGGCAATGTGATCCTGGTAGTACGGGGATGTACACAGCTAGTAGATCGGTCACATGGCCCGCTGCAGCCGTCGCGGTCGACGACGGTCGCGGCCGAGGGCATGGTGTCCGCTGGTTGGTTCAGGATGGTGCGTGTGCAAAGTTCGCGGCATGTTGGCCTGCGGGCGATGTCGATGCGCGCACGCAGCCGTGTCCGGGTCCGTGTCCGTCAAGTCGCCCTCGTACATGTTACTATCCGGCTAAGGCCAGCATGTGATTTCATCTTGTTCCTTCACGTCCGTTTGGAGTAAAACAAACATACCAGCCGGCCCAGCACGTGGGCGTAAACGGACTTTTGTCTGTTTTTTATCCGCTTTCGTCCCATCCTCGATCCAAATTTGGTCCGGTTTTGAGATGAAACAGATAGCGTGGACGGGCGGGACGCGCGCTTGTCCTTCCCTGGCCCGTCCGTTGGTGGCACAAAGCAACACGACCTTCCCGCCCTCACACCCATCCCATTTCATTTCCTCCCAAAACCCTCCCACGCCCCGTCCTCCCTTCCTCCCGCCACCCTCTCGCCATGGCCGATCACCCACCGAATTCCGGCGACCCGAACGTCGTCCCGGCCACCAAGGCGAAGAAGAAGAAGGCGCCCAAGGGTACGAAGAAGCCGCGGTCGGAACTCACGCCGGAGGAGATCGCAAAGCTGGACGCGGAATCGGCCAAGAGGAGAAACCGGCGGGCGGAGGCGAAGAGGAAGGACGCCGCGGCCGCGTACGCCGTCGAGCGCGCTGTGTTGGAGGTCGCGCGGCAGAAGGCCGATACTAAAGAGAAGGAGGCCATCTTCGGCAAAGCGCACGCCCTCCTCATGATGGGGTTGTGTCGTCCGACGAGCTTCGAGGCTGCGCTCGTCGGGCCGGCGAGCACAGGCTCGTCGGTCGCCCGGACTTCACAGTGCCCCTCCACGACGTCGTCGACCACGCCATTGTCGCTCGGTTTCCCTCCGCCAAGGTGCCAAGCCTAGACCCGTTTGTCGGGGTCGTCGGAAGTCAGCGTGCTAGCGCCGTCCATGCTGCGCCCCTCGACCGTCATCGACCTCAATGTCACGCCGGGGTCCTGCGGCGGCGGCTGCCCGTCCGTGGAGATGCAAAGAAAGCAGGCCCGATCGCCGTCTACGGCCACCATGTCGTCGCCCCGTGTCCTGTTTCGGCAAAATGCCAACACCGACTTCAACGGTCGAGGACTCCTTCTACGCCCAGTTCATGGAGAATGTTATTTTTGAGGGCCGTGGCGAGGCCTTTCAGATGGGTGGGCAGGGCGAGACCTTCGATCCGGAGGAGACCCAGAGTCAAGATGGTCACAGCGAGTACATGGCCGATGAAGACTTTGAGGCCGACCATGGTGACTCGTGGCATGAAGAAGATGACATATATTGCGAAGGTGAAGATGAAGAAGAAGAGGACGGCGTTAATATTGCGGGCGAGCCATTGTTCATCGACGAGCTCACCCAAAGAGCGAAAGCTCGAAAGAGGAAAAAGAGCATCCGTACGGGATCATACACACAAGATGAGGACAGGTTGATTTGCAAAAGTTGGAAGGAGATTGGCCAAGATTCTAGAGTCGGTGCGCAACAAAAGAGAATTGTTTTTTGGACAAGAGTTCACAAAACATTCCATGAAAGAAAGTTGTTTCCTCCCTACCAATTTACGAGCGATCGTAGAATCAACTCGATTCAAAAGAGGTGGTTGTTCATCCAACAAGAATGTAACAAATATTGTGCCGCACTTGAGAACGTTGAAGCATGTCCCGTGAGTGGTCTTGACATCGGGGACATGGTATGGCCTCTTCTCTTTCCTTTGCTACGGTCGTGCCTTAGCCTCCTCTATGATTAATTGTGTTTGCATGTCCAATTATTGTTGATCATGTAGGCATTTCAATCTTTGAAAGCATTCAAAGCCCGACACAACGACAAGCCATTCACTCTCACGCATTGTTGGCAAATCATCAACAATTGCCCTAAGTTCAAAGATCAATACCGTGAGCTTCAAAGGAAGAGAGGCAAGAAGGCGGCCGCCTTGGCCGGAGGTGGAGATGGTGAGGCGTTGAAGAGGCCGAGGGGCAAGATCAACTCCAAGATGGACGACAAGCGTGATGCGGCATCATATGCTTTGTGTTGGGGATATAACCCCACGGTGAGACCCGCCCTTAAGGCTCCGGGTCACACCTGGCAGCTCGTACACCAGCCCAAGGATGGGCCATGAAGACTTAAGCCCAAGATGTTGGGCGGCTTGACAAGATGGGCCGGACGTGGCCCGAACGGAGAAGGTATGAAGACCCGGACGGTGAACCGCCCGGAGATAACTTGCTCAGGAAGTCAAGATAAGGTAGAGACAGACTCAAACACGTAGTGAGAGTCGATTACGACTTGTATGACCCGTGGTCTTGACCTCCTATATAAAGGCGAGACCAGGGTGACTTAGGGAGAGAGATCAACTATCGAGAACTAGGTCAAGCGATCAAATCCCTTGTAATCGATATACCAAGTAATACAAACACAAGCAGGACGTAGGCTGTTACCTCTACTTGAGGGGCCGAACCTGGGTAAATCCGTGTTCTTCGTCCCAATCAACCCCTTTGAGTCCATCACCTTAGCGATGGCCTCGAATCCAAGTCCGTTCACCCAGACATCTGCCGTGACAAAACCACGACACTTTGCATGAGACTTTGCATGGCATGATGTCTCAAAAGGAAGCGAGGGACGAGAAGAAGCAACAAGGCAAGGAGGAGCAAATGAAGCAATGCATGGAGCTGCAAACAAAGAAGCTTGAGATGGAGGAGGCGGCCAAGAAGAGGAAGATCGACATGGAGGAGGCGGCCAGGCAGAGGCAGCTGGACATGGAGGAGGTGTCCAGGCAAAGGCAGCTCGACATCGAGGCTGCCAATGCCGCGGCCAGGCAGAGGCAGCTCAACATCGAGGCCACCAATGCCGCAACCAAAGCAAAGGAGGTGGCGCTGGCGATCATGAGCATGGACTTGAGAAAGATGAGCGAGGAGACAAGGAGCTGGTTCGAGGCCCGGCAGAATGAGATATTCGACGCCGATGGCCTGAACTAGGATGTCTGATCGGCCGTGGCCGTTCTTTTTTTGGAGGCTGGCATGGTGAGCCGGCCGCTGGCTGTGTGCCGGCGCAAAAAAACCTATTCTTTCTGGAGGTTGGCTGTGTTGCTGGCCGCCGGCTGTGTTGCGGACGAAAAACCTATTCTTTTTTGGAGGTCGACTGTGTTGCTGGCCGTTGGCTGTGTTGCCAACGAGGACGTGTAGGTTGGCTGCGTTTGCCGACGTGATCTAAGGCCGCTTGCATGAACTATGGGTCGTGGCTATCCGAATACTTGTGTTTGAAAATGAGGCGGACAGGATGCGGCCAAGGATGTGTCCGCGCGTTGGGCACACAGCCACCGCATTCCAGAAATGGCCCAGACATGACCCTATAGCTCGCCCCAAACGGACAGAATCCGGGCAAGACGGATGTTCGGATGGGGTCGCGCGCTAGAGTTGGCCTAAGTTGGGACTTGGAACAGTGGATGCAAGCGAACACGGCGTTCCTAGCGAGACTTGTCCATGTAGCCTGACTTAACAAGACATGATTTAAGGTAAAACAAACACAAAATTAGCATTTCCACATAGTTTGGTTGCCTGCATACACTTTGGATTGTATATGATGTCACGAAAGGCACGTTGTTTGGTTGCCACCTTTTGTACATGCAAACACAAGGTCTGTTGTTTGATGGCATGCAACGCATGTTGTTTGATAACCTCTTTCGCGCGATGGTGGGGTTACCAGCACACAACGGCGTCAGGAATAACACACACAACAGAAGATAGTAGCAAGCAGTTATAAGTATTTTTCCATACTTAAAAGATCAATTCTAAAGCAAAGCAGTTCCAGTTCGATATTAAACTAAAGCAGACGGAGCATACGAAGGTTGTTCTAGGCATTCACGGCAAAGGCGTCGCCGTGCTTCCGGGACCTGGTCACCACTTCAATACCATCGTCATTGAAGACGATGACCTTAAGCTTGTCGCAAGTCAGCAACTTGAAGGTCACCATGATGCCTATATTAATCTGATGGACGGTAGTGAAGGTGGCCCAACCCTGATCGAGGGTGACCCTGCTGTTCAACAGCCGGACAATGACTCTCCATGAGCATCCGGTGTTCATCTTGAGATTGAACTCTTGTGGCACGGACGGGAAGTGATTCATGAACTCCAGCGGCATAGGTATGGCCTCAAGCTGGGGGGGACATGATCACCTTGCAGAAGTGAGTTGGCCCACCCACCTCATGATAGTGGTCGTAGTTCCAACGCTTGCCGCTGCGGGGCTCCTCTGACATGTCGTCGTCCGTGTCCGGGCTCTGGACATGCGTTATCTCTAAAGATGGAACCACGTCCTTGCCCTTGTCCTACTCCTTTGATGGAACCACCTCCTTGCCCTTGTTTTTCGTGTCGATCTGCATTATGAAGAGGTTCAAATAATTGGGTTAGGATCTACATTATGAACGTTTCAACATCATCATTAAAACGTATTGCCAGAGCCCCTTATTTACCCAGTCTGACGGTCACCACTTACCCACAACCTCTCTATCTCTCACTCTTCCACAAAACCAATGTCATGAACTCCAATAACAAGTCGAACCCCAACCCCTTCCCTTGGGGCATTGGATGGAGGTCTTTCTTCCTAGGGTGCTCGCTCAGTGACCGCACCAAGTTTGAGAACATCATGAAAGTGTGCTCAAACTTCAACATGAAAGACTTGCACAAAAAGTCAGACGTTGTGGTGAAGAAGATGACGCTGGAGGAGTTGAAGACGTTGATTCCTGACCCAACGAAAGGCGCTATGTGAGTCAACATACTTCGCTGGGCCATGAATCAGGTCGACTCCAATGACGCTGGACAAAAGGCAAAGTGGGCCAAGTATAGACAGTACGGACGTCTTCATGACCATCGTGTTGTAGTGTACTTCGCCACAAATACTATGATGGTGCCGCTGGAGGAGGATCAAGAAGCGATGGTTATGTAGGTGGAACAAGAAGGTGTGGTGGCGATGATTGTGAGGGCGTCGGAGCCAGGATTTGAGTATAGGGGGCCAAGCCAAATAGTTAGAGAAAAAACCCAGTGCAAAAGATAATTATAAAGAACAAGGTTGAGAACTTGCACATCAGTCTCATTAACAATTGCAGTATGTCAAGAATAAAAACAAAATCGGCTAAAAAATGAAATAATTTTAATGGTGTTTGGCATCGTTTTTTCTCTTCATAGTTGACGAATTTCAGTTTACAAGTAACCGGCTTAGAAAACAAATTAATCTTATTGGTATTTGGCAGTGCCTTTTTTATTCATAGTTGAGTAATTTCAATTTCAAAAATTAGCTATACTGTGTACAGTCAACATAGGAAAAATTTGCATTACAAATAGAAAATCATACGAGATAATTTGCATCACGATAATTTCTAGGACACGTACAAAATATGATTATTATTTTTGGTAGCATCTGAAATAAAAAAATCAAAGCAAATAAAATCTGGTATATAATTTAAACATACAAGATATTAATTCTTGATAGCATCTCAAATCACAAAATAAAGGAAATAAATATGATGTATAATTTCAACACTTATACGAGATAAGAATTGAGAGAGATAATATATTGTTAACCTGCTACTTCGTTAGCTGAAGCAATTTGGTAGGTTGTGAAGCTGACTCGTTGTGTGAAATCGTGAGCGGCCGAGCAGAGAGATCAGAGGCAGATGGGCACACGGCGGCGGCAGCGGCGCCTAATCTGACCCACGTATGTATACTAATGATACACGAGAGAAAGCAGTTACAGAGCTCCAGGAGACACGAATAAGATCGGGCCTTCTTTGCTAATCCGGACGCTATCTGGTGGGCTTTTATTGTGGGCTTTTAAAATCCTTTTTAATGTGTATACACAAGCTGAGATTAGGGAGGGGGAAGTCTGTTTCTGCTCCCGAGCTCAAATGTACCTGCCTGAGAAAAAAAATCATAAAAAATTCAAAACAAATCAAAAAATTATGTTTTTTTTGTGAGAAACATTGGAAAAAAAATTAGGTGCCTGCAAAATTTCATCATGAAAACACATTTATGGAAGTCGCAGCAAAAAAACAAAATCAGTACTTTAAAATCATGAAAACACATTTGTGGAAGTACTGATTTGTACTTCCACAAATGTGTTTTCATGATGAAATTTTGCAGGCACCTAGGAATTTTGTCAATGTTTCTCACAAAAAAGCATATTTTTCTGTTTTTTTGAATTTTTTGAATTTTTTTCTCAGGCAGGTGCATTTGAGCTCAGGCTCAAAATAGTTGCGTCCGGGGGGAGGGGGGCAGCTATGCCTGGAACGTGTGATTTGTCTCTAGTCATGCACACCTATTCGTAGTATCGGTCGATGGTTGGGGGGTTGGCCCCTGCTCGTCCCCCTTGGCTCCGCCACTGGGAGCCAGGACACTGAAGCATGCCAATCGAGGTGGACTCCAGCAAGGAAGGTGGTCCAGCTTGAGAAAAAGATCAAAGCCAAGGCCACCCGCCGCTCCAACCGCCTTTAGGGTCCCCGAGGCTAAGAGCTATGCCTATTGTGTAAGATGAAACCCTAATCTGCATTCCTATTGTACTCAATCTCGGCCGGGAACCTCATATCCACCGTTAGTAATGATGATGTTATGATCACTCCTATAGTGTTTACCCCGATTCCTCATTCCCCTAACGCGTATCGAACCTAAACTCAGATCGAATGCGAAGTAGTACGTGAGGAGGGGAAAAAGCGCTTACTGACATTGCCGAAGTGCTACTACGGATGCCGATGAAGGGGCCGGAGGCCGATTTGCTATTCTCCAGTCTGCTGCATGTCGCCGTTGTCGGTGAGAGTGAGGAGAGGGGAGAGAGAGTGGTAAGGGAAGGTGAGGGTAATAATTTTCGGCGCTTCGGGAAGCAATGCGGCTTCTCGAGGGTGTCTCATCGGGTGCGGCCCCCGCGGCCTACGTGCATCGCGCGGGCCTGGATCGCAATATACTTTCAATTCAAGTGTGTCTCATCGAGACAGGCCCAAAGGTGCTTTAAAGTTCGTGTCATGCAGGCTCAATAGTGTATGTTAGCAACTAATATGTCCGTTTTCTACCCGCGCGGGCCTCGTTGGACCTAATGTAAGTAACCAAACACGCCTTAGATGCATAGGCTTTCATTTCTCATTCTGGCGCATTAAAGCACAACCCATACTACCTCCGATAAAAAGAAGGATGTAGCTAGATCTCAACCGAATGAGAGCTAATAGCAGCATAGAACGCTTTGTTGTTTCCACTTTTTTAATTGTTTCTTCACCTTTGATTATTGATTTTTTTAGAACATATGTGTTTAAATTTGACCAAGTTTTAAGAAAGATATCAAGGTCACAAACACCAAATTAGTAGAATGTTTATTTGCATATTGTACATATATTCGATGGTGTAGAGTCTAATATTTTTTTTTATATACTAGGTCAAATTTCAAAAAGTTCTACCTGAAATAATTTAAGATTTTAAATCACTATTTTTTTCTGATTGTTGCAGATAGTTGAATGAATCCCTTGTTAGATGTAACCATAGAATTTTACTTAAATGAATAAATACTCCCACACCGACTAGCAGATACAACAACCACAAAATAAGTTATACTCATGACCGCAGACGTGTGTTAGAGTATCTTCAACAAGACCTTCTAATCCCATATAGTCGGGAGGACAGCTCGGACGCAGTCTAAATAGAAATTTTTCACCCAACCAGGCCCCAAACCTAGCTCATATGTCTATCCCCTAGACTGCTAGGGTTCTCTATTTCCCCTTCGGCGGCGCCGCTAGGGTTCCACCATAGATCACCAGATTACGAAGGTTTTCCACATTCGAGTTGCTCATTCAAGGCATGGGCGTGTGTACGAGTGCAGCAGGCTTCTCCTTGTTTGGTTGCATGGAGGACTCCGCTGGAAGGGATGCCCCTGAGGGTAGTTCGGCTGGAGGGAGTCGCCGAGATCGGGACAAGGAACCTAACCTAGAAGATAGGTTTTCGGGCTTGGATCTTCATGGGGAGGAGGAAGATGCTCTGGAACTGTCGGGAGAGATTGAGGAGCTGCTGGAGGAGACACGGTGGATTGTTGTCTTTAGGGTTCGTACCCAAAAGCCCTTCGGCCATGTCGCTTTGTACAAGGCGATGAGGAACGCCTGGACGCCAGCCCAGGGTGTGATCTTCAAGGCTTTGAAACCTAACTTGTTCTTGGCCCAATTTATGTGCTTGGGTTATTGGAACCGAGTAATGAACGTAGGGCCTTGGCTCTTCAAGAACGCGGCGGTGGTGATGGAAGAATATGATGGTATTACCAACGTCGAGGACTACAAGCTAGATCGTATTCCGGTCTGGTCAAGGATTGTGGGGATCCCAGATGGCCTTATGAAAAAGACAGAAATTGCGGAGAAGATAGCAAAGAAGGTTGGTGTGCCTCCTATCAAAGTAATTGTCAATGAGGGTCGGCTAAACCCAACAAAATATTTGCATGCTCGGGTGCATCTTCTGCTAGATGTGCCGTTGGTGAGGTTTGTTCCCCTAACTCTAAAGGAGTATAAGAAGTACCCGGTCAGGTATGAGAAACTGCCAGATTTTTGTGACTTTTGTGGCTTGATTGGGCATGTGGTGACTGAATGTGGAGATGGTATCCACCATGTTGAGGTGTGCCAATGGGGAGATTGGTTGCTTGCAAAGTTTGATGAACCGATAGGAGGTGCAGGTAGAGGTAGGGGCCAGCCAGGTTTTGGTAGTACTTTTGGCTGAGGTACAGGGGGAGGACGGGGTAGAGGTGCCCTGGGCAATCCTAACTCAGAGGAGATGAATGCCATGGATCTTGATGTGGGACACCGGGACTTCGGGGCAGTGGTGTCGGCTGCAAAGAAGAGGTTGATAGGCCAGGATGGGAAGGTTATTGATTATGCAAAGGGGACTAACCCACCCCCAGTTTCGTTAATGAGAAATTTGTTTGCTTGAGAGTGATGTTAATGAAGTTGTTGATAAATCTTTGCAAAGTACTCCTCAAAAGATTCATGATCCGAAGCGGGCCAGAACAACAGTGGAGACCTCATCAGAATCGGTATCGGCGACTCCCCTCAAGGGTGATCGCCGGGAGCAATGAAAATCTTATGTTGGAACTGTCGTGGTATGGCCAGTACCGCGGCAGAGCGAGCGCTTCTGGACATCCAGAAGCAATGGGGCCCGGATGTGATCTTCTTGTTCGAGACACATCTGAACACAATTAGGGCAGAGAAGCTCAAGCGGAAAATTAAGATGGAGAAAGTTGAAGTGATGGAGAGCATTGGAAATAATGGGGGCCTTCTTCTTTTCTGGAGGAACCTTGCTACCGTGCGGCTGAATGGCAAGACTATTGGGAGACTTAGTAGTAAATCCAAAAATTTCCTACGATCACCAAGATCTATCCATGGAGAAACCAACAACGAGAGGGGAGAGATTGCATCTTCATACCTTTGAAGATCGCTAAGCGGAAGCGTTACAAGAACGCGGTTGGTGGAGTCGTACTCGCGGCGATTCAGATCGCGGTGGATTCCGATCTTAGTGCCGAACAACGACGCCTCCGCGTTCAACACACGTGCAGCCCGGTGATGTCTCCTACGCGTTGATCCAACAAGGAGTAAGGAGAGGTTGAGGGAGAGCTCCGGCAGCACAACGGCGTGGTGACAGTGGAGCTACGTGAACTCCGGCAGGGCTTCGCCAAGCGCTACGGAGAACGAGGAAGAGGAAGGGTAGGGCTGCACCGAGAGAGAAAGAAGTCGTGTATCAAAACAGCCCAAACCCTTGCATATATATAGGAGGAGGGAGAAGGAGGGCTGCCTTGGACCCTCCTCCAAAGAGGAGAGGTTCGGCCGACCCTAGGGAGGAGTCCACCTCCCACAAGGGAGGTGGATCTCTTCCTTTTGAATCCTTTTTAGCCCTATCTCTTATCTCCAGCCGCATGGGCCTTTCTAGAAGGTCTTGGCCAGCCACTAAGGGCTGGCACACCTCCTCTAAGGGCCCACGAAGTCCTTTGGTCATCACACCCCTCCCAGGGGTCCTCCGGCACCCCCCCCCCCGACACTCCCGATATACTACCGATGAGCCCGAAAACTTTCCGGTGACCAAAACTGGACTTCCTATATATCAATCTTTACCTCCGGACCATTTAGGAGCTCCTCGTGACGTCCGGGATCTCATACGGGACTCCGAAAAACTTTCGGTAATCACGTATACCATTTCCCTATAACCCTAGCGTCATCGAACCTTAAGTGTGTAGACCCTACGGGTTCGGGAGACATGTAGACATGACCGAGACACCTCTCCGGTTAATAACCAACAGCGGGATCTGGATACCCATGTTGGCTCCCACATGCTCCACGATGATCTCATCGTATGAACCACGATGTCGGGGATTCAATCAATCCCGTATACAATTCCCTTTGTCTATCGGTATGATACTTGCCCGAGATTCGATCGTCGGTATCTCTATACCTTGTTCAATCTCGTTACCAACAAGTCTCTTAACTTGTTCCGTAATACATCATCCTGTGGCTAACTCCTTAGTCATATTGAGCTCATTATGATGATGTCTTACCGAGTGGGCCCAGAGATACCTCTCCGTCACACGGAGTGACAAATCCCAGTCTCGATTCGTGCCAACCCAACAGACACTTTCGGAGATACTCGTAGTGCACCTTTATAGCCACCCAGTTACGTTGTGACGTTTGGCACACCCAAAGCATTCCTACGGTATCCGAGAGTTGCACAATCTCATGGTCTAAGGAAACAATACTTGACATTGAAAAGCTTTAGCAAACGAACTACACGATCTTGTGCTATGCTTAGGATTGGGTCTTGTCCATCACATCATTCTCCTAATTATGTGATCCCGTTATCAACGACATCCAATGTCCATGGTCATGAAACCGTGACCATCTATTGATCAACGAGCTAGTCAACTAGAGGCTCACTAGGGACATGTTGTGGTCTATGTATTCACACATGTATTACGGTTTCCAGTTAACACAATTATAGCATGAACAATAGACAATTATCATGAACAAGGAAATACAATAATAACCATTTTATTATTGCCTCTAGGGCATATTTCCAACAACTTCATTGATGTAGAGGTGGGAGGAGGTAACGATGAGCATTGGCGGTTCACTAGGTTCTATGAAGAACCGCGGTGGGAAGACAAACACGATTCCTAGGGGTATCTACATAGTCTATACCAGTAGGACCATCTCCCTTGGGTTGTGGCTAGTGATTTTAATGAGATGCTCTATTCTCATGAAAAGGAAGGCGGGGCGGCTCGTCCAGCAAGAATGATGGAAGCGTTTCGTGATGCTTTGCTGGACTGTGAACTAGAAGATATGGGTTCTTCGGGTGATCTATTTACCTGGAGAAGGAGAAGGCTTCGGGAGAGGCTGGACAGGGCGGTATGTAATGGACAATTTCATGAACTCTTCCCTAACGCAACGATCACCAATGTTGGCCATTCAAAATCTGATCATAGGCCTATAGTCCTGGACACGGAGGGCGACGTGGGAGGAGATAATGTCAAGGGCAATATTAAGCAATTTGAAACAAGGTGGCTTAAGGAGGATGACGTTTCCCAACTTGTGCAGGATGCTTGGGAGAGAACTAACCCCCAGGCGCCCTTGGCTGTTCGTATTGCGGCTGTTCACTCCGCAATGCATAAATGGGATCGTGAGATTCTGAAAGCCCCCCACAAGCGTCTCAAAGAGCTTAAGGAGGAGTTGGAAAAACTGTGTTCGGGGCCCCTTACTGATGAGGCGGCAGATCGGCAGCGTGTGGTGTTAATAGAGATTGAGGAAACGATGGAAAAAGAGGAGATTTATTGGGTGCAGAGGAGCAGGGCCAATTGGCTGAAGTTTGGTGATAGGAATACAATTTTTTTCAGCAACTTTGCTACTGCTCGCAAGAAGAGAAATCATATTCGGTGACTTATGAATGATGTGGGACAGTGGGTTGATGACTATGAATCATTGAGGACCCTAGTTTCAGATTACTTCCAACAGCTTTTCGTTGCTGAAGTTGCTGCTCCAAACATGGAAGGTGGGGAAGTGCTCCAAGGGAAGGTGGAATGGGTTTTCTTTGAGGCTATGTTGAAGAGATTAGGCTTTGATAATAGATGGATCCAAATGATTATGGCATGTGTTACCTCTGTGGAATGCAAGGTTCGCTTCAACTCGAATGAAACTTTGCCATTCTCTCCAACGAGGGGCCTACGCCAGGGCGACCCACTCTCGCTGTATCTGTTTCTGTTATGTGTGGAAGGCCTCTCCGCTTTGCTGGCGCATGAAGAAGCGACTGGAAATCTTAAAGGGGTGCAAGTGTGCCATGACTCCCCGGTAATTTCACATCTGCTCTTTGCTGATGACTCTCTTATCTTGATGAGTGCAGACGTTCAAAATGCTATGGCCCTTCGTGCAATCCTAAATGATTACTGCGCTGCCTTGGGACAACTTGTTAGTGAGGCAAAGTGCTCCATCTTTTTTAGCCCAAATACTGATGTGGAAGTGAAAGCCGAGGTGTGCCAGATCTTAAATATCATGACGGAATCGATTTCTGATAAGTATTTGGGCCTTCCAGCTATGATTGGTGTGGACAAAGTTACTTGTTTCCAACACTTGATTGAAAGAATCTAGATGATGGTGAATGGTTGGAAGGAAAGGACCCTATCTTTTGGAGGTAAGGAAGCGCTTCTCAAAGCGGTGGCCTAAGCCATCCCAACATATGCGATGAGTGTGTTCAAATTCCCGAAAAAAGTATGTAAGGGGATCTCTGATGCGATGTCGCAATATTGGTGGGGAGACGAGGAAAACCAAAAGAGAATGCATTGGTTTGCTTGGTGGAAGATGTGCATCCCAAAGGAGAAAGGTGGAATGGGGTTCCGGGATATCCATAGTTTCAACTTGGCTATGTTGGCTAAGCAATGTTGGCGGCTGATCGAAAACTATGACTCACTGAGTGCCAAAGTATTAAGAGCGAGGTATTTTCCTGATGGAGATATTCTAAACTATGAGCTTAAAAAGGGTTCGTCCTATGTGTGGAGAAGCATTTGGGCGGGAATTCAGACATTCAAAAAAGGTTGCATCTGGAGGGTTTGGAATGGTGCTAAAATTGATGTGTGGAGCGACTGTTGGATCCCGAACAGCGCTACAAGAAAGGTTCTCACAGTTCGTGGAAACCATTTGACCTCAAAGGTCAGTGACCTGATTGATCCATCCTCAGGAGAGTGGGACGAACAGCTTATCAGAGACACTTTATGGGAGATTGATGCTGATCGTATACTGCAGATTCCTCTATTCCAACACGATACAGAGGATTTTGTGGCTTGGCATCTGACAAAAAACGGTGTCTTCTCAGTTCGGTCTGCATATTACAAACAATGGGAAGACTCTTACCTCCCGGCTGGCTCATTTACAGATTTCCAGAGTGCCTCGACTATCAATCCAGTGTGGAGGAATCTTTGGAACCTTAGACTACCAGGCAAGATCAAGATCTTCATATGGTGATGCCTTCATAATTCCATCACATGCTTTAGTGTCCTTACAAATCGTCATATCGGATCCGTGTCCAAGTGTCCTTTGTGTGAGGACACTGCTAAGGATGTTTGCCATGCTCTATTCAAGTGTGACAGAGATCGTGCGGTTTGGGCTGCTTTGGGTCTCTCACATGAAATATCAATGGCTTGCTCGGCTGATAGGATGGGAGCGGGGGTTTTGGAGTTCATTCTATGTGATTCTTTCTGTGACAAAACTTACTTCGATCCCACTATGATGCCTGAGCTCATGGTCGTAGCCTGCTGATATCTTTGGTGGTAGCGACGTCAATATGTTCGAGGGGAGGAGCTGGCCTTGCCGGCTAGGACGGCTATGGCAATCCATGCTCTTACCCTTAACTTCGTTCGTGCTACGGGGAAACAAAAGGAGGGTCCGAGGAGGAACCAATGGCTGACAGTCCTAGCTGGTCAGTATGTCCTCAATGTTGATGCTTCTTTTCAACCGGGTACCTTCGCTGGTGGATGTGGAGCTGTGGTCCGAGATTGGGGGGGGGGGAGATTCATCTCAGCATCTACTACCAATCTGCTACAAGTGGCGGATATCGCCTCTGCCGAAGCTGCTGCGTTACGAGAGGGACTTAAATTATTACAGCACCTGGGTATCTCCAATGCCCGGGTCAGACTGGACAATCTTGTGGTGGTGGACTCGATTCGGTTGGGCGAGGGTCATTCTATGGTGGCAGCTCCGATCTTGGACGAATGTAGACATCTTTTACGAGACTTAGGGAAGGTCATAGTTGAGCATTGTAATCGTGAATCTAATTGTGTGGCTCACTCTTTAGCTAGCTGGGGAAAGGCAAACATTCCATCGAGGTGGGACGATGCCCCCCCCCCAAATTTTATTGTAAAATTCTTGGCGGATGACGTATGTATCCTTGATTAATAAAGCTAGCCCTTGAGGCCTTCCCCTAAAAAAACCTAGCTCATATGTCTAAGTTGTCCAACACCTCATTTGCATCCCATACGTAAGGTGGGCTTGGGGCCGTCCGGACGAGTCCGCCATGTCAAATCGGCTCACGCCGACCCCACAAAATCTACCTGTATCCACGTCCCGTACAAAATTGCGGTCATTTCAAACTCTCCACTCATCATTGCCCCAATCCTCTTCGCTCATCTCTGCCATGGCAGGAAGCAGATCTGACTCCGGTCGGTACATCGACTGAGAGCTCGCTGCCCGCTCGAACGAGGAGGAGATAGCCGTCTGACTTGCACTTTGCTGGTCTCGGGTCAAGACCAGAGCTTCACCTTTGGATCCACCGACAGGGATCCAACAGTCGGGCGCCTTCACTGCCACTTTGGCGTGGATCTAGTAGTGACGCCGCATCCTGTGGAAGCTTGGGGCGCTTGTGGCACTATGCCCATTCCGTCGCCGCGGCTTGCGCGCAGGGGCTCGAGCGACATCGTCACGTCTGAGCCACCTTGTCATTGGGGTTCTTGTCACTACGTCGACATTGGGCTCAGAGACGGAGGCAATCGACATCAATGTGCATGCATGTGGAAGTCGAGGTGGCTACTCCAAGGTCGAAGCACGACGTGCTCGCTATGAGAAGGAAAAGGCTCACCATGGCTCCTACTCATCCGACGGGTCCATCGTGGTGCCTTCATCTCTGAATCTTAAGAGGAACTAATCATCTACGCCGTCAAGTAGTGGTCACTGACCTCAAATGAGTCAAACGTGCCCCGTCGTCGCTGAATCAATACTAAGATCCTTATGGAGGGCACTGAGGTAGTGTGTCACAATGCGGAGAAGAAGGCCAATGAGGATGCATGTGCTTGTATCCTCACGAAGCGAGAAGCCAAGGCCGCTTGTTACCTCGTGAAGGAGCGATCTTAGCCGTTTGTACCCTTAACAGCCTGCCTCCGCAGTCAAAGGAGAACACGTTTGGTATCTCCTCCATCACATTCAGCTCCGGCGGTGATCAGATCCACCTCGACCTTTATGTTGCCTTTGAAAACTACTTCCATGGCAAAGACGACAAGGGCAAGGGCAAGGGCGGCTGCCGATGAACTTTTCCTATCTACAATCTTAGTTTACTTGTTGTCGAACAATCTAGTATTGGTTAAATGTTTCACTATGCTATCAAGCTTAGTTAAATGTAGTTCATTGTTTGAACTATGTCCTATGTATATTATCTGCGTATGTGTTAATCAATGTTGCATGACATTTATAGATTTAAGGGTTTACAAATGAGGGGTGTGGTTGCTCGGGCACACAAATGGAGGGTGGTCTGCTTTTGTTAGCGGACGCATCCGCAAACATGTATAGAGGATCACAATAGCTCGGTCCATCTAAGGTTGACGTTTCAGTTTTTAAATGAGGCATGCCTGGCATGGCTAAACATTGATCTCACAGAGTTCACACATATCTCAAAAAAACTCAAAAGTGCTTGTGGTCTATAGAGAAGTAGTTGCGTGACTACCGACTCTAATTGCAAATTTTCATGACATTTAGTTGGCCCCTCTTCGAGTCAGTGGGATGAAGACTCAATCATGCAAATGTTATGGGTAGTCGATGTGAATAGGATTGTGCAAATGCCACTACTAACACATGTCATGTCAGATTTTGTTGCATGGAATATGAAAAAGGATGTTTTTTTAGTGTAATCAGCATACCATGTGATATGGCATCATTAAAATGGCAAAAAGCTCCTCACAACGAAATGAGATCTCTAATGGCCGGCCAAAGATAAAGTTTTTTTTTATCATACTTCATGGTACATTGCCATGCATGTTTGTCCTTGCTAACAGACATATCAAGATGACACCCCCAATGTCTAAGATGTAATCAGGGAGCGGAGGACATTAAGACTTACCATTGATATGCAAAAAGTCAAAGGAATTTTGAAGGTCCTCGTCCTAGCTGGGATCATTACTAGTTCATGCTAGGTTGACATCACCATGGAAATTGTACTTGAGCATCTTCTAAATATCCGAGAGCAGGAGGTCCGCATTCTTGGTCTTAGAAATTTGCATGAGACCACTATAACTATTCTTAGTATTTGTTGTGAGAGGACGAAACTTACTCATGGTAAATATGTCTAGAATCCCGAGATGATAGTTTCTTCTGCCCGAGCTCTAATGGCGAATTTTCCAGCCGTCTCTTCCATGAAGACCAAGGAGAAAAGATGTGGCTAGATAAAGCCACCAACGAGAGTAGGGCGTTTTGGTGACCGAGCTCCATGGAGCCCTTTTTTTTTAATAAAATTTAAATTTTTCGACTTCAATTTTTTTTAAAAAAAATATGCAATTATACAAGGATGAAATGTATGTGTGTGTAAAAATTAAAGATGAAGTATTTTGAAATGCGACCTGTACAAAAAAGATAAATTTCTGAACTTTGAGGATGAATAGTATCATGTGTTAAAAAGCCTCAGATTTGTCTTTTTTGCACAATCTTCGTCCTAAAATTTTACACACATGTATGTTATGCCTCCATGTGTATCGGTATTTTTTCAGATTTGTTTGAAATGTAAACATATGAATTTTCATGAATTTTGGGTTTTTCAAAAACCGGACTCCATGGAGGCCGAGCTTCAAAAAGTATTTTCGCACCAACGAGTAGTATAAAGTGAAATCTAGATGTTTCCTTCGATATTTATCCCATGCATGCATCCGTTGGTGGTGTTTTCGAAGATAATAAGTGACATGATCATCTTCTGTAATAAGCAAATTCAAGGTTGTCCCGATGCCATAATGGCTAAAGCCAATGCTCTTCTCTTCATCATGTTCCTTGCCCAGTCGGTTGGGTGCAACATGTCAATTATCAACTCTGAACATTTTGAGGTGATTTCAATGATGAACGAAGGAGGGTGATCGTATGGGGCAGTTGTTGCTATCTTCGACGATTGCTATCATCTAGCATGTGATTTCGTGCAAGCTTCATTTATGCATTGTCATAGAGAAGCGAATTATGTCGCTCATGAACCGGCGAAGATGGCTAAATTTGGCGGTAATAATGAACGGATAGATAAACCCCTAGTGGGCTAATTCCTTTTCATTTAGACGACCTCTATTACAATGAGACTACCCCTTTTTGTTATCTAATGTAACCTTAATCAAAGCTTAATAAATAAAGAGCTATTTTGTTCAAAAAACACAGCTCTGATAATTTTTTAGGGCAAACATAGCTCTGATTTTTAGGGGAAAACACAGCTCTTTTTTTTCGAGTCAAAGGGTAAAACACAGCTCTGATTGCAGTACCACATCGGAGAGAGAAAGTTGAAACGAGCCCAGCTTAACACAAGCGGCCTTTCCTAGAGGCCCACACAGCCTCTCCCGTATCGCTCTCGCTCCCCACCTCGTGAGCTCCGCCTCCGCCTCCGCCTCGCTACTCGCCAGCAAGCCATCCACCCAAGCTACAAAGCTCGCGGCCGCACTCGCATGCTCCTCCGCTCTCCTCGCCTCCCACGCCTCTCTCCTCGCCGCATCCGCTCGGACTCTCCGATGGCTTCCACGCTCGCCTTGCTCAGGCCGTCGGCGCCGAGCCCGGTGACGACCCTGAGGGCGCCGTTCAGATCTCGGGTCTCCACTAGGGTGTCCGTCGGATCGGCAGTGGCAGCAGGCGCCGACACGCTCTTCGCCGACTACAAACCTACCACCGCATTCCTTTTCCCCGGCCAGGTACGAGACTTCTCGCTCGTTAGCTGACGTGTTCTCGCTCGTTAGCTGACGTGTTTGATACACGCATGGCATTATGAGAGCCAGAATTGTAGCTAAGTTGCGGGAATGGTGATCGTTATGCAATTACTCGTGCGAAGGTGTTTAAATTTTGAAATAATTGGTACTCGTATCAAGCTGAGGAAAATATTTAGCAAAGATGGCAAATCTGAAGGGATATAAGTACATATTAGGCAATGGCAAGTGTTCATTTTAACTTGGTTAGTTATTCGAATGGGGAAAAAATCACTTCACTGCTTCAGTTGACGTGGATCATATTGTGGCCTTGAGAGATTAGCTTATGATTATTAGGTTCTCGTAGGAGATTATTTTAATTACAATGATATATTTCCCTTGTGGGGCAATTTTCATGCACCACACATAATTTGAGTTCAAATACATGTGCATCGTGTGTACTGCCTCATTTATGTGTGTTTATGCTTTCATTTCCTCTCAGGGTGCTCAAGCTGTTGGAATGGGTAAAGAAGCTCTTAATGTTCGAGCAGCTGCAGAACTGTTTGATAAGGCAAATGATATACTTGGGTATCTACAAACCTCTGATGCGATTTACCTGTTTGCTCCCCCTAGCAAACTTGCACTTTAAACTTAACAAGTGTCCATAACAATTCCAAAGGGAAAACCGACGGTGCTCATGCTTGTTTAATTTTGAATGTAGCTATGACTTGTTGAATCTTTGCATCGATGGACCAAAAGAAAAGCTGAACTCAACAGTGATCAGCCAGGTTTCTAAATTTCAAACTCTTCTCTCCCACTGTATTTTACATTCTTCATTTTCATATCCATTCAAGTGGTATTCCTAGGTGTCTGCCCTTCGCTGCTACTTAAAGTTAGCAATTGAAACATGTCTCCTTAATAGTCATTTAGGGCAATTTAGTTTTCAACCCTGAATAGCTATTAAGTGCTAAATCTGGTTAATCAGTTCTAGTGCTAGCTAAGTGTTTTTTGTGCCAATATCCGTGCTTTGTAGCTTGCCATGTTCCTTCAAAATGGAATCCACAAGATTGTTTTGCATTTTGTTTTTCTGAGCTATGCTGCATACATTTGAGTGTGAAGGATGATTTGGCTCACATACAGTTACAGATGTTGTCAGTTAAAGCTGTATACTGATTGTCGAACAAAACCATTTTGCAGCCAGCTATATATGTTACCAGCCTTGCAGCTGTAGAAGTGTTACGCGTACGTGAAGAAGGCCAATCTGTAATTAACTCCGTAGATGTCACATGTGGTCTCAGCTTGGGAGAATATACCGCGCTTGCATTTGCTGGTGCCTTTAGGTATTTCCCTTGTCCCGTTAATGAAATCATGCATTCGCTATTTTAAATATAAGCATTTGAATTCATGATCGGAATGAAGCTTACTCAAAATATATGTTAAGTTTAATCCTGGTGAACATGGTCTTCAGTCTGCTATACCTGTGACAAGATGGTCAAATTATAGCCCCATAGCTTAATACTTTTTCAGTGTGTCAAGTATGTATGCTTAAGCAGTTTTCAACATGCAGCTTTGAGGATGGTCTGAAGCTTGTCAAGCTTAGAGGAGAAGCCATGCAGGTTAGTGCCAATAAGATATGCGTACTATGAGTTTCTGACTTTCCGAATAGATTGCTCATGTTAATTGTCTTTGTAGGATGCCTCAGATGCTGCCAACAGTGCGATGGTTAGTGTGATTGGTCTAGATTCAGAAAATGTGCAACAATTATGCGATGCTGCAAATGAGGACGTGGATGAAAAGGAAAGAGTTCAAATAGCAAATTTTCTCTGTCCTGTAAGTCATTCCTGACTCTGAGGTTATTTGTTCCCTACTGGGGCTTGCTAAGGTCTTAGCATTGTAACACTTTGTTGCAGGGTAACTATGCAGTTTCTGGTGGTGTGAAGGGTATTGAAGCAGTTGAAGCCAAAGCAAAGTCTTTTAAGGCCAGAATGACGGTTAGTGTTCCCGTGCATCCAATTTTTGACGATGGCCCATGTATGTAAACATTTGTTATACCTACAATGAAGTCTGATACCTGGTTATCGTAATTTATAGTGGTTTCGAAAACTGAAACCGTATTATACTGAATAGTGCTCCCTGTTTTGTACATCTTCATTGTTACGCAACTTTGACTATCAAATTTTGGTGGCAATACCTCAGACAACAGGCAATGTGGCAATAATAATAGAATAATATTGCAAGAGTAGAGTTGGTGAAATGGCTGGTGGTACCATTTTCCTGTGATCAATTTATATAGCTTTTGTTTGTGTTGGTGATAAAGGCTAAGTAAGTTTCACGACATGCATTCTAACATGGTGTATACTATTTTTTAACAGAGGGGGTAATTATATACTAATATGTAACTTGATACTGTGACTTGTCGTGGGCGGTTAGGAAAAGTGACTGCCCTGTTGCTGTCTATCTAAGAGACATTGTTGAAAACCGTTTCCTCTGTTGCTAGCCATTAGTAATCAAAGGTTTGTATATGAGGTTGACAATTATCTTGCCAGGTTCGCCTAGCTGTTGCTGGTGCTTTCCACACGAGCTTCATGCAACCTGCTGTCTCAAGATTGGAATCTGCGTTGGCTGCTACAGAGATTAGATCACCGAGAATCCCAGTAATCTCCAATGTTGATGCACAGCCCCACTCAGACCCTGACACAATCAAAAAGATCTTGGCACAACAGGTGTTGGCTCTAGACTATACTTGAATTCACTTCGCAGCCCTATTGTACAATGACTTGTGTGTGACTAACTTAGTGGAGGAACAGGTAACTTCTCCTGTGCAATGGGAGACTACTGTGACGAGTCTTTTGGGTAAAGGCCTTGAGAAGAGCTACGAACTCGGACCTGGAAAGGTAAAAGGTTTACTGATATTCTCTGACTGGATGACTATTCTTCACAGAGTTTATTATGATGTTTTTCTTTCTTGCCTTTCTGGCATAAACCAGGTTATAGCAGGAATCATTAAACGGATCAACAAAGGTGCCAGCATCGAGAACATTGGCGCATGAGATATCGGATCGCCAATATTATAGGGGCAAATAATAAAGTTAGGGGGGTGCTGGTTAGATTTAAGCAACAGTCGTGAATGTACTACAGGGTACGAGAGCACCACAGGGTCTGGCAATTTCATGTCATTTGTGAGGAACATAGATAGTGTTGTACAATTATGTTTCATTGGCTAGAGCTAGGTTTCTCGGCGGTTCAGCTTGCCCTCTATAATGTGAGTATCAGAATGAAATTTCAGTTATGGTTGAGTTATACCAGTAATTTTATCCCCATGGTTCACTGTCTGCATTCCAAATTTATTCATGTCTTGAGTTATACCAGCAATTTTATCCCCATGGTTCACCGTCTACATTCCAAATTATTCATGTCTCGACAATGAATTTACCATCAGCTGAACGCAAACAAAAACGCAAGGCTGGCTGAGATACGCCCACATTGCGCTAAACAGAACCAACCAACACGGTCAGAAACAGTCTCCTTCCTCTCTGCTGCCTGAGGTCCTTATTTTCCGTAGATTTTGGTTCCTTGGCAATGTCAGTGAGGTGGTGGCGATGATGACAAAGATCCCTCTGGGCAATCCGTGCCGACGAAGGGCAACCTCATACCTGTGCAGGGTTACTAAATCTTGTTGTGACAACCCTACTGCTTGTTCAATACTCCCTGTCCCAAAATAATCGTCTTAAGCTTAGTACAAGACAGTTATTTTGGGAATAAACGTCTTAAGCTTAGTACAAGACAGTTATTTTGGGACGGAGGGAGTATTATTTTCGGTGTAGTTTTTCCTTTTACAAGTCGTTTCGTGGTTAGTTGTCCTTCTATACTAAACATTGCGTTCGTCGATAGACACCCACCCTTCAGTTCTCGCTTCATACTTGAAATAATAAACGAAGGTATTGGGAGTGTTACTCCCCTCCGAACTTACAAATGAAAATAATACTCATCTGAAGTTTATAATACTCCCTCCAATCAGGTTTATAGGGTGAAATATGTTGTACTATCACCTAAAGGATATCATCAAATTCATATCCAAATATGAATGAAGTTTAAGAGACGCTTGGCCCTACCCAGCTGATAGCTGGGGGCGCCTCCAGCATCATCTTCATTGCGAAATTTTCAGCAACATTCTATGTTGCAAACGTTTCTACTGGAGATACTCAGCCACAAATTGACGTCAGATCTCAAAGCAAATGTTTCTACTGGAGATGCTCACAATCACCATAATGTTTCTCAATCACGATATAATTTTCGTGACGTATTTTGTGGGTCAAAGCAACTAACGATTTCATTGATTAATTGCAAGGTAAACATCAAATAATAAACATCAAACCAAATACGATTTTGTTGATCAAAATACTCGACCTCCAAATAACAGATTCTATTTACACACATTCCTTGCATAGTAAAGATTTTGTTTATCAAATTGCAAGGTAAACCTCAAACTACTTGCTCCAGAGAGAACATTTAGAAACTATGAACAAATACCTAGATAAGCAATAGTGAATTGTCATGATTCCAGGCAGAGATGTTGAACAATTAGAAATGACGATCAAGTGCAACAAGATAACTGAGCAGAGGTTCATAATTTAAATGCTCAAAACTTTAACATTGTTCACGTTCATTGCCATCCCCATCAAACTTCCTAACCCCAGGTTGTTAACAAAACTATGTTTCTGGAATACATTGATAGCACAACTAACTGAGACATCAACCAAAACATTTGGATCCGAAGATATGAAAATGGAGACATTCAAGGCATGGGTCTTCAGGCGGTTTCGGTCACAGGGTACTCAAAGACAACGTCTTTCCCGCAAAGCCTGCGGTAGACTGCAGAGAAGGTCTCCAGCTTGTATTCAGTGTTGTTGCGCTCCTTTGGGTCCAGGTAGATCTGAAAGAAAATCAAGAAAAGGGTCAGCACTAGAATTGTTAGCCAATCAGGCAGAGGGTCAGCACTAGAACTGCTAGCCAATAAGGCAGAGAGGGTCAGCACTAGAATTGCTAGCCAATCAGGCAGAGTGTGCTATGAGAACAAGATGCTGCTAGGATAATACAACTAGCACCTAGTAGAAAACAAGTACCATACCAAACAGTGCCAATTATAGCCATACAATAGCCACAACCAAATGTGCAGATGCGTTGATCAACTTCTCACAGGGTATTTACATGATAATCAATAAATTCAAATGTTGAATAGACTACCTTGATGACCTTGGCACCATCCAAACGGTATCTGACACGCTTCCCAACAATCTCAGCTGGGTACACAACATCCTCCAAGATACCATCATGAACAGCTGTCAGGGTTCTGGTGCGAGGGCGCTGAACGGCAGAACCCTTCTTGGGTGGCCTCACGATCCTTCTTGTTGCAACAAAGACAACATCCTGTGCAAAGGCAGGACAATTTATCAAATTTCTTTGTTTCAGTTTTTATCAACATCATTTCAAAGTTTGAACAAAGTCCTACAACTAAAAAACAGGTTACGTTTTTTATAGTGATGATCTGGGACAGAGTGCAAGGAGTTCCAAGTATAGCCAATAAGCTTGGAGGCGAAGATTTACAGTACAAGCATCAAAATAAGAACAGCAGAATTCCAGTTTTAGCACTGCAATTTGCTTATTATAGATAACAAGAATGGCTACCTATTGAGGAATTTTGCTTTTATTTAAATGCAACGAAGGGGAAAACATGCCCATGGATGCCACCTTGCCATGATACATTTATGTCTTTCATACACTACTGATATTGTCATGTATTATGATCTGTGGTGCCATGAGAATTTTGCCATTCCCTTCCTACACAGGAATACTAGATTCCAGTATACACGGTAAGCTTCTTACAATAAGCTATCTAATTGTTCAGCACTGCGACTGCAAGATACTCCTATTTACAAATTACAACAGTTGTGTAGTGACTTAAGCACGCACTTAGACAGATACTGATAAAGCAAAGCGCAACAGAGCAAATAAGTATAAGCAATTCACCTTGCCGCTAAACTTCTTCTCCAGCTCCCTGACGAGCCTGACATGGATCTTCCTGAAGGGCTTGCGCAGACGGTATGGCACATGGATCACCACGGCCTTCCTGTTCCCAACAACATCCATCTGGCTGCAAACACATCAACATCGTATCATAACACTGCCAAATATATCGGTCGGACCAATAGATCCGGATGGTCTGGGTGAACTTACATTGCAGTGTTGATGTACAGGTCCTTGAGATCGCTCTTGAGCTCCTGGTTGCCATTCTCCAGGTCAAAGAAAGCCTGCAAGATGTCAACCAACACAGGCATGCCAAGCCTTGACAGATCCAAACGAAGAGCAGTTTGAAGGAAACAAAGGAATGTGAAAAGGCCGGAAAGAAGGGACGCGGGAAGGCCGCTCACCTGCGCGACGGTGTCCTCGAACTCGGAGGGCTCGACGCCCTTGTCCTTCTGGATCTTCTTCCTGGCGGTGTACATCTTGCTTCCCTTTCGCCGGACCCTGCAGGCGCAAGGGTTGGATTCGAAGAGCGCACACGAATCAGAAACGAGAAGGCAAAGGGGGGAGTGGCGGCGGAGAGAGGGAGGGAGGAGGGAGATAAGATACCTGCGCGCGAGGAGACGAGGGAACAGAGAAGTGGAGGCGCCGGCGCTAGGGTTTGGGAGGACGGGTGGGAGTCTCGCGGAGAGCGCTGTTATAAAGCCCTAGTTGTGTGGACTGGGCCGGCGGGAGGTCGTCTAATGGCCGGGCCACATGTTCTTGGTCTATCAGCCTGGCCTTGTCGCTCTTTCGGGGTGGCCTTGTTGGGCTGGCTTTTTTCAATGAAGATGGGATTGTTAAAGAATGTGTCTTTATGAACTTATTTGAATGAAAAGCCCCTAAAAAAATGAATGAAAAGTCGTTATTCCCTCCTTCAATAAAAAAAGTAGTTATTCCCCTAAAAATAATGTTGCTTTTATCCGCACATACAAAATAAAATATGGTTTGCCAAAAAATAAAGTGGCAGCAACTTGCTCATATTTAGTGGTTGGCGGAAGGGGACAACAATAGAGTGTTTGTTGGTTCATCCGTTAGATCAAACGGAGATTTGACAAACACATCCGTCCGCAGCCTCGTTGTCTGCCCAGAGGGATGTGATCAAACTCACAGCCCTCGAAGGACCCGGTGAGCTGTTGGACGAGGAAGCGGTAGCTCGCCATGTTGGCGTCCCTGATGTCCCATGCGCCGCAGACTTGCTGCACCACGAGGTCGGAGTCGTCAAAGCATAAGATGCATCGGATACCAATTTCTTTGGCGAGCCGGAGGCCTTGGACGAGCGCCTCGTACTCGGCCACGTTGTTGGAGGCGGCGAAGTGGATCTGAAGCGCGTACTTGAGCTGGTCTCCCTTAGGAGACGACAAGGCGATGTCGGCTCCCAAGTCGGTATGCGTCTTCGAGCCGTCGAAGTGCATTCGCCAGTGCGTAGAATCCAGCGGAGGCAGCACGAACTGGGTCTCGGCCCAGTCGACGAGGAAGTCGGCCATGGCCTGCGATTTGATGGCGGTCCGCGACTCGTACCCGATCTCATAGTCGGCGAGGGCGATTGCCCATGTGGCAATCTAGCCGGTGGCATCCCGGTTGCTCATGATCTCGCCCAGCGGCGTCGTGCTCACGACGGTGATGGCATGTTCTTGAAAGTACTGCTTGATCTTCTGGGCGGCGAAGTATATGCCGTAGGACATCTTCTGGTAGTGGGGGTAATTCTGCTTGGAGGTGGAGAGGACCTCGCTGGAGTAGTAGACTGGACGCTGGACCGGTAGCGTCCTGCCCTCCTCCGTCCTCTCCACTACCAGAACGACGTTGATGACACGCGTGGTCGCCACGATGTAGGCAAGCAAGGGCTCCTTCTCAGCCGACGCGGCCAGGAAGGGCGCGCTCGTGAGGACTCGCTTGAGGTCGCGGAACACCTCGTCTGCCTGGTCGGTCCACTCGAACTTGACCGGCTTCCGGGCGGAGTCGGCGGACGGCTCGATGAGTGTCTTCCTCATGAGCTGGTAGAGGGGCAGGGCCTTCTCCCCAGTCGGCTGATGAACCAGCTGAGCGAAGCGAGACAGCCGGTGAACTTCTGGACGTCGCGAAGCCGGGTCGGCTTGGGCATATGCTCGATCGCCCTGATCTTCTCTGGGTTAGCTTCGATGCCGCGAGTGGACACGAAGAAACCTAGGAGTTGGCCTACTGGGACGCCAAAGACGCACTTCTCCGGGTTGAGCTTGACCTTGTACTCGCGCAGGTTGGTGAAGGTCTCCCTAAGGTCGTCGAGGAGGCTGAAATGCTTCTTGGTCTTGACGACGATGTCATCAACATAAACGTGGACGTTCCTGCCGATCTGGGGCAGCAGACACTTCTGCATGCAGTGCTGGAAGGTCGCGTATGCTTTCTTCAAGTCGAAGGACATGGTGATGTAGCAGTAGGACCCGAAAGGGGTGATGAAGGAGGTCTTCAGCCGGTCGGTCAGATCCAGCTTGATCTGGTGGTAGCCTGAATAGGCGTCCAGGAAGGATAGCAAATCGCAGCCGGCCGTGGAGTTGATGACTTGATCGATCCGCGGTAGGGCGAACAAGTCCTTAGGACATGCCTTGGTCAAGCTCGTGTAGTCGATACACATGTGTCAAGTCTTGTTTTTCTTCAGCACCAAGACTGGGTTGGCCAGCCAGTCCAGGTGGAACACTTCCATGATGAAGCCAGCTACAAGCAGCCGGGCTATCTCCTCACCTATAGTGCGCCGCTTCTCCTCGGAGAAACGGCGTAGGGGTTGCTTGACCGTCTTCACAACCGGCCGCACGTGAAGTTTGTGCTCGACATACTTCCTCGGAACACCCGACATGTCCTTGGGAGACCATGCAAAGATGTCCCGATTCTCACGGAGGAAGTCGACGAGCTCGCCTTCCTATTTGCTGCTGACGTTGGCACCAATGGTGACGCACTAATTGGGGTTAGCTGGGTCAAGCGGCACCTGCTTGGTGTCCTTGGACGGCTGGAAAGATGCCTCGCCGGCCGCCTGGGACGAGGGAGCCAGCATCGCCGGCTACTCGTCGGCTTGAGCCATGAGCCGGTCGAGCTACCGCCTCTCCTTCGCGCTCACTAGAGCTTCGGCCAGCCGGCTAACGTCGTGGGCACACTTGATCGACGTCTTGTAGTCGCCGGCGACGATGATGATGCCCTTGAGTCCCTGCATCTTGAGCTTGAGGTAGGCGTAGTGAGGAACCGCCATGAATTTGACGAGCATCGACTGCCCTAGCAGTGCGTGGTAGGGGCTGCTGAGGTCCACCATCTCGAACCATATCGGTTCACGATGGAAGTGGTGCTTGTCGCCGAAGAGGACGTCAAGCCGAATCTTGCCGATGGGGGAGCAAGACCGCCCTGACACAGTGTTGTGGAAGACCGTCCGGCTCGCCTGCAAGTCTGTATCCTTGAGCCCCAGCTTGACCATCGTGTCGCGGTAGAGGATGTTGATGCTGCTACCACCATCGACCAACACCCCCTAGAAGCGACAGGTGCGTCTTGCGAAGACGATGGTGGGGTCGAGGACGAGGGCGTAGCTGCCCGGGTTCGGCATTACTACCGGGTCCTCCAGGCTCCAGATGACCGGCTTCTCGGACCAATGCATGAACCGGGGGTCGAAGACATGGTGGCGTTCACCTCGCGTTGGAGCCAGCGCTAGGTATGCTTGTCCGTCTCCTCATTGGTGAAGAGGACGTAGGCCCCGTCCTGGTCAGGGAACTGGTCGTGGAGGCGGCCGTTGCGCGGGGCTAGAGTCAGAGTCGGAGCTTGGGGCGGGGGCGGTGGAGGAGCCGGAAGGCCCTCGCCTCGGGCCAGCCGCTGCGAGAAGTTGCACTACCGAAGCGTGTGCGTTGACGGCTTGGCCCCAGAATGATGCTTGCAGGGAAGGTCGAGCATCTGCTCGAAGGTGAGCTTGGGCTGCTAGGCGGCCTTGCCAGCACGCTGACACTGGCTGGGGGTCTGGACAGCCGGCTACTCCTCTTCGGCGATAGCGACCTGCCGGCTCCCATAGCAGGGATCCGGCTGGTCAGGTTTGCGCTTGTTGTTCTGTTGCTGCCGACTGTCGGCAGCCGGCCATGGTGTGGTAGACGGCGGGGTTGGCTTGGCAGGCGTGGAGGCCTTAACTGCTACCTCTTAAGCGTGCGTTGGTTTTCCCTTGAAGAGGAAAGGATGATGCAGCGAAGTAGATAAGTATTTCCCTCAGTTGATGAGAACCAAGGTATCAATCCAGTAGGAGGAACAAGCAAGTCACCGATGGATGCACCTACACAAACAATCAAACTCTTGCACCCAACGCTATAAAGGGTTTGTCAATCCCTTCACGGTTATTTGCAAGGGTTAGATCTGATAGAGATAGATGTAAAAGATTGTGGAAAGTGAAAAGTAAATAAATTGCAGCAAGGTATTTTTAGTATTTTTGGTTTATAGATCTGAAAATATAATATGGAAAAGTAGACCCGGGGGCCATAGGTTTCACTAGAGGCTTCTCTCTTGAAGGAAAATATCACGATGGGTGAACAAATTACTGTCGAGCAATTGATAGAAAAGCGATTAATTATGAAGATATCCAAGGCAATGATTATGCATATAGGCATCACGTCTGTGTCAAGTAGACCGAAACGATTGTGCATCTACTACTACTACTCCACACATCGACCGACTCCTGCCGGGATCTAGAGTATTAAGTTCATGAAGAACGGAGTAACACATTAGGTAAGATGCCATGATGTAGAGGGGTAAACTCAAGCAATATGATGAAAACCCCATCTTTTTACCCTTGATGGCAACAATACAATACGTGCCTCTCTAGCCCTACTTTGACACTAGGTGAGGACACCGCAAGATTGAACCCAAAACTAAGCACTTCTCCCATTGCAAGAATTACCAATCTAGTTGGCCAAACTAAACCAATAACTCGAAGAGACTTGCAAAGATATGAAATCATGCATATAAGAATTCGAAAAAGACTCAAATAATATCCATGGATAATCTAAACATAAACCCACAATTCATCGGATCTCGACAAACACACCACAAAAGAGTTTTACATCAGATAGATCTCCATGAAGATCATGAAGAACATGGTATTGAAGCACAAAGAGAGAGAAGATCCATCTAGCTACTAGCTGTGGACCCGTAGGAATGTGGTGTGTCGGTGTCAAAACCGGTGGATCTCGAGTAGGGGGTCCCGAACTGTGAGACTAGAATTGATGGTAACACGAGATGAAGGGGACAAGGTTTTACCCAGGTCCGGGCCCTCCTATGGAGGTAATACCATATGTCCTGCTTGATTGTATTGATGATATGGGGGTTACAGAGTTGATCTAGCTTGAGATCGAATAGCTAACCCCAGATGAGTTGTTCTCTGGCTACAATCTACCCCCCTGGCTTATATAGACGTCGAGGGTACCTAGGGTTTACACATGGTCGGTTACATGCCGAAGAGATAAACATGCCTATCTACGGTTGACAACTTGGAGGACACGCCACGGCTCCTTGAAGCTTTCACCCTGGCGACGGGGCCCTTGATCATCCAACGCTCACCTTGCAAGTCTGGCCCATAAGAAATGGGTCGGTTATTCGAGGACCCCTTAATCTAGGACTCCCTCGGTAGCTCCCGGACTAGCCTTCAATGTCAATGTATGTCCGGCTAATATCCGTGTGTCATAATCTTCAGCTTGTGAGGCGAGTCCCTTACTCCTTATTCGGCAAACAACCGGTCAACGATGAAATCCCAAGCGTCACGAGTTTTACGGGTCCATTATAATAACTGCCCGCGTTCCTCGATTTTCGTGCATCGTGGGGAGACGAGTGGTGTAGTAATCTTTTACAATACTGCCCCTCCGCAAGGGAGGCACGAACCATTTAAACAAATAGAACTGTGGTTTTAGACCACATTCTCCACTTCCCCATCAGAAAAACTCCTAGCGGAAGGTCACCACGAAAATCATGGCGAGCACCCCCAGATCTTCCACGTGCCCCTACGACTCCCGTCTCGGGGACTGGACCAGATGATCCGTATCGCTCCTACGCCTACGCAATATGGAGACCCATGGGTACCTCCCTTCTTCAGATCCGGCGGTGACACACACGGGTTTATCCTCCTACAACCACAAAGTTTTAGCGGAGAATTCCCCAATCCTCAAAGGGGGAAATGCGTATGCTTTGTGCCCTTTCTCTTGCGGGGCCTCGGGTTTCCTGTCCATCCGTTCTTGAGGGGATTGCTGGAATTCTATGGGATCCAGCTCCACCACCTCACCCTGGGGTCTATCCTGCACATCTCAGGCTTCGTAGCTCTTTGCGAAATGTTCCTGGGCTGCGAGGCGCATTTCAAACTATGGAGGAAGTATTTCTGCCTTGTCCCTCGAACTCGGGACAAGACAATCTTGGAGGGTCTTGATAACCCACAAATATAGGGGATCAGTTGTAGCCTCTTTCGATAAGTAAGAGTGTCGAACCCAACAAGGAGCTAAAGGTAGAACAAATATTCCCTCAAGTTCTATCGACCACCGATACAACTCTACGCACGCTTAACGTTCGCTTTACCTAGAACAAGTATGAAACTAGAAGTACTTTGTAGGTGTGACGGGATAGGTTTACAAGATAATAAAGAACACGTAAATAGAAACTAGGGGCCGCTAAGATAAAGTAACAATTAAGTTAGTTTAATGAGTGTGGAAAAGTGGTGGTAGGAGTTGCAGAATTGTCCCTAGGCAATCGATAACTAGACCCGTCATCATTATTTCAAATTTATATGAGGGAGAGGCATAAGCTAACATAATTTCTCTACTTGGATCATATGCACTTATGATTGGAACTCTAGCAAGCATCCGCAACTACTAAAGATCATTAAGGTAAAACCCAACCATAGCATTATAAGGTATCAAGTCCTCTTTACTCCCATATGCAACAACCCACCATAGTCAAATCATGAATGCAACACCCTACAGCAAGGATCCATCACGCTTGCGCGACACGGAGAGCACCATAGGAAGGTACCAATAATAAAACATGCAACTCAAACCAATCATGATCATCAATCAACCCATAGGACAACAAAAATCTACTCAGACATCATAGGATGGCAACACATCATTGGATAGTAATATGAAGCATAAAGCACCATGTTCAAGTAGAGGGTACATCGGGTTGCGGGAGAGTGGACCGTTGTAGATAGATGGGGGAAGGTGATGGAGGTTTTGGTGAAGATGACGGAGTTGTTGGAGTAGATCGTCGTCACGATGATGGCCCCGGTGGTGTTCTGTCGCCACTGGGAGAGAGGGGAAGAGAGCCCCTTCCTTATTCTTCTTCCTTGACCTCCCCCCTACATGGGAGAAGGATTTCCACTCTAGTCCATGGCCTCCATGGCGGTGGAGGGGCGAGAGCCCCTCCGAAATTGGATCTATCTCTGTGTGTTTCCTTCTGTTTCTGCGCTCCCACATTCTGGCGTTTCACCATTTCTTAAATATCCGGAGATCTGTAACTCCGATGGGGCTGAAATTTTGAGGGGATTTTTATTATAAAAATATATTTCTTGCGGAAAAAATAGAGCTCCAACCGACCTAAGGGCTGGTCACAAGGGCCCAGGGCGCGGACAAGGGGTAGGTCGTGCCTGGCAGGCTTGTGACCTCCTCGGGCATCGTCTCGTGTTGATTCTTTTTCCCAAAAATCACATATATTCCAAAAAAATCTCCATAAGTTTTTATCGCGTTTGGACTTCGTTTGATATGGATTTTCTGCGAAACAAAAAACATGCAACAAACAGGAACTAACACTGGGCACTGGATCAATATGTTAGTCCCAAAAATAGTATAAAATTTTGCCAACGGTATATGAAAATTGTAGAATATTGGCATGAAACAATAAAAAATTATAGATACGATGGAGACATATTAGCATCCCCAAGCTTAATTCCTGCTCGTCCTCGAGTAGGTAAACGATAAAAAAGATAATTTTTGATGTGGGATGCTACCTAGCATAATCTTGTTCATATAATCTAATCATGGCATGAATATTAAGACACAAGTGATTCAAAGAAATAGTCTATCATTTGACATTAAGACAATAATACTTCAAGCATACTAACAAAGCAATTGTATCTCTTCAAAATATAATGGCAAAATAAAGTTATGCCTACAATATCATATAGTCTGGCTATGCTCCATCTTCCCCACACAAAGTATTTGTATCATGCACAACCCCGATGACAAGTCAAGAAATTGTTTCACACCTTTTATGTTCTCAAACTTTTTCAACTCTCATGCAATACATGAGCGTGAGCCATGGATATAACACTATAGGTGGAATAGAATATGGTGGAGGTTGTGAAGAAAAAGGAGAATATAGTCTCACATCAACTAGGCGTATCAACGGGCTATGGAGATGCCCATTAATAGATATTAATGTGAGTGGGTAGGGATTGCCATGCAACGGATGCACTAGATCTATAAGTGTATGAAAGCTCAAAAAGAAACTAAGTGGGTGTGCATCCAACTTGCTTGCTCATGAAGACCTAGGGAAATTTGAGGAAGCCCATCATTGGAATATACAAGCCAAGTTATATAATAAAAAAATTCCCACTAGTACATGAAAGTGACAAAATAGGAGACTCTCTATCATGAAGATCATGGTGCTACTTTGAAGCACAAGTGTGGAAAAAGATAGTAGCATTGTCCCTTCTCTCTTCTCTCTCTCTCTTTTTATTAATATTTTTGGTGGGCATCTAAGGCCTCTCTTTTTTATTTGGGCTTCGTTGGCCTCTTTTATTTTTCATAAAGTCCAGAGTCTCATCCCAACTTGTGAGGGAATCATAGCTTACATCATTCTTTCCTCACATGGGACAATGCTCTAATAATGATGGTCATCATGCTTTTATTTACTCACAACTCAAGAATTACAACTTGATATCTAGAACCAAATATGACTCTATATGAATGCCTCTAGCGATGTACGGGGATGTGCAATGATCTAGCATAGCAAATGACATAAAAACGGACAAGCCATGAAAACATCACGCTGCTATCTTACGATCATGCAAAGCAATATGAAAAATGATGGTGCGTGTCATAATAAACAGAACGGTTGAAGTTGCATGGCAATATAGCTTGGAATGGCTATGGAAATGCCATAATAGGTAGGTATGGTGGATTTTTTGAGGGAGGAGATAGGGTGGATTTAACGCACCGGCAAAAGTTGCGCGGTACTAGAAAGGCTAGCAAAGGGTGGAAGGGTGATAGTGCGTATAATCCATGGACTCACATTAGTCATAAAGAACTCACGTGCTTATTGCAAAAGTCTATTAGTCATCGAAGCAAAGTATTAGATGCATGCTCCTAGGGGTTAGGTTGGTAGGAGTTAACCATTGCACGCTCCCGACCCTCACACAAAGGTTGACAATCAATAAACAAGTCATGCTCCGACTTCCTTATACAACGGTTCACCATACGTGCATGCTACGGGAATCACAAACCTTTACACACGTATTTCTACCAATCCACAATTACTCGCTAGCATGACTCTAATATCATCATCTTTATATCGCAAAACTATTGCAAGGAATCAAACACATCATATTCAGTGATCTACAAGTTTTATGTAGGATTTTATGACTAACCATGTGAATGACCAACTACTGTTAACTCTCTAAATAGATATAAGTGAAGCATGAGAGCTTAATTCTTTCTATAAAATATATGTCCACGCTCTAACAAATGTAAGTGAAGCAAAAGAGCATTCTACAAATGGCAGTTTTCTATGTGTAGAGAAACATGCAATCCAAACTTCAAATGATATAAGTGAAGCACATGAAGCAGTCTATAAAGCCATACTCAAAAGATATAAGTGAGGTGCAAAGAGCCTTCTATAAATCAACCAAGGACTTTGTCATACCAGCATGGTGCATTATTAAAATAAAAAGAAAAATCACACGACGCTCCAAGATTTACGCATATCATGTGAGAATAAAATATAGCTCCAAGTAAAATTACCGATGGTTCTTAGAAGAAAGAGGGGATGCCTTCTAGGGCATCCCAAAGCTTAGTTTCTTGGGAGTACTTGAATATTACCTTGGGGTGCCTCGGGCATCCCCAAGCTTAGTCCCTTTCCACTCCTTATTCCTTCATCCATCGTGATCTCACCCAAAACTTGAAAACTTCAATCACACAAAATTTAACAAAACCCTCGTGAGATATGTTAGTATAATAAAATAAATCACCACTTCAAGTACTGTTTCAAACCCATTCATATTTTGTTTATTCATTTTAGTTCCTGTAATATAACTTTTCCATGGCTTATACCACCGATACAATTGATAGTTTCATCAAAACGAGCAAAACAATGCATCAAAAACAGAATCTATCATAAATAAGACAGTATGTAGTAATCTGAACATCTACCATACTTTTGTAACTCTAAAAAATCTGAAAAATTAGGAAAAAATTAAAAAAATTCATAGAAGTACCGTGTAAAAATTTCAGAAACTTTTGACATTCCAGTAAAAAATGTAAATTCACGCACTACAGCCAAAGTTTCTGTTTTTGCACTGCACGCACCAAACAAGCAATCTAATCATCCTAAAGGAAAATCTTGGCACATTATTTTTATAATACAATGGATTTGTACAAGGGTATAATTGTTTTTGTTAAAAAATTCTGTAATAAAGATTCACAAAGTTTCCATGGGCATGAACAAAGTTCAAGGCTAACCCCCACTTCAACGTTACTCGTCTTTCTCACTTTCACTTTTCTTTTTGAAAAAGTTTTGAGTTCCCCACTTTATTTTTTTGTTTATAAAATATATAAAAGCACACAACATAATAAAATGACTCTCTAAAACTTTCGGGTTGTCTCCGTGGCAGCGCTTTTTTTAAATCCATTAAGCTGGGCATAAAGTGCTCAAGTAGTGGATCCACCCGGATCCCAAGGTATATCAAAGCCAATTTTAATTAACTATGATTTGTAATTTATTAGTGAGCACAAAGTAACATATATCATGTGAAAATGAAGTCTAACTCTCTTCCTATGCATCGGCATGTCATAAAAGAACAATTCATGCACACAAAGTAAAAGCCAATGCATAGTATAAACAGTTTCTTGCAATTTTATCGTATTGGAAACATAGAGAGGTGGAGATGTAGTTCCTCTCTCATAATAATTGCAAGTAGGAGCAGCAAGCACATGTATATTATATTCATTAAAATCATCATGTGTAACAGGAAAATGCAACCCGTCAATATAATCCTTAATAAGTGCAAACTTCTCCGATATAGTGTAGTTGGGAGAATTCAAAAAGATAATAGGACTATCATGTGTCGGTGCAATGGCAACAATTTCAATTTTAACATAAGGAACAATAGAAATTTCAACTTCATAAGCATAATTCATATTGGCATCATGGCCACAAGAATAGCAAGCATCAAGTTCAACAAAAATGGATATTTCAAACGAATCCAAGGGATCATAGCAATTATCATAGCATTCATCCTTCGGTAAGCATGAAGGAAAATTAAACAATGTATGAGTTGAAGAGTTACTCTCGTTAGAAGGTGGGCACGGGTAGCTAATCCGCTCTTCCTCCTTTTGTTCTTCGTTCTCCTCCTCGTCTTTTTCATCTAATGAGTTTACAATTTCAGCAACTTCCTCTTCCATAGATTCTGCAAAATATTAGTCTCTTCGAAGGCAGTGGTCATTCTTTCAATAAACTCTTTAACATAAGCATTAGAAGCATAGTTTTCATAGCAATATTTTAAGTATGTTAAAATTTTCAGATTCGTAAAGAGTAGCATCATACTTTTCAATGAAAGAAGCAATTTCATAGGCACCCTTAAAAGCAACAAATTCTTCAATTTGTTCAACATCATTATAGAAATAGGCCTCCTTGGCATAAGAGGATAATATTTCATTATCATTAAACACACATTGGTAGGGAAGGTGTTTTTTAGCTTCTTTAGAAAACAAGTAAAATCATAAATTTCACATAGATTCCAATCATAGCAACACAAAGTATTAATTTGATGCCACAAGAGTTTCCCTTTTTGAGATATGTGGTGTCGCACATAATGAGCATGCTCATTTAATGATTTTCCCTCAACTAAGCTAGTTGGGTTTTCAGCATGAGCGCAAGTGGATCAAAGATGACCCTGTTGGAAATATGCCCTAGAGGCAATAAATAAAGTGTTTATTATTATATTTCCTTGTTCATGATAATCGTTTATTATCCATGTTATAATTGTATTGATTGGAAACACATTACATGTGTGGGTAAATAGACAACACACTGTCCCTAGTATGCCTCTAGTGAACTAGCTCGTTGATCAAAGATGGTCAAGGTTTCCTAGCCATTGACATGAGATGTCATTTGATAACGGGATCACATCATTAGGAGAATGATGTGATGGACAAGACCCAAACTACAAACATAGCATATGATCGTGTTAGTTTATTGCTACTGTTTTCTGCATGTCAAGCATATGTTCCTATGACCATGAGATCATGCAACTCACGGACATCGGAGGAGTGCCTTGTGTGTATAAAACGTCGCAACATAACTGGGTGACCATAAAGGTGCTCTACAGGTATCTTCGAGGGTGTTTGTTGAGTTGACATGGATCAAGATTGGGATTTGTTACTCCATGTGACAGAGAGGTATCTCAGGGCCCACTCGGTAATGCAACATCACAATAAGCCTTGCAAGCAATGTGACTAAGTGTTAGTTGCGGTATATTGTATTACGGAACGAGTAAAGAGACTTGCCAGTAATGAGGTTGAACTAGGTATGGAGATACCGATGATCGAATCTCGGGCAAGTAACATACCGAAGAACAAAGGGGACATCATACGGGATTAACTGAATCCTTGACATAGAGGTTCAACCGATAAAGATCTTCGTAGAATATGTAGGAACCAATGTGGACATCCAGGTCCCGCCATTGGTTGTTTACTGTAGAGGTGTCTCGATCATGTCTACATAGTTCTCGAACCCGCAGTGTCTGCACACTTAAGGTTTGGTGACGTTTCGGTAGTATAGAGTTATGTATGGTGGTGACCGAAGTTTGTTCGGAGTCCCAGATGAGATATCGGACGTCACGAGGAGCTCTGGAATGGTCCGGAGGTAAAGATTCATATATAGGAAGTCCTGTTTTGGTCGCCGGAAAAGTTTCGGGCTCATCGGTAGTGTACCGGGAGTGCCGGTAGTGTACCGGGAGGCCATCGGGAGGGGTATTTCGACCCAAGAGGCTACATGGGCTGTAGGAGGGTGTAAACCAGCCCTTAGTGGGCTGGTGGAACATCCACAAGAGGCCCATGCGGCTGGAGGAAAAAGTCCTAATGGAAAAAGGTGGAAAAGGGCAAAAAAGGCAAATTAGGGAAGGAGTCCTAATCCTACTAGGAGTGGAGGAGGTGGACTCCTCCCTAGTTGGCTCGACTGACTCCTAGAGGGGCCTTGGCCCTTGCGCCAGCCTCCTCTCCTCTCCTCCTATATATATCGGTGGATTTTAGGGGTTTTGCACTAGTTTTGACAGCCACGTGCTACCCGTTCCACCGTTGCTCCTCTAGATCGGATTTCCGTAGTGCTTAGGTGAAGCCCTGCCAGAATTGCTCCACCACTATCGCCGGAGTGCCGTCACACTGCCGGTGAACTCTTCCTCCTCTCCACTTCCTCTTGCTGGATCAAGACGGTGGAGATCGTCATCAAGCTGCACGTGTGCTGAACGCGGAGGTGCCGTCCGTTCGGCGATAGATCGGAAGGACCGTGATCAAGATCGCGGGACGGATCGTGACAAGTTCGCGGGACGGATCGTGACGAGATCGCAGGACAGATCATGATGAGTTCGCGGGACGGATCGTGATTGGATCACGGGACGAATCGTGATGAGATCGCGGGACGCTTGGTGATTTGGATCGCGAAGACGTTCGACTACACCAACCGTGTTTCTTAATGCTTCCCGCTTAGCGATCTACAAGGGTGCGTAGATCCACTCTCCCTCTCATAGATGCTCATCACCATGGATAGATCTGCGTGTGCATATGAAAATTTTGTTTCCCATGCAACGTTGCCCAACAGACCCAAGTAATATTCTTCGATGGTACGGAACACTAGTGGTTCCTCAACTTCTGGAGCAGCAACCACAACTATTTTTTTGGTATTTTTCATTTCCTACCCATATCTAAAGATAGAAAACAACTTAGAACAAAAAATAAAAATTACTTAGTGATAAAGCAAACAAGCACACACGAGAATATTCACCCCACGCTATTGCTCCCCCGCAACGGTGCCAAAAAAAGGCCTTGATAACCCACAAGTATAGGGGATCAGTTGTAGCCTCTTTCAATAAGTAAGAGTGTCGAACCCAACGAGGAGCTAAAGGTAGAACAAATATCCCCGCAAGTTCCATCGACCACCGATACAACTCTACGCACGCTTAACGTTCGCTTTACCTAGAACAAGTATGAAACTAGAAGTACTTTGTAGGTGTGACGGGATAGGTTTGCAAGATAATAAAGAACACGTAAATAGAAACCAGGGGCTGATAAGATAAAGTAACAATTAAGTTAGTTTAACGAGCGTGGAAAAGTGGTGGTAGGAGTTGCGGAATTGTCCCTAGGCAATCGATAACTAGACTGGTCATCATTATTGCAATTTTATATGAGGGAGAGGCATAAGCTAACATACTTTCTCTACTTGGATCATATGCACTTATGATTGGAACTCTAGCAAGCATCTGCAACTACTAAAGATCATTAAGGTAAAACCCAACCATAGCGTTATAAGGTATCAAGTCCTCTTTACTCCCATATGCAACAACCCACCTACTCGTGTTTATGCTTCTGTCAATCAAGCAACCCATCATAGGCAAAATCATGAACACACTGCAACACCCTACATTGAGGATCCCTCACGCTTGCACAACATAGAGAGGACCATATGACGGTACCAATAATAGAACATGCAACTCAAACCAATCATGATCATCAATCAACCCATAGGACAACAAAAATCTACTCAGACATCATAGGATGGCAACACATCATTGGATAATAATATCAAGCGTAAAGCATCATGTTCAAGTAGAGGGTACATCGGGTTGCGGGAGAGTGGACCACTATAGATAGATGGGGGGAGGTAATGGAGGTGTTGGTGAAGATGACGGAGTTGTTGGAGTAGATCGTCGTCACGATGATGGCCCCACCGGCGTTCCGTCGCCACTAGGAGAGAGGAGGAGAGAGCCCCCTCCTTATTCTTCTTCCTTGACCCCACTAAATGGGAGAAGGGTTTCCCCTCTGGTCCATGTCCTCCATGGTGGCGGAGGGGCGAGAGCCCCTCCGAGATTGGATCTCTCTCTCTCTCTGTTTCCTTCTGTTTCTGCGCTCCCAGATTCTGGCCTTTCACCATTTCTTAAATATCCGGAGATCCGTAACTCCGATTGGGCTGAAATTTTGAGGGGATTTTTATTATAAAAATATATTCTCTGTGGCAAAAGGAGAGCTCCAACCGACCTAAGGGCTGTTCACAAGGGCCCAGGGTGCGGCCAGCGGGATAGGTTGTGCCTGGCAGGCTTGTGACCTCCTCGGGCATCGTCTCGCATTGATTATTTTTCCCAAAAATCACATATATTCCAAAAAAATCTCCGTAAGTTTTTATCGCGTTTGGTCTTCATTTGATATGAATTTTCTGCGAAACAAAAAACATGCAACAAACAAGAATTGACACTGGGCACTGGATCAATATTTTAGTCCCAAAAATAGTATAAAAAGTTGCCAAAAGTATATGAAAGTTGTAGAATATTGGCATGAAACAATCAAAAATTATAGATATGACGAAGACGTATCAAAGGTCGGCAAAGCCGAAGTATGCTGCATAGCGGGGACGGGGTATCCGGTGAGTACACCGAAGGAATCCGAAGAGTGGAATTCGGAATGGTTTTACATCGAAGACGTCCCTGTGTTCGAGCCAGCTCGAAGGGGTCTGCCCGAGTACTCCGACGCCTCCTTGAATAAAAGGTACAACTAGCGAACAAAGAGTTCGTCCCAAGAGGACAACGTAGAAGTGCAACGCCTAGCAGCCCAGGTGCGGATACTTACCCACCACAACCTGGCCAGTATCGATGTCATGGCCGCCGCCATCACCCGGTGCGTGCAACCTCTCCAACAGAGGATACTTCCCTTGTGGCGTTACAACAGGACAAGAGACACCACGCGCTCCCGAAGATAAGGTCCTACCGATCGAACGGCGTTGGTTGCCGCACTCATCGACCTATATAAAGGAGAGCAAGAAGATTTTATTCGACGGTCGACCAAGGAAGGATATTCGAGCCACAATCCCATCGAATGGGTCAGCCTTTCTCTTTTGTTAACATAGTCCGGGTTTTCATTTCGTCCCTTACTTGACCAAAGCCGTTAACCTCACGTGAACAGGAATGGAGAAGCTTCATTGAGACAGTTAACTGTCCGGGTCCTCAGAACGAAAACTATTCCATGACGATGATCAGGGTTTTCACGAGGACCCTGATCTTTTAATTGGATTGGAAGACAGAGTCTTCTACTAGGAGAGCTTCGACGGATCCCAGGTGGCTATCATTGCCGATTACCCTGGGTTATTCATCATTCCTGCAACAAACAAGAAGAAGAAGATCTCGTCCCGCAAAAAGCAAGCATCCAACAATGCCCCAAACGCGCAGGCTCCTGCTCCCAACCGTCGTCGATCCGCGTGCCATACGTCGGCAACCGAAGCAGGGCCCGGATCAGAAACCAATAGGGACCCAACAAATGATCCGGCTGTGAGGACGAGTTCGCCTACTCGCTCAACCCAAAGGTATTTTATTCGGTTGTCTACCTATTATCACAACCAATAGAGCCTTACAACAGTTATTACATTGAAATACTTAGGCGAAATGCCCAAGCCTCTCTCACCGAAGAGGTTTCCAAGGTGCCCCGCGGTGCTCAAAATTTCGGAGCTACGACTCATGCTGAACCTGCTACCGAGGCCCCTATGGCCAATCCGACCCCTGCCGATTCCGGTGATGCTGTGTCTGCCACCAATTCGGAAGTAGGAAGCGCCATGAATCATCAGCGACGACGGGAGACCCTACACCACCCAGTATTCTTCGAACAAGAGTTCGGTGTCCTACGCACGGCGGACGCGCACATTGGTGTTGCCCGAGCTGGGTTTGGAGAGGTCATGAAGTTGATATCGGCCAGCATGCAGGTAAGTAATCGACTTTAAAGAGTCCGGACACTCATGTAAAACCAGTAGCCCCTAAGCCTTAAATTGGTCCAGAACGACCGAATTAAGGGTCCTTGTGCTATTTTACCGCTAATGCAGGCTTCAAAGCAACAAAATGAGCAACTAACCAAGGCGCTGGAGAACAACCGATCACAGGTTCAATCTGTGAAGGCCGAGCTAGAGAAAGTGAAGAGCTTCACTCGGGAGGCCCATTGTGAGTACATCTATGGTGCTAATCTTAGTATATTTCTGTGTCGACACAAGGATTCTTTTTAGCAGCTGAATCAATAGGGCATATGCAAAAGGAGTTGGATGAAGCCCGAGAATCTCAGCGATACGCCGAGTCCCAACACGAGGCTAGCTGTCGTGTTTTGAATCGTCTCCAGGCAGAGAATAAACAACAGGCCAAAGAAATTGAGAGTTTAAAAACTCAATTGGCCCGAGCCCAAGAAGAAAACCAGAAACTACAAAGGGGCGTGTTCGGTAAGTATGATTCTAACATCGGTAAGTACTTCTTATAGAGGAAGTAAAATAAGCATGTCGTTCCCTCATGTATAGGTCTCCTGTCTGGGCGTCCTGAGGAAGAGATCGGATCCTACCGGGGGAACCTGCTGAAGGAGCTTTCCGCTCTTCATGATCATGCACGGAAAGCGATGAAAAGCATGGTAAAGGCACTATGGCCTGCCGAACAACCTCCATAGGGAATGACCAAACTAATCGATCGTTTCAAGGAAGCCCGAAGTAGGTTCGAGTTGTGGAAGAGATCGACTTGCCGGGAGGGAGCACGGGAAGCGTGGGCGATGGTCAAGACCCGCTACACTGGACTTAATCCCGAGTGTATGGCTCAGGTTGGTCCAGTGGGGTCAAATGGACAAGAAGTGCCGCTCCACGTGGTGTATGATCAGGTGATGCCTACCGCCCGTCTTTCGCAAGAAGACTGCTCCCTAGATACTATAATCGATGATCTAGATCAGCAACCGAATGTGTAATTATATATACTTATGTATGAACAATCGAGTTATTACTCCATTTGTGTTGTAAACTTTGTCTTAACCGGCCATCGGCTTCTACTTCCCGTGCAAAGAGCTCGGGAGTGTTCCTCATAATTTGTCACCCTAAAAGAGTGAATTGTGTTCGGGGAACCAGGCAATCTGGCCATGTGGTGCGAACAAATAGAAAGTACATAGGGAGATATGTTATATTACTGTTTAGCATAAGAAACATCTTTCGAGGAAAATAGTACCTCTATCGATACCTTTCTTTGGGGTTCTACAAAGGTCGTAGGTAGAAGTCCGCATACTGCTAGTATGCGGCTAAGGGCTTTTAAGAAGAAAGAAGCCCAAGCAATGGTGATAACTCCCATAGCTGTATTAATTACTTCTGTCACGACCAACCAATTATCTACGTAAGATAGCTAGCTTCCGTCTTCACCCGTCTGAGGTACGTACCCAGATGACCCAATTGTAACAATCGCAGAGGTGCTCCCTTTACCCTCTAGTTAAACAATCGGGAACGTAGAGGGTAAACACAAGAGCGAGGCAACCCAACTTGGCAAAGTCTTAGTTCGAATTGATGCATATGATGGCTTGAACATGACAAAGTAAACATGTGTACATAATAAGTGTGGGTAAATGCTTATAATATAAAAGTGTTAGCTTCGAGAAGAAGCCCCCTAGGTATAGTGTTCGGACTCAACACTCGAGGGTGTAAGCCGATAATTTTAGTACAAGATCGGTTAAACCGAACATGGGGACAAAGGGGAAAAAATTAAATCCTACCAAACAACAAAGTGGGAGGGGAAGAAAAAAGAGAAAGAAAAAGAAAGAAAAAAGGATTAGAGAATGTGACGACACCGGTTTATCCGTAGAAGCACCGAAGACGAGCTGTGTTCCATGGGTTTGGTTCAAGGCGGTTGTTCGATGGGCTCCGAAGACGGTAAGCTGCTCCCGTGAGTACTTCGTCGATTATGAAGGGGCCTTCCCATTTGGGGTTGAGTTTATGCTTCTGCTTCGTCGGGAGCCATAGGACGAGTTCGCCTACGTTATACGCCTTCGCCCTAACCTCCCTACTCTGGTAATGTCGGGCCTGCTGTTGGTAAAAAGTAGAGCGAGCCAAAGCTATGTCGCGCTCTCCTTCTAAGGTGTCCAGGTCATCCTACCGATCTAACTCGGCCTCCTTTTCCTCGTACATGCGCACCCTTGGTGTGTCGTGAATAATGTCGCAGGGGAGGACTGCTTCTGCCCCATAGACCATGAAGAACGGTGTGTATCCCATTGATCTGTTCGGGGTGGTACGCAGGCCCCATAAAATGGAGTCGAGCTCCTCCACCCAATGATAGTTGGACTCATGAAGAGGTCAGACCAAACATGGCTTAATGCCGCTCATAATGAGGCCGTTTACTCGTTCAACTTGTCCATTGGTCTGTGGATGCTATACTGATGCATAATCAAGCTTTATGCCCATTTTTTCGCACCAGTCTTTGACCTCTTGGGCCGTGAAGTTGGATCCATTGCCCGTTATTGTAATGTGCGGGACACCGTAACGATGCACTACACCGGATATAAAGTCGATCACTGGTCCAGACTTGGCCGATTTAACAGGCTTTGCCTCTATCCATTTGGTGAACTTGTCAACCATGACCAGTAGATATTTATTCTTCTTGGTCCCCCTTTAAGGGGTCCAACCATGTCTAGCCCCCAGACCGCGAAAGGACAGGTGATCGGAATAGTCCGAAGGGCTGTTGGGGGCATGTGACTTTGATTTGCAAAAAGTTGACAACCCACACAGTGCTTGACAAGCGACTGGGCATCCGCCCGAGCTGTGGGCCAAAAGAAGCCAGCTCAGAAGGCCTTGCTAACTAAGGCTCTTGCAGCGGCGTGGTGGCTGCCCATGCCTGCATGGACTTCGGCTAGGAGCTCCCGTCCTTCTTCCTCAGATATGCACCGCTGTAATATTCCGGTGGTGCTTTTGTTGTATAACTCACCCTAGTTTACTTTGTTGTATAATTCCGGCATTTGGTTCGCCGATGAAGTCTCGGTGATTAGAGATCGGGGTGTAGACTGTTTTTAATTTCGGTTGTTGGGACGAGTCCTCAGCCGGACACTCGATGATAGCGACAAGGTGGGTGACCATGGGGACGTGAATCTCCCTATTGTCGGGTTTAATCCCGAGCCGGTCATAGACCGGAACCTAGCCATCTGACATACGCATGATCTCAATTCGATCAAACAACTCGTTTAAAAATGAGGTGATAGTAGGATGCGTGTCGCTGAAGCGAGTGGAGTTAATATGCGGCGTGGCGGTTCCGGAGCTGTGTGAAAGCGGATCCATGTTTCGTCTAGCCGTGGTGGATCCGGTCAGATCGACCGGATTGGGCGTTCTAGACCGCCCGGGGGTGATGACTCCGTTGGGGGTGGGGCCCAATGTCTTCTGCGTCGAGGCGTCGAGAGTTACAGGCTCCTCCTCAAGGGTCAAGGGTTCCATCAAGACGAGTTCTCCCCGTGAATCAGTAACAAACTCTAAGGTTCCAAACTTGATTCTCTGATCGGGGGGAAAGTTTCCGATATTGCCGAGGTGGCTAATCGGGTCGGTGTGCGACAAGATGTCGTCGCCTGTGAGAGTCTGGTCAGGGGAAAGAACCCCCGGATGAAGATTTCGTTGCTCGTGATGAGGTGAGCCATCGATTTCTTCGGTGACCATAGCGGAACTCTCAATGAAAGCACCAATGCCGGTGTCAAAACCGGCGGATCTCGGGTAGGGGGTCCCAAACTATGAGACTAGAATCAATGGTAACAGGAGACAAAGGGGACAAGGTTTTACCCAGGTTCGGGCCGTCCTATGGAGGTAATACCCTATGTCCTACTTGATTGTATTAATGATATGGGGGTTACAGAGTTGATCTACCTCAAGATCGAATAGCTAACCCTAGATGAGTTGTTCTCTGGCTACAATCTAAAACCCTCCGTCTTATATAGACGCCGAGGGTACCTAGGGTTTACACGTGGTCGGTTACATGCCGAAGAGATAAACATGCATATCTACGGTTGACAACTTGGAGGACACGCCATGACTCCTTGAAGCTTTCACCCTGGCAACGGGGCCCTTGATCATCCAACGCTCACCTTGCAACCCATATAGCCGGCCCATAAGAAATGGGTCGGCTATCCGAGGACCCCTTAATCCAGGACTCCCTCATGGTGGACTACTCATGCATCTAGGACTCCTGCCAGGGAGTCACAAGCCTGCCAGGCGTGGCTAGGGGGGTGGCGGTGCCCCCTGGCTTGTGACCTCTTGGAAAGTGCCTTGCCTTGCACTCCAAGCCTGGTAGATCTCTTTTGTTCCAGAAAAAATCGTCGTGAAGATTTTATTCTGTTTGGACTCCATTTAATATTCCATATCTGCAATACTCAAAAACAAGGAAAAACAGAAACTAGCACTAGGCTCTAGATTAATAGGTTAGTCCCAAAAATAATATAAAATAGCATATTAATGCATATTGTCAGCGTTCTGGGAACGGGGGTACCCAGACCTGCGTGCTTGTGACCCAGGGCGTGGCCCACTTCATTGACCAAACGCGGTCAGTCATGGACTCACTCAAGATAAGGCACTCGTGAGGGCCCTAGGCTCGCGGGGAGGAACAGTGCTAGGACCGACAAGGGATGGGCCTCCTTAGCCCCCCTTCAGAGCGGCGGAGACCTCTATGCAAGGCCCGGCCTCAGGAGTCAAGGGTGACGCAATGAAGGATAGGCGGGCGTGAGCGCGCCAGACGGTGCAGTTTCCCCTTTGGTGCAAAGGGAGCAGGGATGTACGCGGGTTCCCAAAGCACCCCAAAGGTTTCCATTCCGGTGTAACAAGACCGCAACCACCCGCCCCGCAGGGCGGATGTCATCCCTGAGCCCATCCCTACACCGTCGACAACTACTTTGTAGGCGAAGACCGCCTTTGGGCAGGGCGAGCACGTACTCCTATCCCCCTTCAAATGTGTCCGTTGTGGGATCCCTTCCCGCCATTGCGATAAGGGAAGAGGACCCGAGCCACCGCTATATATAAAGGGTAGGCTGCACCGTAGAGAGGGATCCGAATCCATTCCACCACTCATCCATCACCAAGTCACAGAGAGCCCCGAACACCTCAAAGGGAGCCCTCATGAGGCCCTAAAACACTGTACTAGTTCATCTACACCACCTCTTCGAGAGGAAATCCACCAAAGCAGGAGTAGGGTATTTGCAGTGGCCCGAACCTGGGTAAACTGTCGTGTTCATCCTCTTCCTCATATCATGCGAGTTCTTTGCTGCGTTCATCGAGTAGCAAGCTAGGTTGGGCGAGGCTGCAGGGGGTCTTCGCACACGCCCGTGTGTTCGAATCTTAAGGGTTTTGCGGAGCCCGAAATCCGACACATATAAAACATCCAACACAAATAATATAATAGCATGGAACAATCAAAAATTATAGATACGTTGGAGACGTATCAACATCCCCAAGCTTAATTCCTGCTCGTCCTCGAGTAGGTAATTATAAAAATAGAAATTTTGATGTGGAATGCTACCTAACATATTTATCCATGTGTATTTTTTATTGTGGCATGAATGTTCAGATCCATAAGACTCAAAACAAAAGCTTAATGTTGACATAAAAACAATAATATTTCAAGCATACTAGCAAAGCCATTGTATCTCTTCAAAACATAATGGCAAAAGAAAGTTATCCCTACAATATCATATGGTCTGGCTATGCTCCATCTTCCCCACATGAAGTATTTATATCATGCACAACCCTGATGACAACTCAAGCAATTGTTTCACACCTTTTATTTTCTCAAACTTTTTCAACTCTCATGCAATATGTGAGCGTGAGACATGGATATAGCACTATAGGTGGAATAGAATATGGTGGAGGTTGTGAAGGAAAAGGAGAAGATAGTCTCACGTCAACTAGGCGAATCAATGGGCTATGGAGATGCCCATGAATAGATATTAATGTGAGTGAGTAGGGATTGCCATGCAACGGATGCACTAGATCTATAAGTGTATGAAAGCTCAAAAGGAAACTAAGTGGGTGTGCATCCAACTTGCTTGCTCATGAAGACCTAGGGCAATTTGAGGAAGCGCATCATTGGAATATACAAGCCAAGTTATATAATGAAAAATTCCCACTGGTATATGAAAGTGACAAAATAGGAGCCTCTCTATGATGAATATCATGGTGCTACTTTGAAGCACATGCATGGAAAAAAGATAGTAGCATTGTCCCTTCTCTCTTTTCTCTTTTTTGGTGGGCATCTAAGGCCTCTTTTTTTTATTTGGGATTCACTGGCCTCTTTTATTTTCTTAAAGTCCGGAGTCTCATCCCCACTTGTGAGGGAATCATAGCTTCCATCGTCCTTTCCTCACATGGGACAATGCTCTAATAATGATGGTCATCACACTTTTATTTACTTACAACTCAAGAATTACAACTCGATATCTAGAACAAAATATGATTCTATATGAATGCTTCCGGCGGTGTACCGGGATGTGCAATGATCTAGCATAGCAAATGACATCAAAAAATGGGCAAGCCATGAAAACGTCATGCTAGTTATCTTACGATCATGCAAAGCAATATGAAAATGATGGTGCATGTCATAACAGACGGAACGATGGAAGTTGCATGGCAATATATCTCAGAATGGCTATGGAAATGCCATAATAGGTAGGTATGGTGGCTGTTTTGAGGAAAGATATATGGTGGTTGTTTTGAAGAAAGTAGGTTTATCCCACCGATGAAAGTTGCGCGGTACTAGAGAGGCTAGCAAAAGTGGAAGGGTGAGAGTGCATATAATCCATTGGCTCACATTAGTCATAAAGAAATCACATACTTATTGCAAAAGTCTATTAGTCATCGAAACAAAGTATTAGATGCATGTCCCTAGTGGAGAGGTTGGTAGGAGTAAACCATCGCGCGCTCCCGACCCTCACACAAAGATCGACAATCAATAAACAAATCATGCTCCGATTTCCTTACATAATGGTTCAACATACGTGCATGATACGGAATTACAAACCTTTACATAAGTATTCTTACTGATTCACAATTACTTCCTAACATGACTCTTAACATTACCATCTTTATATCTCAAAACTTTATTCAGGGAATCAAACTTCTCATAATATTCAATGCACTTAATATGGAAGTTTTTATTATATCCCTCATGGATGCCTATCATATTAGGACTAAATTAATAACCTAAACCAATTACCATGTTGTTTAAAGACTCTCAAAATAATATAAGTGAGGTACGAGAGTTCAAATATTTCTATAAAACGAAACACCACCGTGCTCTAAAAAGATATAAGTGAAGCACATAGAGTATTCTAATAAATTCATGATTCATGCATATCTCTCTCAAAATATGTGTGCAGCAAGGATGATTGTGGCAAACTATAAGGCAAAGGCTCGTATCATACAAGACGCTCCAAGCAAAACACATATCATGTGGTGAATAAAAATATAGCCTTAAGTAAATTTACCGTTGGATTGAAGACGAAAGAGAGGATGCCTTCCGGGGCATCCCCAAGCTTAGGCTCTTTGGAATCCTTGAATATGACTTGGGGTGCCTTGGTCATCCCCAATCTTAGTCTCTTGCCACTCCTTATTCCACAGTCCATCAAATCTTTACCCAAAACTTGAAAACTTCAAAACACAAAACTCAACAGAAAACTCGTGAGATCCGTTAGTATAAGGAAAATAAATCACTACTTTAGGTAATGCTGTGAACTCATTCTTTATTTATATTGGTGTAATATCTACTATATTCTAACTTCTCCATGGTTCATACCCCCCGATACAACCCATAGACACATCAAAATAGTAAACAACACAAAGAAAACAGAATTTGTCAAAAACAGAACAGTCTGTAGCAATCTGAAAACTTTGTATACTTATGTAACTCCAAACATTATGAACAATTAGGAAAACCTAGGAAATTTTTATATCAATCTTGTGTAAAAATTTCAGACTCATTCGGCGCTCTGAAAAATTTAGAAAATTCCTGGACTGGGCGCAAAAGTTTCTGTTTTTCAGCAAGATCAAATCAACAACAACCATAGACCATCCCAAAGGTCTTACTTGGCTCAAACACTAATTAAAACACCAAAACAAAATTACTACAGAAGTAATAATTTGGTAAACACTCAAAAATAGAAGCAAAAAACATAACATAAAAATAAAATTGGGTTGCCTCCCAACAAGCGCTATTGTTTAACGCCCCTAGCTAGGCATAACGCAAAAGATCTAGGTATTGTGATCTTCGGTATGCAATCCAAAAGTATCTCTCATAATAGATTCATAAGGCAATATTATTTTATTTCTAGGAAAGTGTTCCATGCCTTTCCTTAGCGGAAATTGGAATCTAATGTTTCCTTCTTTCATATCAATAATTGCACCAATCGTTCTAAGGAAAGGTCTACCAAGAATAATAGGACATGTAGGATTGAATCTATATCAAGAAAAATGAAATCTATGTGCACATGATTCCTATTTGCAACAATAAGAACATCATTGATCCTTCCCATAGGTTTCTTAACAGTGGAATCCGCAAGATGCAAATTTAAAGAGCAATCATCAAGATCATGGAAAACTAGCACATCACATAAAATTTTTGGAATCGTGGAAACGCTAGCACAAAAATCACACAAAGCATGGCACTCATAATATTTAATTTTAATCTTAATAGTAGGTTCCCACTCATCATGAAGCTTTCTAGGGATAGAAACTTCAAACTCAAGTTTTTCTTCAAAAGATTTCTTCACAGCATCAACGATATGTTTAGTAAAAGCCTTATTTTGATTATAAGCATGCGGAGAATTCATCATGGATTGCAACAAGGAAATACAATAATCAAAGATCAACTAACATAATTGAAGTCCTTGAAATCCAAAAGAGTGGGTTCATTGCTATTTAAATTTTGACCTCTTCTATTCCACTTTTATCAATCTTAGCATTAAGATCTATAAACTCTGAATCATTAGGATGACTTTTAACTAAAGTTGGATTATCTATAGTCCCATATTTATCAAGATTTATATTGTAAAACAAAGATTCAATAGGAGTCACATCAATTACTTTGATATCTTCATCATTATTATCACGAGAACACACTTTTTCAAGCCATTCATGCTTAGCACGTATTCTAGCGGTTCTGTCCTTACACTCATCAATAAAATTATCATAGCTTTTAAAGACTCATTAATATCATGCTTTTGTGGAGTAGATCTAACTTTCAAAGAATCAATCTCAAGCGAAATTCTATCATCTTTCCTAGCCAAATCATCAATCTTGAGCATTTTTTCTTCAGTCGAAGCATTGAAAACCTTTTGAGAATTAATAAATTCTTTAATAATGTTTTCAAAATCAGAGGGCATATTATTATAATATCCATAAGAATTGTTTTAGGAATTACCATAATTATTAGACGAATTACTAGGAAACGGCCTAGGATTGAAATTACCTCTATACGCGTTATTACCAAAATTGTTACTACCAACAAAACTCACATACATAGATTCAATATTATTTCCAATCAAAGAGTACAAAGGCATAACATTAGGATCAATAGGATCACTCTTACTAGCAAACAATTTCATCAATTCATCCATCTTTTCACTCAAAGTATTTATTTCTTCAATACCATGCACTTTTTTACTAGTAGGAGATCTTTCGGTATGCCATTGAGAGTAATTTGCCATAATATTATCTAGGAGTTTAGTAGCTTCTCGTGATGTGATTTTCATAAAAGTACCACCCCCGGCTGAATCTAAAAGATTCCTAGATGCAAAATTCAATCCCACATAAAAAAATGTATAATCATCCATAAACTCAAACCACATGGGGAGCAATTTCTAATCATTAATTTCATCCTCTCCAAAGATTGTGCAACATGCTCATGATCAAGTTGCTTAAAATTCATTATATCGTTCCTAAGGGAGATGATCTTAGCGGGCGTAAAGTACTTGGAAATAAAAGCATCTTTACACTTATTCCATGAATCAATACTATTTTTAGGCAAAGATGAAAAGCAAGTTTTAGCACGATCTCGTAGTGAGAACAGAAATAGCTTCAATTTAGGAGTATCATTATCTACATCTTTCTTCTTTTGCATGTCACACAACTCAATGAAAGTATTTAGATGGGATGCAACATCTTCACTAGGAAGGCAAGAAAATTGTTCTTTCATAACAAGATTAAGCAAAGCAACATTAATTTCATAAGATTCCGCACTAGTGGTGGGACCAATCGAAGTACTCATAAAATCATTATTATTAGTATTGGAAAAGTCACACAACTTGGTATTCTCAGACATCATGACAAAGCAAGCAATCAAGCACACAAGCAAACAAAAGGCAAACAAAAAGGCGAACAGAAGAAGGGAGAATAAAAAGGCAATTCTTTTTGGCATTTTCAGAAAATTGTTTTAGAAGTGGGGGAGAGGAAAATGAGAGGCAAATGGCAAATAATGTAAATGCAAGAGCTGAGTTTGTGATAAGTACTTGGTGGGATTGATGTGTATCCTCCCCGGCAACGGCGCCAGAAATTGGCAAGTTGACGGGAGAGTTCTTGTCTTCACTTGCCATGTATTCTCCCCGGCAACGACGCCAAAAATCTTTCTTGCTACCTCTCGAGCGTGCGTTGGTTTTCCGTTGAAGAGGAAAGGGTGATGCAGTGAAGTAGATAAGTATTTCCCTCAGTTGATGAGAACCAAGGTATCAATCCAGTAGGAGGAACAATCAAGTCAACAATGGATACACCTACACAAACAATCAAACTCTTGCACCCAACGCTATAAAGGGGTTGTCAATCCCTTCATAGTTATTTGCAAGGATTAGATCTGATAGAGATAGATGTAAAAGATTGCGGAATGAAAAGTAAATAAATTTCAGCAAGGTATTTTTGGTATTTTTGGTTTACAGATCTGAAAATATAATATGGAAAGTAAACCCTGGGGCCATAGGTTTCACTAGAGGCTTCTCTCTTGAAGGAAAATATCATGGTGGGTGAACAAATTACTATCGAGCAATTGATAGAAAAACGTATAATTATGAAGATATCCAAGGCGATGATTATGCATACAGGCATCACGTCCGTGTCAAGTAGACCGAAACGATTCTGTATCTACTACTATTAGTCCACACATCGACCGATTCTTGCCTGCATCTAGAGTATGAAGTTCATGAAGAACAGAGTAACACATTAGGTAAGATGACATGATGTAGAGGGATAAACTCAAGAAATATGATGAAAACCCCATCCTTTTACCCTTGATGGCAACAATACAATACGTGCCTCGCTACCCCTACTATGTCACTCGGTGAGGACACTGCAAGATTGAACCCAAAACTAAGCACTTCTCCCATTGCAAGAATTACCAATCTAGTTGGCCAAACCAAACCAATAACTCAAAGAGACTTGCAAAGATATGAAATAATTTAGAAAAGACTCAAATAATATTCATGGATAATCTGAACATAAACCCACAATTCATCGGATCTCGACAAACACACTGCAAAAGAGTATAACATCAGATAGATCTCCATGAAGATCATGAAGAACATGGTATTGAAGCACAAAGAGAGAGAAGAATCCATCTAGCTACTAGCTATGGACTCGTAGGTCTGTGCTGGACTACTCACGCATCATCGGAGGGGCAATGGAGTTAATGTAGATGCCCTCCATGATCAAATCCCCCTCCGGCAGATTACTGAAAAAGGCTCCAAGATTGGATCTCTAGGGAATGGAGGCTTCTAGCGGCGGAAAAGTATTTGCGTGGCTCTTTTTGGTATTGAGGGAGTATTTGGGTATTTATAGGATGAATAATAGGGCTAGGACTCTTGCCAGGGAGTCACAAGCCTGCCAGGCGTGACCACGGGGGTGGCTGTACCCCCTGGCTTGTGACCTCCTGGCAAGTGCCTTGCCTTCCACTCCAAGCCTGGTAGATCTCTTCTATTCCGAAAAAATCATCGCGAAGATTTTATTCCGTTTGGACTCCGTTTAATATTCCATATCTGCAATACTCAAAAACAAGGAAAAACCAGAAACTAGCACTAGGATCTAGATTAATAGGTTAGTCCCAAAAATAATATAAAATAGCATATTAATGCATATAAAACATCCAAAATAGATAATGTAACAACACGGAACAATCAAAAATTATAGATACTTTGGAGACGTATCATTGACCCGCATGGTGGAGTCGGCCATGGCGTACTTGTCTGCCTTGGCCATGAGGTCCGCCAGGGTAGCCAGCTCGGAGCACAAGAGCTTGTGCTTGAGGTGGGTGCCATCGCGATAGCCCTCGATGAAGTACTTGATGGCCTGCACCTCGTGCATCCCCTCGCAGGAGTTGCGGAGCTTGTTCCATCGGGTGAGGTAGTCGCGGAGGGCCTCGTCCGGGCCCTGGACGCACATGGCCAGCTCGCGGGGGTGTCCTGGCCGCTTGTAGGTGCTAGTGAAGTTGCGGATGAAGGTCTCCTCGAAGTCCATCCAAGTGTTGATGCTGTCGACCGACAGGCTATTGAGCCACGTCCAGGTCGAGCCAATCAACATGAGGGGGGCGTAGCGCACGACCGTGCTTGTTCCCCCTAGCGATGCCGACTGCGGTGGTGCAGTCGATAAGCCAGTCCTCCGGATTGGTGGTGCCGTTGTATTTCGGGGTGTCATGCGGGAGAGTGAAGCTGACCGGGAACGGCTCGTTGCGGATCCGAGGGCCGAAACATGCCGGGCCGATCGAGCCCTCCTCCTCGAGGAGGGCCGACTGTGCTAGCCAATCGATGCGGGTCCGGGCATCATTCTCGCTTCAAGAGACACGCGGGCCAAGGCGAGCTGCACGGGGCGAACTGTCAGAGCAGGCGAAGGCGCACGCTCCCGCCACGCGGGCGCTAGCCGTCCTCCTCTGACCCGTTGGTGCACCGTCTGGTGACTGCCGATGACTCATTTGCGTGCTGAGAGCGCGTGCCGCAGGAGCCTCCGACACGCCTAGTGGAGCCGCGGGGGAAAGAGGCATATTGGGCCAGCTGCCGTAGGCCGACAGCCGGCACATCGTCTCCCTCGGGAGGCGGGACCTCGGAGACGAGGTTGAGGTGGTCGAGTCGGGCCTGCTGTGCATTGGCGGTGTTGATGAGGTCCTGGATGTGTTGGTCCTGCAGGGTGCGTTCCTCACCCTACAAGCCAGCCAGGTCGGCGTAAGCCACCTGGGAGACCCTCATGTTAGCCGCTGATGCGTCGTAGGTGGGCAACCTGCCACCGAGGATTTCCGTGACCACACGGCCGCGACCGCGGACGTTGTCCCACCGGCTGGGCTCGATGCCAGTTGGCGTGAGGGCATAGGATGAGTTATACTCTCGCTGCCCGGATTCCATCCGGCGCTTGGCCGTGTCGAGAGCGGTGTCCTGAGAGAGCAGCAGTTGACGTGCCGTCTCCAGATCGTTCGTAGCCGTAGCCGGGTCAACTATTGGCGCGATGGGGGTGCTTAGGCCTCGTAGGGTGGAGCTGATGTGGTCGAAGACGCCAGCGCTGGCGGCAGCGACGGACGCCAGCTCGTCCGCCCTGATGCGGCCAGAAGTCGTGGAGGAGACGATGGCCAGCACCTCCGTGATGATGCAGGAGTCGCGTGCGCCGCCCGCGGGCGTTCCGTCTACGCACGGGGCCAGGTCGCAGTAGTCGAGCACCGCGCTGGGGTACTCATCCAGCACCGACGCGACGTCGAGGCGTAGCTCAACGGTGAGCATGCATAGGCCGATGATGTCGAGCGAAGAGTTGACGTAGTTTGTCTCGGGAGAGGTGATACATCTCCATCGTTTGCACTTTTCCAAACTCTTTTGCCCTTGTTTTGGACTCTAATTTGCATGATTTGAATGGAACTAACCCGGGCTGACGCTGTTTTCAGCAGAATTGCTTTGGTGTTATTTTTGTGCAGAAATAAAAGTTCTCATATCGTCCTGAAAATTTACGGAGAATATTTTTGGATTTAATAAAAAATTCCAGCGCAAGAATTAACCAGAGGGGGGCCACCTGCAGGCCACAAGCCTGCTAGGCGAGGCCACCCCCTGGCCATGCCTAGCAAGCTTGTGGGGCCCTCGTTGCTCGTCCAACCTCCTCTCCAGCTCAATATAATCCCATTCGCGGAGAAAAAAGTCAGAGAGAAGAGTTCATCGCGTTTCACGATACGGAGCCGCCGCCACCTCCCGTTCTTCCTCGGGAGACCAGATCTGGAGTCCGTTTTGGCCTCCGGAGAGGGGAAATCAATGCCATCGTCATCACCAACCATCCTTCATTACCAATTCCATTATGCTCTTGATCGTTCATGAGTAATCTCATCGTAGGCTTGATAGACGGTGATGGGTTGGATGATATTTATCATGTAATCGAGTTAGTTTGGTTAGGGTTTGATCGCTAGTATCCACTATGTTCTGAGATTGATGTTGCTATGACTTTGCTGTGCTTAATGCTTGTCACTAGGGCCCGAGTGCCATGATTTCAGATCTTAACCTATTATGTATTCATGAATATATATATATATATATATATATGTTCTTGATCCTATCTTGCAAGTTGTAGACACCTATTACGAGTTATGATCTGCATCCCCGAGGGTGACAATAACTGGGATTCTTTCCCATGATTACCGTAGTTTGAGGAGTTCATGTATTCACTAAGTGCTAATGCTTTGGTCCGGTTCTCTATTAAAAGGAGGCCTTAATATCCCTTAGTTTCCATTAGGACCCCGCTGCCATGGGAGGGTAGGACAAAAGATGTCATGCAAGTTCTTTTCTATAAGCACGTATGACTATATATGGAATACATGCCTACATTACATTGATGAATTGGAGCTAGTTTTGTGTCACCCTATGTTATAACTGTTGCATGATGAATTACATCCAACATAATTATCCATCACCGTTCCATTGCCTACGAGCTTTCCACATATTGATCCTTGCTAAGTTACTTCTTCGCTGCTACTGTTACAATCACTACAAAACTGCTACTGTTACTTTTGCTACCGTTACCGTTACTTCCATACTACTTTGCTACTGAATACTTTGCTGCAAATATTAAGTCTTTCAGGTGTGGTTGAATTGACAACTCAGCTGCTAATACTCAAGAATATTCTTTGGCTCCCCTTGTGTCGAATCAGTAAATTTGGGTTGAATACTCTACCCTAAAAAACTATTGCGATCCCTTATACTTGTGAGTTATCTAGACCTTTTTCCGGCACCGTTGCTGGGGAGCATAGCTCTATTCTTTGAGTCACTTTGGATTTATATCTATTGATCACTATGAAGAAATTGAAAGATCCAAAAACCAAGATCTATCCCTCTACTACGAGGGGAGGTAAGGAACTGCCATCTAGCTCTGCACTTGATTCACCTTGTTATGAGTAAGTTTGCGATACCACCACTTGCTAGTAATTCTGATATGTCGCAAGTAATTGATGATGCCACTTCTGCTATGCATGATGCTTATGATGATACTTTACTTGATAATGTTGTGCCACTGGGTGAATTTCTTGATGAACAAATTGCTAGAGTCAATGCTAAAAATTATTATACTTTTGAAACTGATGAAATTATTGAAACTGAACACTTTGAGACACCTACTAGACCTAGCTCTCCTAGATATGAATTGCCTGATATTCCTGAGGGTTATGTTATGTAAGGAGAGGTAGCTAGGGACTTTCTTGCTTGTAATGATAGAGATGATCTTAAGAAACTACTATGCAAGTGGAAAGAAAAATCTTTGAATGCTAGAATGAAATATGATCCTAAGTTTGCTACTTCACCTATCTTTGTTACTGATAAGGATTATGAATTCTCTGTTGATCCTGAGTTGATTACTTTGGTTGAATCTTATCCTTTCCATGGTTATGAATGTGAAACTTTTGTGGCACATCTTACTAAACTGAATGATATAGCCATCCTATTTACTCATGAGGAAAAATTTCGTTATTATTATATCCTCAAGTTGTTTCCTTTATCGCTAAAGGGTGATGCTAAGATATCGTTTAATTCTCTTGGTCCTGGTTGTGTGCGTAGCCCCAGGATATGATTTATCACTTTTCTAAAAGAAAAAATCCTGCCCATAAGAAACAAGCTACCTTGCAGGAAATATTTAACTTTGTGGAAATTGAAGAAGAGAGTCTCCCACAAGCTTGGGGGAGGCTTCTCCAATTACTTAATGCTTTGCCTGATCATCCTCTCAATAAAAATGAAATACTTGATATCTTTTATAATGGACTAACTGATGCTTCTAGGGACCATCTAGATAGTTGTATTGGTTGTGTTTTTAGGGAACGAACTATTGAACAAGTTGAAATACTATTAAATAATATACTGAGCAATGATAATGATTGGACTATTCCCGAGCCACCTCTAAAGAAAAGAGGCATTCTATTTCTCAGTCCTGAAGATATGTAAGAGGCAAAGAAATCTATGAAAGAGAAAGGTATTAAAGATGAAGATGTTAAGAATCTACCACCTATTGAAGAAATACATGGTCTTGATAACCTGACACAGGTAGTAGAGGTAAATTCTCTTTGTAGATTTGATGAAAGCGATATTCCTTATGATAAGTGTGCTAGCCAATGCTTGGATGAGTTTGATAATTTTGTTGTTAAGCAAGAAATATTTAATGCTTATGTTAGTAGACAATTGAAACATAATGATTTCATGCTTGATCGCTTAGGTGATTATATGAGTAGAACTATCATTGATCTTAAACTGATTAGTAAACATGCTTCCATGGTAACTACTCAAGTAGAACAAGTACTTAAAGCACATAATGATTTGCTTAATGAGATGAATAGTAAGAACAATGATCATTCTGTTAAAGTTGTGACCGGAGGTGGTAGAATGACCCAGGAACCTTTGTATCTTGAGGGCCATCCTAAGATAATTGAGCAAGATTCTCAAAGGGGCAATACTGATGCACCTAGTCGTTCCAATAATAGGAGGAATAAGGACGATGATAGAACTTTGCATGCTGCTAGTGAACCTGTTATAGATACACCTGAGAACCCAAATGATATTTCTATTTCTGATGCCGATACACAATCTGGTGATGAACATGAGCTTAATGATAGTATTAATGATGATGTGCATGTTGATGCTCAACCTAGTAATGATAATGATGTGGAGATTGAACCTGCTCTTGATCTTGATAACCCACATCCTAATAATAAAAGATATGATAAAAGAGATTTTATTGCTAGGAAGCACGGTAAAGAAAGAGAACCATGGGTTCAGAAACCCATACCTTTTCCTCCTAAACCATCCAAGAAAAAGGATGATGAGGATTTTGACCGCTTTGTTGAAATGCTTAGACATGTCTTTTTGCGTATGTGCTTGACTGATACTCTGAAAATGTCTCCTTATGCTAAGTATATGAAGATATTGTGACTAATAAAAGAAAGATACCGGAAGCTGAGATTTCCACCATGCTTGCTAATTATACTTTTAAGGGTGGAGTACCAAAGAAATTAGGACATCCAGGAATACCAACTATACCATGCTCTATAAAAGGGAATTATGTTAAAAATGTTTTATGTGATTTGGGAGCTGGTGTTAGTGTTACGTCTTTCTCTTTGTATCGTAGACTTGATTTGAATAAATTGACACCTACTGAAATCTCCTTGCATATGGCTGATAAATCAACTGCTCTACCTATCGACATTTGTGAGGATGTACCTGTCATAGTTGCAAATGCTACTATCTTGACGGACTTTGTTATTCTTGATATTAGGACGACAGTATGTCGATCATCCTTGGTAGACCCTTTTTGAATACTGCAGGGGTTGTTATTGATTGCAACAAGGGCAATGTCACTTTTCATATTAATGGTAATGAGCATACCATACACTTTCCAAAGAAACAACCTCAAGTTCACAATATCAACTCTATTGAAAAAATACAACGATTATTATTGGAGACTTTGATTTCCCTCTTCCTACTGTCAAGAATAAATATGATATACTTATTGTTGGGGCCATGCATATCCCCATTGAGGTAACTTAGTGTTATTCGAAAATTCTTCGGTTTCATGTTATTCGAAAGAAGTTTGTTAATAAGACTTGATCAACCTTATTGATGGATTCCTTTTGATGAGCATGAGATGGATGAATTTAGAAAACACAACTCCCTGTACCCAACTTTTACTTTCTGTTAGTTAGATTAAATTAAGTAAAATGCTATTATTTTTCTGTTTTCTGAGTTTCCCATGCAATAAAAAAGTGACCTGAAAATAAAAGTTCTTCAAATGTCCTGAAAATGGAGTATGATTTTTTCAGGAATATCTTAAAAAAATGGCACTGAGCACATTGCAGGGGGCTGCACCACTGGGCCACAAGCCCACAAGGCGCAGCCACACCCTGGTCGCGCCTACTAGGCTTGTCGGTCCCACGTGCCCCCCTCCACTTATTCCAGCACCCATCCACTTCATCTTCCTTCAGAAAAAATCCCACCATTGCTCAAACCCGTGGTGTTGCTCATTTTGCTGCCATTTTCGATCTCCTTGCTTAAAGCTTGATTCACAAAACTGTTTTGGGGAATTGCTCTTCGATATGTGACTCCTCCAACGGTCCAATTAGTTTTTGTTCTAGTGCTTTATATATTGCAAATTTGTGTTGTTGTGGTGACCTTGTTCTTGAGCTTGCATGTCAAATTTATATGGTCCCAAGTAGTTTTGATCCATGATATAGCCCCTAGGCACTTGAGGGAGTAGTTGCTATGAGTTTTGTTAAGTTTTGTTCACCTTTATTTTGAGTCACTAAAAATTCAGAATTTTTTAGAAAAATAAAAAATGTTGAGGAAGGTGTTTCAAGGGGGATCATCGAGCAAGAAGGCCCCGAGACTCGCGATACGTGAGCCCAACCTTGAACCACCAAGGTAAGCTCAAGTATGACCTTGTGAATGGCCATCAGATCAATTCATGAGTGATGCCTATTTGAAGGAAGAATTCTACGCATACACAAGAAATGCTGGCCTTGAGGAATTCATGTCGGACAAGTGCAAGCAATACTATCAACTCACGGATTCTTTCGTGTGGAGGTTTGAATTTTTGCTCAATCGTAATAAACATTCCGTCCTATTTGACCTTTATGACAAATCATATAATTTGGATATAGAGGATTTTAATCATGCATGCAAAAATCCACAATGGGGTAGCTATAGTGATCCGCATAAAACTGAATATAATGATTTTCTTGCTAGCATTACCATCAGAGAAACTAGAAATATTACACAGGCTACCATGGGGAGCATTCACTTTCCTGCCATACATTATTTTTCTCTATTCATAGGTAGATGTGTTAACGGTAAAACTGAGCATAACCACCTTTGTGCAACCGATCTTAGTATTCTTAAGAGTGCAGTAACGGGTGAAAGGCGATATAACTTAGGAGTCATTATTGCTAGAAGGTTGCATAATAATGCTAAGGATGGAGATTTCTTTGGTGGGATTTATGCCACTCGTTTAGCTAATTATCTTGGGGTACCCATACGCGGAAATGATATTGAGTTACCACCTGCTTTTCTTGATTATGAGACTTTGGTACGTTTTTAGTTTCTCGAAAGGAATGAACAATCTCTCCAGTACCGACTAATTTTTGACAGACATCATGCTATCCATGTTATCCTTCCTGCTCCTGCCCTCTTTAAATTTCAGGAGAAACAAAGATACATTATAACCAGAGAGGAGGCAGATGAGTATGAGAGGAGCGCGGAATCAGCTTGCCTTCATGCTGCAATCGTTCAGGCGGTAGCCGCCACAGCCCAATACAACCCCAAATATGACTTCGGATATTATTAGGGTCAGCCATGGCCATAGACCAACTTAGACCAAAAGCCTAAGCTTGGGGGAGTACGTATTTCTCACCGACTTTACATTCATGTTCACACACTCATCTAAATAGTCGGTGTTCATACTCTTTCATTGTACCATCCATGGTAGTTTACTTCCTTGTTTTGCTTTCTTCTCATGTGTTTATTTAACTTTGAGAAAAATACAAAAAAAATAGTTCTAGCTTTATTTCCATATGCTTAGTTATATCATTAAAAATAAAACCCCAAAAGATTTTTCGTTCTTCTTTTGCTTGTTAGGAGCTTTCCCGTAATATTTTTCTCGTTCTTGTTTTGATTTTTCTTTCTTTGGTTCGTAAGGAGAAGACCATAATGAAATGTCGAGTGGCTCTCATATGCATTATTGTTTACCTATGAGAGAGCCCATATTACCTTATCTTCTCCTTTGAGTTATTGTTTGCAGATTCCAGCTTAGTCCAATGCACGTGCACTCTTATTATTATCCACACCGTTCGGTCGTGCAAGTGAAAGGCAATAATGACGACATTTGATGAAAAGATTGAGATGGAGAAAAGCTGGTATGAACTCGACCTATCTTGCTTTTGTAAGTATGATTAGCTCTTCATTCCGAATTCAGTTCATTGTAGGTGAAACATATTTGCAATGACAATTAGAGATTGTAGTTACTCATGCCATGCTTAATTAGATAAGGGTGGATAATGGTTTGTTTTAGGTTCCAATATGCATATTAAAATGGTTGTGATGTAGTATGATGGGATGGTATCCTCCTCTGAACGATTCAAGTGGCTCGACTTGGCACATGTTCATGCATGTAGTCAAAACAAAATCAACATAGCCTCTAGGATATTTATGTTCATAGTGATTTATATCCTACTCATGATTGCATTCAGTGTTGGTTAATCTCAAAGCATGTTGATGACTATGTCACTCTCTAGTTGGTCGCTCCCTAGTCTTTTGCTAGCCTTCACTTGTACTAAGCAGGAATACTGCTTGTGCATCCAACACCTCAACCCCAAAGTTGTTTCATATGAGTCCACCATACATACCTATATGTGGTATTTACCTGCCGTTCCAAGTAAATTTGCATGTGCCAAACTCTAAACCTTTAAATAAACATTCTGTTTTGTATGCCCAAATCACTCATGTGGCGATTGGGGGATGTCAGTATCTTCCATGCTAGGTGGGTTATTCTCATGATATGTGTTGATTCACTATTATTCACGAGAAAGTGGCTGGTAATCGGGATGCCTAGTTCCATGCTCGAAATAAAAAGCAAAATATAATTAAACAAAACTCCCCCAGGACTGTGTTTGTATGGACGGTACCCGTGGATTCGGCTTGCCGTGGAGTGTGACTAATTGGTGGAGGGGTAGTAAAAACTTTATCATTCTGTTTAGGAACCACCTATAATGTAACTAACATGGAAGATGTTGAAAACCTCTTGGTCGTTACCTGAGCAATGAAAGCATACCGCTAAAAAATCATTACTTATCTTTATTTTAAAAGCTCGAGCTCTGGCACCTCTACAAATCAATGCTTCCCTCTGCGAAGGGCCTTTCCATTTACTTTATTGTTGAGTCATCATTTTCTTATAAAAGGCACCAGTTAGAGAGCACCACCTTCATTTGTATGCTTTGTTGTTAATTGATATTGAGTATGAGCATGACTAGATCTCTTTCATCATGAATTACGATGTCTAGTCAGTCCTTGTTCTTTAGAGATGCTCTGCATTTATGTTTTGCGGTCTCAGAAAGGTCTAGCGAGATACCATTTTGCCGTATTGTATCATGATTGTTTTGAAAAAGTGTTGGCATCCGAGAGTTATTATTATTGCTCGCTAGGTGATTAAGTCATTGATATGAGTAAATGTGAGACCTAAATGTTATTGTGAACGTGGTTATTCCATGATCTTTGCTAAAAATCTAAACATCAGTTAGATGTATTTACAACAAGAAGATCAAACAGAGTTTGTAAAAGTTTTTCTTTATCACTTTCAGTTTATCAACTGAATTGCTCGAGGACAAGCAATGGGTTAAGCTTGGGGGAGTTGATACGTCTCCATTGTATCCAATTTTCCATAGTCTTTTGCCCTTGTTTTGGACTCTAATTTGCATGATTTGAATGGAGCTAACCCGGACTGACGTTGTTTTCAGTAGAATTGCCTTGGTGTTATTTTTGTGCATAAATAAAAGTTCTCGGATCGTCCTGAAAATTTACGAAGAATATTTTTGGATTTAATAAAAAATACTGGCACAAGAATTAACCAGAGGGGGGCACCTGCAGGCCACAAGCCTGCTAGGCGCGGCCACCCCCTTGGCCATGCCTAGCAAGCTCGTGGGGCCCTGGTGGCTCGTCCGACCTTCTCTCCAGCTCCATATAACCCTATTCGTGGATAAAAAATCAAAGAGAAGAGTTCATCGCGTTTCACGATACAGAGCCGAGTGCCATGATTAAAAGTGCTAATGCTTTGGTCCGGTTCTCTATTAAAAGGAGGCCTTAATATCCCTTAGTTTCCATTAGGACCCCGCTGCCATGGGAGGGTAGGACAAAAGATGTCATGCAAGTTCTTTTCCATAAGCACGTATGACTATATATGGAATACATGCCTACATTACATTGATGAATTGGAGCTAGTTCTGTGTCACCCTATGTTATAACTATTGCATGATGAATTACATCCAGCATAATTATCCATCACTGATCCATTGCCTACAAGCTTTCCACATATTGATCCTTGCTAAGTTACTTCTCCGCTGCTACTGTTACAATCACTACAAATCTGCTACTGTTACCTTTGCTACTGTTACCGTTACTTCCATACTACTTTGCTATTGAATACTTTGCTGCAGATATTATGTCTTTCAAGTGTGGTTGAATTGACAACTCAACTGCTAATACTCAAGAATATTCTTTGGCTCCCCTTGTGTCAAATCAATAAATTTGGGTTGAATACTCTACCCTCCAAAACTATTGCGATCCCCTATACTTATGGGTTATCAGGAGGAGACGGCGGTTTCGCCTACGAGGCAGGTGGAAACGCAGTCAGGAGCCGCAGTAGCTTCCGCAAGGGCAGACCCCACGGGCATGCTGATCTGCCCGGACGTGAGACGCTTGGCGGAGTTGGCGAGGGTTCCCGCCCGGAGTATGACTCCGGTTGGTGCCGCGTTCGGCCCCACGGTGGGCGCTGACTGTCGTTGTTTTCTCACGACAGATGCCATGGGTAGGCTTATCGAGAGTGGTTGGGGCCGATGGACGCCGGTGGACTCCGGGAGCGGGATCGGGGACAAACAGCGCGGGACACATGATGTACCCAGGTTTGGGGCCCTCCATGGGAGGTAATACCCCTAGTCCTGCTAGTCTGGTTGATGAACCAAAGATGGCTACAATGGCGCTCCTTGAGATGTATGGCTGGAGGGGAAGAAGGAGCTAGCTTGCCTTCGCCGCCTCTCTACATGTGTGTGTGTGTGTGTGTGCTTGGGAAGTCATCGCCCCCGTGCATGGGGAAGCCTCGGGAGGTTTTATAGGCCAACCCCCCATAATACAATATGAATAAAGGGTGCCAGAGGATCCCAGCTGGCGGTCTCTCTAGACGGCCATGGGGCCCCCGGCTGAGGGGTCTTGTCGCTGGTACGGCACGCCAGCTGTGAGGTCCTGTCGGAAGACAGAGGGGGCCCACCTGGTAGGACCCCGTGCCCGTCCCGTTGAGGCACGAGTCGTCCTTTGAGGCGTCGTCTAGTGGCAGCCGGCCGCGGTCAGCGATACGGCCGACCACGCTGTAGCCACACCGGGGCAGGTAATGGAGTGGTTGAGGGCGTGTCGGCACTGTGCTGTAAGGCCGGTCGCAGTCAGCCATAGTCAGAGGCACTATTGCCCTCACTATAGCCACGCGGGCGCTGACCCCGACGCGACAGGGGAGGGGCATTGTAGCCACGCACACCTTGGCCACGGTATCCAATGCATCGCCAACTAGAGCGCCAGTCGTCTTCGCCTCTAGCCGGCGAGCCCGTCACGACCGGCAGCGCGGAGCTGGACTGTAGGGGGAGGCGGCTCGCCCTGCTGTTGTTTCAAAAACTTGGAGTAAAGAGCCGATTGAGGCTACCCCAGGGTTACCCCCCGTCAACCTGTGTAGGATCGAAAATATGTCTAGAGAGGTGATTAGACCAGTTGACCAAACTAAAACTTAACATTTTCCCAATTTTATCGGTTGGCAAGTTCTAGCGATATTACCGAGTCTAGCACACCCTACACATGCAAGTCTACGAGTCGTGTAGCAGAAAGTAAAGATATTGCAAGTGAAAAGGGGAGGGATAGGAAGATCAAACGCAATGAAGACATGGAGATTTTTGGTGTGGTTCCAATAGGTGGTGCTATTGTACGTCCATGTTGATGGAGAGTTCAAACCACAGAGGCTAACGGCTGCGCAAGTTGATAACCCACTATCATAGGTGATCGCAATAGTCTTCGCGGGTAGTATTACACGCTGATTTATTGATTCGACACAAGGGGATCCAAAGAATATTTATTGGCCTTAGAAGTTGAGTTGTCAATTCAACTACACTTCGGATATCTCTCTGCAGCAAAGATTTTAGTACCACAGCAAAATAGTAGTAGTGACAGTAATAGTAGTAGTAATGACTTAGCAAGATTCAGTATATGTAAAAAGTAGGCACTTGGATCGGCGACGGATAATGATTGACATCAATCATGTAACGATTACATACTAGAGCGACACGGAACTAGCTCCAATTCATCAATATAATGTAGGCATGTATTCTGTATATAGTCATACATGCTTGTGATAAAAACTTCTATGTCATCTTTTGCCCTACTCTCCCGTGGTAGTGTGTCCTATTGGAAACTAAGGGATATTAAGGCCTTCTTTTAAAATAGAACCGGATAAAAACATTAACACATGGTGAATACATGAACTCGTCAAACTACGGCAATCATCGGAAAGAATCTGAATTATTGTCACCTTGGGGTATGCGGATCAAGACACGTAATAGGTGCATACAATTTGCAAGATAGGATACAAATCACTCTTATATTCATGAAAACATAATAGGTTCAGATCTTAAATCATGGCAATCAGGCCCCAGTGACAAGCATTAAGCATAGGAAAGTCATAGCAACATCAATCTCAGAATATAGTGGAACTAGGGATCAAGCCCTATCTAATTAACTCGATTACATGATCAATCTCATCTAATCCCGTCACTATCCAGCAAACCTACAAAGGAATTACTCACTCCTGGTGGTGAGCATCATGGCGGCGTTGATGAAGAAGGGTTGGTGATGACGACAGCGACGAAGCCCCCTCTCCGGAGCCCCAAACAAACTCCAGATCAGCTGTCCCAAGGAAGAACAGGAGGTGGTGGCGGCTCCGTCTCGTAAAACGTGATGAAATATTCTCTCTAATTTTTTTCTCTGAAAATGTGAATTTATAGGACTAGAATTAGGGTCAGGGTAGCCATGTGGGCCCCACAAGCTAACAGGGCGCGTCCAGGGGGGCTGGACCCTGTTGGTTTGTGGTCCACAGGCAGGCCCCCTCCTGCAGTTCTTCTCTCCATAATTCCTCGTATATTTCGAAAAGAATTCACAAAAAGTTTTGTCCAATTCCGAGAACTTTGATTTCTACACAAAAATAACACCACGGTAGTTCTTTTGAAAACAACGTCAATCCTGGCTAGTTCCTTTTAAATCATGCAAATTAGAGGGAAAATCAGAGCAAAAATGATTGGAAAAGTAGATACAATTGAGACGAATCACGAGTCCACAAAGCGCTCCACCCACGCATTAGAAATATGTCCTAGAGGTGAAAGCACATTTGCTCCCTTGGTGGTTTTGGTAATTAATAACAACATATAAATCATTGAACTAATGTTTCCACCAAGTATATTTCAGGAAATGTTAAATGATAGGATTGGCAAAAGGAGAGTGTGGACATATCCCAAGATGCAAGGAAATAGGTTGCCGAAGCTTCAAGCAAGAGGACTCTACATTTACATTTGTGAGAAATCACTTTGAGTCCATAGGAAAGCTAATACTATAAAAGGGGGGTAAGGTTTTGTTGGTGAACAATATGCTCAAACGTGCACAAGTGATAGTCGCCAAAAAACATCCACAAACTCTCCCACCAAAGTTTGTTCTATACCTAACACTCAAAATCGGTGCAACCAGCTTTCCCATACTGGTGCCACTGATTCTAGAACCTAGAAAGACTCAACCAAACCCTAGCCACTTTGGTGCAACCAATTCCATACCGGTGCCACCGAGTTCAGGTTACCAACTTTCTGTTATGCAAATTCACATTTTCGGTCCCACCGAGAATGTTGGATCGGTGTCACCAAGATTGGAGATCTGACCGTTGGTCACCTTATCGGTGCAACCGAGTTTCCTATATCGGTCTCACCGAGATTCAAAAGTTGCCACCTTTTGGTCACTTCAGTACCACTGAGATTAACACATCGGTGTCACTAAGTTGGTCATTTTGTGTGTAATGGTTGGATTTTTGGGGATGCCTATATATACCTCTTCACCACCACCTACTCGAGAGAGAAGCACTCAGAACTATTCCATACCTATCCTATTAGATTTTCTGAGAGAGAACCACCTACCCTTGTGTTGAGGTCAAGATCTTCCACTCCAATCATATGGATCTTGATCTCTAGCCTCCCCAAGTAGCTTTCCACCAATCCCATCTCTTCCACCATGCCAAATCTGTGAGAGAGTGATTGGGTGTTGAGGAGTCTATCATCTTGAAGCACAAGAGCAAGGAGTTCATCGTCATTACCGAGCCTATTACCTTTTGGAGGGTGGTGCCTCCTAGATTGGTTAGGTGTCACTTGAGATCCTCCTACTTCGTGTTGTGGAGTGAACCAAGAAGTTTGTAAGGGCAAGGAGATTGTCTACTTCGTGAAGATCTACCCATAGTGAGTCTAGTCCTTCGTGGATGGAAGCCGTTATGGAATAGTCAAGGTTGCTACTTCGTGGACCGTTTTGGGTGGAGACCTCCATGGACTCTCGCGACCGTTACCCTCCGTGGGTTGAAGACTCCATAAACATGGATGTACGATAGCGCCACCTATCAGAACCACGGGAAAAATCATCCTGTCTACAACTGTGTTCGATCTTCCTACCCTATCCCTTCTATACATGCTTGTTGTTACTTTCCGCTACTATATACTCTGAGACTTGCATGTGTAGGGTGTACTTGACTTGCCATGAAATGCTAAAAACTGTCAACCCTAAAACTTGGTATAGGCAAAACTTTTATTTGGTCAAGTAGTCTAATCACCCCCCCTCTAGACATACTTTCGGTCCTACATGTGGTATCAGAGCTTTGGTCTCCATTGCTTAGGTATCACAACCTAGGAGAGTATGGCGTCTAGTGAGGGAAGTTATCACCGTAGAGGTCCGTACTTTGATGGCACTAATTTTGCTAGTTGGAAGCACAAAATGAAAATGCATATTCTTGATCATAACCCTGCCGTTTGGGTTGTTGTTCATGTTGGCTTGCAAGGCGAGTTCTTTGCGGATGGACGGGAACCGGATCGTGAAGCGACCGCGGATGAGTTAAAGATGTTGCAACTCAATGCTCAAGCATGCGACATTCTCTTCAACTGATTATGCCCCGAAGAATTCAACAAAATCAGCCATCTTGAGAATGCAAAAGAGATTTGGGATACTTTGGTTGATATGCATGAAGGAACCGAGTCCGTGAGAGAATCCAAGTTAGATTTTCTTCAAGGTCATCTTGACAATTTCAAGATGAAGGATGGCGAAGGAGTCGCAAAGATGTACTCTAGGCTAGCACTCAGCACCAATGAGATTGCCGGCTTAGGAAGCAAAGAAATGGCCGACAAATTCATCATCAAGAAGATACTTAGAGCTTTGGATGAGAGATACAACACCGTGTGCACATGGATCCAAATGATGCCAAACTACAAAGATCTCAAGCCTATGGAAGTCATTGGAAGGATTGTTGCTCATGAGATGACACTCAAAGATAAGGTAGAACTTCATCACAAGTTTAGCCGTGCTTACAAAGCCACAAGTGATGCTCCCGCAACTTCAAGCAACAACCTTGTCACCAATGAAGAGATAAGCCTCATGGTCAAGAAATTCAACAAGTTCTACAAGAATAGAGGCAAAGAAAGAAATTCCAACTCAAGATATGAAGAGAAGCATTCGTCAAGTCGTGACTGCAATTGCTAAAATTGTGGGAAGCCTGGACACTACTCAAATGAGTGCACGGCTCCCTACAAAAGAAGAGAAGAGTCACCTTGAAGACGAATCTCAAGGAATGAATCACCACAAAGAGAGAGTGGGAGTAAAGATGATCGTTATGAACGAAGACACTCAAGGAGAAGTAGAGATTCGAAAAAGAAGGACAAGTACACCAAGATCTACACAATAATAAAACATCAAGCTCATGTTGGTGAATGAGTTTCCGGCTCCGACCCCGACAACGACTCTGAGAGAAGCTATCGCTCCGACTCCGACTATAGTCAAGATGATGGTGTTGCCAGAATTGCTGTAGTGACTACCAACTCCTACGATCTATTTGATTCACGAAACGAAGGGAGTGGAAGTTCCTTCATGGATAAAGGCCCCAAGGTATCACACCCCGAGTGTCTTGATTTTGATAGTGATGAAGATGATTTGCTTTGTGAAGATGATTTGCTTTGTTATAAAACTAGTGATGTTGATCAAAATGAACTTGATAATTCTCATGCTAGTCAAGATGAGTCATTTGATGATGCTAAGATGAAAATAGAACAGCTAACTAAAGAACTAGACACTCTTAAGTTAGCTCATGAATGTACTCTCGAAGATACTAGAGAGCTTGTGAGAACTCACGAGAAGCTACGCTTCGAGAAGCTCAACTTGGAGCAAGAGCATGAGTTTCTCAAAGCTATCAATGACGATCTCCGAAAGAAGACTTCATCTTATCTAGACAAACGACTACTCTTGTCTACTTTCATGCCTCAAGTTAAAACTAAGCAATCTAGTAACAAAGGCAAGAAAGGTTCTTCATCTAGTAGCAACAATAAAAATGCTAAGCCCAATGATGTTGCTTCTAGTAGTTCTATTGATTCCACTAATGATGACTCTCTTAGCCAAGTTACACTTGAGCAATAAAATGCTTTATTGAAAGGAATTATAGAAAAAGGTATCTACAAGAGTCTTGCCGGATGTAAGCAATTTGAGGAAATTGTACGCAAGCACGGAGGATACCGGAAGAATCGTGGTTTTGGCTACTTCAACGCTAATGGAGTTGAGTGGGAAGAAGGTCAATATCCCAAGCCCAAGTTTGTTCCTCAAAAGGAGAAGTATGAAAAATACTCTTCCCAAGGGGACAAACACCCAAGATGACCTTCCACCACAAGACCACAAGCTCAAGGGCAAGAACAAGCTTCAAGAGGACATTGACTCATATGAAGATGAACCCCTAGCTTTGGTGGAGTGGGTTCCCAAGGCTACTTCAAGCTCAACTACTAAAAAGGCTACTTCAACACCAAGGATCCTCATCAACTTGATGTGGGTCCACAAGAAGAAGAACTAGTAAGTTTTTGAGGGGTGACTCCGCCAATGAAATTCACTCACATTCATTATTGGCAAGGACTTTTTGCACTCAACATCAACTCAATGCAATAGTTCAAGGAGTCACACATTCCCTCAAAGGTAAGTAAGGGACAAGGTAATCAACTAATCAATGGACATCATAACATATGCTTTGCACTCCATGTCCATAGATATCCTTGTATTTGTCTCTTATGTGTTGGGACTAATCCATGTAGGTGAGAGGAGTAAGGAAACAACAAGGATGCTCCCAACTCTTGGTGATCTTCGTCAACATTGAGCATCCACAACTACCTCACCAACATGAAGTCTTCATCGACAAAACCCAAGTTTAGTTTATCCCTCTTATGGGGGGATGTCACATTAAGGGGGAGCTTTACTCTAAGACTTGAGTCAAAGCATCTCTTAGCATGTGACAACATTAAATGCTTTATGTAAAAGTGGTAACCCCACTTGTGCTTAAATGATGAGTATGACCTATGATCAAGTACTCTTACTTGGCTCCTAAGTCAAATACTCATATATAGATGACTTTATCATCGCCCAAGTGCTTGTTAGATGCTAGTGTGTTTGTGCATGTCTGTCATGATTTCTTTTGACATCTTATTGTGTGAGCATGTTGGTATTCATTTATTTTCTCATTCGAGGACATCCAATTGTTGCTATTTGGTTATTAATTTTCTCTTTTGCCAATTGGATGGACAAGAATGCCTAGGACCACTCTTTAGCTATCTATGCTTTCTCACCTCATATTCCATTCATGCTGCATCAGAAAAGTTGAACAAGTGCTTTTCGATCCCTCTGTGTGTAGAGCACCCGGAGTTCTGTATCGACAAGGACTGACCATTAAAATCTCCCAAGTGCATCTAGGTGGAACCAACCCCACAATCTCGGTCTCACCAAATGCCCAGGGTTGATCTGGTTTTCAATCTCGGTACTGCCGATTTCATATTCTCGGTTACACCAAGTTTCCCTGTTAGCTGACAGTTGTGGAACTCGGTGACACCAAAAACATAAAATCGGTATCACCGACAGTGGAGGGTATATATGCTGTGGACCCTGACGCTTTGAAATTCTATCTTCAAACGTCGTGCCTCAGAACCCTAAGCTGTCGCCTCGAGACCCTTGGTCGTCGCCCTTGTCTTCCTGCGCTCCTCCGCCGCTGGGAATCGCCGTCGACGAAATCTGCTCCCTCGTTGCCGCCATAGAGGATCCGCGCCAAGCTAGGGTACGGATTCGATCTCTAGTGCGCTTCCCATCCGATTCTTGTGCATTAGATACTTGTTAATCATCTTTGCGCCCTTTGCTCATATATCCATCCACTTAAAACTCCAAAATCTCAAGTTAGATGGATTTTCTAGGGTTTTGCCGTCTGCCCGATAAATCTTGGCGGAACCGAAACAAAAATATCGATCTCACCGATATGCTTTTCAGCGAGGTTGAGAACTGACTCGGTGGAACCGAGTAGCTCCTTTCGGTCCGACTGAAAAGGCTTCCAAGTTCCTGTTAAAGAGTTAGTTTGTCTCGGCCCCACCAAAAATTTCTTTTCGGTTGCACCGATATCTATTTGACAGATTGCAAAACTTTTTGAAAATTCATTGATCAAATTTCAAAAACCAGCCTCATTTTGTGATGACTCATCTTCTTCTGCTCTCCTATACTCTATTCATAGGGTCAGTATGTCAGGCTCAGAAGACAGTCAGAATTTGCCGGAGCAGGGAGTTGATATGAGTTCTGGAACAAGCCCAGAAGCTAGTTCTTTCTCAGATCCAGGCACACCCAGCTCTCATGGGTTGCCCAAGGCTACCACCAGAACTAGGAAGAAGCTGAACTCAGATGAAGAAGACTCAGACTTTATCCCTAAGGAGATTCTTGCTAAGAAGCAAGAGAAAGCTGCTAAGAAGTCTGCTACTGAAGCCACTTCTTCCAGGAGAGTTGTGAGCAAGATCTATGCACCTTCCTCAACCTTGAAGGATCATGAGACTGTGAGAGCAACTATTTCAGTTGAGGTCCCCAAGAAAGCTATGCCTAAGAAGGCAGGGGAGAAAAAGTCCAGGAAGAGGATTATTCATGTGACTGGCAGGCCTACTTCCATGTATGAAGATCCAGAGGAAGCAACTGGTGCTGCTGCTGAGGAAGAGGAGGATGAGCCAGTTACAAAGGCTCCTCCCAAGAAGAAGGCCAAGAAGCTTATGGCTGATGCTATTGTTGGAAATATTCCCTAGAGGCAATAATAAAATGGTTATTATTGTATTTCCTACTTCATGATAATTGTCTATTGTTCATGCTATAATTGTGTTAACCATAAACCATAATACATGTGTGAATACATAGACCACAACATGTCCCTAGTGAGCCTCTAGTTGACTAGCTCGTTGATCAATAGATGGTCACGGTTTCATGACCATGGACATTGGATGTCGTTGATAACGGGATCACATCATTAGGAGTATGATGTGATGGACAAGACCCAATCCTAAGCATAGCACAAGATCGTGTAGTTCGTTTGCTAAAGCTTTTCAATGTCAAGTATCGTTTCCTTAGACCATGAGATTGTGCAACTCCCGGATACCGTAGGAATGCATTGGGTGTGCCAAACATCACAACGTAACTGGGTGGCTATAAAGGTGCACTACGGGTATCTCCGAAAGTGTCTGTTGGGTTGCCACGAATCGAGAGTGGGATTTGTCACTCTGTGTGACGGAGAGGTATCTCTGGGCCCACTCGGTAAGACATCATCATAATGAGCTCAATGTGACTAAGGAGTTAGTCACGGGATGATGTATTACGGAACGAGTAAAGAGACTTGCCGGTAACGAGATTGAACAAGGTATAGAGATACCGACGATCGAATCTCGGGCAAGTATCATACCGATAGACAAAGGGAATTGTATACGGGATTGATTGAATCCCCGACATCGTGGTTCATCTGATAAGATCATCGTGGATCATGTGGGAGCCAACATGGGTATCCAGATCCCGCTGTTGGTTATTGACCGGAGAGGTGTCTCGGTCATGTCTACGTGTCTCCCGAACCCGTAGGGTCTACACACTTAAGGTTCGACGATGCTAGGGTTATAGGGAAATGGTATACGTGATTACCGAAAGTTGTTCGGAGTCCCGGATGAGATCCCGGACATCACGAGGAGCTCCGGAATGGTCCGGAGGTAAAGATTGATATATTGGAAGTCCAGGTTTGGTCATCGGAAAGTTTTCGGGCTCATCGGTAGTGTACCGGGAGTGCCGGGAGGGTGCCGGAGGACCCCCGAGAGGGGTGTGACGACCATAGGACTTTGTGGGCCCTTAGAGGAGGTGTGCCAGCCCTTATTAGGCTGGACAAGACCTTCTAGAAAGGCCCATGCGTCTGGGATCAAGAGATAAAGGGAAAAAGGATTTAAAAGGAGGAGATCCACCTCCCTTGTGGGAGGTGGACTCTTCCCCACCTTCGGCCGAAGCTCTCCTCCTTGGAGGAGGGTCCAAGGCATCCCTCCCTCTCCCTCCTCCTATATATACCCAAGGGTTTGGGATGATTTGAGACACAACTTCTCTCTGTCTCGGCGCAGCCCTACCCTTCCTCTTCCTCGTTCTCCGTAGCGCTTGGCGAAGCCCTGTCGGAGTCCACGTAGCTCCACCGTCACCACGCCGTCGTGCTGCCGGAGCTCTCCCACGTTGTTCGGCGCTGAGATCGGAATCCACCGCGATCTGAATCGCTGCGAGTACGACTCCACCAACCACGTTCTTGTAATGCTTCCGCTTAGCGATCTTCAAAGGTATGAAGATGCAATCTCTCCCCACTCGTTGCTGGTTTCTCCTAGATAGATCTTGGTGACACGTAGGATTTTTTTTGATTTACTACTACATCTCCCAACGGTGGCATCATGAGCTAGGTCTATGCATAGAATCTATGCACGAGTAGAACACAAGTTGTTGTGGGTGTCGATTTTGTTAATTTGCTTACCACTACTAGTCTTATCTTGATTCAGCGGTATTGTGGGATGAAGCAGCCCAGACCGACTTTACACGTACGCTTACGTGAGACTGGTTCCACCGCCTGACATGCACTTGTTGCATAAGGTGGCTAGCGGGTGTCTGTCTCTCCCACCTTAGTCGGATTGGATTCGATGAAAAGGGTCCTTATGAAGGGTAAATAGCAATTGGCATATCACGTTGTGGTTTTGGTGTAGGTAAGAAACGTTCTTGCTAGTAACCTATAGCAGCCACGTAAAAACTTGCAACTACAAATTAGAGGTCGTCTAACTTGTTTTTGCAGCATATGCATTGTGATGTGATATGGCCAAGGGATGTGATGTGATGCATTGTGATGTATGAGATTGATCATGTTCTTCTAATAGGATTCACGACTTGCATGTCGATGAGTATGAAAACCGGCAGGAGCCATAGGAGTTGTCTTTTTTTATTGTATGACCTGCGTGTCAATCATAAACGCCATGTAATTACTTTACTTTATGGCTAAACGTTAGCCATAGTAGTAGAAGTAATAGTTGGCGAGTCAACTTCATGAAGACACAATGATGGAGATCATGATGATGGAGATCATGGTGTCGTGTCAGTGACAGTGATGATCATGGTGCCCCGAAGATGGAGATCAAAGGAGCAAGATGATATTGGCCATATCATGTCACTATATTGATTGCATGTGATGTTTATCATGTTTACATCTTATTTGCTTAGAATGACGGTAGTAAATAAGATTATCTCTCAATAAAATTTCAAGAAAAGTGTTCACCCTAACTGTGCACTGTTGCTAAGGATCGTTGTTCCGAAGCACCACGTGATGATCGGGTGTGATAGGCTCTAACGTTGGCATACAATGGGTGTAAGCCAGATTTACACACGCAGAACACTTAGGTTGACTTGACAAGCCTAGCATGTACAGACATGGCCTCGGAACACGGAAGACCGAAAGGTCGAACATGAGTCGTATAGAAGATACGATCAACATGGAGATGTTCACCATGGATGACTAGTCCGTCTCACGTGATGATGGGACACGGGCTAGTTGACATGGGTCATGTGTCACTTGGATGACTAGAGAGATGTCTATCTAAGTGGGAGTTCATTAAATAATTTGATTATGTGAACTTAATTATCATGAACTTAGTCTAAAATTATCTTTACAATCTATATTGTATATCCAATGGCCAACGTGAATGTCACCCTCAATTTCAACGCGTTCCTAGAGAAAACCAAGCTGAAAGATGATGGAAGCAACTATGCGGACTGGGTCCGTGGCTTGGGGATTATCCTCATAGCTTCCAAGAAATTGTATGTCCTTGATGCACCACTAGGTGACCCACCCTTCTCCCAGCAGAGCAAGACGTTGCGAACGCTTGGCATTCTCGCTGCTATGATTACTCCCTTGTTCAGTGCGCCATGCTTTACAGTTTAGAACCAGGGCTCCAAAAGCGTTTTGAGCAACACAGAGCATATGAGATGTTCCAAGAGCTGAAACTGGTTTTCCAAGCTCATGCCCGGGTCGAGAGATATGACGTCTCCGACAAGTTCTTCAGCTGTAAGATGGAGGAGAATAGTTCTGTCAGTGAGCACATCCTCAAGATGTCTGGGCTACACAACCACTTGACTCAGCTGGGAGTTAATCTCCCGGATGACTCGGTCATTGACAGAATCCTCCAGTCACTTCCACCTAGCTACGAAAGCTTTGTGATGAACTACAACATGCAGGGGATGGCGAAGTCCATTCCTGAGTTGTACTCGATGCTGAAATCAGTGGAGGCCGAGATCAAAAAGGAGCATCAAGTGTTGATGGTGAATAAGACCACTGGTTTCAAGAAAGGCAAGGGTAAGAATAACTTCAAGAAGGACGACAAAGCTGTTGCCGCGCTCGGTAAGCAAGTTGCCGGGAAGAAGAAGAAGAAGAATGGACCCAAGCCTGAGACTGAGTGTTTTTATTGCAAGGGTACCGGTCACTGGAAGCGGAACTGCCCCAAGTACTTAGCGGATAAGAAGGACGACAACATTAAAGGTATATGTGATATACTTGTTATTGATGTGTACCTAACCAACGCTCGTAGTAGCTCCTGGGTATTTGATACCGGCGCAGTTGCTTACATTTGTAACTCCAAGCAGGAGCTGCAGAATAAGCGGAGGCTGGCAAAGGATGAGGTGACGATGCGCGTCGGGAATGGTTCCAAGGTCGATGTGATCGCCGTCGGCACGCTACCTCTACATCTACCTTCGGGATTAGTGTTAAACCTTAATAATTGTTATTTAGTACCAGCTTTGAGCATGAACATTGTATCTGGATCTCGCTTGATGCGAGATGGCTACTCATTTAAATCTGAGAATAATGGTTGTTCTATTTATATGAGAGAGATGTTTTATGGTCATGCCCCGCTGGTCAATGGTTTATTTTTGATGAATCTCGAACGTGATGTTACACATGTCCATAGTGTGAGTACCAAAAAGTGTAAGGTTGATAACGATAGTCTCACTTACATGTGGCACTGCCACCTTGGTCATGTTGGTATCAAACGCATGAAGGAGCTCCATACTGATGGACTTATGGAGTCTCTTGATTTCGAATCATTTGACACGTGCGAACCATGCCTCATGGGCAAGATGACCAAGACTCCGTTCTCCGGAACAATGGAGCGAGCAACTGACTTGTTGGAAATAATACATACCGATGTATGCGGTCCAATGAGTGTCGAGGCTCGTGATGGCTACCGTCATGTTCTCACCCTCACTGATGACTTGAGTATATATGGGTATGTCTACTTAATGAAACATAAGTCTGAAACTTTTGAAAGGTTCAAGGAATTTCAGAGTGAGGTAGAGAATCAACGTGCAGGAAAATAAAGTGCCTATGATCTGATCGTGGCGGAGAATATTTAAGTCACGAGTTTGGCACGCACCTAAGGAAATGTGGAATTGTTTCACAACTCATGCCGCCTGGCACACCTCAGCGAAATGGTGTGTTTGAACGTCGTAATCGCACTCTATTAGATATGGTACGATTTATGATGTCTCTTACCAACTTACCGCTATCATTTTGGGGATATGCATTAGAGACTGCCGCATTCACTTTAAATAGGGCACCGTCAAAATCCGTTGAGACGACACCGCATGAATTATGGTTTGGTAAGAAACCTAAGCTGTCGTTTCTAAAAGTTTGGGGATGCGATGCTTATGTGAAGAAACTTCAACCTGAGAAGCTCGAACCCAAAGCGGAAAAGTGCGTCTTCATAGCATATCCCAAAGAGACTATTGGGTATACCTTCTACCTCAGATCCGAAGGCAAAGTATTTGTTGCCAAGAATGGATCCTTTTTCGAGAAAGAGTTTCTCTCAAAAGAAGTAAGTGGGAGGAAAATAGAACTTGATGAGGTAATTGTACCTCCACTCAAACTGGAGAGTAGCACAACACAGGAAGTTGTTTCTGTGGAGCCTACACCGGCTGGAGAGGAAGTTAATGATGATGATCATGAAACTTCAGATCAAGTTACTATTGAACGTCGAAGGTCCACTAGGACACATTCCGCACCAGAGTGGTACGACAACCCTGTCCTGGAGATCATGTTGTTGGACAACGGTGAAGCTTCGAACTATGAAGAAGCGATGGCGGGCCCGGATTCCAACAAATGGCTTGAAGCCATGAAATCCGAGATAGGATCCATGTATGAGAACAAAGTGTGGACTTTGGTGGACTTGCCTGATGATAAGCGAGACATTGAAAATAAATGGATCTTTAAGAAGAAGACTAACGCGGATGGTAATGTCACCGTCTATAAGGCTCGGCTTGTCGCTAAGGGTTATCGACAAGTTCAAGGAGTTGACTACGATGAGACTTTCTCACCCGTAGCGATGCTGAAGTCTGTCCGAATCATGTTAGCAATTTCCGCTTTTTATGATTATGAGATCTAGCAAATTGACGTCAAAACGGCATTCCTTGATGGCTTCCTCAAGGAAGAACTGTATATGATGCAGCCGGAAGGTTTTGTCGATCCTAATGATGCTAACAAGGTATGCAAGCTCCAGCGCTCCATCTATGGGCTGGTGCAAGCATCTCGGAGTTGGAACATTCGCTTTAATGAAGTGATTAAAGCGTTTGGGTTTGTACAGGTTTATGGAGAACCCTGTATTTACAAGAAAGTGAGTGGGAGCTTTGTAGCATTTCTCGTATTATATGTGGATGCCATACTGATAATGGGAAATGATATAGAACTCTTGGAAACTATAAAGGCCTACTTGAATAAGTGTTTTTTGATGAAGGACCTTGGAGAAGCTGCTTACATATTAGGTATTAAGATCTATAGAGATAGATCGAGACGCCTCATAGGTCTTTCACAAAGCACATACCTTGAAAAGATATTGAAGAAGTTCAATATGGATCAGTCCAAGAAGGGGTTCTTGCCTGTGTTACAAGGTGTGAGATTGAGTACGACTCAATGCCCGACCACGGCAAAGGATAGAGAAGAGATGAGTGTCATCCCCTATGCTTCAGCCATAGGCTCTATTATGTATGCCATGCTGTGTACTAGACCTGATGTGAACCTTGCCATAAGTTTGGTAGGGAGGTACCAAAGTGATCCCGGAGCGGAACACTGGACAGCGGTCAAGAATATCCTGAAGTACCTGAAAAGTACAAAGGACATGTTTCTCGTATATGGAGGTGCCGAAGAGCTCGTCGTAAAGGGTTACGTCGATGCTAGCTTCGACACAGATCAGGACGACTCCAAGTCGCAAACCGGATACGTGTATATTTTGAACGGAGGGACAGTCAGTTGGTGCAGCAGCAAGCAGAGTGTCGTGACGGCATCTACATGTGAAGCGGAGTACATAGCTGCTTCGTAAGCAGCAAAGGAAGGAGTCTGGATGAAGGATTTCATCACCGACCTAGGAGTAATTCCAAGTGCGTCGGGCCCGATGACTCTATTCTGTGAAAACACTAGAGCTATTGCCCTTGCGAAGGAGCCCAGGTTTCACAAGAAGACAAGACACATCAAGCGCCGCTTCAACTCCATCCGTGATTACATTCAGGAGGGAGATATAGATATTTGTAAAGTGCATACGGATCTGAATGTCGCAGATCCGTTGACTAAACCTCTCTCACGAGCAAAACATGATCAACACCAGAATGCTATGGGTGTACGATTCATCACAATGTAACTAGATTATTGACTCTAGTGCAAGTGGGAGACTGTTGGAAATATTCCCTAGAGGCAATAATAAAATGGTTATTATTGCATTTCCTAGTTCATGATAATTTTCTATTGTTCATGATATAATTGTGTTAACCGTAAACCGTAATACATGTGTGAATACATAGACCACAACATGTCCCTAGTGAGCCTCTAGTTGACTAGCTCGTTGATCAATAGATGGTCACGGTTTCATGACCATGGACATTGGATGTCGTTGATAACGGGATCACATCATTAGGAGTATGATGTGATGGACAAGACCCAATCCTAAGCATAGCACAAGATCGTGTAGTTCGTTTGCTAAAGCTTTTCAATGTCAAGTATCGTTTCCTTAGACCATGAGATTGTGCAACTCCCGGATACCGTAGGAATGCTTTGGGTGTGCCAAACGTCACAACGTAACTAGGTGGCTATAAAGGTGCACTATGGGTATCTCCGAAAGTGTCTGTTGGGTTGGCACGAATCGAGACTGGGATTTGTCACTCCGTGTGACGGGGAGGTATCTCTGGGCCCACTCGGTAAGACATCATCATAATGAGCTCAATGTGACTAAGGAGTTAGTCACAGGATGATGTATCACGGAATGAGTAAAGAGACTTGCCGGTAACGAGACTGAACAAGGTATAGTGATACCGACGATCGAATCTCGGGTAAGTATCATACCGATAGACAAAGGGAATTGTATACGGGATTGATTAAATCCCCGACACCGTGGTTCATCCGATGAGATCATCGTGGAGCATGTGGGAGCCAACATGGGTATCTAGATCCCGCTGTTGGTTATTGACCGGAGAGGTGTCTCGGTCATGTCTACGTGTCTCCCGAACCCATAGGATCTACACACTTAAGGTTCGATGACGCTAGGGTTATATGGAAATGGTATACGTGATTACCGAAAGTTGTTCGGAGTCCCGGATGAGATCCCGGACGTCACGAGGAGCTCCGGAATGGTCGGAGTTAAAGATAGATATATAGGAAGTCCAGTTTTGGTTACCGAAAAGTTTTCGGGCTCATCGCTAGTGTACCGGGAGTGCCGGTAGGGTGCCGGAGGACCCCCGGGAGGGGTGTGAAGACCATAGGACTTTGTGGGCCCTTAGAGGAGGTGTATCATCCCTTATTGGGTTGGCCAAGACCTTCTAGAAAGGCCCATGTGGCTGGGGTCAAGAGATAAAGGGAAAAAGGATTTAAAAGGAGGAGATCCACCTCCCTTGTGGGAGGTGGACTCTTCCCCACCTTCGGTCGAAGCTCTCCTCCTTGGAGGAGGGGCCAAGGCAGCCCTCCCTCTCCCTCCTTCTATATATACCCAAGGGTTTGGGATGATTTTAGACACGACTTCTCTCTGTCTCGATGCAGCCCTACCCTTCCTCTTCCTCATTCTGCGTAGCGCTTGGCAAAGCCCTGCCGGAGTCCACATAGCTCCACCGTCACCAAGCCATCGTGCTGCCGGAGCTCTCCCTCTCCCTCTCCTTCCTCCTTGCTGGATCAAGGCGTAGGAGGCGTCAGCGGGTTGCACATGTGTTGAATGCGGAGGCACCGTTGTTCGACGCTGAGATCGGAATCCATCGCGATCTGAATCGCTGCGAGTACGACTCCACCAACCGTGTTCTTGTAACGCTTCCGCTTAGCGAACTTCAAAGGTATGAAGATGCAATCTCTCCCCACTCGTTGCTGGTTTCTCCTAGATAGATCTTTGTGACACGTAGGATTTTTTTTGATTTACTACTACATCTCCCAACAGCTATGCCAAAGACTAGCACATCCAAGAAGCCTGCTGCTGAGAAGCCTAAGAGGACATCGAGGCAGATCCCAGCTTCTGAGAAGAACAAAGGAACTGCCTCCAGAGTTGAAGTTGATGATGACTTGACAACTTTGATGAAGCTCAGACCACACCTCCCGGTACACAATGCTAGCTACCCACCGGCTGAAGATATGAAGAAGAGGAAGGATTCAGGATTGAGAGCTTGGAGAGCTATAGATCCATATGCCCAGAGGAAGAAGACAACTGTGGACTACAGATTTTATACCAAGGAGCAATAGGATTTCTATGAGACTGTGCTTTTTGACAAGAGTCCAGCTGTCAATGACATGCAGTATGTTGACTGGAAATTCATTAAGGAGAATGAGGACTACTTTCCAAGTGTCCAAGACAATTTCCACTGCATAGGTTTGGATGAGTTTGTTGGCAGAGAATTCACTGCTTGGAACGATGAGATGATCATGCAATTCTACTCCACTTCACATTTCTTTGGAGATGGTAGAATTATATGGATGACTGAAGGTGCTAGGTATGAATCAACTATTGGATAATGGGCTGCTATCTTAGGAGTTCCTGAAGCACAGGATGGTGACTTGGATGTATACTTAGATTCCAAGGCAAGCCACAATGCCATGGCTAATATCTACAAGGAGATCCCTGCTGCAAATGTGAAGTCTCACATGCTAGGATCTATCTACTTTCTTCAGGCTGGCCTCCGCACAATGAACACCATTCTGAGGCATACTTTGATGCCCAAGTTAGGAGATGACAAGATGATCCGAGGCCACTCCATCAATATGTTGATCCACCTTGACAGACACACCAGGATCAGAGTCATGGATTTGATTGTTGAGACAATGAAGAGGGTTGCTGCTGACCAGAAGCGCTCTTGCTGTTATGCACCCTACATCTAGATGCTTATCAATTGAAAATTGGAGAAGCACATTTTTTTCTCTAGATCATCCACATTTACCCCTACAGCCAGATCTCGAGGACAATGTTGTGGTGATGGATGCTGATCATCCCACTTCAGCTGCAGCTCAAGCAGAAGCAGAGGCAGTTAGAGCCACTAGTGCTCAAGTCCCTAGATCCAGGAATGAGCAAATGGATTTGTTGATATCATCAGTTCAGGGTATGCAGAAGGACATTAAGGGGATTCTGGACAACCAGAACAGTCTTGTCAGGATCTTTGAAACTAGAATCAAGACCCTTAATGATAAGGTGGACAGGCTGACTAAGACAGTCACAGAGCTCCAGAAGGAAGTTGACTCAGTGCCACTTCCTCACACCACTTCTTCAGATGATGATGATGATGATGATGATGAGGATGAATCACCTCTCAGGACAGGCACACAGTTTCCTACCCAGGCTAGATCAGCCACTGTGCCAGCTTCAGACTTGAGGCCCTCTTCATCAGCTCCTGCTGCTGTCACCTCAGCTCCTACTCCATTTGTTCCAGTTCCTCCAGCTACCACTCCAACTCCATCCACGACATCTGCTGAGATCTTCGCCGATGATGTTATCTCGACTCCTTCATCAACAACCGAAGAAGATCAGCCCAAGAACGTTTAGATGTATGCCTTTGAACTTTTTGGTAACTTATTGCCAAAGGGGGAGAAGTGTATATAGATCTTTAGGCTTCGAGCGAGAGAGCGTTTTGGTGTTTGTTGCTTTTCAAAACATTTGGTTCTTTTGGTTTGATGTGAGATACTTTTGTGTTTATGTGTGATCATACGTTGTTATGTGTTATGCTACTGTTTCCTATCATCTTAATGCTTATGAGATGATCATTCACCTTTGCTTGATTGTGTTGTGCGTTGTTATTCATTCTAATTAGTTGTATGTCACATGGAAGAAGTGCCCCATATAGCTAATCGATTGTGCATTTGCATTCAAACACAAATTCAAAATAATGCACAAATTTAGGGGGAGCTCTTGCTTATCACATACCCCTCAAAGCAATGATTATATTCGTTTATTTTATCATATGTCGAAGCTTTGATCTATATGTTGTCATCAATTACCAAAAAGGGGGAGATTGAAAGCACATTTGCTCCCTTGGTTGTTTTGGTAATTAATAACAACATATAAGTCATTGAACTAATGTTTCCACCAAGTATATTTCAGGAAATGTTCAATGATAGGATTGGCAAAAGGAGAGTGTGGACATACCCCAAGATGCAAGGAAATAGGTTGCCCAAGCTTCAAGCAAGAGGACTCTACATTTTAAATTTGTGAGAAATCACTTTGAGTCCATAGGAAAGCCAATACTATTAAAAGGGGGTAAGGTTTTGTTGGTGAACAACATGCTCAAACGTGCACAAGTGATAGTCACCAAAAACATCCACAAACTCTCCCACAAAAGCCTGTTCTATACCTAACACTCAAAATCGGTGCAACCAAATTTCCCATACCGGTGCCACCAATTCCAGAACCTAGACAGACTCAGCCAAACCCTAGCAGCTTTGGTGCAACCGATTCCATACCGATGCCACCGAGTTTAGGTTGCCAACTTTCTGTTACGCAAATTCACATTTTTGGTCCCACCGAGAATGTTGGATCGGTGTCACCGAGACTAGAGATCTGACTGTTGGTCACCTTATCAGTGCAACCGAGTTTCCTATATCAGTCTCACCGAGATTCAAAAGTTGCCACCTTTTGGTCACTTCGGTACCACCAAGATTAACACATCGGTGTCACCGAGTTGGTCATTTTGTGTGTAACGGTTGGATTTTTGTGGATGCCTATATATACCCCTTCACCACCACCTACTCGAGAGAGAAGCACTCAGAACTATTCCATACGTATCCTATCAGATTTTCGGAGAGAGAACCACCTACCCTTGTGTTGAGGTCAAGATCTTCCACTCCAATCATATGGATCTTGATCTCTAGCCTCCCCAAGTAGCTTTCCACCAATCCCATCTCTTCCACTGTGCCAAATTTGTGAGAGAGTGATTGGGTGCTAATGAGTCTATCATCTTGAAGCACAAGAGCAAGGAGTTCATCGTCATTACCGAGCCTATTAACTTTTGGAGGGTGTTACCTCCTAGATTGGTTAGGTGTCTCTTGGGAGCCTCCTACTTTGTGTTGTGGAGTGAACCAAGAAGTTTTTAAGGGCAAGGAGATCACCTACTTCGTGAAGATCTACCCATAGTGAGGCTAGTCCTTCGTGGACGGAAGCCGTTATGGAATAGTTAAGGTTTCTACTTCGTGGACCCTTTTGGGTGGAGCCCTCCGTGGACTCTCGCGACTGTTACCCTTCGTGGGTTGAAGACTCCATAAATATGGATGTACGATAGCGCCACCTATCGGAACCACGGGAAAAATCATCGTGTCTACAACTACGTTTGATCTTCCTACCCTATCCCTTCTATGCATCGTTGTTGTTACTTTCCGCTGCTATATACTCTTATACTTGCATGTGTAGGGTGTACTTGACTTGCCATGAAATGCTAAAAACTATCAACCCTAAAACTTGGTATAGGCGAAACTTTTATTTGGTCAAGTAGTCTAATCGCCCCCCTCTAGACATACTTTCGGTCCTACAAGAGGCAATAATAAATTATTTATTATCATATTCCCCCGTTCATGATAAACGTCTATTATCCATGCTAGAATTGTATTGATCGGAAACTCAAATACATGTGTGGATACATAGACAACACTGTGTCCCTAGTGAGCCTATACTGGACTAGCTCGTTGATCAAAGATGGTTAAGGTTTCCTAACCATATACTTGAGTTGTCATTTGATAATGGGGTCACATCATTAGGAGAATGATGTGATGGACAAGACCCAAACGGTAAGCTTAAAATTTGATTGTATCACTAAATTTATTGCTACTGCTTTCTTCATGTCAAGTATCTGTTCCTAAGACCATGAGATCATGCAACTCCCTGATACTGGAGGAATGCCTTGTGTGTATCAAATGTCACTTCATAACCGGGTGATCATAAAGGTACTCTACATGTATCTCCTAGGGTGTCTGTTGGGTTGGCATGGATCAAAACCAGGATTTGTCACTCCATTTGACACAGAGGTATCTCTGGGCCCTCTAGGTAATACAACATCACAAGAAGCTTGCAAGCAATGTGACTAAGGAGTTAGTCACGGAATCTTGTATTACAAAATGAGTAAAGATACTTTCCTATAATGAGATTGAACTAGGTATGGAGATATCAACGATCGAATTCTTGGGAAAGTAACATACAACTGGAGAAAGGGAACTGCATACGCGATTGATTGAATCCTTGGCATCGTGGTTCGACTGATAAAGATCTTCGTGGAATATGTGGGAACCAATATGGACATCTAGGTCCCGCTATTAGTTATTGACCGAAGAGGTGTCTCGATCATGTCCACATGATTCTCAAACCCGTAGGGTTCGCACGCTTAATGTTTTCTAGTGATATAGTATTATTGGGTTATGTATGTTGTTGACCGAATGTTGTTCGAAGTCCCGGACGTCACGAGGAGCTCCGGAATGGTTCGAAGGTAAAGATTTATATATGGCAAGTCATATTTGTTGGAAATATGCCCTAGAGGCAATAATAAACTAGTTATTATCATATTTCCTTGTTCATAATAATCGTTTATTATCCATGCTAGAATTGTATTGATCGGAAACTCAGATACATGTGTGGATACATGGACAACACCATGTCCCTAGTATGCCTCTGATGGACTAGCTCGTTGATCAAAGATGGTTAAGGTTTCCTAGCCATGAACATGAGATGTCATTTGATAACGGGATCACATCATTAGGAGAATGATGTGATGGACAAGACCCAAACTATAAACGTAGCATATGATCGTGTCAGTTTATTGCTATAGTTTTCTGCATGTCAAGTATTTGTTCCTATGACCATGAGATCATGCAACTCACTGACACCAGAGGAGTGCCTTGTGTGTATCAAACATCGCAACGTAACTGGGTGACTATAAAGGTGCTCTACAGGTATCTCCGAGGGTGTCTATTGGGTTGGCATGGATCAAGACTGGGATTTGTTACTCCGTGTGATGGAGAGGTATCTCATGGCCCACTCGGTAATACAACATCACAACAAGCCTTGCAAGAAATGTTACTAAAGTGTTATCCACGGGATCTTGTATTACGTAACGAGTAAAGAGACTTGCCGGTAACAAGATTGAACTAGATATGGAGATGCCGACGATCGAATCTTGGGCAAGTAACATACCGAAGAACAAAGGGAACAACATACGGGATTAACTGAATCCTTGACATAGAGGTTCAACCGATAAAGATCTTCGTACAATATGTAGGAACCAATATGGGCATCCAGGTCCTGCTATTGGTTATTGACCATAGAGGTGTCTCGGTCATGTCTACATAATTCTCGAACCCGCAAGGTCTGCACAGTTAAGGTTCGATGACGTTTCGGTAGTATAGAGTTATGTATGGTGGTGACCAAAGGTTGTTCGGAGTCCCTAATGAGATCCCGGACGTCACGAGGAGCTCTAGAATGGTCCGGAGGTAAAAATTGATATATAGGAAGTCCTGTTTTGATCGCCGGAAAAGTTTCGGGCTCATTGGTAGTGTACCGGCAGTGCCGGGAGGGTACCCGGGGGACCATCGGGAGGGGTGTCACGCCCCGAGGGGATTATGGGATGTGGAAGGAGACAAACCAGCCCCTAGTGGGCTGGCCGAAGCCTCCACTAAATCCCATGAGGTTTGAGAAGGAAAAAAAATCCAAAGGTGTAGAGGTGGAAAGAGTTTCCAAGTGGAAAGGAGGAATCCTACTCCTAATAGGATTGGAGTAGGACTCCTCCACCTCCAATTTCGGCCAGATCTTGAAGGTTTGAGGCTGCCTCCTACCCTCCCTACCTCCTATATATACTAGAGGATTTAGAGGGGAAAGCTAACCCTAATTGCCACTTGCTCCCTCTACTTCATCTAGATCGGTTTTCTCCTCTAGTCCAGTTCAGCGGTGCTTAGGCGAAGCCCTGCCGGAATAGTTCCACCACCATCGTCGCCATGCCGTCGTGCTGCCAGAGAACTCATCTAGCTCTCCACTCCCTCTTGCTAGATCAATAAGGCGGAGATCGTCATCTAGCTGTACGTGTGCTGGACGTGGAGGACCCGTTCGTTCGACGCTAGATCGGAAGGACCATGATCAAGATCGCGAGACGATTCCTGATTTGATCGCGGGACAGATTGTGATGGGATCGCGAGAGGGATCGCGATGGGATAGCGAGATGGATCGTGATGGGATCATGGGACGCTTGGCGATTTGGATCGCGAAGACGTTAGACTACATCAACCGCGTTTCTTAACGCTTCCCACTTAGTGATCTACAAGGGTATGTAGATCGACTCTCCCTCTCGTAGATGCTCATCACCATGGATAGATCTTGCGTGTGTGTAGGAAATTTTTTGTTTCCCATGCAACATTCTCCAACAATATTTTCGCTATCGGAAAAGTTTAAGGTTTTTCCGGTATTGTACCGAGAAGCTTCTAGAAGGTTTCAGAAATTTTCAGAGGAGTTTGGAAGTCCACCAAGGGTTTCACCACGTCCCAATGGTTTGCATGGGCTGAGGGGAGGTGCCCTGGCCTTATTGGGCCAGTCGCACAAGACCCTCAAGGCCCATGTAGTTGGGAAAGTTGGAAAGTCCACCTTTGTTTGGAAGGGAAGGAGGAGGACTAGGATTCCACCTCCTCCCCCTTGGTTACACCCTAGGGCTTGGAGGAGCTGTTCCCCACGCCCCTCCACCTATATATAGAGGGGAGGGGGCGCCCTAAGAGGACACACGGAGCCCTTGGCGTCCCTCTCTCTCCTTGGATCATTTTCTCCTCCGTTCGCGGTTTCGGTAGCACTCGGCGCGGCCCTGTCAGGATAGCTCCACCACCATCTCCAACATGCCATCATTCTGGTTGAGAACCCATCTACTACTCCTCCCTCACTCGATGGATTGAGTAGGCGGAGATGTCATCGAGCTGCACGTGTGCTAAACGCGAAGGTGTCATCCGTTTGGCACTGGATCGGATTGGATCGTGAAGAGTATGACTACATCAACCGTGTTATATATGCTTCCGCTTAGAGATCTACAATGATATGTAGATACACTCCCCTTCTTGTAGATATTTATCTGCATGGATATATATTGTGTGTGCGTAGGAAAAAAATGTTTCCCATGTAGCGTTCCCCAATAGTGGCGTCATGAGTCAGGTCTATGCGTAGATGATATGCACGAGTAGAACACAAAGTGTTTGTGGGCATTGATTTTCAGATTGCTTACGTCCTTAGTCTTATTTTGATTTGGCTGTATTGTGGAATGAAGCGTCTCAGACGAACCTTACTTGTCAACCTACAAGAAACCGGTTCCACTGATTGACATGCAATTTGTTTGCATAAAGGTGGCTGGCGGGTGTCTATGTCTCCCGCTTTAGTTGAATTGGATTCGACGGAGGTGGTCCTTGTAGAAGGTTAAAAGGCAACTTCATTATCACCATTGTGGCTTTGTGTAGGTAAGAACGGTTCTTGCTAGTTGCCCATAACAGCCACATAAAACGTGCATCAACAAAGTAGAGGACGTCTAACTTGTTTTTGCGGGGCATGTTGCGATGTGACATGGCCAAGACGTGATTTGATATATGTGATGTATGAGATGATCATGTTTTGTAATAGTTATCACGACTTGCATGTCGATGAGCACGGAACCGACAAGAGCCATAGGGTTATCTTTAATTTACTTCATGCTATTTGTTTTACTTTATTGCTATGAGTTGGCAGTAGTTGTAGAAGCAATAGTTGGCGCGACAACCACACGACGACATGATGATGGAGATCAAGATGATGGAGATCATGGTGTCATGCCGGTGACGACGGAGATCATGCCGGTGCTTTGGATATGGAGATCAAACTCACAAGATGACGGTGGCCATATCATGTCACTTATATGATTTGCATGTGATGTTTATACTTTTATGCATCTTATTTTGCTTAGGACGACGGTAGTGTTGGAAATATGCCCTAGAGGCAATAATAAATTAGTTATTATCATATTTCCTTGTTCATGATAATCGTTTATTATCCATGCTATAATTGTATTGAATGGAAACACATTACATGTGTGGGTAAATAGACAACACTCTGTCCCTAGTATGCCTCTAGCGAGCTAGCTTGTTGATCAAAGATGGTCAAGGTTTCCTAGCCATTGACATGTGATGTCATTTGATAACGGGATCACATCATTAGGAGAATGATGTGATGGACAAGACCCAAACTACAAACGTAGCATATGATCGTGTCAGTTTGTTGCTACTGTTTTCTGCATGTCAAAGTATGTGTTCCTATGACCATGAGATCATGCAACTCACTGACATCGAAGGAGTACCTTGTGTGTATCAAACGTCGCAACGTAACTGGGTGACTATAAAGGTGCTCTACAGGTATCTCCGAGGGTGTCTGTTGAGTTGGCATGGACCAAGACTGGGATTTGTTACTCCGTGTGACAGAGAGGTATCTCAGGGCCCACTCGGTAATACAACATCACAATAAGCCTTGCAAGCAATGTGACTAAGTGTTAGTCACGGGATCTTGTATTGTGGAACGAGTAAAGAGACTTGCCTAACGAGGTTGAACTAGGTATGGAGATACCGACGATCGAATCTCGGGCAAGTAACATATCGAAGAACAAAGGGAACATCATACGGGATTAACTGAATCCTTGACATAGAGGTTTGACCGATAAAGATCTTCATAGAATATGTAGGAACCAATGTGGACATCTAGGTCCTGCCATTGGTTATTGACTGTAGAGGTGTCTCGGTCATGTCTACATAGCTCTCGAACCCGTAGGGTCTGCACACTTAAGGTTTGGTGACGTTTCGGTAGTATAGAGTTATGTATGGTGGTGACCAAAGGTTGTTCGGAGTCCCGGATGAGATCCCAGACGTCATGAGGAGCTCCAGAATGGTTCGGATGTAAAGATTCATATATAGGAAGTCCTATTTTGGTCGCCGGAAAAGTTTCGGGCTCATCGGTAGTGTACCGGGAGTGCCGGTAGTGTACCGGGGGACCATCGGGAGAGGTATTTCGATCCAAGAGGCTACATGGGCTGTGGTAGGGTGGAAACCAGCCCTTAGTGGGCTAGTGGAAGTCCTCTAAGAGGCCCATGCGGCTGGACTTGAGAAAGAAAGAAAAAACCGCAAAAGGTGAGAATAGACTCCAAGTAGGAAAGGAGCAATCCTAGTCCTACGAGGATTGGAGGAGGACTCCTCCAATCCTCCTTGCGCAAGATGCAAGGCAGGGCTGCCTTGTGCGCCAGCCCTCCTCCTCCCTCCCTCTTATATATACTGGAGGTATTGGGTGTTTTGCACTTGATTTTACGGCCACGTGCTACCCGTTCCACCGGTGCTCCTCTAGATCGGATTTCCGCAGTGCTTAGGCGAAGCCCTGCCGGAATTGCTCCACCACCATCACCGGAGCGTCGTCATGCTGCCGGTGAACTCTTCTCCCTCTCCACTTCCTCTTGCTGGATCAAGATGGTGGAGATCGTCATCAAGCTGCACGTGTGCTGAACGCGGAGGTGCCGTCCGTTCGGCGCTAGATCGGAAGGACCTTGAACAAGATCGCGAGACGGTTCGTGATGAGTTCACGGGACAGATCGTGATGAGATCGTGGGACGGATCGTGATGAGATCGCAGGACGGATCGTGATGAGTTCGCGGGACGGATCGTGATTGGATCGCGGGACGGATCGTGATGAGATCGCGGGACGCTCAGCGGTTTGGATCGCGAAGACGTTCGACTACACCAACCGCGTTTCTTAATGCTTACCGCTTAGCGATCTACAAGGGTATGTAGATCCACTCTCCCTCTCGTAGATGCTCATCACCATGGATAGATCTTGTGTGTGCGTAGGAAATTTTTTGTTTCCCATGCAACGTTCCCCAACAGTGGCATCATGAGCTAGGTCTATGTGTTGATGAGATCTCGAGTAGAACACAAAAGGTTTGCAGGCATTGATGCTTAGATTGCTTCCTCCCTTGGTCGGATTTTGGTTCAGCGGTATTGTGAGATGAAGCGGCCCAGACCAACATTACTCATACGCTTATGAGAGACCGGTTCCCTTGACGCAACTTGTTGCCTAGATGGCTTGCGGGTGGCAGTTTCTCTCACTTTAGTTGGATCGGATTCGACAAAGGCGGTCCTTGAGAAGGTTGAAAAGCAAATTATGTATCACCGTTGTGGTTTATGCGTAGGTGAGAATCGTTCTTGCTAGAAACCCGTAGCAGCCACGTAAAACATGCAACAACAATTAGAGGACGTCCAATTACATGTTTTTGCAGGGTATGTTGTGATGTGATATGGCCAATTACATGATGTGATATATGTGATGTATGAGATGATCATGTGATGTATAGAATTTCACGACTTGCATGTCAATGAGTACGGCAACCGGCAGGAGCCATAGGGTTGCCTTTAATTATTGTATGACCTGCGTGTCAATCATTAAGCGCTATGTAATGCTTTACTTTATCGCTAAACGGTAGCAATAGTAGTAGAGGCATGCAGGGCGTGACAACCCCGATGGCGACATGTTGATGGAGATCAAGATGATGGAGATCATGGTGTCGTGCCGGTGACGATGGAGATGATGCCGGTGCTTTCAAGATGGAGGTCTAAAGCACAAGTTCATGGCCATATCATGTCACTTATGAATTGCATGTGATGTTAATCCTTTTATGCACCTTGTTTTGCTTAGTATGACGGTAGCATTATAAGGTGATCCCTCACTTAAATTTCAAGATAAAACTGTGTTCTCCCCGGGTGTGAACCGTTGCGAAAGTTCGTCATGTTGAGACACCACGTGATGATCGGGTGTGATAGAATCTACGTTCACATACAACGGGTGCAAGCCAGTGTTGCACATGCAGAACACTCGGGTTAAACTTGACGAGCCTAGCATGTACAGACATGACCTTGGAACACAAGATACGGAAAGGTCGAACATGAGTCATATAGTAGATATGATCAACATGATGATGTTCACCATTGTAACCACCTCAACTCACGTGATGATCGAACTTGAGTTGGTGAATTTGGATCATGTATCACTCGGATGACCGGAGGGATGTCAATTTGAGTGGGAGTTCTTAAGTAATATAATCAATTGAACTTATTATCATGAACATAGTCAGTAGTGTCTTTGCAAAATTATGTTGTAGATTACTAGCTCACGTTGTAGATCCCTTGAATTTTATATGTTCCTAGAGAAATAGAGTTGAAAGATGATGGTAGCAATATTGCAGACTGGCTCCGTGATCTGAGGATTGTCCTCATTGCTGCATAGAAGGCTTATGTCCTTAATGCACCGCTCGGTGCACCAACCCCTCTAGCGTTGTTTGTAGATGTTGTGAACATCTAACAGACACGTTTTGATAACTACTTGATAGTTTAGTGCGTCATGCATTACAGCTTACAATTGAGGCTCCGAAACATTTTGAATGTTATGGAACATATGAGATGTTCTAAGAGCTGAAATTAGGATCTCAGGCTCGTGCCCGTGTTGCGAGATATGAGATCTCCAACAAGATTCTTTGCCTGTAAGATGAAAGAGAATAGCTCAATCATTGAGCATGTGCTCAGATTGTCTGGGTGCTACAATCGCTTGAATCGAGTGGGAGTTGATCTTCCAGATAAGATAGTGATTGATATAGTTCTCCAAGTCACTGTCACTAAAGCTACTAGAACTTGGTGATGAACTATAAAACGCCAGGGATAGAAATAATGATCCCTGAGCTATTCGCGATGTTTGATACCGCGAAGGTAGAAATCGAGAAGGAGCGTCAAAGTGTTGATGGTTAGTTAAAACCACTAGTTTCGAGAAGGGCAAGAGCAAGGAGGGAAACTTCATGGATAGCAAGTCAGTTGCTGCTCCAGTGAAGCAACCCAAAGTTGAACTCAAACCCGAGACTAAGTGCTTCGATTATGAGGAGAGCGGTCGCTGAAGCGGAACAACCCTAGATACTTGGTAGATAAGAAGGCTGACAACGTCGACATTAGTATATTTGATATACGTGTTATTGATGTGTACCTTGCTTGTACTCCTAGTAGCACCTGGGTATTGGATACCGGTTCGATTGCTAAATGTTAGTAACTCGAAATAAAAGCTACGGAATAAACGGAGAACTAGCTAAGTGTGAGGTGATGATGTGTGTTGGAAATGTTTCCAAGGTTGATGTGATCAACATCGCACGCTCTCTCTACCTTCGAGATTAGTGACGAACCAAAATAAATGTTATTTGGTGTTTTTGTGTTGAGCATGAACATGATTAGATCATGTTCATTGCAAAACGGTTATTCATTTAAATTAGAGAATAATGGTTATTCTATTTACATGAATAATACCTTCAACGGTCATGCACCCAGTAAGAATGGTTTGTTGAAACTTGATCATAGTAATACAAATGTTCATAACATTAATGCCAAAAAGATACAAAGTTAGTAATGATAGTACCACATGCTTGTGGCACTGCCGCTAAATGTCATATTGGTATAAAGCGCATGAATAAACTCCATGCTGATGGATCTTTGGACTCATTCGATTTCGAATCGGTTGAGACATGCGAACCATCCCTCTTGGTGAAGATGACTAAAGGACCCCGTTTTCTGTTTTGATGAAGCGGGCAAGTGATTTTTTGGAAATGATACATGTTGATGTATGCAATCCAATGAGTCTGGTAGCGTGCGGTGAATATCGTTATTTTCGTACCTTCACTGATGATTTGAGTAGATATAGTGTATATTTACTTAATGAAACACAAGTCTGAATCGTTCGAAAGGTTCAAGCAAATTCAGAGTGAAGTTTTAAGATCATCGTGAAAAGAAGATAAAAATGTTTGCGATATGATCGTGGAGGTGAATATCTAAGTTACGAGTTTGGCATACAACTTTAGACAATGTGAGAATTGTTTTCACAACTCACGCCACCTGGAACACCATAGTGTGATGATGTGTCCGAACGTCATAGTCGTGCTCTATTGGATATGGTGCATGCTATGATGTCTCTTATCGTTTTGTTACTATAATTTTGGGGTTATACATTAGAGACAACTACATTCACTTTAAATAGGGCACCATCTAAATCCATTGAGATGACACCGTGTGAATTATGGTTTGATAGAAACCTAAGCTGTCATTTCTTAATGCTTGGGGCTACAACACTTGTGTGGAAAATGTTTTCACCTAATGAGCTCGAACCCAAAGCGGACAAATGCATCTTCATAGAATGCCCTAAGAACAGTTGGGTGAACCTTCTATCTCAGAACCAAGCATAAAATGTTTATTGCTAAAACTGTGTCCTTTCTCGAGAAAAGGTTTCTCTTGAAAGAATTGAGTGGGAGGAGGATAGAACTTGATGAGGTTATTGAACCTCTGCTTCAACCAGAAAGTAGCGCAATGCAGAAAGATGTTTCTGTGAAGCCTACGTCAGTTGAAGAGGAAGTTAATGATGATGATCACGAAGCTTTGGATCAAGTTACTATCGACCTACGAGGAAAATAGAACTTGATGAGGTTATTGAACCTTCACTTCAACCAGAAAGTGGCGCAGCGCAGAAAGATGTTTCTGTGAAGCCTACGTCGGTTGAAGAGGAAGTTAATGATGATGATCATGAAGCTTCGGATCAAGTTACTATTGAACTTCGTAGGTCGACAAGGATGTGTACTGCTACCGAGCGGTACGACAACACTATCTTGGAGGTCATGTTGTTGGACAACGATGAACCTATGAACTATGGAGAAGCGATGATGGGCCGGAAACCAACAAATGGTTAGAGGCCATGAAATCCGAGAAAGGATCCATGTATGAAAACCAAGTATAGACTTTGGTGGACTTGCTCGTTGGACGGCAGGTCGTTAAGTACAAATGGATCTTTAAAATGAAGACAGACGCTGATGGTAAATGTTACAATTTGTAAAGCTCGACTTGTTGCAAAGTAGTTTACGACAAGTTCAAAGAGTTGACTGCGATGAGACTTTCTCACTCGTAGCGATGCTAAAGTCTGTTGGAATTATGTTAGCAGTTGCTGCATTTTTCAATTATGAAATCTGGCAGATGGATGCCAAAACATCGTTTCCTTCCTTAAGGAAAGGTTGTATGAGATACAACCAGAAGGTTTTGTCAGTCCTAAGGATGTTAAAAGGTGTGTGAGCTTCAGTGATTCTTCTATGAACTGAAGCAAGCATCTCGGAGTTGGAATATACACTTTGATGAGGTGATCAAAGTTATTGAGTCTATACAAAGTTTATGAGAAACTTGTATTTGCAATAAAGTGAGTGGGAGCACTATAGAGTTTCCGATAAGTATATGTGGATGACATATTGCTATTCGGAAATGATGTAGAATTTCTAGAGAGCATAAACGGTTGTTTGAAAAGATTTTTTCAAAGGAAGACCTGGATAAAGCTACCTAATTGTTTAGCATCAAGATCTATAAAGATAGATCAAGATGTTTGATAAGACTTTCAATGAGTACATACCTTGACAAGATTTAGAAAGAGTTTAAAATGGATTAGTCAGAGAGAAGTGTTCTCGCCTGCTTTGTAAGGTGTAAAGTTGAGTGAGACTCAAAGCTCGACCACGGTAGAAGAAAGAGAAAGGACGAATGTCGTCGCCTATGCCTTAGCCATAGGCTCTGTATAGTATGCCATGCTGTGTACCGCACCTGCGTGTGCCTTGCCATGAGTCCGTCAAGGGGTACAAGAGTGATCCAAGAGTGGATCACTGGACAGCGGTCAAGATTATCCTTAGTAACTAAAAGACTAAGGAGATGTTTCTCGATTATGGAGGTGATAAAGAGTTCGTCGTAAAGAGTCACGTCGATGCAAGCTTTAACACCAATCCGGATGACTCGTAGTAGCAATCTCGATACGTATAGTGGAGCAGCCATTTGGAATAGTACCAAGTGGAGTGTGGTAGCAGTGTTTACGGTTTGACATAGAAATTTGCAAAGTACACACGGATCTGAATGTCGCAGACCCGTTGACTATAAGACCTCTCTCACATGCAAAGCGTGGTCGAGCCCCAGAACTCATTGGGTGTTAGATTCATAACAATGCAAATCACATGGTGATGTGAACCAGATTATTGACTCTAGTGCAAGTGGGAGACTGTTGGAAATATGCCCTAGAGGCAACAATAAATTAGTTATTATCATATTTCCTTGTTCATGATAATCGTTTATTATCCATGCTATAATTGTATTGAATGGAAACACATCACATGTGTGGGTAAATAGACAACACTCTGTCCCTAGTATGCCTCTAGTGAACTAGCTCGTTGATCAAAGATGGTCAAGGTTTCCTAGCCATTGACATGTGATGTCATTTGATAACGGGATCACATCATTAGGAGAATGATGTGATGGACAAGACCCAAACTACAAACGTAGCATATGATCGTGTCAGTTTGTTGCTACTGTTTTCTGCATGTCAAAGTATGTGTTCCTATGACCATGAGATCATGCAACTCACTGACATCGGAGGAGTACCTTGTGTGTATCAAACGTTGCAACGTAACTGGGTGACTATAAAGGTGCTCTACAGGTATCTCCGAGGGTGTCTGTTGAGTTGGCATGGACCAAGACTGGGATTTGTTACTCCGTGTGACAGAGAGGTATCTCAGGGCCCACTCGGTAATACAACATCACAATAAGCCTTGCAAGCAATGTGACTAAGTGTTAGTCATGAGATCTTGTATTACAGAATGAGTAAAGAGACTTGCCGGTAACGAGGTTGAACTAGGTATGGAGATACCGACGATCGAAACTCGGGCAAGTAACATACCAAAGAACAAAGGGAACATCATACGGGATTAACTGAATCCTTGACATAGAGGTTCGACCGATAAAGATCTTGGTAGAATATGTAGGAACCAATGTGGACATCCAGGTCCCACCATTGGTTATTGACCGTAGAGGTGTCTCGGTCATGTCTACATAGTTCTCGAACCCGCAGGGTCTGCACACTTAAGGTTTGGTGACGTTTCGGTAGTATAGAGTTATGTATGGTGGTGACCAAAGGTTGTTCGGAGTCCCAGATGAGATCCTGGACGTCACGAGGAGCTCCAGAATGGTCCGGATGTAAAGATTCATATATAGGAAGTCCTATTTTGGTCACCGGAAAAGTTTCGGGCTCATCGGTAGTGTACCAAGAGTGCCGGTAGTGTACCGGGGGACCATCGGGAGAGGTATTTCGATCCAAGAGGCTACATGAGATGTGGGAGGGTGGAAACCAGCCCTTAGTGGGCTGGTGGAAGTCCTCTAAGAGGCCCATGTGTCTGGACTTGAGAAATAAAGAAAAAACCGCAAAAGGTGGGAATAGACTCCAAGTAGGAAAGGAGCAATCCTAGTCCTACTAGGATTGGAGGAGGACTCCTCCAATCCTCGTTGCGCAAGAGGCAAGGCAGGGCTGCCTTGTGCGCCAGCCCTCCTCCTCCCTCCCTCTTATATATACTGGAGGTATTGGGTGTTTTGCACTTGATTTTACGGCCACGTGCTACCCGTTCCACCGGTGCTCCTCTAGATCGGATTTCCGCAGTGCTTAGGCGAAGCCCTGCCAGAATTGCTCCACCACCATCACCGGAGCGCCGTCATGCTGCCGGTGAACTTTTCTCCTTCTCCACTTCCTCTTGCTGGATCAAGATGGTGGAGATCGTCATCAAGCTGCACGTGTGCTGAACGCGGAGGTGCCGTCCGTTCGGCGCTAGATCGGAAGGACCGTGAACAAGATCGCGAGACGGTTTGTGATGAGTTCACGGGACGGATCGTGATGAGATCGCGGGACGGATCGTGATGAGATCGCAGGACGGATCATGATGAGTTCGCGGGACGGATCGTGATTGGATCGCGGGACGGATCGTGATGAGATCGCGGGACGCTCGGCGATTTGGATCGCGAAGACGTTCGACTACACCAACCGCATACCTTAACGCTTCCCGCTTAGCGATCTACAAGGGTATGTAGATCCACTCTCCCTCTCGTAGATGCTCATCACCATGAATAGATCTTGCGTGTGCGTAGGAATTTTTTTGTTTCCCATGCAACGTTCCCCAACAGGTAGCATTATAAGATAATCCCTCACTAAAATTTCAAGATAAATTTGTGTTCTCCCCAAGTGTGCACCATTGCAAAGGATCATCATTTCTAAACACCACATGATGATCGGGTGTGATAAACTCTACATTCGCATACAACGGGTGTAAGCCAGTTTTGCACATGCAGAAAACTTGGGTTGAACTTGACGAGCCTAGCATGTACAGACATGGCCTCGGAACATAGGAGACCGAAAGGTCGAGCATGAGTCATATAGTAGATATGATCAACATGGAGATGTTCACCATCTAAACCACCTCATATCACGTGATGATCGGACTTGGGTTGGTGGATTTGGATCATGTCACACTTAGATAACTTGAGGGATGTTGACTTGAGTGGGAGTTCTTAAGTAATATGATTAATTGAACTCATTATCATGAACATAGTCTAAGTTGTCGTTGCAAAATTATGTTGTAGATCAATGGCTCGTGCAGTAGCTCCCCTGAATTTTAATGTGTTCCTAGAGAAAGCTAAGCTGAAAAGATGATGGAAGTAACTATGTGGACTGGTTTCGTAATCTGAAGATTACACTCACGGCTTTGCAAACGGCTTATGTCCTTGATGCACCGCTTGGTGTGCCACCCCCTGCAGTGTCGTGTGCATAAGTTGTGAACGTCTGACAGGCATGTTCTGATGAGTACTCAATAGTTTAGTGAGCCATGTTGTACGACTTAGAATCGGGACTTCAAAAGTGTTTTGAACGCCATGGAGCATATGAGATCTTCCAGTAGTTGAAGTTAGTATTTCAAGCAAATACCCGTGTTGAGATGTATGAGACCTTCGACAAGTTCTTTGCATGAAAGATGGAGGAGAATAGCTCAATCGGTGAGCATGTGCTTAGATTGTCTGGGTGCTGCAATCGCTTGAATCAAGTGGGAATTAATCTTCCAGATAAGATAATGATTGACATAGTTCTCCAAGTGACTGCCACCAAACTACTAGAGATTTGTGATGAACTATAACATGCAAGGGATGGAGATAATGATCCTTGAGATATTCGTGATGTTTTACGCCGCAAAGGTAGAAATGAAGAAGGAGCATCAAGTGTTGATGGTTAGTAAAACCACTAGTTTCAAGAAGGGCAAGGGAAAGAAGGGAAACTTCGAGAATGGCAAGCCAGTTTTCGCTCTAATGAAGAAACCCAAGGTTGAACCCAAACCCAAGACCGAGTGCTTCTTTTGTTAGGGGAACGGTCACTAGAAGCGGAACTGCCCCAAGTACTTGGCAAATAAGAAGGCTGGCAATGCCAACAAAAGTATATTTAATATACATGTTATTGATGTGTACCTTACTATTACTCATAATAGTGTCTGGGTATTAGATACCGGTTGTAGCGACCCAACTCAAAACGAGTCAAGCCTCTGTGTGTTCTGTGCCATCCCTGGATCAGTATGTTGGTACACACAGTACATCAATGTATATATCAAAGTGCAATCACATGTAATTAACGTAAAACTGATATATACCTTAAAATCTCAGAGGAAACAGTCAACAGGAGTGGAGTCCCAACAACACCAACGACAGGTTGAGTGTAGACCGTAACCCTGAATCGTACTCTTACCCGTCGTAGAGCTTATCTGCAACATAAGACGTTGTAGCCGTGTAGGTCAGCATTTTGAATATGCCGGCAAGTCACAAAAGAGGGGGTGAAAAATAATCATCTATACTATCTGCATATATGGCAGGTGGGGCTATAAGTTCAAGTTTTGCGTAAAGCAAATTTTTCCTACAATAAGAGAGGGCAAAACAGAAGTTATTACTACGCTGTTGGTTGATTAATGAGATGGTTCCACCAACCAATTCTCATACCCAAGTTGTCATTAATACCCACATCATTATAACTCTTTGTGTTGAGAGTTCTAGATAGTTTCAGTTCCTTTGGCTCAAACTGTCCATGACCGTGGACACAGCTAATCGATTAGGTTTGGGTACTCTGCAGAGTTTTGCACACGTTCCCCACAAGATTTGATCGCCTCCGTTGGATTTCTCGCACTTTAGGGTGTTTGAGAAACGGATGACCAAAACATGGACTTCTAAAGGGTTTCCCCGAGACTTATCGGTGCCCATCCTTTCCTACCGTTCTTCTACATCTCGTAGCACCGCCTGTCCAGGGTCACCACGATATCCAACCAAGCCAGAGCCCATAATGGCTTGTGGCTATGTAGGTAAGCCTTGGGTCTTGAAGCATCCATCCATCTCTTTGTGCCTGGGTGGACCTTTCCGCATGAATACTGGCACTTCTCTAGCAACATCTAGGCTAACCACTGGTTTCTCCAGGGCGCCATTCAACCATCATCCACCCAGAGGTATGTTGAAAACTCGGAGTATTGAAGACTTGATCATCTTGTAGGTCTTGAAATTATTAACTCACAACTCTCATGAATCACACAACCAACCCCGTCTACTAATAGCATAGCAAAATTAAATCAACGTTCCCCTGGGCCAATGTGTCAAAGGGTTGAGGGGTGCCTACCACATGATACTACATCAAGTAACCAAGTTTCCAAATTACCTACTTTGCATGCAATTGGTGAGATGGTAGAACTAATGCAATAAAAACATAGGTATACATGGTCAAAGTGACTTGCCTGTACTGTTGATGAAGAATAAAATCGCTCTCAGAAGTAACTTGATAGACTATTCTTCACTCTCCGATAAAATATAAAATCAAACATTGCATTCATATAAGCAATCATACTAGCAATCAATTATAACAATCAAAAGTATCACCAAACCAAAAGCAACAAATTTGTGATGAAGGAAATACTTAAGACAAAAATTAACAAAACTTCATCAACACAACCAAAGTTGGTCTTCTCTACAAATGATCCTATTTTCAGAAGTAACTAAACAAAACAAAGTAAAATATAATAAAAGTAGTTTAGTAAATATTTTACTTAGCAAAAAAGAATTACTTTTGAAGAACAACTAGGAACTAAGAAAACAATACTCTAGCAACTTAAGTTTTTAACTACTAGAACATATCAGAAAGAAAAACACTAAGTTAATAAAATAAAAACAAATGTAAAGCAAATAATTCACAAAAATTATTTTCTCATAAATCTTTATTTTTGCAAAAAGAACCAAGTGAAAAGCTTTTATAAAGATTCTTCTTTTGATATAAAACAAGGTCATCCTTGGCTTAAACCACAAACAATCTCAACTATAATACAAATTGTTTCTGGTCTAGACCTTGACTAACAGCAAATCAAAATTATAAAACAATTTGTGGAAACTATTTTCAAAATAGAAGATCAACATAGCAAATGAAAATCCAATTGCAAGTTATAATTGAACTAGAATTGAATTTTCATGCAATCAACTATTAAAATATTATTTATTTTGAAGGGCTATTATTAACTAACAGAAAACTTTATAAAAGTCTATCACTAATATAAATAAACCTAATAGAACTAAACAAAATCTGTTTTTCTTGAAAAGACTACTATAAAATATTCTAAAAATTTCCAAACTCTACCTACTGATAACTAAGGTCACTAGTGACAAGTAGCAAAAAGAATCAACTCAAAATATATTTTTAAACTCAAGATATTCAAAAAACAAGTTTTGAATTAAATCTGTTTCAATCCAGTTTTAAAGTATTCAAATATGGTCAAACTTGATATCAACAGAAACTACATAAAATTTGTGACACAATGCAAAAGGAATCAAATTAAAACACCTAAAAACATAAAAGATATAAAAAAATAAAAACATAACCTATTCTGTTTTCTAAAACAAAAACAGAAAAAGAAAAAAATTAGCTAACAGACAGGGGCTACGTGGGGGTCTGTGATTGGTCTAGAGTGTGTGCGCGTGGGTGTTTGTGAGCGGACGGCCGATACTTAAGGAAAACGGTTTGGTCTAACTAATTCAAATAGAAAACCAGTCGGTTTATTTATCTAAACCGAAAAGGTATGCAGGATCTAATCCTAACCGTTGGTTCTAGATCGGACGGAGGGGAGAAGCTCACCGCGGCGGGAGGTCAACTTCGGCGGGTTCGACGGTGGCCGGCAGCTTGGCTTGATGCAGGCGACGGATCCAGTGGTCTTTGTCGTCGGGGAAGGGGTCCAGTCGATCCAGATGAGCGGGGCGATCACGCGGGTGGTCTTGGCGTCGACGGAGGCGGTCGGAGGTGTCGGCGACGAGCTCCGAGGCGGCAGTGGCGTTTGGGTGTCGACGGGGAGGTCGCTCCGGCGGCTTTGGAGCACGGGCGAGTGCACAGGGAGGTGCGGGTGAGGATGGTGGAGAGGATGGCGTGCTCGGGTAGCGAGGGGAGTGGCTAGGGCGAGCACGGGGTCGGCAATGGCGCGGCGGCGTCCGGTGGCTCCGGCGAGCGTTTTGGCGAGCACACGGGTGTGAGAGTTGGGGGTTCGAGCAAGAACATAACGAGGTCGAGCTCCTCTATTTATAGGAGAGTTCAGGAGGGTCAGGGAAGGAAGAGAGAGGAGATTGCGCCTCCGGTGAGCTCGCCGGCGAGGTTCGGGGCGAGAGGAGGGGGTTGACCGCGGTGTTAGTGGGATCAGATGGTGGGGTCGCGCGGTCAGTGAGAGGGAGAACAGGATCAGCGCGTCGGTGACCGTTGCGGAGGGTTTTCGGTAGAGGGATCAGGGGCAGGTGGGCCAGTGGGCTTTAACACATGTTTAACAGTTTCCTATTATTAATTTACAGAGTATTAAAATATCATTAAGTTCAAAACCTGTCCAAAAAATAAAGTTTTATATACCAAAATGATCAGGGAAATAAATTCCATTTAATGAACATTTTTTCACGGCCAAAATAAATACTTTTTAAAAACTTTATTTTTAGAAAATGCCTAGATGGCTTTATTTATTTTTGCAAATATTTTTTTCAAATAACCCCTTGGGTTTTATGGTTCAAATACTTCACAAAATTACCCCTGGTTTGGGGTGTCATATTACTCCTCTCAAAAACTTGTAAGGGTTTTGAATGCTTACAAATTTCAAATAGGGAAATCAAATAGGAAGGTGATCTCCATATCAGAAAATTTTCAAATAGTTTTCAAAATTCTCTTTTCAAATCCTTTTATAATGAATAAGTCATGTCATCTTCTCTCACTGATTTGAAATGTAGGAATTTGAATTCAAACTCAAAGGAGAAAGTCAGTTTATTCCCTCTCATTCAAAAGTTTTCAAAAGTTTCAAATTTTCACTCAATTTCAATCACTCAAGAAAACAAGCATTCCTTCTAATATTTATTATAACATTCCAAAATTTGGGATGTTACAAACCTACCGCACTTAATATGAATCTCGTCCTCGAGATTCAAAGAGGCTAGAAATAATAGGTTAGGGTTTGGGTCTTCTAGCAAATCCATTGTCTTGGAAGGTGTGGGGTCTACCACACTTAAAATGAGAGTGACTGGTCCCTCAAAATCATGGTAGTCCTCTGGGTGCATCTGTCTCTTCACATACTTTATGATAGCTCCTTCGGTGGTGCTCGTCCGTCTTAAATGAAAATCTCGTGTTCTCATAACGAGAATGTATTTCCTCCGATACTGGGTCTTCTTAACTGATAAGTCTCGCGTTCTTTCTAACTTATCAAAGATCTCGTGGTGGTCTACCATTTGTGGTTATCCTGCAATGAAATGGGTCTTGGCTTCATTCCTCACCGTAAAATTCCTACGTATGGCAACAACTGCCATGTACAAGGGTTTTACATCATACCATTCTAAGGCTTAAACAAAAGCTTCAAAGAACGTCGTCTCTTTACTATGGGTAAGTCACTCAGATTTACCAATCCGAATAGCAAGAGAATGATAAGAGTAAGTCGTCATGGTGGCCAAGCCATGTCGCACTGAAATCATTACCTTGTATAAGGTTTAGTGAATCTCGTATTCTAACACTTGGGCTTCCTCACAAGCATTGCAGAAATTTCTCTTGTCAACGAACGAGATCCGGGTAAATCCTTTGATTCTGCAAGCTGAACAAAAAGACCTATCGTTTCTTCACAACTCTCAGGTTTTCGTATACTCCTAAGAAAAACGTTTGCTGATGAGGCGTAGCTTCTTCCAAGTTTCTTCCTTCACAAAGGTGGGGCTTGTTCCTTATCAATCCTGAGGTCAGTGACTTGTGGGTTCACTTGAATACTTGAATAGTCTTTATCTCACTCTTGGGGTTACTATTGTTTCATATTCCAACATTACCTTCAGTTCACTACATCATACCCTCGAGGTAACAAATCACAGACTTGTTCTTGTCTAGATTCCACTCCGCGGAATTCATTTTCCTTTCCATTGGTCTGTTTAACCTTGGGTATGGTTTCATCACAAACATTCCTTTTCTCAATATTCCAACTTCAAAATCACTTTGTCACAAAGGTTATCATCCAGATAGTTTGAGGTGGTTCCACATTCTCTTCACCTGTATTCAGTTATCCAAACTCCTTAATATGAATGGTATTTTCTTCATTCTTTTGTCTCTGTGGTTGCTACCACACTTAAAATGAAATGCACGCATGCCTGCGTAGACCATATTTTCTCATATCCTCGAAAATTGGTCAGGGATCTTTGTTCTTAGAGTGGTAACTCATATAATTCAAACAGGAGAACCATAACACCATAAATTCCATTGATCTCATGAATTTATTACAAACTCCAAGACTTCCATTACATAACTTCAAAATGATAAGAGTGTTACCTATTACATTTATTACTTCCAAAAATTCAAAACTCAAACTACTCATGTTTAGCCTTCTTCTCCGGGCAGGTATAGGAGTAATGTCCTCTCTTCTTGCACCGGAAACACATGATCTGACTCAGATCCTTCTTTGCAGAAATTGGGTTGTTCTGAGAACGTCTTTGGTTTCTCTTCTTGGGCTCCTTTGTTCCGATCAAACTTTCAATTTCCTGTGGATCAAACTCCACTTCTTCTGTCGGGAAGTTTCCCAGATACTCTTTTCTTTCCTTCGTACAGTCCTGTGAGAAATGTCCTTCTTCTCCACATGAATAACATGCATTGGAGTAAAATCTGGTTAGGCCTTCTCCATTAGGGTCTTCAACATCTTCCTTCATCACAAGTTCTCCTAAATTTTCTCTGAAGGCTTCCTTCATGGCTTCCTTCTGCTGCTTGATGACTTCTTGTACCTTGGGGGTACATTTGGCATTGAGCCGGGTAATGCGTAGTTCCTTCGCACAAGAAACATGTCACCTGCCCAGTTGGGCATTCCTCAGCTCGATGATTTTCTTCACAATGAGGGCATCCTTCCTTGTGTTGTTCCTGGGTGTGTCCTATCTCTCCACATATCTTGCATGCACAAATCTTCTTCACATCTTTGCCACGGGGCTTCTGGGTGTTGGTAACAACATGAGATCCTTGAAGAGTTATCTTGAATTCTTCCCAAGTGTTTGATGCTTGCCTATCATGGATATCTTCCTGCATCTTCCACTAATTTTCAGCACCTTCTGCAAAGTATCGAAAAGCATACTGGACCATCTCTTTTCTGGCAACATGGTTACTCCTTAGATGATCCTCCATGTTCTGAATCCATTCTTCTGTCTCTAACTGAGTCATCGATCCAGAATACATGAGTCTAGCTTCACTCATCATCTATTGGGTTCAAGGTTTTGGGGATGAGATGGGTAAGAGAGAGAAAAGAGGGGATACACACAATACAAACAATGGTTTTGAAAATAGATTTTTTGTTGTTGTTGTCGAAAATTTACACACAAATGACAGCTCACAAATCGTCGTATCAACGTAAGTATACAACAGGGGTTTGGTCTTCTAGGGCATAATATCTTGGAAATTCTTCATGGTCTTCAATTTCTTCGGGTCTTCACAGTCTTCAACTCGTGTAGCTTCAACTCTTCTAATGCAGGGTGAAATCTTCTTTACTTTGAAGTGACCATCAGTTGTTTCGATATCTTGTCCTTCTCGAAGTGGTCTCAGTTGATCCTTAGTGTGGTCAAGGGGAAAAGCGTATTTTCTAACTTTTTGAGGGAAGAGAGATCATTTGATAAGGCTCAAATAAGATGAGAAGTAAAGGGTCTTTTGAAAACAAAGTTTTTTCAAGAAATCATTTCCTAAGGGCTTTCCAGTTTCTAGGGTCACGTCCTACAGTCAACATGTGCTCTGATACCATTTCCGTAGCGATCCGACTCAAAACGAGTCAAGCCTCTGTGTGTTCTGTGCCATCCCTGGATCAGTATGCTGGCACACACAATACATCAATGTATATATCAAAGTGCAATCACATGTAATTAACGTAAAACTGATATATACCTTAAAATCTCAGCGGAAACAGTCAACGGGAGTGGAGTCCCAACAACACCAACGACAGGTTGAGTGTAGACCGTAACCCTGAATCGTACTCTTACCCGTCGTAGAGCTTATCTGCAACATAAGACGTTGCAGCTGTGTAGGTCAGCATTTTGAATATGCCGGCAAGTCACAAAAGAGGGGGTGAAAAATAATCATCTATACTATATGCATATATGGCAGGTGGGGCTATAAGTTCAAGTTTTGCGTAAAGCAAATTTTTCCTACAACAAGAGAGGGCAAAACAGAAGTTATTACTACGCTGTTGGTTGATTAATGAGATGGTTCCACCAACAAATTCTCATACCCAAGTTGTCACTAATACCCACATCATTATAATTCTTTGTGTTGAGAGTTCCAGAAAGTTTCAGTTCCTTTGGCTCAAACTGTCCATGACCGTGGACATGGCTAATCGATTAGGTTTGGGTACTCTGCAGAGTTTTGCACACGTTCCCCACAAGATTTGATCGCCTCCGTTGGATTTCTCGCACTTTAGGGTGTTTGAGAAACGGATGACGAAAACATGGTCTTCTAAAGGGTTTTCCTGAGACTCTGTCGGTGCCCATCCTTTCCTACCATTCTTCTACATCTCATAGCACCGCCTGTCCAGGGTCACCACGATATCCAACCAAGCCAGAGCCCATAATGGCTTGTGGCTGTGCAGGTAAGCCTTGGGTCTTGAAGCATCCATCCATCTCTTTGTGCCTGGGTGGACCTTTCCGCATGAATACTGGCACTTCTCCAGCAACATCTAGGCTAACCACTGGTTTCTCCAGGGCGCCGTTCAACCATCATCCACCCAGAGGTATGTTGAAAACTTGGAGTATTGAAGACTTGATCATCTTGTAGGTCTTGAAATTATTAACTCACAACTCTCGTGAATCACACAACCAACCCCGTCTACTAATAGCATAGCAAAATTAAATCAATGTTCCCCTGGGCCAATGTGTCAAATGGTTGAGGGGTGCCTACCACATGATACTACATCAAGTAACCAAGTTTCCAAATTACCTACTTTGCATGCAATTGGGGAGATGGTAGAACTAATGCAATAAAAACATAGGTATACATGGTCAAAATGACTTGCCCGTACTGTTGATGAAGAATAAAATCGCTCTCAGAAGTAACTTGATAGACTATTCGTCACTCTTCGATAAAATCTAAAATCAAACATTGCATTCATATAAGCAATCATACTAGCAATCAATTCTAACAATCAAAAGTATCACCAAACCAAAAGCAACAAATTTGTGATGAAGGAAATACTTAAGACAAAAATTAACAAAACTTCATCAACACAACCAAAGTTGGTCTTCTCTACAAATGATCCTATTTTCAGAAGTAACTAAACAAAACAAAGTAAAATATAATAAAAGTAGTTTAGTAAATATTTTACTTAGCAAAAAAGAATTACTTTTGAAGAACAACTAGGAACTAAGAAAACAATACTCTAGCAACTTAAGTTTTTAACTACTAGAACATATCAGCAAGAAAAACACTAAGTTAATAAAAGAAAAACAAATTGTAAAGCAAATAATTAACAAAAAGTATTTTCTCATAAACCTTTATTTTTGCAAAAAGAACTAAGTGAAAAGCTTTTATAAAGATTCTTCTTTTGATATAAAACAAGGTCATCCTTGGCTTAAACCACAAACAATCTTAACTATAATACAAATTGTTTCTGGTCTAGACCTTTACTAACAACAAATCAAAATTATAAATCAATTTGTGGAAACTATTTTCAAAATAGAAGATCAACATAGCAAATGAAAATCCAATTGCAAGTTATAATTGAACTAGAATTGAATTTTCATGCAATCAACTATTAAAATATTATTTATTTTGAAGGGCTATTATTAACTAACAGAAAACTTTATAAAAGTCTATCACTAATATAAAATAAAATAATTTAAAATAATTTAAAACAAAAGGGAATATAAATAAACCTAATAGAACTAAACAAAATCTGTTTTGGTTGAAAAGACTACTATAAAATATTCTAAAAATTTCCAAACTCTACCTACTGATAACTAAGGTCACTAGTGACAAGTAGCAAAAGAATCAACTCAAAATATATTTTTAACTCAAGATATTCAGAAAACAAGTTTTGAATTAAATCTGTTTCAATCCAATTTTAAACTATTCAAATATGGTCAAACTTGATATCAACGGAAACTACATAAAATTTGTGACACAATGCAAAAGGAATCAAATTAAAACACCTAAAAACATAAAAGATATAACAAAAATAAAAACAGAACCTTTTCTGTTTTCTAAAACAAAAACAGGAAAAGAAAAAAATTAGCTAACGAACAGGGGCTACGTGGCGCTTTGTGATTGCTCTAGAGTGTGTGCGCGTGGGTGTTTGCGGGCGGACGGCCGATACTTAAGGAAAACGGTTCGGTCTAACTAATTCAAATAGAAAACCGGTCGGTTTATTTATCTAAACCGAATAGGTACGCGGGATCTAATCCTAACCGCTGGTTCTAGATCAGATGGAGGGGAGAAGCTCACCGCGGCGGGAGGTCAACTCCGGCGGGTTCGACGGAGGCCGACAGCTTGGCTTGATGCAGGCGATGGCTCCGGTGGTCTTCGTCGTCGGGGAAGGGGTCCAGTCGATCCAGACAAGGGGGGCGATCACGCGGGTGGTCTTGGCATCGACGGAGGCGATCGGAGGTGTCGGCGACGAGCTCCGAGGCGGTTGCGGCGTTCGGGTGTCGACGGGGAGGTCGCTCCGGCGGCTTTGGAGCACGGGCGAGTGCACGGGGAGGTGCGGGCGAGGGTGGTGGAGAGGATGTTGTGCTCGGGTAGCGAGGGGAGTGGCTAGGGCGAGCACAGGGTCGGCAATGGCGCGGCGGCGTCCGGTGGCTCCGGCGAGCGTTTTGGCGAGCACGAGGGCATGAGAGTTGGGGGTTCAGGCTAGAACAGAACGAGGCCGAGCTCCTCTATTTATAGGAGAGGTCAGGAGGGTCAGGGAAGGAATAGAGAGGAGATTGCGCCTCCGGTGATCTCGTAGGCGAGGTTCGGGGCGAGAGGAGGGGGTTGACCGCGGTGTTAGTGGGATCGGATGGTGGGGTCGCGCGGTCAGTGAGAGGGAGAAGAGGATCAGTGCGTCGATGACCAGTGTGGAGGGTTTTCGGGAGAGGGATCAGGGGCCGGTGGGCCGGTGGGCTTTAACACACGTTTAATAGTTTCCTATTATTAATTTACAGAGTATTAAAATATCATTAAGGCATTCAAAACCTGTCCAAAAAATAAAGTTTTATATACCAAAATGATCAGGTAAATAAATTCCATTTAACGAACATTTTTCCACGGCCAAAATAAATACTTTTTAAAAACTTTATTTTCAGAAAATGCCTATATGGCTTTATTTATTTTTGCAAATATTTTTTTCAAATAACCCCTTGGGTTTTATGGTTCAAATACTTCACAAAATTACCCCTGGTTTGGAGTGTCATATTACTCCTCTCAAAAACTTGTAAGGGTTTTGAATGCTTACAAATTTCAAATAGGGGAATCAAATAGGAAGGTGATCTCCATATCAGAAAATTTTCAAATGGTTTTCAAAATTCTCTTTTCAAATCCTTTTATAATGAATAAGTCATGTCATCTTCTCTCACTAATTTGAAATGTAGGAATTTGAATTCAAACTCAAAGGGGAAAGTCATTTTATTCCCTCTCATTCAAAAGTTTTCAAAAGTTTCAAATTTTCACTCAATTTCAATCACTCAAGCAAACAAGCATTCCTTCTAATATTTATTATAACATTCCAAAATTTGGGATGTTACACCGGTTCAGTTGCTAATATTGGTAACTCGAAACAAAAGTTGCAGAATGAACGGAGATTAGCTAAGGACGAGGTGACGATGTGTGTTCGAAGTGTTTCCAAGGTTGATGTGATCACCATCACACGCTTCCTCTACCTTCGGGATTGGTGTTGAACCTAAATAAATGTTATTTGGTACCTATGTTCAGCATAAACATTATATTGATCTTGTTTATTGTTATACGGTTATTCATTTAAGTCAGAGAATAATGGTTGTTCTATTTACATGAATAATACCTTCTATGGTCATACACCCAATGTGAATGGTTTATTGAATATTGATTGTAATGGTACAATGTTCATAATATTAATGCCAAAATATGCAAAGTTAATAATGATAGCATCACATACTTGTGGCACTGCGGCTAAGGCCATATTGGTGTAAAGTGGATGAAGAAACTCCATGCTGATGGATCTTTCGACTCACTCGATTTTGAATCACTTGAGATATGTTGACCATGCCTCATTGTCGGTGCACTAGGACCGGGGTACCCAGTGCCCCTAACTTATGCACACGAGTAGTAGTAGAACCCACCAACACAAGTACAAACCAAACCAACATCAAAGACCAAGACTCCAGCAGAGGCGACCTACGCAGGCTAAGCAATGTCGGAAAGGTAAATGCAACAACCCAGGACTGCCCCGGGCCACGCCAAGCATGTCCCCGGTGCCTGCCGGGGACCGAGGTGCATACACCTTCAGGATGACCCGGCAAGCCATCCTCCGGCAAGCATGAGCCGATCGGCCACCGCTCCACCACATCGCAATGTCAATCACTTTTCAATGCGGTGTCGAGGCCCCAAGTGACTAAGTGGATCTTGCTAAGCACGTGGCGACGTGCTGGAAGACATATTATGCCCCCTTGACACCCGTCTAGAGGCATGTCAAGATGTGGTGCAATAGTTAGCTAAAGCGTTGGTAGAAGCCTGTCGGGGATGCACCCCCGCATGACACCTAGACTAGGATATTTATGGAATTTTGTCCTGAGTGCCAGAGTTAGGTATGATAGCACGGTTAGCTATCTACTCATCAGACAATGTCTGTTTTGCCACTGTGGTTGCCCCTTGAGCTATAAAAGGAGGCCCAAGGCAACATAGCTAAAGATTCGGACCTTTGGACACTTGTACTCATGTAGCAGCTCCTCCTAAGGCAACCCTTGTCAGGTTCAAGCGCTGCGTGTGCTTCATGTTCGTCTGATCAATCCACCAAAGCAGGAGTAGGGGTTTACGCTTCTCAGTGGCCCAAACCCGGGTAAAACACCAGTATCTTCGTCGTCGTGCTGCCTCACTACCTCCACTCTTTGTGCATGCAACCTCACCCCTGCTGAACCACAAAGGGGCCCATGGTCCAATAGGTGATTGAGTGCATTAGTGCCCTGACATCTTTGGCATGCCAGGTAGGGGGTTGCGTCATTTGTGCGAACCCGAGATCGTGAGCAGCATGTCGATCTTAATCATCATCTTATTGATCCATGAATCCCAAGAAGTCCGGCGCGACCGCACATCCTTCCACTTCGAAGGGCCCCTCGCATGCAGCTGCGGACGCCATTGGCACCACGGTGACGTCGAGTGAGGTGGGCATCATGGGCGACGCGGTTGGCGTAGACGGCACCGCTGTCGCGTCCCTCACGGCCAAAGTTGGAGTGGGGAATGCCGGAGAGGAGCAAGAGCAACAACATCCCGATGTGCTCGTCCCTAGTGCCGCAGGCGGAGGAAACAATCACTCTCCACCTCCCCGCCGCACTGATGGCCGTGACCGCCACAACGGCACCCAATCTAGAGCAAGCCGTGATCCCCTAGTTGCGCCATCACTGGTAGGGCTACTTGGTGCACGCCTTGCACAGAACAAGACGGAGCACCGAGCGGGGGCCCATACCCACAAGCTCGGCCTCCTCCATGTTAGACCCCTCACCGATCGGTGGACAAAGACAAGAACGTAGTTGTCACGCCCAAGATGCAATCCTATCCTTATTTTGGCACGAGGGCCTCAATAGGGACAGAAGTGCATCTCGTCGTTTTGCAAGAATGGATATCACTACAAGTACATGTACAGAAGAGATGAGTATATGGAATTGGCTTACACTCGCCACACGCTACATCAATAACACATCAATTCAACAACATATTCAACCATCATACAGAAGAGCAGGGTCCGACAACAGACAAAATCAAACAATAAAATGGCATCCATCCTTGCTATCCCAGGCTGCTGCCTGGAACCCATCCTAGATTGATGATCATGAAGAAGAAGAACTCCAAATCAAACAAGCATCACGCTCACGTCAAAGCATCACATTACCTGTACCTGCAACTGTTGTTGTAGTAATCTGTGAGCCATAGGGACTCAACAATCTCATTTCCAAGGGTATCAAGACTATTAAAGCTTAATGGGTGAGGTATGGTTAAGTGGTGAGGATGCAACAAGCATCTAAGCATTTACTTGAGTGGCTAACTTACGAGTACAGACATTATGTATGGTGGTCTACGCATAATAGACGTGAACTAATGATGATCACTAAGTGATCCTGAACACCTACTTACGTCAATCATAACCCCACCATGTTCTCTCCCGGATAAGGACTCATGAGAAGAGACAGTCATGGTTATGCACACAGTTGGTGTATTTTATTTGAGTTTACTTCAAGTTTGCTATGACTAGGTGTTAAACAAAGTTTCCAAGTTGCCACATAACTGCGAACACGGCTTTCCGAAAGATTTAATCCTACAGGGGTGCTCCAAATCATCCATCACAAATTAACCACTCTCAGCGGGAATAACCTCGACCGCGAATCCTGTGATTTCTTAGGCAATTCCATTGGAAAACCGCAACCTCGAGATAGCCCGAAGTATTTCGGAATTCCACGCACAAGACGTTCGAGAAAGGTAAAACAAATCCAGCAAGACCGCCCGACGTGTCGACGAACCCGATAAGAGTCACGTATCTCGTTCTTAGGACACAACCGGATTGGCTAAGGTTTCAGCTGGCACACCCGTTGGTGGCCCCGGCTACGACCATTTTGGACCAACACTCATGAGGAGCACTGGCCCAAGTTGTTGATTAATTATCCACGGGGTCCGGAAAGTCCCGATGCAAGTTTTATTAGATTGGAGAATGGTAAAACCAAAGTTGGGCCTTGCTAGAAGAGTTTTATCCCAAAACGAAAATCAAGGGGGTCCCCATAACAACCTCAAGCATGTTAGGAGCGCAAAATGTGGAACATAACACCGGTACACCAGTACTAGGGCGGCAAAAGTGGAACAAAACACCAAGAAAAAGGCCAAGCCTTCCACCTTTTACCAAATTTATATGTGCATTAAATTAAATAGCGATAATATTGTGATATAACAAAATAATGTCCATGTTGACACATGGAAGCCATTGCACCTGCAGCTAGAAACGCTATAAGAAGGGCTAAGCAAGCGGTAACATAGTCAAACAAAGGTTTGCTGGGAAGGTGGAGGGTTAGAGGCTTTTCATGGCAATGTTGGGAGGCTTGAAAAACAAGTGGTAGGTAGCAAGCCATAACGATAAAAGCGGTACAACTAGCATAGCAATGATAGTAGTGGTATCAGCGAAATGTGTCATCTTGCCTGTTGGGTCTTCATGGGGATACAGAGCTGGGTCCTCGTAGTCGTTCTCTCCGGGACCCTCGTACTCAGTCTTGTCAACCGGGTCTACCCAAAGACAAACGATACCAAAAAAACATACAAACCAATATGCAATGCACAAACAAGATGATGCATGTCCAAATTAGTGCATGTGACATGATAACCTAAGCTAGTCATGTTCCACAAGCAAATATTAAGTTATTTAGTATTCTGGACAGAACCACATGTTTAGTTGTATGGACATGGAAAATATGGATGCGTCATGGAAAATCGATGCAAATGCATATGTAGAACGTTGTAAACGGAGTAACGTAGCTCACGGTATGCTCACGTCAAGTTACGAACGATAACGGGGTCAAATGAAAAGATGGAGAAGGACCAGGGCTATTCCTTGGTATTCCTAGGATGCCACTAGATAGGGAATGAAAAACAAAGAAGAATAGACCCAAAAATCACACAAAACAATGGAGTGTAGCTCCCACAAATCACAAAACGATTCCACACACAATTTGACCACAAACACCAACATGTCATCTTGTAACACATGTATCAATAGCTACAACAAGCTTAAAACCACAACCAAAGCATGTATAGGAAGTATACAACAAGCTTGACAAAACATCTATCTCCAGAAACTTAAAAGGAAGCATGGATCAATGGTAATGAAGCTCACAAGATGGGATGTTGAAACAAGTTTTAGGGACTTAGTGAAAATTAAAACTACATAGATTCTGAGTTAGCATGATACCATCTTAATAGCAACAAAACACAATTCTACAGCAAGTTTTCATGGTATTTAATTGTCGGGAACGTTGCATGGGAAACAAAAAATTCCTATGCACACGCAAGATCTATCCATAGTGATGAGCATTTATGAGGGGCAGAGTGGATCTATGTACCCTTGTAGATTAGTAAGCGGGAAGAGTTAAGAAACATGATTAATATAGCCAAACATCTTTGCGATCCAAATCGCCGAGCGTCCCGCGGTCCAATCACTATTCATCCCGATCTAGTGCCGAATGGACGACACCTCTGCATTCAGCACATGTACAACTTGATGACGATCTCCGCCTTCTTGATCCAGCAAGAGGGAGCGGAGATGTACATGAGTTCTCTGGCAACGCGATGGCGATGGTGGTGGAACTATTCTAGTAGGGCTTCACCTAAGCACCGCTGAAACGATCTAGAGCAGAAACTACGATCTAGAGGAGAGGGTAGCACGTGGCTGATTTCTATATGAAAAACCCTCAATACCTCTAGTATATATAGGAGGAGGGAGGGAGGAGACTTGTCCCCCAAGGGGCCAACCCTTGGTTTGGCCGAAGTGGTGAGAGGAGGACTCCTCCTCCAATCCTAGTAGGATTAGGACTCCTTCTCTCCCACTTGGAAACCTCCTTTCCACCTTGGGTTTCTCCTCCTAGCCGCATGGGCCTGTTGTGGGGCTTTGGACAACCCACTAAGGGCTGGTATACCTCCTCCCACAGCCCATGTAGCCTCTTGGATCGAAACACACTTTCTGATGGTCCCTCTATCATGCCCAAGATGAGGTCCTATCCTTATTTGGGCACGAGGGCCTCGACAGGGATAGAAGCGCATCTCGATGCATTCGCAAGACTGGATATCATTACAAGTACATGTACAGAAGAGATGAGTATATGGAATTGGCTTACACTCGCCACAAGCTACATCAGAGTCACATCAATACAATAACATCTCAAACATCATACATAAGAGCAGGGTTTGACTACGGATGAAATCAAACGATAAAATGACATCCACCCTTGCTATCCCAGGCTGCTGCCTGGAACCCATCCAAGATTGATGAGGAAGAAGAAGAAGAACTCCAAATCAAATCAAGCAACGCGCTCACGTCAAATCATCGCATTACCTGTACCTGCAACTGGGGTTGTAGTAATCTGTGAGCCACAAGGACTCAACAATCTCATTTCCAAGGGTATCAAGACTATTAAAGCTTAATAGGTAAGGTATGGTTAAGTGGTGAGGCTGCATCAAGCGACTAAGCATTTTGTTGAGTGGCTAACTTGCGTGTACAGAAATTAAAGTATGGTGGTCTACGCATAACGGACGTGAACTAGTAATGATCACTAACTGATCCTGAACACCTACTTACGTCAAACATAACCCCACCATGTTCTCTTTCGGATAAGACCTCACGAGAAGAGATAGTCACGGTTACGCACATAGTTGGTGTATTTTATTTAGAGTTTACTTCAAGTTTGCTACGACCGGGTGTAAACAAATTATCCAAGTTTGCCACATAACCGCGGGCACGGCTTCTCGAAAAGATTTAACCCTGCAGGGGTGCTCCAACTTATCCATCACAAATTAGCCACACGCAGCGGGAATAACCTGAACCACGGATCTCGTGATCATCCTAGGCAATTCCAAAGGAAATCCAACACCTCGAGATAGCCCGAAGAATAATCGGAATTCCTCACTCAAGACGTTCGAGAAAGGTAAAACAAATCCAGCAAGGCCTCCGACGTGTCGACGATCCCGATAGGAGCCGCGTATCTCGTTCTCAGGACACGACGGATTGTCCAAACTTCTGGTAGGCCAAACACAGAGTTGCCCCTGGTGTCCACTGACTGTTGACATTTTGGACAAACACTCATGCGGAGCATTGGCCCGGGGGTTGATTAAATTATCCACGGGGTCCGGAAATCCCCTATGCAAGTTCATTAATTATTAGGCAAATGTGGTACCAATGCTGGGCCTTGCCAGACAAGCTTTATTCTAACCCGAAAATCAAGGGGGTCCCCATAACGACCCCGAGCATGTTAGGAGCACTCATTTATGGAACATAACACCGGTTCACAAGTAACTAAGGGCAGCAAGAGTGGAACAAAACACCGAGCAAAAGGCCAAGCCTTCCACCCTTAACCAAGTGTATATGTGCATTAAATTAAATAGCAGCAATATTGTGATATAAAAAAAGAAGGTCCATGTTGACACATGGAAGCAATTGCACCTGCAACTAGCAACGCTATAAGAAGGGCAGAGCAAGCAGTAACATAGCCAAACAAAGGTTTGCTGGGACATGGAAGGGTTAGAGGCTTTTCATGGCAATGTTGGGAGGCTTATCAAACAAGTGGTAGGTAGCGAGACATAACGATAAAAAGACGAGACAACTAGCATGGCAGTGATAGTAATGGTATCCAGGGAAATGTGTCATCTTGCCTGAGATCCCGCTCGGAAGAAGAACGAGTCCAATGAAGAAGACGAACCAACGTAGTCGAACGAATCCTCACACTCCGAACGCTTTCGGAACTCTATCGAGAAGAAGCAATCCGAAATAAACAATCAACACAAGATACACCACAACATATGCAAGACATGATGCACAACAATATGATGCATGTCCGGTTTAAATATGCAATGCATGACAAATCACCACAAACAAATACTACACATTAAAGTGAAACTCAATATGCAACGAGTTGCATGTTGACGAAACTCCACACTCGAATTATTTAGTTCACTCACGTTAGGTACCCGACAATATTAAATGTTGTTTAAACATGGGAAGAGGTGAAGCATAAGTAAACTATCTATCTAGTCAAGTTAAATGATGCCGGAGACAACTTATAGCATTTCCAAAACGACCTCATATGTTAATTTCGAAATTGGTCCAGATCTGATCTAAACATCTTTTATATTTGTTAAACAGCAAGATAAATATCACCATGTTATTCTACATGTCATTCTAGTCGATTTACATATATAGAACATCTCAAACGGAGCTACGGTTCAAAAGATATGAGCAACACAAGATGCACATGTCATGAATGCAAATGCATGGAAAATGCGATCACAAACATCTTAAAAAAAGAATGCAGCAAGTTATTATGAAACTACATGGTATTCTAAGCAAGTTTCATGTATGACATGTCCAAAACGGAGCTACGGTTAAACCACAATCAACAAAACAAGTTTTAATTGAAATCTGCCAAAAACAGCAACATAGCATTTTGAACCTATGCAACCAACAAGCTACAAGATTCCAAAATGTACAAACTAATCATGAGGCAATAGCATACAACATCCACTTCACTTCATCTTCACAAATCATATTCAAAACATGCATGGATCACTAGGTAGGAAGCTCTCAAAGTAGCTACTTGAAAACAGTTTCAGACTTAGTGAAAATAGCAGTTTTTGACAGTACAGTTTTTATCACGAGGGCATATTGACAGCAGTAAAACTATATGCTACAAATCATGAAATGGCATGAAACTTAACAGCATACTAAAGGACAACATCAACAACAAATAACTTCATTACACCTACCACAAAAGAGTTCTAGATCACTAGCAAATCACATGGCAAGACAACAACAAAATATAACAGATTCAGACTTAGAAATATTTAGGACCCTCAAAATAACAGATTTTTATAGCAAGTAGACAACATCAAAACAACACCTACACATGCATTTCTATGACAAACAAAATGTCCATGGGCTAGGACACATATCAACGAGCAACCTTCATGTTGAAAATTAATTCATATCATGCCCGGATTAATTCCTCAGAAAAAGACAAAAGGCCATCACGGTGAAATGACATGCACTCAAACATGCTCAAATGACAAAACTAAATGCATAGATAATTTCTATGGATTTTTCTACCCCGGAAACATATATAATATGACTAGGTTCATTTAGAAAGTTAATCACAATTAAATATGCGGGTACATGGCCTAATCAACTTAAAGCTATTCAACAATGCAAAATACATGCAAACATCATACCGATAATTATCCCGTGCATGAAAATGCAATGCAAATGAGATGGACATTTTTATTATGAGATTTTATTAATTCCGATGCACGTTTATTTAATTGTGAAAATGCAATTAATGCAAAAATGCAAAATGGCATGTTAAATAACTTCATGCATGTGTGCAAATGGCATTTTATTAATCTTCATTTAATTCTAAGCATATTTCATAATCAAAACATTTTTATACGGTGCTCGGTTAATTACATAATGCAATTACTAAATCTGCGAATAAAATAATAAATAAATACAAACAAAGAAAAAACAGCGGGGGGGGGGGGGAGCTGCTCACCCTGGCCCATGGACATGCTGGGTGAGGCTGTTGGGCCGGCAGGGGAGGCCGAGCCCACGCGCGCTGGCGAGCGGTCAACGCTCGGGGTCGAGCGGGACTCCTTGTCCCCGACCTCGACGCAGAGGCGTGGCGGCGGGCTGGGACGGCGGCGAGGCCGGGCGGCGCCGGGCGCGGCCGGAGGCGGGGGAGGCGCGGATCTGGCGGTGGGGACCTGGTTCCCGATCGGAGGAGCGGCCGGCGGTGGAGCTAGGCGAGGCGGCGACTCGCGGACAGGAGAGGGAACCGGAGGGAGAGGGGAGAGGGGAGGAGAGGCCGGCGGTGCTGGCGCACTCCGGCGACCGGTGGCGCAGCAAGCGGCGTGGAGGAGCTCCGGCCACGGGCGGCTCCGGCGAGGGCTGCGGGAGGAGAGCCACCATGGGAGCTCGGGGAGCTCCGGGAGAAGCTCTGGGACGGCCCATTCGGGCCCGGATGGGCTTTCTCGGGCCTCCGGATGGGCTTGGCGGGCCTGGAGGCTGGAGGTGGGAGAAGGGGCTGGCTAGGGCTAGGTTGCATGCGGAACGATGGGGGTCTATATATAGGGATCGGGGCTGGGGGTTACGGCACTGCATTACGGACTGCCGGGTGTTGGTCCGACTGTCCGGAAGCGGAGAGGGTCGGGCTGCGGTGGCTGTGTAGAGGGTTAAGTGGGGAAGAGAGAGAGAGAAGTCCGCGACCCGTGACACGAAGATTTAAAACACCGAGAAACGACCGACGATAACCGATAAACCACCGATAACCTCTCTGCTGCGACTGACCGACGGGGTATCTAACGAGCTCGGATCGCGACAAAATTCGACAGGCGGTCTACCTAAGCTATAACAAGACCGCACGAGAACTTCCAACTCGATCCGAGAATATTTTGCGCGCGCTTAAAAACGGTTTTATTTAAAAGATGTCGCGGGCGCGTGCGTGTGTGGTTGGTCTCAACGGGCAACGGCAAGAACGGAGAGAACCTACAACTACGAACGAATGCAAGTTTTCGAAACGGGCGATGATGCAATGCAGATGATGCGAATGATGCGATGGCGAATGCAACAACCAAAATAGAACACAGACGAAAACGGAAAAGAAAGGGGAATCTTCTGGAATCTTCTGGAACATCGATCTCAGGCTGTCACACCCTCAGTACCCTCCCAACACTCCTGGTACACTACCGATGAGCCCCGATGACCAAAACAAGACTTCCTATATATTAATCTTTACCTCCGTAGCTCCTCGTGATGTCTGAGATCTCATCCGGGACTCCGAACAACCTTCGGGCACCACCATACATAACTCTATACTACCGAAACGTCACCAAACCTTAAGTGTGCAGACCGTGAGGATTCGAGAACTATGTAGACATGACCGAGACACCTGTACGGTCAATAACCAATAGCGTGACCTGGATGCCCATATTAGTTCCTACATATTATGCAAAGATCTTTATCGGTTGAACCTCTATGTCAAGGATTCAGTTAGTCACGTATGTTGTTCCCTTTGTTCTTCAGTATGTTACTTACCCGAGATTCGATCGTCGGTATCTCTATACCTAGTTCAATCTCGTTACCGACAAGTCTCTTTACTCGTTCTGTAATACAATATGTCGTGGCTAACACTTTAGTCACATTTATTGCAAGGCTTGTTGTGATGTTGTATTACCGAGTGGGACCTAAGATACCTCTCCGTCACACGGAGTAACAAATCCCAGTCTTGATCCATACCCACTCAACATAGACTCTCGAAGATACCTCTAGATCACCTTTATAGTTACCTAGTTACGTTGCGACGTTTGATACACACAAGGCACTCCACAAGTGTGAGTGAGTTGCATGATCTCATGGTCATAGGAACAGATACTTGACATGCAGAAAAACTATAGCAATAAACTGACACGATCATATCCTATGTTTATAGTTTGGGTCTTGTCCATCACATCATTCTCCCAATGAAATGATCCTGTTATTAAATGAAATCTCATGTCAATGGCTAGGAAACCTTGACCAGCTTTGATCAACGAGCTAGTCTAGTAGAGGCATACTAGGGACAAAATGTTGTCTATGTGTCCACACATGCAATGTGTTTCCTGTCAATACAATAATAGCATGGATAATAAACAATTATCATGAACAAGGAAATATAATAATAACCATTTTATTATTGCCTCTAGGGCATATTTCCAATAGTCCCCCACTTGCACTAGAGTCAAAAATCTAGCTCACATCACTATGTGATTTACATTGTAATTAATCGAACACCCATACCATTCTGATGTTGATCATGTTTAGCCCTTGGAAGAGGTTTAGTCAACGGGTATGCAACATTCAGATCCGTGTGCACTTTGCAAATATTTATGTCCTCCTCCTTGATGTACTTGCGGATGGAATTGAAGCGTTGCTTTATGGGTCTGGTCCTCTTGTGAAACTTTGGTTCCTTGGCCAGGGCAATGGCACTAGTGTTATCACAGAACAAATCCACTGGATTCAGTGCACTAGGCACTACTCCAAGATCTGTCATGAACTCCTTCATCCAGACACCTTCCTTCGCTGCCTCCAAGGCTGCGATGTAGTCCGCTTCGCATGTAGAATCAGCTACCACGCTCTGCTTGGAACTGCACCAGCTTACCGCTCCATATTAAGAATAAATAGGTATCCGGTTTTCCGACTTAGATTCATCCGGATCAGTGTCAAAGCTTGCATTGATGTAACCCTTTACGACGAGCTCTTGATCACCTCCATAAACGAGAAACATTTCCTTAGTCCTTTTTAGGTACTTAAGGATATTCTTGACCGCCATCGAGTGCTCCATTCCTAGATCACTTTCGAACCTTTCAGCCATACTTATGGCAAGGCTGACATCGGGTCTTTTGCACAACATTGCATACATGATAGAGCCTATGGCTGAAGCATATGGGATGACACTCATATTCTCTCTATCTTCTGCAGTCACTGGGCATTGAGTCTTACTCAACTTCACACCTTGTAACACAGGTAACAACCCCTTCTTGGACTGATCCAGTTTGAACTTCTTGAAAACTTTATCAAGGTATGTGATCTGTGAAAGTCCTATTAAGCGTCTCGATCTATCTCTATAGATCTTGATGCCTAATATGAAAGCAGCTTCTCCTAGGTACTTCATTGAAAAACTCTTGTTCAAATATTCCTTCACGCTTTCCAGCATTTCTATATTGTTTACAAACAGCAATATGTCATCCACATATAATATTATAAACGCTATAGAGCTCCCACACACTTTCTTGTAAATACAAGCTTCTCCGTAAACTTGTATAAACCCGAACGCTTTGATCACCTCATCAAAGCGCAGATTCCAACTCTGAGATGCTTGCACGAGTCCATAAATGGATTGATGGAGTTTGCAAACTTTGTCAGCATTCTCTAGATCGACAAAACCTTCCACTTGTATCATATACAACTCTTCCTTAAGGAAACCGTTAAGGAACGCTGTTTGACATCCATCTGCCAAATTTCATAGTTGAAATATGCAGATATTGCTAACATGATTCTCACGGACTTAAGCATCACTACGGGTGAGAAGGACTCATCGTAGTCAACTCCTTGAACTTGTGAAAAACCCTTTTCAACAAGTCGAGCTTTATAGACGGTGACATTACCGTCCACGTCTGTCTTCCTCTTAAAGATCCATTTGTTCTGAATGGTCTTTCGCCCTTCAGGTAATACTTCCAAAGTCCATACTTTGTTTTCATACATGGATCCCATCTCGGATTTCATGGCCTCTAACCATTTCTCAGAATCCTGGCCCATCATCGCTTCTCCATAGCTCGTAGGTTCATTGTTGTCTAACAACATGACCTCTAAGGCAGGTTGTCATAAAACTCAGGAGCAGCACACGCCCTTGTCGACCTACGAGGTTCAATAGTAACTTGATCTGAAGCTTCATGATCATCATCATTAACTTCATCTTCAACTTCCATAGGCTCCAAAGAAATATCTTTCTGCACTGCGCTACTCTCTGGTTGAATCAAAGGTTCAACAACCTCATCAAGTTCTATCTTCCTCCCACTTAATTCTTTCGAGAGAAACTCTTTCTTAAGAAATGCTCCATTTTTGGCAACAAACACTTTGCCTTCGGATCTGAGATAGAAGGTATACCCAACTGTCTCTTTTGGGTATGCTATGAAGAAGAATTTCTCCGCTTTGGGTTCCAGCTTCTTGGGCTGAAGCTTTTTGACATAAGCATCGCATCCCCAAACTTTAAGAAACGACAACTTTGGCTTCATGACAAACCACAATTCATATGGCGTCGTCTCAACAGATTTCATGGTGCCCTATTTAAAGTGGCAAATCATCAAGAGACATCATAGAACGCACCATATCTAATAAGGTTCGATTACTATGTTTGGACACACCATTACGCTGTGGTGTTCCAAGCTGTGTCAATTGTGAAAAAATTTCACATTGTCTTAAGTGGCTGCCAAACTCATAACTCAGATATTCATCTCCTCGATTAGGTCGTAGGAATTTAATCTTCTTGTTATGATGATTCTCAACTTCACTCTGAAATTGCTTGAACTTTTCAAACGTTTCAGACTTGTGTTTCATTAAGTAAATATACCCATATCTACTTAAGTCATTAGTGAAGGTAAGAAAATAATGATATCCATCGCACACCTCAATGCTCATTGGACCACACACATTAGTATGTATGATTTCCAACAAGTCACTTGCCCGTTCCATTGTTCCAAAGAACGACATTTTAGTCATCTGCCCATGAGGCATGGTTCACATGAGTCAAGTGATTCAAAATCAAGTGACTCCAAAAGGCCATTAGCATGGAGCTTCTTCATGCGTTTTACACCAACATGACCTAAACAGTAGTGCCACAAGAAAAGTGTACTATCATTATCAACTCTACATCTTTTGGCATCAATGTTATGAACACGTGTATCATCACTATCGAGATGCAATATGAATAAACCCCTCACATTGGGTGCATGGCCATAAAACATATTACTCATATAAATAGAACAACCATTATTCTTTGATTTAAATGAGTAACTGTCTCGCAATAAATAAGATCCAGATATAATGTTCATGCTTACCGCAGACACTAAATAACAATTATTTAGGTTCATCACTAATCCCGATGGTAATCGAAGAGCGAGCATGCCGACGGTGACCACATCAACCTTGGAACCAGTTCCCATGCGCATCGTCACTTTGTCCGCCAGCCTTCGCCTATTCCGTAGTTTCTGTTTTGAGTGCCAAATGTGAGCAACCGAACCGGTATCAAATACCCAGGCACTACAATGAGAGTTGGTAAGGTACACATCAATAACATGTATATCATATATACCTTGTTTGTTGTTGGCCGCCTTCTTGTCAGCCAGATACTTGGGGCATTTCCACTTCCAGTGACCAGTTCCCTTGCGATGAAAGCCCTCAGTTTCTAGATTGGGTCCAGCCTTGGGTTTCTTCATGGGAGGGGCAACTACTTTGCCACTCTTCTTAGAGTTACCCTTCTTGCCCTTGCCATTCTTCTTGAAACTAGTGGTTCTATTGACCATCAACACTTGATGCTCCTTCTGAATCTTAGACTCAACGACTTTTGACATCGCAAATAGCTCGACGACTGACTTTTTCATGCCGTGCGTGTTATAGTTCAACACGAAGCTCTTGTAGCTAGGTGGCAATGATTGAAGAACTCTGTCAGTGGTTGCAGCTATCAGAAGGGGCATCCCCAATTCGGCCCGACGGGTAGAATACCCAGACATTCTGAGTATGTGTTCATTGACAGACCCATTCTCCTCCATTTTGCAAGCATAAAACTTATCATAGGTCTCATACCTCTCAATCCAGGCACTCTTTTGAAAGATAAACTTCAACTCCTAGAACATATCATGTGCTCCATGACGTTCAAAATGTCTTTTAAGTCCCGGTTCTAAGACATCCAACATTGCACATTGAACTATTGAGTAACCATCAGAACATGTCTGCTAGGCGTTCGCAACGTCTGCAGACTCACCTGGAGCGGGTGGATCACCAAGCAGTGCATCAAGGACATAAGACTTTTGGGAAGCTATGAGGATAATCCTCACATTACGGGCCCAGTCCACAAAGTTACTTCCATCATCTTTCAACATAGCTTTCTCTAGGAACGCATTACAATTCAGGGGTGCTACTGCGCGAGCCATTGATCTACAACATAAATATGCAAAGGTTACTAAGACTATTGTTCAAGATAATGAATTTAGTTAATCAAATTACTAAAGCTCCCACTCAAATTGACATCCCTCAGATCATCTGAGTGATACATGATCCAAATTCACCAACTCAAGTCCGATCATCATGTGAGTTGAGGTGGTTTCAATGGTGAACATCATCATGTTAATCATGTCTACTATATGACTCATGTTTGACCTTTTGGTCTCTTGTGTTTTGAGTCCATGTCTATACATGCTAGGCTCGTCAAGCAACACTGGCTTGCACCCGTTGTATGTGAACGTAGAGTCTATCACACCCGATCATCACGTGGTGTCTCAACATGACGAACTTTCGCAACGGTGCAAACTTGGGGAGAACACAATTCATCTTGAAATTTAAGTGAGGGATCACCCTATAATGCTACCGTCGTCCTAAGCAAAACAAGGTGCTAAAAGGATTAACATCACATGCAAATCATAAGTGACATGATATGGCCAAGATCTTGTGCTTTCGATCTCCATCTTCAAAGCACCGACATGATCTCCATCGTCACCGGCATGACACCATGATATCTATCATCTTGATCTCCATCAACATGTCACCATCAGGGTTTTCGCGCCGACTATTGCTTCCACGACTATTGCTAACTCATAGCGATAAAGTAAAGCAAAACGACAAAAGTAATTAAAGACAACCCTATGGATCCTCCCGGTTGCCATACTCATCAACATGGAAGTGGTGATATTCTATAAAAAACATGATCATCTCATACATCACATATATCTCATCATGTAATTGGCCATATCACATCACAACATACCCTGCAAAAACAAATTAGACGTCCTCTAATTGTTGTTGCAAGTTTTACGTGGCAGTTACGGGTATCTAGCAAGAACAATTCTCACCTACGCAAAAAACCACAACGGTGATACATAAATTGCTACTCAACCTTCTCAAGGACCGCCTTCATCGAATCCGATCCAACTAGAGTAGGAGACACACACCCACCAGCCATCTTTGTGCAACGAAGTTACACATCAGTCAATGGAACCGGTCTCTCGTAAGCATACGAGTAAGGTTGGTTCGGGCCGCCTCATCCCACAATACCGCTGAAACAAAATAAGACTAAGGGAGGAAGCAATCTAAGCATCAATGCCCACAAACTCCTTTGTGTTCTACTCGTAATCTCATCTACACATAGACCTAGCTCTGATACCACTCTTGGGAAATGTTGCATGGGAAACAAAAAAATTCCTATGCACACGCAAGATCTATCCATGGTGATGAGCATCTACGAGGGGGAGAGTGGATCTACATACCCTTGTAGATTGCTAAGCGGGCAGCATTAACAAATGCGGTTGATGTAGTCGAACGTCTTCGCGATCCAAATCGCCGAGCGTCTCGCGGTCCAATCACGATCCGTCCCGATCTAGTGCCGAACAGATGGCACCTCCGCGTTCAACACACGTACATCGTGATGATGATCTCCGCCTTCTTGATCTAGCAAGAGGGAACGGAGAGGTAGATGAGTTCTCCGGCAGTGCGACGACATGGCGGTGATGGTGGTGGAACTATTCCAGCACGGCTTCGCCTAAGCACCGCTGAAACGATCTAGAGGAGGGGGTAGCAGGTGGCTGATTTCTATATGAAAAACCCTCAATACCTTGAGTATATATAGGAGGAGGGATGGAGGAGACTTGCCCCTGAAGCAGCCAACCCTTGGTTCGGCTGAAGTGGGGAGAGGAGGAGTCTTCCTCCAATCCTAGTAGGATTAGGACTCCTTCTCTCCCACTTGGAAACCTCCTTTCCACCTTGGGTTTCTCATCCCAGCCGCATGGGCCTCTTATGGGGCTTAGGACAGCCCATTAAGGGTTGGTATAACTCCTCCCACAGCCCATTTAGCCTCTTGGGTCGAAACACCCCTCCCGATGGTCCCCCGATACCCTCCCGACACTCCCGGTACACTATCAATGAGCCCGAAACTTTTCCTGTGACCAAAACAGGACTTCCTATATATCAATCTTTACCTCCGAACCATTTGGGAGCTCCTCGTGACGTCCGAGATATCATCCGGGACTCTGAACAACCTTTGATTACCACCATACATAACTCTATACTACCGAAATGTCATCGAACCTTAAGTGTGCAGACCCTGCAGGTTCGAGAACTATGTAGACATGACCGAGACACCTCTACGGTCAATAACCAATAGTGGGACCTGGATGCCCATATTGGTTCCTACATATTATATGATGATCTTTATCGGTTGAACCTCTATGTCAAGGATTCAGTTAATATCGCATGATGTTCCCTTTGTTCTTCGGTATGTTACTTACTCAAGATTCGATCGTCGATATCTCTATACCTAGTTGAATCTTGTTACTAGCAAGTCTCTTTACTCATTCCGTAATACAAGATCCCGTGGCTAACACTTTAGTCACATTGCTTTCAAGTCTTGTTGTGATGTTGTATTACCGAGTGGGCCCTGAGATACCTTTCCGTCACACGAAGTAACAAATTCAAGTCTTGATCCATACCCACTCAACAGACACTCTCGAAGATACCTATAGAGCACCTTTATAGTCACCCAGTTACGTTGCGACATTTGATATACACAAGGTACTCCTCCAGTGTTAGTGAGTTGCATGATCTCATGGTCATAGGGACGGATACTTGACATGCAGAAAACTATAGCAATAAATTGACACAATCATATGCTATGTTTATAGTTTGGGTCTTTCCTATCATATCATTCTCCCAATTATATGACCCTGTTATGAAATGACATCTCATGTCAATGGCTAGGAAACCTTGACCATCTTTGATCAACGAGCTAGTCTACTAGAGGCATACTAGGGACAAAATGTTGTCTATGTATGCACACATGCAATGTGTTTCCTGTCAATACAATTATAGCACGGATAATAAAAAATTATCATGACAAGGAAATATAATAATAACCATTTTATTATTGCCTCTAGGACATATTTCCAACAGTAATTTAACAAGGTGCTAGAGGGCAACATCTAGTACAAAACACTAGCACTAAGCATGGGCTAAAACATCACAAAACACTTGGTAGCATCCCCTAAACATGGTATGAAAATAACTACATAATCTCAGACTTAGAAATATTTAGCATGTGAAACCAACAACTTATCTTAGCCACTTTGGAGCAAGAAACCCACTAATATACAAGCTTAGCATGGCATAATAAAATACCAGGGCCTAGTGTCCACAAAACACTACCACATTCATGTTGACAAGTTCATCATAGCATGGAAGTATTAATTCATACAAAAATAACAAAAGGCCACCCCAACAAAAATGGCACTTTTGCAAACTTGCTCAAAAGTGAAAACTAAAACCACCTTTGGATTCCTTGGGAAATTCTACCCCAAAATCATATATCATACATATATATTTGCATAAAAAAATCACACAAATCTAGCTCGAAAAATTGTTCAAAAATCTCATATGCCCTATAAGTCAAAAATTTCCTATTTTAGCCACTGCCAAAAATGGCTATGTCGAGATCTGGACATATTCCAAAAATGGAATGTCACACAAAATAACAGAAAATAATAAACATGAATATAAGGAAAAATAATTAAAAGGAGGGGGTCCCACCTAGCAGTGAGCGAGGGGCCCTTGTGAGTATGACAAGGGGGCCACATGGCCCACTGTTCTCACACAAATGCTCACAGAAAGGAAAATAAAAGGAGTCGGGGGAGGGATCGAACCCGAGACCCCTAGGTAACAGCGCAAGCGATCGACCACTGGGCTAGGTGGCGACATCTGTTGAAAATATGCCCTAGAGGCAATAAATAAAGTGTTTATTATTATATTTCCTTGTTCATGATAATTGTTTATTATCCATGCTATAATTGTATTGATTGGAAACACATTGCATGTGTGGACATATAGACAACTCTTTGTCCCTAGTGTACCTCTAGTAGACTAGCTCGTTGACCAAAGATGGTCAAGGTTTCCTAGCCATTAACATGATATGTCATTTGATAACGGCATCACATCATTAGGAATGGTGGGATGGATGAGACCCAAACTATAAACGTACCATATGATCGTGTCAGTTTATTGCTACAGTTTTCTGCATGTGAAGTATATGTTCCTACGACCATGAGATCATGCAACTCACGGACACCGGAGGAGTGCCTTGTGTGTATCAAACATCGCAACGTAACTGGATGACTATAAAGGTGCTCTACAGGTATCTCCGAGGGTGTGTGTTGGGTTGGCATGGATCAACACTGGGATTTGCTACTCCGTGTGACAGAGAGGTATCTTAGGGCCCGCTCGGTAATACATCATCACAACAAGCCTTGCAAGCAATGTGACTAAATGTTAGTCACGAGATCTTGTATTACAGAAACGAGTAAAAAGACTTGCCGGTAACGAGGTTGAACTAGGCATGGAGATACTGACGATCAAATCTCGGGCAAGTAACATACAGAAGAACAAAGGGAACATCATACGGGATTAACAGAATCCTTGACATAGAGGTTCGACCGATAAATATCTTCGTAGAATATGTAGGAATCAATATGGGAATCCAGGTCCCGCTATTTGTTATTGACCATAGAGGTGTCTCGGTCATGTCTACATAGTTCTCGAACCCGTAGGGTCTGCACACTTAAGGTTTGGTGACATTTTGGTAGTATAGAGTTATGCATGGTGGTAACCGAAGGTTGTTCATAGTCCCGTATGAGATCCTGGACGTCACGAGGAGCTCTGATATATAGGAAGTCCTGTTTTGGTCACTAGAAAAGTTCTGGGCTCATCGGTAGTGTACCGGGAGTGCCGAGAGGGTACCGGGGGACCATCGGGAGGAGTATTTCGACCCAAGAGTCTACATGGGCTGTGGGAGGATGAATACCACCCCTTAGTGGGCTATCCGAAGTCCCACAGAAGTCCCATGCGGCTGGGAAGAAAGTCCAAAGTGGAAAAGGTGGAAAAAGGCAAAAAAGGTGGAAATAAGGAAGGAGTCCTAATCCAACTAGGAGTGGAGGAGGAGGACTCCTCCTCTCCACTTCGGCCGAAGCCACTAAGGGCTGGCCCTTGCGCCAAGCCTCCTCCTCTCCTCCTCTTATATATACTAGAGGTTTTAGGGTGTTTATAGATAGATTTTCAGCCACGTGCAACCCTACCCTCTAGTCCGTAGTTTCTCCTCTAGATCGATTTCAGTGGTGCTTAGGCAAAGCCCTGCTGGAATTACTCCACCACCATCGCCACAACGCCGTCGCGCTGCCGGGGAACTCGTCTACCTCTCCCCTCCCTCTTGCTGGATCAAGAAGGCGGAGATCGTCATCAAGCCATACGTGTGCTGAACGCGGAGGTGCCGTCCGTTCGGTGCTAGATCGGGATGGATCGTGATTGGATCGCGGGACACTCGGTGATTTGGATCGCGAAGACGTTTGACTACATCAACTGCATTTCTTAATGCTTCCCGCTTAGCGATCTACAAGGGTACGTAGATCCACTCTCCCTCTCGTAGATGCACATCACCATGGATAGATCTTGCGTGTGCATAGGATTTTTTTGTTTCCCATGCAACGTTCCCCAACAGTGGTATCAGAGCTAGGTCTATGTGTAGATGAGATCTTGAGTAGAACACAAAGAGTTTATGGGCATTGATGCTTAGATTGCTTCCTCCCTTGGTCGTGTTTTGGTTCAGTGGTATTGTGGGATGAAGCAGCCCGGATCATTCTTACTCGTATGCTTACGAGAGACCGGTTCCATCGACTGACGTGTAACCTCGTTGCACAAAGATGGCTGGCGGGTGTCTATTTGTCCTACTTTAGTTGAATCGGATTCGAAAAAGGCGGTCCTTGAGAAGGTTGAAAAGCAACTTATGTATCATCATTGTGATTTTTGTGTAGGTGAGAATTGTTCTTGCTAGATACCCGTAGCAGCCACATAAAACATGCAACAACAATTAGAGGACGTCTAAGTTGTTTTTTTAGGGTATGTTGTGATGTGATATGGCCAATTACATGATGAGATATATGTGATGTATGCGATGATCATGTGTTGTATAAAATAACACGACTTGCATGTCGATGAGTACGACAACCGGCAGGAGCCATAGGGTTGTCTTTAATTATTGTATGACCTGCGTGTCAATCATTAAGCTCTATGTAATACTTTACTTTATCGCTAAACAGTAGCAATAGTAGTAGAAGCATGGTGAGCACGACAACCCTGATGGCGACACGTTGATGGAGATCAAGATGATGGAAATCATGGTGTCACGTCGGTGATGATGGAAATCATGCCGGTGCTTTCAAGATGGAGATCAAAATCACAGGCTCATGTCCATATCATGTCACCTATAATTTGCATGTGATGTTAATCCTTTTATGCACCTTGTTTTGCTTAGGACGACGGTAGCATTATAAGGTGATCCCTCACTTAAATTTCAAGATGAATTGTGTTCTCCCCGAGTGTGCACCGTTGTGAAAGTTTGTCGTGTCGAGACACCACGTGATGATAGGGTGTGATAGACTCTACGTTCACATACAATGGGTGCAAGCCAGTGTTGCACATGCAGAACACTCGGGTTAAACTTGATGAGCCTAGCATGTACAGACATGGCCTCTTAACACAAGATACGAAAAGGTCAAACATGAGTCATATAGTAGATATGATCAACATGATGATGTTCACCATTGAAACCACCTCAACTCACGTGATGATCGAACTTGAGTTGGTGAATTTGGATCATGTGTCACTTAGATGACCTGAGGGATGTCAATTTGAGTGGGAGCTTTAGTAGTTTGATTAACTAAACTCATTATCTTGAACAATAGTCTAAGTAACCTTTGCATATTTATGTTGTAGAGCAATGGCTCGCACAGTAGCACCCTTGAATTTTAATGCGTTCCTAGAGAAAGCTAAGTTGAAAGATGATGGAAGTAACTTTGTGGACTGGGCCCGTAATCTGAGGATTATCCTCACGGTTTCCCAGAAATCATATGTCCTTGATGCACCGCTTGGTGACCAACCCGAAGACATGTCATCCGAAGACATTAAGAACGCTTGGGAGGCATGTTCTGGAGATTACTCAATAGTTCAGTGTGCAATGTTGTATGGCTTAGAACCGGGACTTCAAAGACGTTTTGAAAATCATGGAGTATATGAGATGTTCCAGGAGTTGAAGTTTATCTTTCAGAAGAATGCCCGAATCGAGAGGTATGAGACCTTCGATAAATTCTATGCTTGCAAAATGGAGGAGAACGGGTCTATCAGTGAATATATACTTAGAATGTCTGGGTATTCGACTCGCCTGGCGGAGTTGGGAATGCCCCTTCCGCCAGAGGCGATCACTGACAGAGTTCTTCAATCACTGCGACCTAGCTACAAGAGCTTTGTGATGAACTATAACATGCATGGGATGAACAAGTCAGTCGCCGAGCTGTTTGCAATGCTGGAAGTTGCTGAGTCTGAAATCCAGAAAGAACATCAAGTGTTGATGGTCAATAAAACCACTAGTTTCAAGAAGAATGGCAAGGGAAAGAAGGGTAAATCCAAGAAGGATGGCAAACAAGTTGCTCCTCATGTAAAGGAACCCAAGGCTGGACCCAAGCCAGAAACTAAGTGCTTTCATTGCAAGGGAACTGGACACTGGAAGCGGAACTGCCCCAAGTACCTGGCTGACAAGAAGGCGGCCAACAACAAACAAGGTATATATGATATACATGTTATTGATGTGTACCTTACTAGCTCTCGTTGTAGTGCCTGGGTATTTGATACCGGTTCGGTTGCTCACATTTGCAACTCAAAGCAGGAACTACAGAATAGACGAAGGCTGGTGAAGGACGAAGTGATGATGCACGTGGGAAATGGTTCCAAGGTTGATGTGATCGCCGTCGGCACACTCTCTCTTCGATTACCATCGGGATTAGTGATGAACCTGAATAATTGTTATTTAGTGCCTGCGTTAAGCATGAACATTATATCTGGATCTTGTTTATTGCGAGACGGTTACTCATTTAAATCAGAGAATAATGGTTGTTCTATTTATATGAGTAATATCTTTTATGGTCATGCACCCAATGTGAGGGGTTTATTCATATTGAATCTTGATAGTGATGATACACATGTTCGTAACATTGATGCCAAAAGATGTAGAGTCGATAATGATAGTACCACTTTCTTGTGGCACTGCCGTTTGGGTCATATTGGTGTAAAACGCATGAGGAAGCTCCATGCTGATGGACTTTTGGAGTCACTTGATTTTGAATCACTTGACACATGTGAACCATGCCTCATGGGCAAGATGACTAAAACGCCGTTCTCTGGGCAAGTGACTTGTTGGAAATCATACATACTGATGTGTTCGGTCCAATGAATGTTGCAGCACGTGGTGGATATCGTTATTTTCTGACCTTCACTGATGACTTAAGTAGATATGGGTATATTTACTTAACAAAACACAAGTCTGAAACGTTTGAAAAGTTCAAGAAATTTCAGAGTGAAGTTGAGAATTAACAAGTAACAAGAAGATCAAATTCCTACGATCTGATCGAGGAGGTGAATACCTGAGTTATGAGTTTGGCAGTCACTTAAGATAGTGTGGAATTGTTTCACAATTGACACTGCCTGGAACACCACAACGTAATGGTGTGTCCGAACATCGTAATCGAACCTTATTATATATGGTGCATTCTATGATGACTCTTGCTGATTTGCCACTATCGTTTTGGGGTTATGCATTAGAGACAGCTCCATTCACTTTAAATAGGGCACCATCAAAATCCGTTGAGACGACGCCATATGAACTGTGGTTTGGCAAGAGGACAAAGTTGTCGTTTCTTAAAGTTTGGGGATGTGATGCTTATGTCAAAAAGCTTCAGCCTGAAAAGCTGGAACCCAAAGCGAGTTGGGTATACCTTTTATCTCAGATTCGAAGGCAACGTGTTTGTCGCTAAGAACGAAACATTTCTTAAGAAATAGTTTCTCTCGGAAGAATTGAGTTGGAGGAAAATAGAGCTTGATGAGGTTATTGAACCTTTACTTCAACTAGAGAGTAGCACAGCATAGAAAGATGTTTCTATGGAGCCTACGACAGTGAAGAGGAAGTTAATGGTGATGATCATGAAGCTTCAGATCAAGTTACTATTGAACCTCGTAGGTCGACAAGGGCACGTTGTTGGACAACAATGAACCTACGAGCTGTGGAGGAGCGACGATGGGCCTAGATTCCGAGATGGTTAGAGGCCATGAAATCCGAGATGGGATCCATGTATGAAAACAAAGTATGTACTTTGGAAGTATAACCTGAAGGCCGAAAGGCCATTCAGAAAAAATGGATCTTTAAGAAGAAGACGGACGCGGACGGTAATGTCACCATCTATAAAGCTCGACTTGTGGCAAAGGGTTTTCCAGAAGTTCAAGGAGTTGACTACGATGAGACCTTCTCACCCATAGCGATGCTTAAGTCCGTCAGAATCATGTTAGCAATAGCTTCTTATTTCGATTATGAAATTTGGCATATGGATGTCAAAACAGCGTTCCTCAACAGTTTCCCTGAGGAAGAGTTCTATATGATGCAACCAGAAGGTTTTGTCGATCCAAAGAATGCTGACAAAGTTTGCAAACTCTACCGATCTATTTATGGACCGGTGCAAGCATCTCGGAGTTGGAATAAGCGTTTTGATGAGGTGATCAAAGCGTTTGGGTTTATACAAGTTTATGGAGAAGCTTGTATTTACAAGAGTGAGTGGGAGCTCTATGGTGTTTCTAATATTATATGTGGATGACATATTGCTGATTGGAAACAATATAGAAATGCTGGAAAGCGTGAAAGAATATTTGAATAAGAGTTTTTCAATGAAGGACCTAGGAGAAGCTGCTTTCATATTAGGCATTAAGCTCTATAGAGATAGATCGAGACGCTTAATAGCACTTTCACAGAGCACATACCTTGATAAAGTTTTGAAGAAGTTCAAAATGGATCAATCCAAGACTCAATGCCCAGTGACTGCAGAAGATAGAGAGAAGATGAGTGTCATCCCCTATGCTTCAGTCATAGGATCTATCATGTATGCAATGTTGTGCACAAGACCCGATGTCAGCCTTGCCATAAGTATGGCCGGAAGGTTTCAAAGTGATCCTGGAATGGAGCATTGAACGGTGGTCAAGAATATCTTTAAGTACCTGAAAAGGACTAAGGAAATGTTTCTCATTTATGGAGGTGATCAAGAGCTCGTCGTAAAGGGTTACATTGATGTAAGCTTTGACACTGATCCGGATGACTCTAAGTCGCAAACCGGATACGTATTTATTCTCAACGGGGGAGCGGTAAGGTGGTACAGTTCCAAGCAAAGCATGGTAGCTGATTCTACATGCGAAGCAGAGTACATTGCAGCCTCCGAGGCGGTGAAGGAAGGTGTCTGGATGAAGAAGTTCATGACAGATCTTAGAGAAGTGCCTAGTGCACTGAATCCATGACTCTGTTATGTGACAACACTGGCGCCATTGCTCTGGCCAAGGAACCAAGGTTTCACAAGAGGAACAGACACATAAAGCGACGCTTCAATTCCCTCCGCGATTACATCAAGGAGAAGGGCATAAATATTTGCAAAGTACACACGGATCTAAATGTTGCAGACCCGTTGATGAAACCTCTTCCAAGGGCTAAAAATAATCAACACCAAAACTGCATGGGTGTTCGATTCATTACAATGTAAATCACATAGTGATGTGAACTAGATTATTGACTCTAGTGCAAATGGGAGACTGTTGGAAATATACCCTAGAGGCAATAAATAAAGTGTTTATTATTATATTTCCTTGTTCATGATAATTTTTTATTATCCATGCTATAATTGTATTGATCGGAAATACATTGCATGTGTGGATATATAGACAACTCTTTGTCCCTAGTGTGCCTCTAGTAGACTAGCTCGTTGATCAAAGATGGTCAGTTTATTGCTATAGTTTTCTGCATGTCAAGTATATGTTCCTATGACCATGAGATCATGCAACTCATGGACACTGGAGGAGTGCCTTGTGTGTATCAAATGTCACAACATAACTGGGTGACTATAAAGGTGTTCTACAGGTATCTCCGAGGGTGTCTATTGCGTTGGCATGGATCAACACTGGGATTTGTTACTTTGTGTGACGGAGAGGTATCTCAGGGCCTACTCGGTAATTCAACATCACAATAAGCCTTGCAAGCAATGTGACTAAATGTTAGTCACGAGATCTTGTATTACAGAAATGAGTAAAGAGACTTACCGGTAACGAGGTTGAACTAGGTATGGAGATACCGACGATCGAATCTCGGGCAAGTAACATACCGAAGAACAAAGGGAACATCATACGAGATTAACTGAATCCTTGACATAGAGGTTCGATCGATAAAGATCTTCGTAGAATATGTAGGAATCAATATGGGCATCTAGGTCCCATTATTGGTTATTGACCGTAGAGGTGTCTCGGTCATGTCTACATAGTTCTCGAACCCGCAGGGTCTGCACACTTAAGGTTTGGTGACGTTTCAGTAGTATAGAGTTATGCATGATGGTAACCAAAGGTTGTTCGGAGTCCCATATGAGATCCCGGACTTCACGAGGAGCTCCTTAATGGTATGGAGGTAAAGATTGATATATAGGAAGTCCTGTTTTGGTCACCGGAAAAGTTCCGGGCTCATCAGTAGTGTACCGAGGGGACCATCGGGAGGAGTATTTCGACCCAATAGGCTACATGGGCTGTGGGAGGATGAATACCATCCCTTAGTGGGCTGGCCAAAGTCCCACAGAAGGCCCATGCGACTAGGAAGAAAGTCCAAAGTGGAAAAGGTGGAAAAGGCAAAAAGGTGGAAATAAGGAAGGAGTCCTAATCCTACTAGGAGTGGAGGAGGAGGACTCCTCCTCTCCACTTCGGCCGAAGCCACCAAGGGCTGGCCCTTGCACAAGCCTCCTACTCTCCTCCTCCTATATATACTAGAAGTTTTAGGTTTTTTATAGATAGATTTTCAGCCGTGTGCAACCCTACCCTCTAGTGTGTAGTTTCTCCTCTAGATCGGTTTTAGCAGTGCTTAGGCGAAGCCCTGCTGGAATTACTGCACCACCATCGACGTAACACCGTCGCGCTCCGGAGAACTCGTCTACCTCTCCGCTCCCTCTTTCTAGATCAAGAAGGCAGAGATCGTCATCAAGCCGTACATGTGCTGAACGCGGAGGTGCCGTCCGATCGGTGCTAGATCAGGACAGATCGTGATTGGATCGCGGGACGCTCAGCGATTTGGATCGCGAAGACGTTCGACTACATCAACCGCGTTTCTTAACGCTTCCCGCTTAGCGATCTACAAGGGTACGTAGATCCACTCTCCCTCTTGTAGATGCTCATAACCATGGATAGATCTTGCGTGTGTAGGGATTTTTTTGTTTCCCATGCAACGTTCCCCAACAACAGCTACTCACAGGGGCTCGCTAAGTAAATAAAACAACAGGGCCGGCTCTTCTTTTCCCCTCATGCAGGGAAGATGGAGCTGACACCGGCGAGCCCCTCCGACGACCACCGGAGCTGAAGACCTGCAGCGGGGCTGCGGAAACGACATGGCACCCCTTTTCTATCGTCTATGCGGAGCTAGGGCGACCACAACACGAGGCAGGACGAGCTCGAGCTCTCTGCTCATGGCGGAAGCCACTGCTCGATCCCGGGGCGAAGCAAGGCTGTGCGAGGCTGCGGGAAGGCTAGAACGCGCGTGGGGAATGCACTGAATGTGATGGGCAGTGCACACGAGCCCCTGCTACTACCTCCACTACTCCGGGAAGAACAAAATTGCACGCTTGGCCAGAGCAACGCGAGCGCGTGAACAACAATGACCTAGAGACAAGCACAAAACGCTACTGCCTACGAGGGAGATCAGGGAGGTAGTAGGATCTACCTCAACTACCTATGGCATGGAGAGGCGGATGGAGACGGGACGGAGACGGTGTGAGGCTGCGCGGAACTTCCGTGCTCCTCGGATCTGAGCTCAGGGAAGAAGATGACGATGGGGTCGAAGCTTTGGCATCGATGGCATTGCGTGCAAAGAGGAAGAAGATGTAGGAACCTATGGGGCTTTGATTCATGCAGATAGGAGGGCCGGATGCGACACGGAGAGGCTACCCCGAGCTCGAGCTCGCGCTCGGCCGGAGCATGGCGGGCAGGGCGACGACTAGCATGGGGTGACCTACCTGAGCGGCAGCGATGCGAGAGTAGGGGAGGAATGGATCTCGGGGTGCTAGGGCTACGCGGGGGACGCAATGTAAAGGGGCTAGGGGACGCCAACGACCGTCAAATCAAAGCTACCGGGGACATGGTGTTGTGGATGCGTCGTATAGAGGAGAACGATGACTGACGCTTAGCGGGCTATGGGGGCTGCGCTGGAGCTCTTGCTGGGCCGCGGGAGGAGAAGAGGCCCACCTAGCGCTCTCACTCACAGGGGAAAAGCAACAGTGTTTTTTCCTTTAAAATTAAACCAAAACAAAACAAACTCCATAACAGTAAAAGGAAGTTTTTTTTTCCAAAATAAAAATACTTTTGAACTCCCAAAAATATGCCCTATTTAATAAAAATGGTTTAGTTATCGTTAGGCAAAACAAAATAAACATGTATATTTACAAATATTAATTTGTTTTTGCCAAGTCAACAACAAATAAGCTCCAAACAATTATAAGAGCTAGTTTACAATCATAACCACAATATTTGGGAAAGGTGGAACATTTTTTAAAGACTTGATTTAGCTAGCAAAACTCACATGTTGCATATATTGAAAGGAGAGGGATTGAGCATAGTTTTAGAAAATGGAGGAGGGTATTGCAACAAACTTTGCACACAAAAACTACCATGCCTCCTAACACAACCACACTTCAAGCTCGTCTCACAACCACACAACAACACCCACAACACACACACAAGCAAGTCATGATGCAAAAACATGAATGATGCTATGATGCCATGATGCAAGACATATCATGAAGCAAAATATATCTCACAAATCCTATGATGGCATTACATAGAAGGTTCACACATGCATATATTACAAATAAGTCCAGGGGTTCACTTGGGCTGTTACAACTCTCCCACACTACCCGAGGATCTCGTCTCGAGATCTAAGAATGAGAAGGGGAAGAGAAAGAGCAAGAGGTAAACTTAGTTGCTTCTCTGACAAACGAGTGAAACCAATGATCCTTGAAGGTTTCAACGAGATGAAAGATGACACAAGGAACAAGGAAGAATTCACAAGAAATTTGGGAGCACTTCAGTAGGAAAGAGAGGCAAGATTTGATATGATGGAAGGAAATTGAAAGAGAGACACCAAACTTCGGTTGGAATAGAATCAAAACTTCATAAGATGGAAGGATCATGAAAGATTTCACAGCACTCTGGTTAATGGACAAGCAAGGGAAGAACATGATCTTAATCAAACTAGATGTGAGTTGAAAAGAGCAACACCACAATGCCTCTGGAACATAAGAATAGAAGCTAGATCTTTGGAGAGAAGAGAACGGAGAAGAAAATGACAACTTCTACCACCATGTAATTTGAAAAGCATGGTTGAATGGAGTTGATGTTGAATCAACAATGAAAATAATAGCTTGTTATGGGCTTATGGAAAAAACCTCAAAATTATGAGGTGACAACCTGCCACAATAGAAACAATTTATTGCTTGAGAGCAACAAGATATGCAAAACTTCTTTCACCAAGAGGTGGAGGAGACACTTGAGTCATTTATAACACCATGGTAGCAACAATCCTTAAGAAATGCCTTAGGTGAAATCCAATCCAAGATAACTCCGAGAAAGGAATGATGAGTTTAAATATTTCATTCCTGACAATTCCCTTCAAGACTCCTCATGAATCAAGAATGCTATAACGCCATCTCAAAAGATGAGGAAAAAAGAATTGCACTTTGAAATTCAAGACAAAGAATACTTCGAGAATGAACTAAATCCTTGAAGAACCACCATGAAGAACATCTTGGAGAACTTCGGAAACAAATGATGATCAAAAGAATGAAGGTTGAGAAGAATAAGATTATGACCTTGAAAAGATTTAGATAGAATTTCGCAAAGAGAAACTTGAGAAAACTTGTAACTCCCGAAAAGAAAAAGATGGATAACTAGAATAGATAATTTGATATAAGGAACAACCTCTGGAAGAATGCTTGAAATCACCTTCTTGAAACAAGAATAAGAATTATGTTATGCTTACCCTTCATCAAGTTTAATTGATGACAAACAACAGATTTCACACACCACTTATTCTTTTTGAAAATGAATTGAGAGAGATTAGGCAAACACTTGAAAAAGTCTTAAACGAACCAACGATAAGAATTGATACAAATAAGGATGCCAAGAATGAATGGAGATACATGAGAATGAAGAGATCACGATTCTCCTAGGACGAAACTTGACTAAAGTACCAGAATAATTGACAAACGAATGAAGAGGCAAAAATTGATAAGAATTTGAGAACAAAAACTGAAAGCTGAGAACAAAGAAATCTTCTAAAATGATGACCTTCGGAGGATGTAGAACTGACAATAACTCTGAAATGCTCCGAATAGATATGTGAGGAATTTCTCATGATCGGACACAATTCAAGAGGATGGCATCAAGCTGATATGACGAATCTTCAAGAGAATGGAGGAAGATTTAATAGAAACTCTTCTTTGGTCTTCAATGCTGAGAATGATGGCGAGAAACACCACCAAGAATTACTGAGGCACTCCAGAAGAAATGAATAATTAAGGTTGAGCCAACGATGAAAATGATTTAGAAGCGATCTTTGAGAAGGAATATGACTGATGAAATTCATTCTTACGTCATATTTGAAGAGAACTTGAGAACATCTCTAGACAAGATTAGAAGAGCCATGTAAGATCCTAGGGGAAAACGTGTGGGTTATGGGCCCACTCAAAAGAAACCACCGTTGAGACAATTGCTTAGAAAGAGATATTGCACTAGAAAAAATTAAGATCTTGATGAGGTGAGAACCTCGAAATAATTTAAGAGGATATGAATGGAAATGAAAGTCTTTTGAGATATCTTCAGCACTCTAGATAGAATAGAGAGAGACAAAAAACAAGAGATACTTGGACATAATTTCTGACATGGGGAAGCATTTAGCGATTGAAAAGGACACGAAGAACACCGAGATCATGAATTGAATGCGCCGAGAAGGAAAACAAGAATAAAGAAATGATGAATTTGAATCACTTGAGGATCTTCACATTGAATCACCGGATATGATACAAAAGAAAAGATAGCGGAAGCATCGATGAAAAGAAAGGCATTTGAATGAGAATTTAATCATTGAAGAAAAAGGGCGTGAGGGTGGGGAAAACAAAGACAACTTAGGATGGATGAAAAGAACTCCCGAAAGAAACATGATGATTGATCTTGCAAATATTGGAGATGATTGAATATCTTGAAGAGGAGCGCACCGGTTCAAAAGAATTTCAAGATAACTCCAGTTGAACAAAAGGATTAACATTCCTATAAAATATGAGAACACTACTTATAAAAGATATGAAATGACCACTTGACATCGAAGCAACTCGAATTACCATATTCAAAAACAAAAAAGGATGAGGCTTACGAAACAAGCCAAAACAAATACATACCCATTATGCACTTGTTGGAAAGATAATCCTAGGTACCTACTTGAATTCCCACCTAAGAACTCCCGAAACTTTCTGATATCTCACACAACTAACAAGCCCTACACTCCAACTGTATCCATCCGTTAACACATAACCAAGAAAAATTCGAAAATCATGTACCTTAGACCTTCAAAATACATCCAATATACTAGCTATGGCAATACATCTGATCGCTCCCACCAATACTGGTTGGCGCCAACTACTCTCACCACAAAGATTATAGAAGTGTTTTTGATGTTGGCGACCTCTGGTATTCCGAAACTGCAATGATACAAATGTGACGACAACACCTCGGAGCTCAACTCCCCGGGACAATGCCACAACTCCTAAATGTCAGGAGGCACCAAGAACAATGTTCTCGTCACATGATATCGGAACGATCCCAACAATAACCGCGTGATCCTAATTTTTTTTGAGCGAGAAGAGGAGTACAATTAAAAATTCCTAAGTTGAATACCTCACCAGAGTATAGAAGAGGAGCAAAACAAACCTACTCTCCGATATATAACTAGACTCAAAATAGTTTTTCACTAGACTCGACTCGGCCAAGTTCGATCAATCAAGGGGGCTCCTAGGTCGCTACTGGCTCTCATACCAACTTGTCATGCCCAAGATGTGATCCTATCCTTATTTTGGCACGAGGGCCTCGATAGGGATAGAAGCGCATCTCGTCATTTTGCAAGAATGGATATCAGTACAAGTACATGTACAGAAGAGATGAGTATATGGAATTGGCTTACACTCACCACAAGCTACATCAATATCACATCAATTCAACGAACATACAGAAGAGCAGGGTACGACCATAGACGAAATGAAACGTTAAAATGACATCCATCCTTGCTATCCCAGGTTGCCACCTGGAACCCATCCTAGATTGATAAAGAAGAAGAAGAACTCCAAATCAAACAAGCATCATGCTCACGTCAAAGCATCGCATTACCTGTACCTGCAAATGCTGTTGTAGTAATCTGTGAGCCACATGGACTCAGCAATCTCATTTCCAAGGGTATCACGACTATTAAAGCTTAATGGGTGAGGTATGGTTAAGTGGTGAGGCTGCAGCAAGCATCTAAGCATTTATTTGAGTGGCTAACTTACGAGTACAAACATTACGTATGATGGTCTACACATAACGGATGTGAACTAATAATGATCACCAAGTGATCCTGAACACCTACTTACGTCAATCATAACCCCACCGTGTTCTCTCCCGGATAAGGACTCATGAGAAGAGACAGTCATGGTTACGCACACAGTTGGTGTATTTTATTTGAGTTCACTTCAAGTTTGCTATGACCGGGTGTTAAACAAAGTTTCCAAGTTGCCACATAGCCGCGGGCACGACTTTCCGAAAGATTTAACCCTGCAGGGGTGCTCCAACTCATCCATCACAAATTAACCACTCTTAGCGGGAATAACCTCAACCAGGGATCCCGTGATTTCTTAGGCAATTCCATTGGAAAACCGCAACCTCAAGATAGCCCGAAGTATTTCCGAATTCCAGGCACAAGACGTTCCAGAAAGGTAAAACAAATCCAGCAAGACCGCCCGATGTGTTGACGAACCCGATAAGAGCCACGATCTTGTTCTTAAGACACGGCCAGATTGGCTAAGTTTCCGGCTGGCACACCCGTTGGTGGCCCCAGCTACCGCCATTTTGGACCAACACTCATGAGGAGCACTGGCCTGGGTTGTTGATTAATTATCCACGGGGTCCAGAAAGTCCCTATGCAAGTTTTATTAGATTGGAGAATGGTAAAACCAAAGTTGGTCCTTGCCAGAAGAGTTTTATCCCAAAACGAAAATCAAGGGGGTCCCCGTAACAACCCTGAGCATGTTAGGAGCGCAAAATATGGACCTTAACACCGGTACACAAGTACTAGGGCGGCAAAAGTGGAACAAAACACCAAGCAAAAGGCCAAGCCTTCCACCTTTTACCAAATTTATATCTGCATTAAATTAAATAGCAATAATATTGTGATATAATAAAAGAATGTCCAAGTTGACACATGGAAGCCCTTGCACTTGCAGCTAGAAACGCTATAAGAAGGGCTGAGCAAGCGATAACATAGCCAAACAAAGGTTTGTTGGGAAGGTGGAGGGTTAGAGGCTTTTCATGGCAATGTTGGGAGGCTTGACAAACAAGTGGTAGGTAGTGAACCATAACGATAAAAGCGGGACAACTAGCATATCAATGATAGTAGTGGTATCTAGGGAGATGTGTCATCTTGCCTGTTGGGTCTTCATGGGGATACAGATCTGGGTCCTCGTAGTCGTTCTCTCCGAGACCCTCGTACTCAGTCTCGTCAACCAGGTCTACCCAAAGACAAAAAATACCAAAAAAACATACAAACCAATATGCAATGCACAAACAAGATGATGCATGTCCAAATTAGTGCATGTGACACGGGAACCTAAGCTAGTCATGTTCCACATGCAAATATGAAGTTGTTTAGTATTCTGGATAGAACCACATGTTTAGTTGGATGAACATGCATTAACATGGCAAATATGGACGCGCCATGCAAAATCGATGCAAATGCATATGTAGAACGTTGTAAACGGAGTAACGTAGCTCACGGTATGCTCACGCTAAGTTACGAACGATTATGGGGTCAAATGCAACGATGGAGAAGAACCTGGGCTATTCCTTGGTATTCTCAGGATTCCACTGGTAGGGAATGAATATCCAACAAGAATACACCTAAAAATCACACAAAACAATGTAGTGTAGGTCCCACAAATCACAAAACGATTCCACACACAATCTGACCACAAACAGCAACATGTCATCTTGTAACACATGTATCAAGAGCTAAAGCTTAAAACCACAACCAAAGCATGTACAGGAAGTATACAACAAGCTTGACAAATCATCTATCTACGGAAACTTAAAAGGAAGCATGGATCAATGGCAATGAAGCTCACAAGATGGGATGTTGAAATAGGTTTTAGGGACTTAGTGAAAATTACAGCTACACAAATTCTGAGTTAATATGATAACATCTTAACAGCAACAAAACACAATTCTACAGCAAGTTTTCATGACACGTAATTTAACAGGGTGCTAGAGGGCAACATCTAGTACAAAACACTACGACTGAGCATCAGCTAAAACATCATAGAACACTTGGTAGCATCCCCTAAACATGGCATGAAAATAACTATAGAATCTCAGACTTTGGAGCAACTTATCTTAGCCACTTTGGATCAAGAAACCCACTAATATACAAGCTTAGCATGGCGAAATAAAATAGCATGGCCTAGTGTCCACAAAAGGCCACCCCAACAGAAAATGGCACTTTTGCAAACTTGCACAAAAGTGAAAACTAACACCACTATTGGATTCCTTGGGAAATTCTACCCCAAAACCATATATCATACACATATATTTGCATAGGAAAAATCACTCAAATCTAGCTCAAAAAATTGCTCAAAAATCTCATATGCCCTATAAGTCAAAGCTTTCCTATTTTAGCCACTGCCAAAAATGTCTATGTCCAGATCTGGACATATTTCGAAAATGGAATATCACACAAAATCATAGAAAAGAATAAACAAGAATATAAGGAAAAATAAATAAAAGGAGGGGGGCCCACCTGGCAGTGAGCCAAGCCCCCCTGTGAGTATGACAAGGGGGCCACAGGGCCCATTGTCAGATCTCACACAAATGCTCACAGAAAGGAAAATAAAAGGAGTCGAGGGAGGGATTGAACCCGAGACCCCTGGGTTACACCGCGAGTGGTCGACCACTAGGCTAGGCGGTGGCATCTTCTCAAAGGGGGCTCACTAAGAAAATAAAACAACAGGGCCGACTCTTCTTCTCCCCTCAGGCAGGGAAGATGGAGACGACACCGGCGAGCCCCTCCGGTGACCACCGGAGTTGAGGACCTATGACGGTGCTGCGGAAATGATAGGGTACCCCTTTTCTATTGTCTACGTGGAGCTAGGGCGACCACAACGCGAGGCACGACGAGCTCGAGCTCTCTGCTCATGGCAGAAGCCACTGCTCGATCCCGGGGCGAAGCAAGGCTGCGTGGGGCTGCGAGAAGGCTAGCACACACGTGGGGAATGCACTGTAGGGGCTGGGCAGAGCACATGAGCCCCTTCTACTACCTCCACTACTCCGGGAAGAACAAAAATGCATGCTTGGCCAGAGCAATGGGAGCGCGCGAACGGCGACTACCTAGTGACAAGCACAAGATTCTACTGCCTACGAGGGAGATCAGGGAGGGAGAAGGATCTACCTCAACTACATATGGCATGAAGAGGCAGGCGGAGACGGGACGGAGACGATGCGAGTCTGCGTGGAACTTCAGTGCTCGTCCGATCCGAGCTCAGGGAAGAAGATGGTGACAGGGTCGAAGCTTTGGCGTCGATGGCGTTGCGTGTGAAGAGGAAGAAGATGTAGGGACCTCAGGGGCTTCGATCTATGCAGACATGAGGGCCGGATATGACGCGGAGAGGCTACCCCGAGCTGGAGTTGTGCTCGGCCGAAGCATGGCGGGCAGGGTGACGGCTAGCATGGGGCGACCTACCTGAGAGGCAGTGATGCGAGAGGAGGGGAGGAATGGATGTCGGGTGCTAGGGCTACACAAGTGATGCAATATAAAGGGGCTAGGGGATGCCGACGACCGTCAAATCAAAGCTATCGGGGACGTGGCGCTCTGGATGACCGCCGTATAGAGGAGAACGATGACTGACGCTTAGCGGGCTGCGGGGGCTGTGCTGGCGCTCTTGCTTGGCCGCGGGAGGAGAAGAGGCCCAACTAGTGCTCTCACTCACAGGGGAAAAACAACAGGGGGTTTTCCTTTAAAATTAAACCAAAACAAAACAAACTCGATAGCAGGAAAAGGAAGTTTTTTTTCCCAAAATGAAAATACTTTTGAACTCCCCAAAATATGCCCTATTTAATAAAAATGGTTTAGTTATCTTTAGGCAAAACAAAATAAACCCGTATATTTAGAAATATTAATCTGTTTTTGCCAAGTCAACGACAAATAAGCTCCAAACAATTATAAGAGCTAGTTTACAATCATAACCTCAATATTTGGGAAAGGTGGAACTTTTTTTATAGACTTGATTTGGCTAGCAAAACTCACATGTTGCATATACTGAAAGGAGAGGGGTTGAGCATAGTTTTAGAAAATGGAGGAGGGTATTGCAACAAACTTTGCACACCAAAACTACCATGCCTCCTAACACAACCACACTTCAAGCCCATCTCACAACCACACAACACCACCCACAACACTTGTGATGCAAAAACATGAATGATGGTATGACGCCCTGATGGAAGACATTTCATGAAGCAAAATATATCTCAAAAATCCCATGATGGCATTACATAGAAGGTTCACACATGCATATATTACAAATAAATCCATGGGTTCACTTGGGCTGTTACAGCGGTGACGCCCCTCCTGGTTCCACCAGGAGTCAAGCGACGTCGCGCTCCGCCTCTCCAGCCATGCTAGACACTGTAGCGGAAGCAATGGCGCAGACCCAGTTGCTACTAAACTTCCTGCCGGTGGTTGATAAGATGGACAAGTGGAGAGCCACAATCCAGAGTTTGATCGCTTTTGTCAAAGCCAACAAATCCTAGCATGCGGAGCCGTCGCGACGTACGCAGACGGCGATGACGGCCCAGGCTGGCGGTCGTGTCGAGGGGGCCACGCCGATGGTGCAGTCCCCTGCTACCTCTTGAGCGTGCGTTGGTTTTCCCTTGAAGAGGAAAGGGTGATGCAGTGAAGTAGATAAGTATTTCCCTCAGTTGTTGAGAACCAAGGTATCAATCCAGTAGGAGGAACAAGCAAGTCACCAATGGTTGCACCTAGACAAACAATCAAACTCTTGCACCCAACGCTATAAAGGGGATGCCTATCTCTTCACGATTATTTGCAAGTATTAGATCCGATAGATATAGATGTAAACAAGAACATAAAGTAAAAGATAAATAAATTGCAGCAAAGTCTTTTTGGTTTATAGATCTGAAAGTATATTATGAAAAGTAAACCCGGGGGCCATAGGTTTCACTAGAGGCTTCTCTCTTGAAGGCAAACATCATGGCGGGTAAACAAATTACTGTCAAGCAATTGATAGAAAAGCAAATAATCATGTAGTTATCCAAGGCAATGATCATGCATATAGGCATCACATCCGTGTCAAGTAGACCGAAACGATCCTGCATCTACTACTATTACTCCACACACCGACCGACTCCTGCTTGCACCTAGAGTATTAAGTTCATGAAGAAAAGAGTAACACGTTAAGAAAGATGACATGATGTAGATGGATAAACTCAAGAAATACGATGAAAACCCCATCTTGTTACCCTTAATGGAAACAATACAATACGTACTTCTCCCATTGCAAGAATTACCAATCTAGTTGGCCAAACCAAACCAATAACTTGAAGAGACTTGCAAGGATATGAAATCATGCAAATAAGAATTCAGATGAGATTCAAATAAGATTCATGGATAATCTGAACATAAACTCACAATTCATCGGATCTTGACAAACACACCACAAAAGAGGATTACATCAAATAGATCTCCATGAAGATCATGAAGAACATGGTATTGAAGATAAACGAGAGAGAAGAAGCCATCTAGCTACTAGCTATGGACCTGTAGGTCTATGGTGGACTACTCACGCATCATCGGAGGGGCAATGGAATTGATGTAGATGCCCTCCGTGATCGAAATCCCCTCCGACACATTACCAGAAAAGGCTCCAAGATTGGATCTCTCGGGAAGGAAGGCTTCCGGCGGCGAAAAAGTATTTGCGTGGCTCTTTTTGGTGTTGGGGGAATATTTCAGAATTTATAGGTCAAGAATTAGGGTTAGGAGACCTATCAAGAGGCGACAAGCCTGCTATGCACGACCAGGGGGGCCCGCGCCTAGCAGGCTTGTGGCTTCCTGGAACCTCCCCTTCCGTGCACTCCAAGCTTGATCGATTTATTTCCTTCCAAAATAATTCCTTCAGAAAGTTTTATCCGTTTCGACTCTGTTTAAGTTCCATATCTACAAAACTCAAAAACAAGGAAAAAATAGAAACTGGCACTAGGCTCTAGATTAATAGGTTAGTCCCAAAAATAATATAAAATAGCATATTAATGCATATAAAACATCCAATACAGATAATATAGTAGCTTGCCATCATCAAAAATTATAGATACGTTGGAGACGTATCATCCCCTCCGTGACAATAGACTTAGAGGCAGCCACAACAAACTTCGCATACTGACGAGCTCGACGACGCATCTATGGCCTCGTCTGGCCTGCGCGATCACCCGGACCAGTGGCGTGTCCTGGAAGACTAGCGAAAGGAAGACGCGTGCATCACTATAGAGCGACTCCGAGAAGCATACCGTCCATCTGACAAGCACAATGGCCTAGATGTTGGCGACCCCGCGCCTAGTGCTAGCGGGTACCTACCTTATGAGGTTGGATGCATGCCTTCACTCACGAGCTGCGATAGGTCCGTTGGCCATCGGCCCGAGCTTTCAAGCGTGAGCTAACGAAGAAATAGGACAAAAAACTAAACCCGACGGAATTCCTGGGCATACACGATAGCTATTCAAGCCACTTGGGGAAGAGATGAGAAGGTGCTCGCCAAATATTTCCCTTTGGCACTCAAGCCAAATGTGAGATCATGGCTGATGCACCTGCCAGAGAACTCCATTTCAACATGGGCTGACTTGTGCAACGAGTTTGTCGATGCCTTCACAGGTGGCCAGCAGGAGCCATGTCGGCCCAGTGACCTGCAAGTCCTTCCGCAGAAGGAGGGAGAAACTTTGCGGAAGTACATCCAGAGATTCAGTCGAGTACACCGCAACATTCCAGAGATACACCCTGCATCAGTGATTGCCACGTTCCACTCGAACATGCACAATAGGAGGATGCGAGCCAAGAGGAATGTTAGACTCCCCAAGACCGTCAATGACCTGTACACATTGGCAGACAAGTGTGCTTGTGCTGAGGAAGGTATGCGACTACCCGAAGAGGAGGCTGGCATCGAAGTCGACTCAGATGATGACGATGATGCGCCTGGCCCAAAGGGGTAAAGCCGAAGGCGCAATAAGAAGCGTACGAGAACGGCAATGTTGGTCGTTGAGAGCTCTGGTGATCTCAGCACAGGCAAGAAGGCCAAGGCCGAGGGCCCCGGCAAGAGAGATGTCGCGTGCATTGATTGCCGGGAGGCCCCTGCTGCAAAGAAAACCAAAAAGTTTGATGGGCCATACAGCAAAATCCACCACACCAAAGGTCATGATCTCCAAGAATGCCGCCAAGTTGAGCAGCTTGCTGAGAAACAGAGGGCTAAATATGAGAAGCGTGACAAGGAGAAAGGCCAAGACAGTGATGTCGGAAAGGGTCATGTGGTAGAGGAGGCTATCACGGCAAGTTTCTGCAGCAGAAGGAAAAACCAGCCAGAGGCCGTGAGAAGAAAGAAGGAGATGACATGAGTGATGATGAGGATGATGAAGAAGATTCTAGTGATCGAGAATTCCAGAAGGCAACTGATGCCATGTGTGTTGATGAGGATGCGTCCTTGCATTCATCTCATCACCATCTCAAGGAGTGGGCACATGAGGTCAACGTCGTGGAGCCAGTTGCAGAATCTATAAGACCACTCAAATGGTCCCACACGCCTATCATCTTTGATGAAGAGGATCATCCTGTCCGCACCACTGCGGTTGGATGTTTGCCATTGTTGGTCTCCCCGAAAATCTGCAACCTCAAAGTAACCAAGATGTTAGTTGACGATGGGGCGGGGTTGAACTTGATCTCCCCAAAAGTGGTTGAAAGGTTGCAAATCCCTCACAGAGAGCTCAAAGCTACGGGTACCTTCCAAGGAGTCAACCCCGACAGGAGCCGACCAAAGGGAAATATCACTTTGCCTGTGACGTTTGGTGGGGAGTTGAACTACCGGACTGAGAAAGTGGTGTCTGATGTGGTCGAACTTCCTCTGCCCTACAATGGAATTCTTGGACGACCAGCTCTGGCAAAATTCATGCCAGCATCAGACTATTCTTACAACACTTTGAAGATAGCAGGGCCCATGGGAATCATCTCCATCCCGTCTGACAAGAAGGATGCAGTTATATGTGTGGACAAGACGTATTGAGACGCGGTACCAGCTGAGGTCGCAGAAACTCCAGCTCCCGACAAGGAATCAAAGAAAGCAAAGAGGCCTAGAAGGGGCGCCGACAAGGACTCCGGGAAGCACGCCTCTTCGGAGTGCACTGCACTCGACGATGACCTGCAAAAGAGTTCTGCTAGCAAAAGGTCCAAGGTCACTTATCCTGTGACAAAGAAGATCCTGGCTAGGCAGGATGGCACTGGTGGTGCATTCACCATCAGTGCCACTCTTAATGACAAATAGGAAAGCGCGCTCCTAGCCTTCCTGCGGCAGAATGTCGATGTGTTTGCTTAGAACCATATGACATCCCCGATGTTCCCAGGGAGGTAATTGAGCACTACCTTGTTGTGTGCCCTCATGTTAGGACTGTCAAGCAAAAAGTCAGGAAGCAAGCCTTGGAGCGGCAATAGTTCGTTGTCGAGGAAATCAAGAAGCTCCAAGCAACTAGTTTAGTGAGATGAGTATTGCATCCAACTTGGTTAGCTAACCCAGTGGTGGTGCGCAAGGCGAATGGGAAATGGAGACTTTGCATAGATTTCACTAACTTGAACAAAGCATGCTCGAAGGACCCTTTTCCCTTGTCGTGCATCGATCAGATTGTCGATTCCACTTCCGGGAGTGACTTGCTTTCCCTCTTGGATGCATACTCCGGGTACCACCAAATATTCATGGCCAAGGAAGATGAGGAAAATACCACGTTCATAACTCAGTGCAGCATGTACTGCTTTGTACGTATGACCTTCAGGTTAAAGAGCGTTGGTTCTACCTTTGCAAGAGCCGTGCACATTGGATTTGAACTTTAGTTGCGCAGAAACATGGAAGCTTACATGGACGACACGGTAGTCAAGACCAAAGATGAAGCGACTATCATACAATACTTGGAAGAGACTTTCATGAACTTGCGCAAGATCATTTTGAAGCTCAACCCTGAGAAGTGTGTGTTTGGTGTCTTGTCCAACAAGCTACTTGGGTTCTTTGTGTCTCGGGAATACAAGCCAATCGTGAAAAAATCAAAGCAATCAAGCAGATACAAGCGCCCAAGTCCGTGAAGGACGTAAGACGTTTTACCCGATGCATTGCCGCGTTGAGTAGGTTCATCTCCAAGTCAGCCGAACGCGCCCTGCCATTTTTCAAGATCCTGAAGAAGGCTGGTCCGATGAAGTGGACCCTAGAAGCAGAAGCAACGCTGTAAGATCTAAAGGCTTACCTTTCCTCTGCGCCCACCTTGGTCGCGCTTAAACCTCAAGAACCATTGCTGCTATACTTGGCGGCAACGAATCAAGTGGTTAGTGCAGCGATGGTGGCAGAGTGAGAAGTGGATGAAGATGGAGCCGCTGTGACTGATGCTGCCGAGGACAAAACCGAAGCATTCATGACAGAACCTGATACAAGCCAAGGGGAATCTCAGCAAGCAAGCGAAGGCAGTTTCAAGGAAGTAGCGAGGAAGAAAGTGATGGGGCGATGAGTGTATTTTGTCAGCTCTTTGTTACAAGGGGCTAGGTCAAGGTACTCTAGAGTGCAAAAGCTGATCTTCGGCCTCATCATGGCCTCGAGGAAGCGGTGCCACTACTTCCAAGGCCATGAGATCACAATTGTGACCGGCTTTCTGGTGTAGCATATATTAAGGAACCCCGAAGCCAATGACAGGATAGTTGAGTGGGCACTAGAGCTATCGAGTGTCGGTTTGAAGTACAAGAGCACTTCCACAATTTAGAGCAAGGCGTTGGCAGAGTTCATTGCAGAGTGGATCCCCACACCAGACGAAGAGGTTCCAGAGACAATCCTCCCCAGCAAAGAAGCGCCGAAGGACTGGATCATGTATTTTGACGGTGCCTTCTCACTCTAGGGTGCTGGAGCAGGCCTGCTCCTTGTCGCCCCCATCGGATAACACCTCAAATATGTGAATCAAATGCACTTTCCCTGGGAGGAAGGCACCAACAACACCGCTGAGTATGAGGGGCTCCTTACCGGACTCAGAATCATAGTGGAGTTGGGAATCAAGAAACTGATCATTTGAGGAGATTCTCAACTTGTGGTGAAACAAGTAAAAAAAGATTACCAGAGTCTGTTAATGGAAACATATGTGGAAGGGTTGAGGAAGCCGGAGGAGCACTTTGATGGATTGCAAGCAGAGCATGTGCCACATGCAGAAAACATCATCGTTGATCATCTATCAAAATGCGCTGCGCAAAAGCTTCCTATGAAACCAGGAACTTTTGTCCTCCACCTCACCCAACCATCAGTATGCCTGTCAGCGATGAAGAGAAAGAGGAGAAATCTGAACTCCAACAAGCATTTCCCGGTAGAGCTTCTCGAAGCCGCTGGTAGAGAGGCTGCCAAGGGCAGTCCCGTTTCGGTTGGTGAGGAGCTCCCTCCTGTAGAAACCCAGGTTCTCGCGGTCGAGGTAAGCACTCCCACGGACGAGGAAATGCCTTTAGTCCTCATTGTTGAGACATAGGCTCCAACCTGGGCACAACACATAGTCCACTTCCTTCAAACAAGAGAACTTCCCGAAGAGCAAGAAGAAGCCAAAAAAGTAGCTCATCGGTCAAGTATGTAAAAGTTTCAATGACACCATGTACAGAAAAAGACCAAGCGATGTGAAATTGATTTGCAATTGCCGGGAAGATTGAACGAAGCTGTTGGTAGAGATTCACGGAGCCGTATGTGGTTCTCACATTGGATCGAGGGCCCTTGCCAGAAAAGCCTTCTGGCAGGGTTTCTATTGGCCCACTGCCCTCTAAGATGCAACTGAGCTAGTCACAAAGTGTGAAGCCTACCTGTTCCATTCCAAGAACATCCATCAACCAGTGCAAGCTCTCCATACGATCCCTTTATTCTGGCCATTCTCGGTCTGGGGGCTCGATATTTTGGGCCCCTTTCCCCGCGCTGTTGGGGGCTTTGAGTTCTTGTTCGTAGCAATCGACAAGTTCACAAAGTGGCCTGAGGTGGAACCAGTGAGAAAGGTGACCGTGCAGTTAGCTATCAAGTTCATGAAAGGACTGGTGTGCCATTTTGGAGTGCCCAACAGAGTCATCACTGACAACGGCACCTAGTTCACGAGCCGCTCCTTCATACAGTACATCCAAAGCCTTGGAAGCAAGGTCTGCTTCGCCTCTGTTGCCCGTCCAAGAAGCAACGAGCAAGTTGAGAGGATGAATGCTGAAGTGTCGCTAGGACTCAAGACAAGAACTTTTGATAGATTGAGAAGCAACAACAAGCATTGGATAGGTGAGCTATCGGTGGTTCTTTGGTCCCTGAGAACGACACCGAATCGAGCCACCCGCCAGATGCCCTTCTCCCTTGTGTATGGGGCGGAAGCAGTTTTCCCCATCGAACTCATATACGAGTCACCTCAAGTACTTGCCTATGATGAAGTAGAGCAAGAGCAGCTACGTCATGACGATGCCATGCTCCTCAAGGAAGATCATCTCCGGGCCGCTGTGCATGCTGCATGCTACTAGCAAGCTCTACGCCACCATCATAGTCGCAGGGTCCATGCCTGAAGCCTTGAGGAAGGCGACCTTGTCCTTAGGCGCGTTCCATCCGCCAAGGGTACCAATAGGTTGCCGTCAAAGTGGGAAGGCCCTTACTAGGTAGCACGAGTCACCAGACCTGGCGCAGTCTGTATGGAAACCAAAGATGGCACCAAAGTGCTTAACTCATGGAATATTGAGCATCTTGATAAGCTCTACCCGTAAGGCGCGGCTGCCGGGCTCAATTCCTGATGACCACCTTTTGTACAAGCCTTGCTGCAGTTGCATGTAACCCTTTGTATAAAGCCAGGTGCAGCCCCTGTGCAAGCAATAACAAAGCTAGGCATTGCATCATACCATTGCATTGCATGTTTACTATGCATTTTTATGATTGCAATGTTATTATCTAGAGATTTGCTAGAGTACTTGATGAGCCTATGATCCTTGTTGCCGCATTCTCTCTTCAGAGGACATAGGCCTCTTGCCCTACGTGTTTGACCATCAGGAAAACAAGGAAGGAGGGTGAAGAAACAAGGACAACGACCTATCATACTCCAAAAAAGGGATACTGCTTGAAAAGATAAGTCTGATCGCATATCCCAAGCTCGATGTTGTTTGCTTCCTTAAGGAAACCTTTGCTATCCTTGTTTGACTGTGTACGATGGAGTCCTTCACGCGATGGAAACCCTTGTCGAACGAGCCATCCCCCAACACCTGTCGCTTATCAGTTCTGGGGTACTGCACCGATACCGACAAGGAGCCTTGCCGAGGAACGATACTAGCATGCTGTCGGGGGCTTGTTTCCCCTTTGGCGCTCACGGTTAAGACAAACCCGACAAATGGTTTCGTGCAACAAGGACAAACATACTAAAATAGTGTAAACAAAGGGACAAAGGAATAGTACTTAAGGAAGAGAAATAGCATTTCTTTCATTCATTTTCATTACAAAATGGATACAAATACATTAGAGGACACCTCTTTGATAACCCTTTATTTGCCTTTCTCCCCTAGGAACAAGCTACTCAAGGGAAAAAGGACAAAAGGAGGGCCTCAGTAGAAGCCTAGCCTGACCCCATCAGGACCAGCAAGGTGCGGATCTGCAGGACCAGCAAGGTGCGGACGAAGCCAAAGTCCATGAGCCTACCAGGATCCAGCTGGGGGAGAAGGCGGTGCCCAAGTCAAGGACCCCCGGCAAATCGCTCTGCCGGGGGAGTCTAACTGACAGTGATGGTGTGACCGACGGTCAACTGGAGCCTGAGTCATCATACTCCGACTTGGTGGCTAGGGGCCTGATGTCGTCGTCTTCACCGACACCGCCCCCTCGTCGCTGTCGCTCGAGGAGGAGCTTTCAATGTCGCTCGAGCTCTCTTCACAACAACCAATACGAGCACCCTAATGCCCATAGATCTTGACGGAGAGCATGTTGGCCTCCACCAACTTGAAGCGGAGGACATACCCACCCGTGAAGTTATGGGCACGCGCAAAGGTTTTCCACCCGCGCTTAAGGAACATGATGCGACATGCCGGAAACTCAACGTCAGCCCGCACAGTGCCATTACAGCAGCCGTGCACCCGCAACCACATTGGGTGCGGCTTGTCGACCTCCATCACCTTGGTGAAAGGGAGAGGGTGTCACAAGTGACTACAGGGAGGGCCGCGCAGCTTAACAACGAATTCCAGCGCCGTACCTTCAGTATGTCCTATCACTTGAGGAGGATCCGTCGGCGGAGAAGGATCGGGTGCAACACTCTGCCTCCCCCGGACGTGAGCCCCGTGCCGGCCTCGACCTCTTCCAGTGCTCCCCTCGTGCGCGCTAGAACCACCCTCCGCCACCATGGCTGAAGCAGCCACATGATCCCGAAGGGAGGCTCTCGTCTTCACGGTGGAAGGTAGGGGTCGTCCCCGCCCTAGTCATGGTGGTGGCTGGTGAGACCGAAGATGGGAGAAGAAGGGCGAGCTCTGTGGATTTAGGACCAAGGAGGAGAAGGGAATGGATGAGCATCGCTTGTGGTAACCTCCCAATTTATAGGGGAGGGCATGGGGGGCTGTATCTCCTCCGCTCCAAGGCAGCCGCCCATCTCCACCAATACCACTACCGATGTTCACGGGCGAACAGGTAACCGCCCCATTGTTCCAATCCCTAGCGTTGTAGTTTCTGACACTCCCACGCCTTTCAGCCATTCGCACCCACCGCAAACTCCCCGCAATGCATGCGACGTGCGTGGTGGAAACGGACTGAGGTAGCGTATAAGTGCTGACTTGAAAGTTGGCAGTTACTCCCTCACATTGCGCATGTGCATAAATTTTGGGCCTGACCCAACGGCACAGGGCGAGCGTGTTTGCGCGAGACTCGGGGGCTCCTGTCAGTGCACTAGTTATGGGGTACCCAGTGCTCCTGACTTATGCACATGCAGTAGTAGCAGAACCCATCAACACAAGTACAAACCAAACCAACATCCAAGACCAAGACTCTAGCAGAGGTGACCTACGCATGCTAAGCAACATTGGCAAGGTCAATGAAACAGCACAGGACGGGCTCGGACCGCGCCAAGCACGTCCCTAGTGCCTGCCGGGGATCGAGGCGCGTACACCTTCAGGAAGACCTGGCAAGCCATCCTCTGGCAAGCGCGAGACGATCGGCCACTGCTCCACCGCATCACAACGTTAGTCACTTGTCGATGCGTTGTCGAGCCCCCAGGTGGCTAAGTGGCTCTCACTAAGCATGTGACGACGTGTTGGAAGAAATATTATGCCCCCTTGACACCCGTCCAGAGGTGTGTCAAGATGTGGTGCAATAGTTAGCTAAAGCGGTGGTAGAAGCCTGCAGGGGATGCACCCCCGCACGCCACCTAGACTAGCATTTATGCCATTCTGTCTTGAGTGCCAAAGTTAGGTATGATAGCACTGTTAGCGATCTAATCATCAGTAAATGTCTGTTTTTCCACCATGGTTGCCCCTTGAGCTATAAAAGGAGGCACAAGGCAACCTAGCTAAAGATTCGTACCTTTGGACACTTGTACTCACGTGGCAGTTCCCCCGAAGGCAACCCTTGCCGGGTTTGAGTGCTGCGTGTGCTTCGTGTTTGTCTGATCAATGCACCAAGGAAGGAGTAGGGTTTTACGCTTCTCGGCGGCCCGAACCAGGGTAAAACAGAAGTGTCTTCGTTGTCGCGCTGCCTCACTACCTCCGCTCTTTGTGCATGCGACCTCACCCCTGCCGAACCACAACGGGGCCCGTGGCCCCATAGGTGATCGAGTGCATCAGTGCCCCAACGTTCATGGGCAAGATGACTAAAATCTCATTTTTTGGGTACAATGGAGAGGGCAAGTGACTTGCTAGAAATCATACATACTGATGTGTGCGGTCCAATGAAGTTGATGTGCGCGGTGGATATCATTATTTTCTTACCTTCACTTATGATTTGAGTAGACATGGGTATATTTAGTTAATGAAACACAAGTCTGAAACATTTTAAAAGTTCAAACACTTTCAAAGTGAAGTTAAAGGTCATTGTGACAATAAGATAAAAAGTCTACGATACGATCTAGGTGGAGAATATCTGGGTTATGAGTTTGGCATGCATTTAAGACAATGTGGAATTGTTTCACAGCTCACGCCACCTGGAACACCATAGCGTAATGGTGTGTTCGAGCGTCATAATAATCGTACTTTATTGGATATGGTGCGATCTATGTTGTCTTTTATCGATATGCCACTATTGTTTTAGGATTATGCATTAGAGACAACTACATTCACTTTAAAATGGGGCACTATCTAAATCCGTTGAGACGACACCGTATGAATTAGTGTTTGGCAAGAAAGCTAAGCTGTCATTTCTTAAGGTTTGGGGCTGTGATGCTTATGTGAAGAGGCTTCAGCCTGATAAGCTCAAACCCAAAGCGGAGAAGTGTGTCCTCGTAGGATACCTTAAGGAAAAAATTGGGTACACCTTCTATCTCAGATCCGAAGGCAAAGTCTTTGTCGCCAAGAATGTATCCTTTCTAGAGAAGGAGTTTCTCTCAAAAGAATTGAGTGGGAGGAAGGTAGAACTTGATGAGAGGTTGTTAAGCCGTCACTTCAGTTGGAAAGTAGCATGATGCAACAAGATGTTTCTATGCTGCCTACGCCAGGTGAAGAGGAAGCTAATGATGATGATCATGAAACTTTAGATCAAGTCACTACCGAGCCTCGTAGCTTGTCAAGGACACGTAATGCCCCCGAGTGGTATGACAATCCTGTCTTGGAGGTCATGTTGTTAGACAACAATGAACCTACAAGCTATGAAGAAGCGATGGTGGACCCAGATTCCAACAAATGGTTAGGAGCCATGAAATCCGAGATAGGATCCATGCATGAAAACCAAGTATGGACTTTGGTAGACTTGCCCGATGCCCGACAGGCCATTAAGTACAAACGGATCTTTAAGAAGAAGACAAACACTGATGGTAATTAATGTCACCATTTATGAAGCTCGACTTGTCGCAAAGAAGTTTCCGACAAGTTTAAGGAGTTGACTATGATGAGACTTTCTCACTCATAGTGATACTAAAGTCTATTGGGATTATGTTAGCAGTTATTGCATTTTTCCACTAAGAAATCTAGCAGATGGATGTCAAAACAGTGTTTCCTTAACGGTTTTCTTAAGGAAAAGGTTGTACATGATACAACCGAAAAGTTTTGTCGATCCTAAGGATGCTAAAGGGTATGCAAGCTCCATCGATCCTTCTACGGACTTGTGCAAGCATCTCGGAGTTAGAATATAGGTTTTGATGAGGTGATCAAAGCTTTTGGGTTTATACAAAGTTTATGAAGAAACTTGTATTTACACGAAAGTGAGTGGGAGCACCATGGAATTTCTGACAAGTATACGTGGATGACATATTGTTGATAAAAAATGATGTAGAATTTCTGGAAAGCATAAAGGGTTGTTTGAAAGGAGTTTTTCAAAGGAAGACCTGGATAAAGTTGCTTAAATATTGGGCATCAAGATCTATAGAGATAGATGAAGACTCATGATAAGACTTTCATAGAGCACATAACTTGACAAGATTTTGAAGGAGTTCCAAATGGATCAGTAAAAGAAGGAGTTCTTGCCTGAGTTGTAAGGTGTGAAGTTGAGTAAGACTCAAAGCTCGACCACGGCAGAAGAAAGAGAAAGATGAAGGTCGTCCCCTATACCTCGGCTATAGTCTCTATAATGTATGTCATGTTGTGTACTACACCTGATATGTGCCTTGCTATGAGTCTGGCAGAGGGAGTACAAGAGTAATCTAGGAGTGGATCACTGGACATCGGTGAAAACTATCCTTAGGTACCTAAAGAGGACTAAGGAAATGTTTCACGGTTATGGAGGTGATAAAGAGTTCATCGTAAAGGGTTACGTCAATGCAAGCTTTGACACCGATCCGGATGACTCCGAGTCATAAACCGGATATGTATAGTGGACTAGTCATTTGGAATAGATCCAAGTGGGCATAGTAGCAGCATCTACAATATGACATAGAGATTTGCAAAGTATGCACGGATCAGAATGTTGTAGACCCGTTGACTAAAACGTCTCTCGCAAGCAAAACATGATCAAACCCCAGAACTCATTGGGTGTGAATCACATGGCTACGTGAACTAGATTATTGACTCCAGTGCAAGGGGAAGACTGTTGGAAATATGACCTAGAGGCAATAATAAATTGGTTATTATCATATTAACCTATTCATGATAAACGTCTATTATCCATGCTAGAATTGTATTCATCGGAAACACAGATACATGTGTGGATACATAGACAACACCATGTCCCTAGTGAGCCTCCCCTAGACTAGCTCATTGATCAAAGATGGTTAAGGTTTCCTAACCATAGTCATGAGTTGTTATTTTATAATGGGGTCACATCATTAGGAGAATGATGTGATGGACAAGACCCAAACCATAAGCATAGCATTTGATCATCTCACTAAGTTTATTGCTACTTCTTTCTTCATGTCAAGTATGTGTTCCTAAGACCATGAGATCATGCAACTCCCTGACACCGGAGGAATGCCTTGTGTGTATCAAACGTCACATCATAGTTGGGTGATCATAAAGGTACTCTATAGGTATCTTTGAGGGTGTCTGTTGTGTTGGCATGGATCGAGACTTGGATTTGTCACTCCGTTTGATGGAGAGGTATCTCTGGGCCCTCTCGGTAACACAACATCACAATAAGCTTGCAATCAATGTGACTACGGAGTTAGTCACGTTATCTTGTATTGTAGAATGAGTAAAGAGACTTGCCAGTAACGAGATTGAACTAGGTATGGAGATACCGATGATCAAATCTCGGGCAAGTAACATACGTCTGGACAAAGGGAATTGCATACGGGATTGATTGAATCCTTGGCATCTTGGTTCGACTGATAAAGGTCTTCGTGGAATATGTGTGAACCAATATGGGCATCCAGGTCCTGCTATTGGTTATTGACCGGAGAGGTGTCTCGATCATGTCCACATGATTCTTGAACCCGTAGGGTCCCCACGCTTAACGTTTGGCGATGATATAGTATTATTGGATTATGTATGTTGGTGACTGAATGTTGTTTGGAGTCCTGGACATCACGAGGATCTCTGGAATGGTTTGTAGGTAAAGATTTATATATGGGAAGTCATATTTTGGCTATCGGAAAACTTTCAGGATTTTCCGGTATTGTACCGTGAAGCTTCTAGAAGGTTCCAGAAAGTTATAGAGGAGTCTGGAAGTCCACCGAGGGTTCCACCACTTCCTAAGGGTTTGCATGGGCTGAGCGGAGGCACCCTGGCCTTATTGGTCCATGTGCACAAGTCCCTCAAGGCTCATGTTGTTGGGAAAGGTGGAAAGTCCACCTTTGTATGGAAGGGAAGGAGGAGGACTTGGATTCCACCTCTCCCCCTTGGCTGTGCCCTAGGGCTTGGACGGTCTGTTCCCCATGCCCCTCCACCTATATTAAGAGGGGAGGGGTGCCCCAAGAGGACACACCAAGCCCTTGGTGCCCCTCTCTCTCCCTAGATCGTTTTCCCCTCCGCTCGCGGTTTCGGTAACGCTCGGCGTAGCCCTGCCAGGATAGCTCCACCACCATATACACCATGCCATCATGCTGGTTTAGAACCCATGTACTACTCTACCCTCGCTTGCTAGATCGAGGAGGCAGAGACGTCATCGATCTGCACATGTGTTGAACGCGGAGGTGTCGTCCGTTCGGCACTGGATCAGATTGGATCACGATTGGATCGTGAAGGGTACGACTACATCAACCATGTTATATACACTTATGCTTAGCGATCTACAAGGGTAAATAGATACACTCCCCTTCTCATAGCTATGCATCTTCATGGACCGATCTTGCGTGTGCGTAGGAAATTTTTATTTCCCATGCAACTTTCCCTAACACCACGAAGGGCCCACGAAGAAGCAAGCTTGTTTATTCCACCATGGCTTACGTACACGAAGGGCTAGCCTCACTCTTGGTTGATCTTCACAAAGTAAGCGATATGCTTGCCCTTACAAACTTCTTGGTTCAACTCCACATGATTTGGAGGCTCCCAAGCAACACCTAAGCAATCTAGGAGACACCACTCTCCAAGAGGCAATATATGTTGTGTTGATGATGAAATCCTTACTCTTGTGATTCAAAATATAGTCTCCTCAACACTCAATTACTCTCTCACAGAAATTTTCTTGGTAGAAGAGGTTGATTGGGTGGAAAGTGACTTGTGGAGGCTAGATATCAAGGATCTATTGGTTGGAGTAGAATCCCTTGATCTCAACACATGAGTATGTGGTTCTCTCTCGAAAAATGAATGGTGGAATGTAGTTTCATTCTGATGGATCTCTTCAAGAGAACGAGGTGATGGAGGGGTATATATAGCCTTCCCAAAAAAATCCAAACATTGCAATATTGTTGCCAAACTCGGTTACACCAAAGATAAATCTCGGTGGTACACACTAGTGCAAAAAGTCCCAACGTTTGGCTTTTTGGTGAGACCGAAGGAAACATCTTAGTGAGACCGATCCGGTTTAGGAAGTTCAATCACTTCAATGGATCCCAAATTTTTTATCTCAGAAATTCCAAAATGAAAAATATTTACCACAAAAGGTTGGTCATTGCTTTTTGGTTGCACTGAATGCAGCCTTGATTGCACCGAGAAATTAGGGTTTGGCTTAGGGTTCTATCTGTGATTGACTCCGTGGGACCTAAATGAGAATCTCTGTGGGGCCAAAGTAGCTTGTAGGGTTTTGGAAAAATGTGTTTGTGACAAAATGTTCGAGGTTTTTGGTGGCAAATATCTAAGCACTTGAGCAAGTAGATCATCATCGGCACCTCATCCTCTCTTAATAGTATTGGCTTTCCTATGGACTCAATGTGATCAAATCACTTAAAGCAAAATGTAGAGTCTTGAAACTTTTGTCAATATGAGTTCTTTGCATGGGGATTCCTCCTCACATATCCTAGACATTCATTCATCGAACATTTCCTAAAATATATTTAATAAGACTATTAGTTAAATGCGTTATATGTTGTAATTAATTACCAAAACCACCAACGGAGAAGTAGTGCTTTCAACCTAACATCCTGTAGTATACATCTTGCCATATGGAAAGAAAGATTTTATCGGGATGTATATGCGTCGCCACCGGGTAAGAAAGAAAGCAAGCTCTAAAATCCCAATGGTCTATCTGATCTGATGGAATTGAGCAAATCCAACACCCTCATGACTAAATAAGAGTTTCCTATTGAGTTCAGTTACAACTACAAAACTCTTCGGTCTTATAGTAGGTACAAAACTCTTTGGTCGAGAGGGATCTTTATTGCAGTCACGAAGGAAATTTGTAGTAGTAACTGATTTTTATTTAAGAGAAACTCTTCAGTCTTTTAGTGGGTACAAAATTCTTCGGTCATGTACTGGGTCATGTTGTATGCTTGTCCAATCTTTTAGTGAGTACCACTGGTACAACGACATGATATACATATGGTTTTTAACACCTTTCCACGATGTAGTTTTAAACTTTCACCTTGCCTATGTGGGCGACATGGGGGTCTATCCCACAACGACACAAAAAAATAGTCTGCGGTAGTGACCAATGGTCCAGATGCTCCACCAAATATAATTGTGTGCGATGCGGGAACATATCACATACACTATATTTTGGGCACATGTGTGGGATTGCGGATCAATCACACATGTCTATCATGAGTCAAACACATCTAATTGTTCATGTAAAAAATGGTGTTTAACCTTTAACCGTTTGAGGATATTACCTAATCCACATGGGCCATCATAGTACTGTGTGTGATGTCTGCATCATCGCACACAAGTTTTCTCTGGCAGGCATCTACCATGCATGGTATCATCACACACGTTTCTAGGAAAATTTACGCGTGGGATTGCCTTTGCATTAGGCACGGTTTCCTCTAGGCTCACGTGTGAAATAGTGTGCTATCACAAATGACTGAGGAGCTCCTACACACATGTAGAAGTGTTGCAAAACATCTGCAATTTGTTAGCTACCATCAACATTTTAGATTATATCTCGTGTGCTTTTCATGTAGGTCACACGCGGTTGTGCTATGAGTGACATGTGCTATCCATTCTAGATCGCACACCCTTAGTTACTTGAACTGTGTATGCTTAAATGGCCAGGTTATGGTAAAATATTGCATTTGAATCACCCTGCAAAAAGCAAATTCGCCACAATATGCAATTGAACAAATAGTGCCCACAAGAAGAACTTTCATCAAAATTCGCCACAATACGCAATTGAACAAACAGTGTCCATAGGAAGAACATTCATCAAAATTTGCCAAAATATGCAATTGAACAAATACAAGCTAAACCCCACAGATGTATGGACATATGCAGCATAATCATAGTGTATGAAATACGAAGACCCTATCACATGGAAAACAATTCATCCATGCGTATATGTTTAGTTGATAACATTATCTGAATGCATACTTATTCTTGGGAGATAGGAATGCTGAGATATTCATAGTATTTACTGGGTTTCATATGGTGTTTCATGAAGAAGTCGCTGATCAATTTCCTAACACACAACACTTCATCTGCGAGGAGAGATTCAGAGGTCATCGGTCCAAATATCAATTGCATGATTTTCAGATCAGAATGTGCTATACGTGTGGAGTAGAAGATAGTAATTAAGAAACATACTTACGGGTACTATTTTGTCAGCATGGGCACAACATTCAGAAGATCCGCATAGGGACATCACGTGTCTGCAAACATAGTATTCACACAGGTTTGTCCCTTTTTGTTGTTCAGGACACCGAATTTTTCTATACAGAATTAGTCATGTATTTTCCCGGTTAGGAACAACCTAACCGGTGTAGGTTGTTTATTTTTCCTTTCTAAGAGAAATAAAATGAGGTTTACCTAGAAACTTGAACATCTGAGTAGCATTTTCTAAAAATAACGGATTTTGGTGTCTTACCAGAGAAACGATCTTGTGTTGTAGAGGTAGTTGGCAATCGAACCATATCCCTCCTAAAGTTATGTACCTTGACAATACACTACAAATGAAGATGAATTATCACATACTCAATTCTTGAAGCACATATGAATATAACATATGAACATCAAAGAATTCATTACCTATCCATGAAATCCTAAACATGATTCAGATCCCGAGGCTTATTTGAACCTCTGAGAGAATCCAGGTAGTAAACTTTGTTTCGCTTTGGAGCAATGACCACCAAGATCTAGTGATTGCTACAGTTTAAGAAAACCATGAACTTACGAGCTATGAAATAAACTAGAAGGCAATCAATGTATGCGTGGTTGTATATTTAACTTACCCTTCATGATATGACCAAATGAAGAATTCTCCTACGTGCAACTTAGACAAGACATGTGAGACATGTTCAATGGAAACCGCATGTAGACCATTGCCATGTAATAAAGTGATGTTTTCTAAATCATGATCCATGAAATACACATGCACCCTTAATAATCTCCGCGCCATCAATCCCTTGAGAGGAATACAATAAAGTTAGCTTTTTTTGTTTGCAACCTTTGAAAGCACATTTGCTCCCTTGGTGGTTTTGGTAATTAATAACAACATATATGTCATTGAACTAATGTTTCCGCTAAATATGTTTCAGGAAAGTTCAATGATGGGTTGGCATAAGGATTATGGAATACCCAAGATGCAAGGAAATAGATTGGCAAAGCTTCAAGCAAAGGACTCTACATTTTATCTTTTATGAGAACTCACTTTGAGTCCATAGGAAAGCCAATACTATTAAAAGGGGGTAAGGTTTTGTTGGTGAACAAAATGCTCATACATGCACAAGTGATAATCAGCACATACACCCAGAAGCTCTTCCACAAAAGTTTGTCCAAAGCGAAATATTCAAAATCGGTGCAACCAATATTTTCCACTCGGTGCCACCGATACCAAACCCTAGACAGACTCAGCAAACCCTAGCTTTTTGGTGCAACCGAATCTACATTCGGTGCCACCGAGTTAGGCCACCAACTTTCTGTTACACAAATTCACAATATCGGTCCCTCCGAGATTGTTGGATTGGCGTCACCGAGATTGGGCAATCTGACCGTCGATCACCTTATCGGTGCAACGGAGTTTCCCATATTGGTCTCACCAAGATTCAAAAGTTGCCACCTTTTGGTCACTTCGGTACCACTGGGATTAACACATCGGTGTCACCGAGTTGGTCATTTTGTGTGTAATGGTTAGATTTTTGGAGATGACTATATATACCCCTCCACCACCACTCACTCACAAGAGAAGCACTCAGAACAGTTCCCCACTCATACCTGCTGATTTTCTGAGAGAAAGCCACCTACTCATGTGTTGAGATCATGCCATTCCATTCCTACCATATGAATCTTGATCTCTAGCCTCCCCAAGTTACTTTCCACCCAATCAATCTCTTCTACCAAGCCAAATCTGTGAGAGAGTGATTGTGTGTTGAGGAGTCTATCATCCTGAAGCACAAGAGCAAGGAGTTCATCGACACAATCGAGCCTTTTACCTTTTGGAGGGTGGTGCCTCCTAGATTGGTTAGGTGTCGCTTGGGGAGCCGCCTACTTCGTGTTGTGGAGTGAACCAAGAAGTTTGTGAAGTACCCCGAGTTAGGCTAGTCCTCCATGGACGTAGGCCGTCATGGTATAGTCAAGGTTGCTTCTTCGTGGAACCCTCCGTGGGTAGAGTCCTCCATGGACTGTCGCGACCGTTACCCTTCGTGGGTTGAAGACTCCATGAACGTGGGCATATGATAGCACCACCTATCGGAACCATGAGAAGAATCATCATGTCACCCATTGCGTTCGATCTTCCTACCCTTCCTTTACTTAAATGCTTGTCTTTACTTTCTGCTGCTATACTCGTAAACATGCATGTGTAGGGTGTACTTGACATACTATGAATGCTAAAATATGCCAAGAATTAAAATTGAAAAAAGTAGATTTTTATTTGGTCAAGTAGTCTAATCACCCCCCCTCTAGCACTAGTTTCGATCCTACAACCTTGTATGGAGAACTTGATCGGAGTTTGTGAAGTACTTACAACATCAAGCATTTGACAAGAGTGGCAGTGAGCTCATCAAAGTTGAAGAAGATATGAAAGTTCTCTAATTCCACACTGATGTTACCTGAAAGGTGAGAGAAATGCTAGTGTCATAGTGGAATTGTAGAATGTTATTATCTTCTCCTTCTAACATTTTCTCCATGCAATAACTATGTAACTTGCGGCAACTGGAACTCCACTCCTCAAAGTATTCACCAACAAGAAATGGCAGGCCATGCTTGTACTTGCATTCTTCAAATGGGTCTTCGTTATGACTACCAAGTAGCTTATCAAATGTGTCATCGTCCATGGCATCAAAACCGGCACTAACCACCCCTTGAAACAACATGTTGTTAATTTGGTTCTAGGCGACGAGTCTTTGTAGTAGGAGGCTATTGGTCCCATCCTCCTTGGTTTTGGGGGGCCCTTTCTTTCTGTTTGCAATTGTGACCGCTTTCCTCTTGCTAGATGAAGCACTTATAGTTTGAGGTCTAGAAACATGAACGATGTGTTTTGAGCAGCCGGTGAAGCTACGATGGACCACTGACCCGATGGTGCTGCTATGACGGACTGCTAAGCTATAGTAACAGAGGTGTTGGACTGCTGCCCAGCTGTTGAAGCTATATGTTGGGTTCCTGCGCAGGTGGTGCCATTTCGTCACTATGCTAAGGCGGCTATGACAATGAGTTGGTTTGTTGCGCAAGTAGTGCCGACACATCGGTATGTTTATCAGGCGGCTGCGAACCGCTAGACTGATGAGCAGGTGGTGCCGGACTTTCAGATTGCTCAGCAGGCGGATCCAGATTTTCCGACTGCTTAGTAGGTGGATTCGTACTTTCCGATTGCTTAGGATGTGGTTCCACCGGGTTTTTCTGTTAAGCATGCAATGTCGATGTGTCTGCCCCTTCTGCTTTAGTGGCTGACGTCTGAACCGATGATGTGTCTTAAGCAGTTGTAGGCCTTGCCATAGGCTGCTCAAGAGCGGTTCATGACATGGCCTACACGGCAGGAAGTCGAGCGAGCTGATCACAGGTTGATGCCTCAACCATCAGATTGCGAGTATTATGTTCCTCGGGGGAAGCACACAAGATCTGTTGTGGCGAGAAGAGAGTTACCGGTTCAAGGGCACCATTGGTTGCTTTTGGGAGAGGTGGAGGGATCTCTTGCAGGAAGTCTATTTATTTATATGGCCACCCAATATGATTTAAAACTGTTTCTTTCAATGTCATCTCCTCATCATAGTCCCCTATGACATTCTTCAAGGCAAATTCATTGAATCCAGGCTTTACCTCGGTCACAAGGCACTTCACACAACCCGGCTTCAATGGCACATTGTCCAACAAGAGTCCCCCGTCCGACCCGGAGGGTAAACCTAGGAAATTGCACATTTGAACCTGCCTTAATAATGTGTAAGTGCTACCTGTAAAGTGTGTTGGGGTTTTCTCCGAAGAGGAGGGGAGATGCATCACAGTAGAGATAACTATTTCCCTCAGTGAGAACTGATACGTCTCCAATGTATCGATAATTTATGAAGTATGCATGCAATATTTACCTATGTTTACAATATTTTTATATGGTTTTGATGCACTTTATAGGATTTATTTAGAACTAACCCAGACTGATGTTGTATTCATCAGAATTACCGTGTTGTTGTTTTTTGTGCAGAAAATGAAAGTTCTCAAAATCGCCCGAAACTTTTTTGTGATTTTTTCTCGAGGAAATAAGCAATATTGGAGCGAAGAACCACCATATGGGAGCCACCCTTAGGCCACAAGCCATCAGAGCACGGCCTCGGGGGGTCGCGCCCTGATATGTGGTGGGCCCCACGTGGCTCTGTTGCGCGTGATTCCAATGCTGAAAAATCCTATAAATCCCAGAAACTCCAGAAATAAACAGAGACTCCTCGTTCCGCCGCCGAAACTCTCTGTATCGACGAAAAACTAATATGGAGCCTTTCCAATACCCTACCAGAGAGGCAAATCATCATCCAATGGACATCTTCATCATCTAAGCGAAGGCCGTGATGAGGAGGGAGTAGTTCACCCTCGGGGCTGAGGGTATGTACCATTAGCTATGAGTTCAATCTCTCTCTCTCTCTCGTATTCTTGAGATGTCACAATCTTGATGTATCACGGGCTTTGTTAATATAGTCGGATCATATGATTCTTCCCTCTCTATCTTGTTGTGATGAATTGAATCTTACCCTTTTGAGATCTCGTTATGCTGGATTGAATATATTGGTTTGATAACACTTGATGTTCATCTTGTGTGGGATACCCATAGTGACATTGAGATATTCTATTGATTCACTTGATATATGTTAAGGCATCAACTTGCGGATTCCGGTGACCTTGGGGATCTATGCATAGGGGTTGATTGCACGTTTTCATACTACGTTCTCCGATAGAACTCTTGGGGTGCTACTTGAAGTTGTTTGTGTTGGATTGAATACGATAGATCTGAAGTTGTTTGATGCACGTCGCAATTTACCCACAGATACTTGAGGTGACATTGGAGTACCTAGGTGACATTAGGGTTGATTGATATGTATCATTGGTGTTATTTCAGTACGAACTCTAAGGCTGTTTGTGACACTTATAGGAATAGCCTAAAAGATTGATCGGAAATAATAACGTTGAGGTGTTTATACTACCTACACCAATTTAATTTTATTGTTCTCCGCTAGATAGGAACTTTGGAGTGATTCTTTGTTGCACGTTGATGGATGATCATATGATTCAACTATGTTAGCATTGTTGGGCGATTGCACTAGTGAAAGTATGACCCCTAGGCCTTGTTTCGAAACATTAATGTACCATTTTGCAAATTGTTTACTATTTGTTACCTTGGTTTTTTATATTTTCAGATTACAAAAACCAATATCTACCATCCATATTGCACTTGTATCACCATCTTTTCGCTGAACTAGTGCACCTATACAATTTACCATTGTATTGGGTGTGTTGGGGAAACAAGATATTTCTTGTAATTGATTTCAGGGTTGTTTGAGAGATACCATCTTCATCCTACACCTCCCACAAATTGATAAACCTTAGGTCATCCACTTCACAGAAAATTGCTATTGTCCTACAAAACTCTGCGCTTGGAGGCCCAACACGAGTTTACAATAATAAAGTTGTGTAGTAGACATCAAGCTCTTTTCTGGCACCGTTGCCGGGGAGGTGAGTGCTTGAATGTATATCTTTAGAACTTGCAATTAAATCTTTTAGTTTCTTGTTTTTCACTAGTTTGGTTTTATAAAAGAAAAGTACAAAAAATGGAGTTTAGGTTGCATTATTGCTTTGTCTTTTTTATGTCTTTTGTTCAGAAAATTGTGCTCAGTTGGTAGAGGAAGAATTTATGAAAATGCTTAATGAGAATTTCTTGAATGATGAGCATGATAGCAATAGTTTTAGTGGAGTGGATAAAATGATGGTCCAGGATGCTCATGATGATTGCACTAGTCATGATAAAAGATTTCCTATAAGCATGTCAATTTTTGTGGAGTGGATAAAATTTGCAAAGACATGCCATCGATGATATATTTTGTAAGAAGCATAAACAAGATCAAACAAATTGGTGGCTTAAAGTGATAGATGAATGTGCCACAAGATTATGCTCTCTTCATCCCATTACTTGTGAACTTTGCAATAGGGTTGGTCATCTTAATTTCCAATGCATGCTTTTTCATGACCGAACTATTTCCAAATATTGTGATAATTGGATCTCCCATGAACTTCATAATGAACTTTGCTTATTTGGGGGGAATGAAGAATTATCACATAAAAATGATTGGTTTGGTATATTCATTGTCACAAATGATAATGAAACTAATCTACAAGAAATCTATATGTTTTGCATAGTGAATTGCAATGAAAATGCTTATATTGCCAACTATAGAAATAATGAGAAACCAATAGAATATAAAAGGAATACTAATGAAAGGGTAAAGGTCTCCCAATACCCTTCTATTGTTTCTCGTGATAAATCGGGTTGCAAGGAAGAGCTTTCCATTGAACCAATCTCTTCAATAAGAAGCTCTAAAAAACTACTTAAACCCACACAAAATTTGGTACAGGAGGAGAAGAAGAGCATAAAAGGTAAAGGTAAAAAGGTATCTCTCCCAAATAATTATACTCCTTATAATATTGAAAATATTTTTGGCACCAACTTGGAAAATTATGATGATAATAATTGTTACACTATTGGTATTATTCATGCTATTGATGATTATCCTAATGAGATGCAAACCCACAAGCTTGGAGATGCTATGCTTGATGATAATGACATATTTGAGAATATATTTTCTTCAATTGTTGTGTGTTCCAATCTTGGTGGTGCTATGCATAATGAAGATAATCTTTTTAGTTCCCCTACTTCGAAGGATCAAATTTGTTATGATGATTACATGCCTCCTATTTACGATGATTATTGTGATGATACTTATGTTATGAAAAGTAGTGATGATTATTATTATACAACTTGTAACGATTATGAATACCCTTTCTATGAACATTACTCTTTAAATGTGTAAACAATTTATAATATTCAAGTCTCCTATGATACTCCCACTACCATGTATTGGAAGTTTGCTTGTGGGGAGAGTAATAAATTTTCTATGCTGGTGAATCATTAAAAGAATGCTTTATGTGATAGTTATATTGTGGTATTACTTCATGATGGTACTGAAAATTATTATGAGGGAGGAACATATGCTTGTAAGAATTGCAATAACATCAAATTTCCTCTCTATGTGTTCAAAGTTTTGAAGATATGCTTGTTTTGCTTTCCTATGCTAGTTGATTCTTGCTCCAATAAATTGTTTCCTCACAAAATCCCTATGCATAGGAAGTGTGTTATACTTGAATGTTATTTTCATGTGATTCATTATGCTCTCTTACATGCTCAACTTTTATTGCTATACGAGCATCATTGGAATCATCATGCCAAGCTAAAAGGCATTAAAGAAAAGCGCTTGTTGGAAGACAACCCAACACTTTTACTTTATGTTTTTCTGTTTTAAAATGATTAATCTATCGTATTAATCATGTTTTGTGTCTTTTATTTCAATAAGAGCCAACTAAATCCTTTGGGATAGTGTGGATACTTGTTAGTTTGATTCAGTGCAAAAACAAAAACTTTTACGTCCAATGCAGAATTTCTCTGATATTACTGGAGTGTAAAAATATTCTGAAATTTTTACACATTATTTTTATGCAAATTCTCTGCATTTTCCTTATTTTTCAGAATTTTTAGAGTCAGGGAAGTACGGTGTTCATTCAAATCTTCACATACTGTTCTGTTTTTGACAAATTCTGTTTTGCATGCATAGTTTAGTAGTTTTAAGTGTTTCTATAGCTTATATTGAATGATATAAATTATGGGAATTTTATATTAAATTATTTATTATGGGAGAACTTTTTTTAATCCTGTCTTGAAAATACCTAAGTGAACGATCTATCTTTATTGTAGTAACCCATCTTACGAAGTTCCGTTAAGTTTTGTGTGATTGAATTTTTTCAAGTTTTGGGTGAGATACCGATATGAGATGAATAAGGAGCAGAAAAGAACTAAGATTAGGGATTACCAAGGAACCCCCAAGGCAATATCCAAGGAATACTCAAGCGTCTAGGCCTGGGGATGCCCCAGGAGGCATCCCCTCTTTCGTCTCCAACACTATCGGTATATCTTACTTGAAGCTATATTTATATTCATAAAATAATATGAGTTTTACTTGTAGTGTCATTTTATTATATTTTTATATGATTATATTTTATTTATTATCTTGTTTTACAATAAAAAAATTCAAGAATTGCCTTAAGATGCCTCCATTGCATGCTTTGATGTGTGTTGTATAAAAGCAGAAACTTTTGCTATAGTATTCGAATTTTCATATTTTAATAGAACTTGTAAAGTTTCTGAAATTCTCACACAGTATTTTAATATAAGTTATATAGCCTTTACTATTTTTTTTATTTTTTTGGAATTACAGAAGTACACTGGTTTAATAGATTTCTATAGACTGTCTTGTTTGGACAGATTGTTGTCATAGTTTTATTATCTACTTATCCGAACGTTTTCATGGCTTATATTGGTAGATATAAATTGTGGAAATGATATTATATAGTATATAATGTTTGAAAATTATTATGCAACTTATCTTGGCAGTACACAAAGAGTTGATGTATTCTTATGTGCACTAACGTATCTCACAAGTTCTTTTCAAAACAATTGTGGACGAAGTTTTTGAGACTTAGGTGGAACTGGGATATGGGAGGACTGAACAAGATACAAAATCTCAATCTTGGGTATGCCCAAGTCACGCCAAGTAAATATTTGAAAAAGTCGCAAGCATCTAATCTTGGGGATTCTACGCATCCCACCTCTCTTCGTCATCTATTGGTTAGCCTATGTTGAGCCTAAATTTTTATTCGTTCACGTGATATGTGCTATTCTTGGAGTGTTATGTTTGTTTAGTTTGATTTTTTAATAAAATAATAACATCCAAAAATCTTTATTGACAGAGAGTCCTCACATAGCTACTTAACCGTTTAACTACTCATGATCTCCACTTATATCTTTTTGAGAGTAGTTTGATGTTTACTCTTGTGCTTCACTTATATCCTAAGAGTAAATTGTGAATGAATGAAATATAATAAATATGAAATTATCAATGTGCTTTATGCTTAGTATTAGTGTCACATGTGGTTTAGAAATTAAATTCTATTGAAGTTTAACAATCACTGTATTGGTCATATGAGCAATTCATGAATGATTAGTATAAGAAAGAGAACTTTCACATACAAATATATTATCTTGGACATCTTTCATGGTTGTGAATACCCATTAATTATTTTCAAACTTGATCAAATATCCGAAGTTAGACAAGGAAGACAATGGTTATGTTTGGGTATATTTGCATAGAATCTATATTGTTATGGATCCTCCAACAGGTGGTGCTTGTTTAGAACCCTTTGCTAGCCAAAACTTTGTACTAAGTAGAGGTACTACTTGTGCATCCAAATCCCTGAGACAAGTTTCTTCCATGTGATTCCACCATACCTACCTATATATGGTATTTCACTGCCATTCCAAGTAAATTTGCATGTGCCACCTCTAAACATTCAAATAAACATCTATTTTGTGTGCTCGTACCGCTCATGGAGCGATGGGGCGGTCAATATTCCATGCTAAGCAAGTTATTATCAAGATGAGTGTTTATTCACTTGTCATTGCATAAGAGAGGCTGGTAAAAAGGATGCCCAGTCCTGCATAACACAAAAATAAATAAACAAAAACTCCCCCTAGAATGTTGATTGTTTGGAGGGCAACAGTGGATTCGGCCAGCCATGGAATGTGTTTGAATGGTGGAGAGGGGTAAAAATTTAAATTCAGTTTTTAGCATGGAAGATATTGAAAACTTTGTTGTGACGTTGACAGGAAAAGTACACCACCCAAAATTTCATATCCATCTCCGTTTTAAACAATGAACTCTGGCACCTGTGCAAATCCATGCTTCCCTACGCGAAGGGAAATCTATTTACTTTCATGTTGAGTCAACGTCTTAGTCCAACCTCAATCTATTAGTTGGCAAGCATATGTGGTGGAGAAATATTCAAAAATATATACCCAGTCAAATATATTTGATAATGAATCATTATCATTGACAATTATCTTCATGATAAGTATGTTGGGAGGCGAAACATTAAGCCCCTATCTTTCTATGTGTTCGATGGATATTCTTTGTTATAAAAATATGATTTGAGTATTAGCAATCATAAAAGACTATATGATAATTAAGTATGTGGAGCTCTTGTTGGGAGACGTAGTAGTAAATCAAAAAAATTCCTATGTATCACCAAGATCTATCTATGGAGAAACCAGCAACGAGTGAGGAGAGATTTCATCTTCATACCTTTGAAGATCGCTAAGCGAAAGCGTTACAAGAACGCGGTTGGTGGAGTCGTACTCGCAGCGATTCAGATCGCGGTGGATTCCGATCTCAGCGCCAAACAACGGTGCCTCTGCATTCAACACACGTGCAACCCGATGACGTCTCCTACGCCTTGATCCAGCAAGGAGGAAGGAGAGGTTGAGGGAGAGCTCCGGCTGCACGACGGCGTGGTGACGGTGGAGCTACATGAACTCCGGCAGGGCTTCGCCAAGCGCTACGGAGAACGAGGAAGAGGAAGGGTAGGTCTGCGCTGAGAGAGAGAGAGAAGTTGTGTCTCAAATCATCCCAAACCCTTGCATATATATATAGGAGGAGGGAGAGGAAGGGTTTCCTTGGCCCCTCCTCCAAGGAGGAGAGCTTCGGACGAAGCTAGGGAAGAGTCCACCTCCCACAAGGGAGGTGGATCTCCCTCCTTTCAAACTCCTTTTGCCTTATCCCTTGATCTCCAGCCGCATGGGCCTTTCTAGAAGGTCTTGGCCAGCCCAAAAAGGGCTGGCACACCTCCTCTAAAGGCCCACAAAGTCCTATGGTCCTCACACCCCTCCCGGGGGTCCTCCGGCACCCTCTCGGCACTCCCGGTACACTACCGATGAGCCCGAAAACTTTCCGGTGACCAAAACTGGACTTCCTATATATAAATCTTTACCTCCAGACCATTCTGGAGCTCCTAGTGACATCTAAGATCTCATCCGGGACTCCGAACAACCTTCGGTAATCACGTATACCATTTCCCTATAACCCTAGCGTCATCGAACCTTAAGTGTGTAGACCCTAAGGGTTCGGGAGACATGTAGACATGACCGAGACACCTCTCCGGTCAATAACCAACAGCGGGATCTGGATACCCATGTTGGCTCCCACATGCTCCACGATGATTTCATCGGATGAACCACGATGTCGGGGATTCAATCAATCCCGTATACAATTCCCTTTGTCTATCGGTATGATACTTGCCCGAGATTCGATCGTCGGTATCTCTATACCTTGTTCAATCTCTTTACCGGCAAGTCTCTTTACTCGTTCCATAATACATCATCTCGTGACTAACTCCTTAGTCACATTGATCTCATTATGATGATGTCTTACCGAGTGGGCCCAGAGATACCTCTCCGTCACACGGAGTGACAAATCCCAGTCTCGATTCGTGCCAACCCAACAGACACTTTCGGAGATACTCGTAGTGCACCTTTATAGACACCCAGTTATATTGTGACGTTTGCCACAACCAAAGCATTCCTACGGTATCCGGGAGTTGCACAATCTCATGGTCTAATGAAACGATACTTGACATTGAAAAGCTTTAGCAAACGAACTACACGATCTTGTGCTATGCTTAGGATTGGGTCTTGTCCATCACATCATTCTCCTAATGATGTGATCCCGTTATCAACGACATCCAATGTCCATGGTCATGAAACCGTGACCATCTATTGATCAACAAGCTAGTCAACTAGAGGCTCACTAGGGACATGTTGTGGTCTATGTATTCACACATGTATTACAGTTTCCGGTTAACACAATTATAGCATGAAAAATAGACAATTATCATGAACCAGGAAATACAATAATAACCATTTTATTATTGCCTCTAGGGCATATTTCCAACAGTCTCCCACTTGCACTAGAGTCAATAATCTAGTTACATTGTGATGAATCGAACACCCATAGCATTCTGGTGTTGATCATGTTTTGCTCGTTAGAGAGGTTTAGTCAACGGATCTGCGACATTCAGATCCGTATGCACTTTACAAATATCTATATCTCCCACTTGAATGTAATCACGGATGGAGTTGAAGCGGCGCTTGATGTGTCTTGTCTGCTCATGAAACCTAGGCTCCTTCGCAAGGGCAATAGCTCCAGTGTTGTCACAGAATAGAGTCATCGGGCCCGATGCACTTGGAATTACTCCTAGGTCGGTGATGAACTCCTTCATCCAGACTCCTTCCTTTGCTGCTTTCGAAGCAGCTATGTACTCCGCTTCACATGTAGATGCCGCTACGACGCTTTGCTTGCTGCTGCACCAGCTGACTGCCCCTCCATTCAAAACATACACGTATCCGGTTTGCGACTTGGAGTCGTCCGGATCTGTGTCGAAGCTAGCATCGACGTAACCCTTTACGACGAGCTCTTCGGCACCTCCATATATGAGAAACATGTCCTTTGTCCTTTTCAGGTACTTCAGGATATTCCTGACCGCTGTCCAGTGTTCCGCTCCGGGATCACTTTGATACCTCCCTACCAAACTTATGGCAAGGTTCACATCAGGTCTGGTACACAACATGGCATACATAATGGAGCCTATGGCTGAAGCATAGAGGATGACACTCATCTCTTCTCTATCCTTTGTCATGGTCGGGCATTGAGTCGTACTCAATCTCACACCTTGTAACACAGGCAAGAACCCCTTCTTGGACCGATCCATATTGAACTTCTTCAATATCTTGTCAAGGTATGTGCTTTGTGAAAGACCTATGAGGCGTCTCGATCTATCTCTATAGATCTTAATACCTAATATGTAAGCAGCTTATCCAAGGTCCTTCATTGAAAAACACTTATTCAAGTAGGCCTTTATACTTTCCAAGAGTTCTATATCATTTCCCATTATCAGTATGTCATCCACATATAATATAAGAAATGTTATAGAGCTCCCACTCACTTTCTTGTAAATACAGGGTTCTCCATAAACCTATATAAACCCAAACGCTTTAATCACCTCATTAAAGTGAATGTTCCAACTTCGAGATGCTTGCACCAGCCCATAGATGGAGCGTTGGAGCTTGCATACCTTGTTAGCATCTTTAGGATCGACAAAACCTTCCGGCTGCATCATATATAGTTCTTCCTTGAGGAAGCCATTAAGGAATGCCGTTTTGACGTCCATTTGCTAGATCTCATAATCATAAAATGTGGCAATTGCTAACATGATTCGGACAGTCTTCAGCATTGCTACGGGTGAGAAAGTCTCATCATAGTCAATTCCTTGAACTTGTCGATAACCCTTAGCGACAAGCCGAGCCTTATAGACGGTTACATTACCATCCGCGCTAGTCTTCTTCTTAAAGATCCATTTATTTTCAATGGCTCGCTTATCAACAGGCAAGTCCACCAAAGTCCACACTTTGTTCTCATACATGGATCCTATCTCGGATTACATGGCTTCAAGCCATTTGTTGGAATTCGGGCCCGCCATCGCTTCTTCATAGTTCGAAGGTTCACCATTGTCCAACAACATGATCTCCAGCACAGGGTTGCCGTACCACTCTGGTGCGGAACATGTCCTAGTGGACCTTCGACGTTCAATAGTAACTTGATCTGAAGTTTCATGATCAACATCATTAACTTCTTCTCCAGCCGGTGTAGGCTCCACAGAAACAACTTCCTATGTTGTGCTACTCTCCGGTTCGAGTGGAGGTACAATTACCTCATCAAGTTCTATTTTCCTCCCACTCACTTCTTTCGAGAGAAACTCTTTCTCGACAAAGGATCCATTGCTGGCAACAAAGTCTTTGCCCTTGGATCGTAGGTAGAAGGTATACCCAATAGTCTCTTTGGGATATCCTATGAAGACGCACTTTTCCGCTTTGGGTTCTAGCTTCTCAGGTTGAAGTTTCTTCACATAAGCATCGCATCCCCAAACTTTTAGAAACGACAGCTTAGGTTTCTTTCCAAACCATAATTCATACGGTGTCATCTCAACGGATTTTGACGGTGCCCTATTTAAAGTGAATGCGGCAGTCTCTAATGCATATCCCCAAAATGATAGCGGTAAGTCGGTAAGAGACATCATAGATCGTACCATATCTAATAGAGTGCGATTACGACGTTCAGACACACCATTTCGCTGAGGTGTGCCAGGCGGCGTGAGTTGTGAAACAATTCCACATTTCCTTAGGTGCGTGCCAAACTCGTGACTTAAATATTCTCCGCCACGATCAGATCGTAGGCACTTTATTTTCCTGTCACGTTGATTCTCTACCTCACTTTGAAATTCCTTGAACCTTTCAAAAGTTTCAGACTTATGTTTCATTAAGTAGACATACCCATATCTACTCAAGTCATCAGTGAGGGTGAGAACATAACGGTAGCCACCACGAGCCTCGACACTCATTGGACCGCATACATCGGTATGTATTATTTCCAACAAGTCACTTGCTCGCTCCATTGTTTCGGAGAACGGAGTCTTGGTCATCTTGCCCATGAGGCATGGTTCGCATGTGTCAAATGATTTGAAATCAAGAGACTCCAAAAGTCCATCGGTATGGAGCTTCTTCATGCGTTTGACACCAATATGACCAAGGTGGCAGTGCCACATGTAAGTGGGACTATCGTTATCAACCTTACACTTTTGTTACTCATACTATGGAGATGTGTAACATCACGTTCGATATTCATCAAAAATAAACCATTGACCAGCGGGGCATGACCATAAAACATTTCTCTCATATAAATAGAACACCCATTATTCTCAGATTTAAATGACTAGCCATCTCGCATCAAGCGAGATCCAGATACAATGTTCATGCTCAAAGCTGGTACTAAATAACAATTATTAAGGTTTAACACTAATCCCGAAGGTAGATGTAGAGGTAGCGTGCCAACGGCGATCACATCGACCTTGGAACCATTCCCGATGCGCATCGTCACCTCGTCCTTTGCCAGCCTCCGCTTATTCCGCAGCTCCTGCTTGGAGTTACAAATGTGAACAATTGCACCAGTATCAAATACCCAGGAGCTACTACGAGTGCTAGTTAGGTACACATCACATATACCTTTAATGTTGCCGTCCTTCTTATCCGCTAAGTACTTGGGGCAGTTCCGCTTCCAGTGACCGGTACCCTTGCAAAAAAAACACTCAGTCTCAGGCTTGGGTCCATTCTTGTTCTTCTTCTTCCCAGAAACTTTCTTACCAGGCGCGACAACAGCTTTGCCGTCCTTCTTGAAGTTCTTCTTACCCTTGCCTTTCTTGAACTAGTGGTCTTATTTACCATCAACACTTGATGCTCCTTTTTGATCTCGACCTCTGCTGATTTCAGCATCGAGTACAACTCAGGAATGGACTTCTCCATCACTTGCATGTTGTAGTTCATCACAAATTTCTTGTAGCTAGGTGGAAGTGACTGGAAGATTCTGTCAATGACCGAGTCATCCGGGAGATTAACTCCCAGCTGAGTCAAGCGGTTGTGTAGCCCAGACATCTTGAGGATGTGCTCACTGACAGAACTATTCTCCTCCCTCTTACAGCTGAAGAACTTGTCGGAGACGTCATATCTCTCGACCCGAGCATGAGCTTGGAAAACCAGTTTCATCTCTTGGAACATCTCATATGCTCCGTGTTGCTCAAAACGCTTTTGGAGCCCCGGTTCTAAACTGTAAAGCATGCCGCACTCAACAAGGGAGTAATCATCGCAGCGAGAATGCCAAGCGTTCGCAACGTCTTGCTCTGCTAGGAGAAGGGGTGGGTCACCTAGTGGTGCATCAAGGACATACAATTTCTTGGAAGCTATGAGGATGATCCCCAAGCCACGGACCCAGTCCGCATAGTTGCTTCCATCATCTTTCAGCTTGGTTTTCTCTAGGAACGCGTTGAAGTTTAGGGTGACATTCGCGTTGGCCATTGGATCTACAATATAGATTGTAAAGACAATTTTAGACTAAGTTCATGATAATTAAGTTCACATAATCAAATTATTTAATGAACTCCCACTTAGATAGACATCTCTCGAGTCATCCAAGTGACACATGATTCATGTCAACTAGCCCGTGTCCGATCATCACGTGAGACGGACTAGTCATCCATGGTGAACATCTCCATGTTGATCGTATCTTCTATACGACTCATGTTTGACCTTTTGGTCTTCCGTGTTCCGAGGCCATGTATCTACATGCTAGGCTCGTCAAGTCAACCTAAGTGTTTCGCGTGTGTAAATCTGGCTTACACCCGTTGTATGCGAACGTTAGAACCTATCACACCCGATCATCACGTGGTGCTTCGGAACGACAATCCTTAGCAACGGTGCACAATTAGGGTGAACACTTCTCTTGATTTTTTTTTGAGAGATCATCTTATTTACTACCGTCGTTCTAAGCAAATAAGATGCAAACATGATAAACATCACATGCAATCAATATAGTGACATGATATGGCCAATATCATCTTGCTCCTTTGATCTCCATCTTCGGGGCACCATGATCATCACTGTCACCGGCATGACACCATGATCTCCATCATCATGATCTCCATCATTGTGTCTTCATGAAGTTTTCTCGCCAACTATTACTTCTACTACTATGGCTAACGTTTAGCAATAAAGTAAAGTAATTACATGGCGTTTATGATTGACACGCGGGTCATACAATAAAATAAGACAACTCCAATGGCTCCTGCCGGTTGTCATACTCATCGACATGCAAGTCGTGAATCCTATTACAAGAACATGATCAATCTCATACATCACAATGCATCATATCACATTCTTTGGCCATATCACATCACAAGGCATATGCTGCAAAAACAAGTTAGACGACCTCTAATTTGTAGTTGCAAGTATTTACGTGGCTGCTAAAGGTTTCTAGCAAGAACATTTCTTACCTACGCCAAAACCACAACGTGATATGCCAATTGCTATTTACCATTCATAAGGACCCTTTTCATCAAATCCAATCCGACTAAGGTGGGAGAGACAGACACCCGCTAGCCACCTTATGCAACAAGTGCATGTCAGGCGGTGGAACCAGTCTCACGTAAGCGTGCGTGTAAAGTCGGTCTGGGCTGCTTCATCCCACAATACCACCGAATCAAGATAAGACTAGTAGTGGTAAGCAAATTAACAAGATCGACACCCACAACTGCTTTGTGTTCTACTCGTGCATAGATTCTACGCATAGACCTAGCTCTGATACCACTGTCGGGAGACGTAGTAGTAAATCAAAAAAAATCCTACGTATCACAAAAATCAATCTAGGGAGAAACCAGCAACGAGTGGGGAGAGATTGCATCTTCATACCTTTGAAGATTGCTAAGCGGAAGCATTACAAGAACGCAGTTGGTGGAGTCGTACTCGCATCGATTCAGATCACGGTGGATTCCGATCTCAACGCCGAACAACGGCGCCTCCGCGTTCAACACACGTGCATCCCGATGACGTCTCCTACGCCTTGATCCAGCAAGGAGGAAGGATAGGTTGAGGGAGAGCTCCGGCAGCACGACGGCAGGGTGACGGTGGAGCTACGTGAACTCCGGCAGGGCTTCGCCAAGCGCTACGGAGAACGAGGAAGAGGAAGGGTAGGGCTGCGCCGAGAGAGAGAAGTCGTGTCTCAAATCATCCCAAACCCTTGCATATATATAGGAGGAGGGATAGGGAGGGATTCCTTGGCCCCTCCTCCAAGGAGGAGAGCTTCGGCCGAAGCTAGGGAAGAGTCCACCACCCACAAGGGAGGTGGATCTCCCTCCTTTCAAACTCCTTTTGCCTTATCCCTTGATCTCCAGCCGCATGGGCCTTTCTAGAAGGTCTTGGCCAGCCCAAAAAGGGCTGGCACACCTCCTCTAAAGGCCCACAAAGTCCTATGGTCTTCACACCCCTCCCGGGGGTCCTCCGGCACCCTCCCGGCTCTCCCGATTCACTACCGATGAGCCCGAAAACTTTCCGGTGACCAAAACTGGACTTCCTATATATCAATCTTTACCTATGGACCATTCCGGAGCTCCTCATGACATCCGGGATCTCATCCGGGACTCAAAAAAACCTTCGGTAATCACGTATACCATTTCCCTATAACCCTATCGTCATCGAACCTTAAGTGTGTAGACCCTACGGGTTCGGGAGACATGTAGACATGACCGAGACACCTCTTCGGTCAATAACCAACAGCGGGATCTGGATACCCATGTTGGCTCCCACATGCTCCACGATGATTTCATCGGATGAACCACGATGTCGGGGATTCAATCAATCCCGTATACGATTCCCTTTGTCTATCGGTATGATACTTGCCCGAGATTCGATCGTCGGTATCTCTATACCTTGTTCAATCTTGTTACCGACAAGTCTCTTTACTCGTTCCATAATACATCATCCCGTGACTAACTCCTTAGTCACATTGATCTCATTATGATGATGTCTTACCGAGTGGGCCCAGAGATACCTCTCCGTCACACGGAGTGATAAATCCCAATCTCGATTCGTGCCAACCCAACAAACACTTTCGAAGATACCCATAGTGCACCTTTATAGCCACCCAGTTACGTTGTGACGTTTGGCACACCCAAAGCATTCCTACAGTATCCGGGAGTTGCACAATCTCATGGTCTAAGGAAACGATACTTGACATTGAAAAGCTTTAGCAAACGAACTACATGATCTTGTGCTATGCTTAGGATTGGGTCTTGTCCAGCACATCATTCTCCTAATGATGTGACCCCGTTATCAACGACATCCAATGTCCATGGTCATGAAACCGTGACCATCTATTGATCAACGAGGTAGTCAACTAGAGGCTCACTAGGGACATGTTGTGGTCTATGTATTCACACATGTATTATGGTTTCCAGTTAACACAATTATAGCATGCAAAATAGACAATTATCATGAACCAGGAAATATAATAATAACCATTTTATTATTGCCTCTAGGGCATATTTCCAATAGCTCTTACTTAGACTTGATGATGCATTGAAATTGTTTGGTGATCAAGAACATAGATTGTTAAGTTTCAAGTGAATGAATTGTTTGAACCATGACATATAAAATGATTGCTACTCTATCATGATGATTTTTATGAGAAAAAGTTGTTGTATATGATGCTGGAAAAGTGACTGAAATTATCAATGATCAAAACCATCACTATGCTAGCATTCTAACTTCATAAATTATTTCTTTTATCATTTACCTACTCGAGGACGAGCATGAATTAAGCTTTGAGATGCTGATATGTCTCCAATGTATTGATAATTTATGAAGTAGTCATGCCATATTTGCCTATGTTTATAATACTTTTATATGGTTTTGATGCGCTTTATATGATTTCTTTAGAACTAACCCGGGTTGACGCTGTTTTCAGTAGAATTATCGTGGTGTTATTCTTTGTGCGGAAAATGAAAGTTCTCGGAATTGCCCAGAACTTTTTTGTGATTTTTCTGGAGGAAATAGGCAATATCAGAGTGAAGAACCACTGGGGGAGACACCCTTGGGCACAAGCCATTAGGGCACGACCCGGGGGGGTCGCTCCCTGATATGTTGTGGGGCCCACGTGGTTCCGTTGTGCGTGATTCCAACGCTGAAAAATCCTATAAACCCGAGAAATAATCAAAGACTCCTTGTTCTACCACCGCAACTCTATGTATCAACGAAAAACCAATCTAGAGCCTTTCCAGTACCCTGTCAGAGAGGCAAATAATCATCCGATGGCCATCGTCACCATCCTAGTGGAGGCCATGATGAGGAGGGAGTAGTTCACCCTCGGGGATGAGGGTATGTACCAGTAGCTATGTGTTCAATCTCTCTCTCTCTCATGTTCTTTAGATGACACGATCTTGATGTATCATGGGCTTTGTTAATATAGTGGGATCATATGATTCTTCCCTCTCTATATTGTTGTGGTGAATTGAATCTTACCATTTGTGATCTCGTTGTTGGATTGAATATTTTTGTTTGAGAGCACTTGATATACGTCTTGCGTGGGATACCCGTAGTGACATTTAGGTATTCTATTGATTCACTTGATATATGTTAAGGCATCAACTTGTGAATTATGGTGACCTTAGGGATCTATGCATAGGGTTTGATTGCATGTTTTCACAGTACGTTCTCCGATAGAAATCTTGGGGTGCTCCTTGAAGTTGTTTGTATTGGATTGAATATGATAGATCCAAAGTTGTTTGATGCATGTTACATAATTTACCAATGGATACTTGAGGTGATATTGGAGTATATAGGTGACATTAGGGTTGATTGATATGTATCATTGGTGTTATTTTAGTACGAACTCTAGGGCTATTTGTGACACTTATAGGAATAGCCCAAAAGATTGATCGGAAATAATAACTTTGAGGGTGTTCTACTACCTACATCAATTTCATCTTATTGTTCTCCGCTAGATAGGAACTTTAGAGTGATTCTTTGTTGCACGTTGAGGGATGCTCATATGATTCAACTATGTTAGCATTGTTGGGAGATTGCACTAGAGAAAGTATGAACCCTAGGCCTTGTTTCCAAACATTGTTATACCATTTGCTCATTGTTTACTATTTGATACCTTGTTGTTTTTATATTTTCAGATTACAAAAAACAATATCTACCATCCATATTGCACTTGTATCACCATCTCTTCACCAAACTAGTGCACCTATACAATTTACCATTGTATTGGGTGTGTTGGGGACACAAGAGATTTCTTGTATTTGATTGCAGGTTTGTTTGAGAGAGGCGATCTTCATCCTACACCTCCCACAAATTGATAAACCTTAGGTCATCGACTTGAGGGAAAATTGCTACTATCCTACAAAACTCTACGCTTGGAGGCCCAAGACGAGTCTACATGAATTAAGTTGCATAGTAGACATCAAGAACCAAGGTTATCGAACCAATAGGAGAACCATCCAAATTCCTGTCTTCAACACCTACACACAAAAGAGCACACACTTGCACCCAACGTGGGCATGAGGGTTGTCAATCCCCTTGGACTCGTTACTCGCAAGCAATATGTAGTGATAGATAGTAAATTGAAAAATATAAATTTCAAGTAAGAAGAAAGTAAATGATGGTAGAAATATTTTAGGTGTTTTCGTAATGATATTTGTGAAGAGACCCTAGTTTTTGCTAGAGGCTTCTCTCTCGAAGAAAGCATATGGTGGGTAGACAAATTACTGTTGCGCAATTGATAGAAAAGTGCATAGTTATGTAATATTTATACACGGAAAGGATCATGTGTATATGCCTCACGTCTATAAGCAAGTAGACCGACTCTTGCCTGCATCAGCTACTATTACTCCACCCATCGACCGCTATCCAACATGCATCTGGAGTATTAAGTAAAATAGAGTAATGCTTGAAGCAACATGACATGATATAGACAAAGTAAATCCAATCAATATGAATAAATCCCATCGTTTTACCCTTAATGGCAGCAATACAATACATATCATGTCCCTTTCTATCACTGGGATTGAGCACCGCAAGATTGAACCCATTACAACGCACCACTCTCACTGAAGATAAATCAATCTAGTTGCCAAACCAAACCGATAGATCGGAGAGCATCACGAATCTATAACAATCATGCATATAAGAATTTAGAGAAGACTCAAATATTGTTCATGAATAATCTGAACATAAACCCACAATTCATCGTATCCCAACAAACACACTGCAAAGATGATTACATAGGATAGATCACCATGGGAATCGTAGCGATATTTGCATTTAAGAACATAGAAAAAGAGATAGCCATCTAGGTACTAACTACGGACCCGTGGGTCTGTGGTGAACTACTCACACATAACCATGGGAGCAGCAGGGTTGATGTAGAGGCCCTCCGTGATCGATCCCTCCTCCAGCAGGGCATCGGAACAGGGCCCTAGATGGGCACACGGCGGAACACAGACTTGCGGCGGCAGAAAAAGTATTTTGGGAGGCTCTCTAGGGTTTTCCCAATATATGTGAATTTATAGCAAAGACACAAGGGACAGAGCCCGTGGGAGCTGTTGCCACGCAAAATTGCAGCGCAACAACACAATAACCATCGTGCTTTTATGACGACAAACGATTACTTTACGAGTAAAGCAACAAAGATCTCCTCGCTTTCATGGAGGAAAACCAATTGTTTTTCAGGGAAAAACGACAAAGATCAATCAAACCCTAGGGCTGCTTGGGCTCATCAAATAAGAACGATAGAAAAAAGACGTATGTGAAAAAGTAATGTTTGTATTGATAGATCAATTGTTCGCGGTTTTCCAATCGGCCATGGCCTTATATATAAGTCACGTTGGACTTTGATGTATAAAGGAAGACTCGGTGCACCATAATAAAACTCCAACACTAAACCGATCAGGACTATGTTCCCTTGATTCAGTTACCATGTATAACACTTTACCTTTAAAAGTAGCCAGCTAACTTGGGTCATGGCAATCCCTCTTGAGCCAATGCATGTAAGTACTCCTTGCCATACACGAATAAAATATTCCGTTCACGTTGCAATCATACTTGATGATGTATTAGCCCAAGTTCTAACCATGTCACATAGAAAATACTCTTGTATCTACAAGGAAATAATAAAATATTCTGGCCATGTCACTATCACACTGAATAAGGCCATTATGTACTAAGCATACTCTTTCACCACGTATGCACATACTATTTAAAATATGCCCTAGGCAATAATAAGTTAGATATTATCATATTTCTTGGTCATGATAATTGTTTATTATCCATGCTATAATTGTATATATTGGAAACTCAAATACATGTGTGGATACATAGACAACAAAATGTCCCTAGTAAGCCTCTACTAGACTAGCTCGTTGATCAAAGATGGTCATGGTTTCCTGACCATAGACATGAGTTGTCATTTGATAACGGAATCACATCATTAGGAGAATGATATGATGGACAAGACCCAACCGTAAGCATATCATATGATCGTGTCAGTTTATTGCTACTGCTTTTATCCATGTCAAGTATCCATTCCTACGACCATGAGATCACACAACTCCCTCACACCGGAGGAATGCCTTGTGTGTATCAAACGTCACAACATAACTGGGTGACTATAAAGGTGATCTACGGGTATCTCCAAGGGTGTCTGTTGGGTTGGCGTGGATCAAGACTGGGATTTGTCACTCCATTTGACGGAGAGGTATCTCTGGGCCCACTTGGTAATACAGCATCACAAGAAGCTTGCAAGCAATGTGTCTAAGGAGTTAGTCACGGGATCTTGTATTACGGAATGAGTAAAGAGACTTTGATCTAGGTATGGACATACCGACGATCGAATCTCGGGCAAGTAACATACTGATGGACAAAGGGAACTGCATACGGGATTGATTGAATCCTTGACATCGTGGTTCGAATGATAAAGATATTTGTTAAATATGTAGGAGCCAATATGGGAATCCATGTCCCGCTATTGGTTATTCACCGTAGAGGTGTCTCGGTCATGTCTGCATAGTTCTCGAACCCACAGGGTCTGCACACTTACCATTCGGTGACGATATAATGTTGATGAGTTATATATGTTGGTGACTGAAAGTTGTTTGGAGTCCCGGATGAGATCCCGGATGTCACGAGGAGCTCCGCAATGGTCCGGGGATAAATATTTATATATACGAAGTCATATTTTGGCTACCGGAAAAGTTTCGGGTTTTTTCGGTATTGTATCGGGAAGCTTCTAGAAGGTTTTGGAAACTTCTGGAGGAGTCCGAAAGTCCACCAAGGGTTCCACTACGTCCCAAGGTTTTGCATGGAATGAGGGGAGACACTGTGGCCTTATTTGGCCAAGCACACAAGTCCCTCAAGTCCCGTGCAGTTGGGAAAGGTGGAAAGTCCACCTTTGTATGGAAGCGAAGGATGGGGGACTAGGATTCCACCTCCTCCCCCTTGGCTGCGCCCTAGGGCTTGGAGGGGCTGTTCCCCATGCCCCTCCACCTATATATAGAGGGGAGGGAGCACCCCAAGAGGACACACGAAGCCCTTGGCGCCCCTCTCTCTCCCTAGATCGTTTTCTCCTCCGTTCGCGGTTTCGGTAGCGCTAGGCGTAACCCTACCGGGATAGCACCAGGACCGCTGCCACCATGATGTCGTGTTACTAGAGAACTCATCTAATACTCTGACCTCGCTCGCTGGATCGAGGAGGCGAAGACATCATCGAATTGTACTTGTGTTGAACGCGGATGTGTCGTCCGTCCGACGCTAGATCGGGACGAATCGTGATTGGATCGCGGGACGAATTGCGATTTGGATCGAGAAGATGTTCGACTACATCAGCCGTATTTCTTAACGCTTCCCTCTTAGCGATCTACATGGGTATTTAGACACACACACACACACCCTCTCATAGCATTGCATCTCCATGGATAGATCTTGCGTGTGCGTAGGATTTTTTGTTTCCCATGCAACGTCCCCCATCAGTGGCATCATGAGCTAGGTCTATGCATAGATAACATGCACGAGTATAAAACAAAAGAGTTTGTGGGCGTTGATGTTCAGATTGCTTAACTCCTTAGTCTTATCTTGATTTGGCGGTATTGTGGGATGAAGCATCTCGGACCAACCTTACTCGTCCACTTACGAGAGACCGGTTCCATCGACTGACATGCAACTTGTTGCATAAACATGGATGGCGGGTGTCTGTCTCTCCCACTTTTGTTGAATCAGATTCAACAGAGGTGGTCCTTGTAGAAGGTTAAAAGGCAACTTGATTATCACCGTTGTGGCTTTGCATAGGTAAGAACGGTTCTTACTAGTTATCCATAGCAGCCACGTAAAACTTACAACAACAAAGTAAAGGACGTCTAACTTGTTTTTGCAGGGCGTGTTGTGATGTGATATGGTCAAGACGTGATTTTATATATGTTGATGTATGAGATGATCATGTTTTGTAATAGTTATCATGACTTGCCTGTCGATGAGTACGGAAACCGTCAGGAGCCATAGGGTTGTCTTTAATTACTGTATGACCTGCATGTCAATCATTAAGCGCTATGTAATGCTTTACTTTATCACTAAACAGTTGCAATAGTAGTAGAAGCATGGTTGGCGCGACAACCCCGATGGCAACAGAATGATGGAGATCACGATGATGAACATCATGTGTCATGTAGGTGACGATGGAGATCATGTCGGTGCTTTGGAGATGGAGATCAAAATCACAAGTTCATGGCCATATCATGTCACTTATGATTTGCATGTGATGTTAATCCTTTTATGCATCTTATTTTTCTTATGACAACGGTAGCATTATAAGGTGATCCCTCACCAAAATTTCAAGATAAAACTGTGTTGTCCCTAAGTGTGCACCGTTGCGAAAGTTCATCGTCTTGAAGTACCACATGATGATCGGGTGTGATAGACTCTACGTTCATATACAATGGGTGCAAGCCAGTTTTGCACATGCGGAACACTCGAGTTAAACTTGACGAGCCTAGCATGTACAGACATGGCCTCGGAACATAGGAGACTCAAAGGTCGAACATGAGTCATGTAGTAGATATGATCAACATGGAGATGTTCACCATTGAAACCATCTCATCTCACGTGATGATCGGACTTGGGTTGGTGGATTTGGATCATGTCACACTTAGACAACCTGAGGGATATTGATTTGAGTGGGAGTTCTTAAGTAATATGATTAATTGAACTCATTATGAACATAGTCAAAATTACTTTGCAAATTATGTTATGGATCAATAGCTCGCATTGTAGCTCCCCTGAATTTTGATACGTTCCTAGAGAAAAAGTAAGTTGAAAGATGATGGTAGCAATTATGCGGACTGGGTCCATGATTTGAGGATTGTCCTCATTGTTGCAGACAAGGCTGATATGTCTCCAACGTATCTATAATTTATGAAGTATTCATGCCATGTTTACAATAATTTTATATGGTTTTTGTATGATTTGATTAGAACTAACCCGGACTAATGTTGTTTTCAGCAGAACTACCGTGGTGTCATTTTTTGTGCAGAAATAAAAGTTCTCGGAATGGGCTGAAAATTTACGGTGATTTTTTATGGACCAAAAGAGACCCCTGAAGCACAAGAGTTGGGCCAGGAAGTGTACTAGGAGGCCACAAGCCCTCTAGGCATGCCCTACCCCCCTCCCAGGGAGGGTGCTTCGGGCTTGTGGGGCCCTCGGGCACCCCCTTGACGTGAGACCGATGCCAAAAATTCTTATAAATACCCAAACCTCCGAAAAGAACCTTAGATCGGGAGTTCCACCCCCACAAGCCTCTATAGCCACGAAAAACCAATTGGGATCCCGTTCCGGCACCCTGCCGAAGCGGGAAACCATCATCGGAGGCCATCTTCATCATCCCGGTGGTCTCCATGACAAGGAGGGAGTAGTTCACCCTCGGGGCTGAGGGTATGTATCGGTATCTATGTGTTTGATCTCTCTATCTCTCTCTCATGTTCTTGAGATGAAACGATCTTGATGTACCGCGAGCTTTATTAATATAGATGAATCATATGGAGTTTTCCCCTCTCTATCTTCTTGTGATGAATTGAGTTTCTCTTTGAAGTTTTCTTATCGGATCGAGTCTTTAAAGGATTTGAGAACACTTGATGTATGTCTTGTGATGGGATATCCGTGGTGACAATGGGATGTTCTATTGATCCACTTGATGTATGTTTTGGTGATCAACTTGTGGGTTTCGTGACCTTGGGAATCTATGCATAGGGGTTGGTACACGTTTTCGTCTTGACTCTTTGATAGAAACTTGGGGCACTCTTTGAAGTTCTTTGTGTCGGACTGAACCTGATGAATCTAAAATTGCGTGATGCATACCGTATAATCAAGTACATGGGTACTCGTGGTGACGTTGGAGTATCTAGGTGACATTAGGGTTTTGGTTGATGTGTATATTAAGGTGTTATTTTAGTATGAACTCTAGGGCTGTTCGTGAAACTTATAGGGATAGCTCATATAATTGATCGAAAAAGATAACTTTGAGGTGGTTTCGTACACTACAATAATTTCTTTGTTTGTCCTCCAACATTTGTGACTTTGGAGTGAACTCTTTGTCGCATGTGAGGGATTTACATATGATTCAACTATTGGAAATATGCCCTAGAGGCATTAATAAATTGGTTATTATCATATTTCCTTGTTCATGATAATAGTTTATTATCCATGCTATAATTGTGTTGATCGGAAACTCAGATACATGTGTGGATACATAGACAACACCATGTCCCTAGTATGCCTCTAATAGACTAGCTCGTTGATCAAAGATGGCTATGGTTTCCTAGTCATGGACATGAGAGGTCATTTGATAACAGGATCACGTCATTATGAGAATGATGTGATGGACAAGACCCAAACTACAAACGTAGCATATGATCGTGTCAGTTTATTGCTACTATTTTCTTCATGTCAAGTATTTGTTCCTATGGCCATGAGATCATGCAACTCACTGACACCGGAGGAGTACCTTGTGTGTATCAAACGTCGCAACGTAGCTGGGTGACTATAAAGGTGCTCTACAGGTATCTCCGAGGGTGTCTATTGGGTTGGCATGGATCAATACTGGGATTTGTTACTCCGTGTGACGGAGAGGTATCTTAGGGCCCACTCGGTAATACAACATTACAATAAGCCTTGCAAGCAATGTGACTAAGTGTTAGTCAGGGGATCTTGTATTACGGAACGAGTAAAGAGACTTGCCGGTAACGAGGTTGAACTAGGTATGGAAATACCAACGATCGAATCTCGGGCAAGTAACATACCGAAGAACAAAGGGAACATCATATGGGATTAATTGAATCCTTGACATAGAGGTTCGACCGATAAAGATCTTCATAGAATATGTAGGAACCAATATGGGCATCCAGGTCCCACTATTGATTATTGACCGTAGAGGTGTCTCGGTCATGTCTACATAGTTCTCGAACCCGCAGGGTCTGCACACTTAAGGTTCGGTGCCGTTTCGGTAGTATAGAGTTATGTATGGTGGTGACCGAAGGTTGTTCGGAGTCCCGGATGAGATCCTGGATGTCACGAGGAGCTCCGAAATGGTCCGGAGGTAAAGATTGATATATAGGAAGTCCTGTTTTGGTCGTCGGAAAAGTTTCGGGCTCATCGGTCGTGTACCGGGAGTGCCGGTAGTGTACCGGGGGACCGCCGGGAGAGATATTTCGACCCAAGAGGCTACATGGGCTGTGGGAGGAGGTAAACCAGCCCCTGGTGGGCTGGCCGAAGCCTCCTCTAAGGGCCCATGCGGCTGGAGTGGTTTGAGAAGGAAAAATCGAAAGGTGGAGAGGTGGAAAGAGTTTCCAAGTGGAAAGGAGGAATCCTACTCCTAATAGGATTGGAGTAGGACTCCTCCACCTCCAATTTCGACCAAACCTTGAGGGTTTGAGGCTTCCTCCTCCCCTCCCTCCCTCCTATATATACTAGAGGATTTAGAGGAAAAAGCTAACCCTAATAGTCACGTGCTACCTCTCCTCTAAATCGCAGTTTCTCCTCTAGATCGGTTTTCAGCAGTGCTTAGGCGAAGCCCTACGGGAATAGCTCCACCACCATCGCCACAATGCTGTCGCGCTGCCGGAGAACTCATCTACCTCTCCACTGCCTCTTACTGGATCAAGAAAGCGGAGATCTTCATCGAGCTGTACGTGTGCTGAACGCGGAGGTGCCGTCCGTTTGGCACTAGATCGGAAGGACCGTGACCAAGATCGCGAGACGGATCGTGATGAGATCGCGGGACGGATCGTGATGAGTTCGTGGGACGGATTGTGATTGGATCGCGGGACGGATCGTGATGAGATCGCAGGATGCTCGGCGATTTGGATCGCGAAGACGTTCGACTACACCAACCGCGTTTCTTAATGCTTCCCGCTTAGCGATCTACAAGGGTATGTAGATCCACTCTCCCTCTCATAGATGCTCATCACCATGGATAGATCTTGCGTGTGCATAGGAAATTTTTTGTTTCCCATGCAACGTTCCCCAACATCAAGAAATTTTTTGTTTCCCATGCAACGTTCCCCAACATCAACTATGTCAGTATTGTTGAGAGAACTTGCACTAATGAAAGTATGAACCCTAGGACTTGTTTTCAAGCATTGCAATACCATTTTTGTTTACTTTTGTTACTTGCTACCTTGTTGTTTTTATATTTTCAGATTAAAAAAACCTATATCTACCATCCATATTGCACTTGTATCACCATCTCTTCGCTGAACTGGTGCACCTTTACAATTTGCCATTGTATTGGTGTGTTGGGGACACAAGAGATTTGTTCTATTTGATTGCAGGGTTGTTTGAGAGAGACCATATTCATCCTACATCTCCCATGGATTGATAAACCTTAGGTCATACACTTGAGGGAAAATTCCTGCTGTCCTACAAAACTCTGCGCTTGGAGGCCCAACAAAGTCTACAAGAACAAAGTTGCGTAGTAGACATCAAGCTCTTTTCTGGCGCCGTTACTGGGGAGGTGAGTGCTTGAAGGTATATCTTTATATCTTGCAATCAAACTTTTATTTTCTTGTTTTTCACTAGTTTGGTTTTATAAAAGAAAACTACAAAAAATGGAGTTTGGGTTGCATCAATTGTTTCATCTCTTTAATGTCTTTCGTGAAAATGATGGTTCGGAAAATTGTGCTCAATTGGTAGAGGATGAATTTATGAAAATACTAGATGAGAATTCCTTGGATGATGAGCATGATAGAAATATTGTTAGTATGAATTCTCTAAATATCCATGATGCTAATGATATGCAAATCCACAAGCTTGGGGATGCTATGTTCAATGAATATGATATTTTTAGTCCTCCAATTTTTGATGAGCAAAACTATTGTGATGATTGTATGCCTCCTACCTATGATGATTATGATGATGACATGTATGATACAAATAGTGATAGTAACCATGAAACTTTTTATCATGATTTTAATATTCAAAGTGGTTATGTCTATCAAGTACCTCATGATAATTATTTTGTTGAGTTTGCTCCCACTATTATGAAAGAGAAGAAATGTGCTTATGTGGAGAGTGATAATTTTTTTATGCTTGTGCATCATGAAAAGAATGTTTTATGTGATATTTATATTGCTGAATTCCTTCATGATTCTTCTAAAAATTATTATGAGGGAGGAACTTATGCTTGTAGGAATTGCAATAATATCAAGTTTCCTCTCTATGTGTTCAAATTTTTGAAGATATTCTTGTTTTGCCTTCCTATGCAAGTTGATTCTTATTCTCATGAATTGTTTGCTCACAAAATACATATGCATAGGAAGTGGGTTAGACTTAAATTTGCTTTTCATGTGATTCATTAGGCTCTTTTTCATGTCTTGAATACTATTTCCTATACGAGCATCACTGAAATCATTATGCCTAGCTAGGGGCGTTAAACAATAGCGCTTGTTGGGAGGCAACCCAATTTTGTTTTTATGCTTTTTGTTTTGTTTCTATTATTGAATAAATTACACATTATTAACTCTTTAGTAATTTTGTTCTAGTGTTTTAATTAGTGTTTGTGCCAAGTAAGACCTTTGGGATGGTCTACGGTGATAGTTGATTTGATCTTGCTAAAAAACAGAAACTTTGACGCCCAGTCTAGAAATTTTATAAATTCACAGAAGTGTCGATTGGATCTTAATTTCTTACAAAAGATTCAAATACAAATTTCCCATACTGTCCAAATGTTTCAGAATTTTTAGAGTTATATAAGTATTCGAAGTTTACAGATTGCTATAGACTGTTCTATTTTAGACATATTCTGTTTTCTATGTGTTATTTGCTTGTTTTGATGAAACTATGGGTAGTATCGGGGGGTATGAACCATGGAGAAGTTGTAATACAGGATATATTACACCAATATAAATAAATAATGAATTCACAACAGTACCTAAAGTGGTGATTTTATTTTCTTATACTAACGGATCTCACGAGTTTTCTTCTGAGTTTTGTGTTGTGAAGTTTTCAAGTTTTGGGTAAAGATTTGATGGACTATGGAATAAGGAGTGGAAAGAGCCTAAGCTTGGGGATGCCCAAGTAACCCCAAGGTAATATTCAAGGAAAACCAAGATCCTAAGCTTGGGGATTCCCCGGAAGGCATCCCCTCTTTCCTCTTCAATCCATTAGTAAATTTACTTGAGGCTATATTTTTATTCACCACATGATATGTGTTTTGCTTGGAGAGTCTTGTATGATATGAGTCTTTGATTTTTAGTTTTCCAGAATCATCCTTGTTGTACACACTTTTTGAGAGGGACATGCATGAATCGTGAATTTATTAGAATACTCTGTGTGCTTCACTTATATCTTTTGAGCTAGGCAATATGCTCTAGTGCTTCACTTATATCTTTTTAGAGCACGGTGGTGGCTTTATTTTATAGAAATTATTAAACTCTCTTGCTTCACTTATATTATTTTGAGAGTCTATAAACATCATGTCAATTTTGTTGGTTATGAATTTAGTCCTAATATGATGGGAATCCAAGAGAGATATAATGAAAACATTCATATAAAAGTGCATTGAAGTTTGGTTCCTTATGATTGTTTTGAGATATAAAAATTGTAATATTAGAGACATGCTAGTGAGTAATTGTGGATTGGTAGAAATACTTGTGTTAAAGGTTGTTATTCCCATAGCATGCATGTATGGTGAACCGTTACGTGACGAAGTCGAAGCATGATTTATTTATTGATTCCCTCCTTTGTGTGGAGGTCGGGATCGCGCGATGGTTAACTCGTACCAACCCTTCCCCTAGGAGCATGCGTGTAGTACTTTGTTTTGATAACTAATAGAATTTTGCAATAATTTTGTGAGTTCTTTATGACTAATGTTGAGTCCATGGATTATACGCACTCTCACCCTTCCACCCTTGCTAGCCTCTCTAGTACCACACAACTTTTGCCAGTGCATTAAACCCACCATATACCTTCCTCAAAACATCCACCATAACTACCTACTATGGTATTTCCACATCCATTCCGAGATATATTGACATGCAAATTCCACCGTTCCGTTTATGCCACACATCATCATTGTCATATTGCTTTGCACGATCATGTACTTGACATCGTATTTGTGGCAAAGCCATTGTTCATATTTTTTATGCATGTCACTCTTGAGTCATTACACATCCCGGTACACCGCCGGAGGCATTCATATAGAGTCATATTTTGTTCGAAGTATCGAGTTGTAATCCTTGAGTTGTAAGTAAATAAAAGTGTGATGATCATCATTATTAGAGCATTGTCCCATGTGAGGAAAGGATGATGGAAGCTATGATTCCCTCAGAAGTTGGGATGAGTCTCCGAACTTTACAAAAAGAAGAGGCCAAAGAAGCCCACCAAAATAATGAGAGAAAAGAGAGAAGGGGCAATGCTACTATTCCTTTTTCCACACTTGTGCTTCAAAGTAGCACCAGGATCTTCATGATAGAGAGTCTCCTATTTTGTCACTTTCATATACTAGTGGGAATTTTTTATTATAGAACTTGGCTTGTATATTCCAATGATGGGCTCCCTCAAATTGCCCTAGGTCTTCGTGAGCAAGCGAGTTGGATGCACACCCACTTAGTTTATTTTTGATCTCTCATACACTTATAGCTCTAGTGCATCCGTTGCATGGCAATCCCTACTCACATTGATATGTATTGATGGGCATCTCCATAGCCCGTTGATACCCTAGTTGATGTGAGATTATCTCCTTCTTTTTGTCTTCTCCACAACCACCATATTCCACCTATAGTGCTATATCCATGGCTCACGCTCATGTATTGTGTGAGAGTTGAAAAAGTTTGAGAATACTAAAGTATGAAACAATTGCTTGGCTAAAACCGGGGTTGTGCATGATTTAATACTTTGTGTGATGAAGATGGAGCATAGCCAGACTATATGATTTTGTAGGGATAACTTTCTTTGGCCATGTTATTTTGAGAAGACGTGAGTGCTTTATTAGTATGCTTGAAGTATTATTGTTTTTATGTCAATATTAAACTCTTGTTTTGAATCTTATGGATCTGAATATTCTTGCCACAATAAAAAAGATTACACTGATAAAAATGTAGCTAGCATTCACACTTCATAAATTATTTCTTTTATCATTTACCTACTCGAGGACGAGTAGGAATTAAGCTTGGGGATGCTGATACATCTCCAATGTATCTATAATTTATGAAGTATTCATGCCAGGTTTACAAAAAAATTATATGGTTTTTGTATGATTTGATTAGAGCTAACCCGGACTGACGTTGTTTTCAGCAGAACTACCGTGGTGTCGTTTTTTTGTGCAAAAATAAAAGTTCTCGAAATGGGCTGAAAATGTACGGTGATTTTTTATGAACCAAAAGAGACCCCTGAAGCACAAGAGTTAGGCCAAGAAGTGGACGAGGAGGCCACAAGCCTTCTAGGCACACCCTACCCCCCAAGGAGGGTGCTTCAGGCTAGTGGGCCCCTCGGGCACCCCCTTGACGCGAGACTGGCACAAAAAATTCTTATAAATACCCAAACCTCCGAAAAGAACCCTAGATCGGGAGTTCTGCTGCTGCAAGCCTCTGTAGCCACGAAAAACCAACTGGAAGCCTGTTCTGGCACCCTGCCGGAGGGGGAAACCATCACCGGAGGCCATCTTCATCATCCCGGCGGTCTCCATGACGAGGAGGGAGCAGTCCACCCCTAGGGCTGAGGGTATGTGATGTCTACTATGCAACCTTCTTCTTGTAGTCTCATGTTGGGCCTCCAAGCGTAGAGTTTTGTAGGACAGTAGCAAATTTCCCTCAATTGGATGACCTAAGGTTTATCAATCTGTGGGAGGCATAGGATGAAGATGGTCTCTCTTGAACAACCCTGCAACCAAATAACAAAGAGTCTCTTGTGTCCCCAACACACCCAATACAATGGTAAATTGTATAGGTGCACTAGTTCGGCGAAGAGATGGTGATACAAGTCTAGTATGGATGGTAGATATAGGTTTTTGTAATCTGAAAATATAAAAACAGCAAGGTAACTAATGATAAAAGTGAGAACAAATGGTATTGCAATGCTTAGAAACAAGGCCTAGGGTTCATACTCTCACTAGTGCATGTTCTCTCAACAATACTGACATAGTTGAATCATATGTAAATCCCGCACGTGTGAAAGCACATTTGCTCCCTTGGTGGTTTTGGTAATTAATAACAACATATATGTCATTGAACTAATGTTTCCACTAAGCATATTTCAGGAAAAGTTCAATGATGGGTTGGCAAAGGGATTGTGGAATGCCCCAAGATGCAAGGCATAGATTGGCAAAGCTTCAAGCAAAGGACTCTACATTTTACCTTTTGTGAGAAATCACTTTGAGTACATAGGAAAGCCAATACTATTAAAAGGGGGTAAGGTTTTGTTGGTGAACAAAATGTTCATACGTGCACAAGTGATAGTCACCACACACACCCACAAGCTCTTCCACAAAAGTCTGTCCAAAGCCAAATACTCAAAATTGGTGCAAGCAACACATTCCACTCGGTGCCACCGATTCCAAACCTCAGACAGACTCAGCCAAAACCCTAGCTTTTCGGTGCAACCGATTCTGCTTTGGTGCCTCCAAGTTTGGGTTGCCAATTTCCTATTACGCAAGTTTACAAAATCGGTCCCATCGAGTTTTGTTAATCGGCGTCACCGAGATTGGCAATCTGACCAGTGGTCACCTTATCAGTGCAACCGAGTTTTATGATAGGTCTCAACAAGATTCAAAAGTTTCTACCTTTGAGGCAACTCGGTACAACCGATATTTACACATCGATTCCACCGAGTCTGTCTTATTAGGTGTAACAGTTGGATTTTTGGAGATGCCTATATATACCCCTCCATCACCACTCACTCGCAAGATAAGCACTCGGAACAGTTCCCCACTCATACCTACTAATTTTCTAAGAGAGAGCCACCTACTCATGTGTTGAGATCATGCCATTCCATTCCTACCATATGAATGTTGATCTCTAGCCTCCCCAAGTTGCTTTCAACCCAATCAACCTCTTCGACCAAGCCAAATATGTGAGAGAGTGATTGTGTCTTGTGGAGTCTATCATCTTGAAGCACAAGAGCAAGGAGTTCATCGACACTATCAAGCCTATTACCTTTTGGAGTGTGGTGCCTCCTAGATTGGTTAGGTGTCGCTTGGGAGCCTCCTACTTCGTGTTGTGGATTGAACCAAGAAGTTTGTAAGGGCAAGGAGATCGCCTACTTCATGAAGATCTACCCCGAGTTAGGCTAGTCCTCCGTGGACATAGGCCGTCATGGTATAGTCAAGGTTGCTTCTTTGTGGAACCCTCCATGGGTAGAACCCTCCGTGGACTCTCGCGACTGTTACCCTCCGTGGGTTGAAGACTCCATGAACGTGGACGTACGATAGAACCACCTATCGGAACCACGGGAAAAATCTTCGTGTCACCAATTGCGTTTGCTCTTCCCACCCTCTCTTTACTTACATGCTTGTCTTTACTTTCCGCTGCTATACTCTTAGACATGCATGTGTAGGGGGTACTTGACATACTATGAATGCTAAAATCTGCCAATAATTAAAATTGGGAAAAGTAGATTTTATTTGGTCTAGTCTAATCACCCCCCCTCTAGCACTACTTTCGATCCTAAAAGTGGTATCAGAGCATTGGTCTCCATTGCATTGGTCTCACAACCTAGGAGCATATGGCGTCTAGTGAGGGAAATTATCACCGTAGAGGTTCGTACTTTGATGGCACAAATTTTACTAGTTGGAAGCACAAAATGAAAATGCATTTGCTTGGTCATAACCCCACCGTTTGGGTTGTTGTTTGTGTTGGTATGCAAGGTGAATTCTTTGCGAAAGGAAGGGAACCCGATCGCGAAGCGACTACGGATGAATTGAAGGTGTTGCAACTCAATGCTCAAGCATGTGACATTCTCTTCAACTGCCTATGCCCCGAAAAATTCAACAAAATCAGTCGTCTTGAGAATACAAAAGAGATTTGGGACACTTTGATTGATATGCATGAAGGTACAAAATCTATGAGAGAATCCAAGTTGGATGTTATTTAAAGTCAACTTGACAAGTTCAAGATGAAGGATGATGAAGGAGTCGCTGAGATGTACTCTAGGCTAGCTCTCATCACCAATGAGATTGCCGGTTTAGGAAGCGAAGAAATGACCGACAAATTCATCATCAAGAAGATACTTAGAGCTTTGGATGATCGATATGACACCGTATGCACATTCATCCAAATGATGCCCAACCACAAAGATCTCAAGCCAATGGAAGTGATTGGTAGGATTGTTGCTTATGAGATGACACTCAAAGACAAGGAAGAGCTTCACCACAAGTCTAGCGGTGCTTACAAAGCCACAAGTGATGCTCCTGCTACCTCAAGCAACAACCTTGTCACAAATGAAGAGATAAGCCTCATGGTCAAGAAATTCAACAAGTTCTACAAGAATAGAAGCAAAGATCGAATCTCCAACTCAAGATATGAAGAGAAGCGTTCGTCAAGTCATGACCGAAACTGCTACAGTTGTGGTAAGCCCGAACACTACTACAATGAGTGCATGGCTCCTTACAAAAGGAAGGAAGAGTCACCAAGAAGACGAAGCTCAAGAGATGAGTCACCTCGAAGATAGAGAAGGAGTAGGGATGATCGTTATGAACGAACACCCTGAAGGAGAGGTAGGGACTTGGAGAAGAAGGACAAGTACACCAAGAGCTACTCAACAAGAAGACATCAATCTCATCTTGGTGAATGGGTTTCCGGCTCTGAATCCGACAACCACTCTGAGAGAAGCTATCACTCCAACTGTGACTACAGTCAAGATGAAGGTGTTACCGGACTTGCACTAGTTACAACCGACTCCTACGACATATTTGATTCACCAGATGAAGAGAGTGGATGTTGCTTCATGGCTAAAGGCCCCAAGGTATCACACCCCGAGTATCTTGATTTCAATAGTGATGAAGATGACTTGCTATTTGACAAATCTAGTAATGTTAGTCAATATGAACTTGCTAGTACTCACTCTAGTCTAGATAAGTCATGCGATGATGATAAGTCGGTCCATGCGTGCGTGCGTATTGTGTTTTTTTAAACAGGAACTTTTTTTAGTCCCCCACCACAGAAGATACAATAAGAAAAGATAGTTTTATAACTCATAATCTAATATAGATAACATAGTGAACATTTTTTCCACCTCAAAAGGATTTAGAAAACATTTTTCATAATTCAATAATTAACTTTGGTTATAAAGTAATTTTCAATGCAAGATTGCAAACACCAAATATTAGTCCAACACTTCCCCACTCATGTATATTTTCAGGAAGTCATATTATCCTCTCTCTATTATTTTATGTGGGTGGAAAACTTTGAACATCATAAACTCAAATGCAATAAATCATGAGATGCAATTTGATGATCCTATTAACATCCTAATTTAATAAAATTGGGATGTTACAAACCTACCCCCCTTAAGATGAATCTCGTCCTCGAGATTCAGGTTGGCCAGCAAAAAGGTGTGGATGGTCACGCTTGAGATCTTCTTCTCGTTCCCAAGTAGCTTCCTCCTCGGTGTGGTGACTCCACTGAACCTTACAGAATTTGATGAACTTGGTATGAGTGATCCTCTCGGTAGTCTCAAGAATCTTAATAGGCTTCTCCTCATAAGTTAGATCGTTACCCAACTAAGTTTCTTCTAGAGGCACTGTGTCTCTCAAAGGAATATCTGCCATCTCTGCATGACACTTCTTCAGTTGGGAAACATGAATCACATCATGAACTCCTGACAAACCCTCTGGTAGTTCCAACTTGTATGCAACTTCTCCTCAGCATTCTAGAACTCTGTATGTCCCCACAATTTGTGGTGCTAACTTTCCTCTGATCCAAACCTCTTAATACCTCGAAGTGGAGACACCCGCAGATATGCTCTATCTCCCACTTCATAAATCACTTCCTTGCGTTTAGCATCGGCATAACTCTTCTATCTAGACTAAGCTATCTTGAGTATATCACGGACCAACTTGACCTTCTCCTCAGAATCTCAAAACAAATCCGATACAAACAATTTGCGATCACCAATTCCATCCCACATCACGGTGTTCTGCACTTCCTCCCATACAATGCCTCAAAAGGGGCCATTTGCAAACTAGCTTGATAGTTGTTGTTGTATGAGAACTCTGCATAAGGTAAGTTATCATCCCAACTAGACCCATAGTCTAGCTCACAAACTCTCAACATGTCCTCTAGAATCTGATTTACTCTCTCTGTCTACCCATCTGTCTATGGATGAAAAGTTGCACTGAATTCCAGCCTGGTACCCAAAGTTTCGTGTAACTGATGCCAAAACTTTGAAGTAAATTGTGTTCCTCTATATGATACAATGGTCCTCGGAACTCTATGCAGACATACGATCTTGGTCATATAGATCTTCGCCATCTTAGCACTTGTATAGGTAGTCTTCACGGGGATGAAGTGAGCAACCTTGGTCAAGCGATCAACTATTACCCAAATGGAATCATAACCTGAACGGGTCCTGGGTAATCCCATGATAAAGTCCATGCCAAGTTTATCCCATTTCCAATCAGGTATCGGCAATGGCTGAAGTAAACCAGCTGGTTTCTGATGCTCTGCCTTTACCCTCTGACATACATCACATACTGCTACATACTCAGCAATTTCCCTCTTCATACCGGTCCACCAAAAACTTTCCTTCAAGTCCAAATACATCTTGGTGTTCCCTGGGTGTATTGAGTAGGGCGAATCATGAGCCTCCTGAAGAATCAACTTCCTGATCTCTGGATCATTGGGCACACAAATATGCTGCTCAAACCATATGGTTCCATGCTCATCCTCACGAAATCCTTCTGCCTTTCCTTTCCTGATCCTCTCCTTTATCTCAGCAATACCTTGATCCAACTTCTGAGCTTCTCTGATTTTTCCCAACAAGGTGGATTGAACTTCGAGTGCAGCAACATAACCTCTTGGAACTATTTCCAACTGGAGATCTCTAAGTTCATCACACAACTCCTGAGGTAATCCACCTGCGATAAGAGTGTTAACATAACTCTTACGGCTCAATGCATCTGCCACGATGTTGGCTTTTCCTGGATGATAATGCAAACTCATGTCATAATCCTTGATGAGCTCCAACCATCTCCTTTGCCTAAGGTTCAACTCTTTTTGCGTGAAGATACACTTGAAACTCTTGTGATCAATGTAAACAGCACATTGATTCCCAATAAGGAAATGTCTCCAAGTCTTGAGTGCATGCACCACTGCTGCTAACTCCAGATCATGCGTGGCATAGTTCAACTCATGAGGTCGCAGCTGACGTGAGGCATAAGCTACAACCTTTCCTTCTTGAATAAGCACGCCTCCAAGTCCTTGGCATGAATACACCTGAAAAATCCTTGTGTATGTTTGGCAAAATTGGTACTGGAGCTGTAACCAAACGTTTCTTCAACTCCTGGAAACTGGCTTCACATTCCTCAGTCCAAATATACTTGGTGTCCTTCTTCAACAACTCCGTCATGGGCTTTGCAATCTTGGAGAAATTCTCAATGAACCTCCGATAATATCCGGCAAGTCCAAGGAAACTACGGATCTCGCTGACTGAGGTCGGTGCCTTCCATTCTATGACTGCTTCTACCTTGGAAGGGTCCACGGCAATTCCTTCCCCTGACACAACATGTCCGAGAAATCCGACATCCTTCAACCAAAACTCACACTTGCTGAACTTGGCATAAAGTTGGTGTTCCCTGAGTTTCTCCAGAACTAAGCGCAGATGTTCTGCGTGCTCCTCCTAATTCTTGGAGAAAACCAATATATCATCAATGAATACCACGACAAACTTATCCAAGTACTCCATGAATACCTTGTTCATCATGCTCATAAAATAGGCAGGTACATTAGTCAAACCAAAAGACATGATTGTATACTCATAAAGCCCATGCCTCATGGTAAAAGTTGTCTTAGGTATATCCTTCTCGCGGATCTTCAACTGATGATAACCCGATCGAAGGTCAATCTTGGAGAAAACACTAGCTCCTTCTAGCTGGTCGAACAAGTCATTGATCATCAGCAGCGGATACTTGTTCTTGATGGTCACCTCATTCAAAGAGTGATAATCAACACACATCCTCAAGGTTACATCCTTCTTCTCCACTAAGAGTATTGGGGATCCCCAAGGTGATGAAATCGGCGAATATACCCCTTCTCTAGCAACTAATCAATCTGCTTCTTGACTTCCGCTAGATCATTAGCGGGCATCCTGTATGGCCTCTTGGAGATAGGTCCGGTGCCTAGCAGCAACTCAATGAGAAACTCAATCTCCCGATTTGGGGGCATACCGGGTAACTCCTCTGGAAATACATCGGGATAATCCTTCACCACCGGTACTTCTTCCTGAACAACTCCCATAAGAGAGTTCACTTGAGTCCTCTTAGGCTTAAGCCTGGATACATACTTGATCCTTTTCTTCTCTGGAGAGGTGAGAAGAATCGATCTACTGGCACAATCAATGCTTCCCTCGTACTTGGACATCCAGTCCATACCTAGGATTACATCCGACCCTCGTGACTCAAGTACGATCATATCTGTGGGAAAAACATGTCCCCTATGTTCAAAGGCAACTGAAAACATCCCTGACTAGTCATAGACTCTGCTCCTGGGGAACTCACTAGAATGGGTGACTTAAGAGCTACGGTAGGCAACTTATGTTTATCCACAAATCCCCTCGATATGAATGAATGCAATGCACCAGTGTCAAATAGAATGAGTGCTGGAAATGAACTAACCAAGAACTTACCAATCACCGCATCCGGCTGCTCATAGACTTCTTCCACATTAACATGGTTCACATGCCCCTTAGTGAAAAGGTTGGGCTTCTTGCCTCCAGAACTTCCATTGACATTCCCATTCTGCATCTCGAGACACTCATTGGAGTAGTGCCCTATCTTCTTGCACTTGAAGCACGTGATGTGACTCGGATCCTTCCTTACTCGTGTAGCAGGGGTAGGGTGATGGTGATTGCCATTTCCTTCATTCTCATTGCCATTCTTATGGCCATTGTGGTTGTGTCCACTGCCTCCATGCTAAGAATGACCACCATGGTTATGATGGTTGTGCCCTCCAAACTTACTGTGTCCTGTACTAGAATATCCTGAGAAAGGGGCGGAGCGAGGCTTCTGCTGAGCTCTAGACTGAAAGGTTACCTTGACCATATTACCTCTTGCGATTTTCCATCTGCTAATGCTTGCCCTCTAGAGTGTCCGCCTTTTCCACCAACTCTTGATAGTTCTCAAAAGTTGCTACCATCAACTAAATTCCCAGATCATCATTCAGTCCCTCTAGAAACTTCTCTTGCTTGGTTTCACCGGTTGCCACGTCACCTGGGGCGTAACGGGACAACCTGCTGAAGTGATCAACATACTCAGACACTGTTCGACCTCCTTGGCACAAGTTGCAAAACTCCCTCTTCTTGAGAGCCATAGCTCCCACTAAAACATGAGCAATGCGGAATGCCTGCTGGAACTGAGCCCAAGTCACATTCTCCATGGGGTACGTGGCGGTGTAGTTATCCCACCACGAAGTTGCTGGTCCATCGAGTTGGTGAGAGGCAAACCTCACCTTCTCCTGATCAGTGCATCCTGATGTGGCTAGCTTCCTACCCATGTTGCGAAGCCATTCATCTACGACGATCGGTTCCAGGATGCTCATGAAGATTGGAGGATTCAGCCTCAAAAAACGGGTAAGGTTGTCAATTTGTGGTGGAGGTGGAGCTGGCGGTGGAGGCGGGTTGTTGTTGTTGTGGTCCATGTTCTGTATCATCAACTGTATCATCCGGTTCTAGGTCTGAAGCAATTGTTCCAAGACGGGTGGGATATCATTCCCTGAGCCACTCCCGAAAGGGTCGCGCCTTGGTGGCATCTGTTGGGTCAGCATAGATGAGGTATAGATAGAATTAGGCCTAAGGGAGAAACACTACCCATATGCAAATGATGGCAATAAAAATCCAAATCACTCCAATTCAATCCAATCAAAGAGTTCACACGAAACAAATTTAAAGTGAGCCATGTCACAAGATTTGACAAGGTCCCACAAATAAATCAATCAAATACTAATCGAATATCGAATCATAATCTCTCATAGTGGTCTAAATCTACTCCTCATCAGAAGAGAGATCTATCATGTTGATGTCGGCTTCAGCGACATCACTCTGTATCTCCTCATCGTTGTCCTCATAGTCTCTGTCCTGACTGACATAGTCCCCGTAAGAGTGATCCTCTTGGAGATTCTCCCCATTATCAAGCATTTCCTCAGCTTCCTCCAGCTGAAGCTTCAAGTCGTCGAACTTATCCTGCAGCGCATCGAGCTCCTCCTTGTGCTCTGTGTGAGCATTCTGAAGCTCTTCTTCTAGCTCGGCCTTGCGGATCATCAGGTTGTGGGCGGTGACAAGGCTGTTGTCCATCTCTTCCTTCATCTTGGTGATGAGCTCCTCCAGGTCCTCAATGTGTGAGGTGATGGTGTCGTCCTCCCTGGTGCGCACCACATCTCCATCCGAGTCGCGGCGCGCATACATGACGTAGTTAGTCTTCCTGAGATCCTTGCGGTAGTCCTGGCGGATGCGCCCAAGTGCAAAGAGCGCGATGATCCCTTTGCCGATGCACCATGATTTTACTTCTATGTATAAGTCGATCGGCTCGGTGGCGTCTCCAAAATTTCGCCCTGCAATGTGGACGTCAATCCTCTAGTGCATCTCCTCAGGTAGAGTGGTCGTGAACGTCCCGGTGAAGGTGGGCAGTGCAATGCGTAGATGACCCACAACATTCATCAGCTACCTTCCATAGGGCATTGTTGCGTCGGGCTAAGAAAACTCAACGATGGGGGTCGACATCTACAATTTCAAAGAGAGGAGAATTAGTAATGAAGCAGGGAAATGTATAAGACCAAAACAGGGGTATAAAGAGTTGTAAAATAGGGTTATTATCCTATGGCTTTCCATTTTCTAGGGTCGCGTCCTACAGTCAACGTGTGCTCTAATACCATCTTGTAGCAACCCGATCTCAAGGGATCAGAGTCTCTGTGCTTAAGGGTCATCCCTGGATCGGTATGCTGACACACACAATACTTGAGGATTTATAAGAGAGTTCAACCACACATTTATTACACCGAGAATCCTCAAAAGAGTATTTATTACAATATGTGGCCTAGGGCCCAATAAAACAAAATAATGCGGAAGCAATTAAGTGTAACGAGTCCATCAACTCCACGAGCAAGCTGAGTGCAGAACAATGACCTATCGTACCTTATTTGTCATCGGATATATCTGCAACATGATAAGTTGCAGCCATGTAGGTCAGTACATGGAATGTACTGGCAAGTCACATCAAAAAGTGTAGTGAGCCTACATAGTACATGCAATTTGGCTGGTGGAAAGCTCTAAGTTTAGTTTTGCATAAAGCTAGTTTTCCCTATCAAAATTATCGTTCTACTTCTACAAATATCATAAGTCTGAGATGGTGCCCCATCTCAACCATTCCAAAAATTATGTACCTAGTTGATTAGTTAAGAGTGATGAGATCTCCCTACATTTCCACAACTAAAAGCTCAAGTTGTCCATGACCGGGGACACGGCTAATCGATTAGATTTACACTCTGCAGAGGTTGCACACTTTTTCCACAAGACTCGACCACCTCCTTGATCTGAAGATTGAGACATAGTCTTTCGATAGCATTTCCCCTAACCCACGGATAGGCCGGTACACCTACATCATCTACATCTGCTAGCCTATCCCGGTAGAGGTCACACCATCTACTCAACTAAGACATAGCCCATATTGGCTTGCGGCTGCACACGGAAGCTTCTAGACATGAAATTAAGGTTGATCCCTTTGAGCCTGGGTGGACGGACCACTAGTGTGCACTCCCATGGATTCCCATGAATGCCCCCACTGTACTTCACCACCATACAAACCAATTTCCACCCAGTTAGTTCATTAGATTTGGTCCTAATTACTACTTTGTCACTCACATCTCAAGGTGATAACACTCCCCAATCCACGTCTACTTTAGCGAAGCTTTGTAACATAACACGGTGGCGACAAAGTTGGTACAGTTCAGACCTACCTCAAATGAACTACTGGGTGCAAGCATAGCCCTTGGGCATAAATTCTACCATGCAATCCTACAACAAAGGACTACATGCATATATAAAACATCGGTAAAAACAGATATGATCAAAATGTAACTTGCCTTCGTGCTGGGAGTGAAGTTATAGGGATTGGTAGTACTTTGCTTCGCACTCCGGACAATCTATCACAAAGTAAAAAATAATCACATAAACAAGCATTCCTACAATTCAAAGGAACATGCAACAAAAATATTTTGCAAAATCCAAAAAAATACCACACATGAAAGCATGAAAAATTTCTAGGTATAAAATCACGTGTGAAAAAGTGTTCAAAATTTTGTGACATGCCATAGTGTTCCTACAAGGCATACTAGCAATATTGTGATGAACAGAAAATAATTGTGTAGAATATATTGTGGCAAAAGTTCATGGCAAAGGATTTAGTTCGTGTGACGTGGTGCAAAAAGAATCACTTCGAACGGGTATACCATTTGGAAGATATGGCCTAATGAAATTTAATTTCAAATCTGAAATAATTTCAAATTTGAATTTGCAAAAGTTTGCAACGATGGGTACTCTGGTTAGGGTTATTCGAGACAAAAATTTAGCCGCTGGCTTCATCTCGTTTCGATCTATGGTTAAAAAGTTAAGGCCGTTTGAAGTTTTGAATTAAATCTGGAAAAAAAACTGCTACAGGAACGTTTCTGAAAACATTAAAGTATGAACATTCGCGGCTAGAGCGTGATGTGGAGGGCTCTGGTTTGCTAGTTGCGTTCGCCGCAGCGGCTACGTGGTGAATGTTCGCGAACTAAGTAAGTCACCCGGTTCAGCTAAACTAAAGCAAAACCGACGTTCGGTTTAAAATAAACCGTACGGTTTAGATCTAATAAAAAACCAATCTAAATAGCGTACCGGTTCGATCAAAAGAAAAAAATATCCTAATCTATGCTACGTACGAACGGAGGAGGGGCTCGGCTTACAGAGGCGAGCATGACGTCGGGCAGGAAGTTGACGATGGTGGGGCGGCGGTTCCGGCGGGCTCCGACGCGGGCGAGATTGTCGGGCAGGTGCGGCATGACGGGGGCGACCGGGCGGTGGTGACGACGGTCGGCGGCTACGACCTGAGGAAGCGAAGGGAGGCGGTGAAGCTCCTGTGCTCCGGTGAACTCCGGCGACACAGGTCGTCGGGGCAGCATCTCCGGGGCATCCTAGGAGCAAACGAAGATGTTAGGGAGGTGCACAAGGACGAGGGGGGTCCGATTCCCGCAAAGAAACATGGCCAAGGCAGCTCACCAGCGGCATGGTACTCCGATGAACTAGCTCCGACCGGTGAGATCCAAGTGACAACTGCGGTGGCTACGAGCGGCGAGAGGTGGAGCGGGGTTGCTGAATGGGTCGAGGGCATCGTGGGGCTTTTATAGGCGCGGTCGGGCGAGGGCGGCTTCGAGGATAAGTGCTATCCCGCGAGCGACGGCCAGCTGGTGCGGGGCTGCAGCGCCCTGCTCTATCCTGCATGGATAGAGCAGGAAATTGGGGACGATGGGGCTTGGTCAGACCCCACTTGCAGGCTACGTGAGAGAGAGAAATTAGCGAGAGAGAGGCGAGCGGATCATTTTTTCAATTGTTGACTCCTGGCGGTGCTAGGGTGGAGCGCTAGCTCCTGGAGTCGAGCGGACGCTGGGGCTGGCGAACGCCTCTGGCCTGGCTGGGCTTCGGCCTGGCTGGGCCATGCATGCGTGCGTGTTGTGTTTTTTTTGAAACAAAAACTTTTTTTAGCCCCCCACCACAAAAGATACAATAATAAAAGATAGTTTTATAACTCATAATCTAAAATAGATAACATAGTGAACATATTTTCCACCTCAAAAGGATTTAGAAAACATTTTTCCTAATGCAATAATTAACTTTGGTTATTAAAGTAATTTTCAATGCAAGATTGCGAACACCAAATATTAGTCCAACACTTCCCCACTCATGTATATTTTGAGGAAGTCATATTATCCTCTCTCTATTATTTTATGTTAGTGGAAAACTTTGAACATCATAAACTCAAATGCAATAAATCATGAGATGCAATTTGATGATCCTATTAACATCCTAATTTAATAAAATTGGGATGTTACAGTCCATGGATATCCTTATATTTGTCTCTTGTGTGTTGGACTAACCCATGTAGGTGAGAAGAGTAATGAAACAACGAGGTTGCTCCCAACTCTTGCTGATCTTCATCAACTTTGAGCATCCACAACTACTTCACCTACATGAAGTCTTCATCAACAATACCTAAGGTTATTTTATCCCTCCTATGGGGGAATGTCACATCAAGGGGGAGCTTTACTCTAAGACTTGATTCAAAGCATCTCATAGATTGTGACAACATTAAAAGGTTTATGTAAAAGTGGTAACCCCACTTGTGCTTAAACGATGAGTATGACCTATGATCAAGTATACTTACTTGGCTCCTAAGTCAATATACTCATATATAGATGACTCCGTCATCGCCAAAGTGCTTGTTAGATGCTAATGTGTTTGTGCATGTTTGTCATGATTTCATTTGACATCTTATTGTGTCAGCATGTTTGTCTACATTTATTTTCTCATTCGAGGATATCCAATTGTTGCTATTTAGCTTTTGATTTTTCAATTGCCAATTGGATATACAAGAATGCCTAGGACCACTCCTTTAGCTATCTATGCTTTCTCACCTCATATTCTATTCATTCTGCATCACAAAATTTGAACAAGTACTTTTCGATCTCTCTGTGTGAGGAGCGCTCAGAGTTCCATATCGACAAAGGACTGACCATGTAAACCTCCCAAGTGCATCTCGGTGGAACCAACTCAAAAATCTGGTCTCACCGAATGCCTAGGGTTTATCTGGTTTTTCAATCCTGGTACTGCTGATTTCATATTCTCGGTTACACCGAGTTTCCCTGTTAGCTGACAGTTGTGAAACTCGGTGCCACCCAAAATATCAAATCGGTGTCACCGATAGTGATGGGTATATAATCAGTTGACCCCGACATTTTGAAATCCACTCTTAATGTCGCGCCTCCAAAACCCTAACTGTCGTTCCGAAGACCCCTGGTCATCGCCTTGCTTCCCCGAGCGCCTCCGCCGCTAGGAATCGCCACCATTGATGTATTCTACTCCATCGTTGCCGCCTAGCGGATCCATCGCCAAATTAGGGTATGGATTCGGGCCCCTCTCGCGCTCCTCTTTTCGATTCATGCGCAATAGGGACTTTTCCTAGTCTATCCGCCGTTTGTCACTGATTTGTTTGTTTGTGATGCTGACAACTTTCTCGATGAAACCAAGTGCTTCCTTTCAGTCTCATCGAAAGGGGTGCCAAGTTTTGGCTTAGGAGAAAGTCTGTCTCGGTAGCACTAATATTTTTGCTTCGGCTGTACCGATTTTCATGTGATAGAATGTAAACTTTGAGAATATTTTGTTCAAACTTTCAAAAATCTCTGCATTTTGTGATGACTTATCCTATTCCACTCTTCTATACTCTATTCATAGTTGTAGACATGTCAGGTTCAGAAGATAGCCAGAATCTGCAGGAGCAGAATGTTGAGATGAGTTCACGCACTAGTCCTAAGGCCAGTTCTTTCTCAGATCCAGGCACTCCCAGTTCTCATGGATTGCCTAAGGCTGCAACAAGGCACAAGCAGAGGCACGGGCAGAGGCAGCTAGAGCCACTAGTGCTTAGGTCCCTAGATCCAGGAATGAACATATGGATCTCTTGATCTCCATTGTCATGGACATGAAGAAAGACATCAAAACCATCATGGACACTCAGGAGAGCCTTGTGAACATTATTGAGGATAGAGCGAAAACTCTTAATGACAAGGTAGATGGGCTGACTAAGACAGTCAATGAACCTAAGCAGGAGGTTGATGAAGCCCCTATCCGTCACACCTCTTCAGAATCCGAGTCTGATGATGATGAGGATAGTGCACCTGTCAGGACTACTGCCCAGTTCACGACTAAGGCCAGAACACCTACAGTGCTAGCTCCGGAGATGAGGCCTTCATCTTCTGCTCCAGCCATAGTGACATCAGCTCCATCAGCTCCAGTGCCTCCAGTATCTACTCCAACTCCATCCAGGACATCAGCAAAAGTCTTCGCTGATGCAGTTCTCTCGACTTCGACATCGACTACCGGAGGAGATCAGCCACAGAAGAACGATTAGATATATCTCTTCTAGCTTTTTGGTAACTTGTTGCCAAAGCGGGAGAAGTTGTATATAGATCTTAGGCTTCGAGTGAGAGAGCGTCTGCTTTTTATTGTTGTTTTACAAAACATTTGGTCTTTTGGTTTGGGTGTGAGATACTTTAGTGTGTGTTTGATCATATGTTGTTATGTGTGTTGCTACTATTTCCTATCTTTTGATGGTTATGTGATGATCATTCACTTTGCTTGATGTGTTGTGCTATGTTGTTAATTCTCATTACTATCATAGACCACCAAGTTGTATGTGACATGGAAGAAGTGCCCCATGTACCTAATCGATTGTGCATTTGCATTCAAACGCAAATTTAAAAATAATGCACGGATTTAGGGGGGAGCTCTTACTTTTCACATACTTCTCAAAGTGACAGTTATATTCATTGATTATATCATATGTCGAAGCTTTCATCTATATGTTGTCATCAATTACCAAAAAGGGGAGATTGAAAGCACATTTGATCCCTTGGTGTTTTTGGTACTTAATAACAACATATATGTCATTGAACTAATGTTTCCACTAAGCATATTTTAGGAAAAGTTCAATGATGGGTTGGCAAATGTGTTGTGGAATACCCCAAGATGCAAGGAAATAGATTGGCAAAGCTTCAAGCAAAGGACTCTACATTTTACCTTTTGTGAGAAATCACTTTGACTCCATAGGAAAGCCAATACTATTAAAAGGGGGTAAGGTTTTGTTGGTGAAAAAAATGCTCATACTTGCACAAGTGATAGTCACCACATACACCCACAAGCTCTTCCACAAAAGTCTGTCCAAAGCCAAATACTCAAAATCGGTGCAACCAACACATTCCACTCGGTGCCACCGATTCCAAACCTCAGACAGACTCAGCCAAAACCCTAGCTTTTTGGTGCAACCGATTCTGCTTCGATGCCTCCAAGTTTGGGTTGCCAACTTCCTGTTACGGAAGTTTACAAAATTGGTCCCGCCGAGTTTTGTGAATCGACGCCACCGAGATTGGCAATCTGACCGTTGGTCACCTTATTGGCACAAATGAGTTTTATGTATCAGTCTCACGAAGATTCAAAAGTTGCTACCTTTGAGGCAACTCTCTACAACCGAGATTTACACATCGGTTGCACCGAGTATGACTTATTAGGTGTAACGGTTCGATTTTTGGAGATTATTTTTGGAGATTGATACGTCTCCAACGTATCTATAATTTTTGATTGTTCCATGCTATTATATTATCTGTTTTGGATGTTTTATATGCATTAATATGCTATTATATATATATATATATATTTGGGACTAACCTATTAATCTAGAGCCTAGTGCCAGTTTCTGTTTTTTCCTTGTTTTTGAGTTTCACAGATAAGGAATATTAAACGGAGTCCAAACGGAATAAAACCTCCGGAATGATTTTTTCTAGAATAAAAGGAAGCCACGAGACTTGAGAACCAAGGCAGAGAAGCTGCCACGGGGCCACAAGCCCGCTTGCCTCGGCCAGGGGGTACCCCGCGCCGGGCACTCTTGTGGGCCCTTGGCAACTCCCCTAACCCTAATATTCGGCCTATAAATACCCAAATATTCCATCATTATCAAAATGAGCCACGGAAAACACTTTTCTGCCGGCAGAAGCCTCCGTTCCCGAGAGATCCAATCTTGGAGCCTTTTTCGGTAATCTGCCGAAGGGGGATTCGATCACGGAGGGCATCTACATCAACTCCATTGCCCCTCTGATGATGTGTGAGTAGTTCACCATAGACCTACGGGTCCATAGGTAGTAGCTAGATGGCTTCTTCTCTCTCTTAGCTTCTCAATACCATGTTCTTCATGATCTTTATGGAGATCCATCCGATGTAATACTCTTCTGCGGTGTGTTTGTCAAGATCCGATGATTTATGGGTTTATGTTCAGATTATCCATGAATATTATTTCAGTCTTTTCTGAATTATTATATGCATGATTTCATATCTTTGCAAGTCTCATCGAGTTATTGGTTTGGTTTGGCCAACTAGATTGGTAATTCTTGCAATAGGAGAAGTGCTTAGTTTTGGGTTCAATCTTGCGGTGTCCTCACCCAGTGACAAAGTAGGGGTAGCGAGGCACGTATTGTATTGATGCAATCAAGGGTAAAAAGATGGGGTTTTCATCATATTGCTTGAGTTTATCCCTCTACATCATGTCATCTTACCTAATGTGTTACTCTGTTCTTCATGAACTTAATACTCTAGATGCAGGCAGGAGTTGGTCGATGTGTGGAGTAATAGTAGTAGATGTAGAATCATTTTGGTCTACTTGTCACGAATGTCATGCCTATATGTATACTCATTGCCTTGGATATCTTCATAGTTATTCACTTTTCTATCAATTGCTCGACAGTAATTTGTTCACCCACTGTAAATACTTGCCATCATGAGTGAAGCTATCTAGTGAAACCTATGGCCCCGGGGTCTACTTTCCATATTATACTTTCCGATCTAAAACCAAAAATACCAAAAATACTTGTTGACCTATTTTTACTTTTAGTTTTACTTTCCGTTCAAGCATCCTATTATATCTATCTCTACTAGATCTCATCCTTGCAAATAACCGTGAAAGGATTGACAACCCCTTTATAGCGTTGGGTGCAAGAGTTTGATTCCTTGTGCAGGTATATATATTTCTGGCTCGCTTGTATATCCTACTGGATTGATACCTTGGTTTTCAAAAACATAGGGAAATACTTATCTACTTTGCTGCATCAAACTATTCCTCTTCACGGGAAACCAACGCATGCTCGAGAAGAAGCAAGAAGGATTTCTGGCACCGTTGCCGGGGAGATACATAGCAAGTCAAGATACCAAGTACCCATCACAAACTCATCTCTTGCATTTACATTATTTTCCATTTGCCTCTCGTTTTCTTCTCCCCCACTTCTAAAATGATTTTCATAAAATACCAAAAAGATTTGCCTTTTTATTTGCCCTTCTTTCATTTGCTTGTGTTGCCATGTGCCTTCTATTTGCTTGCATCTTCGCTTGCTAAAACTCTATCTATATGGATCCTCATCCACTAGCTAATCTTTTCAAAAGACCAAATTATGATGAACCAATTGCTAGTGAGTTGAGTGCACTTGATTATCTCTATGAAGTTTTGCTTGAACATCATGAAAATTTTGATGAAGTGTTGAAAGAAGTAAATTATAAAGTGATTCATGATATCTCCTTGAATGAAAAACATGATTGCCATGTTGTTAGTATGAATTCTATGAATATCCATGATGCTAATGATATGCAAAACCACAAGCTTGGGGATGCTATGCTTGATGAAGATGATATTTTTTGTTCCCTAAGTTTTGGTGATGACACATATGCTATAATTGATCATGATTAGAATGCTTTGTGTGGTAGTTATATTGTGAGATTCCTTCATGATGCTAGTGAAAATTACTATGAGAGAGGAACATATGCTTTTACATATTGCAATAATATCAAGTTTCCTCTCTATGTGTTCAAAGTTTGGAAGTTATGCTTGTTTTGCCTTCCTATGGTAGTTGATTTTTGTTCCCATAATTTGTTTGCTCACAAAATCCCTATGCATAGGAAGTGGGTTAGACATAAATATACTTGCCATGTGATTCATGATGTTCCTATTGTTGAAAATAGGAATTATGTACCCATAGATTTCATTATTCTTGATATAGAATGCAATCCTACATGCCCTATTATTCTTGGTAGACCTTTCCTTAGAACGATAGGTACAATTATTGATATGAAGGAAGGGAACATTAGATTCCAAATTCCATTAAGTAAAGGCATGGAACACTTTCCTAGGAATAAAATAAAATTACCTTATGAATCTATCATGAGAGCTACTTATGGATTGCATATCAAAGATGACAATACCTAGATCAATTGCATTTTGCCTAGCTAGGGGCGTTAAACAATAGCGCTTGTTGGGAGGCAACCCAATTTTATTTTGCTTTATACAATAGCGCTTGTTGGGAGGCAACCCAATTTTATTTTGCTTTATGATTTTTGCTTATGTTTTGGTGTGTTTGGCACATTATTACTTCTGTAGTAATTGTGTTTTTGTGTTTAAATTAGTGTTTGGTCCAAGTAAAACCTTTGGGGTGATCTATGTTAGTTGTTGATTTGATCTTGCTGGAAAACAGAAACTTCTGCGCTCATCCGGGATTGTTCTGAAATTTTAAGAGTTTCAAATTGATCTGAAATTTTTACAGAGGATTGATATACAAATTTCCTTGGTTGTCCTAATTGTTCAGAATTTTTACAGTTCCACAAGTATTCGAAGTTTACAGATTGCTACACACTGTTCTGTTTTTGATAGATTATGTTTTCTTTGTGTTGATTGCTTATTTTGATGTATCTATGGGTCGTATCGGGGGGTATGAATTTTGGAAAAGTTAGAATACAGTAGGTATTACAGAAATATAAATAAATAATGAGTTCACAATAGTACCTAAAGTGGTGATTTATTTTTTCTTATACTAACGGATCTCATGAGTTTTCTGTTGAGATTTGTGGTGTGAAGTTTTCAAGTTTTGGGTGAAGATTTGATGGACTATGTAATAAAGAGTGGCAAGAGCCTAAGCTTGGGAATTCCCAAGTCACCCCAAGTCATATTAAAGGATACCAAAAAGCCTAAGCTTGGGTATGCCCCAAAAGGCATCCCCTCTTTCGCCTTCAATCCATCGGTAAATTTACTTGAGGCTATATTTTTATTCACCACATGATATGTGTTTTGCTTGGAGCGTCTTGTATGATATGAGTCTTTTATTGTTAGTTTCACACAATCATCCTTGTTGCACACATCTTTTGAGATAGACACGTTGAATCGTGAATTTGTTAGAATACTCTATGTGCTTCACTTATATCTTTTGAGCTAGGCAATGTTGCTCTAGTGCTTCACTTATATCTTTATAGAGCATGGCGGTTTTATATTTTATAGAAATTATTGAACTCTCATTCGTCACTTATATTATTTTGAGATTTTCTTAAAACAACATGGTAATTTGTTTATGTTATGAATTTAGTCCTAATATAATGGCATCCAAGAGGGATATAATAAAAACTTTCATATTAAGTGCATTAACAACTATGAGAAGTTGGAATCCTTGCATATAGTTTTGAGATAATAGGGATGGTAATATGAGAGTCATGCTAGTGAGTAGTTGTGAATTGAAGAGATACGTGTGTTAAAGCATGTGATTCCGTAGCATGCACGTTTGGTGAACCGTTACGTAACGAAGTCGGAGCATGACTTTTCTAATGATTGTCGGCCTTTGTGTGAGGGTCGGGAGCGCGCGATGGTTAACTCCTACCAACCTATCCCCTAGGAGCATGCGTCTAATGCTTTGTTTGATAACTAATATACTTTTGCAATAAGTATGTGAGTTCTTTATGAATAATGTGAGTCCATGTATTATACGCACTCTCACCCTTCCATCTTTGCTGGCCTCTCTAGTACCGCGCAACTTTCGCCGGTACATCAAACCATCCTTCCTCAAAACAGCCACCATATATTACTCAAAACAGCCACCATACCTACCTATTATGGCATTTTCATAGCCATTCCGAGATATATTGCCATGCAACTTCCACCATGTAGTTTTTCTATGACTTGCATCATCACTTCATATTGCATATAGAGTTATATCTTGTCATAGGAGTCGAGTTTTAATTTCTTTTTCTTTGAGTTATAAGTAAATAAAAATGTGATGATTTTTCATTAATAGAGCATTGTCCCATGAGAGAAAAGGATGATGGAGGCTATGACTCCCTCACAAGTTTGGATGAGTATCCGGACTTTACAAAAAATAAAAGAGGCCAGCGAAGCCCAAACCAAAAAAATAAAAGAGGCCAAAGAAGCCCACCAAAAAAATAAAAAAGAGAGAGAAATAGAGAAGGGACAATTGCTACTATATTTTCCACACTTGTGCTTCAAAGTAGCACCATGATCTTCATGATAGAGAGTCTCCTATTTTGTCACTTTCATATAACTAGTGGATATTCATTATGCACGACCACTTAGTTTTGTTTTTGAGCTTTCATACACTTATAGCTCTAAGTGCATTTGTTGCATGGCAATCCCTACTCACTCCCATTGATATATATAGATGGGCATCTCCATAGCCCGTTGATATGCCTAGTTGATGTGAGACTATCTTCTCCTTTTTCCTTTGCACCTCCTCCATATTCTATTCCACCTACAATGCTATATCCATGGCTCACGCTCATGTATTGCGTGAGAGTTGAAAAGGTTTGAGAACACCAAAAGTGTGAAACAATTGCTTAACTTGTTCATCGGGGTTGTGCATGATTTAGATACTTTGTGTGGGGAAGATGGAGCATAGCCAGACCATATGATTTTGTAGGGATAACTTTCTAAGGCCATGTTATTTCGAAAGGACATAACTACCTTGTTGGTGTGCTCAAAGTATTACTGTTTTTATGTCAATATTAGACTATTGTTTTGAATCTAACAGAGCTGAATATTCATGCCACAATAAAGAATATTACATGGATAAATATGTTGGGTAGCATTCCACATCAAAAATTCTGTTTTTATCATTTACCTACTCGAGGACGAGCAGGAATCAAGCTTGGGGATGCTGATACGTCTCCAACGTATCTATAATTTTTGATTGTTCCATGCTATTATATTATCTGTTTTGGATGTTTTATATGCATTAATATGCTATTTTATATTATTTTTGGGACTAACCTATTAATCTAGAGCCTAGTGCTAGTTTCTATTTTTCCTTGTTTTTGAGTTTTGCAGATAAGGAATATTAAATGGAATAAAACCCCCAGAATGATTTTTTCTGGAATAAAAGGAAGCCACGAGACTTGAGAACCAAGGCAGAGGAGCTGCCACGGGGCCACAAGCCCGCTTGCCGCGGCCAGGAGGTACCCCGCACCGGGCAGGCTTGTGGGCCCCTCGCAACTCCACTAACCCTAATCTTCGGCCTATAAATACCCAAATATTCCATCATTATCAAAATGAGCCACGAAAAACACTTTTCCGCCACCAGAAGCCTCCGTTCCCGAGAGATCCAATCTTGGAGCCTTTTCCGGTAATCTGTCGGGGGGATTCGATCACGGAGGGCATCTACATCAACTCCATTGCCCCTCCGATGATGCGTGAGTAGTTCACCATAGACCTATGGGTCCATAGCTAGTAGCTAGATGGCTTCTTCTCTCTCTTTGCTTCTCAATACCATGTTCTTCATGATCTTCATGGAGATCCATCCGATGTAATACTCTTTTGCGGTGTGTTTGTCGAGATCCGATGAATTGTGGGTTTATGTTCAGATTATCCATGAATATTATTTGAGTCTTTCCTAAATTTTTATATGCATGATTTCATATCTTTGCAAGTCTCTTCGAGTTATTAGTTTGGTTTGGCCAACTAGATTGATAATTCTTGTAATAGGAGAAGCGCTTAGTTTTGGGTTCAATCTTGCGGTGTCCTCACCCAGTGAAAAAGTAGGGGTAGCGAGGCACATAATGTATTGTTGCCATCAAGGGTAAAAAGATGGGGTTTTCATCATATTGCTTGAGTTTATCCCTCTACATCATGTCATCTTACCTAATGTGTTACTCTGTTCTTCATGAACTTAATACTCTAGATGCAGGCAGGAGTCGGTCGATGTGTGGAGTGATAGTAGTAGATGCAGAATCATTTCAGTCTACTTGTCATGGACGTGATGCCTATATGTATAATAATTGCCTTGGATATCTTCATAATTATTCGCTTTTCTATCAATTGCTCGACAGTAATTTGTTCACCCACCGTAATACTTGCCATCATGAGAGAAGCTATCTACTGAAACCTATGGCCCCCGGGTCTATTTTCGATATTATACTTTCTGATCTAAAACCAAAAATACCAAAAAATACTTACTGCCCTATTTTTACTTTTAGTTTTACTTTCCGTTCAAGCATCCTATTATATCTATCTCTACTAGATCTCATCCTTGCAAATAACCGTGAAGGGATTGACAACCCCTTTATAGCGTTGGGTGCAAGAGTTTGATTCCTTGTGCAGGTATATCTATTGGTGGCTCGCTTGTATCTCCTACTGGATTGATACCTTGGTTCTCAAAAACTGAGGGAAATACTTATCTACTTTGTTGCATCAAACCGTTCCTCTTCATGGGAAACCAACGCATGCTCGAGAAGTAGTAGAGATGCCTATATATACCCCTCCACCACCACTAACTCGCAACAGGAGCACTCAGAACAGTTCCCCACTCATACCTACTGATTTTCTGAGAGAGAGCCAACTACTCATGTGTTGAGATCATGCCATTTCATTCCTACCATATGAATCTTGATCTCTAGCCTCCCCAAGTTGCTTTCCACCCAATCAACCTCTTCCACCAAGCCATATCTATGAGAGAGTGATTGTGTGTTGTGGAGTCTATCATCTTGAAGCACAAGAGCAAGGAGTTCATTAACACTATCGAGCTTATTACCTTTTGGAGGGTGGTGCCTCTTAGATTGCTTAGGTGTCGCTTTGGAGCCTCCTACTTCGTGTTGTGGAGTGAACCAAGAAGTTTGTAAGGGCAAGGAGATCGCCTACTTCGTTAAGATCTACCCCGAGTTAGGCTAGTCCTCCGTGGATGTAGGCCATCATGGTATAGTCAAGGTTGCTTCTTCATGGAACCCTCCATGGGTAAAGCCTTCCGTGGACTCTCGCGACTATTACCCTTCGTGGGTTGAAGACTCCATGAACGTGAACGTACGATAGCACGACCAATCGAAACCACGAGAAAAATCATCGTGTCACCAATTGCATTTGCTCTTCCTACCCTCTCTTTACTTACATTCTTGTCTTTACTTTCTGTTGCTATACTCTTAGACATGCATGTGTAGGTTGTACTTGACATACTATGAATGCTAAAACCTGCCAAGAATTAAAATTGGGAAAAGGTAGATTTTATTTGGTCAAGTAGTCTAATTACCCCCCCCCCCTCTAGCACTACTTTCGATCCCATAACATGCGACAAAGAGTCCACTCCAAAGTCACAAATAGCGGAGAACAAACGAAGTAATTAGTGTAGGGTACGAAACCACCTCAAAGTTATCGTTTCCGATCAATGAGCTATAGCCCTAGAGTTCATACTAAAATAACACCTTAAGATACACATCAACCAAAACCCTAATGTCACCTAGATACTCCAATGTCACCACGAGTACCCATGGGCTTGATTATACGATATGCATCACACAATTTCAGATTCATCATGTTCAATCCAACACAAAGAACTTCAAAGAGTGCCCCAAAGTTTCTACCGGAGAGCCAAGAAGAAAACATGTGCCAACCCCTATTCATAGATTCCTAAGGTCACGGAACCTGCAAGTTGATCACCAAAACATACATCAAGTGGATCAATAGAACATCTCATTGTCACCACGGATATCCCATCGCAAGACATACATGAAGTGTTCTCAAATCCTTTAAAGACTCAATCTGATAAGAAAACTTCAAAGGGAAAAATCAATTCATCACAAGAAGATACAGAGGGGAAAACTCCATATGATTCATCTATATTAATAAAGCTCGCGATACATCAAGATCGTGTCATCTCAAGAACACGAGAGAGAGAGAGAGAGAGAGAGATCAAACACGTAGCTACTAGTACATACCCTCAGCCCTGAGGGTGAACTACTCCCTACTCGTCATGGAGACCGTGATGATGAATATGGCCTCCGGTGATGATGGCCCCCTTCGGCAGGGTGCCAGAATGGGCTCCCTGATTGGTTTTTCGTGGCTATAGAGGCTTTCAGAGGCGGAACTCTTGATCTAGGTTTCTTTCTGGGGTTTTTGGTATTTATAGGAATTTTTGGCATCGGTCTCACGTCAAGGGGACTACCGAGGGGCCCACAAGCCAGGGGGCGTGCCCTAGGGGCCCCCCCTAGGCTTGACGCCGGACATGGAAGAAGTTTGGAGCTCTACGAAGAGGGGAAGGAAGCAGCCAGCAACACAGTGGAGCCAACGACGGAGCTCGGGGTGGAGGCATGCCGGTCACCGACGATCGTGGTGGACGAGGGACATGAGGGTGGTGTCGGCCGCTGAAGAGCTCCTGCGGGGTGGGAAGGTGGCGTTGGCTGTTGGAGAGCTCGGGTGGGGCAGGAGGGTAGCGTCGGCCGTTGGTGAGCTCCGACGGGGCAAGAGGGTGGCGTTGGGTGTTGGAGCTCAGGGTTGAGACAAGGCGGAGGCCGGCCACCAGATCTTGGGGTGCAGGCACGCCCGCCGTCAAAGCTCGGAGTGAAGGCGGGCGGGATGGCCACCACCGCCGTTCCTTAGGGCACACGTGGGCGAGACAGGCAGGACGATGTCGATTGGTTTCGTTCGCGAATAGACACGCACGCTATGCCAATGCCTAGCAAAGTCGAGCGCGCATACTCTGAATTGGTCGAATAGTTTTTTTGCCTTAGGGACGGATCGCTCCATATACAACCCTAATGCTACAACTAAATGCCAAGACCAACCAAACGGGGGTATTCGGGATATTAGGCCTAAACAAAGGGATCTCCTATATGGCGTTGCAGAAGCCCGTTCGTGCTCCTCGCACCTACAACGCCATGCGTCGGGCCGGCCCACAAAACAAGCAGACTAGTGAACGCAAAAGCTGGAAAAAAACCGCAGGGGCGGTTGGATGGGCCAGCCCACGATCGCGCAACATCAAAAATGACCCGTTAAAAATACCCGCCACTAGGATTCGATCTCACGGCCTCGCGCTCGCACCTGGAGAGGCTTGTCACTCGACCAGCTAACTGCTAATGAATATTTATATTTTATGTTTTCCAATTATTAAGAAAAATGTTCACATATTACAGATGAAGTTCAAGAGCATGCAAAAAAGTTCACGTATTCAAAAATTAGTTCACCAAAACGAAAAAGTTCATCCATTAAAAAAAAGTTCATGAATTTAAAAGAAGTTCATCAATTTTCAAAAAACGTTCAGCGAATTTGAAAAAAGTTCATCTAAATTGGAAAAAGTTCATGGATTTTCAACAAAAGTTCATCAATTTTGAAAAAAATCATCAAATTAGAAAAAAAAATCATCGATTCATAAAAAGTTCATCTATTTTTAGAAAAAGTTCATCGATTTTCACAAAAGGTTCATCAATTTTGAAAAAAAATCATTGATTTTGAGAAAAAGTTCACATAATTGTAAAAATTTCATGAAATTTGAAAAAGGTTCATCAATTTGAAAAGAAAATCACGAGTTCCGAAAAATTCTGTTCATGGATTTAGAGAAAAAATTCACCTATTTGAAGAAAACAATTACGAATTTCCAAAAATGAAAGTAGAAAAGGATAGAGGGTAAAAAGGAAAAGGAGGAAGAGAGAAATAGACAGAAGGATGAAATTTATCACACCAGGTAATGTGGTCGAGTTGGTTACCCGTCGTTCATTGGTAGCCTGTGATGCCTCGCGCGCGTTTTTTGCTGTTTATCTACAGTTTCAGAAACAGGAAAAAAACAATGGGCCGGCCCGACTAAGACACGGGAGTAGCTGCTGCAGGGCCGGTTAGCGAAAAAAAGTACAAACCAGCGCCTGCAGCGTCAAATAGGAAAATCCCTAGACAAATGCAATACCCAATACTAGGTCTGAATGCAAACATCCAAACGGACCGTAAGGTGTAAGGTGTATTAGTTTTTAAAAAGACATTTTTTTAACTTTGACCAAATTCAATTCATGATGATGCTAATGACACTAATTTGACATATTTCTTTACAAATTTGATGAGCTTAAAGATATTTGAATTTTAAACAAACTAGTGCACCTGATATTTTAAACAGAGGAAGTAATTTAATCTTTAATGAAAATTTAATAACATCAAGGATGCCGCAAAACGCGTCCAACCTTTTTAGTTTTAGATGATTGCAGAGTGTTATTGAGAGAATTCAGAGAAGTTACTATTGAACATCGTAATAGAAAGTTTAATATTGTTACTCATGAGCTAGGTGAGTGTGGACATGCAAACACTCTTTCTGTATGGTGGATGCACCTCCGGTTTTTATTTCTAATTTTTTAACAGATGATGTAAACATTATTGAAGTTCAGTAAAGCTAGCTCCCGTCGAAAAAATACTTACCGCCATCCCGGAGGTTTCTGGAATGCGAGGTGACCCAACCTCCGAAGTCACACATGCCATCAACATCCGGCGTTTTTCAACGCGCGCAACCGTGCCAACGACCAAGCCATACGAGACCCGTCTCTTTCACGCGGTAATGGATCGCCACTTCCTTTCTCCTCGTCTTGCTTTGATCCTGTCCTGGCCAGCGACATGGCTCCCCACAATTCCCTCCTCTGCCTCGCATCTCCCAAAAACCAAGAAACAGAGCAAGAAGTGTCATAGGAGGGAGCAGAGTACAGAGAGAGAAAGAAGGATAAGCGCTTGCTTGCTGGGAGAGACATGGATGAGATCATGAACAAGATGGGCTCCTACTGGCTGGGGCAGAGGGCCAACAAAGAGATGTCGTCGGCCGGTGACGACATCGAGGTCCGTGCATGAGATAGCCTCGAATCAATCTTCTGTTCTGTTCTTTTACTCGCACCATATTTCCTTTGGTTATTGTTTCTGTTCTCGTGCTAGCATGTTTTCCTTCTGGTTTTAGATCGATCTTGGTTAGATTCCCCCATGTGATATTAAGATTAGTTATTCGATGTGCTCCTTTTGGTGATGATGCGATCTTCTTATCTGATCGATGGGTGGTGCAGTCGCTCTCAACCAGCGTCGGGGACGGAGCAAAATGGCTGGTAAACAAACTCAAAGGTAAGATGCAGAAGCCGCTGCCGGAGCTGCTCCAGGAGCACGACCTGCCGGCGGGGCTATTCCCGCGGGAGGCCACCAACTACGAGTTCGAGCCGGAGACGCGGCGGCTGACGGTGCACATCCCGGCGGTCTGCGAGGTCGGCTACAGGGACGGCTCCGAGCTGCGCTTCGACACCACGGTGGCCGGCACGCTGGACAAGGGCAGCCTGACGGGGGTGGAGGGCCTGAAAGCCAAGGTGCTCGTCTGGGCCAGGGTCACCGCCGTCAAAGCCGACGCCGCAAAGGTGTACTTCGCCGTCGGCATCAAGAAGTCGCGCAGCCGCGAGGCGTACGAGGTCATCAGAGGCGCCATCACCGTCGACGAGTTCTAGATTTAGATTCTAGTCAAGCTCGCCGAGATGATTATCTAACGAAATAATTGATCATGTGCTTACTCTGCCCGCTTTAAGAGGAGGATGCTTGTAAATGGGGATTCAGAATTCAGTTTTGCAGTTCATCGCCGTGCACAAAAGATGATTCAGCAAAAACATCAGCTGCACCAGCCGGGAATCGAACCCGGGTCTGTACCGTGGCAGGGTACTATTCTACCACTAGACCACTGGTGCTTGATGTTTAAACTTAACATTTAGGTCCTAGCATACATATCCGATGGGAAATGGACTTCGGTCTTTTGCGAGATCACGCGGATATGGAGCACCAAGCCCACAGATAGCACTTTTTCTCGGATGAAAACTTTGTATTACTCAATCACAATGTTATTACAATCTTCCCCTCAAAAAAGTAAAAAAATGTTATGCCACTTCAAAAAATATATGTTATTACAATCTGTTGGAGCTAACTCAAACGCATCAGGAGGACTAGAACCAAGCCATGGTTATCTGTACTGCAAATTTGCTAGGCAATTGCTAGCCTTGTTCTTATTACGACTAACATGAGTAATACAATTTTCACGGAGTGACATCAAGTACTTAATTTCCTTTGAGATAGAAGCTTAGATTGATCGATGGAGGTCACATGACCAACTTCACAACAACCAGGGAGTTCATCTCAATGATAATTAGAGATTCACTCCGCTAGAAGGACAAAGATAAACCTTTCATGCAAGCGCATAATTCATCTCTAGAGCATCCCGACAAAATAATAATTGTCCGCACGAGAAGAAAATACGGATATCACTTAGCATGGCTATATTGACCACGCAAAGAAGCAAACAACCCTGCAACTATAAACACTGGTATACCTATTACAGACCATGCTTCAGCCAGTTGCATTTATGCAAAGAGGTACACTTGGATTCCATAAAAACAAAGTGGTACATTTGGATTCCATAAAAAAAAGGTACACTTGGATTCAACTAGGATCAAGGGATCGTCATAGGGTATGGGTATTGTGTTTCATCCCGAATCTTGGTTGGGGGGCACTCAGGGACGGAGCTGCCATGTAGGCATCGGGGTCAATTGACCCAATGAAATTACTAAATTCTTCACTGAGCCAATACTAATCATTGTTGGTTTATTAAACATGACCCCATTGCCATGGATATGACCCCATCAAACTTTTTTCTAACTTCACTCCATGGGACAATAGAGGTCTCGGGCTGCTAAAATTAGTTAGGAAGCCTTTGGTTCAAAGGAACAATGAAGGAAATATATATAAATAGAAAATTTTCTTACGGTGACACTAATCAAGACTTCGGTTTAAAAGAATGTAGGAAAAGAAAAATAAAGGAAATTTTCCTTTAGCCTCAGTTTCAATGGAAAAATGCAAAAAAAAAATACAGTTTACTTGGACCTCATTTTCAAATTCCTACACACAAAGAATGAGACTGAAATCCTTAGTGGCATGATAACATGTTAATTATACCTTTTCATGTGGCTTGACTTTGATTTGACTTTTTTTTCCTAGAATTTCCATGTTTTCCCTATTCTCGTGAACAAACACCCAAATCTGCAAAAAAAAAATCCCGCCTTTTTCCAATCCTCTGTTTTACACATGCATTCCTATCATATTCATGTGTTTTTGAATCATGTGAGCGAAAGGGGTTCTAATGTTTGCATAATTCATAGGCAGTCCAAGTTCTAGTGAAAGGATATATCACCACACGATCCGGAGCACCTGGGCTCGCATGTGTTCCATGTCACAAATAGCCATGAGGTCCATTTGCGTCATTTGCATAAATCCATTTGAGGTTGACTGTTAGTTCCCCTCGCATTCAGAGTTTAGTGCTTGATGAGCAGTGTTGTCAGAGCTTGTTGATGATCTGCTATTTTTCATAAAATTGGGACATGTCGGATGGTCGATTTGAGGTTCTCTAAGTAACAAATTCCTCATTTGTCCGTTCTGATAGTATGATGGGATTTTATTGATAGGAACCTGCAATTTCTTTGGTAAGTTTGGGTTAAGAGTTTCGTATATATGCACCAGGAAAGCATGTAGGTAAATCATGATATGCTTTTTTTTGCAGTGCTAACACTGAAAATATAAAGTGTGTCATGCATGAATTTTATATATGTTTTAGGATTTGGATGATAGCTCTACAAATAAAATTCCTTATTCTGCACTTCTCTGCTTTGCTTGACAGGAATTCTTGTTGGAAAGAGCGAAGTCATGGTTTGCATGACATTATCCTCAACGGGCTGGAGATAGCGGGATTCACCGATGGGAAATATTTTGTTCGCATGCCAACCACGGAAGCTAGATAACTCTAAATTAAAATCCTATCATGTGCCAACCATAGATGTGTCTTCTTTTTCATCCTTGGGTTGGTTGCACTTTCAGGTGCTAGGCATTGAATGATGACATATCTACGTTGTTTAAGGGAAATGTTATAGTGAAATACAGTGGATGATTTCCCCTAATATGTGAAATAGTAGTATTGATGTGCATGTTGATTTTCTGTTGGTTCATAACATTTCTTGAGTTCTCACATATACTGTGCCGTATACTTGTAAACTTCATCACTGGCTACTCAACATCTTATTTTATGCTTGCTTTCTCTATTTTTACTTCTTTTTTTTGGGGGGGGGGGGGGGGGCTCATTTTTCGATTTATTCTTTCTTCATGAACTGAATGAAATGTGCAATCCTACATAATGATGAGAGAAGAAGTTCCATGCAATAGCTTTATTTTAATCTGTTGTAGGTTCTCAAACCATGTATGTTAAAATGTGGACTTCTACATAATGATGTACTCCCTTTGCCCGCGAACAAGTGTACTTCTACATTTTGTCCTGGATATTTGAGATTATAATTATTTGGGCGCTATGCATTGAGAAAGTGTGCATTTCGATAAGAGATTATATAATTAACGCAAAGATGTGCGATGTTTTCTCAACAAGCATGTTGATTCATGAAGAATGATAATCAAAATATTTGTATGAGCGAAGAATTAGGTTTAAATTTTTTCTAAAGTTTTATGTATATTTTGTTAGAATTTTTCATTTGATATGTGCGTTGCACGTGCATATTTACTAGTCTAGCAGCAAGCAAGACTAGCCATCATTGGACTCGTGAAGAACTACACGGATTGATACCTTGATTCTTCACTTGAGGGAAAATCTTTTGCTTTTACAAACCCGCTTCAGTGCCCAACAGATATGGGGTCATGGATGATGGATATGCAACATCTCATACCACAATAGGTCGTGGAGTTGGCGAAGCATTGCTCAAATTATGTTGTAAAATAATAAATAGGTACAAAAAATCTTAATTTACATACAAATACAAATTGTCCAACAAAAGGAGGCAGAAAATGTGACGAACAGCAAGATCAGTAATCCCTTATCACTAGCATCTCACAATTTTATTTACCAAGCTATACCACAATAGACTACCTGAAGATTCTGTGATGGGTGTACACTCTTCAGTGATGCGTCACGCCTGCTTCCCCCTGACCTTGTTGAGATGCACAAAGTCAAAGGCCACCACGACGGTGCTGTCCATCCTCTTGACGACGAACCTCTCCACCAGCACCGAGCGGCCGGCCACCTTGTCGGCCTCCTCCTCCTCGTCGACCCACCCGCCCCTGTACTCCTCCCACCGCATCCTCTCCCACACGCTCGCGCACACCCCCACACTCTGCCCGGCCGCGGCTCTGAACCACACGTACCCGTCACCGTGCCGCGGGGCGCCGCTGGACACCTCCTGCCTCGCCTCCAGGCTCCCGCCGATGAGCACCTTCCTGCTGTGCAGCTTCGAGCCGCCGTGGGTATCCTGGACCGGCTCCCACCGCTGCTCGAGCGCCACCTCGTAGAAGGCGGCGCGGTCCATCTGCTCCGACGGGGACACGCCGTCTTCTTTGATGAGATAGAACGGGCAGTACCACTTCCCGACAGCCGTCGACACCGCTGGTGCCGCGGGGAAGGCGTCGAGGAGGCTCGCGTCGGCGAGCTGGCGCGACCGGAGCGCCACGTTGAGGCCCGGCGCGTCGCCGAGGTCGAGGCGGTTCTTGGTGGGCTTGGAGGCGTACACGCGCCAATACTTCTTGCGGTAGAGGTAGTTCGGGAAGCCGTCGGCGGCGACAGCCTTGGCCGTGAACCGGCCGCGGCGGCGCTGGACGATCTCGATCCGCTGGTAGAGGTCGGCCGGGTCGAATGGCTGCGGCTTGACGTCGTTGATGCAGCGGCAGAAGCAGCACGGGGTCATGTCCTCCTCGCGGGAGCAGGTCCGGACGAGCCCCTTGCGCTTGCCCGAGGCGACGACGGCGTAGTAGCGGTTGGAGGCGACGGGCTGGTCGGGGACGGGCACGAAGACGACGGAGTCGGTGTAGGTGGTGCTGCTCTGCCCGTGGTGCTCCGTGTAGCGGAGCGTGAGCACGCGGTCCTGCGGGAACGGGAGGTCGCGCACGCGCGTGCCGCCGCACTGCCCCCAGCAGCACGTCTCGTCGTCGTCCCCGTTCTCGTCGCCCTTGAGGACGAGGTAGCCTGAGTTCCGGCCGTCCGGCGGCGGCCGGGAAGCCGCCTCCGGGTGGCTCATGAAGAGAGAGAGCGGCTTGGTAGCGTACATGGCTCCTTGACTTTCTGATTCTTGTGTGTGTGTCTTCCAAGTTTACTTTGCATATGTACATGCACTACGGCACTGATACTTATATGAAATTCCTTGTTGCAAGGAAAATGTTTCCGATCTGATCGTATCTTGTGATTGATTAGTATAACATACAAGGGAGTTAGACAAGAAAGTCGGGACGACCGTGAGTTGTTCAGTGAACCAAGGAAACGCGTCGTTTGACGCGATTGGTTGCAGCTAGCCCACGTAGTACCTCGATCTATTGGACGAATTATTACAACATTCAGAGTTTGACGCCCTTAAAAAAAGAGCATTCAGAGTTTCACAAGATAAGCTTGGTCCAAGAAATTACCTTTGTTTGACCACTGGAATCTCCGAGGAGTTTCTTGTTTTGCCGAGAACAACGTACGGCTTAACCAGCTCCGCCACGCTCACCGCACTCTATGTAGGAACATGCACAGATATTTCGATAATCCAATCAATCCCATGTGCATCTGACCTGGTGCACGATGACTTTTATTTCCTGAAATTAATTTCCATTAAGCTAAGAGATTGTGGCAAGATGCCACATTACAGGGATGATTATGTAGCCGGTGCCATCAACTCAGAAGACAGACAGAACATACGATGAGCAGAAGCACATGATGTAAAGACAAAAAAAAAAATGGACGAAAGATGGGGGAAGAATGTGTTCTGATCTGGGCATCGCCGTCCACAAGATGACACAACAAAAAGTGCACCAGCCGGGAATCGAACCCGGGTCTGTACCGTGGCAGGGTACTATTCTACCACTAGACCACTGGTGCTTCGATGACAGAAAAGCTCAACGACTGGCTACATCTCGTTCTGGATCTCATATGTTACCCTCGTACCCAGCTTCAGCGTAGCCTGATAAAATATTCAGGCACACATCAGAGTTCTCCACAACATACGCGATCGGCACAAAAGAAGCGGCAATCGTAACAGAACCAAAATCTCATTTCACTTTATCAATAATCTGACACAAAGAAGGCCATACAGTATGCTGAGTGATCCTGAAAGCCTAGGGCAAAATTATTCTGGTATTTGCTATCCCGACCACCACGGGCTGGAAAAATGATACATATAACTCAGCCAAAAAGAAAAGAAATACAACGTACAGACAGATCATCGTTAGACAAATTTCGATGCACAGCGCATCATTCCAAATGGGTCCTCTGCTGCATCCAGGCGCTGCCTCTTTCCGTCATCCGAGGACACGGCACAGCGAGGAAGTACTTGACTTCCAGAAAAACACAATTACTTCCAAGAAATTCTCCAACTATTTTCTCCTTTTCTCATTAAATCTTTCAAAGAATGACTTTGAGGCTTCGTATGTGGACCAGCAGATGGCAGCTGCCGGTGCGTGGAACAGCATTCTTGGCTTCCATCCCCTCATGAGCCCAACGTATCCATCGCGCTTTATAATTGTTCTAAACACATCTCCTATAGAGCTACTAGCAAAGCGTTCACAGCCGCATACACCCTGACCACACACAAAAAGAGAATACTATTATTACCTTGAAAGTAAAAACAGGTGGATGGCATTCATGTAAACACAAAAATGAACAAGTTGTCCAAAGTTGAAAACGTGCAAGGAAAGTAGAAAGATGATAACACGCACAGCTTATGGAACGATGATATAAGCAACTGTTGACTAGATCACACATAAGAAGGGTTTGACGGCCCTATCTAGTTAGCGACAGAAAACAACACTAGCAATATAACTGGCAAATATAGTTAAGGAAGTATATGCAACTTGATCTTTAATCCATGTTATATTGTATATGGTTGTACCAAATGACCTACACTATACAAGTCGATAACTAAACAACACATGCAACAGGCACACCAGATTCTCATGGTAGCCAATTACTCGATAGATTTTTAGGGAAAATTTCAAGGTAGCCATAACTTGCATCTTCCCTTATTGCGTATTTGTGCGTGAGCTGGCGGAATCCGTGTAAAACACCAAGGTTCACATTTAGTACCAAAGGGGCCCATAGATGGAGACATAGAAAGGAAATATGCAAGCCCTTTTGCCTAAAGACCAAGAGTTGCTGAGAATCTCTATGTTGTAGCACATAAGAATGACATGTTTTTCAATTAACTGAGCAGGGATAGTCATGGCTCATCATAAGATTAATAAAATTAAAAGTTCAATAAGCTGAACTACCAGTGATAGATCAATAATGACAACAGATCTACAGGCCACATAAGTACGTGTAAGATAATCAGAGTCATGTCAAACAGAAGCACTACAAACGATAGCAAGGAGCTGAGGATATTGAGATGTTATTAACTGTATCATTAATGTGATAACCAATCATTTTGTAACTTCTCACGAACATTTCCATCAAAACCTTGTAAGGTCAGCTGTTGGCTGTTGAAGTCATTTCAACCAGGGTAAGATGGCATAAAACCCCCACCTTGAGTCTATACTAATTTGTTTTGATTTTTCCTAGCAGAAAGCGCCACGACACAATTAATGTTCCATAGGTGAAAAGAATGCAGCTTTAGAAGAGGCCCATGAAAAGAATGCAGCTTTAGAAGAGGCCCAAGATTAGCATAGCAATATATAACTCCCCAGTTAGCACTTAGCACGACCGAAATGATGCTCCTTGTATCACTGGCTCTTTAACATTAATGGTACAGAGCACCCTATAAGGACAGTGATCACCAATAAGTCACTAACAGATCAAAGGGCCACTGGAAAATAAAATAAAAATAACTGTAAAAAGTCGTTCCAAGAATCTTGGAGGTGAACAGAAACACCAGCAGGGGCATTAAATCTCCCCATTTGCTGAGCAAGCCGCACAAATCAACTCAGACCAACTCCAATGATATCCACCAGACTTCAATTAAAGGCGACGCCCAAATCAAATGCCTGAGATCCTCACCTGGCACTGCAGCTGCGTCTTGACAACGTCGAGTGGTGTGGTCAAGGCGGCAGCAAGAGCACCGGCCGCAGCACCCGCAGTGGCGTGCACGGCAAGCGACTCCTCGTCAGCTGCCATGTCCCCGAGCACACGCTTGGCCGCCTCGTAGGTGGAGAAGTGGACGGCGGTGTAGGGCGCGTTCATGAGCACCGTGGTCCGGTACGACACGAAGAAGGCCCTGAGGCCCTCGTCGCGGAACACGGTGCGGACGCAGTGCGCGACCCCACTGTAGGGGCTGCTGGTGAGCTGCAGCCGCTGCTTGACGGTGTCCATCGGGGTGAAGACGGCGTCGCTGGCGATGGTGGCGAGCACCCCCGAGGAGGCGTGCGCCGCGGGGTTGTTGGGGCCGAACCGGTCCGAGAGGCGCGACTTGGCGAACTCGTAGACGGAGAAGTAGACGGCGTGGGCGGGGCCGGCGCCGAGGGCCATCGCGGGGAGGCCGCGGTAGAGCGCGAGCGCGCCGCCCTCCCCGGCGACGGCGGCACGCAGCGCGGCACCCAGCGAGAGGGTGGGGCGGCAGGGCGGCGAGGCTGCCTGCATGTGCGTCTTGAGGGTGTCGACCGGGAACATGGCCGTGTGCTCGACGACGCCGGCGACGGAGCCGGCGAGCATGTACTGCCAGAAGCGCAGGCCGTCGTGGGCCGCGGCGGCGGCCGGCCCCGCGACGCCGAGGGCCGGCTCGGGCGGGTCCTCGGCGGCGGCGGCGGCGGGCGGGAGGAGCCTGTCGGGGGTGCGGTAGTCGGCGGCCATGGCGAGGGGCGCCGCTAGGGTTAGGGTTTTGAGCGGGAACGGGGGCGGGGTGGGGGAGGAGGGGCCGAGGGTGGAGGAATAATGAAGAGGAGGAGGCGAGATTTGGAGGAGATGTCGCCATTTAGGCGAAGGGGAGGGGGAGGGGGAGGAGGCGTTGGCGCCCCGGCCCCGGTGGTCAAGTCCATCTCCAGCCATCCTCTCCTCTCCTCTCGCCTCCTCTCGCAGTTTCTTCCCCAAGTTTTGCTCTCCCTCTGCTCGTGCAATGTAAATAAATTCTCTCTCTCTCTCTTTCAGTTTTGCAAGAGGCAAATTCTGTCTTTTTTTTGCCTTCTTTCTTTCTTGTGTCGTCGTCAATGAGCTTCCTTACTAATCCCCTGGTTAATTATATTCGGTCAAGGAGCAAGGAGAGTTGCCTTTTTACGTCCAGGGGATATTCTAGAGATCAATCTCTGATCTAATCGGGATTGTACACGTTTAACTACTTCTTTATAACCCCGATTGGACCTGGTTTAATCCATGTTCTCCAGTGGAAGTCGAATTGTCCGGCTGTCAACATGACACTGAATCTGTGATGTAACTGTCCGACCTCCAAATTAATCTTCGGACTGTGCTTGGAAGGAAAAGAGGGCATAGGAAGACAAGTCCAACACGAGGATCTGCAGGTCAAGGAGCACAAAATGAGGTTGTCTATGTGCCAGGTGGCTGGAATTTTGTTAATGGATCGGACTTGAGAAGGGCGGACAAAATTTTGCAGGGGCCATATAAATCTGTTGCTCCGGGATCGTTCTATAGGAAAACACAAATCAGAGTGACGCGGTGGCCAGGGTAGCAAATTTTTCATAATAAAAGAATTGAGCAACTTGCTTGCGTACTGATACGATCGTACACACAGCCCAGATCCACTTTCGTTTTGTTTATTTGCTGGGTCGAAAGAGAAGATACAGTTGTCGGTAGTTCACGCAATAGTCATCCTCCCCACACAAACAAGAGCAGAAGAAAAAAAAATCACAAAAAGAAGAAGAAGAAACCGCGAGCTTACTAGATGCAATAGTAAAATAACGAGGGGGTAGTCATCAGCAAATATTCAGAAAAATGTGAGCTCCTATACTTACAGAACACAAGAAGTATATACTTCCCCGCTAGAGTCCGTGATTCTTCTGCCATCCTGATATATAGTCCGTTCAGTCTACAGCATCATGAACAGAATATCCGGCAGCACAGACTATTGTCATTGAAAGCTGCTTGGTTTGATGACCCAAACCTAACATATACCAGTATCTTTGTGGCAGCAGTGGCAATACATGGTACATTCACTTCCGCAACATCGTAGATCGCATTAGATCGGTCCTTTCAAAAACGAAGCCCTCAATACCTACAAGGCCTCAAGTCCGCAGAAATTGATTTGCCAAGGACAAAAGCAGCACAAAACAGACCAAGAGAACGCCGAGTGACCAAGGAAATTCTAAGAATCCGTAAAAGGGGAATCTGTTAAATTGTAACCAATCCACTAGTGCATCTGCACAAGTGGCCCAGAAACAGCACGTGGCGCGATTGCGCAAGCTGCAGCTCAGAAACTATTCTCTGTCAGGTTCATATTCTGAAAATAACAAATGCATAAAGATCCCACTGGAGCATAAACAAGCATCTTTATCTGTGCGAAAGAAAATGAAAGCTCCAGCTCTGAAACACGGCCAGTAAAATGATTTGCTCTTGTGCCGGCTCATGAAAACAAAATAGTTGCATCACTTTCTGGCCTAAAGGAATGGCAAGAAAGGAAGCAAAATTACCACGCTTCCCTATGATAATAGGTTCCTCTACTCGTAATAATGTCACATCACACATAACTTCACCATGTCGCCCCCCCCCCCCCCCCCAGGAGTGATTCATCTTTCTTCTGCACTGGTTCTCTAGCCTTCGAAATTTTATCTTCCAAAAGCTGATGTCTCGATCTTGTTTTTTCGCTTGCCATGCGCCGAGCACAAGCATCATGTTGTCTACAATACTCACAACCTAACTCTGATCCATCAGTGTTCTACAAGTTCCTTTAAACAGGAAAATCGTAAGATGCACATCACATGATCAACTTCATTCTTTGGTCTGTGTGATCAGACAACATCGATCACAACTGTTGTTACACGGCACCGGTTTCACACAGTTCATAAGGATGTACAGTGTTGAAAGAAATCAGGATATATATAGCTGATCACATTTGATCTGGGTATTACTTGCATGGTGACATATTGCATGTTCATAGTAATCACATCCAAATTTCAGTTGCCAATTACAGAATTTCTGTCAAATTTATACCAGGAAGAAAATACCAATTTTGAAAAAAGAATCCTAAATTCAGGGGCCACAAAAACTGAATTAAGAGAAAGTCCAGTATAGTCATACTATGGTCATAGACACTTGACACTGAACCAAATCCCCCCCCCCCCCCCCGCCCCCCTGCTCCCCCAGAAAACAGAAGAGAAAAAGAGATCGCTGCAGGTAGTGTAAGGACCTACTGGACTTAATTATGATCACTGGGTCACTTATCTCCATTAGTAGCTCATTCAGATACTCCACCACTAATATACAAGGACAAAGATACATGATTCATTGATGGTACCTGACATATGGCCAGAGATCAAAGGTTTTCTTTCACCCCAATCCACATATGCTTGTTCACTGTATGGCTGTCAATACTGGTATGGATTTTTCTACTTCTCAGTGGTTTACAGTGGTGTATGGACCTCTAGTATCTCTGCTCTGACTTCTTGGGTTTCTTCTTGAACGAACAAACATTCTCTGGAAAGATAACACACCATAAGGTTACATTTGATGCTATCATCCTATCAAAGATTCACAGTGACCATTCAAAAAAAAATCCTATCACAGTAATAACTCTGAAGCTATTCAATGGGGGAGATTATGTAAACTGTACAAACACCATTTCCCCTTTCAGCGAAAGCAAGATTGTGGCTTATACTGGGAATGACAGATAATTAAACAGTTTAAAATAATGCAGACGTATGTCAGATACTCCTTTTGCCCCCAAAAAAGTGTCGTGGCTTTAGTTCAAATTTGAACAAATCTGAACTAACGCCATGACACTTGTTTTGGGACGGAGGGAGTACTTGTTACTCATGAAACTTGTTTCCATGCATAAGTAACTGCATATTATTGTCACCTTGAAATGATCTTAACAATGCATTATTAACTGGTTTGTACTGGAGATAACAAAAGAGTAACACATGCACATCAGCATGTTCTAGTAGAATAGACATTTATTTAAATTACCTTAATTCTTTGTGGCAAACTCATCCAAAATTCCAAGTTCGGAATGGCCTAGAATACACCAAGACAGGAATGTGGTTTAAGAGCATTGAAATGGTTAATAAATTGCAATACATGACAGCAATCTGTGAATTTATGGTTCACACAGAGAAAGAGTTCACATATCATTGCAAAGTTATTTTCTTAGTTTATTGTATTACTGTAGTAACTATGTCGTATGTAATTCTTCAGAGATCCAGAAAAAAAGGGAAATGTATTACTACTACCAACATAACTAACATTTAAAACTTCATTTTTCTGGACAACCCATTAAAAAATTACACTTTAAGTAGTTTCACAAAACCACACTTATTTTTCCTTCCAAGGATGTCAATGGAAGTGACAGGTGTGACCACCCGTCAGCATCATAACTTGAAATGCCCATTACAAAGTTGCATCATCCCTGTATACAATTCTGTGGTCTCTTGACACGGTGATAGAAAGAAGTGTGGTTCCGTGAGTATGTTTTTAAAAAATTTAGTTCTTTGAAATATCAAGGAAAATTGTATTTTTTTACTCCACCAAAAGCTAAAATGATTGAAACTGAGATTTCCATACAAAACCATATTTTCACTACTGCAAAGTATCTTTCAAATATCTGAAATTAAGCTACTCCCTAAAAGAAACGACCTAAACTTTTGGTCTCCCAACCTGAGTTTGCATTACCCATTTGAAATTATTTTGGTCTCTCAAGTCTCGACATTTGGCTCAGGTACAATTTTAGATATGTTTTGGTATTTGATTCTGGGAGTGGTTCTGACTCAATTTTGTTTGTCTAAGACAAGTAGAGCTTCACAAACTTGGACAGAAAATTTGCTGAATCCATCAACAAAGATGAGAGACCGAAAATACCCTCAAATGGTTCAGAGTTCAACTACATGACAACAACTGAGCAGAGTTTAGCATGACATGGATGTGGTATTTATTCCATAAAACTAAGACCAACGACTGTGCAAGACTAGCTTTACCTCTACAGAACGAATGCCGACAAAATAATATCTATAGATTGCACCAATCAGAATGTACCCTCCAAGAAGGCATGCAATTCTGCAAAGCAGTTAAATATTAGTCAAGCCAGACATTAATATGCAGTGAAAAACTTTGCTGGCAGTGGATGGTCATGAGGATTCTTGATCAATGATCTGGCAACTATGTGAAGTTTAGTAACTAAATGCAACTCAACATAACATACGTTATGAACGAAGTGCCAAACCATCCCCAGCCATTTCCAGCATCAGACACTGATCTTGCACACCCAGAAGGGTGTCTAAGTATCGTAACCTGTGAGGTACAATTTTATTAATGCCTTACAAGAAATCTGCTATATCAGAACTATTACTGCGGAAAAATAGCGTACTCACATAATCACAACTTCCAGATTGGCTAAATTTATCCGGTAGCTGCAAAAAAGGGGGGATAAAGCAGCAGAAAATAAGAATGCAACGGTGACAGAGAAAAGAACAAAAGAAAGTTTAACTGGAAAAAATGTACTCACTTGGGCTACAGCTGAATCACAAAAGATGAAAACAGAAATAGAACACTTTGAGGAAAACATCTTGACAATGACACCCTTTTGTGGATTACCATCTTCTGCTTTGCCCTCAGCAAAACAAACAGCTAGGTAAGCTTCACATAGCAAGGATATTTGGGTACGATGCATACATGATCCTTACCTATTAGAGATATATGGGATCCAGATGCGCTTCCAATGATTGTACAAACATCATACCCTGCAGACAGTAAAATGTAGACACCAAGCACTAAGTCAGTAACACCAGTAGCCAGAAAGAAAATACTGCAATTTAATTATAAAAATAATTAACATCATTATAAATGCAGTGGGAACTACTTAACTACGATTGCAACTTAAGGAGTTTTAAAGGAAGCTCATTATCACCAGAAAATACATACTGGAAAGTACTTAATGAAACGACCACTCCACGAGTACTTGATGCACTTTGTAAGGTACAAGAAGAAAAAGCTGGCGAAAATATATCCAATCAGAAGAACAAACCTACCTCCAATGTTATTTGACGCAAGTGCGCTGCATTGGGTGCCACACCTCAATGGACCACCACAGTCCTAATTTGGTAAAGAAATAGTTAAGGCAGAAAAACGAAGCAAAAAAAATCTGTCACCGAGATGCAGGTATAGATAAATCCAACATGAGTAAAATATACTATGATGCAGTTGGGCTTCTGCTTGATATAAATATAATAGTTTTTGGTTGTCTCTGTTATGTATACAGATCAGCACACTGCTGTTACTAGTTCTTCTCAAGACTGTCACCGTAGGTTTTCTTTGGTGACCTACTGGCGATTCAAACCATTATCACTACTCCTACCACTGCTACTGATCTAACAGCTTGTTTCTGTTTGTTTTATTGTAATAGAAAATAAGAAAACCCAGTTTGAAAAACAAAAAGTAACATTATGATAGGATGATACAAATTTCAGGATGACCGGATCATTTCTGCACTAGCACACGTGATTTGCCAAGAGAATGGAAACAAGGGCTATATTCTTAAGCAGTTCCTTGTATTTGTAAAATAAGTGAGATACTCAAGAAAGGCTGAGCCGCTGAGGTATACGCAACATAAGACCAGATGAAGGAACAATAAACAGATACACTAGCCTGCAGCATCCAAGTAACAAGCATAAACAGACACGCTAACCGATAAAAGGAATGCTTCCAGTTAAATTATGGGATGATTCATCAGTAGAGTACCTCACAGTGAAGACAGACAGGTGGGTCAAAGTTGAATATCATCTGATCGCAGAGCTGCAAATAATAACAAAATGGTGAAACAGGACACAAAAACCTCTAGGTTATATGCAGAGATTTCAACTTTGCAGTTTATATCCACCTGGTTTTGGTTGTAGTGTAGATATCTTAAATGTAGCAACTACATATGCAAAAACAATCACACAAAAGGAGTATCCTAACGAAACAAACCTGGAACCAGATTACTGAATCGTTCATAGCCACTTTGTAAAACCTGAAACACAAGATGCTCATTGTTATGGGGCAGAGTGGGAATCAGAACACGTGGTACATACAGGTAATCTGTAGCTTCATTCTCTGAAATACAAGTCCTTCCCCAATCACATAAAGAGTATTTAATCATGGTTTCAACACTCAAGAAGTGAGCCAAGAAGAGCACCAGTGCAAAAACTTGCTGAGACATCTTGCTCTGCTACCAAGGCAGGTTTCATGGAGTACTTATATACTAATCGGTCCATCATGTGAAAGCCAAGAGGTCCCCAGAACTACAAAATAACTGATCCACGATCGCCGATGCCAGGCAAAGTGGCAACTAGCACTGTGGTATACTACACTACTGCTACTGCATTTTCCACTTTTCAAGAGACCAAATCACCACTTCACAATTGAGTCAGTGGTAATAACAAGTAAAAAAACATAACACGAGCATTTCGTCAACATGAGAAGCGCGTGTCCACTAAGAACGAGGACTCTGAGCATATCGCACGCAGCTCCTATCAATTCGTCCAGGTTTGTTAGATTCCATGACGCGACTCACAGCCCCGCTCCCAGACTAGTATCTCCCCATGTCGATCGAAGCAAAGGAGTGGCCAATTTATCAGTTAAGGCGGTGGCATTGGGCAGTGCACAGTTGGTTGGTTAGCAAGTTACCCATCCTCGCTGAGGACGCCGTGGCGGTGGGCCGGCGTCGGCGCCGCGAGGCTGAAGTTGTAGAGCGCGCCACCGCGTTCGACAGAGAGCTCGCAGGAGCCGCCTCTGCCTTCCGCGGCGGCGAGGCAGAGCAGGCCGAGGCTCCAGGCAGCCGCGAGGAGCAGCAGCTGCTGCTGCGGTCGCGGTGAAGGCATTTGCGCCGGCGACGCCGAGGAGCGGAGAGCGGCCGGGCGAGGAAACGCCGCCGGCTGCCTCGGGTGCTCCACCGTCTCTTGCACGCTCGCGGAGTTTAGGGACCGCAGCACGGGGGAGCTTTGCTCGGCTCACGTAGTACGTGTCGCCTTCCGTGTGTCTCTCTCTTGGTCCGGGACGGACCGCCGTTGTGGCCTCCGTCCGCTTCGGCGCGTCGCGGCTTGCGTCGCCCACGTGCTGGCCTGGGGTGGAGTGGAGTGCAGCGGCTGTTCTTCCCGTGCCGTGACAGGCATCGCGGGCCCGTTCTGTCGGGTCTGGTTAGACAGTGACATGCTCGGTCGGTTTAAACAACCGAACGTGTCGAGTTCTTGATTTTGATTGGGTGTGTCACGGCTGTAAACAAAACTAGATCACCCCGCAACTATCTATTTTAACAATAGATTGATACGCGCCGACCTACGACGACGTTTTTGTTTTTTTTATTTGGATTGGTCGCCGGCTCGATGTCCGTCCAGTTTAACATTTGGATCGATAACACTCTTAATGCGCGCAACCTATTTAATGTCCGCATATAGGTTTTGAAAAGGTCCGTGACCGTAGATAAAGCCAACGGTCATGCAATAGCCCAAAGTTTATGTCGGCATCATGCCAGTGGCCGACAAACAATGCCAGCTTTAGGAAAACCACCTCATAGTTCATATTGGCGCACTTTTCAGCACACAAAAAGAGGCATTAGTTTGACCACGCCAACGCGGTCGTGGTCATGTCAATACACTTGCAGGCATACAAAAACGGATGGCGCTCACCGCCATAGATCACTCGTCGTCGAACTTCAGCATGTCGGCCTACATCTTCTCGAACCACGACCTCTTCCTTAGCGACACGGTGTTGAGATCCACCTTCATGATCTCCACCCTTGTCATCATGCTAGCGAGAGCCACTTCTTTCGCCTTGGTCTTGGCATTGGCGGCCTCGATCTCTAGCATCTTGGTTTGCTTCTCTGCCTCCAACTCAAGCATCATGGCTTGCTTCTCCGCATCCATCTCAAGCCTCCTCCTTTGAATCTTCATGAAGGCATTCACTTGCTCTTCCTTGTCTTGCCGACACTTCTCCTCCCTTGAGTCCTTCTTGGTCATCATCCCCTCCACGGTTGCGATCAAGGCGATCGACGCTGCATCTCGCTTGTCCTCCTTCTTAGAGTTGGTCTTCCCCCGCGGTCGTGCCTTCTCGCCCTCCCCATCCTCCTCCACGGCTTTCTTGCCCCATGCGGTGTCGCATATTGCTCCTTGAATTTCTCCTCATCTTTATGATCCTCCAACAATGAGAGAGGTGGAAGAACTTGCCTTCGTGGTGGGCCTTGAATGCCCCCAAAGCTTGGAATGCCTACAAATGAATTGCATGCAAGCATATTGGCAAATGGATATGAAAATGGACATGGAATGAGACAAAAGAGGGCCGCATGTGTGCATACTATGTCTTGTATGCCGATGCCACTCACGGGGCGTGCCTTGATGCCCTCATAAGCAGCACAAAACTTGTTGCACTCTTGTTGGATCACCTTCCAACGCTTCGAAATGAACACCCATCCGCGCGTGCTTTGCATTTTGTACGGTGGAAACTTCTTGCATTCATGGAACTCTCGATGAACACGGTTCCAAAAGGTTGATGCCTTTTGTTCAGCGCTGACCTTGGGGTCTTTCCCAATGTCCATCCAACACTCACAAAGGAGCTTGTCCTCAAGCACCATGTATGCCTTCATCCGTCTGCTCTTGTGCTTCTCCTCCACCCTTGTGGCTTGGTTGGCGAGCTCGTCCTCGAACAAAGGCTCCACGTCGATGTCCACCTCATCCTCTTCCTCGAGGTCGTAGTCCTCTGAAAACTCGTGGTTGAGCGGGAAGCCGTCCAGGACCAGGCCGACCTGATCTTGCATGAAGGCGCCATGCATGCTGACTTGATCATAGGTCGATGGCCCTCGCCCCTCCTAGATTTAGGTCTCATCGGGATTGTAGCTAGCCGTTGTAGTACCCTCGAAGATGAGGTTGTTCATGAAATGGTTGGCCGCCTCATCGTCGATGGCCGCAGCATTCTATCGAACAGGTTGCGGGCGTTGGGGAGCATGTCGGCTGGCATCTCCCCCGCGCGTTTTCTTGGCCCGCCGGATGATGAGCCACCGGCTACCGGTGTGGCGTTGAGGTCGATGGGTGTGGGCGCGGGCGTTGTCATGGGAACGAGTCTAACAGTAGAAGATAGGGGTACGAAAGGAGAGGGCAGAGTCCTAGCTACGGCGAGGATGTACACACGGATATATGAGTTCAGGCCCCTCTCATGGAGGTAACAACCCTACATCTCAGTGCTCGGGAGCTCTTGTCATGTGGAAAGTATGTGTTAGAGAAGGTGCGAACCCCTGTGCCAGAGGGGAGGGGCGGCTTATATAGAGTATGCTGCCCCTCATGAATGTCAGGCAACCAAGGGTTCGATTGTGGGAATAAAGACGTACGTTACTGATAACGTACACAATAAATGCTACTAATGACGACTGGCCGAACGCCTGCCTGTTGGCCTCCCTGAGGTGCCTTCTGGTCTTCTGGTGTCGACTGGTAGTGATGTCTTCCGAGTGACGGGAGACTGTTGAGTGAAGGAACGAACCTCCGAGTGACTTAACTGTCGAGTGAGTATCATGTCACGATGACTTCAGTCGGAAACTCTCTTGCCATCATTAAGTCCTCTAGTATAATTTCCTTAGGTAGGGTATGTAGGTCAGGACTAGGACCCTACCATAGGTACATATCCTCGTCATTAGCCCCCGTATGGATTGGGGTTCGAGTGAAAAAGGAGTCGATGCCAATTCTGATAAGGCATCGAGATTCCGGATGTACTTTGGAGCTTAAGGAAATCTGCGTCGACTGAAATCTTTGTTGCTCGCCCTGATCGATTCTGCCTTGATGAACGTCCGAGTGGACTTGAACACAAAATATGTTTCGAGTGAGTCATTAGGATCTTTTGATGCGACGGTTCGCTCTGTCAGGTCTGGATTTCACGGGATTCGAAAAATTTGGGAAGTGCGTGCTGCGCGAAATTATCGCAACGACTAGGGCAAGTGGGGGGGGCGCAACGCCTCGATTTCCGCGCCACCCATTACGCTACGTATAGTGGGACTCCTGCGGCGGAGATACCCAGAGATTTAGTAGGCCCGCATGCTAGCGACTCACTTGGCTGATATAAGATATCACTACACTGCGGGCAGCACAGTATTCTTCCCCCAAATCGTCTCTTTTCCTCCGCCTCCTCTGCTCCACGCGCGCCGCTCAGCTCCGTCCCGACGACCGCCGCCGTGATGACGAAGAGCAAGACCGAGAAGCTCGAGCGTGCCAAGAAGGGAGCTGTCAAGGGCAAGGCCAGGAAGTCGTCCAGTGCCCGATTCATGGGGCTGCCGGGGTGGATCCAGGGAGAGTTCCTCCTGTCGACGATCTTGACGAGGGATGTCGAGAACCTCGTCGTCGACGGGCTCATAGCCGACAGCGCGTGGAGTTTGTTGGAGGGGGAGATCGAGCCGGAGCCGCGTGAGGGGGAGCGGGTCCTTCTCCTCACCCACGTCGAGCGAGGTTTTTCTATGCCTCCTCATCCTTTCTTCCAAGGGTTTCTGAATTTCTTCGGAGCACAACTCCATCATTTTCCTCCGAATGCTATTCTGCTTCCATCACTTTATGCGAGTGTTTCTTGGGTTGTCATCCCCATTGGGGTTTGTTCAAGCATATCTTTACTGTCCAATCCCAGTTGGTCAAAAAGGCCAACCGAGAGGATGATAGCACCCATGTCATCCAATTATGTGGTGGCATAGGGATCCAAAAGAGGGCTAGGAGTTCCCTTCCATCTATGACCTTTCCTGAGTCAGTTAGGGGTTGGCAGTCGACTTGGTTCTACTGTAAGGACGTTGCATCTCCAAATATGTCGACTGATCTTTCCTCCTTCACCCCAAATCGACCCATCACCCCCAAATCACTGTAAGTGATAGAAGGGGAGAAGGTCCAAGTGGGGATCTTAGTGAATTCTATAGTAGCTCTGGTTCATAGTGGGGTGACTAGCATGGATCTGCTGGAGACATTCCTCAGTCGACGGATCCAGCCCCTCCAAGCGAGAGACCATGCCATGTGGCACTACTCAGGTCCCGATGACACCACTCGAATGCACCCAGAGGAAGTCTCGGAGGAAATTGTTGCACAATGGCTTCGGAGCATCACCGGAGCCTGTGACAATCCTTTGGGAGCCAATCGGATCAAGCCCTTCTCTGCTGAGAACCCACCCCCAAATCTAGTAAGTCATGCCTTTGTTGAATGCTTTGATGTTTCATCAAGTGATAGGTATTATCAGTCGACTAACTTTATTATTTGAATCTCACAGGAGCTGACAAACATGCACTCGCCCGTGCCGAATGGGAATCAACCCAAAGATGGAGGGGAGAGCGAGGGTGGCAGCGTAGTCTTTGATTATGCCGATGACAACAAGGATGATTACGAGGAGTCAGGCTAGAACAAAGAAGAAGTCGAGTCTCCTCTACGCACCGAGCACCGCTCCAAGCAACGTTAGGACCCCAGGCTGCCCCAAGCAAGACCTTGGCGTCTAGAAGCAAGAACCCAAAGCATGACAGAGCCTCGACAGTTGAGTCGAGTGAGCGGGCCGTAAAATAGCCCAAGCCTGATGGTTTGAAGCCCCGGAAGTCTTTGCCCCATATGAAGATTGTTGTACCTGTTGTCTCGACGTAAGTGTTCATTTTATCCTCCTTCTGTTGTTGTGGAACTTCATATCTTTGTTGATCGAGTGGAATTTGTCTGCCAGAGCCACTACTTCGGTGACGTCGCCCCCAAGGGATGAAGGAGAGCCCATGGACATGGATACTGCTGACGCGGCCACCTCTCAATGCGATATGACAAACTTCCACTCTGTTCTGTTTTTTGGAAATGACTCGCAGATCGAATGATCCATATTGTGGACTGGAAATTGCAGAAACCATCCAATTGGAGGATGACGACGAGCCATCAAGGGTACGTGCTCAGAGAACACCATTGGGGCAGACACCTCGTAAGTCGACCGCCACAACGTCCCCAGGGCTCGGCGATTCGACCTGAGTCAGACCTGTAGTTGCAACTCCGCTGTCAAGTGCCCCACCAGCTGCTTCGACCATTGTGGCTTCTGCGCCAGTCGGACAGCCTCAAGCAACTTCGGCTGCACCAACCCCAGCATCAACTCCCCCGACGACTGCCTTTCCTTTGCATCGCGTACGGGAGGACCAGAATGGTGCTAGCAAGGAGGCCATGATCCAAGCCGAGTAGATGATGTTGTGCACAAAGGAGGCGTACGAAGCTAGCAAGTTGGCTTATGATGCCAGCTCGGTGCTTCGCACCAATGTCCGAGTAAGTGCGATTGTAAGTTCGTTTCCGATTGAATTTCAGTCGTTCTTGATTGCACGCCCAGTGGGTGTTTTCCTTTTGAAGCAAACTTGTTTGTTTTTCTCTCGAGTAGATCAGGTCTTAGTCGAGTGGTAGTAGGTCTAGTGAGGGCACGCTGAGTGCGCCCATTGGGTGTAGTCCCCAAGACTGCTGTCGAACGGAGTTGACATCGGCAGGGGTCTTAGAATTGTTTTGGCAATCACTCGACTATTGGAAATATGCCCTAGAGGCAATAATAAAATGGTTATTATTGTATTTCCTTGTTCATGATAATTGTCTATTTTTCATGCTATGATTGTATTAACCGCAAACCGTAATGCATGTGTGAATACATAGACCACAATGTGTCCCTAGCGAGCCTCTAGTTGGCTAGCTAGTTGATTAATAGATGGTCACGGTTTCATGACCATGGACATTGGATGTCGTTGATAACGGGATCACATCATTATGAGAATGATGTGATGGACAAGACCCAATCCTAAGCATAGCACAAGATCGTGTAGTTCGTCTGCTAAAGATTTTCTAATGTCAAGTATCGTTTCCTTAGAGCATGAGATTGTGCAACTCCCGGATACTGTAGGAATACTTTGGGTGTGCCAAACATCACAACGTAACTGGGTGGCTATAAAGGTACACTACGGGTATCTCCGAAAGTATCTGTTGGGTTGGCACGAATCGAGACTAGGATTTGTCACTTCGTGTGACGGAGAGGTATCTCTGGGCCCACTCGATAAGACATCATCATAATGAGCTCAGTGTGACTAAGGAGTTAGCCACAGGATGATGTGTTACGGAACGAGTAAAGACTTGCCGGTAACGATATTGAACAAGGTATAGAGATACCGATGATCGAATCTCGGGCAAGTATCATACCGGTAGACAAAGGGAATTGTATACGGGATTGATTGAATCCCCGACATCGTGGTTCATCCGATGAGATCATCATGGATAATGTGGGAGCCAATATGGGTATCCAGATCCCGCTGTTGGTTATTGACGGGAGAGGTGTCTCGGTCATGTCTACGTGCCTCCCGAACCCGTAGGGTCTACACACTTAAGGTTCGATGACACTAGGGTTCTAGGGAAATAATGTACATGGTTACGAAAGGTAGTTCAGAGTCCCAGATGAGATCCCGGACGTCACGAGGAGTTCCAGAATGGTCCGGAGGTAAAGATTCATATATAGGAAGTGAGGTTTTGGTCACCGGAAGTGTTTCGGGCATCACCGGTAACGTACCGGGACCATCGAAAGGGTTCCGGGGGTCCACCAAGTGGGACCACCAGCACCAAAGGGCTGCATGGGCCGCAAGTGGGAGGGAACCATCCCCTAGGTGGGATGGTGTGCCCCCTACAAGGGCTCAAGGTGCAACACAAGAGGAGAGGGGGGCAAACCCTAGCCCAGATGGGCCTAAGGCCCACCTAGGGCGCCGCCCCTCCCCTCTCCCTCTCTGGCCGCTGGCCAGATTGCCATCCAGGGCTGCCGCATCACCCTAGGGTGGGAACCCTAGGGGTGCGCACCCTCCTCCCTCTCCTCCTATATATAGTGGAGGGTTTGGGGCTGCCAAAGACACGCATCTCTCTCTCTCGGCGCAGCCCTACTCCTCCTACTCCTCATCCTCCGTAGTGCTTAGCAAAGCCCTGCCGGAGTACCACACAGCTCCACCGTCACCACGTCGTCGTGCTGCTAGATCTCTCCCTCAACCTCTCCTTCCTCATTGCTGGATCAAGGCATAGGAGACGTCACCGGTCTGCACGTGTGTTGAACGCGGAGGCGCCATTGTTCGGCGTTTAGATCGGAATCCACCGCGATCTAAATCGCTGCGAGTATGACTCCACCAGCCGTGTTCTTGTAACGCTTCCGCTTTGCGATATTCAAAGGTATGAATATGCACTCTTCCCTTACTCGTTGCTGGTTTCTCCATAGATGGATCTTAGTGATCGTAGGAATTTTTTTGATTTACTACTACATTCCCCAACAGTGGTATCAGAGCTAGGTCTATGCATATAATCTATGCACGAGTAGAACACAAGTTGTTGTGGGCGTCGATCTTGTTAATTTGCTTACCGTACTAGTCTTATCTTGATTCAGCGGTATTGTGGATGAAGCGGCCCGGACCAACTTTACACGTACGCTTACGTGAGATCGGTTCCACTGCCTGACATGCACTTGTTGCATAAGGTGGCTAGCGGGTGTCTGTCTCTCCCACCTTAGTCGGATCGGATTCGATGAAAAGGGTCCTTATGAAGGGTAAATAGCAATTGGCATATCACATTGTGGTTTTGGCGTAGGTAAGAAACGTGCTTGCTAGAAACCTATAGCAGCCACGTAAAAACTTGCAAAAACAACTTAGAGGACGTCTAACTTGTTTTTGCAACATATGCCTTGTGATGTGATATGGCCAAAGGATGTGATGTGATGCATTGTGATGTATGAGATTGATCATGTTCTTTTAATAGGACTCATGACTTGCATGTCGATGAGTATGACAACCGGCAGGAGCCATAGGTGTTGTCTTAATTTATTGTATGACCTGTGTGTCAATCATAAACGCCATGTAATTACTTTACTTTATTGCTAATCGTTAGCCATAGTAGTAGAAGTAATAGTTGGCGAGACAACTTCATAAAGACACGATGATGGAGATCATGATGATGGAGATCATGGTGTCGTGTCGGTGACAATGATGATCATGGTGCCCCGAAGATGGAGATCAAAGGAGCAAGATGATATTGGCCATATCATGTCACTATATTGATTATGTGATGTTTATCATGTTTACATCTTATTTGCTTAGAACGACGGTAGCTAAATAAGATGATCTCTCACTAAAATTTTAATAAATGTGTTCACCCTAACTGTGCACCATTGCTAAGGTTCGTTGTTCCGAAGCACCACGTGAGGATCGGGTGTGATAGGTTCTAACATTCGCATATAACGGGTGTAAGCCAGATTTACACACGCAATACATTTAGGTAGACTTGACGAGCCTAGCATGTACAAACATGGCCTCGGAACACGGAAGACCGAAAGGTCGAACATGAGTCATATAGAAGATATGATCAACATGGAGATGTTCACCATGGATGACTAGTCCGTCTCACGTGATGATCGGACACGGGCTAGTTGACGTGGATCATGTGTCACTTGGATGACTAGAGAGATGTCTATCTAAGTGGGAGTTCATTAAATAATTTGATTATGTGAACTTAATTATCATGAACTTAGTCTAAAATTATCTTTACAATCTATATTGTAGATCCAATGGCCAACGCTAATGTTGCCCTCAACTTCAACGCGTTCCTAGAGAAAACCAAGCTGAAAGATGATGGAAGCAACTATACGGACTGGGTTCATAGCTTGAGGATCATCCTCATAGCTTCCAAGAGATTGTATGTCCTTGATGCATCGCTAGGTGACGCACCCATTTTCCCAGCAACTCAAGACATTATGAACGCCTCGCAGTCACGCTGTGATGATTACTCCCTGGTTCAGTGCGGCATGCTTTACAGTTTAGAACCGGGGCTCCAAAAGCATTTTGAGCAACACGGAGCATATGAGATGTTCCAAGAGCTGAAATTGGTTTTCCAAGCTCATGCCCCGGTCGAGAGATATGATGTCTCTGACAAGTTCTTCAGTTGTAAGATGGAGGAAAACAGTTGTTAGTGAGCATACTCAAAATGTCTGGGTTGCACAACCGCTTGTCTCAGCTGGGAGTTAATCTTCCGGATGACTCGGTCATTGACAAAATCCTCCAGTCGCTTCCACCTAGATACAAGAGCTTTGTGATGAACTACAACATGCAGGGTATGGAGAAGTTCATTCCTGAGTTCTACTCGATGCTGAAATCAGCAGAGGTCGAGATCAAAAAGGAGCATCAAGTGTTGATGGTGAATAAGACCACTTGTTTCAAGAAAGGCAAGGGTAAGAAGAACTTCAAGAAGGACGACAAAGCAGTTGCCGCGCCCGATAAGCAAGTTGCCGGGAAGAAGAACAAGAATGGACCCAAGCCTGAGACCGAGTGCTTTTATTGCAAGGGTACCGGTCACTGGAAGCGGAACTGCCCCAAGTACTTAGCGGATAAGAAGGCTGGCAACGTTAAAGGTATATGTGATATACGTGTTATTGATGTGTACCTTACCAGTGCTCGTAGTAGCTCCTGGGTATTTGATACCGGTGCAGTTGCTCACATTTGTAACTCCAAGCAGGAGCCGCGGAATAAGCAGAGACTGGCAAAGGACGAGGTGACGATGCACGTCGGGAATGGTTCCAAGGTTGATGTGATCGCCGTCGGCATGCTGCCTCTACATCTACCTTCGAGATTAGTTTTAAACCTTAATAATTGTTATTTAGTACCATCTTTGAGCATGAACATTGTATCTAGATCTCGCTTGATGCGATATGGCTACTCGTTTAAATCTGAGAATAATGGTTGTTCTATTTATATGAGAGAAATGTTTTATGGTCATGCCCCGTTGGTCAATGGTTTATTTTTGATGAATCTCGAACATGATGTTACACATGTCCATAGTGTGAGTACCAAAATATGTAAGGTTGATAACGATAGTCCCACTTACATGTGGGACTGCCGCCTTGGTCATATTGGTGTCAAACGCATGAAGAAATTCCATGCTAATGGACTTTTGGAGTCTCTTGATTTTGAATCATTTGACACGTGCGAACCATGCCTCATGGGCAAGATGACCAAGAGTCCGTTCTCCGGAACAATGGAGCGAGCAACTGACTTGTTGGAGATAATACATACCGATGTATGCGGTCCAATGAGCGTCAAGGCTCGCGGTGGCTACCGTTATGTTCTCACCCTCACTGATGACTTGAGCAGATATGGGTATGTCTACTTGATGAAACACAAGTCTGGAACCTTTGAAAGGTTCAAGGAATTTCAAAGTGAGGTAGAGAATCAGTGTGACAGAAAAATAAAGTTCCTACGATCTGATCATGGCGGGGAATATTTAAGTCACCAGTTTGGCATGCACCTAAGGAAATGTGCAATTGTTTCACAACTCATGCCGCCTGGCACACCTCAGGGAAATGGTGTGTCTAAACGTCGTAATCGCACTCTTTTGGATATGGTGCGATCTATGATGTCTCTTACCGACTTACCGCTATCATTTTGGGGATATGCATTAGAGACCGCCGCATTCACTTTAAATAGGGCACCGTCTAAGTCCGTTGAGACGACACCGTATGAATTATGGTTTGGAAAGAAACCTAAGCTGTCGTTTCTAAAAGTTTGGGGATGCGATGCTTATGTGAAGAAACTTCAACCTGAGAAGCTCGAACCCAAAGCGAAAAAGTGCGTCTTCATAGGATCCCCCAAAGAAACTGTTGGGTATACCTTCTACCTCAGATCCGAAGGCAAAGTCTTTGTTGCCAAGAATGGATCCTTTCTAGAGAAAGAGTTTCTCTCGAAAGAAGTAAGTGGGAGCAAAATAGAGCTTGATGAGGTAATTGTACCTCCACTCGAACTGGAGAGTAGCGCAGCACAGGAAGTTATTTCTATGGAGCCTGCACTGGCTGGAGAGGAAGTTAATGATGATGATCATGAAACTTCAGATCAAGTTGCTATTCGAAGGTCCACTAGGACACGTTCCGCACCAGAGTGGTACGACAACCCTATCCTGGAGATCATGTTGTTGGACAATGGTGAACCTTCGAACTATGAAGAAGCGATGGCGGGCCCGGATTCCAACAAATGTCTTGAAGCCATGAAATCCGAGATAGGATCCATGTATGAGAACAAAGTATGGACTTTGGTGGACTTGCCTGATGATAAGCGAGCCATAGAAAATAAATGGATCTTTAAGAAGAAGACTGACGCAGATGGTAATGTGACCGTCTATAAGGCTCGGCTTGTCGTTAAGGGTTATCGACAAGTTCAAGGAGTTGACTATGATGAGACTTTCTCACCCGTAGCGATGCTGAAGTCCGTCCGAATCATGTTAGCAATTGCCGCATTTTATGATTATGAGATCTGGCAAATGAACGTCAAAACGACATTCCTGAACGGTTTCCTTAAGGAAGAACTGTATATGATCCAGCCAGAAGGTTTTGTCGATCCTAAAGATGCTAACAAGGTATGCAAGCTCCAACGCTCCATCTATGGGCTGGTGCAAGCATCTCGAAGTTGGAACATTCACTTTAATGAGGTGATTAAAGCGTTTGGGTTTATATAGGTTTATGGAGAACCCTGTATTTACAAGAAAGTGAGTGGGAGCTCTGTAGCATTTCTCATATTATATGTGGATGACATATTGTTGATGGGAAATGATATAGAACACTTGGAAAGTATAAAGGCCTACTTGAATAAGTGTTTTTCAATGAAGGACCTTGGAGAAGATGCTTACATATTAGGCGTCAAGATCTATAGAGATAGATCGAGACGCCTCATTGGTCTTTCACAGAGCACATACCTTGACAAGATATTGAAGAAGTTCAATATGGATCACTCCAAGAAGGGGTTCTTGCCTGTGTTGCAGGGTGTGAGATTGAGTACGACTCAATGCCCGACCACAGCAGAGGATATAGAAAAGATGAGTGTCATCCCCTATGCTTTAGCCATAGGCTCTATTATGTATGCCATGCTGTGTACCAGACCTAATGTGAACCTTTCCATAAGTTTGTTAGGGAGGTACCAAAGTTATCCCGGAGCAAAGCACTGGACAGCGGTCAAGAATATCCTAAAGTACCTGAAAAGGACCAAGGACATGTTTCTCGTATATGGAGGTGCCGAAGAGCTCTTCGTAAAGGGTTACGTCGATGCTAGCTTCGACACAGATCCGGATGACTCTAAGTCACAAATCGGATACGTGTACATTTTGAATGGAGGGGCAGTCAGCTGGTGCAGCAGCAAGCAAAGCGTCGTGGCGGCATCTACATGTGAAGCGGAGTACATAGCTGCTTCAGAAGCAGCAAAGGAAGGAGTCTGGATGAAGGAGTTCATCACCGACCTAGGAGTGATTCCCAATGCGTCGGGTCCGATGACTCTATTCTGTGACAACACTGGAGCTATAGCCCTTGCCAAGGAGCCCAGGTTTCACAAGAAGACAAGACACATCAAGCGTCGCTTCAACTCCATTTGTGATTACATTCACGAAGGAGATATAAATATTTGTAAAGTACATACGGATCTGAATGTTGCAGATCCGTTGACTAAACCTCTCTCACGAGCAAAACATGATCAACACCAGAACTCTATGGGTGTTTGATTCATCGCAATGTAAATAGATTATTGACTCTAGTGCAAGTGGAAGACTGTTGGAAATATGCCCTAGAGGTAATAATAAAATGGTTATTATTGTAATTCCTTGTTCATGATAATTGTTTATTGTTCATGCTATAATTGTATTAACCGGAAACCGTAATGCATGTGTGAATACATAGACCACGACGTGTCCCTAGTGAGCCTCTAGTTGGCTAGCTCATTGATCAATAGATGGTCACGGTTTCATGACCATGGACATTGGATGTTGTTGATAATGGGATCCCATCATTAGGAGAATGATGTGATGGACAAGACCCAATCCTAAGCATAGCACAAGATTGTGTAGTTCGTCTGCTAAAGCTTTTCTAATGTCAAGTATCGTTTCCTTAGACAATGAGATTGTGCAACTCCCGGATACCGTAGGAATACTTTGGGTGTGCCAAACGTCACAACGTAACTGGGTGGCTATAAAGGTACACTACAGGTATCTCCGAAAGTATCTATTGGGTTGGCATGAATCGAGACTGGGATTTGTCACTCCGTGTGACGGAGAGGTATCTCTGGGCCCACTCGGTAAGACATCATCATAATGAGCTCAATGTGACTAAGGAGTTAGCCACGGGATGATGTGTTACGGAACGAGTAAAGAGACTTGCTGGTAACAAGATTGAACAAGGTATAAACATACCGACGATCGAATCTCGGGCAAGTATCATACCGGTAGACAAAGGGAATTGTATACGGGATTGATTGAATCCCCGACATGGTGGTTCATCCGATGAGATCATCGTGGAGCATGTGGGAGCCAATATGGGTATCCAGATCCCGCTGTTGGTAATTGACCGGAGAGGTGTCTCGGTCATGTCTACGTGCCTCCCGAACCCGTAGGGTCTACACACTTAAGGTTCGATGACGCTAGGGTTGTAGGGAAATAATGTACGTGGTTACCGAAGGTAGTTCAGAGTCCCGGATGTCACGAGGAGTTCCAGAATGGTCTGGAGGTAAAGATTCGTATATAGGAACTATTAGGAAGTGAGGTTTTGGTCACCAGAAGTGTTTCGAGCATCATCGGTAACGTACCGGGACCACCGGAAGGGTTCCGGGGGTCCACCAAGTGGGGCCACCAGCACCAAAGGGCTGCATGGGCCGCAAGTGGGAGGGAACTATCCCCTAGATGGGCTGGTGCGCCCCCTATAAGGGCCCAAGGCGCAGCACAAGAGGAGAGGGGGCAAACCCTAGCCCAGATGGGCCTAAGGCCCACCTAGGGCGCCGCCCCTCCCCTCTCCCTCTCTGTCCGCCGGCCAGATTGCCATCTAGGGCTGCTGCACCACCCTAGGGTGGGAAACCTAGGGGTGCGCACCCTCCTCCCTCTCCTCCTATATATAGTGGATGGTTTGGGGCTGCCAAAGATACACATCTCTCTCTCTCTCGGTGCAGCCCTACTCCTCCTACTCCTCGTCCTCCGTAGTGCTTGGCGAAGCCCTGCCGGAGTACCACACAGCTCCACCATCACCATGCCATTGTGCTGCTAGAGCTCTCCCTCAACCTCTCCTTCCTCCTTGCTGGATGAAGGTGTAGGATACGTCACCGGGTTGCACGTGTGTTGAACGCGGAGGCGCCGTTGTTCAGCGCTTAGATTGGAATCCACTGCGATCTGAATCGCTGCGAGTACGACTCCACCAACCGCGTTCTTGTAACACTTTCGCTTTGCGATCTTCAAAGGTATGAAGATGCACTCTCCCCTTACTCGTTGCTGGTTTATCCATAGATGGATCTTGGTGATCGTAGGATTTTTTTTGATTTACTACTACATTCCCCAACATCAACATGTCAAGTGATATCAGGTCCAGTGGGGGCACGCTGAGTGCACCCACTGGGTGTAGTCCCCTAGACCGCCGTCGAGTGCTTGCATCGGCAGGGGTCTGATAGAGACAATGTCTACATGCTTGTGCATTTTTTTTTGAGTCACTCGACTGGTCAAGTGATGATAAGTCCAATGAGAGCATGCTGAGTGCACCCACTTGGTGTAGTCCCCGAGACCATCATCGAGTGCTTGCACTGCTAGGGGTCTGTTAGGAACAATATTTTGCTCGGACAGGTCGGACCTGGTCGAGTGGTTTCATATCCAGTGGGGGCACGCTGAGTGCACCCACTGGGTGTAGTCCCCGAGACTACTGTTGATCGCGGGCGATGAGCAGTAGTCTTAAGAACATGGACTCAGGGTCCTTTTTCATACGTGGAGTACGCTTGTCACTCGGTTTGTCGAGTACTTCTTTTGCCTTAGTATTTCCACCTCTGCATGCTTATCTTAGGGACGGAGAGGTCCGGACCTACTCTGCAAGTTTCATGGATATCATTTCTATCAACCATGATATGACGCAGGTTTCATGGACATCATTTCCGTCAACCATGGTATGATGCTTTTGCAGGGGTGTGGGGTGGGGCGGCGGGCCGCCATCCAATCGACAGTTGTCGGGACGCCGATCCTAAGTCATATGAATCCAAACTGTAACATATCACATCACTTTGCGGCCTCACGCACGGTAAGCTCCACGGTTGCAGCCTTACCTTAGCCAGGACCGTTTGCGTCTTTTGGCTCACGTATGTGAACATGTCACTAGCAATCAAACGACAGAGAACCCGGGCCGACATGACTAGTCATAGAACCCAAGTGGCACATCCGTACGGAAACAGGCATACGTAACCCAGCAATGTAGGTGTCGGCCTCAAGCGTGTGTAGACGAGTCATAGCAAGCTACAAGGACTCCATTAAACCGTGAGACATAAATGCCATCACTGCACGTAGACGAGTCGTAGCAGGCTACAGGGAATCCATTACACTGCGAGACATTTCCCCGAAGGGACAGACAAAGCAGCAAAGAAGGATACATGCCGGTCAATCAATATGTCCGGAGCAGTAGCAAGCTACCATGGCTCGGTGGAAGCACAAAGAGGCAGTTTCCAGTAAAGAGTACTACTAAAGGCACATGACTAGGTGTCGGATCCCATACATACCGTTGCACGTCACACGTACGCACGACATGCCCGATATGCATAGATACAACTATGGCATCACAACATAACCATACAACAACACAACTTTTATTTAAGAGGCTCAGACGAGCCTTGGATAATATGTTCTTACAGGTAGGGGTCACATGACCTGACACTCAAGTCATACAAACAAGTTCATACAAACCAAGCGGAAGCATAAAGCTGTCCCAGTACAGACAGATGAAAGGGTAAAAAGGCACATGGCCTGACTATCTACAGCCCGCCAGAGGGCATAGGTCGTAGCTGGGACACCAGCTATTCGGCATCGTCGACATCTAGAAAGAACGCACCTGATGGGTCCTGGGTCTCATCTGCAACATTTATTAAGCAAACGTGAGTACAAATGTACTCAGCAAGTCTTTAAAACAGACCTATTCTATTCATGCTCATGTATCAACAAGGGGTGGTGGTGGAGTTTATGCAACAATGCCAGCTTTGACTCATGGCTAACCTACACTACACAGTTTTAACTCTTTGTTTGCTTTTTAGATATCGCACATGAGTCCACTAACTCCATGACAATACACCACCATGGATTCACTTCCCTCTCTTGGGAGAGTGCCATCCACGGTACTCACACTTGTCTTGATATTTTTATGAGTATCCATTTGATTATCTATGAACAACATAAGCTTTCCAAGTAGTCCATATCCGAGGACGCGGCTATTCAAATAGTTTCATACCCTGCAGGGGTGTACTTCTTCACACACGCTCTCGCCACTTATCGTTGTGTGCTCATAAAACCATGCACCTCGGCAACCTTCAAGCGGAAGCCCAGCGAGGGAGTCGGCCACGACCGTCAATCACATAAGACCTCTAGTCGAGGCTATCGCCTATTTGAGACTGAACCCACACGGAAGTCTGGCCGAAGTTTCCGCTACGGCCCCAAACGATGTGTGCAGGGTTCCCAAGCCCACCATTCGGGTGACCCTTGGTACACCATGCCACTGCCTACCGCGTCATAACCCACCCCTAGGGTCAGCGCTACGCACGGCCTCCAGCATGCTATAAACACCAAATACTACTTGCAACTCCTAGACTAAGGACTAAGCGACCGATAAGTCGAGAGGGGTCGAGTTACCGGAACCCAGTGTGTGGTAGTATCTAGTCTTGGATCACAAACACGGAACTCAATTCCTAAGAACGATCCCAATGAGTCAACCCGCTATGTACTCCTACATAGCCTCTCATCGCTACCTTTACCAAATCGGGTTCATCATAAGCTTATCACATTGGAACAACAATGTTTCACTCTAGTTCATCACCCAGATGAATTAGACCTGTCGCAACTCTAAGTATAGCAAGCATAGAAGGAAAAGTAAGCTAAGCACAACATGGCACAAGCATCTACCAGGTATGCTAGGTTGCAAGGTTTAGCTATTTACCGTGACAATGACAGGTCATGCAAAAGAATAGGTTCTTCTATCATGTATGACAGACATATGAGAGTTTGTCCTAATGCAATAAACAAGAGCAGGAGCGAGAGAGTGGGATGTTAACAGAATGATCAAGGAGGTTGCTTGGCTTGTTGGGTAGCGGGAAGGTTCTCTCCTTCGTTGGAATACTCGGGGGTATCCTCAGAAGCAGGGCCTACCGTAATGCAGATAAATAGCATTCAATACATGCAAGTGCAACAATATGATGCATGGTCATGACATGGTAGCATGTACGAATGAGCTAATGCAACTAGTGTCCAAGTTAATTTGAAGTGAGTTTGAATATAGGTTCAAAATCGTTCTTCATTTCAAATTCCATATAGTAACCTATTAATAATGACAAGGTTCATCTACATAGGTTGCTCTAACATGCATGATAATAGCACCCGCCGGAGTTGCGCCTCCAGCGACCATTTGGCACGCGGAGGGCACCGGGAGGTAGCCCGTGCACGCGCGCGTCTAGCAGGGCAACAGAAGGGGCTCGGGGTCGCCAGAGACAACGACCACGTCGAGCCAAGCGGCGGCGACGGCTCGGGCAGGACAGGCTACGGCGCTAAAGGCTGCGGGAGGTGGAGCTACGGGTGGCTACGGGCTCCTGGGGATGCTACGAGCACGAGCCCGTCGTCGGCAGCGAGCTTTGGCCGTTGTGGCCACGGCTACGCCATGGCCGACGGCGAGCTCCGCTCGGCTCTGGCTACCGACGGGGCCAGAGGAGGGGAACGACGACGAAACCAGGGGAAACGGACCGGGGCCTCACCGGAGGGGCTTCTGGTGCCGTGGCGTGGTCGGGGACGCACGGAGGGCGGCGAATCACCGGCGGCTTTAGTCCGGCGAGGGGGAAGCAGGGGAGAGGGTAAGAGAGGAATGGCGAGGGGGAACGGGTCCAGGCGGCGGCGGAGGCTATCCTCTCACCAGCGCGACGAGGAGGCGGCCAGGCAGGCAGGGAGGAGGTGGCCAACGCGTGGCCATGACCGGCTGCGGTGGAGGCACGCAGCTGCTTCTCCTCCTCGCAGGAGGAAGAAGACGCTGCTGCCCCCCGTGGGCTGGGCCTCTTCTTCAGGTAAGCCCAGGTGGGTTTTTCTCCCCCCTTTTTCTTTATTTGCATTCTTTTCTAATTTCTGACATTTGTTTTATTTTATTTTCAGGCACATATGCTATTTTAGAATATCCCAAATATTTTATATATTGTAGTTTAAATATTTCAAACTTATCTAAAAAGTTTCAGGATATTTTGAAAACTAAAATAATGATAATGATTTATTTGATATTTTTAGAAGCTTTATCATTTATTTTTAAATTGCTATAGTTGTTCAAATATTTTAAATGACCACTTTTATAATCATGTCCATATTTATCAAACATAGGGGACATTTTAGATGGGCATTTTGGACTTGTTGAATTTTCACAAACTTTGAATTGGTTTGATTCAAATGAGGGTTTGGGGTTTCCTTTAGTCCTCATTTCATGTTGATGCAAAAATGATATATGATGCACACACACATGCTGTCCTCTGACATCTGGCTAGGGATGTGACAACTCACCCCCGCTCAAAAGAATCTCGTCCTGAGATTTTGAAGTCGTCGGGAAGAGCGCTGGGTACTCTAGTCGAAGACGATCTTCTCTTTCCCATGTGGCCTCCTTTTCAGAATGGTGTGACCACTAAACCTTGAGAAACTTGATGTTCCGTCGCCGAGTGGTACGCTCAGCTTGATCAAGAATACGAACAGGGTATTCTTGATATGTAAGGTTATCTTGGAGATCAAGCGCTTCGTGGTCTACCTCACGGACAGGGTCCGAGAAGCAACGCCTGAGTTGCGAGACGTGGAAGACATCATGAACCTTGGAAAGATGCGGCGGAAGTTCCAATTGGTAGGCAACCTCTCCTCGTTTAGCAAGAATGCGAAAAGGTCCAATGTAACAAGGAGCCAACTTGCCCTTGATACCGAATCTACGGGTACCCTTCAGAGGCATAACACGAAGGTAAGCCTTCTCGTCAAATTCATAGGTCACAACCTTATGATGGCGATCATCTTGGCTCTTTTGACAAGATTGGGCTGTTTTCAACTTTTCACGAATAATGCGAACTTGCTCCTCTGCATCCTGGATCATATCCGGGCCAAAGAGTTGCCTCTCTCCGGTTTCTGACCAGTTAAGAGGTGTTCGACACCTTCGTCCATAGTGAACTTCAAAAGGGGCTTTGCCCAAGCTTGATTGATAACTATTGTTATATGCAAATTCGGCAAATGGAAGACATATAATGATTTGAGAAACATATAACTCCGCTAGCTAGCTAGCAGTTATACTCTCCCGAACAGGAAGAAAATGAGCCACTTTGGAAAGGCGGTCGATGACCACAAAGTTAGCATTATTCCCTCTCTTAGTCCTGGGAAATCCGGTAATGAAATCCATACCGACCTTACCCCATTTCCATTTAGGAATAGCTAAAGGTTGAAGGGTGCCAGCAGGCCTTTGATGTTTGGCTTTCATGTGATGACAAACATTGCAATTAGCAACGAACTGAGCAATTTCTCTCTTCATCCTAGTCCACCAGAACCTTTGGCGTAGATCCTAATACATCTTGGTACTACCCAAATGAATTGTGAGAGGAGAATCATGAGCCTCCTTAAGAATCAACCGTCGTAGATGTTGCTTCTTCGGGATCACCAAGCGGTTCTCAAAGAAGACAACACCCCGATCATCTTCTGAGAAGCATCTAACATTACCATTCTTAATGTTTTTCTTGATCCGAGATATCCCGGCATCATGCTTCTGGGCTTCTATAATTTGATCCGTAAGAGTAGGTTTCGCCACCAGGTTGGATAGAAATCCATGAGGAACAATGTGGAGGTTTAACTTCCGAAATTCCTCATGGAGAAGTGGTTGACCTTGTTGTAACATCAGGTTGTTACAATAGGACTTACGACTTAGTGCATCAGCCATAACATTGGCTTTCCTCGGGGTGTAAGTTATCCCTAAGTCGTAATCTGTAATCAACTCAACCCATCGTCTTTGCCTGAGATTCAAATCCGGCTGGGTGAAAATATATTTTAGACTTTGGTGATCAGTGTAAATTTCGCAATGATTACCCAGAAGGTAATGTCACCAGGTTTTGAGTGCATGGACCACAGCTACAAGATCAAGATCATGTGTTGGATAATTATCCTCATGTGGACGCAACTGTCAAGATGCGTATGCAATCACATGATGATATTGCATGAGAATGCAACCTAATCCTTGTCGCGAGGCGTCGCAATAGATAACAAAGTCCTTAGAGAAGTCTGGTGGCACCAGAACGGGAGCAGAGGTCAGTCGTCTTTTCAACTCCTGAAAACTGCGCTCGCATTGTGGAGTCCACTCAAAATTTTTATCTTTCTTGAGGAGTTCAGTCAGAGGTTTCGCAACCTTGGAGAAATTCTCAACAACGCGGCGATAATAGCTCGCTAAGCCAAGGAAACTCCGAACTTGCTTAACCGATTCAGATTGAGTCCAATCAAGGACGGCCTGAACTCTCTCGGGATTGACAGCAATACCCTTACCAGAGATCACGTGGCCCAGATAGGTCACTTCTGGCAACCAAAATTCACACTTGGAGAATTTGGCATACAGACGGTGCTCTCGAAGTTTCATCAATACCAGCCTTAGATACTCGGCATGTTCTTGTTCGTTCTTCGAGTAGATGAGTATATCGTCAAGGTAAACCACGACGAATTTATCTAAATACCCCATGAAGATCGAATTCATCAAGCGAGAGAAGGTGGCTGGAGCATTGGTTAAACCGAAGGACATGACGGTGTACTCGTATTGGCCATAACGAGTAACAAAAGCCGTTTTTGGAATGTCCGCAATTCTAATTATGATTTGATGGTATCCCAACCTCAAATCCATTTTGGAAAAGACAGAGGATCCAGCAAGTTGATCATACAAATTGTTGATCCTGGGGAGCGGATACTTGTTCTTAATGGTGACCAGATTCACTGGCCGATAATCCACAACCATCCGATCCGATCCATCCTTCTTCTTGACGAAGAGGATAGGACAAGCCCAAGGAGAAGAACTAGGACGGATGAAACCTTTCTTCAAAGCCTCATCGAGTTGAATTTTAAGTTCGGCTAGTTCTAAGGGTGTCATCTTATAGGGTCTTCTGGCTATTGGGATAGTCCCTGGAATAAGCTCTATCACAAACTCAACATCTCTGACAGGTGGAATTCGTGGCAGTTCTTCTAGAAAGACATCCGGAAAGTCACAGACTACTGGAATATCTTCTAACTCTGGAAGAGGGCTAGCATTGAGGGAATAGAGTTGGCGCTTGGCTGCTCGAGTGGAGACATTAACTATCTCACCCGATGGATGTGTAAGTTGAACATTTCTAGAATGAGTATCAATCTTAGCATAGTGGGCTTTCATCCAATCCATTCCTAGAATGATATTGATGTCCGAAGACTTGAGGGCTATCAAAGATGCTAGGAATACTAGCCTATCCACCAGAATCTCATTATCATGGCTCATCCTAGAAGTTTGCCACTTTGAACCAGGAGTCTGAACTACTAAAGGAGTAGGCATATCACAAAAAGACATGTTATGCAACTGTGCGTAACTTTCTGAGATGAAAGAATGAGATGCCCAGTATCAAATAGAACAGATGTTGTATGACTATTGACAAGGAGCATACCTAGGATAACATCAGGATCCTCAAAGGCTTCCTGAGCAGAGACATAATTCACTCGTCGACGAGCAAGAGCTGGCTTCACACAGAAGGCTTTCCCGGCTTCCCACGTCCAGCGGGCTTAGCATTGTTCTGAGGACACTCACGGGAGTAGTGTCCTGGTTCCCCACATTTGTAACGGACAACGGTGGCACGGGGAGCAACATTGACAGGCGGACCTCCAAATGGCATGGCTGGAGGGTTGGGCTGAGCTGGGCGAGGCACCTGGAAGGATGGCCTCGCGGTGTATCTTGGCGGTAGAGCTGCGTTGGGCACCCACACCCGGCGTTTGTTGGAGCCTGAGCTAGATGCGGGGCTGAAGTCACGGTTGTGCTTCCTCGTGGCCTCATAGTCGGTCTGTCCAGTCTCGGCATTGATAGCCTTGTTAACGAGAGCCTGGAAGGTTGTACACTCATGCAGGCGCAAATCTCGATGGAGCTCAGGGTTAAGTCCCTTGCGGAACCTAGCCTGTTTCTTGGCATTAGTTGAAACTTCCTCTGGAGCATAGCAAGCAAGATTGCCGAACTCATGGCTATAGGCATCCACTGACAGTCTGCCCTGGGTGAAAGCACAAAATTCCTCTCTCTTGCGATCCATCAGCCCTTCCGGGATGTGATGGGTACGGAATGCTGCACTGAATTCTTCCCAAGTTGGTGCAGGGCCTTCGGGACGCATGGCTTCATATCTTTCCCACTACAGATTGGCGGGTCCTTCCAGAAAGTAGGTAGCAAAGGTCACCTTGTTGGCCTCGGACACATTGGCAGCCCGAATCTTGCGGAACATGCTGGTCAGCCAGTCATCCACGTCGAGTGGGTCGACCGAATGATGATACTTAGGTGGGCACAACTTGACGAAATCACCGAGTGACACGCCATCATTGTGATCATTGCGGGGAGCACGTGCTATGTTCTGCTCAATTCGTTCCAACAGCCTGTTGGTCTCCCTTTTGTTCCGTTCAACTTCTAGCATCACTTGTGCCAAAGAAGGCGCATGTGACAAGTTCTCTTGCCTTGGATGGCTTCCCTCGCCCTGCTCGGGGGCAGGCACGGGGTTATTCCTAGTTGCCACCATCCCGGGAAAACAAACCCACAGCTTAGACATAGAGGACATCAACTCTAAGACATGAGATAAGGAATGTACTGGACAACATGGCATACAGGGTAAACACCCAATCAACATGGTAAAAACAACTGCCATATGAACACCATGATTCATACACACCATGACATAGTTCAGTACAAGCCCAAGCTAAAATACAAACTACAAAGAGATGACACAACTCATGGGAGGCATTGCAAACTCCCTATACATTATCTATCTACACCTCCGGAACTCAACCCTCAACCTCAATCATATGCCACAAGACACGCAGGACTATGGTGATACGACTACTACCAAACTAGTACTAACATCCACATACTCAAGCATCGCCGTAGAATGCCTCATATAGGTTACCCCCGTGACCCGGGAACTGAACCCGAGGATCTGGAAACACCCTAGCCCATGATCCCTGGAAACTGTAAGGACACGGATGTGGCCTTGGTTCCCTTGTCAGCGGCAACAGCGGTCCTTGAAGAGGGGTGATGCCTCCAACATCGGGCCAGTCTACGTGTGCTGGCAGATGAGTCCGCGATGGGGTTAGCATCTCCAAATCTCTATAGCCTATCTGCACGACAGGTGCCAACTGCGTCAGGGCTATCCAAAGACGTGCACGGGTAGCATAAAGCTCCATGCGAAGGGCACGTGCATCACCGTCCCTGTTCTCGAACATCTGAGCTGTCACCTGCAGCCTAAGGTCCTCATGAGAACAATCATAGTAGGCTGCGCTAAGATAGCCATCCTATCCTCCCATGGAAGCATGAACATAACAGAACTCTGTGATCGGAAGCAGACCATGGTGAAACCTCATGATAGTCAGCATGGTGTAGGCGGCCTCCTGAACTGCCATGTCTATGGTGACACCTAGTCCATAAGTCCAGTGAAGCGGCTCTGCAGCTCCAGGATATGAAGGATATATCTGAACAATACACAGATACTGACTCTAGTTGAAATCTCGATACTGTTCATCCACTGTGTACTCTGGGTACCAACAGTAACCAGCCTCCATCATAACTCTAACCAACATGGCCGTGTGACCCGGTACATCGATGCACCTGGTCAGACGGACCACCTGACGGGAAGGACGAGGGGACATCTGAAATAGAGAATGATGCAAAGACATTAGAGATTCTAGCAGAAATTGGACAGCATAACGGCTGTAATTGCTCAAAAAGGATTTTGAGACAACTGCAAAAGATTGGAAAAGCATATCCACTTGACTTTCTAGACTCAAATTTCTTCTCCATCTGTTTGTCACACCAACAATACTCAAGTACCGACATACACTTGCAAACAAGCTAGCTAGTAATCCCTGGGTAGTAACTCGTCATCCTAAGCAATAGATGAGAAGCCTAGTTCTTATCCCCATAGAAAAGATGAGAATGACTCAGAATAGAATAACTTGGGAAGAGGAGTAAAAATAGCCTTACGTTCCCTTCCACAATCAATTCCCCTACTTTTCTATAGTGTTTCTAGACTCAACTTCGACTGGTTTGGCTTGGTAGTCCTACAGTCAGTCAGGCTCTGATACCAACGCTGTCGGGACCCCGATCCTAAGTCATATGAATCCAGACTGTAACATATCACATCACTTTGCGGCCTCATGCATGGTAAGCTCCACGGCTATAGCCTTACCTTAGCTGGGACCATTTGCGTCTTTTGGCTCACGTATGTGAACATGTCGCTGCCAATCAAACGACACAGAACCCGGGCCGACATGACTAGTCATAGAACCGAAGTGGCACATCGGTACGGAAATAGGCATATGTAACCCAGCAATGCAGGTGTCGGCCTCAAGCGTGTGTAGACGAGTCATAGCAAGCTACAAGGACTCCATTACGCCGTGAGACATAAATGCCATCACTGCACGTAGACGAGTCATAACAGGCTACAGGGACTCCATTACACTGCGAGACATTTCCCCGAAGGGACAGACACAACATCAAAGAAGGATACATGCCGGTCAATCAATATGTCCGGAGCAGTAGCAAGCTACCATGGCTCGGTGGAAGCACAAAGAGGCAGTTTCCCATAAAGAGTACTACTAAAGGCACATGACTAAGTTTCGGATCCCATACATACCGTTGCACGTCACACATACACACGACATGCCCGACATGCATAGATACAACTATGGCATCACAACATAACCATACAACAACACAACTTTTATTTAAGAGGCTCAGATGAGCCTTGGATAATATGTTCTTACAGGTAGGGGTCAAATGACCCGACACTCAAGTCATACAAACCAAGCGGAAGCATAAAGCTGTCTGAGTACAGACAGATGAAAGGGTAAAAAGGCACATGGCCTGACTATCTACAGCCCGCCACAGGGCATAGGTCGTAGCTAGGACACCAGCTATTCGGCATCGTCGACATCTAGAAAGAACCCACCTGATGGGTCCTGGGTCTCATCTGCAACATTTATTAAGCAAACGTGAGTACAAACATACTCAGCAAGTCTTTAAAACAGACCTAGTCTCTTCATGCTCATGTATCAACAAGGGGTGGTGGTGGAGTTTATGCAGCAATGCCAGCTTTGACTCATGGCTAACCTACACTACAAAGTTTTAACTCGTTGTTTACTTTTTAGATATCGCACACGAGTCCACTAACTCCATGACAATACACCACCATGGATTCACTTCCCTCTCCTGGGAGAGTGCCATCCACGGTACTCACACTTGTCTTGATATTTTTATGAGTATCCATTTGATTATCTATGAATAGCATAAGCTTTCCAAGTAGTCCATATCTGAGGACGCGGCTATTCGAATAGTTTCATACCCTGCAGGGGTGTACTTCTTCACACACGCTCTCGCCACTTATCGCTGTGTGCTCATAAAACCATGCACCTCGGCAACCTTCAAGCGGAAGCCCAGCGAGGGAGTCGCCACGACTATCAATCACATAAGACCTCTAGTCCAGGCTATCGCCTATTTGAGACTGAACCCGCACGGAAGTCCGGCCGAAGTTTGCGCTACAGCCCCAAACGATGTGCGCAGGGTTCCCAAGCCCACCATTCGGGTGACCCTTGGTACACCGTGCCACTGCCTACCGCATTGTAACCCACCCCTAGGGTCGGCGCTACGCACGGCCTCCAGCATGCTATAAACACCAGAAACTACTTGCAACTCCTGGACTAAGGACTAAGCAACTGATAAGTCGAGAGGGGTCGAGTTACCGAAACCCAATGTGTGGTAGTATCTAGTCTTGGATCACAAACACGAAACTCAGTTCCTAAGACCGTCCCAATGAGACAACCCACTATGTACTCCTACGTAGCCTCTCATCGCTACCTTTACCAAATCGGGTTCATCATAAGCTTATCACATCGGAACAACAATGTTTCACTCCAGTTCATCACCCAGATGAATCAGACCTGACACAACTCTAAGGATAGCAAGCATAGCAGGAAAAGTAATCTAAGCACATCATGGCACAAGCATCTACTAGGTATGCTAGGTTGCAAGGTTTAGCTATTTACTGTGACAATGACATGTCATGCAAAAGAATAGGTTCTTCTACCGTGTATGACAGACATATGAGCGTTTGTCCTAATGCAATAAACAAGAGCAGGAGCAAGAGAGTGGGATATTATCATAATGATCAAGGGGGTTGTTTGCCTTGCTGGGTAGTGGGAAGGCTCTCTCCTTCGTTGGAATACTCGGGGGTATCCTCAGAAGCAGGGCCTACCGTAATGCAGATAAATAGCCTTCAATACACGCAAGTGCAACAATATGATGCATGGTCATGACATGGTAGCATGTATGGATGAGCTAATGCAACTAGTGTCCAAGTTAATTTGAAGTGAGTTTGAATATAGGTTCAAAATCATTCTTCATTTCAAATTCCATATACTAACCTATTAATAATGGCAAGGTTCATCTACATAGGTTGCTCTAACATGCATGATAATAGCACCATTGTATTCACTGGATTTGTCTGATAAATTTTCATATATAAATTATTTTCATATGATTTATAGATTAATTTATACGAATTTTTAAAGTTTTAAACATTTTCCGGAATTATTTTAAAATTGGAGAATGAAATATGACGTCAGCTTGACGTCACTACGACGTCAGTTGGTCGGCTGACCAGGCCAGGTCAAACCTGACGTGCGAGGCCCGCACGTCAGTGACACGGGCCTAATTCCCATGCTGACCAGGGTTTGACCTGCAGTTGGGGCCCACTGGTCAGTGGCTGGGGGCTTAATTAAGAGGGGGATTAGCCCCTAATGACCGCCACATCGGCGCCCACCGGAGTGGGCCGGCGGCGACCAACAGCACGGCGGCGACCCACGGAGTTGCGCCTCTGGCAACCATTTGGCGCGCGGAGGGCACCGGGAGGTAGCCCGTGCACGCGCGTGTCTAGCAGGGCAGCAGAGGGGGCTCAGGGTCGTCGGAGACGATGACCATGTCGAGCCGAGCGGCGGCGACGGCTCGGGCAGGACCGGGTACGGTGCTACAGGCCACGGGAGGTGGAGCTACGGGCGGCTACGGGCTCCTAGGGACGCTACGAGCACGAGCCCGTGGTCGGGAGTGAGCTTTGGCCGCTGTGGTCACGGCTACGCCATGGCCGGCGGCGAGCTCCGCTCGGCTCTGGCTACCGACGGGGCTAGAGGAGGGGAACGACGACGGAACCAGGGGAAACGGACCAGGGCCTCACCGGAGGGGCTTCTGGCGCCGTGGCGTGGTCGGGGACACACGGAGGGCGGCGAATCGCCGGCGGCTTCAGTCCGGCGAGGGGGAAGCAGGGGAGAGGGGAAGAAAGGAATGGCAAGGGGGAATGGGTCCAGGTAGCGGCGGAGCCTATCCTCTCACCAGTGCGACGAGGAGGCAGCCAGACAGGTAGGGAGGAGGTGGCCAGCGCGTGGCCACGGCCGCCTGCGGTGGAGGCACGTAGCTGCTTCTCCTCCTGGTAGGAAGAAGAAGACGCTGCTGCCCCCCGTGGGTTGGGCCTCTTCTTCAGGTAAGCCCAGTTGGGTTTTTCTCCCCTTTTTTCTTTATTTGCATTCTTTTCTAATTTTTGACATTTTTTTATTTAATTTTCAGGCACATATGCTATTTTAGAATATCCCAAATATTTTATATATTGTAGTTTGAATATTTCAAACTTATCTAAAAAGTTTCAGGATATTTTCAAAACTAAAATAATGATAATGCTTTATTCGATATTTTCAGAAGCTTTATCATTTATTTCTAAATTGCTATGGTTGTTCAAATATTTTAAATGACCCCTTGTATAATCATGTCCATATTTATCAGACATAGGGGACATTTTAGATGGGCATTCTGGACTTGTTGAATTTTCACAAACTTCTGAATTGGTTTGATTCAAATGAGGGTTTGGGGTTTCCTTTAGTCCCCATTTCATGTTGATGCAAAAATGATATATGATGCACACACACATGTTGTCCTATGACATCTAGCTAGGGATGTGACAACATTTCTTGATCCTTTCCACTCGGGAGCGGAGAGAATTTAATGTCGTATAAAGTACTTCTTTGTTGATTTCAGAGAGCTTGTGAACTTGGATCGCGGTAGAAAGACCTGGAGAAGGAGAAGAACCAGCCGCAATTGGATCTGGAAGTCTCCAAGAACAACCTGGAACGTGCACAAACTGATTTGAGGACCCTGGGAGGTAATTCTTGTCGGCCAAATGCACTCTTACTTTCCCCTTCCATCCTTTGAACCGAGTGCTCTCACTCGAACAGACGTACGTGATGTGTATCCTCGACTCCAAGCGTGACTCAACAATGCTATTTCTTTAGATACCATGAAGAAGGCGCTGGAGGACAAGGACAATGCGCTCGCTGATGCCCAAAAGGTGGTGAGGGAGAAAACTGAAGCTGCTGAAAAGAAGCTCTCTGCTGCCAAGAAGATAGAAGAGGAAAACTCCAAACTGAAGCAGGAACGGGCTGACTGGACCAAGAGGACCGAAAAACTAACCAGGCGGTGTAATGGTTTGGAGAAACATTTGGGAGACTTTGCAAAGAAAATGTTCAGCATGCTCGACGGTAACTTTCCTTGACGAGTGAACTTCCTTAATTCCCATAGGCAGTAACGTGACCATCTTCTATTCCTTTCTCCGTATAGAGTTCTATCAGGATTTTGAAAAGGAGACCGAAGAGATTGAACCAAACCGGGATCCCACCAAGTCGCCCGTCGGGGAGGCTGTGGCCATGAACATGTTCTGCCTCAACGTTCGTCTCCAGAGTGTTCAAGCATACATCATCCAACTAAAGGCTGCGCTGGAGAAGATTGACAAGGAACTGTGGCCCGAAGACGCCCTTCAGACTGACCTTGAATCAATGATGACTCGTCTTAATGAAATTCCCGATCGAGTGCAAGCATGGAAGAAGTCTGCTGCTCGCTATGGAGACGATGTGGCGCTTTCACTCGTCAGATTCCATTGCAAGGAGGCAAGGGAGGACAAGCTAAAGGCTCTCTAGGTGATCAACACGAAGAAACTTCAATTCGAGGATTTCATGGAGACGTTCATTGAAGCGGCCACTCAGATCGTCGACGGTATTGACTTGGACACCTTTGTCGAGCCTGCGAGGCCCACAGGTACTTGAATTTTTTTACCCGTAGTTAAAACTTTATTCACCTCGGAATGCCGAGTGGAGATGTAACCGTCTTACTTCATTCAGGCCTTAGGCCTGAACACTTTCGTTTGCGTGAACAACTTTTATTCGTGATAGAAACTTTGGATTTATCTGCACTTAGCTTTCAATCCTTTGTTTGACCGAATTTTCTTTGTTCCCGACTGGAGTGATTGGTCTCGCCAAGTCCCCGAGTGAGAAGAATATTTATCACTCGGGTGAAGATTTTTTACTTAGGAGAAAGCTGGTTCGCAGCTAAGCCCTAGAGTGTGAGGATCGCTCGTCGCTCGGAGAAGTTTTGGAACTTAGATGAAGACTGGTTCGTAACTAAGTTTCCGAGTGAACGGACTGCTTTTCATTGGGAAGGTTTTTTAACTTAGGCGAAAGCTGGTTCGCAGCTAAGCCCCCGAGTGAGAGGATCACTCAACACGCAGAGAAGTTTTTGAACTTAGACGAAGACTGGTTCATAGCTAAGTTGCCGAGTGAATGGACTACTATCCACTCGGAAGGTTTTTTAACTTAGGAGAAAGTTGGTTCGCAGCTAAGCCTCTGAGTGTGAGGATCACTCAACACTCAGAGAAGTTTTTGAACTTAGACGAATACTGGTTCGTAGCTAAGTTTCCGAGTGAATGGACTGCTATACACTCGGAAGGTTTTTTTAAACTTAGGCGAAAGCTGGTTCGCAGCTAAGCCCCCGAGTGTGAGGGTTGCTCAACACTCGGAGAAGTTTTTGAACTTAGACGAAGACTGGTTCGTAGCTAAGTTTCCTAGTGAATGGAATGCTATTCACTCGGAAAGTTTTTTATCTTAGGCGAAAGCTGGTTCGCAGCTAAGCCCCCGAGTGAGAGGATTGCTCAACACTCAGAGAAGTTTTTCGAAGTTAAGATGGTGTGATCGAAATCGACAAAAGACTGTGGAAGTCATAACCTTCATAAATGATATTGTCCGGAACACTTTTATTACATCAAAGCAACTCAGTCTTCAAGTGTAGAAACGTTAAAGTTGATCTACGCTCCTAGCTCGCGGCTCGTCGATCTTCTTCTTGAGGTTGTAGAGATGGTAAGCTCCGTTCTTCAGTACCTTGGTGATGATGAAGGGACATTCCCATGTTGGCGCAAGCTTGTGAGGTCGCTGTTGATCCACTCGGAGCACCAAATCACCTTCATGAAATGACCGACTCTTGACATGTTTTGCATGAAAGCGACGCAGGTCTTGCTGATACATAGTCGACCGAATCAGGGCCATCTCGCTCTCGTCTTCCAGAAGATCTACTCCATCCTATCATGCTTGTTACGCTTCAGCCTCGGAGTGAAGATCCACACGAGGGGAATTGTGAAGGAGATCACTCGGCAAAATGGCTCCAGCTCCATACACTAGGAAGAAAGGAGTGCGCCCAGTCGACCGATTAGGAGTCATTCTCAAGCCCCACAAAACAGACGACAGTTTAGTAACCCAGGCTCCAGCTGCATGATCTAAGTCTCGCATGAGTCGAGGCTTCAGCCCTTGAAGGATAAGTCCATTGGCTCGCTCAGCTTGACCGTTAGGTTGAAGGTGTGCAACAGATGCATAATCCACACGAGTGCCTTGGGTGAAGCAGAAGTGTCTGAACTCTTCCGAGTCGAAGTTTGAGCCATTATCTGTAATGATACTATGGGGAACTCCATATCTGACAATTATCTCTCTCATGAATTTGATCGCAGTGCGCGCGTTTAGCTTCTTTATAGGCTTGGCCTCAATCCACTTAGTGAACTTGTTGACTGCAACAAGCAAATGAGTAAACCCACTCTGGCTTGTCCGAAAGGGACCGACCATATCCAAACCCCAGACAACAAACGACCAGATGAGTGGAATAGTCTTCAAGGCGGATGCAGGCTTGTGTGATAAGTTTGAGTAGAACTGACACCCTTCGCAATGATCAACAATGTCCTTGGCCATGTCATTGGCATGTGGCCAGAAGAAACCTACTCGGTATGCTTTGGCGACAATCGTCCGAGAGGACGCATGATGACCACAGGAACCCGAGTGAATCTCCTCCAGAATCATTTGACCTTCTTCATGAGAGATGCACCATTGCGTCATGCTAGTTACACTTTCTCTATAAAGTTGATCATCCATCACAGTGAAAGCCTTGGATCTACGAACAATTTGTCGAGCTTCAGTTTCATCCTCTGGGAGTTCTTGCCTCAGGATATACGCAATATATGGCACTGTCCAATCGGGCGTGATGACGAGAATCTCCATGACAAGATCTATGACCGCCGGGACATCAACTTCAGTCGGATTAGAGGCACTTATAGCTTGCGGGGATTTTCAGTGAAGGGATCTTCTTGTACCGAAGGAGAATGTAGGTGTTCCAGAAACACATTACTGGGGACAACCTTCCGAGTGGATCCAATCTTGGCTAACTCATCCACTGCTTGATTCTTCACTCGGGGAACATGATGAAGTTCCAAACCTTCAAACTCCTTCTCAAAGTTTCTCACAGCATTGCAGTATCCGGTCATAGCGGGGTTCCTGACATCCCACTCCTTAATCACTTGATTGACCACCAAATCAGAGTCGCCGTAAACCATCAGGCGCTTGACGCCGAGTGAGATGGCCATACGCAACCCATACATGAGTGCTTCGTATTCTGCTTCGTTGTTGGAGGAATCAAAGTGAATCTGCAGGACATAACTGAGTTTGTCACCTTTTGGGGATACCAAAACTATGCCAGCACCAGACCCATTCAGCATTTTCGAGCCATCAAAGAACATGGTCCAGTGTGCCGAGTGGATTTCGATTGGCTGCTGCTGTTCAACCCACTCGGCCAAGAAATTAGCAAGTGCCTGAGACTTGATCGCCTTTTTAGCTTCAAACTTGATGTCAAACGAGAGGAGCTCAATAGCCCATTTGGCCACTCGACTAGTCGCATCTCGATTGTTGAGAATATCAGGTAATGGAGCATCGCTGACGACTGAAATTGAGTGACCTTGAAAGTAGTGTGCCACCTTCTTTGCTGATAGATAAATACCATAGACAAGCTTCTGGTAATGCGGGTACCTTTGGTTCGAAGGGGTCAACACTTCAGAAAAGTAGTAGACTAGTTGTTGGATGTTGTACGCCTTGCATTCCTCTTCCCTCTCGATGGTGAGAACTGTACTGACGACTTAATTAGTAGCCGCGATGTACAGGAGCAAGGGCTCTTTGCTGTGCGAAGCAGCAAGCACCGACTGGGTGGAAAGCAGGGCTTTGAGCTTGACAAACACTGCTTCAGCTTCTGGAGTCCACTCGAACGCATCGGATTCATCAATCGGTACAAAGGCAATGCCTTCTCATCGAGACGAGAAATGAATCGACTCAATGTCTCCAGACAACCTATGAGCTTCTGAACATCATGCACTCACACATGGATTTTCATTTGGGTAATGGCACTGATCTTCTCAGGATTGACGTCGATTCCTCGTTCGGAAATGAGGAAACTGAGTAACTTGCCACCAGGAACACCGAAAGTACACTTGGATGGATTTAACTTTATATCAAAGCTCCTCATATTGGCGAATGTCTCGGCCAAGTCAGTCAGCAGGTCAAAACCTTTGCGAGACTTGGTGACGATATCACCCATGTAAGCTTAGACATTTCGAGGAATCTGGTTGAGTAAGCATTTCTGAATCATGCGCATGAAAGTAGCGCCATCATTCTTCAAACCAAAAGGCATGGTGATATAGCAGAAACACCTGAATGGGGTGATGAAGGCTGTTTTTATTTCATCCGGACCAAACAGACGGATCTGATGGTAACCGGAGTATTCATCTAGAAATGATAAACGCTCACACCCTGTAGTCGAGTCAACAATCTGATCGATGCGAGGGAGCGGAAAGTGATCTTTCGGGCAGACCCGATTGATATGATGTAAGTCAATACACATGCGGAGTGACTTGTCCTTCTTGGGGACCATGACGACGTTCGAGAGCCACTCGGAGTGGTAAGTCTCACGTATGAACTTAGCCACCCAGAGTCGAGCCACCTCTTTGCCGATTGCCTTCCGCTTTTCTGTTGCCGACCGACGCAAGTGTTCCTTCACAGGCTTGGCCTTTGGATCGACTCTCAATTGGTGCTCAGCCAGTTCCATGGGTACACCCGGCATGTTAGCAAGCTTCCATGCGAAGATGTCCCAGTTCTCACGGAGGAAATGGATGAGCTCGACTTCCTATTTTCCATCGAGTGCCGTCGAGATGTTAGTCGAGGCAACATTGGGGTCTGTCGAGTGAATGTGCACTTTCTTCACTTCACCTGCCAACTGGAAAGCTGACTCAGAAGCAGGCTTCTTAGCACGCAGCAAATCAGCAGGGTCAACGCTCTTCTTGTACTCTTCCAACTCGACCATAGCCATCTGGTGATCGCAATTTTGGAGCCCTGCTGAAGGCACTCCTCAGCCCTCTGTCTATTTCTAGTGACTGTGATCACACCCTTGGGGCTAGGCATCTTCAGTTTGAGATACACGTAACGTGGACGAGCCATGAAATAGTCATAAGTTGGCCGTCCAAGGATGGCGTGGTACGTGCTCTGGAAGTCCACGACTTCAAACGTCAATTTTTCTTTACGAATTTTTTTATCGGTGTCGAACACCACATCCAATGCAATCTGGCCGAGTGATTTGGCCTTCTTCCGTGGGATGACTCCATGGAACTGCATATTTCTCTCACCGAGTCGAGACATCGGGATGCCCATTCCCTTGAGGGTATCTGCATACAGAATGTTCAATCCACTCCCTCCGTCCATGCGGACCTTGCGGAGTCGAGTGCCTCCCACAACAAGATCCACCACCAAAGCCTGTCGACCGAGGGTAGCAACATGAGCAGGATGATCCGACTGATCAAATGTGATAGCAGTCTGAGACCACTTGAGGTATGTGGGGGGTGGAAGGAACAACCATATTGACTTCTCTGTTGATAACTTTCAATCGACTCCTGCTTTCAACATCAGCAAAAATCATCAAAGTGGCGTTGACATCAGGAAAAGTTTCTTTGTCTTCATCATCCTCTTTTTCAGGAGTTTTGTCACTCAATTGACCCTCTTTTAACTGCTGGATCAGTAGGCGACACTGCTGAGTGGTATGTTTAGGCAATATCAAATTGCCTTCTTCATCTTTCTTCGTGTGGATTGCACATGGTAAATCTAGAAAATCAGTTCCCGACTGAATCTTTCCTTTCTTGGGGGTGAACTATCCCTTGGACTTCCCCTTATTTTTCCCTTGTGCCGCCAGAACGACCGCCTCTGCCTAGACAGGGCCATCAACTTTGCATTTCTGTTTCCGACTGGAATTTTCGTTGGCATCATTGTCGACTGCTTTTCCTTTGCCATTGCGGAGGCGGTCTTCTTCTTTGCCATTAGCGTACCGAGTGGCTAACTCCATCATCTTGCTCAAGGAAATGTCACTTGTACATCCGAACTTCAGGTAGAGCTCTTTGTACTTCAAACCGGCCTTGAATGCGCAAACAACTTGATGTTCAGAGACGTTCTCCACTGTGTGATGCAAGGTGGACCAACGCTGAATGTAATCTCTCAAGGACTCATTGGGTTTCTGGACGCAGTGCCACAAATCTATCAAGCCAGCCGAACGCTTGTAGGTTCCCTCGAAGGTTATGATGAACACTTGGGCAAGATCCTCCCAGCAGTAGATGCTAGAAGGAGCCAAACGATTCAACCATGCTCGGGCCGAACCGTCCAACATCAAGGACAAATGCTTCATGGCAATGTTGTGGTTTCCTCCTACGATCTGCACGACCACTCGGTAACCATCTAACCATGTGTCTGGCTTTGACTCACTAGAGAACTTGCTTATCCCAGCCGCCAACCTAAAGTTGGGGGGGGTCTCTACAGAACGAATGTCTCTGCTAAAACACTCGGGGCCAGAAATAGCGGCACTGCTTCCACTCGGGTAATCTCTGTCATGACCATCTCTGTAGGATCTGCCTTTGTCGATCCTCTTCTAGGCGAGGTAACCTATCGCATCAAACCCTGGGTTCCGCTCGTCACCGAATGGACGCCTTTCATCATGGTGCCGGGCACATATGAACTACTCCGCGGAGGAGCAGGCACTCGACGGTGGTCATCACGGTAAAACTGATCTCGACCCTGACCTCGATGCTGATCTTCAAGGTAACCTCCACCCCTGCAACGCAAAGGTGATCCTGGACTATGCACCAACTGAATTGAGTCAGCCTTTGGTGAATTGCTGTGCAATCTATTGAGCGACTGTGAAACAGCTGAGTTCTGGTGCTGCGCTGCATCAAGCAACGCCCGAATCTGTAGCAAACCTCTACCAGCCTCTGAACGTGACGGCTGTCGGCGTCAAATCCATCATATCTTGTAGTATGGGTCCTAAGCGAGGCGCCTTGGGGCGATGGTAACATTGACACATGATTTTACCCAGGTTCGGGCTCTCTCAAGGAGATAATACCCTGTGTCCTGCTTTTCATTGTATTGATATGGGGATAGTACATAGTATAGGTATCTACCACGAGATTGTAGTAACGAATATGAGATGTAATGTAATGATTTATCGACTAGCCTAGCCTCAGTTTATATATGCACCGTAGGCCTAAGGTTTAGAGGAGTCCTTGTCTTGGGCGCCATCTCTTGTGGAATCCTCGTTGTATTCGGCATGGGCTGCCCAAAGTGGCCCATTAGTGAGTCACCCAGGGGGTCCTCGGCCTGACCCACTGGCCAGGAGACGACGTGGTGAGTACCCCCTAGTCTAGGACACCGTTAGTAGCCCCTGAACCGGTCTTCAAGTTGGGGACGCTGCTCGGTTCTTCTGAACTGTTCTTCATCTTTGGTCGTCGATCTTGAAAACTGGTTCAACAAATCTTCCCATCTCTGATCTCGAGAATCGCCGATGTGTATCCGAAGAGTTCATACGTCGGGCATCCAAGGAGCCCCTTTAAATTATCAGATTTTATCAATGCCTTGTAATTTTTACGCCACACCTCGGGTATTTTTTTCCGTGGGGCGATATCCTCTTGCATTCGAGCTCCAACGCCGAACTGCATCCAAGGTGTATTTTTAACTGAGCTCTAACACTGGTCGGCATCTGAGGTGTCATAGACTACCTCAGTCATGAAAAGTTTGGAGGAGTTCAGCCGAACATAATGCCGGAAAAGCCCTCTAGGGAGACAACCACTCACGTCCAAGCTTGATGCCTAATTGCGTCCGAGGTGTCTTTGTGTAGCCGAAGTCTAGTGTTGATCGACATCTGAGTGCCAATGACGGGCTGTGTCTGAGCTCCAACGCCGGATTGTATCCAAGCTCCAACGCTGGTCAACATCCGAGGTGTCATAAATTACCTCGGTCTTTGAAAATTTGAAGGACTTCATCCGATCTTAAATGCCGAAACAGTCTTTTATGGAGCTAGCCATTCACATCTGAGCTTTTATGTCGGACTGCTTTTGAGGAGTCTCCGATCTTGAGCTTTATGCCGGACTGCTTCCGAGCTCCAATGCCGGACTGCATCTGAGCTCCAATGATGATCAGCGTCTGAGGTATCATAAACTACCTTGGACCTTAAAAATTAAAGGAACTCATCCGAGCTTAATGTCAGAAATGCTCTGTATGGATCCAACCACTTGCGCCCGAGCTTTATGCCAGACCGCTTCCGAGGTGGTTCACCACCCCGACCGTGGGCTGATTTTTTTGTGGATATTTTCGATTGGTGCAATTTATTCTCGGCCGAGATATATAGCCAGTAGCCCTCAAGGTGTGTGTGTCGGTCTAAAACCCGAGATGCACCTGAAGGATGACATAAAACTGCTGATCCCAGTAGGCCCTGAGACTCAGGTCGATTCGCAAAATCGGCCTGAGTATCAACTCCTAGCTCGGTAGCATACTTCGGAACACAAAAGCGGCGTGCATAGACCTCGAGACTTGGGTTGGGTGCGTCCGACCAACCTGAGGACCATAATCTCCTCGGAAACTGTATTGCACTTAAATTTTCTTCATTGAATTGTCAATGCAGTAGCCCCCGAGATTTGGGTTGGGCAGCATGACTGACCCTAGGATCATACCTCCTCAGGAACTAGTTCAACTGCCATGTATGTTTTGACAATACAAAGGTGAAGTTCAGCAGGAAAGATGTCGAACCGTAGTTTAGAAAAGATTTTCACGCCGAACACCTCAACCAAGAGAATGTCCTGCTTCTTGAAAGGAGAACATAAAATAGGGGAAAGATGTTATAAGCTCAAAAGACCAAAAAACGTGCGTAAAAAACTTTACGTCTAGATTGAATCAAGTTTTTTGGTGCTAATATGAAATTGGTCTTAAAATTGTACTTTTGTCATGCTTTGACATGACACATCTGATCTCTAGACTTCAAGTGGGTCAGCCTTCGACTTCAACCTCTCTATCCCGAAGGCGGAGTGTTTCTCAGGCCAGTTTAGCGAACTAAACGCGAGCGGCTTTAGAGAGAAAACAGGCTACCCGGGTATTGATCATGCACTTGAGTCGAGAAAGGAGTGGTAGAAAAAAAATACTTTGCAACGACTAAGAAGAAAACATCTATTATACTCATATTAATTTAAGAGCCCCCAAGTGACTTGGGAAAAAGAATTTTATGTATAATGATTGTATGTACCGAAGTACTTATATAATATTTGTGTTCACCCGAACTTTGAACGCGTCTTAACCGACCGTCGGCTTCTCCCTCTCCGGCCAAGGGCCAAAAAGTGTTATCTACTCCGCCTACCGAGAATATCGGCGGTGTTTCGGATAACCAGGCAATCAGGCCATGAGGCTATAACAGACAAAGCGCACCCAGGGAAGTTATGCTATATTACTTATGTAACGTAAGAAGCATCTTCAAAGAAAATAGTGCCTCCAACGGTACCTTTCTTTGGTCACTCATTATTACTATGAGACTTGTGCAATAGATTTGTGTACGCGTGAGTTCCGTCATGTGACGCCCATAGTTGAAAACTATAAGAGCGCTAGATTTTGGCTTCACCCATCTGAGGTACGAGTTCGGATGACCCGGTCGTAACAATCGCAGAGGTGCTCCCTTTACTCGCTAGCCGAACAATCGGGAACGTAGGGGTAAGCACATGAGCCAGGCAACCCAGCTTTGCGGAACACTTAAGTCAACATGATGCATATTTTGGCATAATACACGAGCAAGGAAAGAAGTTGTACAATAATAATCAGTTGCAAAGAGAAAAGGTTTCATAAAGGAAGCCCCCAAATAAACAGGGTATTTGAATTTGTTTGTAAGACACAAAGTTTTGACAAAGAAAGTTTTTCACAAACAACTTTTTGTCAAAAAAGTATAACGCTTTGTCGAACCGAACAACATTAGAAAGCTGAAAATATTTTAGCATGAAAGCAACTTAGCTGGTTAATGTGCTCGGTGTCGATGACACGATCCGGGCTTGTGGCGGGACGAGGACGCCCATCGAACTTTTGACAGATCCGATATGGTGCATAGTCTCTGGCATGACCGAGGTCCCATCCCCCAAGCCTGAGATGACCAAGCGAGGAGCTCGGCATTCCGAAGTAGTGACATGTCTCGGCCTATGTGGTGAGGCAAAGCCCCCGGTCCAGCCGAGGTGGCGGAGTAGGTCGGCAAGGTGACGTCGAACTGACCACGCAACGCAACCGAAGCTGATTACCCGCACACATAAAATAGTGTGAGCAAGAGATAATAACAAATAAAGGTAATAATATATTTTAAAAAATTCTTCTACTTAGTTAATTTAAGTGAAGCAAATAAGTAAAGTAATATGCCCTGGGCCCCGAGGTGCCTGAAAGAAGAGTTCGGCTTGATGAAGTGGCGATGTTGTACGGTCGATGTGGCGAGATGAAGTCCTCGGTCCAGTTACGATGGTGGAGCTGCGATTGGCGGACGCCGAAGTCTCGTGCAGGTCGGCTGGTGACGCTGAAGTCTCAAGCCAGCCGAGGTGTTAAAGCAGGCCGACTGATGACACCGAAGTCCCTGGAGCAGGTTGATGGAGGGATGCCAATGCCCCGGTCTAGCCAAGGTGACGAAGTAGGTCGACTGGTGACGCCGAAGTCTCAGGCCAACCGAAGTGTCGAAGATGGTCAGCTAGTGACACCGAAGTCTCACGCCAGCCGAGGTGTCGAAGTTGGTCGGCTGGTGACGCCGAAGTCTCACACCAACCGAGGTGTCAAAGCAGGTCGGCGTGCTGGACATCAGCTTGAAAAAGTAATGGCATGACGATGCCGACGCAGGTCCGAATTTGTGACAAGGTCAATGCTGGCTTGATGAAGCAACACAACGCCCGACCCGTACAACCCGCAGGTGACGAGGTTCGCTTGATGATTATTCGTCCCTTGCGATATCGAACTCTTGGTCGGATGACCGAGATGATGAGAAAATTTCCTTCAAAAAGGACGTCCGACAACCCGTTCATGAAAAAGATGAACTCGGGTCGGATTTGTTTCCACGCAGAAAATAGATCCAAAATTTGTTGTACTCATCGGACGTTTTCCGGAGTTTGAATGGTCAGATCGAGCTGTAATTTGGAGGGGTGCTCGATATAGGAATTCCGCAGCCGATGAATGGTGGGATTTTCCAACGGAAGTCTGAGCTAGATACTGGACATCTCACCCTAAACTTATACAGATTCCCCTCCAAATTCGACAGGGCTCCTGTATATTGCAGATCGCCGGAGATTCCTCCACCGGAACGCGACAACCAATTTCCGGGTTGTTCTAGACTCAATCCCGCACAATTCCACTGAAGCAATCATCAAAACGACACTCGAGGACGCGGGGATGACGAACATGAATCCGCTGTTCAGAAAAACTGCATGATCGCGCGAGGGCAATGTTGACGTTGAGCCCCCGAGCACCATGGAGGATTCTTCCATGATCTTGGTTGAGATTGGAGTTGATGTTGATGAAGACCCCCGTCCGATCTATATGATTCTACATGGAGCACAGTCTTCGGCATAGCCGAGGTGACCAGTCAAGCCGGCGACGAAGATGTCGACGTTGATGATGTAGCTCGGCTCTGACGCGTAGATAGCGATGGAGCCAATCTGAATTCCCATCGCACCGTGGTGACTACCCAGCAGGCTCTTAACGAAAGCACCAATGTCGGTGTCAAATCTGGCATATCTCATAGTAGGGGTCCTAAGCTAGGCATCTTGGGGCGATGGTAACATGGACATAGGATTTTACCCAAGTTCGGGCTCTCTCAAGAAGATAATACCCTACGTCCTGCTTTTCATTGTATTGATATGGGGATAGTACATAGTACAGGTATCTACCACAAGATTGTAGTAATGAATATGAGATGTAATGTAATGATCTATCGACTAGCCTGACCTCGGTTTATATATGCATCGTAGGCCTAGGGTTTAGAGGAGTCCTTGTCTTGGGCGCCAACTCTTGTGGAATCCTCCTTGTATTCAACATGGGCTGCCCAAAATGGCCCATTAGTGGGTCGCCCAGGGGGTCCTCGGCCTGACCCACTGGTCGAGAGATGATGTGGTGAGTACCCCCTAGTCCAGGACACCATTAACGGCTAAATGGAATCTGCAATCCTAGCCGCTGCTGCAACATTTAAAAATGGAGTGCGGTATACCTCAACATTGTTCTGAGAACCACTCGGAAACAGCTGTCGCCGATGTCGACTGGGAAGTGGTGGACGCTGGCGAGCACGCTCATCGAGTTCCTTCTGGATCTCTTCGAGCCGAAGGCGTGCGACCTCCAAGGCTCGAGCCTCAGCAGTCGCACTGATGATGGGCGTATGGAGGATCTCCTCATCTCAGTGTTGCTGGTCATTTGACGCTCCACCAGCCTCGCACCTGCCGCGGTCGAAGCCAGGAGGCGGGCTCTGATGTGAACCAGCCATAAGAATCTCCACCGCGGGATCGCAGCTCTCACACTCAGAGGGAACGTCAGACTGATCTGACGCCGAGTCAAACACGCCGTGAAGTGACTCGGTGGGCTCGATAGCCGCAATCTGCTGGGATGAAGTTTGGCGAGCCGCCGCATGCCTCACCCATCGCTGGAGCCATGAACGACCGGATCGCTTGTAGCAACGAACAACGGGGAGAGCTAACAGATACAGAGAAGACGGCTACCGCAGAAGTATGCCGCAGGAGCACATTTTAGTGCTGAAGCAAATGGGCTCAAAAATGGGTCAGGAATGGCTCGGTAGGCGGACGAAAAGCGGATGCGCGTCTGGTTGGGTTGGCGCGTCGGACCAACTTTTCTGTTCACGGCAACCCATACGAATGTGTGCAGAGGAAATGGGTCGGCGCATTGGAGTTGCTCTAAGTATATGGAAAACTGTTGCCTTTAGCTGCGGCCTCCTCAATGTGACGCGATTCCGCATGTATATCTCTTTTTCTATAACATCTTGTGTGTTGTAAAATTCTCTTCTGCTACAATACATGTGGTGTCAAAAAATAAAGATCAATCAAATGGCAAATATTTTTTGAAACATTGTTTGTGTTATAATTTGTTTATCGCGAAAACACCTATGCTGTAAAAATAGTGAAGAAAAAAAATGTACAACATCAAAATGTCGCAAAAGATTTCTACAACATAAGCTTTGTTGCAAAGTATTCCTGCAACACTATCCTTGTTGCAAAGTATTTCCGCAACACTATCCTTGTTGCAAAACGAGAATGATGTTAGACTCTGGATAGGTGTACATCCGACGTTTGTTGTGCGGGAAGATTTTTTAGGAGAATCCGCCGCCCGACGCGTAGCGCGACCCTAAGGATATGGAAGCGCAACGCTAGTCCATTTACAAGATCCGCTGCCTCGCCGGCCATCGGATCTGATACAATCTATTGTCAACCATTGTTTCTTACTTTACTACTATTGCAACATAGGTTGTGTTGGAGAAGAACTTTGTAATCAATGTTGTGTTGCATAACTTTTTTTGCAAAAGAGTTTATGTTGTGGATCTTTTTCAACAAAGTTTATGTTACAAAAAACCCGATCATCGCACCATCCTTGATGCCACCGTAACATTTCCCATGTTTCATAAACATGAACGATGTTGCAAAATTCTGAGACTAATAGTGTGTGGGACTAGTCCACCCATAAATCATCCACTTCTCATCTAGGAAAACATTTCATCGTTTCATCAGGACTCATGAGGACCTATGTGGGCATGCATGGACTGACACTAACTCAGCTTACACTACTACAGGATGGTCCAAAGACGACATATCAATCAGAGACCCTTTAACGAAACTATGTGTGATGCATGAATCGCAAATGGTATAGTTATAGCTCCATCAACAATAACAAAAACTATGTGCGATTTGGAAAAAAAGTGACATATGCGATCGATGGCAAACATTTCACCAATATAAACTGTTTGCCACGGTACAAAATAATGCAAACGGTTAACAAAAAAGTGTATGCAATGTACATCATACAGTTAATCGTGATAAACTGTTTGCGCTGAACCAGCAGAACACAAACGATTGGCCACATGATTATGTGTGCGATAGATGGCATACAGGTTAGTCTGATAAACTATTTGTAATGACATAAAATAACACAAACGATTACCCAGATCAAGATGTGTGAGATAGACGGCAAATGTGTTAATTGTATGAACTGTTTGAGGTGAGACAAAATAACACAAACGGTTGCTCAGATGAAGATGTGTGTAATGTACAACGTACAGTCACTCTCGGATGTGTTGTGGGGCAAACGGTTGCTGGTAAAAAACTGTTAGCGATTAATGGAATCATCGCTGACGGATTTGGTAGTTTAATCCGTATGCGGTGTGATTTGCTTGGTCTGTGCACAAACATATAAACTCTGTGTAGAAGAACATGATTACATAACCAAATTAAACGTCCAAATACATGAGTGACTACACACATAACATTGGCAGACCTCAATAAATAATTACATACATAACAACATGATTGCATAATCTAATTAAGCATCTAGATACATAACTAACTACACACATAAAATTGGCGCACACGTCAATAAACTATTACATGCATGCATAATAAACTTAGCCTACTAAAACTATAAATATTTAGGGATAGAGTGAGTATGGGAAAACGATCATCAAATCATCTACTTCCTGTGACGCTTGCCGCCACCGCTATGCTTGTGGCTTGATACCTCGACGTATTCAGGTAGGATGCAGTTCCTCATGTCAATGATCCTCCTGAACATCTCATAGAATGTGTACGCTTCCTTGACCGCGGTCTGGAGGTGATGTTCATCCAATATCACCCAGGCCCTGTGCCAGGAAGGCTTGTTCTTGTCGCACTCAGCCTTCATGACTCCGTAGTAGGGTGATGATGGCCTTGGCCAGGTCAACATGGTATTCCATGTCCTTGTTGTTGCCCCAGAACTTGTAGTGGTCACGGATGTCGACAAGCTTCTGGCAGGCCAAGCCCAAAGTCTTGAGCATGTTTGGATCATTGGTGGTGCCCACTGTAGCGAACCTATAGTCGGGGTTGTTGACAAACCAGGTGAAACGCTCACAAGGCACTATGGTCAGGCAATAGTGGTAGAGGAGGACGTGATGGCGCACGCACAACTAGGCGATAGCAACCTTCTAATCATGACCGACATGACCGACGGTGGAAGTGAGATCGAAGCCGACCACTTTGTACTTGTTATCCTCGGCAAGCAACCGCTCCATAGTGTTAATGGAGTCATCCATCAAGACCGGGTCATTGGTGTACACCATCGTGAGGTTCGTCTTCCTCGTGTGGGTCTCCACAAGATGCACACTGAACTCCATTGAGCGCTGTCGGATATCCTCTCTGTATGCATCTTCGAGGGTGTGCTTATTGTGTTGTGGGGCGTGATCGAAAGCATGAAGAGACTATGGTTAATGGCCACGGGTATAAATGGGGCCCGGACGTCTTGGAAAACCGACACGTCTGTATGTCAGTTTTTGCAGTGCGTGATTCAGTCTTGGAGCACGTAATTGCATGGGGCATCGCGCGTGCCACAACCGCATGCATATGGAGCCCTAAACGTGATCGTGGGTAGGCCCCAACTGCTGGCAGAGCATGCACGAAGGGGCGCGAGAGCAGAGCACGGGGAGGGACGCGAGAGCAGAGCGCCAGGAGGAACGCAAGGTCGAACCAGACCATTTTATACTTGTTCTCGTCAAGCAACATGTCCATAATGTTGGAGTTCTCCATCCAGATTGGATTGGTTGGTGTACATCACCGAGAGACCCATACGTGAACCTTATGTGCGTGTCCACTACGGCATGCATGGTGAACTGGCGCTTGTCGTCGGCAGTTTTTGGGAGCGCCATTGGAGCCACGTAGGATACCCTCGGTCGTGGTTGCGATCCTTAAGGTCCAGATATTAATGGTGAATTGCATATTAAGGTCTAGATATTAATCGTCAATTGCATATTAAGGTCTAGATATTAATCGTCCATTGCATACTATGGAAAAATAGTACTACAAAAATACGAGTCTCATACGATGCCATTTGAATGATTGTATCACAAATGATAGAAATAGTACAAAGATTCAAATTCCAGCATTACAAGGCTCAAATTCTAAGATTAGAAGGTTCGAACCGATAATAGAAATGAAATTGATCTTATGCATAAACTTTGTCATGTAGCTCTAGACGCTCATGTTGATGAGCTGAACCTGAACATAAGAGAGGTTCATGCTAACATTACAACTACTTTCACAACTTCTATATTTCTACAAAGGGATCCGCCACTGACATGTCATGTATGGGCTTGACACAAGGACTTCTGAATAGTCTGCCAACTGAAGTTACAAAGTGAAACTGAGCTTCTGTAAAGACTTTTCCATTCTGTCCTAGTCATCGGAGCTGATCAGCAAAGCATTCTTTTTTGCGGTGTAAATGTAGGGAAGATCTCATTATCTTTAGCACACTTGCTCTCACAAAAAATTACCAGGCGAATATAATCTCCGATAAGGTCCCCCGAGGGAGTCCAAAGTAATTTTTGAGAGGTGAAGATCAAGGCATTCGATGGGATTGTTATATTGTATCGCATTGTCCAGTACTTGGCCTAATCATCTCCGCAAAAGAAGAAAAGGTATTAATGCTTGGACACACAAAGGACCTATCTGATTTGCAGGGTTTGCAAAATTGAATTCCCTTGTGGTTAGCATTTAACATGAAAGGATCATCACCTCGATATATAGCTTCTCTAGGCATGGAAAACATCTCAGGAATCTAACAACTTGGTCCAGGTCGGGGCCGATAGATTCTAAGGCCAAGATCTTCACTGTGCGCAGATACCTAGTCGAGCTTGTCGAATCATTTATTGTATGTCAGACAAACATAAAACTTGAATAGAGAAAAATAAATGTTAATTTCAAGAAGGAGAAGAAGGTGATCGTTGTACCTGGATGGTTATGGATCCAATAACAAGTTTAGATAAGTTGACGGGCGAGTAGCCAAACATTGTCAACTTCGGAGCATAAATGACCCTGATTCTTGTTGGACCTTGTTGATCAACTACAAATAATCTCTCAAGTAAAGGCACGTCCTCAATGACCATTTGGTGGTTCACCTTGTGTGATCTCTTGTTGCAGCACCAGCAATACACACAAATTGTCCAGAGACTCATGGAGGCTACTCAACCCATTGATCACCTGAAGATGAAGGTACTCGAGCACGGTACAACCAAACCCTAGCTTCTTGGTACCATCAAGTTCTATATCAGTGCAACCGAGTTTTGATGACCAACATTTTGGTGTCCCATTTTATAAAATTGGAATCTACGAGTTTTATGAATCGGTGTCACTGAGTTTGGAAATGCCCTCGGCCACTCATATCGGTACGACCAAGAATCATATATCGGTCTCATCGAGATTCCTAAAGTTGCCACATTTTTAACAAATTGGTATGACCGAGTTATACTTAGGTTTCACCAAGTTGGTCAATAATGGTGTAACGGTTGGATTTTTGGAGATGCCTATATATACCCCTCCACCACCACTCACTCACTCACTCACAAGAGAAGCACTCGGAGTAGACCCACACTTCCCATATCCAAATTTGTGAGAGAGAATGACCTACCCTTCCGTTGAGGTCAAGATCATCCACTCCAACCATATGGATCTTAATTTCTAGCCTCCCAAGTTGCTTTCTACCCAATCAATCTCTTCTACCAAGCCAAATATGTGAGAGAGTGATTGAGTGTGGAGGATTCTATCATATTGAAGCACAAGAGCAAGGAGTTCATCATCACTACCACATCTATTACCTTTCGGAGGGTGGTGCCTCCTAGATTGGTTAGATGTCGCTTGTGAGCCTCCTACTTCATGTTGTGGAGTTGAACCAATAAGTTTGTAAGAGCAAGTAGATCGCCTACTTCGTGAAGATCTACCCATAGTGAGAATAGTCATTCGTGGATGGAAGCCGTTATGGAATAGTCAAGGTTGCTACTTTGTGGACCCTTATGGGTGGACCCCTCCATGGACTTTCGCGACTGCTATCCTCCGTGGGTTGAAGATTCCATAAACGTGGATGTACGATAGCGCCACCTATTGAAAAATGGGAAAAATCTTCATGTCTATAATTACATTTGATCTTCCTATCTGTACTCTCTTACATATGCTTGTCTTAATTTCCGCTTCCATACTTGTTGATTAGCATGTGTAGGGCGCATTAGACTTGTTATAATCGCTAAAATATGCCAACCAATTAAGTTGGGAAAAAGTTAGGTTTTAATTCTTGCAAGTAGTCTATTCACCCTCCCTCTAGAAGTCTCTTCTATCGATCCCTCAATTGGTATCAGAGCTTTGGTCTACATAGCTTAGGTTTCATCAACATGGAGGAAGATGGATGTGTCTAGTTTGGGGAGTATTAGTTGTAGAGTGCCCGTTCTTGATGGGCAGTAGTATAGTCAATGGAAATATGAGATGCTTGAGATATTTAATGAATTCCATTTGAGAAAGTATGTTAAGAGACCCTATGTACCTACCATTGATCCCTTACATCCCACACATGAAGAGGAAAATGACATGCTTCACAATCTTAGAACTATTAACTCATTATCAAACGATTGCCTGGATTTGTGTTTGATCAATTGAAGAATTTTGAATGTGCTTATACATTGTGGAATTATTTGGAGAAACGATATCCAAATTATTCATTAAGTAATCTTGATGAAATTCTTCATAAAGCTATTGCCTTTCACATAATGAAGCCAAGTGATCCTAACTTTGATAAATGCTTATTTCAGCTTCGAGACCTCATGCGTGCTAAAGGAGATGTCACTACCATCAATAACATTATCTTTGAAGCCATTCACACCTACGGCAACTATTTCCCTCAGTTATGAAACCAAGGTTATCGAACTAGTAGGAGAACCAAGCAACACTATGTAAACAGTGCCTGCACACAAAGAACAAATACTTGCAACCCGACGCGTAAGAGAGTTTGTCATTCTCTCCACAGTAAAAGATAGATCGGTTTATATGAGATTGGATATATAGATCATGTAAGAACAAAAAATAAAAGATGCAAATAAAAAGTGCAGCAAGGTATTTTTGGGTTTTTGAAATAATAGATCTGAAAGCAAATGCGGAAAAAAGATAGATCAGAAATCAATATGTTAAAAGATACACCCGGGGGGGATAGGTTTCACTAGTGGCTTCTCTCATGAGTATAGCACACGGGGTCAAAAAATTACTATTGGGCAATTGATAGAAGAATAAACAACCATGACGATATCCAAGGCAATGATCATTATATAGGCATCATGTCCTAGATTAGTAGACCAAAATGATTCTGCATCTACTACTATTACTCCACACATTGACCGCTATCCAGCATGCATCTAGTGTATTAAGTGTTGAGGAACGTTGCATGGGAAGCGAAAAAAATCCTGCGCGCATACAAGATCTGTCCATGGTGATGAGAATCTACGAGAGGAGATATCGGATCTACATACCCTTGTAGATCGCTAAGCGGAAGCGTTAAGAAACACGGTTGATGTAGTCGAACGTCTTTGCAATCCAAATCGCAAGCCATCCCACGAACTCCCGATCAAGTGCTGAATGGACGGTACCTCTGCGTTCAACACACGTGCAACTTGATGACGTCTTCACCTCCTCGATCCAGCGAGCGATGGTGAAGTAGTAGCTCGAGTCCTTCTGGTAGCACGATGGCATGGTGGCGATGGTGGAGGGACTGATCTGGCAGGGCTTCGCCATGCACAGCCGAACCAATCTAGAGAAGAAGAACGAACTATGAGGGACGAAGAGGGTGCACTGTGTCTTAAGGTGTCGGCAGCCCTCCCTCCCCTCAAATATATATATATATATATATATAGGGGAAGAGGAGGAGGGGGCCGGTGCCCTAGGGTTCCCAACACTACGGCATCGGACAAGATGGGTGCATCGGCGAGGGGGGTGCCTTGGCCTCCCAAGGCATGTGGTGCGGGCCCCCCTCCCTTGCGCCAAACCTAACCCAGCCGCATGGGCCTTGGGTGGGAGGGGTGCCCATCCCACCAGGGGCTGGTGCGACCCCTCTCATAGCCCATTGGGCCCTCTGGGGGCAGGTGGACCTCCCCGGTAGACTCCCGAAACCCTTCCGGCATTTCCGTCACAAAATCGGTAAGTCCTGGAACCTTTCTGGACTCCTATTCCCTTCATCCTATATATCATTCTTCACCTCCGGACCATTCCAGAGTTCCTCGTTACGTCCGGGATGTCATCCGGGACTTTGAACAACCTTCGGTCACCAACATAAAAACTCAACTATACTTATATTGTCACCAAGCGTTAAGTGTGTAGACACTATGGGTTCGAGAACTATGCAGACATGACCGAGACACCTCTACGGTCAATAACCAATAGCGGGGCCTGGATGCCCATATTGGTCACTACACATTCTACGAAGATCTTTATCGGTTGAACCTCTATGTCAAGGATTCAGTTAATCCCGTATCTTTGTTCTTCGGTATGTCACTTGCCCGAGATTTGATCGTCGGTATCTCTATAACTAGTTCAATCTCATTAAGGCAAGCCTCTTTACTCGTTCCGTAATACAAGATCCCATGGCTGACTCTTTAGTCACTTTGTTTGCAAGGCTCATTGTGATGTTGTATTATCGAGTGGGACTTGACATACCTCTCCGTCACATGGAGTAACAAATCCCAGTCTTGATCCATGCCCACTCAAAAGACACCCTCAGAGATACGTGTAGAGCATCTGTATAGTCACCCAGTTACATTGCGATGTTTGATACACACAAGGTATTCCTCCGGTGTCAGTGACTTGCATGATCTCATGGTCATAGGAATAGATACTTGACATGTAGAAAACTATAGCAATAAACTGGCAGGATCATATGCTATGTTCATTGTTTGGGTCTTGTCCATCACATCATTCTCCTAATGATGTGATCCCGTTATAAAATGACATATCATGTCTATGGCTAAGAAACCTTGACCATCGATCAACGAGCTAGTCTACTAGAGGCATACTAGGGAGACAATGTTGTTTATGTATCCACACATGTATTTGTGTTTCCAATCAATACAATTATACCATGGATAATAAACGATTATCATGAACAAGGAAATAAAATAATAACCACTTTATTATTGCCTCTAGGGCATATTTCCAACAATCTCCCACTTGCACTAGAGTCAATAATCTAGCTCACATCACTATGTGATTTATATTGTAATGAATCTAACACCCATACAGTTCTGGTGTTGATCATGTTTAGCCCTTGGAAGAGGTTTAGTCAACGGGTCTGTGACATTCAGATATGTGTGTACTTTGCAAATATTTATGTCCTCCTTGATGTAATTGTCAGATCTCGGGCTCTGCAAAACATAAGGAAGTTCGAACACAGGGGTGTGTGCAAAGATCCCCAACAGCCTCACCCCTCCTAGCTCACAACCCGGTAGCTTAGTCGATGAACTCGCACGATGAAGAGGAAGAAGATGGCACACAAGGATTTACCCAGGTTCGGGCCGCTGTGAAGAGTAAAACCCTACTCCTGCTTGGTGGATTGCCTCATGAGGAGGTTTGTGGATGAACTAGTACAATAGTGAGTTGCCTCGCGAGGGCGTTCTGGTGGTATTGCTTCTCCTTTGGTCCCTCCTCTCCATGGAGCTACCTAGCCTCTATTTATAGTGGCCCGGGTCCCCTTCCCTTATCGCTATGGCGGGAAGGGATCCCACAACAGCCAAATTCAAAGGGGGACAAGGGCTACACCCTTATCCTGACGAAAGGTGGTATTCGCCTGCAAAGTAGCTATTTGTGATGCAGTGGTGGGCTCGTCGATAACATCCGTCCTGTAGGGCTTGTGGTCTTGGTCTTGTTGCATCGGAATGAAAACCTTTGGGGCACTTTGGGAACCTGTGTATGTCCTTGCCCCCTTTGCACCAAAGAGGAAACTGTCCCGTCTGGCGCGCTGGTGCCCGGCTGGCCCGCCTTGAGTCATCCTTGGCCTCACGAGTCCAAGTGTTGCATAGAGATCTCCGCCGCTCAGGAGGGGCCCTGGGAGGCCTACTCCACGCGGGTCTTGGTGCTGCCTCCCTCGCGAGCCAGTGGCTCTCGTGAGGGCCATGTCTTGAGTGGGACCACGCTAGGCCATCCCTGACCGTCGGAGTGGGGCACTCTTTGGGCCATAGGCCGGCAGGTCTGGGTACCCCCGTTCCCAGAATGCCGACAGTAGCGCCCAGGCCAAAGTCGCGCTCGAGTTGGCTTCTTGGCGAAGCCATTGAAGATGGCCTGAAGCGCCGCGGGCCCCAATCACTTGTGGGCCAGGCTTGACACACGGCACTCTTCGAGAGGACGATGCCTCCACTTCCTCATGCCGCCCCAGCAACTGTGCAGGCTGTCAAATTGCTTGGCGCACGCCACCAAGCCATCTCTGTTCCCCATCGGTCTCGCCGTCTGCTTTCCCCTCTTCCGCGGCTTTCGCCTTCTCTGCCAAATCCTGCGCCCGTCCCGACTTGGCCGCCTACCATGGCTCCCAAGAAGAGAGGGGGCGAGGGCCCGAAGGTGCCAGGGACTTCGTCGACGCTGGAGCCCACATTGGGCCGGTCCTTGGTGGTCAATATCGAGGGGTTGGAGAAGGTTCAACTGATGGTCGCTGCCAGCTCCAACGAATGGGGGGTGACCAAGATTCCGCTAGGCTCGCAGTCTCTGAGTGAGGCGGAGGCCAGCGTCATTCCCCTTCATCTCCATGCCCTTCTCTCGGGCTTGCTGCCACCGTTCTCGGATTTCCTTTTCTCCATGCTCTCGCATTATCAGGTTCATGTGCTCCATCTTGACCCTGGCTCCCTCATCCTCTTTTCTGCCTTTGCGTTCTTGTGCGAGGCCTTTGTTGGCGTCCCCCCTCCCGTGGCCCTGCTTCGCCACTTCTTCTCCCTCCAATTGAACCCAGGGGGACAATGCTCTGGATGTGTGTCCCTGAGAGTGGTCGACGCGTTGGCTGACGGGGCTCTCGATGCCCGACTCTCCCCGAACGCAGAAGGATTCCAGAGGCAATGGGTGTGCGTTGATGATGCTAAGGCCGGCCCCCTGTTTCAACCCCCGTCGGCACCTGCGGTGCTCAATCCCGGGTGGGAGCACGCAGAGTTTGTCGACCCACGGCTCGCATAGATTTTGGTCAGGTTGGCGGAGCTGAAGAAGGCGGGTGTGGTAATGGCGATGGTGGTGTGGGATTTCTCCTGTCGACGAATTGTTCCTCTTCAGCACTATTCCCGCCCTATGTGGGCTTTCGTAGGCCCTCATGACCCCATGAGGATCCATGTCACGTCTCTTTCTTCCGGTGTGTTGCGCGACATGCTCCGTCGCTTAACCGGTGGGGAACTGGACGAGCTCCTCTAGGATGGCCTCCCCTTATATAACTACAAGGACAGGGAAGTCCTCGCTCAAAAGATGCCGCGCTTTGATGAGTGGGGGTTTCTTCTCCCGGAAGGAGCGCGTCCCCAGGGTGACCCCCTCATGAGGGTCTAGAGTCCTGGCGGTCCTGAGGCTGCATCTCCTCCCTTGGCCGAGGTGGGGCATCCTTCGTCGCCCATTCCCTAAGCTCTTGCTACGGCCTAGACCAGGGTGAGGGTGACACCTCGCCGATGAAGGAGGCCACCACCTCCGCTGCAGGGTGCGAGGTGCCGGTTGTCGACACGTCGTCCTTTGTCCCCCGTGCTCGCCGGAAGAGGAAGGTGCCCGGGGGCAACCGCTCCCCGGCGTCGTGGGTGCCGGTGAATAGGAAATGGGTCACCGTGGATGAGTAAGCACCTGCACTCCCTCAACCTTATATTGACACACTCCTTCTGAATCTCTGTTCTACAAGCTCCCCACTGATGAAGGTAGAGCCATGCCATCGGTGCCGCCTCCTAAGGACGCCAGGACCATCGTGGCCCCGTCTTCAGCGGGCTGTGGAACTCCATGCGGAAGGGCACCCGTACCCGAGCTCGTGCGGTCCTCAGGAGGCCTTGAGCGCGATCTTCTCCATACGTGGCCTCCGATTCACAAGGGAGGGGCTACGACCCCCGTTTACGGTCTTCCCTAGGGACGTGCCATTCCGTGCCCTTGGCCCCTCCCCGAGTGAAGACACGGGGCCTCGGGTGATGTGACTTCCACCAGGGGAGGTAAGGTGGGAGCCCCTAGCCCCCGGGCGCGCGTAGGGGTCGAGCGGCCCCTTGCACACCTTCCCCGCTCGTCTAGGGAAAGGCGGCGATCCTGGCTGGGCCCTCGAGCTCGCCAGCGACCAGAGCACTGTGCGGCATGGTCTGCTCCAAGCCGCGGCGAATGCGTTGGGGCGCCTGTGGGTGGATCTTGCTAACACCGACATCCGTCGGGAGGCGAAGCACCAGCGCTACACGCGGGAATGACACCGTCTTGGGGTCACCATAAACCTCGGCCGCCTACAACGCGAGCACGCCCATGCAGATGGCGAGGGATCCCTTGCTACGACGGTGGAGGCTCGCAAACGCACCCTTGCTGAGGCCCATGTTGCCGACAGTCGATGCAAGGCCTCTGAGGAGCACTTGGAGGAGCTTCAAGCCTTCAATGTTGTCCTTGAAAGGCGAATCCAGGCGTGGAGGGCCACACTTGACGACCCGGCGATCGAGTTCCCTACCGGCGGTGCGGACCCTCATATGACCGAAGACGCATTGGAGATGGAGGCGCCGGAGCAGAGCCTGGAGCACGAGAGACTGGAGGTAAGGGAGCACCAGGTGTCGCTTGCCGAGGAATCCCTCGCCACCCGTGAGGTGCAGGTTCAGGAGGAGATCAACAACAAGGTGGTAGAGGTTTGGTGCTCCCTTCTCCAGGATTATCGCGCCAAGTTGAAGCTTCAGGAATCTCGTTTCTGTAGACAACACAACCAGTTGAAAATCAAGGCCGACAACCTCAAGAGGAGGTTAGTGGAGGTGGAACGATGCCAAAAAGCCACGATGGATGCCCAAGCGGCTGCCGAGGTCGAGCTGTCTTCCCTCTACAAGCAGGTGAAGGGCGTTACTTCACTCATGGAGAAGGCTTCGGACGAGGCGAAATCGTGCCCACGGCCTTCAGCACACGTGCTCCAAGATGTTCCAGTCCCTCGAGAAGAGGGCCCACCGGGCCTTGAGTGACATATGCGGAGAGAGCGTCGCGAGCCCCCTCGGCCCCGATGACGTCGGGTACCTGGGCTTCTTTTCCAGGTTCATGGAGCGCCTTGAAGGGGGTGCGGAGAAGATCAACGAGCTCATGGAGGAGAAGCGCCGCGACTTCCTCGCGCAGGCAGCCTCGTGCGTCTTCAGTCATCTCCTTCGCTTTGACCCGCACTTCAACTTTGAGGCGATGCTTGCCCCCGTGACCGAAGTGATTCGAGATGCCCTTGTCGAGTGGGGAGAGGACCATGTGGAGGACTTGATATCGGAGCTTTCTTCTGATGAACCGAAGGGCCATGTTGGAGCCGAGGAGCACGAGGTCGATGGTAGTGGTGATCACGAGAGCGATGACGACGCCATGTCCCCATGAGTAATCTTCTTGTTTACCTGCCAGGGTTATGAATGTGGCCTAATGACAACTCTAATGTATTTTGAAAAGACCTTTGAGGGTGCTCCTGTATGACGTGATGTATAGCACCGTGCTCCCCTTTGTCAGGGATTCCTGCTGATCTGAACGACCATGCCACGCAAGCATCCGTGCGCCTAGGCCTTGGTTGGGCGTGCGTGATAGCGCATCCCACGTGTCCTGCCTCTGCTTACCGGTCGCTCGCGGGAGATGGAGGAGCCGACCATCGCCAAACTCCCCAAGGAAAGTGGGGTGGAAAACGTAAATTGCTACCAAAGAGAATGATACCCCTTATTTCCAGAAGAAAAACGCAAGAACACCAAATTTCATTCGAAAAAACAGAAAATTCAAATAAAAAAAGGAACAAGCAACAGCCGCGTCCGGCACCTAGGCTAGTCTTCGTCTTCGTCCAGCGCGGAGCGTAGGGCATCCATGTTGCGTGGGCATAGCCATTGGAGGGCAGTGTTGTCCGCCAGCACAGAGCACGGGGCTTCCACTTGGGCATGTGAAGGAATCCCTCTGCGTCCTCAGGGGACTCCGTGCATATACAACCCACTCATTATTACGTGAGAGTGTCACGGGTTGGTCCTAGGGGTGTACATGGGGCTCAATGCCTCTCGGACATGAAGCCCACTTCCCGTTGCCAATCTTGGCGTGGAGAAATGGGGTCGGCTCTGGACGGGCCCTCGAGCGCGGGGGGAGCCCCTCGCGCTCGTCAGGAAAGGCCCGCCTCGGAACAGGGCCGCGAGCGTTCTAGAGCCTGAGGTTGGATGCTGTCGTCGTAGTAATGCCACAGCCCCCTGCGCTGCGGGTGAGGCCTGATGGGGGCCCTTCCATTACGCGCAAGACTGACACCCCAAGCGGTGCCCCGGTGTGCCTCGCTGGGATGTCCGGGGGCCTCACGCAAGTACCTGATTCCCCGTCCCCAGGCAGACTGAACCGGTCTCGGAGACATGGGCAAGGACATGATCCCTCGCTGGTGGTCGAACGAAGCCTGACGCGAAGACATGGGCGTGTGTTCCACCCTCTGTCTCCAAGCAGGCGACGCACGCCCTGGAGACATGGGCATGTGTTCCACCCTCCGTCTCCAGGTTGAGATCACCTGGCCTGGGGACATGGGCATGTCTTTCACCCTCCGTCTCTAGGCTGTGGTCGTCCGACCCGGGGACATGGGCGTGTGTTCCACCCTCCGTCCCCAGGCAAGTGACCCCCGGTCCACAGACCTAGGTGCCTGCTCAAGGTAGCTCCCTACCAGCGGGTGTGCCTCACGAGGCTACTAGTGTCGGGCATCCTCGCGAGACCAACCCTGCAAACCGCCCTCGCAAGGCTGCACATACCAGCCCGAACGAGAGCCAATCGAGAAGTCGCGTATGCTCCTCCTGCTATCGTGGTAGCCAACATTGCTCCCTTCGCAGCCTGAGCGCTCATCAACATGGTCGTTGTAGAGTTGCCCGAGCCTCCGGGTGCTGGTGTATATGAGCCTTCGGGCGTCCGCCCTACGCTCGATGGGCGTGCAGGGAGGCGCGAGGCGGCGCCTATCCCGTGCGGCCAGCACCCCCATCGGTCCTCGTCCACACCTGGGGCCAACTCCCGCATCCCCGATGAATCGGGTTAGACCCCCAGCAGGCGCGGGTAGCAACAGGCTTCCCAAGCGTGTCTGCACGACCTCAGCGCAGTGCCGGTCAGTTGAGGGAGTCCACGGGCGCGAGCCCCCAGGCTCGTCCCGTAGGGATGCACCTGGATATCTCAGATGGTGGTGGTGTGCCTGGGCACACGACATGCCCAGTCGCCACAGCGACCACATGCAGTGTGGAGACGTTGTAGTTCACGGGTCATGAGAAGCGCGACACACCTGTGCGTTAGGTCGTGGCAGACTCAGGGGGATGACAAAGTGACGCAGACGCAGGGGAGGGCCGGGGCGACGAAAACATGCCATGCGGTTGGTGTAGGTGGCAGCCCCCAATGTCTGTCAAGGGCCGGGCTGGCAATGGCACCCGCCAACGAGGGAGCAAGGCAATGTCGGGACCTGCCGGCATCATCCGTGCAACACGAGAAGCCCGTCGTCAGCACGGGCTTGGTGTCCTTTGGCCATGGAGACGACGAGCGGAGGCGAGGCGAGGCTTGTGCAAGGATTTTGACATGCCCCCTCCCTGGCGTGCCAAATGTCGGATCTCGGGCTTTGCAAAACACAAGGAAGTTCAAACACAGGGTCGTGTGCGAAGATCCCCAACAGCCTCAGCCCTCCTAGCTCACAACCCGGTAGCTTAGTCGATGAACTCGCACAATGACGAGGAAGAGATGGCACATAAGGATTTACCCAGGTTCAGGCCGCTGCGAAGCATAAAACCCTACTCCTGCTTTGGTGGATTGCCTCACGAGGAGGTTTGTGGATGAACTAGTACAGTAGTGAGTTGCCTCGCGAGGGCGTTCTGGTGGTCTTGTTTCTCCTTTGGTCCCTCCTCTCCATGGAGCTACCTAGCCTCTATTTATAGTGGCCCGGGTCCTCTTCCCTTATCTCTATGGTGGGAAGGGATCCCACAACGGCCAAATTTGAAGGGGGACAAGGGGTACACTCTTATCCTAACGAAAGGTGGTCTTTGCCTGCAAAGTAGCTGTTGGTGATGCAGTGGTGGGCTCGGCGATGACATCCGTTCTATAGGGCTCATGGCCTTGGTCTTGTTGCACCGGAATGGAAACCTTTGGGGGCGCTTTGGGAACCTGTGTACATCCTTGGCCCCTTTGCGCCAAAGTGGAAACAGTCCCGTCTAGCGCGTTGGTGCTCGCCTGGCCCGCCTTGCGTCATCCTTGGCCTCACGGGGCCAAGCATTGCATAGAGATCTCCGCCGCTCAGGAGGGGGCCTGGGGAGGCCTGCTCCCCACGGGTCTTGGCGCTGCCTCCCTCGCAAGCCCAGGGCTCTCGCGAGGGCCATGTCTAGAGTGGAGCCGCGCTGGGCCGTCCCTGACTGTCGGAGTGGGCCGCACTCTGGGCCACATGCCGGCAGGTCTAGGTACCCCCGTTTCTAGAACACCAACAGTAATCGCGGATGAAATTGAAGCGTCCCTTTTTGTGTCTGGTCCCCTTGTGAAACCTTGGTTCCTTGGCTAGAGCAATGGCACTAGTGTTGTCACATAATAAGGTCATTGGATTTAGTGCACTGGGCACTACTCCAAGATCTGTCATGAACTCCTTCATCCATATACCTTTATTCCCCGCCTCCAAGGCAGCGATGTACTCTGCTTCGCATGTAGAATCAGCGACCATGATCTGCTTGGAACTGCACTAGCTTATGGCTCCCCCATTGAGAATAAATATGCATCCGGTTTGAGACGTAGAGTCATCCGGATCAATGTCAAAGCTTGCATCGACGTAACCCTTTACGATGAGCTCTTGATCACCTTCATAAACGAGAAACAATTCCTTAGTCCTTTTTAGGTACTTAAGGATATTCTTGACCGCTGTCCAGTGGTCCATTCCTGGAACACTTTGAAACCTTCCGGCCATACTTATGGCAAGGCTGACATTGGGTCTTGTGCACAACATTGCATACATAGATCCTATGGCTGAAGCATAGGGGATGACACTCATATTTTCTCTATCTTCTGCAGCCATTGTGCATTGAGTCTTAGTCAACTTCACAGCTTGCAATACAGGCAAGAACCCCTTCTTGGACTGATCCATTTTGAACTTCTTCAAAACTTTGTCAAGGTATGTGCTCTATGAAAGTCCTATTAAGCGTCTCGATCTATCTCTATAGATCTTGATGCCTAATATAAAATTAGCTTCTCCTAGGTCCTTCATTAAAAAACTCTTGTTCAAATATTCCTTGAGGCTTTCCAACATTTCTATATTGTTTCCAATCAGCAATATGTCATCCACATATAATATTAGAAACGCTATAGATCTCCCACGCACTTTGTTATAAATACAAGCTTCCCTGTAAACTTGTATAAACCTGAATGCTTTGATCACCTCATCAAAGCGAATATTCCAACTCTGAGATGCTTACACCAGTCCATAATTGGATCGCTGGAGTTTGCAAACTTTGTCATCATTCTCTGGATCGACAAAACCTTCTGGTTGTATCATATACAACTCTTCCTTAAGGAAACCACTAAGGAACATTGTTTGACATCCATCTGCAAAATATACTTCCAAAGTCCACACTTTTTTTTCATACACGGATCCCATCTTGGATTTCATGCCCTCTAACCATTTGTTGGAATTCGGGCCCATCATCACTTCTCCATACCTCGTAGGTTCATCATTGTCCAACAACATGACCCCTAAGACAGGGTTGTCGTACCACTCAGGAGTAGTACGTGTCCTTGTCAACCTATGAGGCTCAATAGTAACTTGATCCGAAGCTTCATGATCATCATCATTAACTTCCTCTTCAACTAATGTAGGCTCTAGAGAAACATCTTTCTGCGCTGTGCTGCTCTTTGGTTGAAACAAGGGTTTAGAAACCCCATCAAGTTCTATCTTCCTCCCACTCAATTCTTTCGAGATAAACTCTTTCTCGAGAAATGACCCATTCTTAGCGAGAAACACTTTGCCTTCAGATCTGAGATAGAAGGTATACCCAACTGTCTCTTTTGGGTATTCTATGAAGATGCATTTCTCCGCTTTGGGTTCCAGCTTTTTAGGCTAAAGCTTCTTGACATAAGCATCACATCCCAAAAATTTAAGAAACGCCAACTTTGGTTTTTTGCCAAACCACAGTTCATATGGCATCATCTCAACGGATTTCAATGGTGCCCTATTTAAAGTGAATGCAGCTGCGTCTAATGTATAACCTCAAAATGATAGTGGCAAATCGGCAAGAGACATCATAGAATGCACCATATCCAATAAGGTTCGATTACGATGTTCAGACACACCATTACGTTGTGGTGTTCCACGCAGTGTCAATTGTGAAACAATTCCACATTGTCTTAAGTGACTGCCAAACTCATAACTCAGATATTCTCCTCCTCGATTAGATCGTAGAAATTTAATCTTCTTGTTACGATGATTCTCAACTTCACTCTGAAATTGCTTGAAATTTTCAAACGTTTTAGACTTGTGTTTCATTAAGTAAATATACCCATACCTACTTAAGTCATCAGTGAAGGTGAGAAAGTAACGATATCCACCGCGTGTCTCAATGCTCATTGGACCGCTCACATCAGTATGTATGATTTCCAACAAGTCACTTGACCGTTCCATTGTTCTAGAGAATGGGGTTTTAGTCATCTTTCCCATGAGGCATGGTTCACATGTGTCAAGTGATTCAAGATCAAGTGACTCCAAAAGTCCATCAGCATAGAGTTTCTTCATGCGTTTTACACCAATATGACCTAAGCGGCAGTGCCACAAGAAAGTGGTACTATCGTTATCAACTCTACATCTTTTGGCATCAATGTTATGAACATGTGTATGATCACTATCGAGATTCAATAAGAATAAACCCCTCACATTGGGTGCATGACCATAAAATATATTACTCATATAAATAGAACAACCATTATTCTCTGATTTAAATGAGTAACTATCTCGCAATAAACAAGATCCAGATATAACATTCAGGCTTAACGCAGGCACTAAATGATAATTATTCAGGTTCACCACTAATCCTGATGGTAATCAAAGAGTGAGCATGCCGACGGAGGTCACATCAACCTTGGAACCATTTCCCACGCGCATCGTCACTTCGTCCTTAGCCAACCTTCGTCTATTCCGTAGCTCCTGCTTTGAGCTGCAAATTTGAGCAACCGAACCGGTATCAAATACCAAGGCACTACAATGAGAGTTGGTAAGGTACACATCAATAACATGTATATCATATATACCTTGCTTGGTGTTGGACGCCTTCTTGTCGTCCAGGTACTTTGGGCAGTTCCGCTTCGAGTGACCAATTCCCTTGCAATGAAAGCACTCAGTTTCTGGCTTGGGTCCAGCCTTGGGTTTCTTCACGGGAGGGGCAACTACTTTGCCACTCTTTTTGGAGTTACCCTTCTTGCCCTTGCCATTCTTCTTGAAAATAGTGGTTTTATTGACCATCAACACTTGATGCTCCTTCTGGATTTCAGACTCAGTGACTTTTAACATCGCAAACAACTCGAGGACTAACTTGTTCATCCCTTGCATGTTATAGTTCATTACGAAGCTCTTGTAGCTAGGTGGCAATGATTTAAGAACTCTATGAGTGGTCGCTTCTGGCAGAAGGGGCATCCCTAACTCATCCAGACAGTTCGAATACCCAGACACTTTGAGTATATGTTCACTCACATACCCGTTCTCCTCCATCTTGCAAGCATAGAACTTATCGGAGGCATCATACCTCTCGATCTGGGCATCCTTCTCAAAGATAAACTTCAACTCCTAGAACATCTCGTATGCTCCATAACGTTCATAATATCTTTGAAATCCCGTTTCTAACCCATACAACATTGCACATTGAATTATTGAGTAATCTCCAGAACGTGCCTCCCAAGCGTTCACAATGTCTTCGGACGACACATAAGCGGGTGGTTCACCAAGCGGTGCATGAAGGACATAAGACTTTTGGGAAGCTGTGAGCATAACCCTCAGATTGCGGGCCCAGTCTACAAAGTTACTTCCATCATCTTTCAACTTGGCTTTCTCTAGGAACACATTGAAATTTAGGGGAACTACTGTGCGAGCCATTGAACTACATCATAAATTTGCAAAGGTTACTAAGACTATTGTTCAAGATAGTGAGTTTAGTTAATCATATTACTTAAAAACTCCCACTCAAATTGACATCTCTACGGTCATCTGAGTGCTACATGATCCAAATTCACCAACCTAAGTCCGATCATCACGTGAGATGAGGTGGTTTCAATGGTGAACATATCCATGTTGATCATATCTACTATATGACTCATGTTTGACCTTTCGGTCTCTTGTGTTCTGAGAACATGTCTGTACATGCTAGGCTCGTCAAGTTTAACCTGAGTGTTCTGCTCATGCAACACTGGCATGCACCCATTGTATGTGAATGTAGAGTCTATCACACCCGATCATCACGTGGTGCTTCCAAACAACGATCTTCCGCAACGGTGCACACTCGAGGAGAACACAATTTTATCTTGAAATTTTAGTGAGGGATCTGTTGGGGAATGTTGCATGGGAAACAAAAAAATTCCTATGCACACGCAAGATCTATCCATGGTGATGAGCATCTATGAGAGGGAGAGTGGATCTACATACCCTTGTAGATCACTAAGCGGGAAGTGTTAAGAAACGCGGTTGATGTAGTCGAACGTCTTCGCGATCCAAATCACTGAGCGAACCGCGATACCATCACGATCCAATCACGATCCGTCCCACGATTCCATCACGATCCAATCACGATCCGTCCCGCGATTCCATCACGATCTGTCCCGCGATCAAATCACGAATCATCTCGCGATCCTGATCACCATCCTTCCGATCTAGCGCCGAATGGATGGCACCTCCACGTTCATCACACATATAGCTCGATGAATATCTCTGCCTTCTTTATCCAGCAAGAGGGAGCGGAGATATAGATGAGTTCTCCGGCAGCGCGACTGCATGGCGGCGATGGTGGTGGAACTATTCCGACAGGGCTTCGCCTAAGCACCGCCGAACTAGACTAGAGGAGAAAATGATCTAGATGAAGTAGAGGGAGCACGTGGCAATTAGGTTTAGCTCTCCCGTTGACTAAACCTCTTCCAAGGGCTAAACATGATCAACACCAGAACTGTATGGGTGTTTGATTCATTACAATGTAAATCACATAGTGATGTGAGCTAGATTATTGACTCTAGTGCAAGCGGGAGACTGTTTGAAATATGCCCTAGAGGCAATAATAAAATGGTTATTATTATATTTCCTTGTTCATGATAATTGTTTATTATCCATGCTATAATTGTATTGATTGGAAACACATTGCATGTGTGGATACATAGACAACACTTTGTCCCTAGTATGCCTCTAGTAGACTAGCTCGTTGATCAAAGATGGATGAGGTTTCCTAGCCATTGACATGAGATGTCATTTGATAACGGGATCACATCATTGGGAGAATGATGTGATGGACAAGACCCATACTGTAAACATAACATATGATCGTGTCAGTTTATTGCTATAGTTTTTTTCATGTCAAGTATCCATTCCTATGACCATGAGATCATACAACTCACTGACACTGGAGGAGTGCCTTGTGTGTATCAAACGTCGCAACGTAACTGGGTGACTATAAAGGTGCTCTACAGGTATCTCCGAGAGTGTCTGTTGAGTAGGTATGGATCAAGACTGGGATTTGTTACTTTGTGTGACGGAGAGGTATCTCAGGGCCCACTCAGTAATACAACATCACAACAAGCCTTGCAAGCAATTTGACTAAAGTGTTAGCAACGAGATCTTGTATTACGGAACGAGTAAAGAGACTTGCCAGTAACGAGATTGAACTAGGTATAGAGATATCGATGATCGAATCTCGGGCAAGTAACATACCGAAGAACAAAGGGAACAATGTACGTGATTAACTGAATCCTTGACATAGAGGTTCAACCGATAAAGATCTTCGTAGAATATCTAGGAACCAATATGGACATCCAGGTCCCACTATTGGCTATTGACCGTAGAGGTGTCTCAGTCATGTCTAGATAGTTCTCGAACCCGCAGGGTCTGCACACTTAAGGTTCAGTGACGTTTCGATAGTATAGAGTTATGTATGTTTTTTACCAAAGTTTGTTCGGAGTCCCGAATGAGATCCTAGACATGACGAGGAGCTCTAGAATGGTCTGGAGGTAAAGATTGATATATAGGAAGTCCTGTTTTGGTCACCAGAAAAGTTTTGGGCTCATCGGTAGTGTACCGAGAGTGCCGGGAGGGTATCGGGGGACCATCGGGAGGGGTGTTTCGACCCAAGAGGCTACATGGTCTGTGGGAGGAGGTATACCAGACCTTAGTGGGCTGACCGAAGTCCCACAAGAGGCCCATGCGGCTGGGAGGAGAAACCCAAGGTGGAAAGAAGGTTTCCAAGTGGGAGATAAGGAGTCCTAATCCTACTAGGATTGGAGGAGGACTCCTCCTCCTCCCACTTCGGCCGAACCAAGGGTTGGCCCCTTGGGGGCCAAGTCTCCTCCCTCCTTCCTCCTATATATACTAGAGGTACTGAGGGTTTTTGATATAGAAATCAGCCACGTGCTACCCTCTCCTCCAGATCGTAGTTTCTCCTCTAGATCGTTTCAACACTGCTTAGGCGAAGCCCTGCTGGAATAGTTCCACCACCATCGCCGCCATGCCATCATGCTGCCGGTGAACTCATCTACCTCTCCACTCCCTCTTGCTGGATCAAGACGGCAGAGATCGTCATCGAGCCGTATGTGTGCCGAACGTGGAGGTGCCATCTGTTTGGCGCTAGATCGGGACGGATCGTGATTGGATCGCGGGATGCTCGGCGATTTGGATCGCGAAGACGTTCGACTACATCAACCCCGTTTCTTAACGCTTCCCGCTTAGCGATCAAAAAGGATATGTGGATCCACTCTCCCTCTCGTAGTTGCTCATCACCATGAATAGATCTTGCGTGTGCATAGGATTTTTTTGTTTCCCATGCAACATTACCCAATAGTGGCCCCTTGGGTTGAGACACCCCTCCCGATGGTCTCCCGGCACCCTCCCGACACTCCCGGTACACTACCGATGAGCCCAAAACTTTTCTGGTGACCAAAACAGGACTTCCTATATATCAATCTTTACATCCGGAACATTCCGGAGCTCCTCGTGATGTCTAGGATATCATATGGGATTCCGAACAACCTTCGCTTACCACATACAAAACTCTATACTATCGAAACGTCACCAAACCTTAAGTGTGAAGACCATGCGGGTTCAAGAACTATGTAGACATGACCGAGACACCTCCATGGTCAATAACCAATAGCGGGACCTGGATGCCCATATTGGTTCCTACATATTCTACGAAGATCTTTATCGGTCGAACCTCTATGTCAAGGATTCAGATAATCCCGTATGCTATTCCCTTTGTTCTTCGGTATGTTACTAGCCCGAGATTCGATTGTCGGTATCTCTATACCTAGTTCAATCTCATTACCGGCAAAGTCTCTTTACTCGTTCCGTAAAAGAAGATCACGTGTCTAACACTTAGCCACATTTCTTGCAAGGCTTATTGTGATGTTGTATTACTGAGTGGGCCCTGAGATACCTCTCCGTCAAACGGAGTAACAAATCCCAGTCTTGATCCACGCCAACCCAACAGACACCCTCGAAGATACCTGTAGAGCACCTTTATAGTCACCCAGTTATGTTGCGACGTTTGATACACACAAGGTACTCCTCCGGTGTCAGTGGGTTACATGATCCCATGGTCATAGGAACAAATACTTGACATGCAGAAAACTAGAGCAATAAACTGACACGATCATATGCTATGTTTATAGTTTGGGTCTTGTCCATCACATCATTCTCCTAATGATGTGAGCCTGTTAGAAAATGACATATCATGTCCATGACTAGGAAACCTTGACCATCTTTGATCAACGAGCTAGTCTATTAGATGCATACTAGGGACATGATGTTGTCTATGTATCCACACATGTATTTGAGTTTCCGATCAATACAATTCTTCCAGGGATAATAAACAATTATCATGAACAAGGAAACATGATAATAACTAATTTATTATTGCCTCTAGGGCATATTTCCAACAATATCCCACTTGCACTAGAGTCAATAATCTAGCTCACATTGCTATGTGATTTGTTATGAATCTCTCACCCAATGAGTTCTGGGGTTCGATCATGTTTTGCATGTGAAAGAGGTTTCAGTCAACGGGTTTGCGACATTCAGATCTATGTGTACTTTGCAAATCTTTATGTCATATCATAGACACTGCTACCACGCTCCACCTGGAGCTATTCCAAATGGCTACTCCACTATACGTATCCAGATTGCTACTAAGAGTCATCCGGATTGGTGTTAAAGCTCGCATCGACCTAACCCTTTATGGTGAACTCTTTATCAGCTCCATAATCGAGAAATATTTCCTTAGTCCTCTATTTACTAAGGATAATTTTGACCGATGTCCAGTGATCCACTCCTAGATCACTCTTGTACCCCTTGACAGACTAATGACAAGGCACACACAGGTGCAGTACACAACATGGCATGCTATATAGAGCCTATGGATAAAGCATAGGGGAGGACCTTCATCCTTTATCTTTCTACTGACGTGGTCTAGCTTTGAGTCTCACTCAACTCCACACCTTACAAATCAGGCAAAAACTCCTTCTTTGACTGATCCATTTTGAACTCTTTCAAAATCTTGTCTAGGTATGTACTCATTGAAAGTATCATCAAGCATCTTGATCTACCTCTATAGATCTTGATGCCCAACAATTAGGTAGGTCTTCCTTTGAAAAACTCTTTTCAAACAACCGTTTATGCTTTCTAGAAATTCTACATCATTTCTGATCAATAATATGTCAACCACATATACTTATCAGAAATTCCATAGTGCTCCCACTCACTTTCTTGTAAATACAAGTTTCTCGTAAACTTTGTATAAACCCAAAAACTTTGATCACCTCATCAAAGCGTATATTCCAACTCCGAGATGCTTGCTCCATCCCATAGAAGGATTTCTGGAGCTTGCACACCTTTTAGCATCCTTAGGACTGACAAAACCTTCTGGTTGTATCACATACAACCTTTCCTCAAGTAAACCATTAAGGAAACGATGTTTTGACATACATCTGCCAGATTTCATAATTGAAAAATGCAGCGAATGCTAACATAATTCCAACAGACTTTTAGCATTGCAACGGGTGAGAAAGTCTCATTGTAGTCAGCTCCTTGAACTTGGCAGAAACTTCTTTGCGATAGGTCGAGCTTTATAAATGGTGACATTCACCATAAGCGTCTGTCTTCATCTTAAAGGTCCATTTGTACTCAACGACCTACCATTCAATGGGAAAGTCTACCAAGTCCATACTTGGTTTTCATACATGGATCCTTTCTTGGATTTCATGGCCTCTAACCATTTGTTGGAATCCGGGCCCATCATCGCTTCTTCATAGTTCGTAGGTTCATCATTGTCCAACAACATGACCTCTAAGATAGGGTTGCGTTACCACTCAGGAGCAGTACACGTCCTTGTCGACCTATGAGGTTCGATAGTAACTTGATCCCTAGCTTGATGATCATCATCATCATTAACTTCCTCTTCAACTGACGTAGGCTCCATAGAAACATCTTTTTGCGCCGCGCTACTCTCTGGTTGAAATAAAGGTTCAACAACCTCATCAAGTTCTATCTTCCTCCCACTCAATTCTTTCGAGAGAAACTCTTTCTTGAGAAATGACCCATTTTTAGCAACAAACACTTTGCCCTCGGATATGAGATAGGAGGTATATCCAACTGTTTCCTTGGGGTATCCTATGAAGATGCATTTTACCGCTTTGGGTTTGAGCTTATCAGACATAAGCGTCGCATTCCCAAATTCTAAAAAATGACAGTTTAGCTTTCTGCCAAACCATAATTCATATGGTGTCATCTCAACGGATTTTGATGATGTCCTATTTAAAGTGAATGTAGTTGTCTTTAATTCATAACCCCCAAACTATAGTGGAAAAATGATAAGATACATCATAGTATGCACTATATCCAATAGAGCACGACTACGATGTTCGGACACACCATCACACTATGGTGTTCCAGGTGGCGTGAGTTGTGAAACAACTTCCACATTGTCTCTAGTTGTATACCAAACTCATAACTCAGATATTCTCCTCCATGATCATATCGTAGACATTTTATCTTCTTGTCACGATGATCTCAAACTTCACTCTGAATTTGCTTGAACTTTTGAAATGACTCAAACTTGTATTTCATTAAGTAAATATACCCATATCTACTCAAATCATCAGTGAAGGTAAGAAAACAACGATATCCACCGCACGCTACAACACTCATTGTATTGCATACACAAACATGTATCATTTCCAATAAGTCACTTGCCCACTCCATCATACCGGAAAACAGGGTACTTAGTCATCTTGCCCAAGAGGCATGGTTCACATGTCTCAACCGATTCGAAATCGGATGAGTCCAAAGATCCATCAGCATGGAGTTTCTCCATGCACTTTACACCAATATGACATTTAGCGGCAGTGCCACAAGTATGTGGTACTATCATTATTAACTTTGTATCTTTTTGGCAGTGTATCACTATGATCAAGATTCAATAAACCATTCTCATTGTGTGCATGACCACTGAAGGTATTATTCATGTAAACAAAATAACCATTATTATCTAACTTAAATGAATAACCATATTGCAATAAACATGATCTAATCACGTTCATGCTCAACGCAAACACCAAATAACGTTTATTTAGGTTTATCACTAATCCCTAAGGTAGAGAGAGCGTGCGATGGTGATCACATCAACCTTGGAAACACTTTCAACACTCATTATCACCTCACCCTTAGCTAGCCTCCGTTATTCCGTAGCTATTATTTCGAGTTACTAATATTTAGCAACCGAACCGGTATCCAATACCCAGGTGCTACTAGGAGTACTAGCAAGGTACACATCAATAACATGTATATCAAATATACTTATGTCGACATTGCTAGCCTTCTTATCTACCAAGTTTCTAGGGTTGTTCCGCTTTAGCGACCGTTCTCCTCATAATAGAAGCACTTAGTCTCGGGTTTAGTTTTAACCATGGGTTTCTTCACTGGAGCAGCAACTGACTTGCCATCCATGAAGTTTCCCTCCCTTCTCGAAACTATTGGTTTCACTAACCATCAATACTTGATACTCCTTCTTGATTTCTACCTTCGCGGTGTCAAACATCTCGAATAGCTCAGGGATCATTATTTCCATTCCTGGCATTTTATAGTTCATCACGAAGCTCTAGTAGCTTAGTGATAGTGACTTGGAGAACTATATCAACCACTATCTTATCTAGAAGATCAACTCCCACTCGATTCAAGTGATTGTAGTACCCAGACAATCTGAGCACATGCTCACCGATTGAGCTATTTTCCTTCATCTTGCACGCAAAGAATCTTGTTGGAGGTCTCATACCTCTCAACACGGGCACGAGCCTGAGATCCCAATTTCAGCTCTCAAAACATCTCATATGTTCCGTGACATTCAAAACATTTTGGAGACTCAATTCTAAGCCGTAATGCATGACACACTGAACTATCAAGTAGTCATCAGACCGTGCCTGTCAGATGTTCACAACATCTACAGATGATGCTTGAGGGGGTGGTGCACCAAGCAGCGCATTAAGGACATAAGCCTTCTGCGCAGCAATGAGGAATATCCTCAGACCACGGACCCAGTCCACATTATTGCTACCATCATCTTTCAACTCCATTTCTCCAGGAACATATAAAAAATTCAAGGGAGCTACAACGCGAACTAGTAATCTACAACATAATTTGCAAAGAAATTTTGAATATGTTCATGATAATGAGTTTGGTTAATCATATTATTAAAAAACTCCCACTCAAATTGGCATCCCTCTGGTCATTCGAGTCTCACATGATCCAAGTCCACCAACTCAATTCCGGTCATCACGTGAGTTGAGGTGGTTTCAATGGTGAACATCTTCATGTTGATCATATCTTCTATATGACTCATGTTCGACCTTCCGGTCTCTTGTGTTCCGAGGCCATGTCTGTACATGCTAGGCTCGTCAAGTTTAACTCGAGTGTTCCGCACGTGCAACACTGGCTTTCACGCGTTGTATGTGAACATAGAGTCCATCACACCCGATCATCACGTGGTGTCTCAACACGACAAACTTTCGCAGCGGTGCACACTCGGAGAGAACACAATTCATATTGAAATTTAAGTGAGGGATCACCTTATAATGCTACCGTCGTCCTAAGCAAAACAAGGTGCATAAAAGGATTAACATCACATGCAAATCATAAGTGACATGATATGGCCATGAACTTGTGCTTTCGATCTTCATCTTCAAAGCACCGACATGATCTCCATCGTCACCGGCATGACACCATGATCTCCATCATCTTGATGTCCATCAACATGTCACCATCGAGGTTGCCACGCCGACTGTCACTTCCATGACTATTGCTAACTCATAACAAAAAAGTAAAGCAAAAATGAAAAAAATGAAAGACAACCCTATGGCTCCTGCCGGTTGCCGTACTCATCGACATGCAAGTCGTGATATTCTATACAAAATATGATCATCTCATACATCACATATATCTCATCGTGTAATTGGCCATATCACATCACAAAATACCCTGCAAAAACAAGTTTGACGTCCTCTAATTGTTGTTTCAAGTTTTACGTGGCTGCTATGGGTATCTAGCAAGAACAATTCTCACCTACACAAAACCACAAAGGTGATACACAAATTGCTATTCAACCTTCTCAAGGACCGCCTTTGTCGAATCCGATCCAACTAGAGTAGGAGAGTCAGACACCCACCAACCATCTTTGTTTAACAAAGTTACATGTAAGTCGATGGAACCGGTCTCTTGTAAGTGTACGACTAAGGTTGGTCCGGGCCACTTCATCCCACAATACCGCTGAATCAAAACACGACCAAGGGAGGAAGCAATCTAAGCATCAACGCCCACAAACTCCTTTGTGTTCAACTCATGACCTCATCTACACATAGACCTAGATCATGATGCCACTGTTGCGGAATGTTGCATGGGAAACAAAAAAATTCCTACACACACGCAAGATCTATCCATGGTGATGAGCATCTACGAGAGGGAGAGTGGATCTACATACCCTTGTAGATCGCTAAGCGGGAAGCGTTAAGAAAGGCAGTTGTTGTAGTCGAACGTCTTCGCGATCCAAATCGCCGAGCATCCCGCGATCCCATCACGATCCATCACGCGATCCAATAACGATCCATATCGCGATCCCATCATGATCCGTCCCGCGATCAAATCACGAATCGTCTCGAGATCCTGATCACGGTCCTTCCGATATAGAGCCGAACGGACGACACCTCCGCATTTAGCACATGTACAACTCGATGACGATGTTCACCTTCTTGATCTAGAAAGAGGGAGAGGAGATCTAGATGAGTTCTCCAGCAATGCGACAGTGTGGCGGTGATGGTGGTGGAACTATTTCGGCAAGGATTCGCCTAAGCACCGCCGAACTAGACTAGAGGAGAAAACGATCTAGACGAAGTAGAGGGAGCACGTGGCAATTAGGGTTAGCTCTCCCTTCTAAATCCTCTAGTATATATAGGTGGAAGGGAGGGTATACTGCCTTGTCCCCTCCTACAAGGAGGCCTTCGGCCGAAGTGGGGAAGGGACGAGTCCTACTCCAATCCTACTAGGAGTAGGATTCCTTCTCCCACTTTGGAAACCCTTTCCACCTCTTCCACCTTTGGGTTTCTCCACCCCAGCCGCATGGGCCTTTTGTTGGGGCTTTGGCCAGCCCACCAAGGGCTGGTTTGCCTCCTCCCGCAGCCCATGTGGCCCCTTGGGTCGAGACACCCCTCCCGATTGTCCCCCGGTACCCTCCCGACACTCCCGATACACTACCGATGAGCCCGAAACTTTTCCGGTGACCAAAACAGGACTTCCTATATATCAATATTTACCTCTGGACCATTCCGGAGCTTCTCGTGATGTCTAGGATCTCATCCAGGACTCTGAACAATATTCGGTCACCACATACATAACGCTATACCACTGAAACGTCACCGAACCGTAAGTGTGCAGACCCTGCGGGGTCGAGAACTATGTAGACATGACCGAGACACCTCTATGGTCAATAACCAATAGCGTGACGTGGATGCCATATTGGTTCCTACATATTCTACGAAGATCTTTATCGGTCGAACCTCTATGTCAAGGATTCAGATAATCACGTATGTTGTTCCCTTTGTTCTTCGGCATGTTACTTGCCCGAGATTCGATCGTCGGCATCCCTATACCTAGTTCAATCTCGTTACTGGCAAGTCTCTTTACTCGTTCCATAATACAAAATCCCATGGCTAGCACTTAGTCACATTGCTTGCAAGGCTTATTGTGATGTTGTATTATCGAGTGGGCCCTGAGATACCTCTCCGTCACACGGAGTAACAAATCTGAGTCTTGATCCATGCCAACCCAACAGAAAACCTCAGAGATACCTGTAGAGCACCTTTAGAGTCACCCAGTTACGTTGTGACGTTTGATACACACAAGGTACTCATCTGGTGTCAGTGGGTTGCATGATCTCATGGTCATAGGAACATATACTTGACATGCAGAAAACTGGCAGGATCATATGCTATGTTTATAGTTTGGGTCTTGTCCATCACATCATTCTCCTAATGATGTGATCCCATTATCAAATGACATCTCATGTCCATGTCTAGGAAACCTTGACCATCTTTGATCAACAAGCTAATCTATTAGAGGCATACTAGGGACATGGTGTTGTCTATGTATCCACACATGTATCAGAGTTTCCGATCAATACAAGTCTAGCATGGATAATAAACGATTATAATTGCCTCTAGGGCATATTTCCAACAGGATCACCTTATAATGCTACTGTCGTACTAAGCGAAATAAGATGCATAAAAGGATTAACATCACATGCAAATCATAAGTGACATGATATGGCCATGATCTTTTGCTTTTGATCTCCATCTTTAAAGCACCGACATGATCTCCATCGTCACGGGCATGACACCATGATCTCCATCATCTTGATTTCCATCAACGTGTCGTTGATAACCCACAAGTATAGAGGATTAATTGTAGACTTTCTAGATAAGTAGGAGTATCGAACCCAACGAGGAGCTAAAGGTAGAACAAATATTCCCTCAAGTTCTATCGACCACCGATACAACTCTATGCACGCTTAACGTTCGCTTTACCTAGAACAAGTATGAAACTAGAAGTACTTTGTAGGTGTGATAGGATAGGTTTGCAAGAATATAAATAGCATAGAAATAAAAACTAGGAGCTGCTAAGATAAAGAAACAACTAAGTTAGTTTAACGAGTGTGGAAAAGTGGTGGTAGGAGTTGCGGAATTGTCCCTAGGCAATCGATAACTAGATCAGTAATCATTATTGTAATTTTATATGAGGGAGAGGCATAAACCAACATACTTTCTCTACTTAGATCACATGCAATTATGATTGGAACTCTAGCAAGCCTCCGCAACTACTAAAGATCATTAAGGTAAAACCCAACCATAGCATTATAAGGTATCAAGTCCTCTTTATTCCCATACGCAAACAACCTACTTACTCGTGTATGTGTTTCTATCACTCACGCCACCTATCATAAGCGATTCATAAGCATATTGCAAACCCTACAGCGGGGATCCCTCACGCTTGCGCGACATGGAGAGCACCATAGGACAGCAACAATAATAAAACATGCAAATCAAACCAATCATGATCATCAATCGACCAATAGGACAACAAAAATTTACTCAGACATCATACGATGGCAACACATCATTGGATAATAATATGAAGAATAAAGCACCATGTTCAATTAGAGGGTACAACAGGTTGCGGGAGAGTGGAGAGCCCCCCTCCGTCTTCTTCCTTGACCTCCTGCCTAGATGGGAGGAGGGTTTCCCCTCTGGTCCTTGGCCTCCATGGCGGCGGAGGGGCGAGAGCCCCTCCGAGATTGGATCTCTCTCTCTCTGTTTCCTTCTGTTTCTGCGCTCCCAGATTTTGGCCTTTCACCGTTTCTTAAATATCAGTTGATCCGTACCTCCGATCGGGCTGAAATTTTGAGGGGATTTTCCTTATAAAAATATCTTTCTTGTGGCAGAAGGACAGATCCAACCGACCTGAGGTGTGGCCACAAACCCTCAGGGCGCGACCAGGGGGTGGGCTGTGCCTAGCAGGCTTGTGACCTCCTCAGGCATCGTCTCGCGTTGATTCTTTTTTCCCAAAAATCACATATATTCCAAAAAAATCTCCGTAAGTTTTTATCACGTTTGGACTTCATTTGGTATGGATTTTCTGTGAAACAAAAAACATGCAATAAACAGGAACTGTCACTAGGCACTGGATCAATATGTTAGTCCCAAAAAATGGTATAAAAAGTTGCCAAACGTATATGAAAGTTGTAGAATATTGGCATGAAACAATCAAAAATTATAGATATGACGGAGACATATCAGCATCCCCAAGCTTAATTCCTGCTCATCCTCGAGTAGGTAAATGATAAAAAAGATAATTTTTGATGTGGAATGCTACCTAGCATCATCTTGATCATATAATCTAATCATGGCATGAATATTAAGATACGAGTGATTCAAAGCAATAGTCTATATTGACATAAAAACAATGTTACTTTGAGCACACCAACAATGCAATCATGTACTTTCAAAATAACACGGCCTTAGAAAGTTACCCCTACAAAATCATATGGTCTTGCTATGCTCCATCTTCCCCACACAAAGTATCTAAATCATGCACAACCCTGATGACAAGTCAAGCAATTGTTTCACACTTTTTATGTTCTCAAACCTTTTCAACTCTCACGCAATACATGAGCGTGAGCCATGGATATAGCATTATAGGTGGAATATAATATGGTGGAGGTGATGAGGAAAAAGGAGAATGTAGTCTCACATCAACTAGGCGTATCAACGGGCTATGGAGATGCCCATCAATAGATATCAATGTGAGTGAGTAGGGATTGCCATGCAATGAATGCACTTAGAGCTATAAGTGTATGAAAGTTCAAAAAGAAAACTAAGTGGTCGTGCAAAAAATTCAATTAGTTATATGAAAGTGACAAAATAGGAGACTCTCTATCATGAAGATCATGGTGCTAGTTTGAAGCACAAGTGTGGAAAAAGATAGTAGCAATTGTCCCTTCTCTCTTTCTCTCATTTTTTATTTTTTTTCCTTTTTTCTATTTTTTATTTTGGTGGGCATATTTGGCCTATTTTTTATTTATTAATTTGGGCTTCGCTGGCCTCTTTTATTTTTTTGTAAAGTCCAGAGACTCCTCCCAACTTGTGAGGGAATCATAGCTTCCATCATCCTTTTCTCACACGGGACAATGCTCTAATAATGAAAATCATCAAACTTTTATTTACTTACAACTCGATACCCAGAACAAAAATATGACTCTATATGAATGCTTCTAGTAGGATACCGGGATGTGCAATGATCTAGCATAGCAAATTACATCAAAATACGGACAAGCCATGAAAAAAATCATGCAAGCTGTCTTACGATCATGCAAAGCAATATGAAAATGATGGTGCATGTCATACTAAACGGAACGGTGGAAGTTGCATGACAATATATCTCGGAGTGGCTATGGAAATGCCATAATAGGTAGGTATGGTGGCTATTTTGAGGAAGGTGTATGGTGGCTATTTTAAGGAAGGTGGGTTTGATGCACCGGCGAAAGTTGTGCGGTACTATAGAGGCTAGCAAAGGTGGAAGGGTGAGAGTGCGTATAATCCATGGACTCAACATTAGTCATAAAGAACTCACATACTTATTGCAAAAGTCTATTAGTTATCAAACAAAGCATTATACGCATGCTCCTAGGGGAGAGGTTGGTAGGAATTAACCATCGCGCTCTCCCGACCCTCACACAAAGGTTGACAATCATTAAACAAATCATGCTCCGACTTCGTTACATAACGGTTCACCATACGTGCATGCTATGGGAATCACAAACTTCAACACATGTATTTCTCCAATTCACAACTACTCACTAGCACGACTCTCATATTACCATCTTCATATCGCAAAACTATTGCAAGGAATAAAACATATCATATTCAGTGATCTACAAGTTTTATGTAGGATTTTATGACTAACCATGTGAATGACCAACTCCTGTTAACTCTCTAAATAGACATACGTGAAGCATGAGAGTTTAATTCTTTCTATAAAATATATTCCCACACTCTAAAAAAATACGTGAACCAAAAGAGCATTCTATAAATGGAGGTTTTCTATGTGCGAGAAACAGGGAATCCAAACTTCAAATGATATAAGTGAAGCACATGAAGCATTCTATAAAGCCATACTCAAAAGATATAAGTGAGGTGCATGAAGCATTCTATAAACTGACCAAGGACTATCTCATACCAGCATGGTGCATTATTAAAATAAAAATAAAAAGCACACGACGCTCCAAGATTTATACATATCATGTGATGAATAAAAATAAAGCTCCAAGTAAAATTACCGATGGTTGTTAGAAGAAAGTGGGGATGCCTTCCGGGGCATCCCCAAACTTAGTTTCTTGCGAGTCCTTGAATATTACCTTGGGGTGCCTCGGGCATCCCCAAGCTTAGTCTCTTTCCACTCCTTATTCCTTCATCCATCGTGACCTCACCCAAAACTTGAAAACTTCAATCACACAAAACTTAACAAAACCCTCACGAGATCCGTTAGTATAATAAAGCAAATCACAACTTTATGTACTGTTGTAAACCAATTCATATTTTATTTTTCCATTTTAGCTACTGTATTATAATTTTTCCATGCCTTATACCACCGATACAATCGATAGTTTCATCAAAACGAGCAAAACAATGCATCAAAAAACAGAATCTGTCTTAAACAGGACAGTCTGTAGAAATATGAACATTCACCATAATTATGTAACTCTAAAAATTCTGAAAAATTAGGAAAAAATAACTAACATTCATATAAGTACTGTGTAAAAATTTCAGAAACTTTTGTCATTCCGGTAAAAAATGTAAATTCACGCACTACAACCAAAGTTTCTGTTTTTTCACTGCACACACCAAACAAGCAATCTAATCATCCTAAAGGCAAATATTGGCACATTATTTTTATAATACAATGGATTTATACAATGGTATAATTATTTTTGTTGAAAAGTTTCTGTAATCAAGATTTTCAAAGTTTCCATGGGCATGAACAAAGTTCAAGGCTACCTCCCACTTTCACAATGCTCGTCTCTCTCACTTTCACTTTTCTTTTTGAAAAATTTTTAGGTTCCATCTTTTTTTAAAATATATAAAAGCACACAACATAATTAAATGACTCTCTAAAACTTTCGGGTTGTCTCCCTGGCAGCGCTTTCTTTAAATCCATTAAGCTAGGCATAGAGTGCTCATGTAATAGATCCACCCGGATCCCAAGGTATATCAATGCCAATTTTAATTAACAATGATTTTTAATTAGTATTGAGTACAAAGTAACATATATCATCCAACAACAAATTATAAATCTCTTCCTATGCATCGGCATGTCATAAAAGAACAATCATGCACACAAAGTAAAGGCCAATACATAGCATAAGCAGTTTCTTGCAATTTTATCATATTGGAAACATATAGATGTGGAGATGTAGTTCCTCTCTCATAATGATTGCAAGTAGGAGCATCAAGCACATGCATATTATATCCATCAAAATCATCATGTGTAATAGTAAAATGCAACCCATCTATATAATCCTTAATAAGTGCAAACTTCTCCGATAAAGTGTAGTTGGGAGAATTCAAGAAGATAATAGGACTATCATGCTTGGGTGCAATAGAAAAAATTTCATTCTTAACATAAGGAACTATAGAAAGTTCATCTCAATAATCATCTTTCATATTGTCATCATGGCCACAAGCATAGCAAGCATCAAGTTCATCAAAAAGGGATATTTCAAATGAATCCAAGGGATCATAGCAATCAACATAGCATTCATCCTTCGATAAGCACGAAGGGAAATTAAAAAATGTATGAGTTGAAGATTTACTCTCATTAGAAGGTGGGCACGGGTAGCTAATCCACTCTTCCTCCTTTTGTTCTTCGCTCTCCTCCTCATCTTTTTCATCTAATGGGCTCACAGTTTCATCAATTTCTTCTTCCATAGATTCCTGTAAAATATTTGTCTCCTCCAAGGCAGCAAACATTCTCTAAATAAATTCATCAATATCGGAATTATATTCATAATTCTCATAGCAATATTTAAGTATAGAAAAATTTTCAGGTCTATAAACAGCATCATCATAATTTTCACACTTCTCAAACAAAGATTCAATTTCATAAGCACCCTTAAAAGCAATGAATTCTTCTATTCATTCCACATCATAGTAATCATAAATACCATTAGCATAAGAAGCCAAGGTTTTATTATCATTAAATTTACATGACAAAGGAAGGTGTGGAGCCTTCATCCTAGAGTAACAAGTATAATAATATCTCTGGCATAAATTCCAAGCATACAATTTCAACATATAAATTTGATCCCATAACAATTTCCCTTTTTGAGATAAGCGATAATCTATAAAGTATTCACGTTGATCCAACATGTTTCCCATTATCAAGTTGAATGGGGTTTTCTCAGGATTATCAAAGTAGTGCATAATATCTTTCACATAACGAGCATCGAGGGTTTTAGGTGGTTCCCCATCTCCATGAGTAGCAAGTACACCTAATTTTTTGGTATTTCGTGTTCCATATCCACAACTAAATATAGAGAACAACTTAGAACAGAAATTAAAATCTACTTAGTGATAAAGCAAACAAGCACACACGAGAATATTCACCCGACGCTATTGCTCCCCGGCAACGGCACCATGAAAAGGTCTTGATAACCCACAAGTATAGGGGATCAATTGTAGCCTTTCTCTATAAATAAGAGTGTCAAGCCCAACATGGAGCTAAAGGTAGAACAAATATTCCCTCAAGTTCTATCGACCACCGATAAAAGTCTACGCACGCTTAACGTTTGCTTTACCTAGAACAAGTATGAAACTAGAAGTACTTTGTAGGTGTGATAGGATAGGTTTGCAAGAATATAAAGAGCACTAAAATAAAAACTAGGGGCTGCTAAGATAAAGAAACAACTAAGTTTGTTTAACGAGTGTGGAAAAGTGGTGGTAGGAGTTGCGAAATTGTCCCTAGGCGATCGATAACTAGACCGGTAATCATTATTGCAATTTTATATGAGGGAGAGGCATAATCTAACATAATTTCTCTACTTGGATCATATGCACTTATGATTGGAAGTCTAGCAAGCATCCGGAAATACTAAAGGTCATTAAGGTAAAACCCAACCATAGCATTATAAGGTATCAAGTCCTCTTTATTCCCATAAACAAACAACCAACTTACTCGGGTCTGTGTTTCTATCACTCACGCCACCCACCATAAGCGAATCATAAGCATATTGCAAACCCTATAGAGGGGATCCCTCACCCTTGCGCGACACGGAGAGCACCATAGGACAACACCAATAATAAAACATGCAACTCAAATCATGATCATCACTCGACCAATAGGACAACAAAAATCTACTCAGACATCATAGGATGGCAACACATCATTGGATAATAATATGAAGCATAAAGCACCATGTTCAAGTAGAGGGTACAACGGGTTGCGGGAGAGTGGACCGCTGTAGATAGATGGGGGAAAGTGATGGAGGTGTTGATGAAGATGACGGAGTTGTTGGAGTAGATCATGGTCACGATGATGGCCCCAACGGCGTTCCTTGCCACGGGAGAGAGGGGGAGAGAGCCCCCTCCTCCTTCTTATTCCTTGACCTCCTCCCTAGATGGGAGGAGGGTTTCCCCTCTAGTCCTTGGCCTCCATGGTGGCGGAGGGGCGAGAGCCCCTCCGAGATTGGATCTCTCTCTGTGTTTCCTTCTGTTTCTGCGCTCCCAGATTCTCGCCTTTCACCGTATCTTAAATATCCGGAGATCCGTAACTCCGATCGGGCTGAAATTCTGAGTTGATTTTTAATATAAAAATATATTTCTTGTGGCCGAAGGACAGATCCAACTGACCTAAGTGGTGGCCACAAGCCCTCAGGGCGTGGCCAGGGGTTGGGCCGCGCCTAGCAGGCTTGTGACCTCCTCGGGCATCGTCTCGCGTTGATTATTTTCCCAAAAATCACATATATTCCAAAAAAACATCTCCGTCAGTTTTTATCGCGTTTGGACTTCGTTTTACATGGATTTTCTGTGAAACAAAAAACATGCAACAAACATGAACTAGCATTGGGCACTGGATCAATATGTTAGTCCGAAAAAATGGTATAAAAAGTTGCCAAAAGTATATGAAAGTTGTAGAATATTGGCATGAAACAATCAAAATTATTGATACGAAGGAGACATATCCGTCACCATCGATTTTGTCGGGCCCACCGTGCTTCTAATACTATTGCTACCGCTTAGCGATAAAGTAAAGCATTACATAGAGCTTAATGATTGACACGCAGGTCATACAATAATTAAAGACAACCCTATGGCTCCTGCCGGTTGTGATACTCATAGACATGCAAGGCGTGATATTCTATAGAAAATATGATTATCTCATACACAACATATATCTCTTCATGTAATTGGCCATATCATATCACAACATACCATGCAAGAACAAGTTAGACGTCCTCTAATTGTTGTTGCATGTTTTACGTGGCTGCTACGGGTATCTAGCAAGAACAATTCTTACCTATGCAAAAACCACAATGGTGATACACAAATTTCTTTTCAACCTTCTCAAGGACTGCCTTTGTTGGATCTGATCCAACTGAAGTGGGAGACAGACACCCGCGATCCATATTTCTGCAACAAAGTCACATGTCAGTCGATAGAACCGGTCTCTCGTACGTGGACGAGTAAGGTTTGTCTGGGCCGCTTCATCCCACAATACCACTGAATCCATAAAAGACCAAGGGAGGAAGAAATTTGAGCATCAATGCTCACAAACTCCTTTGTATTCTACTCGTGATCTCATCTACGCATAGACCTAGCTCATGATGCCACTGTTGAGGAACATTGCATGGGAAACAAAAAACATCCTACGCGCATACAAGATCTATCCATGGTGATGAGCATCTACGAGAGGAGAGATCGGATCTACATACCCTTGTAGATCACTAAGCGAAAGCGTTAGGAAACACAGTTGATGTAGTCGAACGTCTTCACGATCCAAATCGCAAGACGTCCCACGAACTCCCGATCAAGTGCCGAACGGATGGCACCTCCGCGTTCAACACATGTGCAGCTTAATGACGCCTTCACCTCCTCGATCCAGCGAGCAATGGTGAAGTAGTAGCTCGAGTCCTTCCGGCAGCATGATGGTGTGGTGGCCATGGTGGAGGGACTGATCCGGCAGGGCTTCGCCATGCACAACCGAACCAATCTAGAGAAGAAGAACGAGCTATGAGGAAGGGAGATGATGTGTCGTGGCTTAAGGTGTAGACAACCCTCCCTCACCTCACATATATATAGGGTAAGAGGAGGAGGGGCCCGGCGCCCTAGGGTTCCCCCCTAGGGGCGGCGGCCAAGATGGGTGCGACGGCCGAGGGGGGTGCCTTGGCCCCCAAGGCATGTGGTGTGCCCCCTCCCTTGTGCCAACCCTATCCCAGCCACATGGGCCTCGGGTGGGAGGGGCAGCGAGCCCTCCAGGGGCTGGTGTGACCGCTCTCACAGCCCATGGGGACCTCTAGGGCAGGTGGACCTCCCCGGTGGACTCCCGGAACCCTTCCGGCATTTCTGTCACAAAACCAGCAAGTCCCGAAACCTTTCCGGACTCTGATTCCCTTCATCCTATATATTGTTCTTCACCTTCGGACCATTCTGGAGTTCCTTATTACGTCCGAGATCTCATTCGAGACTCTGAACAACCATTGGTCACCAACATAAAAACTCGACTATACTTATATCATCACAAAGCATTAAGTGTGTAGACCCTGCGAGTTTGAGAACTATGCACACATGACCGAGACACCTGTACGGTCAATAACCAATAGCGGGACTTGGATGCCTATATTGCTTCCTACACATTCTACGAAGATCTTTATCGGTTGAACCTCTATGTCAAGGATCTAGTTAATCCCGTATGATGTTCCCTTTGTTCTTCGGTATGATACTTGCCCAAGATTCAATCGTCAGTATCTCTATACCTAGTTCAATCTCATTACGACAAGTCTCTTTACTCGTTCCGTAATACAAGATCCCATGGATAACTCTTTAGTCACTTTTCTTGCAAGGCTCATTGTGATGTTGTACTACCGAGTGGGCCCTCAGATACCTCTCCATCACACGGAGTAACAAATCCCAGTCTTGACCCATGCCATTCAACATACACCCTCGAAGATACCTGTAGAGCATCTTTATAGTCATCCAATTATGTTGCGATGTTTGATACACACAAGATATTCCTCCGGTGTCAGTGAGTTGCATGATCTCATGGTCAGAGGAATAGATACTTGACATGCAAAAAACTATAGCAAAAAACTGACACGATAATATGCTACGTGAATAGTTTGGGTCTTGTCCATCACATCATTCTCCTAATGATGTGATCCCGTTATCAAATGACATCTCATGTCTATGGCTAGGAAACCTTGACCATCTTTTCTCAACGCGCTAATCTATTAGAGGCATACTAGGGACACAGTGTTGTCTATGTATCCACACATGTATTTGTGTTTCCAATAATACAATTATAGCATGGATAAAAAACGATTATCATGAACAAGGAAATATAGTAATAACCACTTTATTATTGCCTCTAGGGCATATTTACAACATTAAGTTCATGGAGAAATGAAGTAATGCAATAATAACGATGACATGATGTAGACAATATCTATTCATGTAGGAATAGACCTCATCTTGTTATCCTTAATACTAACGATATGTGCGTGCCTCGTTGCCTCTTTTGTCACTGGGAGAGGACACCACAAGATCAAACCCATCACAAAGCACCTCTTCCCATGGCAAGAAAAATCGATCTAGTTGGCCTAACTAAACAAAGGATTCGAAGAGGAAATACGAGCCTAGAAGTAATCATGCATATAGGAGATCAAAGAAGACTCAAATAATGTTCATGGATAGAAACCGACCGTGAACTCGAACTTCATCCGATCCCAACAAACACACCACAAAAAGTCATTACATCAAACAGATTTCCAAGAGACCATTGTATTGAGAATCAAAAGAGAGAGAGAGAAAGCCATCTAGCTACTGCATATGGACCCGGAGGTCTATGGTGGACTACTCACGCAACATTGGATATGCACCCATGAAGACGATGGACCCCTCCGTGATGGTGTTAGATTGGATCTCGTGGTTCTGGAACTTGCGGCGGCTAGAGTTGTGTTTCGTGGACTCTCCTAGGGTTTTTGGAATATTTGGGTATTTATAGAGTTGATAGGCGATGGAGAGGGGTCCCGTGGAGGGCATAACCCACCAGGCCGCTCCAGGGGCCTCTCGCGCGCCCTGGTGTCTTGTGACCTCCTCGGGCCTCCTCATAGGTGCTTCCATGGCCCCCAAGTTGTCTTCTAGCCCAAAAAAATCTCCAAAAAGTTTCACGGAGTTTGGGCTTGGTTTGGTACTGATATTCTGTAAAGTAATAATCAAGCAGAAAACAACAACTAGCACTTGGCACTATGTCAATAGGTTAGTCCCAAAAAATGATATAAAGTTGCTATAAAATGATTGTAAAACATCCAAGATTGATAATATCATAGCATGAAACAATCAAAAATTATAGATACATTGTAGACGCATCAGCATCCCCAATCTTAATTCCTGCTCGTCCTCGAGTAGGTAAATGATAAAAACAATTTTTTTGATGTGGAATGCTGCCTAACATGTTCATCACATATTCTTTTCTTTTGTAGCATGGACATTTGGACTTTTAGATGGTTCAAAGCAATAGTCTAGTTTTTACATGAAGATTTTAATACTCAAGCATACCAACAACAACACTAAAGAAAGTTATCCTGAGCCCATCATGCTCAATCATTGATCCATTAATGGAACACACTCAAATATTAGCTACACCCAATGCTCAAGTATGATCATAGTGCCCCCTAGTTGGTGCTTTATAAGAGAAGATGGAGACTCAAATAAAAGTAAATATTGCATAAAGTAAATAGATAGGCCCTTCGTACAGGGAAGTATGGATTTGTAGAGGTGCCAGAGCTCAAAGTTTAAATTGAGAGAGAGAAATATTTTGGGTGGCATGCCTTTCCTGTCAACGAAAATGACCGTGAGCTTTCAATACCTTCCCATGCTAGATATATCATAAGAGGTTACCAAACAGAAAATAAAGTTTATTCCTTTTCCACCATTCTTTCACAATCCATGGCTAGCCGAATCCACGGTTGCCTTCCATACCAACACTTTCCAAGGAATTTATTATTTCACAACATAAAGTAAATTTCCTTTTCATTTCGGGACTAGGCATCCCTATTACCGCAAAAATGCAATGACAAGTGAATAAACAGTCATCTTGAGAATAGCACATCTAGCATGGAAAAATATCGGTCACCCCCTTCCGTTTCATGAGCGGTACGAGCACAGAAAAAAGGAAATTCATTTTGAAAATTAGAGATGGCACATACAAATTTGCTTGGAACATTATTACTTACGAAACTCTAAAATTCTGATAAATTAGGACAATAAGGGAAATTTTTATATAAATCTTGTGTAAAAATTTCAGATCAAAAGCACGTTCCAGTGAATTTACAAAATTCCTGGACTTAGAGCAAAAGTTTTTGTTTTTCAGCAAAATCAAATTGCAAACACCATAGACCATCCCAAAGGTCTTACTTGGCTCAAACACTAATTTAAACAAGAAAACACAATTATTACAGAAGTAATAATGTGCAAAACACACCAAAACATAAACAAAAAACAGAAAGCAAAATAAAATTGGGTTGCCTCCCAACAAGCACTATTGTTTAACGCCCCTGGCTAGGCATAATGATTTCAATGATGCTCACATAAAAAGTAGTAACTGAAACATGCAAGAGAACATCATGAATCTCATGAAAATCACATATAAGTCTAATCCACTCCCTATGGATAGGGATTTTGTGAGAAAACAATTTATGGGAGCAAGAATCAACTACCATAGGAAGGTAAAACAAGCATAACTTCAAAACTTTGAACACATAGAGAGGAAACTTGATATTATTGCAATTCCTACAAACATATGTTCCTCCCTCATAATAATTTTCAGTAGCATCATGAAGTAATATCACAATATAACTATCACACAAAGCATTCTTTTCATGATCAATTATAGCATACATGTCATGACCAAAACTTGGGAAACAAAAAATATCATCTTTATCAAGGATAGCATCCCCAAGCTTGTGGTTTTGCATATCATTACCATCATGGAATTAAGATAATTCATATTAACAACATGGAAATCATGCTTCTCAATCAAGGAACTATCATGAATCACCTTACAAATTTCTTCTTCCAACACTTCATCAAAATTTTCAGATTCATGATTTTCAAACAAAACTTCATAGAGATAATCAAGTGCACTCAACTCACTAGGAATTGGGTCATCATAATTTGGTCTTTTGAAAATATTAGCAAGTGGATGAGTATCCATATCAATAGATTTTTAGCAAGCGAAGATGCAACAAAATAGAAGGCAAATGGCAATACACGCAAAGATAGCAAACAAGAGATTTGACGAGAAAAAGGCAAATGAAAAAGAGGGCGAATAAAACTACAACTTTTTGTGAAGTGGGGGAGATGAAAACGAGAGGCGAATGGCAAATAATGTAAATTGCAAGGAGATGTGATTTGTGATTAGGAACCTGATAGATGTTGATGATGTGTCCCCGACGCCAGAGATTGGCACGCTGAAGAGATCGCTTCCGCCCCGACAGCAGCCCAGAAATTCATTTGACGTGGCTTGAGACTGCATCGGTATTTCCCCAAAGATCTAAAAATATATTATGGAAAGTAGACCCAGAGGCCATAGGTTTCTAGAGGCTTCTCTCATGATGGCAAGTATTATGGTGGGTGAACAAATTACTGTCGAGCAATTGGTAGAAAAGTGAATAATTATGGAGATATTCAAGGCAATGATTATGCATATAGGCATCACGTCCGTGTCAAGTAGACCGAAACGATTCTGCATCTACTACTATTACTCCACACATTGACCGACTCCTGCCTGCATCTAGAGTATTAAGTTCATGAAGAACAAAGTAACGCATTAGGTAAGATGACATGATGTAGAGGGATAAACTCAAGCAATATGACAAAAACCCCATCTTTTTATACTTGATGGAAACAATACAATACGTGCCTCGCTACTCCTACTATGTCACTCGGTGAGGACACCGCAAGATTGAACCCAAAACTAAGCACTTCTCCCATTGCAAGAATTACTAATCTAGTTGGCCAAACCAAACCAATAACTCGAAGAGACTTGCAAAGATATGAAATCATGCATATAAGAATTCAGAAAAGACTCAAATAATATTCATAGATAATCTGAACATAAACCCACAATTCATCGGATCTTGACAAACACACCGCAAAAGAGTATTACATCGGATAGATCTCCATGAAGATCATGAAGAACATGGTATTGAAGAGCAAAGAGAGAGAAGAAGCCATCTAGATACAAGCTATGGACCCGAAGGTCTGTGGTGAACTACCCGCGCATCATCGGAGGGGCAATGGAGTTGATGTAGATGGCCTCCGCGATCGAATCCCCCTCTAGCAGATTATCGAAAAAGTCTCCAAGATTGGATCTCATGGGAACCGAGGCTCTTGGCGGGAGAAAAGTGTTTTCGTGGCTCTCTCTGGTATGCAGGGAATATTTGTGAATTTATAGGCCAAGAAATAGGGTTATGGGAGCTGTCGTGGGCCCACAAGCCGAGGGGGCATGCCCTACCCCTGGGCGTGCCCCCTATGGCTTGTGGCCACACGATGGCTCTCCCGACTTCATCTCCAAGTCTTTTGGGGTACTTTTGGTCCAAGAAAAATTATTCTGAAGATTTTATTCCATTTGGACTCCGTTTAATATTCCTTATCTGCAATACTCAAAAACAAGGAAAAAAACAGAAACTGACACTAGGCTCGAGATTAATAGCTTAGTCCCAAAAATGATATAAAATAACATATTAATGCATATAAAATATCCAAAAGAGATAATATAATAGCATGGAACAATCAAAAATTATAGATATGTTGGAGACGTATCAGACACCACAAGATCGAACCTATCACAAAGCACCTCTTCCCATGGCAAGAAAAATCGATCTAGTTGGCCTAACTAAACCAAAGATCCGTAGAAGAAATACGAGGCTATAAGTAATCATGTATATAAGAGATCAAAGAAGACTCAAATAATATTCATGGATATAAACTGGTCATGAACTCAAATTCATCGGATCCCAATAAACACACCACAAAAAGTCTTTACATCAAATAGATCTCCAAGAGACCATTGTATTGAGAATCAAAAGAGAGAGAGAAAGCCATCTAGCTACTACCTATGGACCCATAGGTCTATGGTGGACTACTCACACATCATTGGAGAGGCACCCATGAAGACGATGCACCCCTTCGTGATGGTATTAGATTGGATATCATTCTTCTAGAACTTGCGGCGGCTCGACTTATGTTTGACTCTCCTAGGGTTTTTGGAATATTTGGGTACACTGGTGCACCGTCGTGCTTTACAAACGGATTTTAACCCCTTTCCATGACGTAGTTCCAAACCATCGCCTTGCATGTGTGGGCGATAGGGGGGCTCTATCCCTCACGACATCGCAAACCCATGGGCGATGGTGGCCAACGAACGCAAATGATCTCCAAACATAATCATGTGCGGTGCAGGAACAGATCGCACACGAGATTTCTTTGGGAACCGTGTACCACGTATAACATCATCGGACACATTTCCCGAAAAATGTATGTGTGGGATGGTCTTTGCATCGGGCATGGTTTCCTCTTGGCGAGACATGTGATATACGGTGCTATCGCAAACGATTGAGTAGCTCCTACGCACAGATACAAGTGTTGCAAACAATTTGCGATTTTTTATGTATCGCCAATTTTGTAGATTATATCTTGTGTCCTTTTCCCGTGTATCACAAGCGGTTGCTCTAGGAGTTGCATGTGTTTTCCGTTCTAGACCGCACACACTTAGTTGTTTGAACCGTGTGCGTTGAAATTGCAAGGTTATTAAAATATCGCATTTAATCCACCCTACAAATAGAATATTCGCCAGAATATGCAATCGACAAATAGTGTCCACATGAAGAACGTTCATCATAATTCGCCACAATATGCAATTGAACGAATAGTGTCCACAAGCAGAGGATTCATCATAATTCACAACAATATGCAATTGAGAAAATGCTAGCTAAATTCCATAGCTGTTAAACCGACATATCCAGTACATAATCATAGTGTACGAAATACGAAGACATTATCACATGGAAAATAATGCATCCATGTGTATATGTTTAGCTGATAACACTATATGAATGCGTACTTATTTTTAGGAGATTAAAATCCGTAAATCACCGATGTCGTTAGAGGGCTTGATATAGTGTTTCACAAACAAGGTGCTGATAAATTTCCTAACAGACAAAAGTTCATCGACAACAAGCGGTTCAAAAGTCATCGGTCCGAAGATCAGCTGCATGACTTTTAGATCAGAAAGTGACATACGTGTGGAGTAGATGATAGTAATTAAGAAGCATACATACTGGTTTTATCATGTCAGCATCGACACCACATTCAGGATGTCTGCATAGGTTCATCATGTGTGCACAAACGTAGTATCCACATAGGCTGATACCTTGTTGTTGCTAAGGACACTCAAATTTTATGTAATATATTAGTCATATATTTTCCCTGTTAGGAACAACCTAACCGGTCTAAGTTCTTTTTTTCTATGGAGAGAAATAGAAAGAGGTTTACTTAGAAATTTGAACATCTGACTAGCATTTTATGATAATAACGGATATTGTTGTCTTACCGGAGAAACGATCACGTGGTGCAAATGTTATTGGCGGTCGAACCTTACCCCCCCTAAAGTTATGTTCCTTGACAATACACTGCAAATAAATATGAATTTTCACACACTCAATTCTGGAACCAGATATGAACACAATGCATTAACATCAAATAATTCAATACTTATCCATGAAATCCTGAAGATGAATCAGATCCTGAGGCGCATTTGACTCTCTGAGTGAATCCATGTATTAAGTTATGTTGCATTTTGGAACAATGATCGGTTGCGAAATCATCAATGGAAGCCATGTGTGAGTCATTATGTCTTAACAAAATGCCGTTTGCTAAATCAGGATCTATGAAATATGCATGCACACTTGATGTTCTCTGCATCGTCAATCCCCTAAGAAGAATATAGTACAATTAGCTTTTTTGTCATTTACAACCTTTTATGGAGAAGTTGATCAGAGTTTGTGAAGTACTTACAACATCAAGCATTTGACAAGGGTGGCAGCAAGCGCGTCGAAGTTGTAGAAGAGATTAAAGTCCTTGAATTCCACACCAATGGTACTTGGAACGTGACAGAAATGATGACGGTCGTACTTCAATTCCACAATGTTATGATCTTCTCCTTTTGACATTATGTCCATGCAATATTTATGTAACTTGCGACAATTGGAACTGCACTCATCAAAGTATTCACCAACAAGAAATGGTTGGCCATGCTTGTACTTGCGTGCTTCAAATGGGTCTTCATCAGAACCGGGATTACATGGGTCTTTATCGGCAATGCCATGGTTCTGCTCGAAGAGTCTTCATAGTAGGATGCTCTGGTACTCATCCCTCCTCTGTTTCTATCATGTGAAATAACAGATTGCCAATTTTACCAGGAAGCTAACCATAAATGCAATAGTCTTTGTAGTACAAGATGCACATCGGCAGTGTTTGAATGAAAACAAATTAATAGTGACAACTATGTACATTCTATTGTCAAACATTCCAATTTGTTAAAAACTACTATCTTGCACCATGTTTTTTCACTAAGTGTGACAATCTATTTATTTCAACTTTCCACGTTGTGTTGATGCTAGCCATGTTTCTGTGCATAATTAGACCTTGCTCGTGTTGAATGAAATGAAGTGCTTCATGTCTACTACCTTTCAGTAAATTTTCATGCAATGATAAGTCATGTCGCATATAAATTTCTTGTTGTCAATATGCCTTCAGGTTAAAACTATGATAATGTCTTAATCACATATAGAATGAAATAGCACACGGGAAGTATGAATCACAACTAATATAACAAATGACTTCTAATAACGAGAGTTAGGGTTACCTTTGCATGTCACAAAAACTTCCTCCCACTGTACCCAGATTCAAAAGCTCGTAACTTCACGGATTGAAATTGATGTTGACCATGAACAGGCAGGTCTTTAGGTACCCCTCTTAATTCATTGGAAGTGATTGTCCTAGGGAGCAACAAGATAAAGAAATGACGCAAATGGACCTGCCGCTTTAAAACCCTCAATTCCAAAACAAAACCCTAAGCCTAGTTGAGCCAGAGAGAAGAGAGATGAATACCTGGCTAGTGAGAGATTCGTCGTTGTCGGAGATACCACTTTAGGGGTCACTCAAGGAGACCATGGCATGTCTGCGGTGGTCGAATGCTAGAGGGAGAGATGTGGGCGGCAGCGCCATGGGGGGATGGAGGGATTGTAGGGGAAATGTGGCCCTTTGGCGGGGGGAGGGTGAGGCAGATATTTCGGCGTTCAGCGAATTTTTTTGCTCGTTGCAGGGAATCTTGGAGTGCAAAGATTCACCAGACACGGTCTTTCAGCTTTTATCGTGTGCGATGATATAGAACATACAAAAATTTGCCCCTCCCCACGTATTCCCTGGTTATAGTGCACATCCATGTCATTGCATAACGTAACATCAACTGCTAACTTGGGTATAGAAAAGAGCGGACACACATAGCTCACAGTTACTAAACCGAGCAAGTTCACTAAATAATGAAGCTGCTTAAACTAGACATAGCTCTTAAAAAATACCGGCTATCTAAACAAAGGAAATTAGTAATACACATAATTTTAACAAAGACGACGACGAGCAGCCGCCCTATGCCTCGTCGCTGTTCGATGAGATGTCGACGACTTGTCCGGGCAACATTTCGCTGGTACCGGACTCCTCGTCCCCCAGTCTGACTTCGACCGAGGCGACGTGCTCATCCTTGGCATTGTCCTTGTCATCGGCGTCGCCCTCATCTTCGTAGTACTCGTAGTAGTGGCGCCACCATAGCTCGCGTTGGTACTCCACCGTCGATTCCTCGATGGACAAGCGCTTCTCGACCTCCTCCTGAGCCACACACAACTCCTGCCAGCACTCGGCACTCTCGGATGGCTATTGCATCTCTAGATCTAGCTCGGAGATCTCATGCGGAAGGGTCTCCATGGCCTCTGCCGCCGCATCGTCCGCATTCATCGCGGCATCCGCAGCAGCCGCCTCTTCGGACGTGTGGTGCATGATGGATTCTGGCGAAGCGTGGAGTATCTTGGCATGGGCGTTCTCGATGATATAGGCCTAGGTGGCCTCGACTTGGGCTAGGGCGGCCTCCGCGGCACGACATGCTGCTCGAGCGCTCTTGTCATTTGCAGCCGCCGTCATAGCAGCTGCAGTTGCCATCTCCATGGCTACAGACGCCCTTTCGTCCACCGCAGAAGCCATGTCGACCGCCGCAGAGGCCCTTTCGACAGATGCGGCCGCACTGAAGGCGGATGCGGCTGCACTCTTGGTCGAGGCGGCCGCGTTCTCTCGAAGCCACGACCCTTCGTGTGATGCTACGTTTTGTGAGAGGCATGTCTCAAAGCTTATCTTGAACAAGCCGTTACTTTGACCATGACATCTTGGCCCCATGTCGAGAAATCATGCAGATTAGTATCATGCACTTCAGAGCATTTTTTTCATTTTTAGAATTTTAAAACCTAGATGCCCAATGCATGCACGTGTGTCCAAACCGTTATGCAAGATGTTTGAAACTCCTTAAAATTTGTTGCAAGCGGCATATATAGGGAAGCAAGTAGTACATAAATATGTTTTTCCAGCAATTTTTGCTTCCTCTCGCATGTTCGTGTGTTACAAATTTGAATTATGGCTGTAAAATCTGTACAGAAATATGGAACCGCATGTTACTAATGTATAAAAATGCCAATTGTACCCTGAATATTTCCTAATTTTAGGATGTCGTCAGTAGATTTTGACGATATGGATCTTTTTCTTACAAATGAAACAATATCCATTACCACTCTATCCAAAAATAGTTTTACAATTCAATACCAAAAGGGAACTGTGTACACACGGTTCCATACGGAAACCCTTGGCAATGTCGGGAGTGCTCGGGGCCGAGGGGGCAGTCGTACGCACCTTACGAAGCGTTCTCACCACGTCATTCCTTGCACAGACGGTTTGTTAGGGAATGGGGGTTGAGGGTGAACGAAATCCTAGCTAGATGAAGTCGATGAAGGTGCCCTTGTAAAACATAAATAGATCCGTGAATTTTCATCGCCAATGGTTTCTGTATGGAACCGTGTGTACGTAGTTCCCTTTTGGTATTGAATTGTAAAACTGTTTTTGGATAGAGCGGTAATGGATATTGTTTCATTTGTAAGAAAAAGATCCATATCGTCAAAATCTACTGACGACATCCTAAAATTAGGAAATATTCAGGGTACAATTGGCATTTTTATACATTAGTAACATGCGGTTCCATATTTCTATACAGATTTTACAGCCATAATTCAAATTTGTAACACACGAACATGCAAGAGGAAGCAAAAATTGCTAGGAAAAATCATATTTATGTACTACTTGTTTCCCTATATATGCCGCTTGCAATAAATTTTAAGGAGTTCCAAACATCTTGCATAATGGTTTGGACACACGTGCACGCATTGGATTGGGCATCTAGGTTTTAAAATTCTAAAAATGAAAAAATGCTCTGAAGTGCATGATAATAATCTGCATGATTTCTCGACATGGGGCCAAGATGTCGTGGCCAAAGTAACGGCTTGTTCAAGATAAGCTTTGAGACATGCCTCTCACAAAACATAGCATGACACGAAGGGTCGTGGTTCCGAGAGGGGACATGAGCCTTGTTTGATGACGAGCCGCTAGTCGTTGTCTCATTTGGCCTACCGTTTTTTGATTTTGTTACAATGTATGAATACGTTCGGTAACCTGAAATTTGGACATTTTCGGGGTTCAATGAGCATTTTTGTACATGAAGTTAGTGTTGGTTAACGTTGCATGGGAAACAAAAATTTTCCTACGCACACGTAATATCTATCCATGGTGATAAGCATCTACGAGAGGGAGAGTGGATCTACATACCCTTGTAGATAGCTAAGCGGGAAGTGTTAAGAAACGCGGTTGGTGTAGTCGAACGTCTTCGCGATCCAAATCACCGAGCATCCTGCGATCTCATCACGATCTGTCCCGCGATCCAATCATGATCCGTCCCACAAACTCATCACGATCCGTCCCGCGATCTCATCATGATCTGTCACGCGATCTTGATCACGGTCCTTCCGATCTAGCGCCAAACGGATGACACCTCCGCGTTCAGCACACGTACAGCTCGATGACGATTTCTGCCTTCTTGATCCTGCAAGAGGAAGAAGAGAGGTAGATGAGTTCTCCGGCAGCGCAACGGCATTGCGGCAATGGTGGTGGAGCTATTCCAGCAGGGCTTCGCCCAAGCACCGCTGAAAACCGATCTAGAGGAGAAACTGCGATCTAGAGGAGAGGTAGCACGTGGCTATTAGGGTTAGGTTTTTCCACTAAATCCTCTAGTACATATAGGAGGGAGGGAGGAGAGGAGGCAGCCTCAAACCCTCAAGGTTGGGTCGAAACTGGAGGTGGAGGAGTCCTACTCCAATCCTATTAGGAGTAGGATTCCTCCTTTCCACTTGGAAACTCTTTCCACCTCTCCACCTTTGGATTTTTTCCTTCTCAAACCACTCCAGCCGCATGGGTCCTTAGAGGAGGCTTCGGACAGACCACAAGGTGCTGGTTTACCTCCTCTCACAGACCATGTAGCCTCTTGGGTCGAAATACCTCTCCCGATGGTCCCCCGGTACACTACCGGCACCCCCGGTACACTACCGATGAGCCCGAAACTTTTCCGACGACCAAAACAGGACTTCCTATATATCAATCTTTACCTCCGGACCATTCCGGAGCTCCTCATGATGTCCGGGATATCATCCGGGACTCCGAACAACCTTTGGTCACCACCATACATAACTCTATACTACCGAAACGTCATCGGACCTTGAGTGTGCAGACCCTGCGGGTTCGAGAACTATGGAGACATGACCGACACACCTCTACGGTCAATAACCAATAGCGGGACCTGGATGCCCATATTGGTTCCGACATGTTCTACGAAGATCTTTATCGGTCGAACCTCTATGTCAAGGATTCAGTTAATCTCGTGTGATGTTCCCTTTGTTCTTCGGTATGTTACTTGCTCGAGATTCGATCGTCGGTATCTCCATACCTAGTTCAACCTCATTACCGTCAAGTCTCTTTACTCGTTCCGTAATACAAGATCCCGTGACTAACACTTAGTCATATTGCTTGCAAGGCTTATTGTGATGTTGTATTACCGAGTGGGCCCTGAGATACCTCTCCGTCACACGGAGTAACAAATCCCATTCTTGATCCATGCCAACCCAACAGACACCCTCGGAGATACCTATAGAGCACCTTTATAGTCACCCAGTTAGGTTGCAATGTTTGATACACACAAGGTACTCCTCCGGTGTCAGTGAGTCGCATGATCTCATGGTCATAGGAACAAATACTTGACATGTAGAAAATAGTAGCAATAAACTGACATGATCATATGCTATGTTTGTAGTTTAGGTCTTGTCCATCACATCATTCTCCTAATGATGTGATCCCATTATCAAATGACATCTCATGTCCATGACTAGGAAACCATAGCCATCTTTTATCAACGAGCTAGTCTATTAGAGGCATACTAGGGACATGGTGTTGTCTATGTATCCACACATGTATCTGAGTTTCCGATCAACACAATTATAGCATGGATAATAAACATTTATCATGAACAAGGAAATATGATAATAACCAATTTATTATTGCCTCTAGGGCATATTTCCAACAGTCTCCCACTTGCACTAGAGTCAATAATCTAGTTCACATCACCATGTGATTCGCATTGTTATGAATCTAACACCCAATGAGTTCTGGGGCTCGATCATGCTTTGCATGTGAGAGAGGTCTTATAGGTAACGGGTCTACGACATTTAGATCCGTGTGTACTTTGCAAATCTCTATGTCAAACTGTAAACACTGCTACCACACTCCACTTGGAGCTATTCCAAATGGCTGCTCTACTACACGTATCCGGATTGCTACTAAGAGTCATCTGGATTGGTGTCAATGCTTGCATCGATGTAACTCTTTACGACGAACTCTTTCTTACCTCCATAAGAGAGAAACATTTCCTTAGTCTTTTAGTTACTAAGGATGATCTTGACCACTGTCCAGTGATCCACTCATGGATCACTCTTGTACCCCGTGACGGACTCATGGCAAGGCACACACAGGTGCGGTACACAGCATGGCATACTATACAGAGCCTATGTCTAATGCACAAGGGACGACATTCGTCCTTTCTCTTTCTTCTGTCGTGGTTGAGCTTTGAGTCTCACTCAAATTCACACCTTGCAGAGCAGGTGAGAACACTTCTATCTGACTAATCCATTTTGAACTCTTTCAAAATCTTGTCAAGGTATGTACTCATTCAAAGTCTCATCAAGCATCTTGATTTATCTCTATAGATCTTGATGCTCAACAATTAGGTAGCTTTATCCAGGTCTTCCTTTGGAAAACTCCTTTGAAACAACCCTTTATGCTTTCCAGAAATTCTACATCATTTTCGATCAACAATATGTCAACCACATATGCTTATCAGAAACTCTATAGTGCTCCCACTCACTTTATTGTAAATACAAGTTTCTCTTAAACTTTGTATAGACTCAAAAACTTTGATCACCTCATCAAAGTGTATATTCCAACTCCGAGATGCTTGCTTCAGTCCATAGAAGGATCACTAAAGCTTGCTCACCTTTTAGCATCCTTAGGACTGAGAAAACCTTCTCGTTGTATCACGTACAACTTTTCCTCAAGTAAACCGTAAGGAAACGATGTTTTATCATCCATCTGCCAGATTTCATAATTGAAAAATGCAGCAACTGCTAACATAATTCCAACAGACTTTAGCATCGCTACGAGTGAGAAAGTCTCATTGCAGTCAACTCATTGAACTTGTCGGAAACTTCTTTGTGACAAGTCGAGCTTTATAAATGGTGACATTTACCATCAGTGTCTGTCTTTATCTCAAAGGTCCATTTGTACTCGACGACCTGCCGTCCAACAAGCAAGTCTACCAAAGTCTATACTTGGTTTTCATACATGGATCCTTTCTCGGATTTCATGGCCTCTAACCATTTGTTGGAATCTGGGCCCATCATCGCTTCTCCATATCTCGTAGGTTCATCATTGTCCAACAACATGACCTCCAAGACAGGGTTGTCATACCACTCAGGAGCAGTACGCATCCTTGTCGACCTACGAGGTTTGATAGTAACTCGATCTGAAGCTTCATGATCATCATCATTTACTTCCTCTTCAACTGACGTAGGTTCAATAGAAACATCTTTCTGAGATGCGCTAGTCTCTAGTTGAAACAAAGGTTCAACAACCTTATCAAGTTCTATCTTCCTCCCACTCAATTCTTTCGAGAGAAACTTTATGCTTGGATCTGAGATAGAAGGTTCACCCAGCTGTTCTTAGGGTAATCTATGAAGATGCATTTGTCCGCTTTGGGTTCGAGCTCATTAGGTGAAAACATTTTTCCACACAAGCGTCGCAGCCCTAAACATTAAGAAATGACAGCTTAGGTTTCTATCAAACCATAATTCACATGATGTCATCTCAACGGATTTAGATGTTGCCCTATTTAAGGTGAATGTAGTTGTCTCTAATGCATAACCCCAAAACTATAGTAGCAAAATGATAAGAGACATCATAGCCCGCACGATATCCAATACAACACGACTATGATGTTCATACACACCATCACACTATGGTGTTCCAGGTGGCGTGAGTTGTGAAACGACTTTCACATTGTCTAAAGTTGTATGCCAAACTCGTAACTCAGATATTCACCTCCACGATAATATCGCAGACATTTTTATCTTCTTGTCACGATGATCTTAAACTTCACTCTGAATTTGCTTGAACTTTTCAAACGATTCAGACTTGTGTTTCATTAAGTAAACATACACTATATCTACTCAAATCATCAGTGAAGGTAAGAAAATAACGATATCCACCGCACGCTACAAGACTCATTGGATTGCATACATCAACATGTATCATTTCCAATAAATCACTTGCCCACTCAATCAATCCGGAAAACGGGGTCCTTAGTCATCTTGCCCAAGAGGCATGGTTCGCATGTCTCAACCGATTTGAAATCGAATGAGTCCAAAGATCCATCAACATGGAGTTTCTTCATGCGCTTTATACCAATATGACATTTAGCGGTAGTGCCACAAGTACGTGGTACTATCATTATTAACTTTGTATCTTTTGGCATCAATGTTATGAACATGTGTATTACTATGATCAAGATTCAACAAACCATTCTCACTGGGTGCATGACCATTGAAGGTATTATTCATGTAAACAGAATAACAATTATTCTCTAACTTAAATGAATAACCGTGTTGCAATAAACACAATCTAATCACATTCATGCTCAACGCAAAATACCAAATAACATTTATTTAGGTTCGTCACTAATCCCGAAGGTAGAGAGAGCATGCGATGTCGATCACATCAACCTTGGAAACATTTCCAACACACATCGTAACCTCACCCTTAGCTAGTCTCCGTTCATTTTGTAGCTTTTACTTTGAGTTACTAACATTTAGCAGCCGAACCGGTATCCAATACCCAGGTGCTATTAGGAGTACTAGCAAGATACAAATCAATAACATGTAGATCAAATACACTTGTGTCGATGTTGCCAGCCTTCTTATCTACCAAGTATCTAGGGCTGTTCTGCTTCAGCGACCGCTCACGTCATAATAGAAGCACTTAGTCTCGGGTTTGGGTTCAACTTTGGGTTGCTTCACTGGAGCAGCAACTGACTTGCCATCCATGAAGTTTCCCTCCTTGCCCTTGCCCTTCTCAAAACTAGTGGTTTTACTAACCCTCAACACTTGATGCTCCTTATTGATTTCTACCTTCGCGGTGTCAAACATCGCGAACAGCTCAGGGATCATTATTTCTATCCCTGGCATTTTATAGTTCATCGCCAAGTTCTAGTAGCTTAGTGACAGTGACTTGGAGAACTATATCAATCACTATCTTATCTGGAAGATCAACTCCCACTCGATTCAAGCGATTGTAGCACCCACACAATCTGAGCACATGCTTAAAGATTGAGCTATTCTACTTCATCTTGCAAGCAAAGAATCTTGTTGGAGATCTCATATCTCACAACATGGACACGAGCCTGAGATCCCAATTTCAGCTCTTAGAACATCTCATATGTTCCGTGACGTTCAAAACGTTTTGGAGCCTTAATTCTAAGCCGTAATGCATGACGCACTAAACTATCAAGTAGTCATCCGAACGTGCCTGTCAGATGTTCACAACATCTATAGACGACGCTAGAGGGGGTGGCGCACCGAGCGGTGCATTAAGGACATAAGCCTTCTGTGCAGCAATGAGGACAATCCTCAGATCACGGACCGAGTCCGCAATATTGCTACCATCATCTTTCAACTCTATTTCTCTAGGAACATATAGAAATTCAAGGGAGCTACAACGTGAGCTAGTAATCTGTAACATAATTTTGCAAAGACACTACCGACTATGTTCATGATAATGAGTTCAATTAATCATATTACTTAAGAACTCCCACTAAAATTGACATCCCTTCAGTCATTCGAGTGATACATGATCCAAATTCACCAACTCAAGTCCGATCATCATGTGAGTTGAGGTGGTTTCAAGGGTGAACACCATCATGTTGATCATATCTACTGTATGACTCATGTTCGACCTTTCGGTCTCTTGTGTTCCAAGGCCATGTCTATACATGCTAGGATCGTCAAGTTTAACCCGAGTGTTCTGCATGTGCAACACTGGCTTGCACCCATTGTATGTGAACGTAGAGTCTATCACACCCGGTCATCACGTGGTGTCTCGACACGATGAACTTTCGTAAGGGTGCACACTCGAGGAGAACACAATTTATCTTGAAATTAAGTGAGGGATCACCTTATAATGCTACTGTCATCCTAAGCAAAACAAGGTGCATAAAAGGATTAACATCACATGCAAATCATATGTGACATGATATGGCCATGAACTTGTGCTTTTCATCTCCATCTTGAAAGCACCGGCATGATCTCCATTGTCACCGGTATGACATCATGATCTCCATCATCTTGATATCCATCAACGTGTCGCCATCGGGGTTGTCGCGCTCACCATGCTTCTACTACCATTGTTGTTGTTTAGCGATAAAGTAAAGCATTACATAGCGCTTAATGATTGACATGTAGGTCATACAATAATTAAAGACAAGCCTATGGCTCCTACTGGTTGCCTTACTCACCGACATGCAAGTCGTGATATTCTATACAACACATGATCATCTCACACATCACATATATCTCATCATGTAATTGGCCATATCACATCACAACATACCCTGCAAAAACAAGTTAGACGTCCTCTAATTGTTGTTGCATGTTTTACGTGGCTGCTAAGGGTATCTAGCAAGAACAATTCTCACCTACGCATAAACCACAACGGTGATACATAAGTTGCTTTTCAACCTTCTCAAGGACCGCCTTAGTTGAATCCGATCCAACTAAAGTAGGAGAAACAGACACCCGCCAGCCATCTTTGTGCAATGAAGTTACACGTTAGTCGATGGAACCGGTCTCTCGTAAGCGTACGATTAAGGTTGGTCCGAGCAGCTTCATACCACAATACCGATGAACCAAAACACGACCAAGGGAGGAAGCAATCTAAGCATCAACGCCCACAAACTTTTTGTGTTCTACTCGAGATCTCATCTACACATAGACCTAGCTCTGATACCATTGTTGGTTAACGTTGCATGGGAAACATAAAATTTCCTACTCACACGCAAGATCTATCCATGGTGATGAGCATCTACGAGAGGGAGAGTGGATCTACATACCCTTGTAGATCGCTAAGCGGGAAGCGTTAAGAAACGTGGTTGGTGTAGTCGAACGTCTTTGCGATCCAAATTGCCGAGCATCTCGTGATCTCATCACGATCCGTCCTGCGATCCAATCATGATCCATCCCGCAAACTCACACGATCCGTCCCGTGATCTCATCACGATCCATCTCGCGATCTTGATCACGGTCCTTCCGATCTAGCGCCGAACGGACGGCACCTCCGCGTTTAGCACACGTACAGCTCGATTACGATCTCTTCCTTATTGATCCAGCAATAGGGAGTAGAGAGGTAGATGAGTTCTCTGGCAGCGCGACGGCATTGCGGCGATGGTGGTGGAGCTATTCCAACAAGGCTTCACCTAAGCACCGTTGAAAACCGATCTAGAGGAGAAACTGCGATCTAGAGGAGAGGTAGCACGTGGTTATTAGGGTTAGCTTTTTCATCTAAACCCTATAGTATTGTTGGAAATATGCCCTAGAGGCAATAATAAATTAGTTATTATCATATTTCCTTGTTCATGATAATCGTTTATTATCCATGCTATAATTGTATTGATCGGAGACTTAAATGCATGTGTGGATACATAGACAAAACCATGTCCCTAGTATGCCTCTAATGGACTAGCTCGTTGATCAAAGGATGGTTAAGGTTTCCTAGCCATGGACATGAGATGTCATTTGATAACGGGATCACATCATTAGGAGAATGATGTGATGGATAAGACCCAGACTAAAAACATAGCATATGATCGTGTCAGTTTATTGCTACTGTTTTCTGCATGTCAAGTATATGTTCCTATGACCATGAGATCATGCAACTCACGGATATCGGAGGAGTGCCTTGTGTGTATAAAATGTCGCAACGTAACTGGGTGACTATAAAGGTGCTCTACAGGTATCTCCGATGGTGTCTGTTGAGTTGGCATGGATCGAGACTGGGATTTGTTACTCCGTGTGACGGAGAGGTATCTCAGGGCCCACTCGGTAATACAACATCACAATGAGCCTTGCAAGCAATGTGACTAATTGTTAGTTGCGGGATCTTGTATTATGGAACGAGTAAAGAGACTTGCGGGTAATGAGGTTGAACTAGGTATGGAGATACCGACGATCGAATCTCGGGCAAGTAACATACCGAAGAACAAAGGGAACGTTATAGGGGATTAACTGAATCCTTGACATAGAGGTTCGACCGATAAAGATCTTCGTATAATATGTAGGAACCAATGTGGACGTCCAGGTCCCGCCATTGGTTATTGACTGTAGAGGTGTCTCGGTCATGTCTACATAGTTCTCGAACCCGCAGGGTCTGCACACTTAAGGTTCGGTGACGTTTCGGTAGTGTAGAGTTATGTATGGTGGTGACCGAAGGTTGTTCGGAGTCCTAGATGAGATCCCGGACGTCACGAGGAGCTCCGGAATGGTCCGGAGGTAAATATTCATATATAGGAAGTCCCAGTTTGGTTTCCGGAAAAGTTTCGGGCTCATCGGTAGTGTACCGGGAGTATCGGTAGTGTACCGGGAGTGCCGGTAGTGTACCGGGGGACCTCCGGGAGGGGTATTTCGACCCCAAGAGGTCCATGGGCTGTGGGAGAATAATAACCAGCCCTTAGTGGGCTGGGAAAACAGCCACAAAGGCCCATGGCGCAGGAGAGAAAGTCCTAAAGCAAAAAGTGGAAAATCAGCCAATAGGAGGCAATCCTACTCCAACTAGGATTGGAGGTGAAGTAGGATTGCTCCCACCTCCTATTTCGGCCAACCCAAAGGCCTTGGCTTCCTCTCCTCTCCTCTCCTCCTATATATACTAGTGTATTGGGTGGTTTTTGGACAGAATTTCCGGCCACGTGCTACCCGTTCCACCGGTGCATAGTTTCTCCTCTAGATCGGTTTTCTACAGCGCTTAGGCGAAGCCCTGCCGGAATTGCTCCACCACCATCACCGGAGCGCCGTCACGCTGCCGGTGAACTCTCTCTCCTCTCCACCTCCTCTTGCTGGATCAAGACGGTGGAGATCGTCATCAAGCTGCACGTGTGCTGAACGCGGAGGTGCCGTCCGTTCGGCGCTAGATCGGAAGGACCGTGATCGAGATCGCGAGACGGTTCGTGATGTGATCACGGAACGGATCGTGATGAGTTCGCGGGATAGATCGTGATCAAGATCGTGAGATGGATCGTGATGAGATCGCGGGACGGATCGTGATGAGTTCACAGGACAGATCGTGATTGGATCGCGGGACGGATCGTGATGAGATCGCGGGACGCTCGGCGATTTGGATCGCAAAGATGTTCGACTACACCAACCGCGTTTCTTAACGCTTCCCGCTTAGCGATCTACAAGGGTATGTAGATCCACTCTCCCTCTCGTAGATGCTCATCACCATGGATAGGTTTGCGTGTGCGTAGGAAATTTTTTGTTTCCCATGCGACGTTCCCCAACAAGTATATATAGGAGGGAGGGAGGGGAGGAGGCAGCCTCAAACCCTCAAGGTTTGGTCGAAATTGGAGGTGGAGGAGTCCTACTCCAATCCTATTAGGAGTAGGATTCCTCCTTTCCACTTGGAAACTCTTTCCACCTCTCCACCTTTGGATTTTTTCCTTCTCAAACCACTCCAGCCGCATGGGCCCTTAGAGGAGGCTTTGGCCAGCCCACCAGGGGCTGGTTTACCTCCTCCAACAGCCCATGTAGCCTCTTGGGTCGAAATACCTCTTCCGATGGTCCCCCGGTACACTACCGGCACTCCTGGTACACTACCGATGAGCCCGAAACTTTTCCGGCGACCAAAACATGACTTCCTATATATCTATCTTTACCTTCGAACCATTCCGGAGCCCCTCATGACATCCGGGACTCCGAACAACCTTCGATCACCACCATACATAACTCTATACTACCGAAACATCACCGAACCTTAAGTGTGCAGACCCTACGGGTTCGAGAACTATGTAGACATGACTGAGACACCTCTATGGTCAATAACCAATAACGGGACCTGGATGCCCATATTGGCTCCTACATATTCTATGAAGATCTTTATCGTTCGAACCTGTATGTCAAGGATTCAGTTAATCCCGTATGATGTTCCCTTTGTTCTTCGGTATGTTACTTGCCCGAGATTCGATCGTCGGTATCTCTATACCTAGTTCAACCTCGTTACCGGCAAGTCTCTTTACTCGTTCTGTAATACAAGATCCCGTGACTAACACTTAGTCACATTGCTTGCAAGGCTTATTGTGATGTTGTATTACCGAGTGGGCCCTGAGATTCCTCTCTATCACACGGAGTAACAAATCCTAGTCTTGATCCATGCCAACCCAACAGACACCCTCGGAGATACCTATAGAGCACCTTTTATAGTCACCCAGTTACGTTGCGTTGTTTTATACATGCAAGGTACTCCTACGGTGTCAGTGAGTTGCATGATCTCATGGTCATAGGAACAAATACTTGACATGCAGAAAACAGTAGCAATAAACTGACACGATCATATGCTACATTTGTAGTTTGGGTCTTGTCCATCACATCATTCTCCTAATGACGCGATCCCATTATCAAATGACATCTCATGTCCATGACTAGGAAACCATAGCCATCTTTGATCAACGAGCTAGTCTATTAGAGGCATACTAGGGACATGGTGTTGTCTATGTATCCACACATGTATCTGAGTTTTCGATCAACACAATTATAGAATGGATAATAAATGATTATCATGACCAAGGAAATATGATAATAACCAATTTATTATTGCCTCTAGGGCATATTTCCAACTGTTAGCTTCTAGATATCTAGTGGCCATAATTAAAAAACTAAAACACATGCATATGTTCAAGACGAAGCAAAAATTGCAGGAAAAATCATTTTTATATATGTACTAGTGCTTCCGTCTGTATGCCACGTGCAATAAATTTGAAGGAGTTCCAGACATCTTGTGTAACGGTTTGGACACAAGCATTGGGAATAATCTAGGTTTTTAAATACAATAAATAAATAAAAATGCTATGAAGTACATGAAAACCAGCATGATTTCTCGACATGGGGCCAAGATGTCATGGTCAAAGTGAAGGCTTGTTCGAGATAAGCTTTGACACATGGCTCTCACAAACCGGAGCACCCACTCATGCTCCTATAGTTCCAAGAGGCGACGTGGGGTGTTGTGTGATGACGAAACGGATCGCTGCCTCATTCGGCCTAGTTTTTTTTCATCGATGCAATGTACGAATACAACCGTCATCCTAAAATCTGAAAAAAAATACGGCATTCAATTGGCATTTCATACATGAAGTTAGTTTCCAGAAATTTAATGGCCATAGTTCAAAACTGAAACAGTTTAACAAGCAAGATAAAGCACCGCTGCAAAATCATATTTATGAACTACTTGCTTTCGTATATATGCCACATGCAATAAATTTGCAGGAATTCCAAACATCTTGAATGACGGTTTTGACACAAAAGCATTGGGAATCTAGGTTTTTAAAGTCAAAAGTTGTAAAATGTGTCGAAGTACATGAAAATATGCATGATTTCCTGAAATGGGGCCAAGATGTCGTGATCAAAGTAAAGGCTTGTTCGTGATAAGCTTTAACACACGTCAATGCTGGCAATGCATGGTTAAATTTTACCTGCGTCCCCATGGGTAATTACTCTATTAAGGCACGGGTACGAGCTTGAATGCTCATCTGGAAGTTGGTGGATCAAATACCTTACGTACCGAGCATGCAGGATGGCGATGAGGATGGGATAGCATTACCCGCCTTACCCTTGAATTGAAGTACTTCCTTCGTCTCGGTGTATAAGTCATCTTACGAAAACCAAATAATACCAAAACACTTAGGCGTGGTGCATTAACTTTCACCTCCTTTCTTGTTTTTGACATGAATAAAGGAATCAACCAATAAGAGACATGGGGCATGTATGTTTTAAATGACTTGATACTAACTAGCACGACATGCAGTGGTCAATTCATTGCTCGCAATGATATTAGTTAGCAAATTAACATTAAATTCTCTCGTTTCCTTCTCCGTCTAGGTCATGGTGCATAACCTAAGATGACTTATACACCGAGACGGAGGGAGTACTTACACGGGGGCTCTAAAATTAGTAAACTCCACGTAATTTGGGGCCTCGGTCACCCAAATTTACACACATTCCACCCCTTTGGCCCAAAATTCTGTAAGAAATCCCTAACCTAGCCACAACATATTTTTTATTGCGTTAAAATACTATTTTGAACTGAAATACGTGAAGGTTGTTCTTAAATGAATGTGTGAGTTTCCCCACGGTGATAAAGAACTTGGTGGGGACATGGATGAGAAACTTTTTATCCCCACGCACAGGTATGTAGACGGGGACGGGGATGGGAGGGCAGTGACGGGGATCGAGATGGGACTCCAATACTCGCCTAAGAAATCCCCATCTTAAGACACAAGCCTCTCACAAAACGGAGCACCACACGAAGGCGCGTCGTTCCGAGGGGGATGTGGGGGCATGTGTGATGACAAACCGCCAATCGCTGTCTCATTCGACCTAGTTTTTTCCATTGATACAATGCACGAATACGACCTGCATCCTATTTTTTTTAATAAAATGATGTTCTATTGGCAATTTTATACATTAAGTTAGTTTATAGAAATTTAATGGCCATATGTAAAAACTGTAACACATGAACAAGCTGGATGAAGCAAAACCCGCTCAAAAATCATATTTATGTACTACTTGCTTACATATATATTCCACGTGAAATAAATTTGAAGGAGTTCCAAACATCTTGGGTGACGGTTTGGACACAATAGCATTAAGAATCTAGGTTCTAAATTCAAAAATAATAATATAAATTCTCTTAATTCTAAAGTACATGAAAATATGCATGATTTCCTGCCATGGGGCCAAGATGTCGTGGTTACTGCTCTTAGAATTGCTTCTGTAACACAAATGGCAGGCATGCATCACATTTGTATAGAAAATGTAAATATTCGGCAAAACAAATGGGTCCCACATGATTGATGCCCTATTCGCGTTTTGAGTTTTGAAAGCCAATTTTTGCAGGCTATTAATCACACGCGATCAAGCATTGGGAACCGTCGGTGATGTTAATTCACACACGGTTGTTGAGTAGGAAATCGTGTGTAATCACTGCTGGCGTCGATCAAGGTTCCAATCGCCTATGAATGCTTCCCCTCGAGACGTCACCCCGCCTGCATTCTCTCGTCTTTCTATCCCTCCCCTCGCACAAAAATCTACCAGGGCGCGTCCGGTCTGTGCACAAGCAGAGGAGGAGGCGCCACCCCGTGAGGATATGGTGAAATGCAGCGACTAGGAGGACCCCTTCGCACCCCCAGACAAGGTCGCACCAGACCCCCCAACTGAAGATTTGTTTTGGGGCTAGTACAATCTGGCTTTGTGGAGGGCGCTGCCGCCGGCTGAGAGAGCCAGGCAGTTGGCGCTCAAGAAGTAGTGTGCTGAGGAGCACCCCAGGAACCTCGCGGCCTGGAATGCCCTTAGTGCCCCAAGGGAAAAGGAGGAGCTGGAGCTTTGGCGGCGAGCGAGTCGACAAGTGGTTGAGGTGTACGAAGACGGCCGGTATCACGCAATGAAATCCATAGGCGCTAGGCGCCTCACCGCTGTGTGGACGTGGGCCGATAAGCTCGAGCGTGCCACCACCAAAGAGCTCCAGTGGGTGCCCAATGAACTGTCTTGCACGGTTGCGCCGCGCCTCCGCCAACAAGAGACTGATCGACATGTCAAATGTTGTGAGGCGGAGGAGGCAGCAAACTCCCTCCATGTTGGGAAGCCACCGCGCACCAGGGAGCTGGTGGCGAGAGGCTTCCATTTTACTGCTCCCCGCTCAAGGAGGGGTTATTATAAGTTTAGTTTTTATTCATTGTATGTATTAGTTAAGTACTATCATCATGTATATGTGATGATATATATTGTATATGTATCATGCCTTTAATGAGCTATTCAACAATTAATATATATTATTAGTTTCACATATCTATATAACTGTTTTCATACAAATTTTCTGGCTCTATCTGTTAGCCTTTTACACATATCGAAACATAACAACATAACATAAATCATTCACAAATCGAAACATATCAATATTGTGATTGTTGTCCAGACATTGGGATCGACATCTAAATGGTTCAACAAAATAAAAACGCGTCCATGACTAGTTGACTACACCCTATTGAGAACCCACAAGTATAGGGAATCGCAACAGTTTTCGAGGGTAGAGTATTCAACCCAAATTTATTGGTTCGACACAAGGGGAGCCAAAGAATATTCTCGAGTATTAGCAGCTGAGTTGTCAATTCAACCACACCTGAAAGACTTAATATCTGCCGCAACATATTCAGTAGCAAAGTAATGTGGAAGTAACGGTAACAGTAGCAAAAGTAACAGTAGCAGTTTTGTAGTGATTGTAATAGTAGTAGCGCAGAAGTAACTTAGCAAGGATCAATATGTGGAAATCTCATAGGCAATGGATTGGTGATGGATAATTATGTTGGATGCAATTCATCATGCAACAGTTATAACATAGGGTGACACAGAACTAGCTCCAATTCATCAATGTAATGTAGGCATGTATTCCATATATAGTCATACGTGCTTATGGAAAAGAACTTGCATGACATATTTTATCCTACCCTCCCGTGGTAGCGGGGTCCTAATGGAAACTAAGGGATATTAATGCCACCTTTTAATAGAGAACTGGACCAAAGCATTAGCACTTAGTGAATACATGAACTCCTCAAACTACGGTAATCACCGGAAAGAATCTAAGCTATTGTCACCATGGGGGATGCGGATCATAACTTGTAATAGGTGTCTACAACTTGCAAGATAGGATCAAGAACACATATATATTCATGAAAACATAATAGGTTCATATATGAAATCATGGCACTCGGGCCCTAGTGACAAGCATTAAGCATAGCAAAGTCATAGCAACATCAATCTCAGAACATAGTGGATACTAGGGATCAAACCCTAACCAAACTAACTCGATTACATGATAAATCTCATCCAACTGATCACCGTCCAGCAAGCCTACGATGGGATTACTCACGAACGGCGAAGAGCATCATGGAATTGGTTATTGAGGATGGTTGGTGATGACGATGGTTTCGATTTTCCCTCTCCGGAGCCCAAAAAGGACTCCTAATCTGGTCTCCTGAGGAAGAACAGGAGGTGGCAGCGGCTCCGTATCGTGAGCCGTGATGAACTCTTCTCTCTGATTTTTTTCTCTGTGAATAGGGTTATATGGAGCTGGAGAACAGGTCGAAGGATCCACGAGGGTCCCACAAGCCTGCTAGGCGCGGGCAAGGGGTGGCCGCGCCTATCAGGCTTGTGGCCTGTAGGTGGCCCCCCTCTGGTTACTTCTTGGGCCAGTATTTTTTATTAACTCGAAAAATATTCTCCATAAATTTTCAGGACAATCAGAGAACTTTTATTTCTGCACAAAAATAACACCAAGGCAATTCTGCTAAAAAGAGCATCAGTCCGGGTTAGTTCCATTCAAATCATGCAAATTAGAGTCCAAAACAGGGGCAAAAGGGTTTGGAAAAGTGGATACGATGGAGATGTATCAACTCCCCCAAGCTTAACCCATTGCTTGTCCTCAAGCAATTCAGTTGATAAACTGAAAGTGATAAAGAAAAACTTTTACAAACCCTGTTTGATCTTGTTGTTGTAAATACATCTAACTAATGTTCAACTTTTCAGCAAAGATCATGAACTAACCACGTTCACAATAACATTTAGGTCTCACATTTACTCATATCAATGACATAACCAACTAGCGAGCAATAATAATAACTCTCGGATGATAACGCTTTTCAAAACAATCATGATACAATATGACAAAATGGTATCTCGCTAGCCCTTTCTGAAACCGCAAAACATAAATGCAGAGCACCTCTAAAGAACAAGGACTGACTAGACATTGTACTTCACGATGAAAGAGATCCAGTCATGCTCGTATCAATATCAATTAATAGAAAGCATACAAATGATGGTGGTGCTCTCTAACTGGTGCCTTTTATTAGAAGATGATGACTCAACAATAAACTAAATGGAAAAGCCCTTCACAGAGGGAAGCATTGATTTGCAGAGGTGCCAGAGCTCGAGTTTTTAAAACAGAGATAAGTAATTTTTTTTGAGCAGTATGATTTCCTTGCTCACATAACGACCAAGAGGTTTTCGATATCTTCCATGCTAGATACATTATAGGCGGTTCCCAAACAGAATGGTAAAGTTTTTACTCCCCCTCCACCAAATCAGTCACACTCCACGGCGAGCCGAATCCACGGGTACCATCCATACAAACATAGTCCTAGGGGAGTTTTGTTTAATTATATTTTTCTTTTATTTTGGAGCATGGAACTGGGAACCCCGATTACCAACCACTTTCTCGTGGATGATAGTGAATCAACACCTATCGTGAGAATAACCCACCTAGCATGGAGGATACTCACGGCCGCCAGTCGCCACATGAGCGATTTGGGCATACAAAACAGAATGTTTATTTGAAGGTTTAGAGTTTGGCACATGAAAATTTACTTGGAACGGCAGGTAAATACTTCATATAGGTAGATATGGTGGACTCATATGAAACAACTTTTAGTTTGAGGGATTGGATGCACAAGCAGTATTCCCGCTTAGTACAAGTGAAGGATAGCAAAAGACTGGGGAGTGACCAACTAGAGAGCAACACAGTCATCAACATGATTTGAGATTAACCAACATTGAATGCAAGCATGAGTAGGATATAAATCACTATGAACATAAATATCGTGGAGGCTATGTTGATTTTGTTTCAACTACATGCATGAACATGTGCCAAGTCGAGCCACTTGAGTCGTTCAGAGGAGGATGCCACTCCATCATACTACATCACAACCATTTTAATATGCATGTTGGCACCCAAAACAAAACATTATCCACTCTTAGCTAATTAAGCATGGCATGAATAATCTCTAATTGTCATTGCAAATATGTTTCACCCATGATGAACTAAATTCAGAACGATGAGATAATCATATTTACAAAAGCAAGATAGGTCGAGTTCATACCAGCTTTTATCCATCTCAATCTTTTCATAAAATATCGTCATTATTGCCTTTCACTTGCACGACCAAATGTGGATAATAATAAGAGCACGTGCATTGGACTAAGCTGGATTCTGCAAACAATAACTCAAAGGAGAAGACAATTTAATATGGGATCTCTAATAGGTAAACAATAATGCATATGAGAGCCACTCGACAATTCATTGTGGTCTTCTCCTTACGACCCAAAGAAAGAAAGAAAATCAAAACAAGAACGAGAAAACTTATTTACACGGGAAAGCTCCCAACAAGCAAAAGAAGAATGAAAAATCTTTTTGGGTTTTCTTTTTAATGCTATAACTAAGCAACTGGAAAATAAAGCTAGAACTATTTTTTGTATTTTTCTTAAACTTAAATAAACACAAGAAGAAAGCAAAACAAGAAAATAAACTACCAAGGATGGTACAATGAAAGAGTATGAACACCGACTTGTAAGATGAGTGTGTGAACATGAATGTAAAGTCGGTGAGAAATACGTACTCCCCCAAGCTTAGGCTTTTGGCCTAAGTTGGTATATGGCCATGGCTGGCCCTGATAATATCTGAAATCATAGTTGGGGTTGTATTGGGCTACGGCGACTACCGCCTGAACGACTGCAGCGTCAACGCGAGCTGATTCCGCTCTCCTCTCGTACTCGTTTGCCTCCTCTATGGTTATAATGTATCTTTGTTTTTCCTAAAAGTTAAAGAAAGCGGGAGCAGGATGGTAACATGGACATCACGTTGTCTGTCAAAAATTAGTCGGTACTGAAGAGATTGTTCATTCCTCTCGAGAAACTGAAAACGTACCAAAGCCTCATAATCAAGAAAAGCAGGTGGTAACTCAATATCATTTCCGCGTATGGGTACCCCAAGCTAATTAGCCAACCGAGTGGCATAAATCCCACCAAAGATATCTCCATCCTTAGCATTATTATGCAACCTTCTAGCAATAATGGCGCCTAAGTTATATCGCCTTTCACCCATTACTGCACTCTTAAGAATACTAAGATCGGTTGCACAAAGGTGGCTATGCTCAGCTTTACCGTTAACACGTCTACCTATGAATAAAGAAAAATAATGTATGGCGGGAAAGTGTATGCTCCCCATGGTAGCATGTGTAATATTTCTAGTTTCTTCGACGGTAATGCTAGCAAGCAAATCATTATATTCAGTTTTGTGCGGATCACTATAGCTACCCCATTGTGGAATTTTGCATGCATGACTAAAATCCTCTATATCCAAAGTATATGATTTGTCATAAAGGTCAAATAGGATGGAATGTTTATTACGATTGAGCGAAAATTCAAACCTCTGCATGAAAGAATCCGTGAGTTGATAGTATTGCTTGCATTTGTCCGACACAAATTCCTCGAGGCCAGCATTTCTTGTGTATGCGTAGAATTCTTCCTTGAAACCGACATCAGTCATGAATTGATCGGATGGCCATTCACAAGGTCGTACTTGTGCTTCCCTCGGTGGTTCAAGGTTGGGCTCACATATCACGAGTCTCGGGGCCTTCTTGCTCGATGAACCCCCTTGAAACACCTTCCTCAACATTTTTTATTTTTCTAAAAAATTCTGAAATTTTTAGTGACCCAAAATAAAGGTGAATAAAACTCATAGAAACTACTCCCTCAAGTTCCTAGAAGCTATATCATGCATCAAAACTACTTGGGACCATACAAATTTGACATGCAAGCTCAAGAACAAGGTCACCACAGCAGCAAAAATTTGCAACATATAAAGCACTAGAAAAAAACTAATTGGACCATTGGAGGAGTCACATACTAAGGAACAATCTCCCAAAACTATTTTGTGAATGAAGCTTTGAGCAAGGAGATCGAAAATGGCAGCAAAATGAGCAAGAACACGGGTTTGAGCAATGGTGGGATTTTTTCTGGAGGAAGATGAAGTGGATGGGTGCTGGAATAAGTGGACGGGGGACACATGGGACCCACAAGCCTGCTAGGCGCGACCAGAGGGTGGTTGCGCCTTGTGGGCTTGTGGCCCACTAGTGCACCTCCCTGTAGTGTGCCGAGTGCCAGAATTTTTTAAATATTCTAGCAAAAATCATACTCCATTTTTAGGGCATTTGAAGAACTTTTATTTTCAGGTCACTTTTTTATTGCACATGAAGCTCAAGAAACACAAAAATAATAGCATTCTTACTTAATTTAATATAACTAACAGAAAATAAAAGTTGGGCACACGGGGTTGTGCTTTCTAAATTCATCCATCTCATGCTCATCAAAAGGAATCCATCAATAAGGCTGATCAAGTCTTATTAACAAATTTCTTTCGAATAACATGAAACCGAAGAATTTTCGAATAACACTAAGTTACCTCAATGGGGATATGCATATCCCCAACAATAAGTATATCATATTTCTTCTTGACAGTAGGAAGATGGAATTCAAAGTCTCCAATAACAATCATTGGAATTTTTTCAACAGAATTGATAATGTGAACTTGAGGTTGTTTCTTCGGTAAGTGCACCGTATGCTCATTACCATTAATATGAAAAGTGACATTGCCCTTGTTGCAATCAATAACATCCCCTGCAGTATTCAAAAAGGGTCTACCAAGGATGATCGACATACTGTCGTCCTCGGGAATATCAAGAATAACAAAGTCTGTTAAGATAGTAGCATTTGCAACTACGACAGGTACATCCTCACAAATGCCGATAGGTAGAGCAATTGATTTATCAGCCATTTGCAAAGATATTTCAGTAGGTGTCAATTTATTCAAATCAAGTCTACGATATAAAGAGAAAGGCATAACACTAACACCAGCTCCCAAATCACATAAAGCAGTTTTAACATAATTCCCTTAAGAGCATGGTATAGTTAGTATTCCTGGATCTCCTAATTTCTTTGGTACTCCACCCTTCAAAGTATAATTAGCAAGCATGGTGGAAATCTCAGCTTCCGGTATCTTTCTTTTATTAGTCACAATATCTTTCATATACTTAGCATAAGGAGACATTTTCAGAATATCGATCAAGCGCATACGCAAAAAGACAGGTCTAAGCATTTCAACAAAGCGCTCAAAATCCTTATCATCCTTTTTCTTGGATGGTTTAGGAGGAAAGGGCATGGGTTTCTGAACCCATTGTTCTGTTTCTTTACCATGCTTCCTAGCAATAAAATCTCTTTTATCATATCTTTTATTCTTAGGATGTGGGTTATCAAGATCAACAACATGTTCAATTTCCACATCATTATCATTACTAGGTTGAGAATCAACATGAACATCATCATTAATATTATCACTAGGCTCATGTTCATCACCAGATTGTGTCTCAGCATCAGAAACAGAAATGTCATTTGGGTTTTCAGGTGTATCTATAACAGGTTCACTAGCAGCATGCAAAGTTCTATCATCACCCTTATTCCTCCTATTATTGGAACAACTAGGTGCATAAATATTACCACTTTGAGAGTATTGTTCGATTCTCTTAGGATGACCCTGAGGATACAAAGTTTCCTGAGTCATTCTTCCACCTCTAGTTACAACTTTAACAGAATGATCATTCTTCTTACTATTCATCTCATTAAGCAAATCATTATGTGCCTTAAGTACTTGTTCTACTTGAGTAGTTACCATGGAAGCATGTTTACCAATCAGTTTAAGATCATTGATAGTTCTACTCATATAATCACCTAAGCGATCAAGCATGAAAGCATTATGTTTCAATTGTCTACTAACATAAGCATTAAAATTTTCTCTCTTAACAACAAAATTGTCAAATTCATCCAAGCATTGGCTAGAAGACTTATTATAAGGAATATCGCTTTCATCAAATCTACAAAGAGAATTTACCTCTACTACCTGTGTCGGGTTATCAAGACCATGTATTTCTTCAATAGGTGGTTGATTCTTAACATCTTCGGCTTTAATACCTTTTTCAATCATAGATTTCTTTGCCTCTTGCATATCTTCAGGACTGAGAAATAGAATGCCTCTTTTCTTTGGAGTTGGCTTCGGAGGTGGTTCGGGAATAGTCCAATCATTAACATTGCTCAATATGTTATTCAATAGTTATTCAACTTGTTCAATAGTTCATTCCCTGAAAACACAACCAGCACAACTATCTAAGTGGTCCCTAGAAGCATCGGTTAGTCCATTATAAAAGATATCAAGTATTTCATTTTTCTTGAGAGGATGATCAGGCAAAGGATTAAGTAATTGGAGAAGCCTCCCCCAAGCTTGTGGGAGACTCTCTTCTTCAATTTGCACAAAGTTAAATATTTCTTGCAAGGCAGGTTGTTTCTTATGGGTAGGGAAATATTTTTCAGAGAAGTGGTAAATCATATCTTGGGGGATACGCACACAACCAGGAGCAAGAGAATTAAACCATATCTTAGCATCACCCTTTAACGAGAAAGGAAACAACTTAAGGATATAATAATAACGAATTTTTTCCTCATGAGTAAATAGGGTGGCTATAGTTTAGTAAGATGCGCCACAACAGTTTCAGATTCATAACCATGGAAAGTATCAGATTCAACCAAAGTGATTAACTCAGGATCGACACAGTAAATAGGGTGGTGGTGTCGCAGACTTACTCACAACAGAAGGTGAATCAAGTGCATAGCTAGATGGCAGTTCCTTACCTGCCCTCGTAGTGGAGGGATAGATCTTGGTTTTTGGATCTTTCCGATTCTTCATAGTGATCAACAGATATAAATCCCAAGTGACTCAGAGAATAGAGCTATGCTTCCCGGCAACGGTGCGCGAAAAAGGTCTTGATAACCCACAAGTATAGGGCATCACAACAGTTTTCGAGGGTAGAGTATTCAACCCAAATTTATTGATTCGACACAAGGGGAGACAAAGAATAATCTCGAGTATTAGAAGCTAAGTTGTCAATTCAACCACACCTGAAAGACTTAATATCTGCAGCAAAGTATTCAGTAGCAAAGTAATGTGGAAGTAACGGTAACGGTAGCAAAAGTAACAATAGCAGTTTTGTAGTAATTGTAACAGTAGCAATGGAGAAGTAACTTAGCAATGATCAATATGTGGAAAGCTCGTAGGCAATGGATCGATGATGGATAATTATGTTGGATGCAGTTCATCATGCAACAGTTATAACATAGGGTGACACAGAACTAGCTCCAATTCATCAATGTAACGTAGGCATGTATTTCATATATAGTCATACATGCTTATGGAAAAGAACTTGCATGACATCTTTTGGGGTCCTAATGGAAACTAAGGGATATTAAGGCCTCATTTTAATAGAGAACTCGACCAAAGCATTAGCACTTAGTGAATACATGAACTCGTCAAACAACGGTAATCACTGGAAGGAATCTCAGCTATTGTCACCCTGGGGGATGCGGATCATAACTCGTAATAGGTGTATACAACTTGCAAGATAGGATCAAGAACACATATAATTCATGAAAACATAATAGGTTCAGATATGAAATCATGGCACTCGGGCCCTAGTGACAAGCATTAAACATAGCACAGTCATAGCAACATCAATCCCAGAACATAGTGGATACTAGGGATCAAACCCTAACCAAACTAACTCGATTACATGATAAATCTCATCCAACCCATCACCTACGATGGGATACTCAAGAATGGCGAAGAGCATCATGGAATTGGTGATGAAGGATGGTTGGTGATGACAATGGCGTCGATTTCCCCTCTTTGGAGCCCAAAACGGACTCCAGATCTGGTCTCCCGAGGAAGAATAGGAGGTGGCGGCGGCTCCGTATCGTGAAACATGATGAAATCTTCTCTTTGATTTTTTTCTTCGCGAATAGGGTTATATGGAGCTGGAGAAGAGGTCGGAGGAGCCACGAGGGCCCCACAAGCCTTCTAGGAAAGGCCGGGGGGTGGCTGCACCTAGCAGGCTTGTGGCCTGCAGGTGGCCCCCCTTTGGTTACTTCTTGCGCCCGTATTTTTTATTAATTCCAAAAATATTATCCGTAAATTTTTAGGATGATCCTAGAACTTTTATTTCTGCACAAAAATAACACCAAGGCAATTCTGCTGAAAACAACGTCAGTCCGGGTTAGTTCCATTGAAATCATACAAATTAGAGTCCAAAACAAGGGCAAAAGGGTTTGGAAAAGTGGATATGATGGAGACGTCACCTATCCTACAGAAGCTCTTGGTTGTGCCTAAACTCAGTCAGGCGTTCGTATATGCGGATTACACACCCGTGGTACAGTTGGAGCGCGATCTTTAGCTCCAAGCTGGCTATTTTGTTGGAGATTGCCATCTCGAGGATGCGACGGCCATTTTCTTCTACCGCTCCCCATTGGACACCTGGGCGAAGGATGCGTTCTAGCCTACCAACGAGCCTGTCGGGATCGAGGGGGCCACGGACAAGGCGAACGGAATGACCCATGCAAACGACACGGCCAGCATCCGGGGCAAGGACGGTGCGGCCGGGCTCGGGTGCAAGTATGGCGTAGACGGCCGCTGCCCAGTCATGGCGAGAAATAGGGCTACTCACGTACCTTGGACACAACTGCAACCTCATGATGGGTGGGACAGGAGGCAAGCGAGGATGGAATCTCTCTTGCTCTGTTGTGCGCCGCGCCTCTCGCTCTGCGGCCCTCCATTGGTCTTGCTGTGCAGCGCACCTTGTCCTCTCGGCATGGATGCATATGTTTTTCTCTATGGAGCACCACCGATGATCTTCTTGTGTGGCGCGCTACAGCCTCTCGGTGATGAGGCGGCTATGTTGCTTGGTGGCGCTGCCGTGCCCTGCGCTAATGGTCTGCTCAACCCTTGTGATGACGCGCAACACAGCGTTGTCCGACGCGTCACCGGACACGCTATCGGCCTCGATAGGCTGTTGTGCCTGCACCGGATCGTTTCCGTCGTCGAAGAGGTTGATGGTAGAGGCGGCTCTTGGTCGGGTTGGCATGCTTCATAGATGGTCTAGGTTGCACTAGGTGTGCATCCGCATGTGAACGCACGCATAGGATCTTATGCCCATTAGCTTCTGGCGGGAACCGATGGGGAAGATTGCGCGAGAACATGCACGGTTTCGCTCGGCAACGTGGCCAAAAGAAACGTCGGTGCGGTGCTGAAGCGTGCATTGGAATCCTTGGGCAAAAACACGATGACAAGACGTGAGAGAGGAAGAAGAGGTGATGCGCAGTCAGACTAGTAAATAATAATAAAACGTCTGCGATATTAATACGGGCAAACAACACTTCCATACATATCGTCGGTAATGATTTCATCAATTGCTGAAAATTGTTTGGCAGCAACCGTCTGCCCACAACACACACAACTTGTCCGGATGAACCGTTTTGGGTGATTATTGGTCTTCACACACAATTCTATTGAATGAACCGATTGTTGTGGATCACACACACCTACTTATGCTAACCCGTTTGTGTTTTGCCGGATCAGCGCAAACAGTTTACCCGAGTGAATTGTGTGCCATACTTCACACACGTACATAGTTTTGTTAACTGTTTCTATTATCTTAGCTAATCCCAATCAATTTATAAGAATAAACTGTCTGTCGTGGATCGCACACGCAACTACTTTCTGAATCGTATTTGATGGATACGCCATCGCACATAGTTCGTGTCATTGGCGATGGAGGTTGAACAATACCGTTTGCGATTGGTGGATCGCACACAGTTTCGTCGAAGGGTCTCTGATTGATGTGTCGCGTTAGCAGCATCCTGCAGTAGTGTTATTTATAGAGCTGATAGGCAGTGGAGAGGGGTCTTGTGGAGGGCACAACCCACCATGTCGCGCCAGGGGCCTCTGGCGCGTCCTGGTATGTTGTGGCCTCCTCGAGCCTCCTCTCAGGTGCTTCATTCCCCCCCCCCCCCTAAGTTGTCTTCTAGCCCAAAAAAATCTCCAAAAACTTTCGCGGATTTTGGGCTTCGTTTGGTAGTCATATTCCGCGAAGTAAAAAACAAGAAAAACAGTAACTGACACTTGGCACTATGTAAATAGGTTAGTCCCCAAAAATGATATAAAGTTGCTATAAAATGATTGTAAAACATCCAAGATTGATAATATAACAGCATGAAACAATCACAAATTATAGATACATTGGAGACGTATCAATGTTCACTTCAAATTGATTTTGTGCTTTTTGAGCGAAGTTCTTGAAGATCTTTTGTACCTGCGACGTGTCATCAAGAAAGAATACCCACATAAATCTGAAAACATCATCAACCCCACGTAAATCTGGGAACATCATCAACTATAACTAGACCAAAGGAATTTCCACCGAGGCTCTTGTAAGCATTGGGACCAAAAAGATCCATATGAAGCAACTCGAGTGGTCTCCTAGTAGTCATGATATTATTTACGGGATGACTTCCACCTACTTGTTTTCCAGCTTGACAAGCACTACAAAGTGTATCTTTGTCAAAGATAACATCTTTAATACCAAGTATGTAATCACCTTTGACGAGCTTGTCTAGATTGCGCATACCAACATGTCCTAGCCTTTTATGCCAAAGCCAACCTTTAGAAGATTTTGCAATAAGACAAGTACGAGGTTTGGATCTCTTAATGAAGCCAACAATGTATACACCACCTCTACAAAAACCGGCAAAGACCATGTTATGATTGTCTTGACGAAACACTTGGCAGCCTACTTTAGTAAATAACACATTGAAACCAAAGTCGGCAAGTTTAGATATGAAAAGAAGATTGTAGCCAAGGGATTCAACTAGCATGCCATTTTGAATAGAACTATCATGAGATATGGCCACCTTAGAAAGACCGAGTACCTTACCCTTGGATTTGTCTCCAAAAGTCACATACCTTTGCGGTCCATGGTTCGGTGTGATCTCTTGAAACATGTCTCTATCTCCGGTCATGTGATCGGTGAATCCACTATCGATAATCCACCCTTTTCCTCCAGACATGTAATCATTGAAGTTTGCCATGATGCTCGGACTCTTCATAGTCCTCTCATAATCGATGTCGAACAATTCATCTTCATCATAGTAGCCATGTGCCACATTTTCATCATCAAGTGGGAAATCCTCCTCATAAGAGACAAGAGATTCGTTAGAGTTGCGATCAAGACAATGTTCAAGATTATGAATGTGGATGGCTTCAACAATGATGTTGTTAATAGTTATGACATCTCCTTTAGCATGTAGGAGGTCTCTAAGCTTGAAGAGATAGTCATAAAACTTAAGACCACTAGGTTTCATCTTGTGAAATGCAGTAGTTTTATGGAGAATGGCATCAAGATTTTTCAAAGAGTAATTTGGATATCTATTCTCTAAATCATTCCACAAAGTATAAGCATACTCAAAGTTCTCATTTGATCAAACACAATTCTTGGCAATCCTCTAATGATATGATTAACAGTTCTAAGATTACGAAGCACATCAATTTCTTCTTCGTGTGAGGGATGTAATGGATCAATGGGAGGCACATAGGGGATCTTAACATACTTGCCCAAATGCAATTCATTGAATAGATTAAGCGTCTCATATTTCCATTGACTATATTACTCCCCATCGAGAATAGGCACTCTATAACTAAGACTCCCAAAACTAGACATATCCATCTTCCTCCAATGGTGATAAAACCAAAAGTATGGAGACTAAAGCTCTGATACCAATTGTGGGATCACTAGAAGGGATGTCTAGAGGGGGCATGGGGGGTGAATAGACTACTTGAGAAAATAAAATCTAGCCTTTTCCCAATTTTAATAGTTGGTAGATTTTAGCAATTCTAACAAGTCTAGTGCACCCTACACATGCTAGTCAACGATTATAGCAGCGGGAAGTAAAGACAAGCACATGTAAGAAAGAGTAGAGGTAGGAAGATCAAACACAATTGGAGACACGGAGATTTTGCCCGTCGTTCCGATAGTTGGTGCTATCATACGTCCATGTTGATGGAGACTTCAACCCAGAGAGGGTAGCGGACGCGAGAGTCCACGGAGGGCTCCACCCAAAAGAGTCCACGAAGTAGCAACCTCGTCTATTCCACCACGGCTCCCGTCCACGAAGGACTAGCCTCACTATGGGTAGATCTTCACGAAGTAGGCGGTTTCCTTGCCCGTACAAATTTATTGGTTCAACTCCACACACGAAGGATGCTCCCAAGCGACACCTAACCAATTTAGGAGACACCACTCTCCAAAAGGTAATAGATGTGTAGTATGATGAACTCCTTGCTCTTGTGCTTCAAAAGATAGTCTCCTCAATGACTCAATCACTCTCTCACAAATTTGGTTTGGTAGAAGGGTGGATTGGGTGGAAAGCAACTTGGGAGGTTAGAAATCAAGATTCATATGGTTGGAATGGAATGTCTTGATCTCAACACATGACTAGGTGGCTCTCTCTCAGAAAAATGGATGGGGCAAGTGTAGATCTATTCCGAGTGCTTCCACTACGAGTGAGAGGTGGTGGAAGGCTATATATAAGCATCTCCAAAAATCCAACCGTTACAACATTATTGCCCAACTCAGTGAAACTGATCCAAAAATTCGGTTGCACCGACTAGTGCAAAATGTGGCAACTTTTGGCGTTTTGGTGAAACTGGTGTGTAAATCTTGATGGTACCGATATGGGTTACCTAGGTAGTTTCCAATCTCGGTGTCACCAATTCCTAAACCTACGAATTTTTGATTCTTAGAAATGGGACAACGGAAGGTTGGTCACTGATTTCGATTTCACCGAAATGGAAGTTGGTGTCACCGAGAAGCTAGGGTTTGGCATGGGATACGAGTGAAGGTGTATTCAATCATCAGTATGCGTGACCACTATGTGTCTCCCATTCGAAAGGCTTACATATATAAATATGCATTCATTAGCATATTTATAGTCGTGATTCTTTCGAATTGTCCAACGTTATCCATGGACAGCCCGAGTATGTGTAGATTGGGTTTGTTTTCCCATATGCTCTGCTCCGGATCCGATGTAGAATTTCGTCACTGCCTCCCTGTTGTTTTTCGGGTACACATCCTCTCTGCTTATTGCCGAGACGTGTATCAGGAGAACAGTGGGGAGATGTTGCCAAAATTGTGCGTCGGATTCGGAGCAAAGCATGGGAAAACGAACCCAATCTATACATACTCGGGTGGGATTAGGATATATCTTTACCTACTAGCGTCTAAGTTGCATCGACGTAATAAAACTGACAAACTCTATTAACTGATGAATATGGTTTGCTGAATTATGTATATATTTTTTGTGTGTCTAGTAGCTAGGCAAGATGAGTGATCGTAGGTGGATGTACATCAGTCACACTAGTCAGAAAGGCATGACCCATGAATGGATAACAAAAACCAAGGAGTTTGTGATAGTCGCATTTGCAAATGGACAGAAAATAACCTGGTGCCCTTGTGTCGATTGCGACAACTTTAAGAAGAAGTCAGAGTTTGAAATGATCAAACACCTGCAGAAGTGGGGTTTTACGCCTAATTATACGGTCTGGACATTTCATGGTGAGTCTGCCCAACGTGCCAGAGCTGAGGTGGTTCGTCGCTGCACCGATGAGCATGGTACCGGGATCAAAGAAATGGTGCAAGACTTCGATGATGCTCGGGATTCGGACGATGAGATGGAGGAATATGCAAAGGCCTTCTATGAAATGTTGAAGCCTAATCTTCTCCTTGTGCTTCCTTTTTTTGATTTTGTACGATGAACTTTGTTGTTGGATATCTTGTTGGATATGTTGTTGGAAACTTGTTGGATATGTTGTTGGAAACTTGTTGTTGGATATGTGTTGGTAACTTGTTGTTGGATATGTGTTGGTATGCTTGTTGAAAGTATTTTAAAATTTATATATGTGTGTGTGTGTGTGAAATTCTGTGAAATTGAATGAACTTAAGAAAAAACAGAAAAAACTGGGACTATACAGGTTCTTTGCCGTCTGCTGGCAAACGACAAAGAGCTTTGTCGTCAACCAGCGGACCGCAAAGCTGCCACATGGCAGCTACCTGTGCAACCTGGGGCGGCACTAGGCTGGCCTATGTGGTTTCTTTGCCGTCTAATAAAAGACGGCAAAAAACTTTGCATCTTTGTCATCTGCCAGCTGACGGCAAAAAACTTTGCATCTTTGTCGTCTGCCAGCTGACGACAAAGAAGCCACATAGGCCAGCAAAGAAATTGTTGCTTTGCTATCCGCTGGCAGATGGCAAAGAACTTTGCATCTTTACCGTCTGCCAGCAGACGGCAAAGCACGCCGTTAACCACTTAACGAACGTAAGCTGCCACGTGTGTCGTCCATGTTCTTTGTCGTCTGCTGGCAGACGGCAAAGACCTAAGCATCTTTGTCGTCCGCCAGCAGACGGCGAAACGTCCTTTACCGTAGCTTATTTAGCTGGACGTTTGGCCATCTGCTGGCAGACGACAAAGCCTTTGCCGTCCGCCATGCATGCCTTTGTCGTCCTCTATGCGGACGACAAAGTTGCTGATTCCTGTAGTGCATGAGGCACAAAGATCTTGATTACTTTTGTACCGAATATGTTTTTTTTGGTAAAAATATAACCTACACAACATTCAAACCTTGGCCAGTTGCTAGCTAATTAATGGACTAACAACAGGATAAAAATAATATATTCATTATGTGCTATATTTTATTTGACATTAATATTTTAAATTATTTGAATTCGAACAGAAAATTTGTTGATTTGTCTAAAAGAAATTTTGACCATTTCAAGGGTGAGCGAATTTTTTTGCGATTTGGAAATCCGTACTTGTTTTTGCGTCTAAGGAGAAACATGGAATTTCATATGTTGGCAACGACGACGATTACTCGAGGATGAGTGGATTTTTTTGCAATAACTTATTCAAACGGATTCGATTAGGTAGCTGGAACATAGGGTCTCTGACAGGTAAGCTTCGGAAGGTAGTTGATACAGCGGTGAGGAGAGGCGTTGGTATCCTTTGCATCCAAGAGACCAAATGGAGGGGACAGAAGGCGAAGGAGGTGGAAGGTACCGGCTTCAAGCTGTGGTACACGGGGACGGTTGCAAAAAGAAATGGAGTAGGCATCTTGATCGGCAAGAGCCTTAAGGATGGAGTGGTAGACGTCAAGAGACGTGGGGACTGGATTATCCTGGTCAAGCTGGTAGTTGGGGACTTAGTCCTCAACGTTATCAGCGCATATGCCCCACAAGTAGGCCACAATGAGAACACCAAGAGAGAGTTCTGGGAAGGCCTGGAGGACTTGGTTAGGAGTGTATTGATTGGCGAGAGGCTCTTCATAGGAGGAGACCTTAATGGCCACGTGGGCACATCTAACACATGTTTTGAAGGAGTGCATGGGGGATTTGGCTATGGCATCAGGAATCAAGAAGGAGAAGATGTCTTAAGCTTTGTGTTAGCCTACGACATGATCGTAGCTAACACCCTCTTTAAGAAGAGAGAATCACATCTAGTGACTTACAATAGTGGGCAGCACTCTAGCCAGATTGATTTCATCCTCTTGAGAAGAGAAGGCAGGCGTGCATGCCTAGACTGTAAGGTGATACCTGGAGAGAGTGTTGTCCCCCAGCATAAGCTTGTGGTTGCTGACCTCCGCTTTCGGATTCGTGTCCAGCGGGACAAGCGTGCCAAAGTCGCTAGAACGAAGTGGTGGAAACTCAAGGGGGAGGTAGCTCAGGTGTTCAAGGAGAGGGTCATTAAGGAGGGCCCTTGGGAGGAAGGAGATGATGCAGACAACATGTGAATGAAGATGGCGACTTGCATTCGTAAGGTGGCCTCTGAGGAGTTTGGAGTGTCTAGGGGAAGTAGAAGAGAAGCTAAAGATACCTGGTGGTGGAATGATGTTGTCCAGAAGGCAATCAAGGAGAAGAAAGATTGTTTCAGACGCCTATATCTGGATAGGAGTGCAGACAACATAGAGAAGTACCAGATGGCAAAGAAGGCCGCAAAGCGAATTGTGAGTGAAGCAAGGGGTCATGCGTATGAGGACCTCAACCAAAGGTTAGACACGAAGGAAGGCGAAAGGGACATCTATAAGATGGCCAAGAGCCGAGAGAGGAAGACGAGGGATGTTGACCAAATCAAGTGCATCAAGGACGGAGCAGATCAACTCCTGGTGAAGAACGAGGAGATTAAGCATAGATGGAGAGAGTACTTTGACAAGTTGTTCAATGGGGAGAGTGAGAGCTCTACCATTGATCTGGATGACTCCTTTGATGATACTAGCAGGCGTTTTGTGAGGCAAATCCAGGAGTCGGAGGTCAAGAAGGCTTTAAAGAGGATGAAAGGAGGCAAGGCGATGGCCCCGATTGTATCCCCATTGAGGTGTGGAGAGGCCTCGGGGGCATAGCGATAGTATGGCTAACCAAACTTTTCAACCTCATTTTTCGGGCAAACAAGATGCCAGAAGAATGGAGACGGAGTATATTAGTACCAATCTTCAAGAACAAGGGGAATGTTCAGAGTTGTACTAATTACGTGGAATTAAGCTGATGAGCCATACAATGAAGCTATGGGAGAGAGTCATTGAGCACCGTGTAAGAAGAATGACAAGCGTGACCAAAAATCAGTTTGGTTTCATGCCTGGGAGATCGACCATGGAAGCCATTTTCTTGGTACGACAACTTATGGAGAGATATAAGGAGCAAAAGAAGGACATGCATATGGTGTTCATTGACTTGGAGAAGGCCTATGATAAGATTCTGCGGAATGTTATGTGATGGGCCTTGGAGAAACACAAAGTCCCAACAAAGTACATTACCCTCGTCAAGGACATGTATGATAATGTTGTGACAAGTGTTCGAACAAGTGATGGCGACGCTGACGACTTCCCAATTAAGATAGGACTGCATCAAGGGTCAGCTTTGAGCCCTTATCTTTTTGCTTTGGTGATGGATGAGGTCACAAGGGATATACAAGGAGATATCCCATGGTGTATGCTCTTTGGGGACGATGTGGTGCTAGTCGATGAGAACCGGACGGGGGTCAACAGGAAGTTGAAGTTATGGAGGTAAACCTTGGAATCGAAAGGTTTTAGACTTAGTAGGACTAAAACCGAGCACATGAGGTGCGCTTTAGGAACGAGGAGGAGGAGGATGTTAGCCTTGATGGGCAAGTGGTGCCTCAGAAGGACAGCTTTAGATATTTGGGGTCAATGTTGTAGAAGGATGGGGATATCGATGAAGATGTGAACCATCGAATTAAAGCCAGATGGATGAAGTGGCGCCAAGCTTCTGGCATTCTTTGTGACAAGAGGGTGCCACAAAAGCTAAAAGGCAAGTTCTATAGGACGGCAATTCGACCCGCAATGTTGTATGGTGCTGAGTGTTGGCCAACTAAAAGGCGACATGTGCAACAGTTAGGTGTGGCAGAGATGTGCATGTTGAGATGGATGTGTGGCCACACAAGGAAGGACCGCATCCGGAATGATGATATACGAGATAGAGTTGGGGTAGCACCAATTGAAGAGAAGCTTGTCCAACATCGTCTGAGATGGTTTGGGCATATTCAACACAGGCCTCCAAAAGCCCCAATGCACAGCGGACGGCTTAAGCATGCTGATAATGTCAAAAGAGGCCGGGGTAGACCGAACTTGACATGGGAAGAGTCCGTAAAAAGAGATCTGAAGGACTGGGGCATCACCAAAGAACTAGCCATGGACAGGGTGCGTGGAAGCTTGCTATCCATATGCCAGAACCATGAGTTGGTCGCGAGATCTTATGGGTTTCACCTCTAGCCTACCCCAACTTGTTTGGGACTAAAGGCTTTGTTGTTGTAATTTATTCAAACGGATTTTGAATTCAATATTTTTTGGCACTTAAATATATAAATTGAAACTAGAAAAGAACAAACATGTGCATGTTCCAGTTGTTACTACTGCCCATCCAGTAGGTGACCCCAGCTTGAAGTTTGAGAAAATATAAGCTAAACCCTGCTTACACGATAAAGTAAATAAGGTATATATCTTTGGAGACGTACTCGTTTCAGGTGGTTGGCACAGGCCATGTGCTTGCATTGCGTCCCGAGTTCGAGCACTGCCTTTTTGTTTCTTATTTCTCTGTGAAGCTGGACGTGCATGCGCCCTTTTTATTTCTCATCACTCTGTCGAGCGGGATCCACACGTGTTGGTGAGGGTTATTTGCGAAATTAAATATAAAACAGGGGCGTTTCCGTACAAAATGGTTCAGGTCACTGACAGTGAACCATAGCCATGTTGGCATGCCATGTAAGCACCTTCTACGTCTGGACAGGGATAAACTGATTGTATTTGCACCAGAGCGCAAGTTGGATGACCAGAAATCCGTATTTTTAATGTTCTAGCATCAAACTAAACATCCAACGCAAGTTATATGACTTCTGGTGATATTACCTCTTCTAAATATAAGTCTTTTTAGAGATTTCACTACGGACTATATTGTAGTCCGTAGTGAAATCTCTCTAAAAAAATATTTAGGAACGGAGGGAGTATTTAGTAGTACTATTTTTGACAGTGCGCCAAGATTTTTGAGTTAACACATGCTACATGAGACACAGACAAATCTTGAAGGCTCAAATCGAGCCTCAAAGTCATTGGGCAGCTAGATCAGACTAAACTATAAATGCAAACCGAAACTAGTATCCACAGCATGGCAAATCTTGGATGAAAGGAAGCGGCAACAGAAGCGCGAATTGCAAGAGCAAAGAGGCAATTATCGACAGATGGATCAACGGTGGTTATCAAACCTAGGCCACTGAAGCTGCAGCTCTCCTCACTCTGATCATGCTGCTGGTAGTAACTGTTGAAGGCAAATGACACATTCCCAGGCCAGCCAAGACCTGCACAGGAGCCACCAGTCGACAGAGCGGTACAGTCAGCATCGGAACAAGCGGCAGAGAAACTGGAAGGAACATTGGATAGGTCTTTGTTATTGTCCACCACACACCATTTCGATGGAAGGTAGTCCACATCCAGTGCATTCTTGAGTGCCATAGGGCCTTGACCCAAGTTGACATGGTACTTGGCTTGGCCATCAAACGTAAAAATGCCATAGTGTCTGTCATAACTTCCGCTTGCTATACTGTGTTGATCTTCGTCTAAAAGGCTGTAGAGGTATGTCTCAGTCGGAACAAATTTTGGGCGAAGTGGAGTCCCGGATTTTCTCGCCAGGTGGTTGACCAGGCCTGTCATGAAGGATTGAGCAATAGCCGAAGTTGCATTCACAGCTCCATCCGTTGGCCATCCTGCTCTCCCAACAATGATGTCCATATCACTGAATCCAGCCTTAGTTAGAGCAGTAACCAGAGCATCTATGCTCGCATCGAAGTAGTTGTCGTACTTGTTATGACCATCACTCATCGGACGTGACATTAGTTGGAAAAGGTAATAGTCCAATGAAATATTTTTCTTCTGCTGAAAGCTCAAAATAGGATTCAGCTCGACCATAAACGGTGAGCTATGATTAGCAAGAAATGGGAGGAGCTCAACCATGGTTTTGTTAACATCTGGCCTGAAGTAAGCTTTCGAAGGCAGAGTTGATGTGTTTTGGTATGCATCAGAGCTGCAAGGCACAACTACTTTCATCTTGCTGGACAACTTCGCATCATCCAATGCCCGTTGAATATTTGCTGCTGCACGAACCACAAAAGGTTGAAACTGCTGCCCATGATTAAGAAGAAATGGATCATCTCCAACAGCAACAAACCTACAAGTTACATTACTCGTCAATATAAAAACTTATAATATCAAGAAAGCCCACAAAATGTGAAATATAACATCAATACAAATATGAAACAGAACAAATTAAGCATTGTTGCCAAACAGATCGCCTGCCTCTAACCTCACCTAGACTGCAATGTACTCTCTTTAACAGCCATATTACCCTACACTCCGCTACTATTAATTTTAGATTTGATACAAATATGCCAAACACATTCAATTAATGCAGAAGAATCTCTGCTACTTAACCTAGAAAAGAAAGGAAGAATGCTCAGCCAGAACCGAAATATCAACGGAAGCCGGACAGTCAAGTTTTGTAACAGATATTACAGATCCGTGCACGAACTATCCACTGAAGTTTGCAGCTCTTCAAAAATTGCATCTCATCCCCAAATATTCAGGACGATTTGATAGGATCTAGCTGTGCTATACATCCAATTTTTCACATTGTTAACTAGGTCCAGGCAAGTTCCTTTTATCATCTTTGGTTCACCAAGAGGAATCCATCACATGTCAGAGGATCTGAAACTTTGTAGAGCATAAACACCTACTAGCACGTCAGTAATTGACATTTGTTGAGTGTTTTAAATCATACTTGTTTGATTCATGAAAAAAGACCTTGAGGTCCCTAGCAGAAAAATCCAGTGCAGTACTGCAATATAGACATATCAACCTATTGAAGTCAACCAATGTACGGAGTACTTAACTAAAGCAGCGTCCTCCACCTTCAGCTCAGATTGGTCAACCGTCAACATTATTAAGGATATTGGTTTTGAGCATGTCAGCATGCATGATTGGCCAATCCAGTGGATACAAATTGACTAATCGCCTCATCTGGTGCCAATAGAGCCTATAGTATTTCTAATTGTAGCAACGGGATAATTTGGTCAGGTTGAGGCATAATTTAGACTTGATTTATTCAGTCAACTGGTATCATACAGTAACTATCTAACGAATACGCCTTGGCCCCTTCGCATTTCATGAAATAAGATCAGTAAAATATGTTGGAAAGAAGAGAAAATGATAAGCGAAGTGGGTATTCGCAGCGAAAGACAAAAAGAGAAGGAAACCGCGCACTGGAAGGGAAGAAGGGGATGTGCTCTTACTCGAACAATACGCCGGAGGCGTAGCGGGTGATATTGTCGTGGACCCAGGCGGCGGCTGCCTTCCTGGAGGAGGCGAGGGGGCGGAGCAGCTCGTTCGGAACCCCGACGGTAACGGCGATGCGGGTGCCGGCAAGGGCGGACAGCGCGTCGGGCGAGGCGGCGGAGAGGCGCACGCGGGGGACGGAGTTGGGGAGGAGGAGGTCACGCACGACCTGCGCCGCCGGGAGCGGGTGGGATGCCGCGAAGCCCCAGTTCACGCCCACCGCGGCGGTCGGCAGCGGCGCAACGGCGACGGCGAGGAAAAGGAGAAGCGGGAGCGCAGGTGCCCGTGGCCGCAGCGGGTGGCGGCGACTGGGCCGCATTGCCTGCTGTTCCGTGTACACACCGTTGGCGTGCTGCCGCCTCCTAAATTTAATTTGTCCACCGGTTTACACTAAAACCCCAAACTTCAATTTGGTTCAAAATGCTCCTTTAAATTCTTTTTTTTTTGGGTAAGAAGGAGTTTTATTCCAAAAGTACAGGGTTAAAGTGATAAGGCAAGAGTTCCCGACACGCGGTGATCCTCTATGCATACATACAACAGTGTCACATTCAACGCACCTACGTCGTAAGTCGAGCTATATTTTTTTCCATCGAAGCTTGTGTGGAATAAACTCCTTCCCCTATCAAGGACCTAATCTCAGCAGCAAGATGTTTTGATGCCGAGCAAGCTAAGCTATCACTAGATAAAGTCATAAATGCCTTGAAGGAGTTTGATTGGAGTGAATGATGCATGGCCAAGGTCATGCCCTGCATAAGTGCATAAATCTTCAACTCTAGAGCATAATTGCAACGAAATAAGAATCGGTAAGGTGCAAAGGTAATGCTGCCATCATGTTTCTAAGGTTATGCCTACCGTCATCATGCCATCCTTTGCAAAGGAAATAACCATCCACCAAGAGGGCTACCTGATTTGCCAGCGATGGTGGCCAAGGTTTGTGCCAGTACCAGTGAGTTAAAGTGGGAGAGGTCCTTGAGGTGGATGCACCTGATATTGGTCACGAACTAGTGAGTTCTCAAGGATTCGAGTTAAATTGCCCTATGATAGGAGACTACAGAAAGAGACTACACTTGAGTATACCTAGCCATCCGTCGGGTCGGGTCGGGTTTCGGGCCGGGCCTACCAAATCCCGACACACAAAACCTAGGCATGAGCCCGGCCCGGCCCGGCCATCAGGCCTAAAAATCTAGCCCAAGCCCGGCCCATCGGTCAAAAAGCCCGACGGGCCTCGGGCCTATTCCTTAAATTGCAAATATGACAGGCCTGAGTTCGGCCCGGCCCAGCCATCGGGCTCAAAATCTAGGCCCAGGCTGGCCCATGGCCAAGCTCGGGTGGGGTCGGGCTTTTTTGGGCCGCATCCGGTCCGGCTGGCCGGGCCGGGCTGCCCATGGCCACGTATACACTTGAGTATAAGGTGAAAGGTGTAATCAAATGCATCCAATTCATGCTAAAGTACGAAAGAGTCCCACACCTCTGTTTCTTTTGTGGGTTCATGGGGCATGACAAAGAGGCATGTGAGAAAAGGAGGTTGGGGCTCGCGTCAAAGGCCTATGACTCCACCCTCTGCTCCCCATTATAGAAGTATGAGCAGAGACCGACATTCACAGCCATGCTGGGCCAACCAAGGGCATGACGCGGGATGGATTATTGTTGGGTAGTGTCGGCTCCATGACTCACCAAGTAGAACGACCGACAACCAGCAGAAGCTCCAAGCAGGGTCATGGAATACCAGACAAAGTTGATGCTCATGATGGGTTTGAGGAGAAGGAGATACCAGGGACGATGGAGGTTGATGAGCTATTGGCAAGCCAGGTGGACAGAATTCGGCTGCAACTTGCTAAGGAGAAGCCGGAGTGTAGCAAAGTTGCAGGATCACTAGAAGTGTATGTCTAGAGGGGGGTGAGTAGACTACTAGCAGGAATTTAAAACTACCACAAGCATAAGTTCAGGGGTTGGCAGTTTTAGCATATATAGCAAGTCTAGTACACCCTACACATGCAAGTCAACAAGTATAGCAGTGGAAAGTAAAGACATTGCACATGAAAGTAAGGAGTAGAGATAGAGAGATCAAATGCATGAAGGACACAAAGGTTTTTCCTGTGGTTCCGATAGGTGGTGCTATCGTACGTCCACGTTCATGGAGTTTTCAACCCACAGAGGGTAACGGTCGCGAGAGTCCATGAAGGGCTCTACCCACAAAGGGTTCCACGAAGACGCAACCTTGACTATACCATGACGACCTACATCCATGGAGGACTAGCCTAACTCGGGGTAGATCTTCACGAAGTAGGCGATCTCCTTGCCCTTACAAACTTCTTTGTTCACTCCACAACACGAAGTAGGAGGCTCCCAAGCGACACCTAACCAATCTAGGAGGCACCACCCTCCAAAAGGTAATAGGCTCGATAATGTCGATGAACTCCTTGCTCTTGTGCTTCAAGATGATAGACTCCTCAACACACAATCACTCTTTGATAGATTTGGCTTGGTAGAAGAGGTTGATTGGGTAGAAATCAAGTTGGCGAGGCTAGAGATCAAGATTCATATGGTAGGAATGGAATGGCATGATCTCAACACATGAGTAGGTGGATCTCTCTCAGAAAATCAGTAGGTATGAGTGGGGAACTGTTCTGAGTGCTTCTTTTTCGAGTGAGTGGTGGTGGAGGGGTATATATAGGCATCTCCAAAAATCCACCCGTTACACCTAATAAGTCAGACCCGTGGAACTGATGTGTAAATCTCGGTTGTACCGAGTTGCCTCAAAGGTAGCAACTTTTGAATCTCGGTGAGACCGATACATAAAACTTGGTTGCACCGATAAGGTGACCAACCGTCAGATTGCCAATCTCGGTGAAGACGACTCACAAAACTCGGCGGGACCGATTTTGTAAACTCGCATAATAGGAAGTTGGCAACCCAAACTCGGTGGCACTGAAGTGGAATTGGTTGCACCGAAATGCTACGGTTTGGCTGAGTCTGTGTGAGGTTGGGAATCAGTGGCATCGAGTGGAAAGTGTTGGTTGCACCGATTTTGGATATTTGGCTTTGGACAAACTTTTGTGGAAGAGCTTGTGGGTGTATGTGGTGACTATCACTTGAGCACGTATGAGCATTTTGTTCACCAACAAAACCTTACCCCCTTTTGATAGTATTGGCTTTCCTATGGACTCAAAGTGATTTCTCACAAAAGGTAAAATGTAGAGTCCTTTTCTTGAAGCTTGGCCAATGCTATTTATTATCCTTCTTGTTCATGGGGATACTCTCCACACTCCTTTTTGCCAGACCATCTCTCTCTATGGACTTTATCTGAAATACACTAGATGAAAGTATTAGTCCAAGAGACAATGTATGTAGTCATGAATTATCAAAACCACAAAGGGAGCACATTGTGCTTTAAATCTCCCCCTTTTTGGTAATTGATGACAACATACAATCAAAGCTTCAAATAAAGATATGCATGTATATAATGAAGACTTTGAAAGACACATGACTTAGACTTGCTCCCCCTAAATGTGTGCAATCCCTTTAAAAGATAGTTGCTTTGGAATGCATGGACACACATGTAGTAGAAGGGATATGATAAGTCATGTGTATCTTGGCAATGTGCATCAAATGTATATGAATGAGATGTATCCTTGTTCAAGACTTCACTCTTGCAAACAATATGTGCAAGAAGCAAGAGATCATGTTGATCAAGGGTACGATGCATATGCTTACCTTGAGTTCTTGAGCGTTCTAGTAGTAGAGATGCACTTGAGAAAACAATGTTAGGAAACACAAGAGTATCCTACCAATCAAAAGCAATAGAACTCAAAAATACCAAGATATGGAGAACATATAGAAGATAGTATTCCTTAAGATTGATATGTCTTCAAGATAATTTAGAAGTCTCTCCCCTTTATATATGAAAATGGCAGGACATCCTCTCCCCCTGAATCTTAGCATTTGGATATTGGGATTGGATAGGGTGAGAAAATTATAACATGTGAAACTCAATTTCAATAAACAGATCTCTCCAACGCATATTTTTCTCGCCCTACTTTGGTATTCTCCCCTTGTTTATATATAAGTGTATACTTTTGATATTGTTCTCTCCCCCTAAATTATATCTCCCCCTTTGCATAAGCATGTATCTCCCCCTACTTTGGTGTTCTCCCCTCATTTATATATAAGTGTATACTTTTGATATTCTTCTCTCCCCCTAAATTATATCTCCCCCTTTGGATAAGCATGTATCTCCATCTTTAGCTTTGAAGCTTTGTATATTCTCCCCCTTTGGCATTAATTTCCAAAAAGGTCAGACATAGGGCCAGATACAGGGATCATAGATTAAGAAGGGATCCTTGAGAACAAGGGTCATAAAAAGTAGAATTCATAGAATATGAAAATCATGAGAAAAATGAGGGAATCATCAAAAATAATTTCTCTCCCTTTGGTTAAACTGAATCTTTGCAGAACATCTCCTCCTTTGAGTTAGGGATCCTTGAATGTATTTCTCCCCCTACATTTAAAAAAAATAAGGGATCATCGAAGGATTGAGAAATCACAGAAGGAACACAAAGATTTACAGATACAAATACAGACTAAAGTAGAATAGAAAGTCGGTGGCTCCAAGACAAAATTGTCGGTGGTACCGATATGGTGTTGTGCAGCTTATCTGCAGAATCGGTAGAACCGAGTCTTTTGAGTCGGAGGCTCCGAGGCATAAAACAGAAACTTGGCAAATGTGAAAATTTGAACCAAAGAAAAGTTCTAACCGAAAATCAATGAGGTAAGAAAGACAAATGATTTGCAAATATAAGGGATACAGATTGCAGATAATATACAGATAGGTATCAACGAGCAAAGATTTGAATGGTTCCAAGAAATTTTGCAATAGAGAATGAACCAATCAAGATTCTTGACTAGATGATAGGCGGTGACTAGATCACTATATTAGAGTATATTGACTTAGGATCCAGGCAAGAATACTTGATCATAGGTCATACTCATCGTTAAGCTCAAAATGGGGTTACCATTTTTTATTAAGCTTTTTAATGTCTTCATATCTCTTGAGTTGCTTTATCCCATGACTTGGAGTAAAGCTATATCAAGGATATGATTTTCATACCTTTGAGTGATGTTGTTGACATATCTTGTAGGTTAACTTGATGAGGATTCTTGAAGTTGATGAAGGTCATCTTGAGTTGGGAGCAATCCTTGTTGTTTTCATTCACTTTTCACCTACATGGGTTAGTCACGCAAGGAAGAACATGACATATTTAAATGACATAATACCAACTGAGATTTAGCAATTGAGGGATCTATGTCAAGGATATGTTTTGTTGTCTTCTTCCTTCCATCACCAAAGCGAGAATGTGGATACTTAGCCATGGCAAGATTCCTTAAGATATGAGTTCATGGCAATCTTGTGGATTGTTGTTCTTCCAAGTACCTACAAAAGGGTTAGATGCAAGACAAGGGAGCGTAGAATTCCAAGGTATGATACTCAAGGTAATAACATGGAATAAACAATGAAGCTCGTCCCCTTGCATGCATCCGAGCGAGCTTAGCTCAAGTTTGAAGCATCAATGATGTTCAACTCACTCCTCAAATGACAAAACACTTCTTCATCAAGTGGCTAAGTAAACATATCGGCCAATTTCTTATTGGTACAAACATTCTTAAGATTAATATCTCCTTTGGAAACATGATCATGATTGAAATGATGTCAAACTTGAATATGCTTGGTTCGAGAATGTTGCACAGGATTACGACCAATCTTAATAGCACTTTCACTGTCACAAAGTAATGGAACATTTTTAACATTAATTCCATAATCTTTAAGTGTTTGTGTCATCCATAATAATTGCGCACAACATGATCCAGCAACAATATATTCAGCTTCGACAGTAGATAGAGATGCCGAGTTTTGTTTCTTGGAGGACCAAGACACAAGAGATCTACCAAGAAATTGACATGTACCCGAGGTGGATTTTGTATCAACCTTGTCACCGGCATAGTCCGAGTCGGAGTAGCCAACAAGATTAAAAGAAGATCCCTTGGGATACCAAATGCCAAAAGTTTGGTGTGTGTATCAAGTATCTCACAATGTGTTTAACAACCTTCAGATGACATTCTTTAGGAGCAACTTGATATCTAGCGCACATGCAAACACTAAGTATAATATCGGGATGGGAGGCACATAGATAAAGCAATGAACCAATCATTGATCGATAAACCTTTTGATCAACCGGTTCACCCTCCTTAGTGAGATCACCATGTCCGCTAGTGGGCATGGGAGTTTTCATACCTTTGCACTCTTGCATGTTGAACTTCTTGATTAAGTACTTGGTGTACTTAGTTTGGGAGATGAATGTTCCTTCTCTCGTTTGCTTGATTTGTAGACCAAGAAAGAATTTCAGCTCACACATCATAGACATCTCATACTTCTCTGACATCAACCTTACAAACGTCTCACTAAAATGTGGGTTAGTAGATCCAAAGATAATATCATCCACATAAATTTGGCACACAAATAGTTCACCATTAAATCTCTTTGTGAATAAGGTTGCGTCAATTTTACCAATTTCACTTTTCAATGAGAAACTTCGTTAGGCATTTATACCAAGCACGAGGAGCTTGCTTAAGACCATATAAAGCTTCGTGAAGTTTGTAAATGTGGTCAGGTTTCTTAGGATTTACAAAACCAGGTGGTTGCTTAACATAGACTTCTTCTTCTATCTCACCATTTAAAAATGCACTTTTAATATCCATTTGGTAAAGCATGATATCATGGTGATTAGCATAAGCGAGAAGAATTCAAATGGCGTGTAGTCTAGCAACGGGGGCGTAGGTCTCACCGTAGTCCATACCTTCGACTTGCGTATATCCTTGGGCTACGAGGCGTGCCTTGTTGCGTATGACTTGACCGTCTTCATCTTGCTTGTTCTAAAATACCCATTTCGTGACGATAATTTTTTGCTTGTCCTTGGGCTTCTCCATGAGTGTCCACACTTCGTTCCTCTCGAAGTTGTGAAGCTCTTCATGCATAGCGTTCACCCAATCCACGTCTTCAAGAGCTTGTTCAACCTTCAGGGGTTCAATGCTAGAGATGAAAGAATAATGATCACAAAAGTTAGCCAAGCGAGTTTTAGAGCGAGTTATCCTCTGTGTTTGTATGTCACCAAAGATTTGGTTTAGAGGATGGTTCTTTGTCACTTGAGCTCGAACTCAAGGTAGCTTGGGCTTGTTAGTTGGTGGAGCTTATTCTTCTTCATCATCTACTTCATATTCGTTGTTGTCAACGTGGTCATCTCCTTGAGGTGGTGTTGAACGAGGTTGTGGTGGATCTTCATGATGTACTTGTTGGGGAACGTTGCATGGGAAACAAAAAATTTCCTACGCACATGCAAGATCTATCCATGGTGATGAGCATATACGAGAGGGAGAGTGGATCTACATACCCTTGTAGATTGCTAAGCGGTAAGCGTTAAGAAACGCGGTTGGTGTAGTCGATCATCTTCGCGATCCAATTACAAGCCGTCCCGCGATCTCATCACGAGTTGTCCCACGATCCCATCATGGTCCTTCCGATCTAGCGCCGAACGGACGTCACCTCCACGTTTAGCATACATACAGCTTGATGACGATCTCCACCTTCCTGATCCAGCAAGAGGGGATGGATAGTTAGATGAGTTCTCCGCCAGCACAACAACATGGTGGCGGTGGTGGTGGAGCTGTCTCGGCAGGGCTTCGCCAAGTGCTACCACGACAATATAGAGGAGGAACTGATCTAGAGGGGGAGGGAGAGGCTGCATTGTGTCTTAGGGTGCGGCTGCCCTCCTCCCTCTCACATATATATATAGGGGTAGGGGTGGTGCGCCCAAACCCCTAGGGTTTCCCCCTTGGGGCGGCGGCCAAGGGTGGAGGCGCCCTAGGGTGGCTTTCCACCCAAGTTAGGTGGCGCCAACCCTAGGGTTGGCCCTCCCACCAACCCCCTTGCTGCATGGGCCTCTTTGGGAGGGGAGGCCAGCCCACCAGGGGATGGTGTGCCCTCTCTTACAGCCCATGTAGGCCTTTGGGGCTGGTGGACCCCCGGGACCCTCCCGGCACCCCCGGTACATTACCGGTGACGCTCGAACTTTTCCCGGTAACCAACACGGAATTTCCTATATATGAATCTTCACCTCCGGACAATTCCGGAGCTCCTCGTCATGTCCGAGATATCATCCGGGACTCCGAACAACCTTCGGCCACCAACACACATAACTCATCTCTACTGAAACGTCACCGAACCTTAAGTGTGCAGACCCTGCGGGTTCGAGAACCATGTAGACATGACTGAGACACCTCTACGGTCAATAACCAATAGCGGGACCTGGATGCCCATATTGGTTCCTACATGTTATACGAAGATTTTTATCGATCGAACCTCTATGTCAAGGATTCAGTTAATCTCGTATGATGTTCCCTTTGTTCTTTGGTATGTTACTTGCCCGAGATTCGATCGTGGGTATCCCTATACCTAGTTCAATCTCATTACCGGCAAGTCTCTTTACTCGTTTCGTAATACAAGATCCCATGGCTAACTCTTTAGTCACATTGCTTGCAAGGCTTATAGTGATGTTGTATTACCGAGTGGGCCCTGAGATACCTCTCCGTCACACGGAGTAACAAATCCCAGTCTTGATCCATGCCAACCCAACAGACACCCTCGAAGATACATGTAGAGCACCTTTATAGTCACCCAGTTACGTTACGACATTTGATACACACAAGGTACTCCTCCGGTGTCAGTGAGTTGCGTGATCTCATGGTCATAGGAACAGATACTTGACATGCAGGAAACTGTAGCAATAAACTAACACGATCATATGCTACATTTATAGTTTGGGTCTTGTCCATCACATCATTCTCCTAATGATGTAATCCCATTATAAAATGACATCTCATGTCCATGGCTAGGAAACCTTAACCATCTTTTATCAAAGAGCTAGTCTATTAGAGGCATACTAGGTACATGGTGTTGTCTATGTATCCACACATGTATCTGAGTTTTCGATCAATACAATTCTAGCATGGATAATAAACGATTATCATGAACAAGGAAATATGATAATAACCAATTTATTATTGCCTCTAGGTCATATTTCCAACGGTACTTCCTCCTCCTCTTCATCTTGTCGTGTACCACTTGTGGATGCTTCCATGTCCTATTGTCGGTAGCCTTGATCCGAAGTAGGAGCTTCCACTTGGGTTGATGAAGTGCTTTCCTTCACCTCCATGGGACGAATCTTGCCAATGGTCAAGTCTTGGATAGCTTCCGAAGGATCTTTGTCACCTACATCATTTGGCAATTGTTCGACTTGAGAACCATTAGACTCATCATACTTCACATCTATCGTCTCTTCAACTTTTCGAGTGATGTTGTTGTAGACACGGTAGGTGTGAGAGTTTGATCCATAACAAAGTAGTAAACCTTCATGAGATTTCGGAGAAAATTTAGCATGGTGATGCTTATCAAGAATGTAACACTTAGAGCCGAATACCTAAAAGTATCCAACTTGGGGTTTGTTACCGGTGAGAAGCTCGTATGCCATTTTACCGAGTAGCTTGTGCAAGTAGAGTCGGTTTGTGGCATGACATGTTGTTTCCATGGCTTCTGCCCCAAAGTGTCTTAGTGTCTTGTATTCATCAACCATCGTTCTTGCCATCTCAATGAGGGTTCAATTCTTTCTCTCAACAACTCCATTTTGTTGAGGCGTGTACGTAGCCGAGAACTCATGTGAGATACCCTCTTCGTCAAGAAAGGTATCCATATTGGTGTTCTTGAACTCCGGTCCATTATCTCTTCAAACCTTCTTGATCTTCACTTCAAACTGCTTTTGCGCTTTGCGTGCAAAGTTCTTGAAGATCTTTTGTACCTGTGACTTATCATCAAGTAAGAATACCCACATAAATATGGAAAAATCATCAACTACAACTAGACCATAAGAGTTTCTACCGAGACTCTTGTAAGCATTGGGAGCAAAAAGATCCATATGAAGTAACTTGAGTGGTCTCCTAATGGTCATGATGTTCTTGACCGGATGACTTCCACCTACTTGCTTTCCTGCTTGACAAGCGCTACAAAGTGTATCTTTGTCAAAGATAACATTTTTAACACCAAGAATATGATCGCCCTTGATAAGCTTATCTAGATTGTGCATGCCTACATGTCCAAGCCTTCTATGCCATAGCCAACCTTTAAAAGATTTTGCAATGAGACAAGTACGAGGTTGGGCCTTTTTAGTGAAATCAACAATGTATAGATCACCTCTACGAATACTGGTAAAGACAATTTTATGATTATCAAATCGAAACACTTGGCAATCTACTTTAGTAAATAGCACGTTGAACCCGGAGTCTGCTAGTCTAGATACAGAAAGAAGATTGTAGCCAAGGGATTCAACAAGCATCACATTTTGAATGTATCATGAGATATGGCCACCTTACCAAGGCCAAGTACCTTACCCTTAGAGTTATCTCCAAAGGTCACGTACCTTCGAGGACCTTGATTAGGCATGGTCTCTTGGAACATGTCTTTATCGCCAGTAATGTGATCCATGCATCCACTATCGAGAATCCACTCTTTTTGTCAGACATGTAATCCTTGAAGTTTGCCATTAGACTTAGATTCCTCATGATCTTTTCATGCTCGATGTCGAACAACTCATCTTCATCATAGTAGCCATGTTCTTCATTGTCATCATTTGGTGGAATCTCCTCATCATAGAAACCAATAGACTCGTTAGAATCATAACCATGACAATGTTCAAGTTTATGAATGCGAATGGCTCCATAACAATGTTGTTGATAGTAGTGAAATATCCTTTAGCACGCATGAGATCACGAAGCTCGAATAGGCATTTATCAAAGTTTGGATCACTAGGCTTCATTTTGTGAAAAGCAATAGTTTTATGAAGAATTTCATCAAGATTACCTAATGAAAGATTTGGATATCGTTTCTCCAAATCAGTCCACAAGGTATAATCACATGCAAAGTTCTTCAATTGAGAAAGCACAAATCTTGGTAAGCCTCTAACGATGAGATTTACAGTTCTAAGGTTACCAAGCATGTTAATTTCCTCTTCGTCTGTGGAATGCAATTCATCAACGAGTTGCACATAGGGATTTTCAATATGTTTTCTCAAATGGAATTTGTCAAATAAATCAATCATGGCATTCTTCCATCGACTATAGTACTCTCCATCAAGAATGGGCACTCTACAATACAAACTCTCCACACTAGGCACATCCATCTTCCTCCACGGTGTTGAAACGGAAGCAATGGAGACCAATGCCCTGATACCAATTGCGGGATCACTAGAAGTGTATGTCTAGAGGAGGGTGAATAGACTACTAACAGGAATTTAAAACTACCACAAGCATAAGTTCAAGGGTTGGCAGTTTTAGCATGTATCACAAGTCTAGTACACCCTACACATGCAAGTCAACAAGTATATCAGCGGAAAGTAAAGACATTGCACATGAAAGTAAGGAGTAGATATAGAGAGATCAAACGCATGAAGGACACAAAGATTTTTCCCGTGGTTCCATAAGGTGGTGCTATTGTACGTCCATGTGGGAGGGGCTGAAAAGATTGGAAGCTCAAAATGACATACCATGGCTCTTGGCAAGAAATTTAAATGAGGTAATGTGGGACTATGAGCATTTTTCAGATACAACAAGGTCTACTTGATAGGGAAGTGGTTGATAATGCGTGGAGAAATAAATTTCCAGAGGCGTCGGCGAAGCACTTGGTTTCTTCCTGTTCAGACAACCTCCCTCTCCTTGTGCGGTGTATGCCTGAATCCGGTTTCAAGGTGAGGTGTGTATGGCGTTATAAAGTAAGGTGAGAACATGAAGCGACTCTTGAGGAGGTTGTGACAGAATCTTGGTGTGAGGGAGGTAGAAAGCATGGCCTACGTGATGTTAAAGTATCCTTGGATAAGTTGATGGGAAAATTTCATGGCTGGAGTCACAAGAAATATGGGAATGTGGTAAAGGAAATTGAAAAATCTAGGTTCAGGTTAGAGGAACTAATGAACATGTACGCAGACCACAAGGAAATCCGGCAAGAGTCAGATCGCATAAATGAATTATTGTATAGAGAGGAGATGCTCTGGCACCAAAGGTCTCACATTGATTGGCTCGGAGAGGGTGATCATAACACGCAATTTTTCCATCAGCGAATTGTTTGGCAAGCAAGGAAGAACAAGATAAAGGCCTAGGGGACAGTAAATGTGCAAAGCAAATAGAACATAAAGTAATGGAATGTATGGCTTCGGACATTTTCCAAAATCTATTTTCTCCTGATGCTTCCTTGAATGCAGACTGGGTGGTGTCCATGTTTGATCGGGTAATTACGGCTGAAATGAATGACCAATTGTGCTCTCCATTCTCTGATAAGGAGATCAGTGATGCGATGTTTTAGATCGTCCCTCTAAAGGTGTTAGGGCCGGATGGTTTTCTAGCTAGTTTTTTTAAACATTGGGCTATTGTCAAAGAGGATATCATTTTAGGAGTACAATTGTTTTTTGACTCAGGTCGTATGCCATATGGAGTTAACCTGACAACCATTGTTCTAATTCCCAAGATTGATGAGCTGGTCAAATTGTCATATTTCCATCCAATAAGCCTTTGCGATGTTATATATAAGGTGATTTCTAAGTGTTTAGTCAACAGACTAAGGCCTCTCTTGGGAGAGATTATTTCACCGAAGCAGAGTGCCTTTGTCCTTGGGAGGCTCATTGATACGTCTCCAACGTATCGATAATTTTTTATTGTTCCATGCTATTATATTATCAATCTTGGTTACTTTACATGCAATTATATGCTATTTTATATCATTTTTGGGAACTAACCTATTAACCCAGTGCCTAGTGCCAAGTTTTGTTTTCTACTTGTTTTTGGTTTTCCAGGAAATTAGTACCAAACGAAGTTAAAATGCTCTAAAACTTTTTGATGATTTTTTTCTAGACAAAAGAGACCCTGGAAGCTTCGAGAGGATACCAGACGCAAAGCAAGGAGACGGAAAGGTGCTACCTCTTGAGCATGCATTGGTTTTCCCTTGAAGTGGAAAGGGTGATGCAGCAAAGTAGATAAGTATTTCCCTCGGTTTTTTAGAACCAAGGTATCAATCTAGAAGGAGGAACAAGCAAGTCACCAATGGATGCACCTACACAAATAATCAAACTCTTGCACTGAGCTCTATAAAGGGGTTGTCAATCCCTTCATGGTTATTTGCAAGGATTAGATCCGATAGAGATAGATGTAACGAGTGCGGAAAGTAAAAGGTAAATAAATTGCAGCAAGTATAGATCTGAAAATATATGATGGAAAATAGACCCGGGGGCCATAGGTTTCACTAAAGGCTTCTCTATTGAAGGCAAATATCATGGTGGGTAAACAAATTATTGTCAAGCAATTGATAGAAAAGTGAATAATCATGTAATTATCCAAGGCAATGAACATGCATATAGGCATCACGTCCATGACAAGTAGACCAAAACGATTCTGCATCTACTACTATTACTCCACACATCGACCGACTACTGCCTGCATCTAGAGTATTAAGTTCATGAAGAACAGATTAACGCATTAAGAAAGATGAGATGATGTAGAGGGATAAACTCAAGCAATATGATGAAGCCCCCATCTTGTTACCCTTGATGGCAACAATACAATACGTGCCTCGCTACCTCTACTTTGTCACTGGGTGAGGACACCGCAAGATTGAACCCAAAACCAAGCACTTCTCCCATTGCAAGGATTACCAATCTAGTTGGCCAAACCAAAACAATAACTCGAAGAGACTTGCAAGGATATGAAATCGTGCATATAAGAAATTAGAGGAGATTGAAATAAGATTCATGGATAATCTGAACATAAACTCACGATTCATCGGATCTTGACAAACACACCACAAAATAGGATTACATCGGATAGATCTCCATGAAGATCATGAAGAACATGGTACTAAAGATCAAAGAGAGAGAAGAAGCCATCTAGCTACTAGCCATGGACACGTACTTCTGTGGTGGATTACTCACGCATCATCAGAGGGGAAATGGAGTTGATATAGATGCCCTCCATGATCGAAACCCCCTCCGATAGATTACCAAAAAAGGCTTCAAGATTGGATCTCTCGAGAATGGAGGCTTCCGGGGCAGAAAAGTATTTGCGTGGCTCGTTCTGATGTTGGGGGAATATTTGGGTATTTATAGGCCAAGAATTAGGGTTAGGAGACCTGGCAGGAGGCGACAAGCCTGCTAGGCGTGGCCAGGGGGGCGCGCCTAGCAGGTTTGTGGTGCCCTGGCACCTCCCCTGACGTGCACTCCAATCTTGCATGACTTGTTTCCTTCTAGAAAAAAATCCTTCCGGAGGTTTTATTCCGTTTGGACTTTGTTTAATATTCCATATCTGCAAAACTCAAAAAGAAGGAAAAACAAAAACTAACACTTGGCTCTAGATTAATAGGTTAGTCCCAAAAATAGTATAAAATAGCATATTAATGCATACAAAACATCCAAAACAGATAATATAATAGCATGCCATCATCAAAAAATTTAGATACGTTGGAGACGTATCAGCATCCCTAACCTTAATTCCTGCTCGTCCTCGAGTAGGTAAATGATAAAAACAGAATTTTTCATGTGGAGTGCTACCTAACATATTTATCCAAGTAATATTGTTTATCGTGGCATGAATATTCAGATCCGTAAGATTCAAACCAAAGGCTTAATATTGATATAGAAACAATAACATTTCAAGCATACTAGCAAAGCAATTGTATCTCTTCAAAATATAATGGCAAAATAAAGTTATCCCTACAATATCATATGGTCTGGCTATGCTCCATCTTCCCCGCATAAAGTATTTACATCATGCACAACCCTGATGAAAAGTCAAGCAATTGTTTTCACACCTTTATTTTCTCAAACTTTTTCAACTCTCACGCAATACATGAGCGCGAGCCATGGATATAGCACTATAGGTGGAATAGAATATGGTGGAGGTTGTCAAGGAAAGGGAGAAGATTGTCTCACATCAACTAGGCATATCAACGGGATATGGAGATGCCCATCAATAGATATCAATGTGAGTGAGTAGGGATTGCTATGCAATGGATGTACTAGAGCTATAAGTGTATGAAAGCTCAAAAATAAACTAAGTGGACGTGCATCATGAAGAAAAATATTCCACTAGCTATATGAAAGTGATAAATTACAAGACTCTCTATCATGAAGATCATGTTGCTACTTTGAACCACAAGTGTGGCAAAAGTTAGTAGCAATGTCCCTTCTCTCTTTTCTCTCATTTTTTGTTGGGCATCTAAGGCCTCTTTTATTCATTTTTTTTGTTTGGGCTTCGCTGGACTCTTTTATTTTTCATAAAGTCCGGACTCTCATCCCTACTAGTAAGGGTATCATAGCTTCCATCATCCTTTCCTCACATGGGACATGCTCTATAATGAAAATAATCACCCTTTTATTTACTTACAACTCAAAAGGAAAATTACAACTCGATACCTATGACAAAATATGACTCTGTATGCAATATGGAAGTGATGATGTGCATGTCATAAAAGGAGACGGTGGAATTTGCATGTCAATATATCTCGAAATGGCTATGGAAATGCCACAATAGGTAGGTATGGTGGCTGTTTTTAGGAAAGATATATGGTGGATGTTTTGAGGAAGGTATATGGTGGCTATTTTGAGGAAGGTGTTTGTTGCACCGGCGAAAGTTGCACGGTACTAGAAAGGCTAGCAAAAGTGGAAGAGTGAGAGTGCTTATAATCCATGGACTCAACATTAGTCATAAAGAACTCACATATATATTGCAAAAGTATATTAGTCATTTAAGCAAAGCATTAAATGCATGCTCCTGGGGGGAGGTTGGTAGGAGTTAACCATCGCACGCCCCTGACCCTCACACAAAGGTCGACAATCTATAAACAAGTCATGCTCCGACTTCCTTACATAGTGGTTCACCATACGTGCATGCTAAGGGAATCACAAACCTTTACACAAGTATTTTTACCAAATCACAATTTACTTCCTAACATGTCTCTTAACATTAACATCTTTATATCTCAAAACTTTATGCAAGAAATCAAACTTCTCATAAATACTCAATGCACTTAATATGGAAGTTTTTATTATATCCCTTTTGGATGCCTATCCTATTAGGAATAAATTCATAACCGAGACCAATTACCATGCTGTTTTTAGGAACTCTCAACATAATTTAAGTGAGGTATGAGATTTCAAGTATTTCTATAAAATGAAAACACCATCGTGCTCTAAAAGATATAAGTGAAGCATATAGAGCAAAATTGTCCAACTCAAAAGATATAAGTGAAGCACAAAGAGTATTCTAATAAATACACGATTCAACTTATCTCTCTCAAAATATGTGTGCAGTAAGGATGATTGTGGCAAACTCACAAGAAAATACTCATATCATACAAGATGCTCCAAGCAAAACACATATCATGTGGTGAATAAAAATATAGCCTCAAGTAAATTTACCGATGGATTGAAGACAAAAGAGGGGATGCCTTTCGGGGCATCCCCAAGCTTAGGCTATTTGTCATCATTTAATATGACTTGGTGTGCCTTGGGCATCCCCGAGATTAGTCTCTTGCCACTCCTTATTCCATAGTCCATCCAACCTTTACCCAAAACTTGAAAACTTTACAACACAAAACTTAACGGAAAACTCGTGAGATCCGTTAGTATAAGAAAATAAATCACCACTTTAGGTACTGTTATGAAATCATTATTTATTTATATTTTGTTATAACTACTGTAATCTAACTTCTCCATGTCTCACACAACATGATACAGCCCATAGATTCATCAAAATAGGCAAACAACTCAAAGAAAACATAATCTGTCAAAAAGAGAACATTCTGTGCATATCTGGAAACTTCGTATACTTATGTAACTAAAATAATTATTAACAATTAGGAAAACCTGGGAATTTTATATATCAATCTTGTGTAAAAATTTCATATCAATTCGACGCTAAGAAAAAATTACAAAATTCCTGGACTGGGCGCAAAAGTTTCTGTTTTTCAGCAAGATCAAATCAACAACTATCATAGATCACCCCGAAGGTTTTACTTGGATCAAACACTAATTAAAACACAAAAAAACAATTACTACAGAAGTAATAATGTAGAAAACACTCAAAAACAGAAGCAAAAAACAAAACAAAAAAATGTGTCGCCTCCCAAGAAGCGCTATTGTTTAACGCCCCTAGCTAGGCATAATGATTTCAATGATGCTCACGTAAAAATTAGTAATTGAAACATGCAAGAGAGCATAATGAATCTTATGAAAAACACATTTAATTCTAACCCACTTCCTATGCATAGGTTTTTTTTGATCAAACAATTTATGGGAGCAAGAATAAACTAGTATAGGAAGGCAAAACAAGCATAACTTCAAAACTTTGAACACATAGAGAGGAAACTTGATATCTCTGAAATTCCTACAAGAATATATTTCTCCGTTATAATAATTTTCCATCGCAACATGAAGGAATTTCACAATATAACTATCAAATAAAGCATTATTTCCATCATCAATTATAGCATATGTGTCATCATCAAAACTTGGGGAACAAAGAATATCATATTCATCAAGCATAGCATCCCCAAGCTTGTGGTTTTGCATATCATTAGCATCATGGATATTCATAGAATTCATACTAACAACATGGCAATCATGCTTTTCATTAAGGAACTATCATGAATCTCCTTACAAATTTCTTCTTTCAACACTTCATAAAAAAAATTAGATTCATGATTTTCAAACAAAACTTCATAGAGATAATCAAGTGAACTCAACTCATTAGAAATTGGTTTATCATAATTTAACATTTTGAAAAGATTAGCATGTGGATGAGGATCCATATCAATAGATTTTTAGCAAGCGAAGATGCAAGCAAATAGAAGGCACATGCCAACACAAGCAAACATAGCAACTAAAAGGCTAACAGAAGAAGGGTGAACAAAAAGGCAAATCTTTTTTGGTAATTTCTGGAAAAAAATAGAAGTGGGGGATAGGAAAATGAGAGGCAAATGACAAATAAAGTAAATGCAAGAGATGAGTTTGTGATGGGTACTTGGTAGGCTTGATGTGTATCCTCCCCGGCAACGGCGCTAGAAATCCTTCATGCTACCTCTTGAGCATGTGTTGGTTTTCCCTTGAAGAGGAAAGGGTGATGCAGCAAAGTAGATAAGTATTTCCCTTAGTTTTTGAGAACCAAGGTATCAATCCAGTAGGAGGAACAAGCAAGTCACCAATCGATGCACCTACAAAAATAATAAACTCTTGCACCCAACGCTATAAAGGGGTTGGCAATCCCTTCACGGTTATTTGCAAGGATTAGATCCAATAGAGATAGATGTAACGAGTGCGGAAAGTAAAAGGTAAATAAATTGCAACAAGTATAGATCTGAAAATATATGATGGAAAATAGACCCGAGGGCCATAGGTTTCACTATAGGCTTCTCTCTTGAAGGCAAATATCATGGTGGGTAAACAAATTACTGTCAAGCAATTGATAGGAAAGTGAATAATCATGTAGTTATCAAAGGCAATGATCATGAATATAGGCATCACGTCCGTGACAAGTGGACCAAAACGATTTTGCATCTACTACTATTACTCCACACATCGACCGACTCATGCCTGCATCTAGAGTATTAAGTTCATGAAGAACAGAGTAACACATTAAGAAAGATGACATGATGTAGAGGATAAACTCAAGAAATATAATGAAAACCCGATCTTGTTACCCTTGATGGCAACAATACAATACGTGCCTCGCTACCCCTACTTTGTCACTGGATGAGGACACCGCAAGATTGAACCCAAAACCATGCACTTCTCCCATTGCAAGAATTACCAATCTAGCTGGCCAAACCAAACCAATAACTCGAAGAGACTTGCAAGGATATGAAATCATGCATATAAGACATTAGAGGAGATTCAAATAAGATTCATGGATAATCTGAACATAAACTCACAATTCATCGGATCTTTACAAACACACCAAAAAAGAGGATTACATCGGATAGATCTCCATGAAGATCATGAAGAACAGGGTATTCAAGATCAAAGAGAGAGAAGAAGCCATCTAGCTACTAGCTATGGAACCGTACGTCTTTGGTGGACTACTCACGCATCATCTGAGGGACAATGGTGTTTATGTGGATGCCCTCCGTGATCGAAACCCGCTCCGGCAGATTACCGGAAAAGGCTCCAAGATTGGATCTCTCGAGAACGGAGGCTTCCGGCGGTAGAAAAGTATTTGCGTGGCTCATTTTGATGCGGGGGAATATTTGGGTATTTATAGGCCAAGAATTAGGGTTATGAGACCTGGCAGGAGGCAACAAGCCTGCTAGGCGCAACCAGGGGGGCCTCGTGCCTAGCAGGCTTGTGACGCCCTGACACTTCCCCTGACATGCACTCCAAGCTTGGATGACTTGTTTCCTTCCAGAAAAATTCCTTCCGAACGTTTTATTCCATTTGGACTCCGTTTAATATTCCATATGTGCAAAACTCAAAAACAAGGAAAAACAGAAACTGGCACTTGGCTCTAGTTTAATAGGTTAGTCCCCAAAATAGTATAAAATAGCATATTAATGCATATAAAACATTCAAAACAGATAATATAATAGCATGCCATCATCAAAAATTATAGATACGTTGGAGACGTATCACAAGGCAACAGGGCTCACCGAGGTGGGTAGGCACGCCCTAATGCCTTGTGGGCCCCTCATGGATCAGTCTGACCTAATTCCACCTTCATAAATTCTCTAAAATCAGGAAACCAACAGAGAGCCACCCAAAACACTTTTTCCACCGTCGCAAGCCTCTGTTCCATCGTGATCCCATCTGGGGGCCTTTTCTGGTGCCCTGTCGGATGGGGAATCATTCATGGAGGACATCTTCATCAACCTTATTGCCTCCATGATAATGTGTGAGTAGTCAACCACAAACCTACGGGTCCATAGCTAGCACCTAGATGGCTTTCTCTCTCTGTTTGATCTTTAATACATGTTCACCGCGATTCTCGCGATGATCTATCCGATGTAATCCTCTTTTGCGATGTGTTTGTTGGGTTCCAATGAATTTTGGGTTTATGATCACATTATTTATTGAAAGTAATCAAGTATTTTATAAATTATAGTATGCATGATTGTTATAGCTTCGTAATTATTTTTGATCTATTGGTTTGGTTTGGCCAACTAGATTGATTTATCTTCAGTAGGAGTGGTGCGTATATTGGGTTCAATCTTACAGTGCTCTATATCCCAGTGATAGAAGGGGACAAGACACGTATTTTTATTCTTGCCATTAAGGATAAAACGACAGGGTCTGGACATATTGTTTGTCTTACTTTGTCTACATCATGTCACCTTGCTCCAAGCATTACTCTGTTTTTCATGAACTTGATGCCTAGAGAGGCAAGCATAGAAGCACTCTCAGAGTGGAGTAATAGTAGTAGATGCATGATCGTTTTGGTCTACTTGCTTGTGGACGTGATGCCTATATACATAATAATTGGTGTGAATAGCATGTCATAACTATGTGCTATTATGTTAATTTCCCAATAGTAATTTGTTTACCCACTGTATGCTATGTTCAAGAGAGAAGCCTCTAGCGAAAACTATGGCACCCCGGGTCTACTTAATCATAAATACTAAAACCCTAAAATACCTTGCTGTAATTGAATTATTGATTTTAGTTTTATTATTTGTATCATATGTCTCTATGAAGATTTAATCCTTGCAAGTAATAAGTTCAAGGGGCTTGACAACCCTCTTGCCCGCGTTGGGTGCCAGTGTTTGGTTTTGTGTGTGTAGGTGCTATTGAAAGGAGTTTATGTGGTTCTCCTATTGGTTCAATAACCTTGGTTCTCACTTAGGGAAATACTTATCTCTATTCTACTGCATCTCCCCTCCTCTTTGCGGAAAATCCCAATGCGGCTCACAAGTAGCAGGAAGAATTTTTGACGCCATTGCTGGGGAGACATCATCAAACTCTTGTCAGGTTCCTTCACAAAATTTGTCATTCACTTGTTCTACTTTTTATTTTCCTTTAAATTTGGTTTACATAAAAATCAAAAATACAAAAATATTTCTAGTTTGCTTGTTAGTTTGTGTGCTTGTCATTATGGCTAGTTCTTCTCTTGTTCAGTGTACTCCCAAGAATAAAAGTGCTTAATTTTAAACAAAGGGTAGGAGAAAATTTAAAAGACACTTAGTATAGGATTTTCAATGCTCAAAATAGATCAAATCGTAAGCAACCAACCACTATTTTGATTTGTAATTTTTATGCAGGAGTTACTACTTGGTATAGATTTGTGCTCAACATTATCGTCGGTGGTAATTTGTTAATGAGCCACACTTTGGACGTTTTCAATGCCATGAAAAATCTAGTAGATCACCCCCTATTATTGTTAATGGAACCATATTGACATTGGAAGATGTTATCCGTATGCTAGATGATATATAAAATAAAATGCCTACCATGGAGCACATTGAAAATCTAGACAAGAAGCTACATAATCAAATTACTCAATTTGGTTCAAAAGTAGGAACTATTTTAAAGATGCTAAAAGAAAGCGAGCCAAAGATTAGTGGACGACTAGGAAAAAGTCCATCTCTAATTGATAAGTTGGAGGAAATCCTTAATAAAATGGGCTCCACTTTTTATTCCACTAAAACTATTGATAAGACTCCCCTCAGTAAGAGTCCCAAGGTTATGTATGTTCCTAAGCATACAAGTGTCACACCTAGTAAAAGGAACGAAGATCTTAAAATGATAAGTATGCACCCTAGTTTCATAGATGTAATAAAGGAACCTATTATCAAGCCACCTCTCTTTTTCCCTAGGAGCATTCTCATTAATAACTTATGTTCTAAACCTCCTAGGAAGAATGGTTGAATAATTGAGGAGTTGGATGTCAAAGATGACAATACTTGATACTATGCATCATGTCTAGCTAGGGACATAAAAAATGTGTTTTACTTTATGTTTTGTGTGTTGACATGATTATTTATATTATAATGATTGCGTTTTTATGCTTAAATTAGTGTTTATGCCAAGTAAAACCTTTGGGATGATTTGGAAGATAGTATAATTGGTGATGTGCAAAAACAGAAACTTTTACGCCGAGTGCAGAATTTCTTTGATCTTAATCGAATGTCTTTTTTATCTGAATTTCTGACACGGTATTTGGAATAAAAATTGCCATATTTTACTATTTTCAGAATTTTTGGATTTACACAAGTATGGTTTTAGTACAGATCACTACAGACTGTTCTATTTTAGATAGATTATGTTTTTGCTTCCATTGTTTGCTTGTTTTGATGATGCTATGGATTGTATCAAGGGGTATAAGCCATGGAGAAGTTATAATACAATACCTATTGTGAAATAGTAAAATATGAATAAATTTATAACACTACCTAAAGCATCTGATATGTCTGTTATACTAATGGATCTGACGAGGTTTTGTTGAGTTTTGTGTGCTGCAGTTTTCATGTTTTTGGTGAGACAACGATGGATGAAGGAATAAGGAGCGACAAGAACCTAAGATTGAGGATGCCCAAGGCACCCCAAGGTAATATTCAAGGAATACCAAAGCGTCTAAGCTTGAGGATGCCCCGAAAGGCATCCCCTCTTTCATATCCATTCTATCGGTATGTCACTTGGAGTTATATTTTTATTCATCACACGATATATGTTTTGCTTGGAGCATCGTGCATTATAGTTTGCTTTTATTTAAGTTTGCCACAATCATTGCTTTTTTGGAAACACAAATTTAAGGGAGACACATGGTCATCATAATTTGTTAGAATACTCTATATGCTTCACTTATATCTTTTGAGAAAGGCAATTGCTCTAGTGCTTCACTTATATCTTTTCAGAGCACGAGGGAGTTAAGATTTTGTAGAAATAGTTGAACTCTCATGCTTCGCTTAAATCTTTTTGAGAGTCTAAGAAATAGGAATGGTGATGTGCACGTGTTATAAGTTTACTCCAAAAAGGATAGGTATTCAAGGGGGGTAGAATAAAAACTTTCATGTAGCTCACTCAAGAAGAAACATGGGTTAATTATATTTATGTAGTAATATGAAAGGGCATGAGTACATGATCATTGGTTAGTAGCAATATCGGTGTTAAACCTTGTTATTTACTATTCATCTAAATAGTGGTTATGGTATGGTGATGATGTGTGAGGATTTTTATGTCTGAAGTGAAATCCTATCGTGTTGTTCGAATCTAGGGCACGTAATGGTTTGACACCTATCCAATGTATCTATAATTTTTTACTATTCCATGCTGATATATTATCATTCTAGGATACTTTTGGGGCATTTATTTACCAATTTATAATATTTTTGAGTGTACCTATTGACCCAGTGCCCAATGTCAGTTGTTGTTTTCTGCATGTTTTTCAATTTTCAGGTTTACAGTACCAAAAGAAGTCCAATTGCCATGAATTTTTTGTGATGTTTTCTAGAACAAAATAAGACCTGGAAGCTTCGAAAGGAGGCAGTGAGCCGCACGAGGGCACCAGCACGCAACACTACGCACCCAAGGGGGCGCTCCCTGATGTATGTTGGCCCCCTTGTGGCTCTCCCGACGCCCCTCTTTGGCCTATAAATTCTCTAATATCGCAAAATCCCTAGAGGAGGCCCCGAAACACTTTTTTACACTGCCGTAAGTCTCTATTCCGACGGGAACCCATCTAGAGCTCCGTTCCCGCACCCTGTCGGAGGGGGGATCGATCACGGAGGGCCTCTTCATCAACCTTGCTGCCCTCATGATGATGTGTGAGTAGTTCACCACAGACCTACGGGTCTGTAGCTAGTACCTAGATGGCAATCTCTTCCTCTCTCTCTCTCTCTTGATCTTCGATACAATGTTCTTCGCATCTTTGCCTTGATCTATCCGATGTAATCCCTTTGTATGGTACATTTGTTGGGATCCGGTGAATTGTGGGTTTATGTTTAGATTATTCATGATAAATATTTGAGTCTTCTCTGAAATCTAATATGATTCTTATGTGCATGATCATTATAGCTTCGTAATTCTCTTTGATCTATTGAAATAGTTTGGCCAACTAGATTGATATTTCTTCGGTGAGAGAGGTGCATTGTGGTAGGTTCAACCTGACAAGTTTCTATATCCCAGTGACAAAGTAGGGGACAAGATGTGTCTTTGTGTTGATGCTACTAAGGATAAACGATGGGGTTTATTCATATTGCTTGAGTTTACTTTCTCTACATCATGTCATCTTTCTCCAAGCATTACTCTGTTTTACTTAATACTCTAGATGCATGCTGGATAGCGGTCGATGAGTGGAGTAATATTAATAGGTGCTGGAGGAATCGGCCTATTTTCTTATGGACGTGATGCCTATATACACATGACTATTTCCGTGAAAATCGCAGAACTATTCACTTTTCTATCAATTGCCCAACAGTAATTTTTTTACCCACCATATGCTATTTTTATGAGAGATGCCACGAGAGAAAACTACGCCCCCGGGTCTATTAACTTATATATTTACAAACGCTACCATTACCTTGCTGCCATTTATTTTATTTTATTTTATTTTGAAATTTAAAATTATCTACAATTATATACATAACTCACTTGCTTGCGAATAATGAGACCAAGGGGATTGACAACCCTCTTGCCAGCGTTGGGTGCAAGTCGTTTGCTCTTTTGTGTGCAACCGCTGGAGAAGGTTGAGGATTGATATTCCTATTGGTTTGACAAACCTTGGTTTCATAACTGAGGGAAATACTTACCCACATTATGCTGCGATAACCCGTTCCTCTTCACGGAAAACCCAGCACAGATCACAAGTATCCGGAAGGATTTCTGGCGTTGTTGCTGGAGAATATCATCATCAACTATCGAGTAAATTCACACACATTTTAATTCACTTGTTCCTCTTTTTATTCGCTGGTATATTTAGTTTGTCTAATAATAATGAAAAATACAAAATATTTACCTTTGATTGCTTGCCTAGTCATGTTATGTTTACCTTTATCACACACAAAGAGAAGGTAAAAGGTGAAAATAAAGATAAATGGATCCTCATCCACTTGCTAATCTTTTCAAAAGACCCAATTATGTTGAACCAATTGCTAGTGAGAGTTCACTAGATTATCTTTATGAGGTCATGCTTGAAAATCATGAATGTGAAAATTGTGAAAGTTATAAAGTGATTCATGATAGTTCCTCGAATGAAAAGCATGATTGCCATGTGGTTAGTATAAATTCTATGAATGTTAATTGTGCTAATGATCATGATTAGGGTGATCATCATGATATTCCTTATGATTTTGATAATTCTGAGCTTCATGTTGAATCTATTATTGATAATGATATTTTCAATGCTAACAAAAGTGGGTTTGTCATGACTTTAGTTGATGATAGTACCACTATTTTGGAAGATTATAAAACTTTTGTGCATGTGGATCATGGAGAGAATATTTTACATGATAGTTATATTGTTGAGTTTGATTCTGATCCTACATGTAATTATTACTATGAGAGAGGCAAATATGGTTATAGGACTTTTCATGTTCAATTACCTCTCTCTATGTTCAAATTCTTAATGCTTCACTCTTCCTACTTGCATATGTTAGAAACTTCTTATCTTGATAATTTGTTTGATTATAAAATGCCTATGCATAGGAAGTATGTTAGACATAAATTTGTTTTTCACATGTATTATTATGCTCTCTTTTTCTTTAACTCTTGTCTTTTATGTGAGCATCATTATTAACCTAAGCCTATCTTGATGGCTATAAAGAAAGAGCTTGTTGGGAGACAACCCAATTGTTATCATTTATTTATGGTTGCTTGTGATAACATGATTATTGCCTCTGTAATGATTATGTTTTTATGTCTTAATTAGTGTTTGTTCCAAGTAAAGCCTTTGGGACGACTCACAAGATGAGTAGAAACGATGCTGAAACAAAACATAAACTTTTGACTCCGGTACATGAACGTTGATTTTTTACCGGAGCGTGATAATGATCTGAATTGTACACAATGTTGCTATACAAATTATTAAGGTTGTCCTAATTTTTTAGAATTTTTAGAGTTACATAAGTATAGGTTCTCTAAAGATTGCTACAGACTGTTCTATTTTAGACAGATTCTGTTTTTGCTTACATAGTTTGCTTGTTTTTATTATGTTATGGATTTTATCGGGGGGGTATAATCCATGGATAATTTAGAATACAGTACCTATTATGCAAAAATTAAATAATAATCAATTTATAACAATTCCTAAAGTATTCAATATGTTGCTTATACTAACGGATCTCACGAAGTTTTGTTGAGTATTGTGTGATTGAAGTTTTCAAGTTTTGGGTGTTATCACGATGGACCACAGAATAAGGAGTAGCAAGGGACTAAGCTTGGGGATGCTAAAGGCACCCCAAGGTAATATTCTAAGATAGACTCAAGCATCTAAGCTTGGGGATGCCCCGTAAGGTATCCCCTCTTTCATCTCACTTCATCGGTATGTTACTTCGAGCTACAATTTTTATTCATCAGATGATACGAGTTTTGCTTGGAGAATTGTTTGTTTTTGTTTTACTTACTTTCATTTTGCCACAATCATCGTTTGCTGGACACACCTATTTGAGAGAGACACACCTCCATCATAATTTGTTAGAATACTCTATGTGCTTCACTTATATTTTTTGAGCTTAGCGGTTGCTTGATACGTCTCCAACGTATCTATAATTTTTGAAGTATTCATGCCATGTTTACAATAATTCTATATGATTTTGGTATGATTTTACTAGAACTAACCCGGTCTGACACTGTTTTAAGCAGAACTACCATGGTGTTGTTTTTGTGCAGAAATAAAAGTCCTCGAAATGGCTTGAAAATTTACGGAGAATATTTTCGGAAAATATAAAAAATACTGGAGTGAAGATCTGGGACAGGAAGTGGACAAGCACGCCACAAGCCTGTTGGGCGCGGCCACCCCCTAGGCCGCACCCCTGTGTCTTGTAGACTCCTTGGCACCCCTTTGACGTGAGATCGACGCCAAAAATTCCTATAAATACTAAAACCTCCAGAAATAAACCTAGATCGGGAGTTTCGCCGCCGCAAGCCTATGTAGCCATGAAAAACCAATCGGGAGCCTGTTTCGACACTCTGCCATAGGGGGAAACCATCACCGAAGGCCATCTTCATCATCCCGGCGGTCTCCATGATGAGGAGGGAGTAGTTCACCCTCGGGGCTGAGGGTATGTACCAGTAGCTATGTGTTTGATCTCTCTCTATCGTGTTCTTGAGATGACACGATCTTGATGTACCGCGAGCTTTATTAATATAGATGAATCATATGGAGTTTTCCCCTCTCTATCTTCTTGCAATGAATTGAGCTTTCCCTTCGAAGTTTTCTTATCAGATTGAGTCTTTAAAGGATTTGAGAACAATTTATGTATGTCTTGCAATGGGATATATGTGGTGACAATAGGATGTTCTATTGATCCACTTGATGTATGTTTTGGTGATCAACTTGCAGGTTCCGTGACCTTGGGAATCTATGCATAGGGGTTGGCACACATTTTGGTCTTGACTCTCTGGTAGAAACTTTGGGGCACTCTTTGAAGTTCTTTGTGTTGGATTGAATACGATGAATCTGAAATTGTGTGATACATATAGTATAATCAAGCCCATGGGTACTTGTGGTGACATTGGAGTATCTAGGTGACATTAGGGTTTTGGTTGATGTGTATCTTAAGGTGTTATTTTAGTACGAACTCTAGGGATGTTCGTGACACTTATAGGGATAGCTCATAAGATTGATCAAAAAAGATAACTTTGTGGTGGTTTCGTACCCTACAATAATTTCTTTGTTTGTTCTCTGCTATTTGTGACTTTGGAGTGAACTCTTTGTCGCGCGGGAGAGATTTACATATGATGCAACTATGTTTGTATTGTTGAGAGATTGCACTAGTGAAAGTATGAACCCTAGGCCTTGTTTTCAAGCATTGCAATACCGTTTGTGCTCTCTTTTGTTACTTTTACCTTGCTGTTTTTATATTTTCAGATTACAAAAACCTATATCTACCATCCACATTGGACTTGTATCACCATCTTTTTGCCGAACTAGTGCACCTATACAATTTGCCATTGTATTGGGTGTGTTGGGGACACAAGAGATTTCTTGTATTTGATTGCAAGGTTGTTTGAGAGAGACCATATTCATCCTACACCTCCCACGGATTGATAAACCTTAGGTCATCCACTTGAGGGAAAATTGCCATTCTCCTAGAAAACTCTGCGCTTGGAGGCCCAACAGGAATCTACAAGAAGAAGGTTGCATAGTAGACATCAAGCTCTTTTCTGGCGTCGTTGTAGGGGAGGTGAGTTCTTGAAGGTATATCTTTAGATCTTGCAATTCAATCTTTTAGTTTCTTATTTTATCACTAGTTTAGTCTATAAAATAAAACTACAAAAAATATGGAATTGAGGTTGCCTCATATGCTTCATCTTTTTAATGTCTTTCGTGAAAATGATGGAAAGGAAAATTGTGCTCAATTGGTAGAGGAAGAATTTATGAAAATGTATAATGAGAATTCCTTGAATGATGAGCATGGTATCAATATTGTTAGTATGAATTTTCTGAATATTCATGATGCTAATGATATGTAAATCCACAAGCTTGGGGATGCTATGTTGGATGAAGATGATATTTTTTGTCCCCCAAGTTTTGATGAGCAAAACTATTATGATGATAGCATGCCTACTATATATGATGATTATTGTGATGACATGTATGCTATAAAGAGTGATAGTAACCATGAAACTTGTCATCATGATTTTAATATTCAAAGTGGTTATGTCAATCAAATATCTCATGATAGTTATTTTGTTAAGTTTTCTCCCACTATTATGAATGAGAAGAAAATTGCTTATGTGGAGAGTGACACATTTTCTATGCTTATGGATCATGAAGATAATGCTTTATGTGATAGTTATGTTGTGAAATTCCTTCATTATTCTACTGAAAATTATTATGAGGGAGGAATATATGCTTGTAGGAATTGCAATAGTATCAAGTTTCCTCTCTATGTCTTGAAAGTTTTGAAGTTGTGCTTGTTTTGCCTTCCTATGCTAGTTGATTCTTGCTCCCATAATTTTTTTATCATAAAATACCTATGCATAGGAATTGGGTTAGACTTAAATGTGATTTTCATGATATTCATGATGCTCTTTTGCATGTTTCAATTATTATTCTCATACGACCACCATTTAAATCATCATGCCTAGCTAAAAGGCATTAAAAAAAGCGATTGTTGGGAGATAACCAACACTTTAACATTCTATTTTATGTGTTCATATGATTAAGATACTATAGTAATCTTGTTTTGTTTCTTTTATTTCAATAAAGTGCCAAGTAAAGCCTTTGGGATAGTGTGGATACTTGCTTGTTTGATTCTGTGCAAAAACAGAAAGTTTTGCGTCCAGTATATGAATTATCTGATTTTACAGGAGAGTCAAAAAAATTCTGAAATTTTTACACAACATTTCTATGCAAATTCTTTGATATGTACTAATTTTGAAGAATTTTTGGAGTCAGGGAAGTTTGGTGATCATTCATATCTTTACAAATTGTTCTGTTTTTGACAGATTCTGTTTTGCATGCATAGTTTGCTTGTTTCAAGTGTTCCTATAGCTTATATTGAGTAATGTAAATTGTGGTAATGATGGAATAAAGTAGGTATCATTTGGGAATAATTATGAATCTTTTCTTGATAGTAACTAAGTGAATGATCTATCTTTATTACACTAACCCTTCTCACAAAGTTTCGTTAAGTTTTGTGTGATTGAAGTTTTCAAGTTTTGGGTGAGACACCGATATGAGGAGAATAAGGAGCGACAAGAACATAATCCTGGGGATTCCCAAGGCAGCCCCAAGTTAATATCCAAGGAATATTCAAGCGCCTAAGCTTGGGGATGCCCCGGAAGGCATCCCCTCTTTCGTCTTCAACACTATCGGTATATCACACTTGGAGCTATATTTTTATTCATTACATAGTATGAGTTTTGCTTGGAGCATCATTTTATTTTGTTTTTATCTGTTAGGTGTTATTTATAATCTTGTTTTTCAATAAAAATTTCCAAGAATTGTCTTTAGGATTGTTGAATTGCATGTTTGATGTGTGATGTGTAAAAACAGAAATTTCTGCTGTAGTGTTTGAATTTTCATATTTTACTGGAACGCGAAAAGTTTCTGAAATTTTTACACAGTGTTTTAATATAAATGTTATAGCATGAACTAAATTTTCAGAATTGTTTGAGTTACATAAGTACGCTTGTTTAATATATTTCTACAGACTGCTTTGTTTGGACAGATTGCTGTCATAGTTTTGTTATCTACTTATCCTATAGTTTCCATAGCCTATATTGGTATATATAAATTGTGGAAATTATAGTATAAAGTATCTAATGTTTTAAAATTATTGTGCAACTTGTCTTGGCAGTACATGAAGTGTTGATTTGTTATTATGTGTACTAACCTATCTCACGAGTTCTTTTTGAGTTTTGTGTGGATGAAGTTTTTGAGAATAGGTGAAACCGGGATATGAGAGGATTGAACAAGATACAAAATCTCAAGCTTGGGGATGCACAAGCATCTAAGCTTGGGGATGCTATGCATCCCATCTCTCTTCATCAACAATTATCGGTTAGCCTATGTTCAGCCTAAATTTTTTTCACATGATGTGTCCTATTCTTGGAGTGCTATATTTCTTTTGATTGATGTTTAAATAAAATACTCAGATCTGAAAATCCATATTGATAGAGAGAGAGAGAAAGTCCTCACATAGCTACTTAATTGTTTGACTATTCATTGATCTTCACTTATATGTTTTGGAGTAGTTTTGTCATTTACTCTCGCACTTCACTTATATCCTATGAGTAAATGGTTGAATGAATTGAATATCATAAATCTGAAATTATATATGTTTTATATGCTTATCCCATGGGGACTAATGACTCCACATATAAGAAGTATAGGTGGTAAAATTTATTGAAAGTTAGCAAATACCACATTGGTCACTTGAACAATTCATGAAAGAATATTGAAGGAACAGAGATTTCACATATAAATATACTATCTTGGACATCTTCTATGATTGTGAATACCCATTAATTATTTTCAAACTTGAGAAAATTAGTTGAAGTTGGACAAGGAAGACAACATAATGAGTTATGATTGGGTATATTTGTATAGAAGTTATATTATTATGGATCCTCCAACATGTGGTGCTTGCTTCCACCTCATACTAGCTAAAACTTCCGCACCAAGTAGAAATACTACTTGTGCATCCAAACACCCTTAAACCCAAAGTTGTTCCATATGAGTCCACCATACCTACCTATATGAAGTATTTACATGTCGTTCCAAGTAAATTTGCATGTGCCAAACTCTAAACCTTCAACTAATATTCTGTTTTGTATGCCTGAATCGCTCGTATAGTGACTAGGGGTTGTCAATATCTTCCATGCTAGGTGGGTTATTCTCACGATATGTGTTGATTCACTATCATTCATGAGAAAGTGGCTGGTATTCGGGATGCCCAGTTCCATGCTCAAAAATCAAATCAAAATATAATGAAACAAAACTCCCCCAGGATTGTTGTTTGTATGGACAGTACCTGTGGATTTGGCTCGCCTTGGAGTGTGATTGATTGGTGGAGGGGGAGTAAAAACTTTACCAGTCTATTTGGGAACCGCCTATAATGTATCTAGCATGGAAGATACCAAGATCTCTCAGTTGTTATGTTGACAATGAAATCATACCGCTCAAAATTATTATTTATCTCTGTTTTAAAAGCTCGATCTCTGGCACCTCTACAAATCAATGCTTCCCTCTACGAAGGGACTATCTTTTACTTTATAGTACTTACCTTTATAGAAGAGTCATGGTGATCTTCACCACTTCCTATATTTCACCTTTTTCTCTTGGCAAGCATCATGTGGTGGGGAAAGATCCAAGCATATATGGCCATTCAAGTATATTTGATCATGAATTATTATTGTTGACAATTATCTATATGATAAATAAGTTGTGAGGCGAAACTTTAAGCCCCTATCTTTCTCTGTGTTTGACGTATGCCATTTGGTCTAAAAATATGCTTTGAGTGTTAGCAATCATGCAAGACTATATGATAGTTGAGTATGTGGAATTTCCTAAATCAAAGATCTTACATAGACCCTTCCTAAAAATAAGATGAATTGCAATTGTTTGGTGACTGAAAGCATAGTTTGTTAGTTTTCAAGAAACTTTATGGTCTATACTTTAACATGTGAATAGCTTGTTACTCCATCATGAGAAGTTTTATGAGATGAGCTACTGTTTATGATATATAATGATGCTAGAAAAAAGTGATTGGAATCATCATTGATCAAACTTGTGCACCGGCTAGCATTCACACTTCATAAATTGTTTCTTTTATCATTTAGCTACTCGAGGACGAGCAGGAATTAAGCTTGGGGATGGTGATACGTCTCCAATGTATCTATAATTTATGAAGTATTCATGCCATGCTTATAAAAATTCTATATGATTTTGGTATGATTTTATTAGAACTAACCCGGAATGACGTTGTTTCCAGCAGAACTACTGTGGTGTTGTTTTTGTGCAGAAATAAAAGTACTCAGAATGGGCTGAAAATTTATGAAGAATATTTTTGGAAAATATAAAAAATATTGGAGTGAAGAGCTGGGCCAGGAAGTGGGCGAGGAGGCCACAAGCCTGCTGGGCGCGGCCACCCCCCTAGGTCGCGCCCGTGTGGCTTGTGGACTCCTCGAGCATCCCTTGACGTGAGACCGACGCCAAAAATTCCTATAAATACTAAAACCTCAAGAAATAAACCTAGGTCGGGAGTTTCGCGGCTGCAAGACTCTGTAGCCACGAAAAACCAATCGAGAGCCCGTTCTGGCACCCTGTCGGAGGGGGAAACCATCAGCAGAGGCCATCTTCATCATCCCGGTGGTCTCCATGACGAGGAGGGAGTAGTTCACCCTCGGGGATGAGGGTATGTATCGGTAGCTATGTGTTTGATCTCTCTCTCTCTCTCGTGTTCTTGAGATGGCACAATCTTGATGTACCACAAGCTTTATTAATATAGATGAATCATATGGAGTTTTCCCCTCTCTATCTTCTTGTGATGAATTGAGTTTTCCCTTTGAAGTTTTCTTATCGGATTGAGTCTTTAAAGGATTTGAGAACAATTTATGTATGTCCTGTGATGGGATATCTGTGGTGAAAATGGGATGTTCTATTGATCCACTTGATGTATGTTTTGGTGATCAACTTGCGGGTTCCATGACCATGGGAATCTATGCATAGGGGTTAGCACACGTTTTCGTCTTGACTCTTTGGTAGAAACTTTGGGGCACTCTTTGAAGTTCTTTGTGTTGGATTGAATATGATGAATCTTAAATTGTGTGGTGCATATCGTATAATCAACCCATGGGTGCTTGTGGTGACATTGGAGTATCTAGTTGACATTAGGGTTTTGGTTGATGTGTATCTTAAGGTGTTATTTTAGTATGAACTCTAGGGCTGTTCATGACACTTATAGGGATAGCTCATAAGATTGATCAGAAAAGATAACTTTGAGGTGGTTTCGTACCCTACTATAATTTCTTTGTTTGTTCTTCGCTATTTGTAACTTTGGAGTGAACTATTTGTCGTGTAGGAGAGATTTACATACTATTCAACTATGTTAGTATTGTTGAGAGATTGCACTAGTGAAAGTATGAACCCTAGGCCTTGTTTTCAAGCATTGTAATACCGTTTGTGCTCACTTTTGTTACTTGCTACCTTGCTGTTTTTATATTTTCAGATTACAAAAACCTATATCTACCATCCATATTGCACTTGTATCACCATCTCTTTGCCAAACTAGTGCACCTATACAATTTGGCATTGTATTGGATGTGTTGGGGACACAAGAGATTTCTTCTATTTGATTGCAGGGTTGTTTGAGAGAGACCATCTTCATCCTACACCTCCCATGGATTGATAAACCTTAGGTCATCCACTTGAGGGAAAATTGCCACTGTCGTACAAAACTCTGCACTTGGAGGCCCAACATGAGTCTACAAGAAGAAGGTTGCGTAGTAGACATCATTGCTCTAGTACTTCACTTATATATTTTTTAGCATGGCGGCATGTAGATTTTATAGAAATAATTTCTCTCTCTCTCACTCTCTTCACTTATATTTGTTTGAGAGTTAACGAATAGTGACAATAATTTGCATGGGTCATAAGACTAGTCCAAAAAATAGGTATTCAATGAGTGATAATCAAAACCATAATGTAGAACATATAGAGAAATTGCGGGTTAATGATATTGATGTGGTAATATGAAAAAGGTGTGAGTTCATAATTGTTGATTCAAAGAAGTGTCAATATTAAGAGGTGTTAACTTCTTATTCATCTAAAAATTAAAGAGGCATGGTGATGATGTGTGAGCATTTCTATTCCTCGTTGAAATCCTAATGTTGTTTCGCGCCAGGGGGGGCGCGATGGTTAACTCCTACCAACCTCCTCCCTCAGGGCATGCGAGTAGTACTTTGGTTTGTGAAAAAACTAATAAAACTTTGCAATAATTTATGACTAATGTGAAACCATGGACATACGCAATCTCACTTATTCATATTTTTCTAGCCTCTTCGGTACCGTGCTTTGCCCATTCCCACCTTGAGGATCGGTGCAACTTTCACCGGTGCATCCAAACTCCATGACATGATATGCTCTGTTGCACACGAGCCTCTTTATTATCTTCCTAAAAACAGCTACCATACCTACCTATCATGGCATTTCCGTCGCCATTCTGATATATATTGCCATGGAAATTCCATCATCACTGAATAGTTTGTTCATTATCATATTGCTTTGCATGATCATAAAGAGCTAACATAGTATTTGTGGCAAAGCCACCGTTCATCATGGTTTTGACACATGTCACGCTAGGTCTTTGCACATCCTGGTACACTGCCATAGGCATTCATACAGAGTCATATCATCCTATTAGTTTTTCATAATGAGTTGCAAGTAAATAAAAGTGTGGTGATTATCCTTATTAGAGCATTGTCCCACTGAGGAAGGGGGATGGAGACCATGATTCCCCCACAAGTCGGGATGAGACTCCGGACGAAAAATGAAAAATGGGGGTATATATAAATGGGGGAGGCGAAAAAGAGAAAAAGCCCACCATGAAACAAAGGAATAAATGAGAGAAAATAGAGAAGGGACTTTGCTACTATCCCTTACCACACTTGTGACTCAAAGTGGCACCATGTTCTTCATATAGAGAGTCTCTTGTTTTCGCACTTCCATATGCTAGTGGGGATTACCTTTTCATTATGAACTTGGCTTGTATATTCTAATGACGAGCTTCCTCAAATGCCTGAGGTCTTCATGAGCAAGCAAGTTGGATGCACACTCCACTTAGCTTCAGTTGAGCTTTCATAAACTTATAGCTTTACTGCATTATTTGCATGGCAATCCCTACTCCTTGCATTGACATCTATCGATGGGCATCTCCATAGCCCGTTGGTAAGTTGATGCGAGACTATCTTCTCCAATTTTTACTGTAACATCCCAAAAATTTCATTTTGGAATGTTATGAAATATAGCTATGCATCATCATCATCATTTCTTGAATGTATGGAATTGTTGAAATGCTTCTTCTGACTTTCTGAAAGCCCCTTTCTACTTCCTATATGTTGCTTTCACCTATTTGAAAACCTTGGAAAAAAGTTCAAAATAAGAGGGGAGTAACATGAGACTCCACACTAGGGTCATCTTGGTGAAATATTTGAACAATAAGAACCAGGGGGTCTTTTGAAAAATATTTGCAAAAGTTTTTAAAACCAAATAGGCAATTTCTGAAAAAATATTATTTTTTTCAAAGTACTCAAATGACAGAGGAATTTTTTCATTAAATAGCATTAATTCTCCTGATCATTTTGACATATATATTGCCTATATTTGGAAATGTTTTGAATGCTTTTAAAGAGGTTTTACTGCTCTGGATATTAAAAAGGTAACGGATTTGTATTTAAACGGGTCGGCCCATGGGCATTTACTCGCGAATTCATTACGAGCCGGCCAACCGACGCGCAAACGCCACCCTCCCTCTCTCTGACAGCGGACCCCACCCCGACCGACCGCTGACCCCGCGCGGTCATCACTCACCTCGCGCCCGAACCCTCGCCGGCGACCTCTCTCCTCGCGGATCTCCCTCCCCTTCCTTCTCTCGCTCTGCCTCGCCCCTATATAAGAGCGGCCCCCCTCCGCACTCCATTCCCCCCCGAACCCCTCTCTTCCCCCTAGCTAGAGCACTGCATCGAGCTCACCGGAGTTCCCCGACCACCGAACCTCCCCGAGCACCTGGCCGTCGACTCCCTCGCCCTCAGGTTCGTCCGACACCACCACTCGACTCCAGACGATCATCGCCGTCGCCTGGACCTCTCCGATGACCTCGTCGACCACCGGAGGACCTCCCCGACAACCTCACCGCTTCGGACTCGCCGGAGAACCTCCTCGCCGGCGACCCCCTCCTTCACTGTGAGCCTCCATCTCCTCTCAACCCTCTGATCTGGATCCTACGATCCAAATTAGATCGTTTTAAATGGCGGACCGTTTTCCTCTAGAGATCGGCCACCGTTCGCTAGTCCCCGCGCGCCTGTGCTAGCAGCCAATCACCGCTTGCCACGTAGTCTCGACCGTCCGTTAGTTTTATTTTCTATTTTCTGTTTTGTTTTTAGTTAACAGAAGGTTTTCTGATTTTGTTTTGCTTATATCTTTTAAACTAATTAATGTTTTTAGTTAACTATTTTTGCATTAGGTCACATATTTCATGTAGTTTCACCCTGTAGTCTTTTTTAAAATTGAACTCTAAAATTTGAATTTAATCAAATTTGCTCAAACTACTCAAATCTGAATAACTAGAGTTTAAAAATAGATTCTGATATGAATCTTTTTGCTACTGCTTGGTATTAGTTAGGACTATCATCATGCTTAGTTTGAGGATTTTTAGGATGAATTTGTTTAGTGTTCTAGCTATAAACAGAATCTGCCTAGTAGTTAGTATAGTTTAATTAATTTAGTTTTTAGTTAGTTTAAATCAGATTTAGTTTTAATTTGTTTTAGTAAGTTCTGTTGCTTAAACACTAGGTGTTACTTATTGTTAATATACATATAATTGCTTAGTTAATTTCTTTATTGTTATAGGAATCTCAACTCATTTTCAACTAGGTATAATTTGTTATAAAACAAACTAGTTAGTAATAGTTTTCTTCTAACAAAGTTTTATATAATTAAATTCTGTTTTCTAAGAAGAGTTTTTAGTAAATTCTTTTTCTGTTAATATAATGTTTATTAAATTAATAATAAGTTTTGTTTTACTCTTTGTTAGTAAAACTATAGTTACCTCATATAGTAGTGTTTATCAAAACTTTTAAAACCCTACTAAGATTTTTCTTAACAAAACTTTAAATGGATTTAATTCTGTTTATTAATAAAATATTTTTATTGTTCTTTTCGGTCAACTATTGTTTTGTTAATACTTATAGTTCTATGTTGTTAATAGTAGTTTACCCATCAACTTTAGAAAACAAAACTATGTGTTGATTTCTTTTCTTGTGATTGTGTCTTGTTTTGTCTTGAGTGATTCTAGTTCATTCCTGAAAGTTGTGAGTTGTAATGTTTTGTTGTATGCCTATTGAGTGCCCTTGTTTGATTCGTTAGATCATCCGGAGTGCGAGGCTTGTTACCTAGAATCCCTCGAGTACGAAGATCGTCAATCAGGCAAGTCACTTTGATCATGTATACCTATGTTTTATTGCATTAGTTCTTCCATCACCCCAATTGCATGCAAAGTAGGTAAATTGGAAACTTGGTTACTTGCTGTAGTATCATGTGGTAGGTACCCCCTCTCAACCCTTTGACACATTTGGCCCCGAGAAACGTTATATTACATTTTGCTATGCTATTAGTAGACGGGGTTGGTTGTGTGAATCATGAGAGTTGAGAGAGTTAATAATTTCAAGACCTACATAATGATCAAGACTTCAAGACTCCGAGTTTTCAACATACCTCTGGGTGGATGATGGTTGAACGACGCCCTCGAGAAACCAGTGGTTAGCCTAGATGATGCTGGAGATGTGCCAGTATTCATGCGGAACGGTCCACCCAGGTACAAAGAGATGGATGGATGCTTCAAGACCCAAGGCTTACCTGCACAGCCACAAGTCATTATGGGCTCTGGCTTGGTTGGATATCGTGGTGACCCTGGACAGGCGGTGCTACGAGATGTAGAAGAACGGTAGGAAAGGATGGGCACCGACAGAGTCGCAGGGAAACCCTTTGGAAGACCATGTTTTGGTCATCCGTTTCTCAAACACCCTGAAGTGCGAGAAATCAAACGGAGGCGACCAAATCTTGTGGGGAACGTGTGCAAAGCTCTGCAGAGTACTCAAACCTAATCGATTAGCCGTGTCCACGGTCATGGATGACTTGAGCCAAAGGAACTGAAACTTCCGGAACCCTCAACACAATTAATATGATGATGTGGGTATTAATAACTTGGGTATGAGAATTGGTTGGTGGAACCATCTCATTAATCAACCAACTTAGTAATAATTTTTCTTGGCCCTCTCTTGATGTAGGAAAATTGGCTTTACGCAAAAACTTACTACCCCACCTGCTACATATGCATGTAGATTAGATGAATATCTTTTCACCCCTCTTTTGTGACTTTGCCGGCATATTCCATATGCTGACCTACACAGCTGCAACGTATCATGTTGCAGAATACTTTTCCGACCAGGAGTGAGGATACGCTCTACGCTCGGTGAGATGCCCTTGGAGTCAGATGGACTCATCTACCTTCGATGCTTCCGCAAGATTTAGATATTCTCATGAGTTGACCTTCAGCCACTTTATTGTAATAAAGGACTCGATATGAGATTTCGATTAATAAATGATGTGTGATTTCTCTTTGATATATACATTGATGTACCATGTGTGTACCAGCATGATCTTGGGATGGTACGGAAACACCGGAGATTCGACCTTTCAGGTCGGGTCGCTACAGAAATGGTATCAGAGCACACGCTGACCGTAGGACGTAACCTCTAGGATTGGAAAGCCTTAGGACTTATTTCTCTTTGTCTTTAAAAATTCTTATACTCTCATCTACTCGTTTCTGACTTCTCTCCGATTATTTCAAAATTTATAGATGGCGACCTTCATCCCAGTGTTGATCACGGAGTTTTGCCAGCCTGACGCAACGATGCCCTTTGGCAAGGAGCTGATGAGGATCGTCAGGGACGTGAGGATTGCTTTTCCGAGCATCACCGGGACACCTATCATGTCCTTTCCCCAAGATGGACGCTACAGGATCGAGGTGCACATTCCAGGGAAGACCTTTGGGAATCGGAAGGAACCCATCGACTTCAAGTTTGTGGCACCCAGCTGGATACTTGGGAGAGACATGGCCATTCATCGTGCCCTTGGACGTATTCAGGAGGAATACAGAGGTGGAACCATTTCACCAGGACTCAGCGTGGTTTGTCGGAGGGATGCCAATGGAAACATCATAACCGCTCCCACTGCAGACACCACCATTTCCTATATCCAGAACTTGGAGACTCACATCAGGACTCTGGAGCTTCGAGTTTGTGCTGACATGAAGACGATCAAGAATCTGATGAACCGTGAGATTGACCTCGAAGCCGACTTATGGGAAGCCGAGTACGAGCATGAGTATTAGGTGAAGGGTTTCTTAGAGAGGATTGACAAGCTAAACACTCGCATCGCAACTCTGGAGGAACAGATGGACATGGGGGAAAATCTTCACCCCGATGGAGACTTGGCACCTTTCATCAGCGACGATGATGACTATGAGGAGAGAACCACTGGAGGAGGCTCAGTCACCATGTACTTCTGAGGAAAACTTTAGTTATGCCCCCATGTATCTTCATTTTCGACGTTAAAGCATAGGTCGATGTTTAGTTTGATTGAGACTTGTATTCCCGATGTTTGACATTGATTGAATAAATGAATGAGTGTTTGGTGTGATATGTTTGTTGCATTGCATATGGGTAGTGAATTTCTCCTTTTAGGCCTTTGTTCTATTCTAATTCTCACCCCTCTGAAAAACAGCAAGATGCCTCCACGACATGAGTCCGACTTCACCTTCCCACCGGAACTCATGCAACTCCTTCAACAGCAGAATGCACTGATGCAGCTATTGATCCAGAATCAGACCAACAACTAGACCAACAACCACCACCATCCACCCCAGGCTGACAATCTCACCCGTTTTCTGAGGTTAAACCCTCCAACTTTCTCCAGCAGCACTGAGCCCATTGTGGCAGATGACTGGCTCCGTAAGATGGAGAGAGAACTCGTCACCGCTGGATGTACTGATGCTGAGAAAGTGCGCTTTGCCGCACATCAACTCGAAGGACCAGCAGCTTCATGGTGGGAGAACTACACCACCACATATCCTATTGCTGATGTAACTTGGGAGCAGTTCAAGCAAGCTTTCCGCACCGCAAATGTCTCAGCTGGAGCTATGAGTCTAAAGAAGCGCGAGTTTCGCAACTTGCGCCAGGGGAACCGTTCTGTGGCCCAATACGTGGACGACTTTAGCACATTGTCTCATTATGCACCAGGAGACGTGGCCGATGATGCAACCAAGCAGGAGAAGTTTCTGGAAGGACTCAACGATGAGTTGAGCATCCAGCTGGTAGTGGCTACTTTCAACAACTACCAAGAGCTGGTGGAGAAGGCCCTCATCTTGGAGGGAAAACAACAACAAATTGAGAACCGCAAGAGGAAGTATACTCAGGGGAAGTTTAACTCTGGAGCTCATCAGAAGCCCCGCTACTCCCCGTACTCAGTGAATACCGGATCAGGGACCGGTAAGTTTGGAAGGCACACTCATGCCGTGCACAACCATGGAGGCCACAACCATGGAGGAAATGGGAATGACCGTCCCAACCATGGCAACTTCAAGACTGACAATGGGAATGGGAACAACAACCAGCACCGTCATGCTCCTACTCAGAAGGATCTGAGCCACATCACCTGTTTCAAGTGCCAGAAGACAGGGCACTATGCTACTGAGTGTCCCCAGAGCAAGCAGGGAAATGGAAACGGCAACTCCGCAGCCAAGAAGCCAAATCCGTTTCCTCGTGCCCAGGTGAACCACCTCGACGTGGAAGAAGTCTATGATCAACCCGAGACTGTGGTTGGTAAGTTTTTATTGCATTCACGTCCAGTTACGGTACTTTTTGATTCCGGTGCAACTCATTCATTCATATCAAGGGTAGTTGTGGAAAAGTATGGTTTGCCCACCAAAACCCTTAGTCAGCCCATTAAGGTCAGTTCCCCAGGAGGTATGATGATGGCAGGGATAGGATGTCATGCCCTGAAACTTCACATAGGAAACCATGTTTTTACCACCGACCTCATCGTCTTAGAATCACAGGGATTGGATGTAATCCTAGGCATGGATTGGATGACCAAGTATGAAGGAAATCTTGATTGCCCTAGCAAGTCTGTTTCACTCACCACCTCGGAGAACAAGAGGATTAAGTATGTATCCCGACGCACACGTATGAGTGCTCGGTTAAATTCCCTCACAGGAGTTGTTTAGGAGGAAGTACCTGTGGTAAAAGACTTTCCAGATGTATTTTCAGAAGAATTACCAGGCATGCCACCAGATAGGGAGATTGAGTTCCTAATAGAGCTACAACCAGGGACAACCCCAATTTCCAAGAGACCCTATCGGATGCCCGCAAATGATTTAGTGGAAATCAAGAAGCAGATTAAGGAGTTATTGGACAAAGGGTATATTCGCCCAAGTTCTTCACCTTGGGGAGCCCCAGTTCTTTTGGTGGAGAAGAAGGATAAAACCTTGAGAATGGTAGTCGATTATCGTGCCTTGAACGAGGTGACTATCAAGAACAAGTACCCTCTGTCAATGATTAATGACTTGTTTGATCAGCTAGTAGGCGCCAAAGTATTCTCCAAGATCGATCTTCTATCAGGGTATCACCAACTGAAGATTCGTGAACAGGATATACCTAAAACAACTTTCACCACCAGGTATGGCTTATACGAGTATACAGTCATGTCCTTTGGTTTGACTAATGCCCCTGCCTACTTCATGAATTTGATGAACAAAGTGTTTATGGAATATTTGGACAAGTTTGTCGTGGTGTTCATCGATGACATTTTGATATTCTCCAAGAACGAGGAAGAACACAAGGAACACCTGCGTTTAGTTCTGGAGAAGCTTAGAGAACATCAGTTATATGCCAAGTTCAGCAAATGTGAATTTTGGCTGACGGAAGTCGGATTCCTTGGACATATTATTTCCGGAGAAGGAATAGCCGTAGACCCCGCTAAGGTTGAAGCCGTCACCGAGTGGAAGTCACCCACCTCAGTTAAGGAGATCCGCAGTTTTCTCGGACTTGCCGGATATTACCGGAGGTTCATTGAGAATTTCTCAAAGATCGCCAAGCCCATGACGGAGTTGTTGAAGAAAGAGTCTAAGTATATTTGGACTGAGGAATGTGAAGCCAGTTTCCAGGAGTTGAAGAAACGTTTGGTCACAGTCCCAGTGTTGATTTTGCCCAATATTCGGAAGGACTTCCAAGTTTATTGTGATGCTTCACGTCAAGGACTTGGAGGAGTAGTCATGCAAGATGGAAAGGTTGTAGCTTATGCATCCAGACAACTACGACCTCATGAGTTGAATTATGCCACCCATGACTTGGAATTAGCAGCCGTAGTCCATGCACTCAAGACCTGGAGACATTTCCTTGTCGGAAATAGTTGTGATGTTTACACCGATCATAAGAGCCTGAAGTATATCTTCATGCAGAAGGAGTTGAACCTCAGACAGAGGAGATGGTTAGAGTTAATCAAGGACTATGACATGAGATTACACTACCATCCAGGTAAGGCAAATGTGGTAGCAGATGCCTTGAGTCGGAAAACTTATGTAAACACACTCACAGTGGGAGGATTACCCCAAGAGTTAGCCGATGATCTCAGAGAGCTCAAGCTAGAGATAGTTCCAAGCGGATATGTTGCCACACTGGAAATCCAGTCCACCTTGACCGAAAAAATTCGAGAAGCCCAGAAATCGGACAAGGAGATAGCTGAGATAAAGCAGAAAATGGAGGAAGGCAAGGCTAAAGGTTTTCGTGAGGATGAACACGGAACTTTGTGGTTCGAGAACCGAATCTATGTGCCCAATGACCCAGAGCTCAGGAAGTTGATACTTCAAGAAGCCCACGATTCCCCTTACTCGATACACCCAGGCAACACCAAGATGTACCTGGATTTGAAGGAAAGTTATTGGTGGACAGGTATGAAGAACGATTTTGCAGAACATGTTGCAATATGTGATGTTTGTCAGCGAGTAAAGGCAGAACATCAGAAGCCAGCAGGGTTACTCCAACCTTTGCCGATACCCGAGTGGAAATGGGAAAAGCTTGGTATGGATTTCATCACAGGACTACCCAGGACCTATTCAGGTTATGATTCCATCTGGGTAGTGGTAGATCGCTTGACCAAGGTGGCTCATTTCATTCCCATGAAGACCACCTATACCATTCCGAGGAGTATCGTGTCAGATAGAGGAACACAATTTACCTCAAAGTTTTGGCATCAGCTACATGAAACTTTGGGTACGAGGCTGGAGTTCAGTACAGCTTTTCATCCGCAGACCGATGGACAGACTGAGAGAGTCAACCAGATTCTGGAAGACATGTTGAGATCTTGTGCACTAGACTATGGGTCTAGTTGGGATGATAATTTGCCTTACGCAGAATTCTCGTACAACAACAGTTATCAGACCAGTCTGAAGATGGCCCCTTTCGAAGCTTTATACGAAAGGAGGTGCAGAACACCACTGATGTGGGATGGTGTTAGAGACCGAAAATTTTTTGGTCCCGACCTTATCCGAGATTCTGAAGAGAAAGTCAAGTTGATTCATGACAGACTCAAGATAGCTCAATCTCGACAGAAGAGTTATGCTGACAGCAAACGTAAGGAAGTGACTTATGAAGTGGGAGACCAAGCATATCTTCGTGTGTCCCCACTTCGAGGAATCAAGAGGTTTGGTGTTAAAGGAAACTTAGCACCCACATTCATAGGCCCCTACAAAATTCTTGAACGTAGAGGCGAAGTTGCATACAAGCTGGAATTGCCGGAAGGATTGTCCGGAGTTCATGATGTTTTCCATGTTTCCCAGCTGAAGAAATGCCATGCTGAGATGGCTGATATTCCCTTGAGAGACACGATGCCCCTAGAGGCCATACAACTTGACAGTGATCTGACCTACGAGGAGAAGCCTGTCAAAATCCTCGAGACTGCCAACAGAGTTACCCGCAGCAGGATCATAAAGTTCTGTAAGGTTTTGTGGAGTCACCACACCGAGGAAGAAGCCACCTGGGAACGCGAAGAAGATCTTCGTAGAGACCACCCGCACCTATTTTCTAGCCAACCCGAATCTTGAGGGCGAGATTCATCTTAAGGTGGGTAGGTTTGTAACATCCCAAAAAATTCATTTTGGAATGTTATGAAATATAGCTATGCATCATCATCATCATTGCTTGAATGTATGGAATTGTTGAAATGCTTCTTCTGACTTTATGAAAGCCCCTTTCTACTTCCTTTATGTTGCTTTCACCTATTTGAAAACCTGGAAAAAAGTTCAAAATAAGAGGGGAGTAACATGACACTCCACACTAGGGTAATCTTGGTGAAATATTTGAACAATAAGAACTAGGGGGTCTTTTGAAAAATATTTGCAAAAGGTTTTAAAACCAAATAGGCAATTTCTGAAAAAATATTATTTTTTCAAAGTATTCAAATGATAGACGAAAAATGTTCATTAAATAGCATTAATTCTCCTCATCATTTTGATATATGTATTGCCTATATTTGGAAATGTTTCGAATGCTTTTAAAGAGGTTTTACTGCTCTAGATATTAAAAAGGTAACGGATTTGTATTTAAACGGGTCGACCCACGGGCATTTACTCGCGAATTCATTACGAGCCAGCCGACCAACGCGCAAACGCCGCCCTCCCTCTCTCTGATAGCGGACCCCACCCCGACCGACCGCTGACCCCGCGCGGTCATCACTCACCTCGCGCCCGAACCCTCGCCGACGACCTCTCTCCTCGCGGATCTCCCTCCCCTTCCTTCTCTCGCTCTGCCTCGCCCCTATATAAGAGTGGGCCCCCTCCGCACTCCATTCCCCCCCCCCCGAACCCCTCTCTTCCCCCTAGCCAGAGCGCTGCATCGAGCTCACCGGAGTTCCCCGACCACCGAACCTCCCCGAGCACCTGGCCGTCGACTCCCTCGCCCTCAGGTCCGTCCGACACCACCACTCGACTCCAGACGATCATCGCCGTCGCCTGGACCTCTCCGATGACCTCGTTGACCACCGGAGGACCTCCCCGACAACCTCACCGCTTCGGACTCGCCGAAGAACCTCCTCGCCGGCGACCCCCTCCTTCATTGTGAGCCTCCATCTCCTCTCAACCCTCTGATCTGGATCCTACGATCCAGATTAGATCGTTTTAAATGGCGGACCGTTTTCCTCTAGAGATCGGCCACCGTTCGCTAGTCCCCGCGCGCCTGTGCTAGCAGCCAATCACCGCTTGCCACGTAGTCTCGACGGTCCGTTAGTTTTATTTTCTATTTTCTGTTTTGTTTTTAGTTAACAGAAGGTTTTCTGATTTTGTTTTGCTTATATATTTTAAACTAATTAATGTTTTTAGTTAACTATTTTTGCATTAGCTCACATATTTCATGTAGTTTCACCCTGTAGTCTTTTTTTAAATTGAACTCTAAAATTTGAATTTAATCAAATTTGCTCAAACTACTCAAATCTGAATAACTAGAGTTTAAAAATAGATTCTGATATGAATCTTTTTGCTACTGCTTGGTATTAGTTAGGACTATCATCATGCTTAGTTTGAGGATTTTTAGGATGAATTTGTTTAGTGTTCTAGCTATAAACAGAATCTGCCTAGTAGTTAGTATAGTTTAATTAATTTAGTTTTTAGTTAGTTTAAATCAGATTTAGTTTTAATTTGTTTTAGTAAGTTCTGTTGCTTAAACACTAGGTGTTACTTATTGTTAATATACATATAATTGCTTAGTTAATTTCTTTATTGTTATAGGAATCTCAACTCATTTTCAACTAGGTATAATTTGTTATAAAACAAACTAGTTAGTAATAGTTTTCTTCTAACAAAGTTTTATATAATTAAATTCTGTTTTCTAAGAAGAGTTTTTAGTAAATTCTTTTTCTGTTAATATAATGTTTATTAAATTAATAATAAGTTTTGTTTTACTCTTTGTTAGTAAAACTATAGTTACCTCATATAGTAGTGTTTATCAAAACTTTTAAAACCCTACTAAGATTTTTCTTAACAAAACTTTAAATGGATTTAATTCTGTTTATTAATAAAATATTTTTATTGTTCTTTTTTGTCAACTATTATTTTGTTAATACTAATAGTTCTATGTTGTTAATAGTAGTTTACCCATCAACTTTAGAAAACAAAACTATGTGTTGATTTCTTTTCTTGTGATTGTGTCTTGTTTTGTCTTGAGTGATTCTAGTTCATTCCTGAAAGTTGTGAGTTGTAATGTTTTGTTGTATGCCTATTGAGTGCCCTTGTTTGATTCTTTAGATCATCCGGAGTGCGAGGCTTGTTACCTAGAATCCCTCGAGTACGAAGATCGTCAATCAGGCAAGTCACTTTGATCATGTATACCTATGTTTTATTGCATTAGTTCTTCCATCACCCCAATTGCATGCAAAGTAGGTAAATTGGAAACTTGGTTACTTGCTGTAGTATCATGTGGTAGGTACCCCCTCTCAATCCTTTGACACATTTGGCCCCGAGAAACGTTGTATTACATTTTTCTATGCTATTAGTAGACGGGGTTGGATGTGTGAATCATGAGAGTTGAGAGAGTTAATAATTTCAAGACCTACATAATGATCAAGACTTCAAGACTCCGAGTTTTCAACATACCTCTGGGTGGATGATGGTTGAACGGCGCCCTGGAGAAACCAGTGGTTAGCCTAGATGATGCTGGAGATGTGCCAGTATTCATGCAGAACGGTCCACCCAGGTACAAAGAGATGGATGGATGCTTCAAGACCCAAGGCTTACCTGCACAGCCACAAGTGATTATGGGCTCTGGCTTGGTTGGATATCGTGGTGACCCTGGACAGGCGGTGCTACGAGATGTAGAAGAACGGTAGGAAAGGATGGGCACCGACAGAGTCGTAGGGAAATCCTTTGGAAGACCATGTTTTGGTCATCCGTTTCTCAAACACCCTGAAGTGCGAGAAATCAAACGGAGGCGACCAAATCTTGTGGGGAACGTGTGCAAAGCTCTGCAGAGTACTCAAACCTAATCGATTAGCCGTGTCCACGGTCATGGACGACTTGAGCCAAAGGCACTGAAACTTCCGGAACCCTCAATACAATTAATATGATGATGTGGGTATTAATAACTTGGGTATGAGAATTGGTTGGTGGAACCATCTCATTAATCAACCAACTTAGTAATAATTTTTCTTAGCCCTCTCTTGATGTAGGAAAATTGGCTTTACGCAAAAACTTACTACCCCACCTGCCACATATGCATGTAGATTAGATGAATATCTTTTCACCCCTCTTTTGTGACTTTGCCAGCATATTCCATATGCTGACCTACATGGCTGCAACGTATCATGTTGCAGAATACTTTTCCGACCAGGAGTGAGGATACGCTCTACGCTCGGTGAGATGCCCTTGGAGTCAGATGGACTCATCTACCTTCGATGCTTCCGCAAGATTTAGATATTCTCATGAGTTGGCCTTCAGCCACTTTATTGTAATAAAGGACTCGATATGAGATTTCGATTAATAAATGCTGTGTGATTTCTCTTTGATATATACATTGATGTACCGTGTGTGTACCAACATGATCTTGGGATGGTACGGAAACACCGGAGATTCGACCTTTCAGGTCGGGTCGCTACATTTACCCCTTTGATATCCACCATCATACTCTATTCCACCTACATGCTATGTCAATTAGCTCACGCTCATGTATTGCATGAAGAATAAAAAGTTGATGCAGATTGAAAAAGTATGATCCAATTGCCCGTCTTGGACACCGTGGTGCTTAACATTTGTATTAATGTGGTGAAGATAGATCCATGCCTTGCTAATATAATAAGATGAATGGGGGCAAAACATTCTTTGAGGATTGTATAATATGAAAGATTAATGATTTTGTTTCTTATACTTGTAAGTATTGCTATGTTAATGTTTACTAATTCATTGTTTCTCAATGAGCATACATACAAAACATTACATAATGTGTAGCATGTCAAATCAAAAATTCTGTTTTTATCATTTACCTACTCGAGGACGAGCAAGAATTAAGCTTGGGGATGCTTGATACGTCTCTAATGTCTTCTACATGCTTTTCACTTTGCAGGTTTACAGTACCAAACGAAGTCCAATTACCATGAAACGTTTTTATAAAATTTTTTGGACCAAAAGAAGACCTAGAAGCTTCGGAAGGAGGCTGGGAGCCGCACGAGGGCACCAACACGCAACAGGGCATGCCCTAGGGGGTCACGCCCCTGATGTGTGATGGCCCCCTCGTGTCTCTCCCGATGCCCCTCTCTTGCCTATAAATTCTCTCATATCAAAAAATCCTAGAGGAGGCCCCAAAACACTTTTTACGCCGCCGCAAGTCTCTGTTCCGATGAGAGCCCATCTAGAGCTCCGTTCCGGCACCCTACCGGAGGGGGGATCAATCACGGAGGGCCTCTTCATCAACCTTGCTTCCCTCATGATGATGTGTGAGTAGTTTATCACGGACCTACGGGTCTGTAGCTAGTACCAAGATGGAAATCTCTCTCTCTTGATCTTCAATACAATGTTCATCGCATCTTTGCCTTGATCTATCCGATGTAATCCCTTTTTAAGGTGCGTTTGTTGGGATCCGATGAATTGTGGGTTTATGTTCAGATTATTCATGATAAATATTTGAGTCTTCTCTGAAATCTAATATGATTCTTATGTGCATGGTCATTATAGCTTCGTAATTCTCTTCTATCTATTGAAATAGTTTGGCTAACTAGATTGATATTTCTTCCATGAGAGAGGTGTGTTGTGGTAGGTTCAACCAGGCGAGTTTCTATATCCCAGTGACAAAGTAGGGGACAAGATGTGTCTTTGTGTTGCTGCTACTAAGGATAAAACGATGGGGTTTATTCATATTACTTGAGTTTATTTTGTCTACATCATGTCATCGTTCTCCTAGCATTATTTTTTTTACTTAATACTCTAGATGCATGGTGGATAGCGGTCGATGAGTGGAGTAATAGTGCGTGCAGGCAGGAGTCGACCTATTTGCTTATGGACGTGATGCCTATATACACATGATCATTTCCGTGAAAATCTCATAACTATAAGCTTTTCTATCAATTGCCCAACAGTAATTTGTTTACCCACCATATGCTATTTTTATGAGAGATGCCAATAGAGAAAACTACGGCCCCCGGGTCTATTCACTTAGGGACAATTGCATTTTTACCCCTACCTGGAACCTACCCACGGGGTTTGCCCTTACTTTTCGACTCTACTCAGTTTTGCCCTTAGATTTGCCCTCGAGGTCGCCCAAATGCCCTTTGACCGTTTGACCAATACTTTGAAAATTCATAATAAATTCATATGAACTCAGAAAAAAATGCAAATAAGGCATCAAAATGTTTAGATAAACATTACCTTGATGTGCAAGACATTTATATCTAGGACAAAAGTAACATTTAAACTACTTTGGGAAATTAATGTTATTAACATCATTATAAAAAAAGGGTATAAACAATATATTTTTCATAGAAAAAATTACATGCAAATGTAGGTGATGTTTTCTGAACATTTTGATATCTTATTTGCATTTTTCTTAGTTCATATCAACTTGTTATGAATGTTCAAATGACTTTGGCCATTATTTTGAAACTTTATAAGAAGTTGATATGAACTCAGAAAAATGCAAATAAGATATCAGGATGTTCAGAACACATCACCTACATATGCATGTAATTTAAATTCATGAAAAAAATATTGTTTATACCTTTTTAATTTTAATAATGTCAATAACGTTAATAACCTAGGGGAGTCTAAATAGTACTTTTGTCCTGGATGCAAATGGCATACACATAAAGGTAATTTTTATCTAAACATTTTGATATCTTATTTGAATTTTTATGAGTTAATATGAATTTGTTATGAATTTTCAAAGTATTGGTCAAATGGTCAAAGGGCATTAGGATGACCTCAGGGGGAAATCTAAGGGCAAAACTGAGCAAAGTCGAAAAGTAAGGGCAAACCCCATGGGTAGGTTCCAACTAGGAGCAAAAATGCATTTAGAAAATCTACTATTACCTTTCTGCCATTTATTTGATTTTATATTATTTTGCAATTTAAAATTATATACACAACTCACTTGATTGCAAATAACGAGACCAAGGGGATTGACAACCCTCTTGCCAACGTTGGGTGCAAGTTGTTTGCTCTTTTGTGTGCAACTGCTGAAGACGGTTGAGGATTAATATTCCTATTGGTTAGATAAACCTTGGTTTCATAATTGAGGGAAATACTTACCCACATTGTGCTGCGATAACCCATTCCTCTTCAAGGAAAACCCAACGCAGATCACAAGTATCATGGTTAACTCCTACCAACCTCCTCCATAGGGGCATGCGATAGTACTTTGCTTAGAGAGAGCTAATAATTATTTACAATAAGTATGTGAGTTCTTTATGAATAATATGAATCCATGTATATACGCACTCTCACATTTCCATGATTTGGTAGCCTCTTCGGTACCTGCATTGCCCATTCTCACCTCGAGAGTCAGTGCAACCTTCGCCGGTGCATCCAAACCCTATGATATGATTCGCTCTATCACACATAATCCTCCTTATATATTCCTAATTACATCCACCATACCTACCTATTACGGAATTTCCATAGCTATTGCCATGCAACTTCCACCATTCCGTCACATGACTTGTGTGTTCATCATTATATTGCTTTGCATTATCATGTAGTTGACATAGTATTCGTGGCACAACCACCATTCATAATTATCTACATGTTATGCTAGATCATTGCACATCCTGGTACACTACAAGAGGCATTCATATAGAGTCATATTATTCTTCATTGAGTTGTAAGTAAATAAAAGTGTGATGATCATCATTATTAGAGCACTGTCCGAGTGAGGAAAGGATGATGGAGACTATGATTCCCCCACAAGTCAGGATGATACACCGGATAAAAAATAATGTAAAAAAAAGAAACCAGGAAGGCGAAAAAAGAAGACAAAATCCCACCATGAAAAGGGAGAGAGAAAAGAGAGAAGGGGTAGTCCTACTATCCTTTACCACACTTGTGACTCAAAGTGTCACCATGTTCTTCATATCGAGAGTCTCCTGAGTTTTCATTTTCATATGCTAGTGGGAATTTTACATTATATAAATTTGCTTGTATATTCTGACGGCAGGCTTCCTCAAATGCCTGAGGTCTTCATGAGCAAGCAAGTCGGATGCACACCCACTTAGCTTCCGTTGGGCTTTCATACACTTATAGCTCTAGTGCATTTGTTGCATTACAATCCCTACTCCTCGCATTGATCTTGATTGATGGACATCTCCATATCCCGTTGATCCACTTAGTTGATGTGAGACTTTTTTTCCACTTTGAATCCTTTTTATCTCTACCACCATACTCTATCCCACCCATATGCCATATCCATGGTTCACGCTCACGTATTGAGTGGAATTGAAAATGTTGAAGCGTGTTAGAAGTACAGTCCAATTGCCTGGTTTGACACAGGGGTGCTCATGATTTATACTTATGCGGTGAAGACGGAGTCATGCCATGCTAATATGAGGAAATGAGTAGGGAATTACATTCTTTAAGGGTCATATATTTTGAAAACTAATGATTGTGATGTTTATGTTCATCGATATTATTATGTTGATATCAATTAGTGCATCGTTTCTCAAAGATCATACCTAAAAGAGATTACATGTTGGGTAGCATGTCGCATAGAAAATTCTGTTTTTATCATTTACCTACTTCGAGGACGAGCAGGAATTAAGCTTGGGGATGATGATATGTCTCCAACATATCGATGATTTCTTTATTGTTCCATGCTATTATATTATCAATCTTGGATACTTTATATGCAATTATATGCTATTTTGTATCATTTTTGGCAACTAACCTATTAACCTAGTGCCTAGTGCCAGCTGTTGTTAGCTGCTTGTTTTTGGTTTTCAAGAAAATTAGTACCAAATGAAGTCCAAACGGTCTGAAACTTCTTGACGATTTTTTTCTGGACAGATCGTGGAAGCTTCAGGGGAAACCATACACGAAGGAGGAGACAACGAGGCAACAATGCATGCCCAGGGGATAGGCATGCCTTGATGCCTTGTGGGCCCTTCCCGACTCCGTCTGGTCTAATTCCACCTACATAATTCTCTAAAATTGGGAAACCAATAGAGAGGCACCTGAAACACTTTTTCTGCCGCCGCAAGTCTCTGTTCTTCCGTGATCCCATTTGGAGACCTTTTCCGGTGCCATGTCTGAGGGGAATCGATCACGGAGGCCATCTTCATCAACCTTGCTGCCTCCATGATGATGTGTGAGTAGTCCACCACACACCTACTAGTCCATAGCTAGTACCTAGATGGCTTCAATCTCTCTTTGATCTTCAATACCATGTTCACCGTGATTCTTGTTGTGATCTATCTGATGTAATCCTCATTTGTGGTGTTTGTATTGGGATCCGATGAATTATAGGTTTATGACCAGATTATTCATTGAAAGTAATTGATCTTTTCTGAATTCTATTATGCATGATTGTTATGGCTTCATATTTCTCTCCGATCTATCTGTTTGGTTTGGCCAACTAGAATGATTTATCTTCAATGAGAGTGGTGCATTGTAATGGGTTCAATCTTGCGGTGCTCTATATCCCAATTACACAAGGGGACAAGACATGTATTCATATTGTTGCCATGAAGTATAAAACGAAGGGTCTGAACATATTGCTTGTATTACTTTGTCTATATCATGTCACCTTGCTCCAAGCATTACTATGTGTTGTCAAGTGGATCAACACACAAAGCGTAGAAGATGTACCAAGCGGGATCAAGTGATCTCATGGTATGGTAAGTATTGTCCATTGCACTTTGTGTACTAACCCATGTTCTATGTGAGAGTTCTTTTTGAGGTTGGGTTTGTTACCATGGGCATGCAACAAAAGGAAGATATCATATAACCCATGGAGGATGACATCAAGTGGTGATCATCATCAAGACTGCGGTGTGCAAGTTCAAGTGGAGCATCATGAAGAGATCATGCTTGAAGCTTACCGACCATTATGGAGAGAATGGACTTGTGAAGGTTTGCCAAAGAGTGGTTCACCGATAGTGTATGGGGGAGCAATCAACTAGTCTTCATCGAGCCAACGCAATCAAGAAAGGTGGTACAACTTGAGGAAGTCAAGATCGTTGTTATATAGCTCAAGTGGACTATGTGTAAGGCAAAGGTTTTCCCTTGATAGGTTTTCTATTTTGCCGGTCTCATGGTGGTAGTTGGGAGACCATGTTAAAGGATCGATTGTCATACTATCAAGGGGGCCCTCGATTGAGTAGCTTGATCGTATCGTTCATAGAGAGCTCATACCATTACATATTTGCATCATATTTATTGGTTCTTGTTTGGTGTTTCTCTATGTAAAATTTGGAGCTTATGTTCATCTTCACGACAAACTCGATTTCATTGAAAATGGAGTTCACGTGCATCTTCCATGATGTTTTCGATGTTGGGGTTTTTGCCGGTTCTTCGTTCATAGAGGTTTCACATATCTATACATTGGTTGTTGGATAGTTTTTGTCCTCATCTATCCAATAAGCTTGAGTTTGCTCAGAGCTCATTTGCAGAAGTTATGGCGGTTCTGGTGTTCCCGCATTCATCTGTTTTTCGTGCATTGGTTCTGAAGGCCCCAAGTGATAGTACCGCTCTGGGCAGCGGCAGTACCGCTTATAAGTGGCAGTACCGCTCTCTGGCACCGCTTACAAGCGGTAGTAACTATGCCTAGTTGAAAGGACGTGGATGTCGCCTAGAGGGGGGTGAATAGGCGCTTTAAAATAATTACGGTTTAGGCTTGAACAAATGCGGAATAAAACTATCATTTAATTAGTCAAGCACAAAACCTAAAACAACTAGGCTCACCTATGTGCACCAACAACTTATGCTAAGCAAGATATACAACTAAGTGATAGAAAAATATACAACAAGAAACAATATGGCTATCACAAAGTAAAGTGCGTAAGTAAAGGGGCTCGGGTAAGAGATAACCGAGGCACGCAGAGACGACGATGTATCCCGAAGTTCATACCCTTGTGGATGCTAATCTCCATTCAGAGTGGTGTGGAGGCACAATGCTCCCCAAGAAGCCACTAGGGCCACCGTAATCTCCTCACGCCCTCGCACAATGCAAGATGACGTGATTCCACTAAGGGACCCTTGAGGGTGGTCACCGAACCCGTATAAACAAGGTTGGGGCAATCTCCACAACTTAATTGGAGGCTCCCAACGACACCATGAAGCTTCACTACAATGGATTGTGGCTCCGAGGTGACCTCAAATGCTCTCTCCACAACCTAATTGGAGACCCCAAATCTTGCCCGGAGCTTTTCACCACAATGATTGAGCTCCGAGGCACCACCAACCGTCTAGGGCGCCAAAGCACCCAAGAGGAACAAACTCTAGGATGCTCAAACACCCAAGAGTAATAAGCTTCTCAACTTATCACTTCCACGTATCACCGTGGAGAACTCAAACCTATGCACCAAATGCAATGGCAAGGGCACATGGAGTGCCCAAGTCTTTCTCTCCCAAATCCCACCAAAGCAATTAATGCTAGGTAGGAAAATGAGAGGAAGAACGAAGAAGAACACGAAGAACTCCAAGATCTAGATCCAAGGGGTTCCCCTCACTTAGAGGAGAAACTGATTGGTGGAAATGTGGATCTAGATCTCCTCTCTCTTTTCCCTCAAGAACAAGAAAGATTCGCTGGAGGGATTGAGAGTTAGCAAGCTCGAAGAAGATCAACAATGGAGGAAGAACACGAGCTAAAGAGATAGGGTTCAATGGGGAAGAATACCCCCTTATATGGGTGAGGGAAAATCCAACCGTTATCCTCACAGCCCGCATAGAGCGGTACTACCGCTCCAAGGAGCGGTACTGCCGCTAGGGCTGTAGTAGCCCATGAAGCACTACTGCAACGAGGAAATGGGGCAATAGTATAGCCGGAGCGGTAGTACCGCCTGCCGGAGCGGTACTACTGTGGGGTAGTATTCAATGGCCACTCAGATGCAGCACACAGCAGAAGACACCGTGAGGCAACGGTACTACCGTTCGAGGTAGCGGTACTACCGCGTGTCCATGGATGTAAAAAACTACTTTCGGGCTACATCCGCTGGAGTTAGCTTCGAGAAAATATCCGGCACGGTAGTACTGGAAGTAATACTACTACCCGAGGGGCGGAAGTAAAAAATTACTTCCGTGCAACTTGAGGTACTACCGCCCGAGGGGCAGAAGTAAACAATTACTTCCGTGCAACTTGCGGTACTACCGCTCCGAGGAGCGGTACTACCGCTAGCCACTGTACTGCGCTACCTTCAACTACTCAGCTAGGAAAACGGAAGGATACAGTAAAACCAGAACTGCCACAACTTTTGTAAATGAGCTCCGAATTGAGCAAACTCAAGCTTGTTGGATTCAGGTTGACAAGAGCTATCCAACAGGTAGTATAAAAATGCCAAAGGTATAGAGATGAGAAACCTCTTTCAATGAAGAATCAGCAATAACTCCAACATCGGAAACATCATAGAAGATGCATATGAACTCCGTTTTCGATGAACTTGAGCTTGTCATGAAGTTGACCATAAGCTCAAGAAACCTCAAAGAGAAAAAACAACCAAGAACCAAGAAATATAATGATGCCAAGAATGCAATGGTTTGAGCTCTCAACGAACGATACGATCAAGCTACTCACTTGAGAGCCCCCTTGATAGCACGGCTACCTATCCTATAACCCAGTCTCCCAACTACCACCATGAGACCGGTAAAATAGAAAACCCTATCAAGGTCAAACCTTAGCCTTGCACATAGTCCACTTGAGCTAGATGATGACGATCTTGACTTCCTCAAGATGGACCACCTTTCTTGATTGTGTTGGCTTGATGAAGACTAGATGATTTCTCCCCCATACTCCACTATGGGCGAGACACTCTTTGGCACATCTTCACAAGTCCATTGTCACCATAATGGACGACAAGCTTCAAGCATGATCTCCCTGTGATGATTCACTTGAACTTGCACACAACAACCTTGACAACGATCACCACTTGATGTCATCTTCCATGGGTTGTATGGGATCTTCCTCTTGATGCAATCCCATGGAAATATGCCTAACCCCACAAAGAACATGGGTTAGTACACAAAGCATAATGGACAATGCTTACCATACCATGGGATCACTTGATCCCTCTCGATACTTCTTGTACGCTTTGTGTGTTGATCACTTGATTCACTCTTTGACTTAGTCTTGATCAACCTTGAATCTTATCTTCTCTTCATAAAGATAATGTCTTGAAGGTAATCATGAATGCTCACTCAATCTTCTTCTTCAAGACATGCTTGCAATAAGCTCAACTCTCACATCACCAATCTTTGGATAAACCTTGAATACCACCTTTGTCATCATATAAACTCCTTGAAACCCAACAGATGGACTTCAAGAAGTGACTATGGACAAATCCTTTGAATATAACTCAAGGCAACCATTAGTCCATAGGGGTGTCATCAATTACCAAAACCACACATGGAGAAATGTGCTCTTACACCAGTACCGTGCGTACTGCCGCTGCATCTGGGGGGCTCGACTTTTCATACCGCCCGCGTAACTACCGCTCCACTTCCACTTCCTTCTGGGTCCAATGCGCTCTCAGCAAAGGTAGAGTGGCAGCGGGTGCGTGGCACTACGGCTTGTACGCCGTAGCATCGCTCTGTTGAGCGGTAATATCGCTCATGCGGTACTGTCCCACATCCCCTGCTCTCTTCTGCCTCTGTGGGCTCCTGAGCTGCAACCCCAGCGGTAGTGCCACCCACTTTGGGGCGGCACTACCGTCTTGTGGCTCCATGACATTGCACTACTCTACAAGCACTGCAGCCCGAGCGGTACTACTACTTGTGTGTGGGCTGAGAGGAGGATAATGGTCGGATTTTTCCCCACCTCTAAAAGGGGGTCTTCTTCCCCAATGAACCTCATCTCTTGAGCTCGTGTTCTTCCCCCATTTTTTTACCTTTTTCAAGCTTGCTTACTATCAATCCCTCTAATTATTCTTGATAGTTCTTGAGGGAAAAGAGAGAGGAGATCTAGATCCACATTTCCACCAATCACTTTCTCCTCTATGTGAGGGGAACCCCGTGGATCTAGATCTTGGAGTTCTTTGTGTTCTCTCTTCGTTCTTCCTCTCATTTTCCTCCCTAGCATTTGTTTTGGTGGTGGAATTTGGGAGAGAAGGACTTGGGAACTCCGTGTGCCCTTGCCATTGCATTTGGTGCATAGGTTTGAGTCGACCACGGTGATACGTGGAAGTGAAGGTTGAGAAGCTTATTACTCTTGGGTGTTTGGGCACCCTATAGCTTGTTCCTCTTGGGTGCTTTGGCGCCCTAGACAATTGATGGAGTCTCGAGGCTCAATCATTGTGGTGTAAAGCTCCGGGCAAGCGTCGGGGTCTCTAATTAGGTTGTGGAGATTGCCTCGAGCAATTTGTACAGGTTCTGGTGACCGCCCCCAAGGGTTACCAAAGTGTACGGGCACCGCTGACCACCCCCAAGGGTTGCCATTTGTACGGGTTCAGTGACCGCCCTGAAGGGTCCCTTAGTGGAATCACGACATCTTGCATTGTGAGAGGGCGTGAGCAGATTACAGTGGCCCTAGTGGCTTCTTGGGGAGCACTATGCCTGGACACCACTCCAAACGGAGATTAGCATCCGCAAGGGCGTGAACTTCGGGACACATCGTTGTCTCCGCGTGCCTTTGTTATATCTTACCCAAGCCCTTTACTTATGCACTTTACTTTGAGATAGCCACAGTGTTTCTATTATATATCTTGATATCACTTAGTTGTTTATCTTGCTTAGCTTAAGTTGTTGGTGCACATAGGTGGGCCTAGTTGTTTTAGGTTTTTCTTGACAAATTTAACGCTAGTTTTATTCCGCATTTATACAAGCCTAAACAATAATTATTTTAAAGCGCCTATTCACCCCCCACCCCCCGTCTAGGCGACATCCACGATCTTTCACCATTCCAGCCGTATGAACCAATGAATTTTTGGTAGGAAGCGGCCACACTGCTCTCATGAGTTCCCATAAATCATTGTGTGCCCTCGGTTTACTAAGGAATGAAGCTTCCTCCTACTTCAACTCTCCACAATGGACACGTGCCTCGCTTCGCCAAATGCCTATAAACCTTGCACTGGTTAGTAGCCAAGGCTCCCATTGATGTTTTCCAAGTTGTGGTCTTCATTGTCTATGGAACCGACGAGTTCCAAATACAAAGCCATATAGGTTGGTCTACTGTTGGACGCACCTGATGAGATTATCTTCCAACGGGTAGGTCCACGGTGACCTAAAACCCAATAGAGGACTATAGAGGCTCAAGCCCACATGCAATATGTACCAATGTAACATCAACAACTTAAGGGGTTTTTCTCACTTACCCATGAGGAGAATTCTATCATTCGGATCAGATTGAAAAGGATGTATCCTCACTCAGATGGACTTCACTTGGCCCACTACAATCCAACGTCTAGAATTAATTGAGGTGTTGTGTTTCCATGTCTTGAAGCCTCATGTCACTACTGGCCTTTAGAATGTTTGTTACCTTTGGTAGTGGACGTATATTAATACTCGCTTTAACTCACATTTGACATAGCAATAACTCGGGGGTAGCAAACTCTATATAAGCATACCCTTGGCACCGGGTTACAAATTTGGAATATTTGTACCGACAACACAATACGCAATAAACTTGTGTCTAGAGAACAACGGTAGTGGTTTTTTATGGTGTCCTGGACTAGATGGTGTATATCACGTCGTCCCTGGCCAGATGGGCTGGGCCGAGGACCCCCAAGATGATTTACCAGTCGGCCACGTTCGTCGAACCCAGGAGCGCCAAGATGGGGTGTTCTCGAAGACTTGGTGCATACTCCAAGTCCAAGACTTCAGAGGTCCTATACCCCATGATTACCATATATGCACCACCCTCTGTGTAAACCCTAGATATCCCCAATGCTTATAAAAACCAAGGGATATGGCTCCTAGACGACACATCATACACATGTAGATCTCGCAGTAGATCAACCCATACTCTGCACTCCCAAAAAATCAACAAAATTAAAGCAAGATGTAGGGTATTATCTATTCAAGAGAGCACGAACCTGGATAAAATTATGTGTCTATTACCATCGCACAAAGGCTATCAACTCGGGACCCCTTACCTGAGATCTATTGGATTTGACTCCGTCATGGCCTATATAGGTCCCTCTGGGTAGTCACGGCGGTTCGATGGTGCACCTCCGGGTCGATGGTCACGTCGGCTCCGACATGACTTCCTGCCAGGATAGCTCTTTGTCTTTGTCAGTATCACCCTCTTCACTGATCCGGTTGTTCGTCTTGACCAGATCAAAAATTTCGCCCCGGGCCGAACTTGAAATGTGTTGTGGATACTCGTGACGAGCTTGCCTTCTCGGAGTGGGTGTCAAACCCGAACATGGAGCACGATTATACACCCGTGTGCTGGCTTGAGTGAGGGGAAATGATAGGGTGGTGGCTGGTGTGGCTTGGGAGGTCAGGCGAGGGCAACGTGTCCACGAATGGCACATGGTTGAGCAGGAAAGTGTGCTTGGGGAGGAGGAAGAAGGGGGGTGCCCGGATATTCAACCAGTCACAAACTACTAGGTTCGTAGCGCCACGTGGGCAAAAGACTGTGTGTGTATGTGGGTAGCGCGGTGAAAAAACGACGGCGAGCATGGTAAGTGGGTTGAAGGCGTGTTGGGCTGAGCTTCTCTCTCGTGTTTTCCTTTCCCCTTCCCTTTTCTATTCTTTTGAAGTAGAAGTTGCAACCATAATGACCAATGAAAGAAAACATACATCACAACTCACAAGGTTATGGAGTTGATGCCATGATGCAAAACAAAAATGAAACAAGCACCAACATGACCATCCAAGACAAATAACATTAAATAAATGGAAGATCTTGCTCTTGTGCTGTTACATAGAGATAATTGGAGGCATTTGTTCAAGGATACACAAACCTCCGTAGTCATCATCATCGTCCAGTTGTAAACCCCTCACATAAGGTGCTCCCACATCAATCAAAAACAAAGTAGGACGTAGGGTATACCTCAACTATATGGGCCAGAACCTGGGTAAACCCCCCTGTGTGAACTCTCCTCTGGTACTTCCGGCTAGGCTCGCCACCCTATCAAGGGCACTAATTGTTTTCTGCACCATCGGTTGGCACGCTAGTCAAGGTTTGTGTCGACCAAAGGCCGAACCCAAATAGAATCTCCACTCATGCCTGACGATTTCATGTCGGACCAAACTTTCATCTTCGGCTCCTTCAAGTTCGTCGCCGATGGACGAGGGCTTCTCTACGACAAGAGGTCACACTCTCCCATCAACATCATGCAAGTCAAAAGCCTCGAGTTCCACTTCGACCAGCACGGCGACGCCGTGTGCCAATGTGTTCACGGCAACACCTTAGCACGCGGGGTAGCGCCGATCCTGGCTGACCTCACAACGGTTGGATCTTCATCAACCTACCAACCCGCCCGGTCGCAAAGCATGCATATGATCTTCCGGGCCGTTGATACATGGCTGACCCAGAAGGTCACAGTCGTGCAGTCTACACGATCACACTGACCATCCGACCAAATGCTTCTCTATAGTGTTCCTGGAGTGTCCAACTCCACCATCGTCTTCGATCATACTGACCACCCAACCTACATCCCTTAGTCAGGCAACTTCACCCTCGTGGTAGATCCGATCGTCGACGGCTACCGCCTCCCCTGAGCTCTAATGGATGGGGTAGCGGATCAATGTCACCTTCCCCGACACCTGAGCAAAGATGAGGATTTCCAAGTCCCGTCTACACCCCTTCTACGGGTTCGTGGCAAGAAGAAAGGTGCAACCCCTCGTACAAATCAACCTGGAGGTGATCTTCGGAGACAAGGAAAACTCCCACTCAAAGATACTATGCTTCGAGGTTGATCCTTCTATACGGGCTACAACGCCATCCTCGGCAGTCCCGTCTACTTTAAGTTCATATTGCTACCCTCTTATGCATATCTGCAACTCAAGATGGCCAAACGGAATGACACCATCACCATCCACGATGGCACTGAAAGGGCGCTCATGGCAGAGGTTGCCAACGCCGAACTCACAAAGGCCACCTTAGCTTCCGCAGAGCTCAAAGAGATCAAGTTCGGCGATCCATCCACAACAACTCTACCTCGCAAGCCTAAGCCTGACCCATCCTTCCAGTTTGCCAAGGAAACAAAAAGTTCCAAGTGCACACTCACAACCCAAACAAGACGGTGATCATAGGAGGGGCCCTGAGCAAGAGGTTGCCCTCCTACAGTTTCTCACGAACAAGTGAGACATCTTCACCTGGAGGCTCGCACACATGTCCGGGGTTACCGCACGCATCGTAGAGCACATCGTGGACGCCCCAAAAGAACATATGGCCGGTCAAGAAGGCCCTTCGATGTTTCGCCATGGAAAAAGAGTTGAGCAATCAGAGAAAAAATCACCCAGCTCCTAGCTATGGTGTTCATCAGGGAGATCCCTGAGTGACTAGCCAACATCATTATGGTCCTAAAAAAGAAAAAGAAAACTCATAGCGCATGTGCATTGGCTATACCAACCTCAACAAGCCATGTCCAAAAGACTAGTTACCCTACAGCGATTTGAGTTGAAAGAGCGACAAGGGCAAATACTTTTACATGGTCATCAACTCCTCGGGCAATAAACATCGCCTGTCTTTTTTAGGTTGAAGTCCTCGACTCCACCACGTGTTGCGAATGTCTTTGTTTGCCCGACGCCTACTCCGGTTACCATCAGATCAAGACAAAAGAGTCAGGAGAAAAGCTCTTTCATAAAACCTTCCAGGCCATACCCTTCAGGCCATTCTGATGTTTCTCATGTTGTAATTGCCAGGGAACATGCATGAAATGTTTTATTTATTTCTTAAACAATACTATAAACTTTAATTATCATAAACATGACCCGTTTTTAAGTGAATAAACTGGTCCGTGCAGCAAACTCTACGTGATTTCAAGGCTGGCGCCATTTTGAGACAATTAATAACTCTGTCGAATCTACCAGCTGGTAAGCGAGACTGACTAGAGCAGAAACCGGAGTCACATGAAACAAGAGTTGATAGAAAACAAGCTTACACAGAGGCACCTACAAGGCATTCCCAGTCTATCAACTGTGAGCAAAGATAGCTCCATCGTCAGTCAACACTGAAATCCTGCCAGCTCAGGAAGATATGCACTCATATGTACACCCTTTTTTGTACACGACTATCAAGGAAATGGGGAGTCATATGCAACTATCGGCGACAGACATACTCAATCACTTGCGTTATTGCAAGGAGAAAATATGGTCCGCCAAGATAAAAAAACAGCTTTATGAACTGATGCTGCAGCACGATGCGATGATGTGAGAAAATGGAAATAATTTCGCTGAATAAAAGGATTAACTGACCAAAGCGCAAAACGATGTGCAGCAGGGCATGAATGCAGTATGATGACCATGTTATGGACACTTGGGAGTTAGCATATACTGTACATTATGACTAAGTAGGTAGGAACTAGGTAGACATAGGTTCCAAAATTTCGAACTTTACAGATAATTTTCAAGAACATGGACAGACCATAATATTTTTTTTCTGAATTTACAAGTTCGGTTAAAGCGCAACATGATAAGTAAAGTAGACTCCTCTGCCATCACAATCCCCTTGTCTTCAGTTCGATTCTCTTACTGTATTAATTTTGTCGATATAGTGGACCAATTTGCTTGTTTCTACAAATCCTCGTGTTTTTGTGACCAGACATGAGCAGTGTATCCTAGATAGTACTGGGAAGCACCAAGTAGAATAATTGCACAAAATTATAACAAAACTCACATATTGGCAGGATTGGCTTCCAACTAGTAGACTGCACAATGAGTCATGTCAGTAGTCCAGGCACAGCAGGTTGACAAAGAGTTGCAGCCAGCGAGACAAGGCCAACAGCTGGAAGAGTCCTGACTAGGACTATGCTCAGGCAGAGACCAACTCAGATTCAGCAAGCAGCAGCAGAAATTAAGTAGAAGTTGGGCCAGGACTCAGAGTCTTGTTCGGCAAAGAGCCGAGTCAGAGTAGGAGACAAGGGATGAATCCGTACCCAATTGTATGGACAGGTAGTATATAGTGCTAGCCATTGTAGTCTTTTCATTCAAACAATAAATAAACCCCAACGCTCCATTCATAATTCCTACCCCGCTAATCTCTCGTTGACCCTTCTCAATTTACCAATCACGGCACCTACTCATACGCAATGCTCATGCCCACCGGTGAATCATCCCTAACTCCCTACAATATATGGTTTTGTTGGGTTTTTTGTATATGTTTTAATAGAAATTATTGCTCAAAGTTATGTTTGGATAGTATGTGGATGTCCAAAACGGCAACATTTAAGGAACCGTAAGAAGTACAATGGTATCTTCTACAAATTTCATACATATACATCGAGTAAAGCAAGTCAACAACTTTAATCAAATGCTTATACATATTACTATGAATGTTGCATTATCTTAGCAGAGAATTGCTTGTCAAACATGGTACTACAGCAATGAATATCCAAAATGTTTTAGTTAGCTTATATCTAACATTTGAAGCAAATCACCCCTACTAAAGAACTTCAAATGGCCGCTTTAATTTACCGTTTCCAATAAACTTTTAACAGTTTCACCATTTTATCATTGTGAAATCTTATAATAGTTACACATACTGCTAAACTAGTGCGGAATTCAAACATGGGATTCCCAAAATCTAAGCAAACAATTGGATACATAGAAACTGGTCTTAAATTACTATGCAAAGATTATATGATTGAATTCAACTACATTTAAGAGAATCTTAGTTATTGCACTACATACCTACTGATCACAAATTCACAATACAACAGTAACATTAAGCAGCATGTCAGGTTATACAGTACATTGTAAGGCCATGAGTCTACACCACAAGTTAATGTGTTCTCCGGTTGAAGTGCCATGCAAACTGATCAACAGCCACCATTGCTTGCGAAGCAGAACCAACAGAACCATCATACCTATGCATTATACCAATGCGAATAACATTAATTCTGACAGTCCAGGATGTGTACTACAGAATGCTTAAGAGGAAACTTGATAACTAATTTCTGTAAATTAAAAGTTCAACATGGGGATACGTACATAGAGACTAACAAGTAGGCTCCAATCTGCATAACTATAACTCCTTCACCTCCTGGCTGTGTTGTGTTAACACAACGAGCACAAAACCAGTGCTCGTGGATTGAGGTGACTAAATCTAAGAATGCATAATTTGCAATCAAAATATTGCTGGAGATAGCAAAGTTAACTTGGTTGAATTATCCCTACATAATGAGGAAAGTTTAGACTCATAATGCGAGAGACTCACATTGGTTTGGTCCAATAGAAAAGAATTCCGTCTGCAGATTGTTCCTCCTAAAGAAGTTTATGAACGGTTGCAGATCAACAGCAGTAAATTTTGTTCCCTCTTCCTCTGCTCTGCACAGTTAGAAAAGATTGTGACCTTAAACTTCTAAAACTTGAACATTCATGTACCTTAATTTATTTGTTTATTCGAAAAGGGGATCTCCCCGGCATCTGCATCGATTGATGCATACAGCCATCTTATTACGAAGTTTCAATCATTCGAATAGAACATTCATAAATCTTAATGAACAGGATTTTGCATAGCTTTGAATCTGAGATCTCGGTCACATCTGTGATTCAGTCATTAACCTCCATACCGAACAATGTATCCCTAAATTTAGTTTATCCAATGTATCTTGTGGTAGCTATGGATGGAAATAATATCAACATTGAACTACAGCATTTGCTGCATTCATCAACCAATAGAGGTGCCAGTTTCAGATCGAACAAAGTCATGTAATGTGCTAACTAATTAACAAGATAACCGAGCAGCTTCCATCTGAAACATGGACGGGCGCATGTAAAAATTCATTAACACCATTCTCCAGTGCAACTGCCAGTACTGAAGATTATACAGCCCCCACAACTTGCAAGGGGTAACGGTGGTTATGACCGAGGAGATCCCCATTTAATTTCCCGAGTTACCGTGGTTGGGGACGATGCTTACACGATGGGGAGGAGGCGAGATGGTCCGGTCGGGTCGTAGTTGAGCAGCAGCGCCGCCTTGACCGGCATCCCTGCAACTGCAAGAGGATGGGGATTAGTTCACACGGGATAGCAGAAAGGGTAGCGAAGCGGGAGGGAAAGGAAGGGGCGGCATACCGGAAGATCCGACGTGCTTCGCGGTCCACTTCTCCCACGCCCGGCACGCCCATGTCCAGTCCGCATCCATGGGAGAAGTGGCGTCCGCCGCAACGTGTGGGCTGGGCCTGGCAAAGGCGGAGGAGACAACGGCGGGGTTGCCTGCCGGAAGGAAAGCCGGGTTTCTGTTGCACAAAACTCCTTCACCTCCGCCGCCGCTGCTTGCGCACTAGGCTGTAGCCCACGCCCGGGCCAACTAGGGCGTGTGTTTTTTTATAATTGTATTTGAGCCCTAGTTGTGTAACATAAGAATATCCCTAATTTTGGAAAACATGCTTTCATGCTCACATCACTTTGCTCATCTTGTGTTTTTGCCCTTTGACCGTTTGCCTGTCATTTTAAAAACTTCATAACTATTTCATACTAACTCAGAAAAATACAAATAAGATATCAAAATGTTCGAAAAGACATCACCTATATGTGTATGACATTTGCATTCATGAGAAAATTGTTGGGAAGTCTCCATATCAGTTTTATTTCATATAGGTGATGAGGACTTTCCAACACTTTTGTCATGACTGCAAATGACATGCACATATAGGTGATGTGTTTCCGAACATTTTAATATCTTATTTGCATTTTTTCTGAGTTAGTATGAAATAGTTATGAAGTTTTCAAAATGGCAGTCAAACGGTCAAAAGGCAAAAGCATAAGACGAGCAAAGTGATGTGGGCATGACCGCGTAATTTCAGAAACTAGGGATATTCCTGTCGACGGTGACATAACTAAGGGAGTGTATGTTTTAAATCCGATCTACGAACTAGCACATTTTTACTATCCCGCAAACGTTTGTTGTTTAGCTATCGGGTGAATGGTGCGAAAGCGGCCAAGTCCTTAAACATGTATGTTTTAAATATCATGTTGTCATATTAAAATGCTTGTAGTTTTCAAACCGTGCATCGGATTTTAATGAGTCGTATATGAAAAATGATCTACTCTTCGTGCTCTACATGATGGAATCATTTGCATGCATTTTAGGAATCATCTATATGCTCAAATATTTGTTGCAAAAGTGCTTTGTGAATAAACTATAGATAATTGTTATTTTATTCGAACTTGTTTGGATGATTGCATCAAATCCGTGCCTTCATTGAACTTTGTGACAATGGAGTAATTTGTAGTACGCTATGTATACTTGCTTCTAGTATCTTTGTCATGCATAAAATGTCTTGTTATGCTATTGTTATTGCCATGCTAACATACCTAGACAAACTGTTGTCTTGGGAGATAGTCAAATTTCACCAAGTCTGGAATCTGGATTGAAACTTAGCTTTTTGTCTAGATGATTGACATGGATTCATGGCTCTTTTGCAAATGCCCATGTGGGGTGAATTGAAGTGCATGTTATGATATATATAAGTGTGGCATTTGATTCCATGAAACAACCTTGCTACATACTTGTTTCTTGCTGTCAACATGCCTACCCGATAAAAAACTATTGCTCATGTCTACCCTAATTTTGACTAAGTGTGAGAGTCTGGTTATTTAATATAGCCTTGTTGATTGTTGCTAGCCATGTTTCTGTTCATATTTAGACCATGCTCTTGCTAATGAAGTGAAGTGCAGCATGTCCTCTATAATTCGGTAGATTTGCATGCCATGATAATTCTTGTAGCATATGTTTTTCTTGCTTCCAAGATGCCTTCAGAATAAAACTGCTCTGTTGAAACCTGTTATTTTCACTAAGTCTTAAACAATGTTCAAATAGCAATCTCGTGAGCTCATTTCCTATTGATCCATGCTTCTAAAAAATTCCTCCTATGAGATGAAGTATTGTGCATCATGTATACTACTGCACAATGTCTATTTTATGCATTTTAGATTCTTGTAGCTTGTGGTTTCGTTGTGTGCTACTTGCTAAGTTGTTTTTTTGGACGGATTTTATCTAAAACTTCTGTTGGTTGTTATTGTAGAACCGTTTGCTCCGTTTTGAACATGCCATATATGAAACTTGCATGGAATTTCATGTAGTTTCATAATATATTGTTGCATCCTTATTTTCAAATGTTTGTGGTTATCGTTTGCATGCATTTTGCATTCATGACATATTTATCTTGTGTTGGTCGTATCTTTTAGGCCGTAGCTCCATTTTAAATGATCTATATATGTAAATCACCTAGAATGATGAGTAGAATCACATGGTGCATTTTGTTTCCCTGTTTAATAATTATAAAATATGGTTAGTTCATATCTGGACCAATTACAAAATTAACATATGGGGTCGTTTCAGAAATACTATAAGTTGTTTCCGACCTCATTTAAAATGCCTAGGTAGTGTAGTTTCGTTATGCTTCACCTCTTGCCATAGTTAAAAACATTTAAACTTGTTGTGTAATTAAGCAGGAGTGAACTATGTAACTCGAATGTGAAGTCTCGTCAATATGCAACTCGTTGCATATAGAACTCCATTTAACGTGTAGAATTTGATTGTTGTGCTTTGTCACGCCTTGCATAACCATATGGACATGCACCATATTTTTCTGCGCATCGTGTCATGCACATGTTGTGTTGTTTATTGTGTGTTGATTGTTTGTTTCCAGATTGTTTCTTCTCGATAGAGTTCCGAAATCGATTCAGATTGTGAGGATTCATTCGACTACGCCCGTTTGTCTACTTCGCAGAGTCGTTCTTCTTCCAAGCGAGATCTCAGGCAAGATTACCATTTCCCTGGATACCACTACTATCATTGATATGCTAGTTGTATCGCTTCTATTGTTATGTCTTGTCACCTACCACTTGAATGTCAAGCCTCCCAATATTTCCATGAAAAGCATCTAACCCCTCCACCTCCTAGCAAACCATTGTTTGGCTATGTTACCGCTTGCTGAGCCCTTCTTATAGCGTTGCTAGTTGCATGTGTAGGTTGTTCCATGTGACAACATGGATATCTTGGTATATCACAATATTATTTCTATTTAATTTAGTGCACATATATACTTGGTAAAAGGTGGAAGGCCTGGACTTTTGCTCGATGTTTTGTTCCACCTTTGGCGCCCTAGTTACTTGTGTACCGGTATTATGTTCCATATTGAGCGCTCCTAACATGTTTGAGGTTGTTATGGGGACCCGCTTGATTTTTTTGTTTTGGGATAAAACTCTTCCGGCAAGACCCAACATTGGTACTACATTTTTCAAACTGATAAAACTTGCATAGAGAGTAATTAACCCATGGATAATTAATCAAACCCCGGGCCAGTGCTCCTCATGAGTATTGGTCCAAACTAGAGTCATTTGTGGGGCTAACCTGGGGCAACCCGGGAGATTTCTATCAGGGCATTGTACGTTGTGCTCATCTGGTCATGTCCTGAGAACGAGATACGCGACTCCTATCGGGTTCGTCGACACTTCGGGCGATCTTGCTGGATTTGTTTTACCCTTCTTGAACGTCCTGTGCATGGGATTCTGAGAATACTTTGGGCTATCTCGAGGTTGAGGTTTTCCACTGCAGCTTGTGGCTAGTTTTTGATGGATGAGTTGGAGCACCCCTGTAGGGTTAAATCTTTCTGAGAGTCATGCCCGTGGTTATGTGGCAACTTGGAAATTTATTTAGCACCCAATCATAGCAAACTTGAAGTAAACTCAAATAAAATACACCAATCGTATGCGTAGTCGTGACCGTCTCTTCTTGTGAGATTTGAACAGAGAAGGGAACACAATGGGTTATGTTTGACTTGTAAGTAGATGTTCAGGATCACTTCTTGATCATTACTAGTGCATGCCCGTTTACGCGTAGATCAATCTTCTTATTCTCTTACTTGTAAGTTAGCCACTCAAATAAATGCGTAGTTGTAATAGCCTGGCATATTGGGGATGATAGACTACTCATATCAATAAGGAATTCCTTCTTTTCTGGGAGCCCATTCGAACAGAACTCCCAGGTTAAGCATGTTTGGCTTGGAGTAGTTCTAGGATGCGTGACCGGCTGGAAAGTTGGTCCCGGGTGCGCATGAGTGAGGACAAAGTGCGCAGAAAAGACTAGTATTGATCCGTGAGGCCAATCTAGATCTTGCCAGGAGTAACGACTATCGGCGGGTGTGTCCGGGGCGTGATAAGTTGGTATCAGAGCCGACCCTCGCTGTTACACGGATGTTTGCCGACAGGTGCGCGCTCATGTTGTTCACGAAGTTGGTGACCCATCGTGGCACACGAAATGACACATGTATCGGACTGGAAGCACGGACGTTTGTGCCAAGACGGAACGTTCTTGTGACCTGACGAGGATGTCAGTTCCTTTGAGTGGTGGTGTATGTAATAGCCTGGCATATTAGGGATGATAGACTACTCATATCAATAAGGAATTCCTTCTTTTCCGGGAGCCCATTCGAACAGAACTCCCAGGTTAAGCGTGTTTGGCTTAGAGTAGTTCTAAGATGGGTGACCGACCGGGAAGTTGGTCCCGGGTGCGCATGAGTGAGGACAAAGTTAGCAAAGCTTAATACCCTTGGAAATGAGATTGATGAGTCCCTGTGGCTCATAGATTACTACAAAAACAGTTGCAATTATAGGTAATGCGATGCCTTGACGAGAGAGCGATGCTTGTTTGATTTGGAGTTTTCTTCTTCATCATCATCAATCATAGGATGGGTTCCAGGCCGACAGCCTAGGATCAGCATGGATGGATGTCGCTTTTATCGTTTGATTTCATCCGTAGTCGGACCTTGCTTTTATGTATGATGATTGATATGTATGATTGTAATTGAGATGATCATGATTTAGCTTGTGGCAAGTGTAAGCCAATTCCATATACTCATCACCTCTTTACATGTACTTGTAACGATATCTATTCTTACAAAACGACGATATGCGCTTCTATCCCTATCAAGGCCCTTGAGCCCGGATGAGGATAGTACTGCATGTTGGGCGTTACATTTTCCATCCTTCAGGGAAACTAGGTACCATATGAACGAGTTCGCCGTTAGGAACTATTCTAGGATTCCACAGGAGTTGTTCAATCTTAGACACTCCATCCTTATAGTAACTATTGAGAGGGCATTTGGAGCTCCGGAGAACAGGTTTGATCCTGGATCAAAAGCGATTCCACACTGTCCCCACTCAGGTTAAGCTTGTTATTGCTTCTTGCATTCTGCATAAGTGGATCCTGCAATGGGTTTGTGACGTGCTGGTGCTTGAGGAGGAAGATGTGATGCCTGACGACGTTGTCAACTCTGACCATGATATGGAGGCATTTGACAACGAAGCCTGAAAGAACAAAAGGATGGAGTGAGCATAGACAATGTGGGATAACAGAGCTCAGACAAGGATCTGAAGAAGAAGAAGAAAAACATGAAGAAGAGCAAGAGCAGCAACATAAAAAGAGGAAGAAGGAGCAGCAGAAGAGGAAGAGGAAGAACTAGCAGCCACAACAGAATAGGAAGACGAAGACGAAGAGGATGGACTTCCATCTAGTTAGCATCGATAGTGAACTTTCCCCTATTCATCCATATGGCTCTTAATAATATGTACTGCCATTTGATAGTAGTTAGGATGAACCGTAATTTGTTTTGTAGCTAGTAGTGAAATTGTTCAGGCCATGTGTTGTAAGGTCACCACTAGCGAGAAACTGTGAGAGCACATTATGCAATTTGCAACCAAACAATGTGTCCTAGGTACGGCTAAGGCAATGCAACCAACCAAAGGGCGGATCAAAATTAGTTCCCACATGTAGCTAACCTATATGCGGGCGACCAAACTATATGCAGATGGTGGTTTATTAGGCTGTTTTTTTTCGCCAGACCCATCTGAGAAGTACATGCACTATAGCCAAAATTGACGCGGGCAACCAAGCACGCCCCTATTTCTTTTTTGGAACACACGCAGACGCTCATCCATATGTATTGTAGGAACGCACACATGCACTCACACCCTGCTCCTGTAAGCAATTAAGAGACTGAGCTGACACTTTGTCTTAAGATTGGCGAAGGCGTCACAAAGACCTTCGTAGTTGATGGAAACGTCTTCTTCCACTAAATGCATATCGTTAGAAGACCTAAAATAAATACAGAAAAATACGAGTAGAATGTCAAAGATAGGACTTAAACTTTGATGGGTTGGGAATATCACTGTCCTGCTAATCACTAAATTATAGGTTGGTTCGCTAGGCCAACTAGCTCTATCATGAGATTTCTTCAAAATACATATGTGTGTGCAATGTGATGCATGCATGATTTTTTTGGTTTGATATTTTCTCGATAATAGATGCTTTTACTAGTGTTATTGTGCAATCATTTTTTCTGTTTGAAAAAGCATATGTGTATACCAAATCAAAATAAGTAACACATACAAATGTAAGGACCCCTTCAGAAAAATGACCAAGGAGCCATATGGGTGGAAATCTTATGATATACATCCATCTCGTGGGTGATGGTTAGGTCTTCTATCTGGTGACATGTAGGCGATTTAGGGTTTTCAACACCACTATCTAGGGTTTCCCATTACCACAATCCGGTGTCCTGCCTTTGCTCTACAGATCCATTTCGCGACCACTTGAGGTGGTTGGATATGTGAGGATAGGGGTGGTAGCTAGGGTTAGAGTTTCTTTGCATTTTTTGCTTGGTTTTGCCCAAAAAATGGCACAAAGAGGTTGGCTATTTATAGCATGGGATGGGTGGTTGTGGGGGCTAGATGAACTTCTTACGGGAGAGGTCTAGCCCAATTAGAAAATTTAAATGCAAAATGTTTTATTCTTTAACAGACTATAGAGCCCTCATATTTAATCGTTTCAGCCTCAATGACTCCAAATCGAATGAAATTTTAAACATAGACTTTGATAATATAGCAAGGCCACAAAAGATATTCCATACATTGGGATTTCGTTTAACTAGCGAATAGGAAATTATCTCCATTCATCTAAATGAATGAGTTTGAACTATGAGTTATATCTAGGTTTGTGTTGAAATCGGGAAACAATTTTGATAGTTCCCAAATGTCACAAAAAGAATGTGTCAAGGTTCGAAGGTGAGTCTTTGTGCAAAAGATTGCAATGTATTACTTATTCACCATTTGATAAAATGACAAAATCCATATAAGTTATTTTACTGATGCAAGATGATGCTTACTAGATGCATATGATGCACAAACAATATAATAGGCAAAATATATAGGGAGTAACTCCCAAGATATTATGGAACCGTTCAGTAATGACCTCAAGGGAAGAGGCGCCATCAAATCATCATCGATGGTTGCTACTTGTGAGTTGCGTTGGGTTTTCCCCCGATGGAGAAGGGTGAAGCAATATAGTAGCGATAATTATTTCCCTTGGTGAGAACCAAGGTTACCGAACTAGTAGGAGAATCATGACAACTCGTCTTTCAAGGAGTACATGCACACACAAAACCAAACACTTGCACCCAACGCTGGCAAGAGGGTCGTCAAGCCCCTTGAACTCGTTACTTACAAGGATTACTTCTAATAGTGGTAGATACAGTAAAGATAAAATCAAAATCAAAATAAAAGTAAGTAAAATGCAGCAAGGTATTTTCATGTTTTTAGGAAATATGATTAAGTGGAATCGAGGGCCATGGTGTTCACTAGAGGCTTCTCTCTCGAGATAGCATGCGGTGGGTAGACAAATTACTGTTGGACAATTGATAGAAAAGCACATAGTTATGATTAGGTATTCATGGCAATGACCGTGTATATAGGCATCACGTCCATGAGAAGTAGACCGGAATGATTGTGCATCTACTACTATTACTCCACCAATCGAGTGATATCCAACATGCATCTATGGTATTAATTCCATAACAAACAAAGTAATGCTTTAAGCAAGATGGCATGATGTAGATAAAGTAAGTACTCCCTCCGTTTCTTTTTACTCCACATATAAGATTTGGTCAAAGTCAAACTTCGTAAACTTTGACTAACTTTATAGAACAAAATATCAACATTCATAATATGAAACCAATATTACTAGATGCATCATGATATTAATTTCCATGGCATATAGGTTTAGTATTGTAGATGTTGATATCTTTTGATATATATTTGGTTAAACTTTTCATCGCTTGACTTTGACCAATTCTTATATGCGGACTAAAAAGAAATGGAGGGAGTACAAGAACTATGTTCAAACCCTGTTGCTTTTGGGGTTATTGGGAATATATAGAAGTGGAATTATGTCAGGAGGTGCCACGAGGGACCCACAAGCCATGGGGGCGCACCCTACGCCCCAAGGCGTGCCCAAGTGGCTTGTGGGCACTTCGTGGGTCTTCTGGCCTCCTCCCGAAGCTTCCTTGGTATTTTCTGGTCCAAAAATAACTCCCGTAAATATTTATCCAATTTGGAATCCATTTGATATGATTTAACACAAGCAAAAAATAGAAACTGACATTGGGCACTCAGTTAATAAGTTAGTCCCGAAAATGATATAAAATAGCATATAATTGCATATAAAGTATACTAGATTGATAATATAATAGCATGAAACAATCAAAAATTATAGATACGTCGGAGACGTATCAACATCCCCAAGCTTAATTCTAGCTCGTCCTCGAGTAGGTAAATGATAAAAACAGAATTTTTGATGTGGCATGCTACCCAACATGTAATCTCTTTTAGGCATAGTAGATATTTAAAAACGATGAATAAATTGACATTAACATAATAATGAGCATAAGAAGCATAATCATTACTATTTAAAAATATACGATCATAAAAGAATTTTACCCCCTACTGATTTTATCATATTAAGCATGGCATGACCCTATCTTCACCACATAAGTATAGATCATGAGCACCCTGGTGTCTGTAACATCCCAAATTTTGGAATGTTATAATAATTATTAGAATGATTGTTTGTTTGCTTGAGTGATTGAAATTGAGTGAAAAATTTGAAACTTTTGAAAACTTTTGAATGAGAGGGAATAAAATGACTTTCCCAAAACTTTCACTCTGCGGGAATTCAAATTCATTTCATCACAAAATCCCAGAGTGAAGATGATATGACTTCTTCCATTTAAAGAAATGAAAAGGGATTTGAATATGATTTGAAGTTCATTTGAAAATATTTCCAATTCAGAAACTTTATGCAACTCAATGATTTTCATGAGAGAGGATAAAAGGACTTCTTCAAATTATATGAAATATGAGTTGGAAGTTTAAAAGAAGGATATGAAAAATATTTGAGAAATTTCTCATATGGAGTTTCACCTTCCATATTTGAATTACCTATTTGAATTTGTAAGCATTCAAGACCCCTTGACAAAAAATTTGAGAGGAGTAATATGACACTCCAAACCAGGGGTATTTTGTGAAATTTTTGAATCATAAAACCCAAGGGGTTATTTGAAAAATATTTGCAAAAGGTTTTAAAATGTTCACTTAATGGCATTAATTCTCCTGGTCATTTTGGTATAAAGATCCTTATTTTTGGGAAAACATTTATGGCCATTTAATGGTTTTTGATTCGCTGGTAAAATAAAATAGGAAAATCTTTAAAGCTTTAAAGCCCGTCCGGCCCGTCAGCTATTAAAGCCCGATCCGACTTGCCTAATTACCGGCCGACCGACGCCCCGCAAACCCCTCCCCTCTCACTAACTGCAGGCCCCACCCCGACCGCCCGCTGACCCCGCGCGGTCATCACTCACCTCGTGCCCGAACCCTCGCCGGCGATCTCTCCCCTCGCCGGATCTCCCTCCTCCTTCCTTCCCCTCGCCCCACCCGCGGCCCTATATAAAGCGGCCACTCTCCGCACTCCATTCCCCCCCCCAAAGCCCTCTCTCTCCCTCGCCAGAACGCTCCGCTCGAGCTCGCCGGAGTACCTGCCCCAACCGAAGCTTCCACCGCACCGGGCCGTCGCCTCCCTCATCCCCTCGCCCCACCGTCACCACCACTCGACGCCGGCCGCCAGCCGCCGTCGCCTGGACCCCTCCGACGCCTCCCTCGACCACCGAAATGCCTCCCCGTCAAACTCGACGCCTCGGCCTCGTCGGAGAAGCTCCCTCGCCGGCGACCTCCCCTGTGAGCTCCCCTCCCCCTCTCTTAACCATTGGATCTGGATCTAACGATCCAGATTAGAGCACTTAAAACCCCGAACAGTTTTCTTCTAACGATCGATCATCCGCCCGCAAACACCCGCACGCACACGCCCTTAGCCTATCAGAACCCGACACGTGTACCCCTGTCCGTTAGTTAGGATTTTTTTTTATTTTTTGTTTTCTGTTTTAAAACAGATTTATTTCTATTTTTGTTTTAATCATATATTTTATGTTTTTAGTTGTTTTAATTTGATTCCTTTTGCATTGTGTCACAAATTTGTTCTAGTTTTTGGAGATACCAAGTTTGACTGTTTTTGGATATTTAAATTTGAATTTAAACATATTTGATTTAAATCTTGTTTTCTGAATAACTTGAGTTTAATAATATATTTTTGATTGATTCTTTTTGCTACTTGTCACTAGTGATCTTACTTATCAGTAGGTAAAGTTTGAGAAATTTTAGGATAAATTTGATTTGGGTTTTAACTAAAAACAGAATCTGTTTTAGTTTCCTATTAGTTTAATTAGTTTGATTTTCTTTTGGTTTAATTTGAAATCTGAATTTGATTTAACTTATGTTTTAGATTTCATTAGTTGTTGTTGTTCTAAACTTTAGGATTATACTTTCTGTTAACAAAAATAATTTGTTTAGTTTATTAAATTATTATTGTAGGAACCTATATGTTTTTTTAAATTAGGTGTAGTTTATTAAAAGCAAACTAGTTAGTAATATTTCATTTAACAAAAGTTTTAAGTAATTAGATTCTGTTTTCAAATAAAGTTTTTAGTAATTCCTTTCTATTAAAAAATATTTTGTTAATAAAAATAGTTTAGTTTTACTCTATTGTTGTAGGAAAACTATATTATTGTTCATTAGGTAATGTTTGATAAAACAACTTAGTTTTAGTAGAAATCCTTTTCACAAAAGTTTTGTATGATTTAATCCTAGTTTATAATAAAGTTTTTATTAATTCTTTTCTGTTAACTATTAGTTTGGTTACAAAAAAATAGTTTTGTTTTATATTAATAATAGTTTAGCCACCTAAACTTAGAGCCCATAGCTTTGTCTTGTTTTGTTTTGTTGAGATGCTCTAGTATTGCTAGTTGAGTTCTTTTTTGAAAATATTTAAAATAATTGTTTTACAAAGTTTTACTTTCTCTTAACTGAGTTGTTATGTATTTTGTTGGTTTTACTTGTTGTTAAGTCTATTAGACAAAAACCTATGTTGTTTAGAGTTTTGTTTTCATAAGTCTTACTTGTTCTTCAAAAGTAATTCTTTTACTAAAATATTTTGTTAGATTTACTTTTCTTTTGTTTGCTACTTTTGAAAATTAGGATGTACTTATAGAGAAAACCAACTTTGGTTGTGTTGATGAAGTTTTGTTGATTTTAACTTTTGTCTTAAGTATTTCCTTCATCACCACCTTAGTTGTGTTGATGTAGTTTTGTCATTTGAGTTTTGTCTTAAGTATTTCCTTTCATCACCACCATGTTGCTTTTGGTTTGGTGTTGCCTTTTTGATTGTTAGTATTGATTGCTAGTATGATTGCTTATATGAATGCAATGTTTGATTATATAGATTTCATCAGAGAGTGACGTATAGTTCTATCAAGTATTTTCTGAGAGTGATACTTATCTTCATCAAAAGTACAGGCAAGTTCACTTTGACCATCTATTTCATACCTATGTTTTATTGCATGTAGAGACATCATTCAACCAATTCCTCCCGTAGTGTTATTGAAATTCTTGTAGTTGAGTAGAATGCATGAGGTAGGAACCCACCACTTGTTACTAAAGCCCCGGGAAACGCTAGTTAGTGCAATGCTATGCTAAAGTAGACGGGGTCTGGTATGAGTGTTCGTGAGTGGTGTGAGAAGGAGGACTCCACGTCAAAGCGACGACTTCATGAAGGCTTCTTCAAGACCTCAAGATTTCGAGACTCGAGAAACAAGTTTTTTCAATACACACTACTGGGTGAGGGATGGTTGGAACGGCACCCTAGAGAAGCCAGTGGATTTGCCTAGGTCTTGCTGGAGATGGCCAGTATTCACGCAGAAAGCCTCACTCAGACTCAAAGGGAAGGATGAATACTTCATGCCCGGAAGCTTACCTGTGTAGCCACAAGTCATTATGGGCTCTGGCTTGGTTGATCTTTGTTGTGACTCTGTCTAGGTAGTGCTACGAGATGTAGTCGACATTAGGACTGGATGGGCACTGTCGGATAGTCAGGGAAGCACTATAAAAGACCATGTTTCGTTCATCCTGTTCTCAAACACCATGCAGTGTGAGGACTTACCAGGAGGGAACGAATCTTGTGGGTAAAGTACACAACACTCTGCAGAGTTAAACCTAATCGATTAGCCGTGTCCCCAGTTACGGACAATTTGAGCCTTTGGGCTTGGATCTATCTCTGAACTCTCAACACTGGACTGATAACTAATTGTGGGCAACTTATGATACTTGTTGGGCATTGAGACATCGGTTGGCGGAACCATGTCATGATAGGTAACTCTATAGTGAAAATTCTTGATTTCTTTTGTTGTAGGAAAATAAAATCAGCTTTTACGCAAAAACTTAGCCACATAGCCATAAAGCCTTATTGCATATAGTATAGTTTCTATCTTCTGTTCTGCTATGGTGATCTTGCCGACATATTCAAAATGCTGACCTACACGGCTGCAACGTCTTATGTTGCAGATACTCTTCTACGACGGGTAAGAGTACGATTCAGGGTTACGGTCCGCATTCAACCTGCCGTTGGTGTTATTGGGACTCCACTCCCGTTAACTGTTTCCGCTGTTATTTTAAGGTATATATCTGTTTTACGTTAATTACATGTGATTGCACTTTGATATATACATTGATGTACTGTGTGTGCCAGCATACTGATCCAGGGATGGCACAGAATACACAGAGGCTTGACCTTTCCAGGTCGGGTCGCTACAGTGTCAAACCAGGCAATTGGATCGTACTTCTAAAGCTCTTCGGCATTTTCAACTTCACGCAATACATGAGTGTGAGCCATGGATATAACATATGGATGGAATAGAATATGGTGGTAGATATCAAAGCAGTCAAAAGGGGGGGAGTCTCACATCATCTAGGCAAATCAACGGGCTATGGAGATGCCCATCGATCGATATCGATGCGATGAGTACGGATTGCCATGCAAAGGATGCACTAGAGCTATAAGTGTATGAAACCTCAAATGTAACTAAGTGAGCATCCATACAACTTGCTTGATCACGAAGACCTCGGGCATTTGAGGAAGCCTGTCATTGGAATATACAATCCATGTTTTATAACAAAAAGTTCCCACTAGTATATGAAAGTGACAAAAATTGGAGACTCTATATGAAGAACCTGGTGCCACTTTGAGGCACAAGTGTGGTAAAGGATAGTAGCAAAGTCCATTCTATTTTTTCTCTCATTTTTATTTTGTTTCTTTTTTCCTTTTTTCTCTTTTTTTGTGGTGGGCTCATTTGGCCTCCCTCATTTTTTATTTTCTGCCCGGAGTCTCATCCCGACTTGTGGGGGAATCATAGTCTCCATTGTCCTTTCCTCACTAGGACAATGCTCTAATAATGATGATTATTACAATTTTATTTACTTACAACTCAATAAAGAAGCATATGACTCTATTTGAATGCCTCTAGCAGTCTACTGATACGTCTCCAACACATCTATAACTTTTGATTGTTCCATGCTATTATATTATCAATCTAGGATACTTTATACGCAATTATATGCTATTTTATATCATTTTTGGGAACTAACCTATTAACCAAGTGCCAAGTGCTAGTTGTTGTTTTCTGCGTGTTTTTTGTTTTTCCAGGAAATCTGTACCAAAAGAAGTCCAAATGCTATGAAACTTTTGGACAATTTCCCCCTAGACAAAATAGAGCCAGGAAGCTTCAAGAGGAGTCAGGAATCCACACGAGGAGACAACAAGGCATTAGGGCACGCTCAGGAGGGTAGGCTTACCTAGGTTCCTTGTGCTCCCCTCCTGTGCCCTCCGTTTGACCTAATTCCACTTCTATAAATTCTCAAATATTTTAAACCAACAAAGAGCCACCAGAAACACGTTTTCCACTGCCACAAGCCTCTGTTCATATGGGAGGCCATCTGGAGACCTTCTTCAGTGATCTGACGGAGGGGGGTCAATCATGGAGGCTATCTACATCAAATTTTCTACCTCCATGATGATGCGTGAGTAGTCCACCACAGACCTACAGGTCCAGAGCTAGTACCTATATGTCTTGTTCTCTCTCTTTGATCTTCAATACAAAGTTCACCGTGACCTTCACAGTGATCTATTCGATGTAATCATGTTTCCCGGTGTGTTTGTTGGGATTCGATGAATTGTGGGTTTATTATAGATTATTCATGAAAAGTTATTGAGTCACCTCTTGAATTTCAACATGCATTATCTCATAGCTTCATATTTCCCTCTAATCTATTTGTTTGGTTTGGCCAACAAGATTGATTTATCTTTGGTGGGAGTGGTGCGTTGTAATGGGTTCAATCTTGCGGTGCTCTATCCTCGTGACAGAAGGGGTAAAGACATGTTTTTGTATTGTTGCCATTAAGGATAAAACGATGGGAGCTAAACATATTGCGTGTCTTATTTTGTCTACATCATGTCATCTTGCTCGAAGCATTACTTCGTTTGTCATGAACTTAATACCATAGTTGCATGTCAGATAGCAGTCGATTGGTGAAGCAATAGTAGTATATGCAAAATCATTTCTGTCTACTTGCTTATGAACATGATGCATATATACATGATAACTACTCTGAATAACATGTCATAACTATGCGCAATTCTATCAATTGCCCAACAATATCCTCTGTATGCTACTTTCGAGAGAGAAACCTCTAGCGAACACTATGGCCCCGGGTCTACTTAAACATAAAAACAAAAACTCCTAAATTACCTTGCTGCATATTATTTACTTTTAATTTATTTTTATTTTACAATATCTTTATATCAAGATTTAATCCTTGCAAGTAACAAGTTCAAGGGGTTTGACAACCCTCTTGCTCACGTTGCGTGCAAGTGTTTGGTTTTATGTGTGTAGGTGTTGTCGAAGGGAATTTGCTTGGTTCTCCTATTGGTTCGATAACATTGGTTCTCACTTAGGGAAATACTTATCTCTACTATATTGCATCTCCTCTCCTCTTTGGGTAAAATCCCAACGCAGCTCACAAGTAGCATGTACTAGGATGTGCAATGATCTAGCATAAAATGTAATCAATGATGAACGGTGGCTTTTCCACAAATACCATGTCATCTCTATATGATCATGCAAAGCAATATGATGATGAACACACATGTCATGTGATAGAACGGTGGAAGTTACATGGCAATATATCTCTGAATGGCTATGAAAATGCCACGATAGGTAGGTATGGTGGCTGTTTTGACTAGGATATAAGGTGGGTTATGTGCGATAGAGAGAATCAAATCACGGGATTTGTATGCACCGGAGAAATTTATGCCAACTCTTGAGGTGAGAAAGGGCAATGCACGGTACCGAAGAAGCTAGAAAATTACGGAAAGGTGAGAGTCCGTATATCCATGGACTCACATTAGTCATAAAGAACGCATATACTTATTGTGAAGCCTTATTAGCTCTTTCAAAGGAAAGCACTATGATACGTTTCCAATGAATATATATTTTATGGAGTATTCATGCCATGTTTACAATAATTCTATATGATTTTGGTATGATTTTATTAGAACTAACCCGGACTGATGTTGTTTTCAGCAGAACTACCATGGTGTCGTTTTTTGTGCAGAAATAAATGTTCTCGGAATGGGTTGAAAATTTATGGAGAATATTTTTGGAAAATATAAAAAATACTGAAGCAAAAAGACACCAGAGAGGAGTCCCGAGGCAGCCACAAGCCACCAGGGCGCCCCCCTAGGGCGCGCCCTGGCTTGTGGGTCCCTCGGGAGTCCCCTTGACGTGATTCCAACACCAAGTACTCCTATAAATCCTGTAACCCCCAGAAAGAAACCTAGATCAGGAGTTGCACCGCTGCAAGCCTCAATAGCCATGAAAAACCAATTGATAGCCCATTCCGGCACCCTGCGGGAGGGGAAACCATCACCGAAGGCCATCTACATCATTCTGGCAGTCTCCATGGCAAGGAGGGAGTAGTTCACCCTTGGGGCCGAGGGTATGTACCAGTAGCTATGTGTTTGATCTCTCTCTCTCTCTCTCGTGTTCTTGAGATGACACAATCTTGATGTCGCGATCTTTATTAATATATATGAATCATATGGAGTTTTCCCCTCTCTATCTTCTTGTGATGAATTTACTTTTCCCTTTGAAGTTTTCTTATCGCATTGAGTATTTAAAGGATTTGAGAACACTTGATGTATGTCTTGCGATGGGATATCTGTGGTGAAAATGGGATGTTCTATTGATCCACTTGATGTATTGTTTTGGTGATCAACTTGTGGGTTTCGTGACCTTGGGAATCTATGCGTAGGGGTTGACACACGTTTCGTCTTGACTCTCAGGTAGAAACTTTGGGGCACTCTTTGAAGTTCTTTGTGTTGGATTGAACATGATGAATCTAAAATTGTGTGATGCATATCGTACAATCAAGACCATGGGTACTCGTGGTGACATTGGAGTATCTAGGTGACATTAGGGTTTTAGTTGATGTGTATATTAAGGTGTTATGTTAGTACGAACTCTAGGGCTGTTCATGACAGTTATAGGGATAGCTCATAAGGTTGATCAGAAAAGATAACTCTGAGGTGGTTTCGTACCCTGCAATACTTTCTTTGTTTTTTCTACGCTATTTGTGACTTTGGAGTGAACTCTTTGTGGCATGTGAGGGATTTACATATGATTCAACCATGTCAGTATTGTTGAGAGAACTTGCACTAGTGAAAGTATGAACGCTAGGCCTTGTTTCTAAGCATTGCAATACCGTTTGTACTCACTTCTATCATCATTTACCTTGTTTTTTTATATTTTCATATTACAAAAACCTATATCTACCATCCATATTGCACTTGTTTCACCATCTCTTCACCAAACTAGTGCACCTATATAATATACCATTGTATTGGGTGTGTTGGGGACACAAGAGACTCTTTGTTATTTGGTTGCATGGTTGTTCGAGGGAGGGCATCTTCATCCTATGCCTCCCACTGATTGATAAACCTTAGGTCATCCACTTGAGGGAAATTTGCTACTGTCCTACAAAACTCTGCGGTTGGAGGCCCAACACGAGTCTACAAGAAGAAGGTTGCGTAGTAGACATCAAGCTCTTTTCTGGTGCCGTTGCCAGGGAGGTGAGTGCTTGAAGGTATATCTTTATATCTTTCAATTAAATCTTTTAGTTTCTTGTTTTTCACTAGTTTGGTTTTATAAAAGAAAACTACAAAAAATGGAGTTTAGGTTGCATCATTTGTTTTGTCTTTATAATGTCTTTCGTGAAAATGATGGGTTGGAAAATTGTGCTCAATTGGTAGAGGAAGAATTTATGAAAATACTTAATGAGAATTCCTTGAATGATGAGCATGATTGCAATATTACTAGTATGAATTCCCTGAATATCCATGATGCTAATGATATGCAAGCCACAAGCTTGGGGATGCTATGTTTGATGAAGATGATACTTTTAGTCCCCCCAAGTTTTGATGAGCAAATTTTGTTATGATAATGACATGCCTACTATCTATGATGATTATGATGATGACATGTATGCTATAAAGAGTGATAGTAATAATGAAAGTTGTCATCATGATTTTAATATTCAATGTGGTTATGTCAATCAAGTATCTCATGATAGTTATTTTGTTCAGTTTGCTCCCACTATTATGAATGAAAAGCAAATTGCTTATGTGGTGAGTGACAAAATTTCTATGCATGTGGATCATGAAGATAATGATTTATGTGATAGTTATTTTGTGGAATTCCTTCATGATGCTACTGAAAATTATTATGAGGGAGGAACATATGCTTGTACGAATTGCAATAATATCAAGTTTCCTCTCTATGTGTTCAAAGTTTTGAAGTTGTACTTGGTTTGCCTTCCTATGCTAGATGATTCTTGTTCCCATAAATGGTTTGCTCACAAAATCCCTACGCATAGGAAGTGGGTTAGACTTAAGTACGCTTGTCATGAGATTCATGATGCTCCCTTACATGTTTCAAATACTATTCCTATGTGAGCATGATTGAACTCATCATGCCTAGCTAAAAGGCATTCAAGAAAAGTGCTTGTTGGGAGACAACCCGACACTTTTACTTTCTGTTTTTATATGTTCACCTGATTAAGATACTGTAATAATCATGTTTTGTGTCTTTTATTTCAATAAAGTGCCAAGTAAAGCCTTTGGGATAGTGTGCATACTTGCTTGTTTGATTCTATGCAAAAACAGAAAGTTTTGCGATGACACAACATTTATATGCAAATTCCTTGAGTTTTCCTAAATTTTCAAAAAAATTAGAGACAGGGAAGTATGGTTATACTACATATCTTCACAGACTATTCTGTTTTTGACAGATTCTATTTTGCATGCATAGTTTGCTTGTTTTAGTGTTCCCATAGAATATATTCATTGATATAAATTATGGAAATGATAGAATACAGTAGGTATTATGTGATAAAAAATATGAATCTTGTCTTGACAGTACCTAAGTGAATGATCTTTATTTATTACACTAACCCTTCTCACGAAGTTTCGTTAAATTTTGTGTGATTGAAGTTTTCAAGTTTTGGGTGAGACACCGATATGAGGAGAACAAGGAGTGACAAGAACCTAAGCTTAGGGATGCCCAAGGCACCCCAAGGTAATATCCAAGTAATACTCAAGCGCCTAAGCTTGGGGATGCCCCGGAAGGCATCCCCTCTTTCGTCTTCAACATTATCGGTATATCTTACTTAGAGCTATATTTTTATTCATCACATAATATGTGTTTTGCTTGGAGTGTCATTATATTTTGTTCTTTTTTGTTAGGTGTTATTTATAATCTTGTTTTTTAGTAAAAAGTTCCGAGAATTGCCTTAGGATGTTTGCATTGCATGTTTTGACATGTGCTAGGTAAAAACATAAACTTCTGCTATAGCGTTTGAATTTTCATATTTTACTGGAATGTGGAAAGTTTCTGAATTTTTACACAATGTTTTCATATAAATTTTATGGCATTTCGTAAATTTTCATAATTTTTAGAGTTATAGAAGTACACTGGTTTAATAAATTGCTACACACTGTTCTGTTTAGACAGATTGTTGTCATAGTTTTGTTATATACTTATTCTATAGTTTCCATAGCCTATATTGGTAGATATAAATTGTGGAAATGATAGTGTACAGTAACTAATGTTTGAAAATTATTGTGCAACTTCTCTAGAAGTACATGAAGTGTTGATTTGTTCTTATGTGTACTAACCTATCTCACGAGTTCTTTTTGAGTTTTGTGTGGATGAAGTTTTTGAGAATAGGTGAAACCGGGCTATGAGAGGATTGAAAAATATACAAAACCTCAAACGTGGGGATGCCCAAGGCACCCCAAGTAAATATTTCAAGAACTCTCAAGAATCTTAGCTTGGGGATGCTACGCATCCACCTCTCTTCGTCAACTATTGGTTAGCCTATGTTGAGCCTAAATTTTTATTCGTTCACATGATGCGTCCTATTCTTGGAGTGCTATTTTTATTTTGCTTGCTATTTAAATAAAATACCCAGATATAAAAATCTTTATTGAGAGAGAGAGAAAGTCCTCACATAGCTACTTAATTGTTTGACTACTCATTGATCCTCACTTATATGTTTTGGAGTAGTTTTGTCATTTACTCTCGTGCTTCACTTATATCCTATAAGTAAATGGTTGAATGAATTGAGTATCATAAATCTGAAATTACATATGTTTTATATGCTTATCCCATGGGGAGTAATGACTTCACATATAAGAAGTATAGGTGGTAAAATTTATTGAAAGTTAGCAAACACCACATTGGTCACTTGAACAATTCATGAAAGAATATTGAAGGAAGAGAGATTCCACATATAAGTATACTATCTTGGACATCTTGTATGATTGTCAGCTCATTAATTATTTTAAAACTCGAGCAAATTAGTTAAAATTGGACAAGGAAGACAACTTAATGAGTTATGTTTGGGTATATTTGTATAGAAGTTATATTGTTATGGATCCTCCAACATGTGGTGCTTGCTTCCACCTCATACTAGCCAAAACTTCCGCACCAAGTAGAAATACTACTTGTGCATCCAAACACCCTTAAACTAGTTTTGCCATGAGAGTCCACTATACCTACCTATGGATTGAGTAAGATCCTTCAAGTAAGTTGTCATTGGTGCAAAAAGCAATAAAAATTGCTCCTAAATATGTATGATATTTCATTGTAAGGGAAAATAAGCGTTGTACGAACTTGTGATGGTAAAGAAATAAAAGTGACGAACTGCATAATAAAGGTTGCTATCACGAAGGGAAATACAACGCGATGTTCCTTTGCATTAAGGGTTTGCACATCCAAAAACAAAAAGCACATGACAACCTCTGCTTCCCTCTGCGAAGGGCCTATCTTTTACTTTCTAGTACTTACCTTTATGCAAGATCATGGTGATCTTCACCACTTCCTACATTTTGCCTTTTTCTCTTGGCAAGCGTCATGTGTTGGGGAATGATCTAGACACATATATCCATAGAAATATATTTGATCATTAATTATTATTGTTGACAATTATCTATATGATAAATAAGTTGCGAGGCAAAACATTAAGCCCCTATCTTTCTTTGTGTTCGATGGATGCTATTTGTTATAAAAATATGCTTTGAGTGTTAATAATCATGGAAGACTATATGATAGTTGAGTATGTGGAATTTTCTAAATCAAAGCTCTTACATAGACCCTTCTTGAAATAAGATGAATTGCAATTGTTCGATGACCAGGAATATGGTTTGTTAGTTTTCAAGAAACTTTCTGGTCTATACTTTAACATGTGAAATAGCTTGTTACTTGATCATGAGAAGTTTTATGAGATGAGCTACTATTTACGGTTTATATTGATGCTAGAAAAATTAAATGGAACTATCATTGATCGAACTTGTGCACTTGCTAGCATTCACACTTCGTAAATTATTTCTTTTATCATTTACCTACTCGAGGATGAGCAGGAATTAAGCTTGGGGATGCTGATACATCTCCAACGTATCCATAATTTATGAAGTATTCATGCCATGTTTACAATAATTGTATATGATTTTGGTATGATTTTATTAGAACTAACCTGGACTGACACTGTTTTTAGCAGAACTACCATGGTGTCGTTTTTTGTGCAAAAATAAAAGTTCTCGGAATGGGCCGAAATTTATGGAGAATATATTTGGATAATATAAAAAATACTGGAGCAAAAAGATATCGGAGAGGAGTTCCGAGGCAGCAAGAAGCCACTAGGGTGCCCCCTAGGGCGCGCCCCCTGGCTTGTGGGCCCCTCAGGAGTCCCCTTGACCACATTCCAACATCCTCCTATAAATCCCTTAACCCATAGAAAGAAACCTAGATCGGTAGTCCGCCACTGCAATCCTCTGTAGCCACGAAAAAACAACCGGGAGCCCGTTTCGGCACCCTGCCTGTCACACCCAAGATGCGATCCTATCCTTATTTCGGCACGAGGGCCTCGGCGGGGATAGAAGCGCATCTTGTCGTGTTGCAAGAATGGATATCATTACAAGTACATGTACAGAAGAGATTATTATATGGAATTGTCTTACACTCGCCACAAGCTACATCAATACCACATCAATACAACAACATATTCAAATATCATACAGAAGAGCAGGGTCCGACTACGGACGAAACCAAACGATAAAATGACATCCATCCTTGCTATCCCAGGCTGCCGCCTGGAACCCATCCTAGATTGATGAAGAAGAAGAAGAAGAACTCCAAATCAAATCAAGCATCACGCTCTCATCAAAGCATCGTGTTACCTGTACCTGCAACTGTTGTTGTAGTAATCTGTGAGCCACAGGGACTCAGCAATCTCATTTCCAAGGGTATCAAGACTATCAAAGCTTAATGGGTAAGGTATGGTTAAGTGGTGAGGCTGTAGCAAGCGACTAAGCATTTATTTGAGTGGATAACTTACGAATACAGAAAGTAAAGTATGGTGGTCTACACATAACGGACGTGCACTGGTAATGATCACTAACTGATCCTGAAGACCTAGTTACATCAAACATAACCCCACCGTGTTCTCTCTCAGATAAGGACTCACTAGAAGAGACAGTCACGGTTACGCACATAGTTGGTGTATTTTATTTGAGTTTACTTCAAGTTTGCTATGACCGGGTGTTAAATAAAGTTTCCAAGTTTGCCACATAACCGCGAGCATGGCTTTCTGAAAGATTTAACCCTGCAGGGGTGCTCCAACTAATCCATCACAAATTAACCACACGCCGTGGGAATAACCTCGACCATGGATCTCGTGATCATCCTAGGCAATTCAAGATAGCCCGAAGAAGATAAGAGTTCCTCACGCAAGACATTCGAGAAAGGTAAAACAAGTCCAACAAGACCGCTCGGCAGGCCAGATCCCAATAGGAGCCGCACGTATCTCCGTCTCAGGGCATTACCAGATGGGTCTAGCTACAGGAAACAAAACCAATCCATGAGTTTCCTCGAGGCGGCCCTGCAGGCGGCCCGGTTGGACCAACACTCATGAGGAGCATTGGCCCGGGGGTTGATTAAATTATCCATGGGGTCCGGAAAGTCCCTATGCAAGTTTATTAGTTATTAGGCAAATGTAGTACCAATGTTGGGCCTTGCCATAAAAGCTTTATCCTAAAATGAAAATCAAGGGGGTCCCCATAACAACCCCGAGCATGTTAGGAGTGCTCAATTATGGAACATAACACCGGTTCAAATAACTAGGGCGACAAGAGTGGAACAAAACACCGAGCAAAAGGCCAAGCCTTCCACCTTTTACCAACTATATATGTGCATTAAATTAAATAGCAATAATATTGTGATAACAAAAGAATGTCCATGTTAACACATGGAAGCCATTGCACATGCATCTAGAGGCGCTATAAGAAGGGCTGAGCAAGCAGTAACATATCCAAACAAAGGTTTGCTGGGAAGATGGAGGGTTAGAGGCTTTTCATGGCAATGTTGGGAGGCTAGACAAACAAGTGGTAGGTAACTAGACATAATGATAAAAGCGAGACAACTAGCATAGCAATGATAGTAGTGCTATCCAGGTAAATGTGTCATCTTGCCTGAGATCCCGCTTGGAAGAAGAACGAGTCTATGAAGAAGACGAGCCAACGTAGTCGAACGAATCCTCACACTCCGAACGCTTTCAGAACTCTATCAAGAAGAAGCAAACCAAAAACAAACAATCAACACACTAGAAACACAACAACATATGCATGACATGACGCACAACCAAATATGATGCATGTCCTATTTAATATGCAACGCATGGCATGGCATGGCAAGAACAACAACCAACTACTACATATTAAGTGAAGTTCAATATGCAACGAGTTGCATATTGACGAAACTCCATGTTCGAATTATTTAGTTCACTCTCCTTAGGTACTCATCAATATTAAATGTTGTTACACATGGCAAGAGGTGAAGCACAAACAACTACATCACCTAGGCACTTTAAATGAGCCCGGAAGCAATGAATAACAATTCCGGAACAACCTCATATGCATATTTTAAGTTTGGTCCAGATCTAGACTAACCATATTTTAGGGTTGTTAAATAGCAAAATAAATGTCACCCTCAGATTCTACACATTTTTTCTAGTCAAGTTACATATGTAAAACATTTGCATCGGAGTCACAGATCAAAAGTTATTAAACAATTCATTTTACATGGCATTTATGAAAATTGCATGAAAAAAGCAAGTTAAACATTTTAAACATGTGTGAAAGTTGGATATTGTGAATCTACATGAGATTATAGCACTTTTCATATATAAAGTTTTTACATACGATGCACGGTTTGTGAGATATTTAATGCATGAAGATTGGGGGGGGGTTTTGTAATTCTGCAAATCCTGAAATAATTAGTAAATTCGCGAGACCAAAAAAATGAATCGGGCCAAATCTGGGATCTGGCCCAACAGTTGACAAAGGGCATTACATACTATGTAGCACACATGTGCGAGGAATAGGGCGGTTGGGTGCTCACCCATGGGCCGAGCCCAAGCTGGAGAGGAGGCAGGGCGAGGCGAGTTGGGCCGGAGCGCTGGCTGGGCCTTGAGTGACGCAGCCCATGTGACCAAGCGAGTGGAGGCGCTCGTCTTCCTCCCGCGTGCAGAAGCAGGGGCGCAGGCAGCTCGTGGCCAGCGATGGGAGCCTTAATGCAGGGCTTCGGTGCGGCAAGGACGACAAGGGAGACCGGATCCATGATGGGGCCTCCCGGATCTGTCCATTCCTGGCAGAGACGACACGCAATGGAGGAGATCGGGGCATGGTCCTGGAGGTCTCTACAAGGCAAAGAGAGGGGTCAGGGGCGAGATTGAGAGTATGATTGGAGGAGGAGGGAAGCAAGGCAAGGGCGCGGGGCACCGGCCTGGGGTTCCGGTGATGCGGCGGCTCCCTGGCCAACGATTGGAGGCGGGGTTGACCGGAGGGGCAAGCGGCAGCTGGACGGCTCCATGAGGCAAGGGAGGAGCTCGGGGAGGCTCCTTGTGGCGGCGGCAGATCCGTGCCCGACGGGCGTCAGATCTGGGCTTGCGGGCCCACGAGGCTAGGCGGATGGCTGAGGCTCGGGGAAGCTGGTCGGCTGGCTCGCCGGATCCCTGGCCTTCGGATCTGGCCATGAGCGGCCTAGATCGCGGCTCGTGAGCCGATCCGGCAGCTCAGGCAACGGTTGCCTGGTGGAGGGGCAACATGTGGCGGCGGGGCAGAGGTAGGGGAAGGCTAGGACTAGGGTTTGACCATTTTAGGCAGGGGTGTTTATATAGGGAAGGGGCTAGGGTTAGAGGGTTTTTGCACCGTTTTTGGGCCTTCAGATATCCGACGGTCCGAAAGCAGAGGGGGGCTAGTAGGGCTAAGTGGGTTGTGGAGAGGGGGTGTGGGGATGAGGAGAGAGGGAGATGGTGGCCTGTGAGAAAGGTTTTAAAATACCGAAACAACCGACGAATAAACCGACGAACGCACTGCTATGATTAATCTTTAGGGTATCAAATGAACTCGAAATCTGACGAAATTTGGCAAGAGGCCTACCTACAATATAAAAAGAACGTACGCCAAGTTCTGACCCAATCCGAGAATATTTTATACGCACTTTTAAAAACAATATTTTATCGATGTCATGAGGGCGTGCATCTGTGGTTGGTCTCAAAACGGTCGACGACAAAACGGGGAGAACCGGCAATGACGAATGGATGCTAGTTTGAAAACTCATGTTGACAAAATGCCAATGTTATGCAGATGATGCGATGATGAATGCAACAACCAAACAAAACACAAGATGAGGATGGAAGAAAATAGGAATCTTCTCGAGCGTCGGTCCCGGGCTGTTACACTACCGGAGGTGGAAACCATCACCAGAGGCCATCGTCATCATCCCGGTGGTCTCCATGATGAGGAGGGAGTAGTTCACCCTCGGGGATGAGGGTATGTACCAGTAGCTATGTGTTTGATCTCTCTCTCTCTCTCTCTCTCTCTCGTGTTCTTGAGATGACACAATCTTGATGTACCGCGAGCTTTATTAATATAGATGAATCATATGGAGTGAAACTCTCTCTATCTTCTTGTGATGAATTGAGTTTTCCCTTTGAAGTTTTCTTATCGGATTGAGTCTTTAAAGGATTTGAGAACACTTGATGTATGTCTTGCGATGGGATATCTGTGGTGACAATGGGATGTTCTATTGATCCACTTGATGTATGTTTTGGTGATCAACTTGCGGGTTCTGTGACCTTGGGAATCTATGCATAGGGGTTGGCACACATTTTTGTCTTGACTCTCCGGTAGAAACTTTGGGGCACTCTTTGAAGTTGTTTGTGTTGGATTGAACATGATGAATCGGAAATTGTATGATGCATATCGTATAATCAAGCCCATGGGTACTCGTGGTGACATTGGACTATCTAGGTGACATTAGGGTTTTTGTTGACATGTATCTTAAGGTGTTATTTATCACGAACTCTAGGGCTATTCGTGACACTTATAGGGATAGCTCATAAGATTGATCGGAAAAGATAACTTTGAGGTGGTTTCGTACCCTACAATAATTTCTTCGTTTGTTCTAAGCTATTTGTGACTTTGGAGTGAACTCTTTGTCGCACGTGAGGGATTTACATATGATTCAACTATGTCAGTATTGTTGATAGAACTTGCCCTAGTGAAAGTATGAACCCTAGACCTTGTTTCTTAGCATTGCAACACCGTTTGTGCTCACTTTTATCATTAGTTACCTTGCTGGTTTGATATTTTCAGATTACAAAAACCTATATCTACCATCCATATTGCACTTGTATCACCATCTCTTCGCCGAACTAGTGCACCTATACAATTTACCATTGTATTGTGTGTGTTGGGGACACAAGAGACTCTTTGTTATTTGGTTGCAGGTTTGTTCGAGAGAGAGCATCTTCATCCTACGCCTCCCACAGATTGATAAACCTTAGGTCATCCACTTGAGGGAAATTTGCTACCGTCCTACAAAACTCTGCGCTTGGAGGCCCAACACGAGTCTACAAGAAGAAGGTTGCATAGTAGACATCACACTACCACATGCCCCTAGAGAGGAGGTTGGGAGGAGTTAACCATCGTGCGCCCCCGGTTCAAACAATATGATTGTATTTCATTTTAGACATAAAAATGCTCACACCTCGTCACCATGCCATGACCAATACTTAGATCAGAATTGAATAAACAAAATTAATACCAATATTTCTACTAACCAATGATCATGAACCTATATCCTTTCATATTACTACATCAATATAATCAACACTTGTTTCATCTTTAGTGAGGTGCATGAAAGATTTTATTATATCCCCCTTGAATACGTTCCCTTTTTGGACTAGTCATATCACGTGAAAATTACCATTCCTATTGCCTTATACTCTCAAAAAGATTTAAGTGAAGCATGAGAGTTCAACTATTTCTATAAAATACGACCGTCGTCATGCTCTAAAAAGATATAAGTCAAGCATTAGAGCAACTGCCTAGCTCAAAAGATATAAGTGAAGAACATATAGTATTCTAACAAATTATGATGGAAGTGTGTTTCTCTTGAAAAGTGTTTCCAGAAAATGATGCCTTCTGGGGCATCCCTAAGCTTATACGCTTGGCTATTCCTTGGGAATCCCCAAGCTTAGGGTCTTGCCTCTCCTTATTCCTTCATCCATCATTGTCTCACCCAAAACTTGAAAACTTCAGCACACAAAACTCAACATAACCTCGTGAGATCCGTTAGTATAATAGACATATCAGATACGTTATGTATTGTTGTAAATTGATTCATGTTTTTCAAATGCATAATAGGTACTGTATTCCAACTTCTCCGTGGCTTATACCCCCTATACAATCTATAGCACCATCAAATCAAGCAAACTATGCAAGCAAAAATAGAATCAGTATGTAGTTATCTATACTAAAACCATACTCCTGTAACTCTTAAAATTCGAAAAAATTAGGACGGCGTGGGAAATTTCGTGCAAAAAAACAGATCAAAAAGATGCACCAGTAAAATCCGACAAACTATGGACTGGGCATAAAAGTTTCTGTTTTTGCACGACATCAGTTCTACTATCTTCCGAGTCACCCCAAAAGATTTACTTGACACAAACACTGATTTAAACACAAAAAAACTTCCATAGCAGTAGCAACACAAGTGTAGACTTAACATAACAGAAAGTGAAAACCAAAAAATAAGATAACCATTGGGTTGTGATACGTCTCAAATGTATCAATAATTTATGAAGTATTCATGCCATATTCACCTATGTTTACAATACTTTTATGGGATTTTTATTCCAACGCCCCTGGTTCCTTAGCTCTACTCATTCATCTGCACGCTCTTAACTTTTGCTCACCTTTCCCCACTCCCTTTCCCGAAACCCTCAGAACATGTCGGGGATATACCTTGCGGTATAACCTGGCCTAAAGTATGACCCGGTCGGGACTTGGTGACTCACTGGAGCCCTGGCCAAACTTGACGATTCATTGGTGAACTGGCAGGAGGTATGATGATACGCCCATCTTGCATCATGCTTTTATATTAATATTTATTGCATTATGGGATATTACTACACATTTTGGTGCAATATTTATGCCTTTTATCTCTTATTTTACAAGGTTTACATGAAGAGGGAGAATGCCGACAGCTGGAATTCTAGACTAGAAAAGGAGCAAATCTGAGATACCTATTCTGCACAAATCCAAAATTCCTGAAAATCTAGGAAGAATTATTTTGGAATATATAAAAATTATTGGGCGAAAGAAATATATCAGGGGGCCCACGAGGCAGTCACAAGCCAGGGGGCGCGCCCTACCGCCCTAGGCGCTCCCCTGTGGCTTGTGGCCCACCTGGCAGCCCTTTGATGCCCATCTTCTGCTATATGGAGGGTTTTGACCTAGAAAAATCATAATAGATCTTTCAGAGTGAAGCGCCGCCGTCTCGAGGTGGAACTTGGGCAAAACCAATCTAGCGCTCCAGCGGAGCTGTTTTGTCGGGGAAACTTCCCTCCCGGATGGGGAAATCGAAGCCATCATCATCACCAACGATCCTCTCATCGAGAGGGGGTTAATCTCCATCAACATCTTCATCAGCACCATCTCCTCTCCAAACCCTAGTTCATCTCTTGTATCCAATCTTTGTCTCAAAACCTCAGATTGGTACCTGTGGGTTGCTAGTAGTGCTGATTATTCCTTGTAGTTGATGCTAGTTGGTTTACTTGGTGGAAGATCATATGTTCAGATCCTTGATCATCATTAATAATCCTTTTATTATGAACATTAATATGCTTTGTGAGTAGTTACGTTTGTTCTTGAGGACATGGGATAAGTCTTGTTATAAGTAATCATGTGAATTTGGTATTCGTTCGATATTTTGATGAGATGTATGTTGTCTCTCCTCTAGTGGTGTTATGTGAACGTCGACTACATAACACTTCACCATTGATTGGGCCTAGAGGAAGGCATTGGGAAGTAATAAGTAGATGATGGGTTGCTAGAGTGACACAAGCTTAAACCCTAGTTTATGCGTTGCTTCGTAAGGGGCTGATTGGATCCACATGTTTCATGCTATGGTTAGATTTATCTTAATTCTTCTTTCGTAGTTGCGGATGCTTGTGAGAGGGGTTAATCATAAGTGGGAGGCTTGTCCAAGTAAGGGTAGCACCCAAGCACCAGTCCACCCACATATCATATTATCAAAGTAACGAACACGAATCATATGAGCATGATGCAAACTAGCTTGACAGAAATTCCCATGTGTCCTCGGGAGCACCTTGCTTTATATAAGAGTTTGTACAGGCTTGTACTTTGCTATAAAAAGGATTGGGCCACCTTTCTGCACCTTTGTTACAATTGTTACTTGCTACCCGTTACGAATTATCTTATCACAAAACTATCTGTTACCGATAATTTCAGTGCTTGCAGAGAATACCTTACTGAAAACCGCTTGTCATTTCCTTCTACTCCTCGTTGGGTTCGACACTCTTATCGAAAGGACTACGATAGATCCCCTATACTTGTGGGTCATCAAGACTCTTTTCTAGCGCTGTTGCCAGGGAGTGAAGCGTCTTTGGTGAGTGGAACTTGGTAAGGAAAAATTTATATAGTGTGCTGAAATTTACTGTCACTTGTTACTATGGAAAATAATCCTTTGAGGGGCTTGTTCAGCGTATCTTCACCTCGACCGGAAGCACAAAGATTCGCTCATCAACTTGCTGCACCTACTAAAAATATTTATTATGAAATTCCTCCAGGTATGATAGAGAAACTGCTAGCTAATCCTTGTGCAGGAGATGGAACACTACATCCTGATTTGCATCCAATCTATGTGGATGAAGTTTGTGGATTATTTAAGCTTCCAGGTTTGCCCGAGGATGTTTTCAAGAAGAAGGTCTTTCCTTTATCTTTGAAGGAGAAGGCATTAGCATGGTACAGGCTATGTGATGATATTGGATCATGGAACTACAACCGATTGAAATTGGAATTTCATCAGAAGTTTTATCCCATGCATCTGGTTCATCGTAATCAGAATTATTTTACAATTTTTGGCCTCATGAATGAGAAAGAATCTCTCAAGCTTGGGGGAGGCTTAAGTTAATGTTATATTCATGCCCCAACCATCAGCTCTCAAGAGAAATTATTATTCAGAATTTTTATGCTCGGCTTCCTCATAATGATCGATCCATGCTCGATACTTCTTGCTCCGGTTCTTTTATGAAGAAAGATATTGAATTCCAATGGTACTTATTGGAAAGAATTAAACCCAACTCTGAAGACTGGGAACTCAACGAAGGTAAGGAGTCAGGTATAAACCTTAAGTTTGATTGTGTTAAATCCTTTATAGACATCGATGCTTTTCGTAAATTTAGCACTAAATATGGACTTGCCTCTGAGGTAGTAGCTTCTTTCTGTGAATCTTTTGCTACTCATGTTGATCTCCCTGAGGAGAAGTGGTTTAAATATCATCCTCCCATTGAAGTGAAAGTAGTTGAACCTATTAAAGTTGAAGAGGAAACTATTACTTATAATGTTGATCCTGTTATTCCTACTACTTACATTGAGAAACCACCCTTTCCTGTTAGGATAAAGGAACATGCTAAAGCTTCAAATGTTGTTCGTAAGAGTTGTATTAGAACACCTACACCCCCTGAACAAATTAAAGTTGAACCTAGCATTGCTATGGTTAAAGATCTCTTGGTTGATAATATTGATGGGCATGTTATTCATTTCTATGATGAAGCGACTAGAATTGCTAGACCTGATACTAAGAGTAAACATAGACCAGTTGTTGGCATGCCTGTTGTTTTTGTTAAAATAGGAGATCATTGTTATCATGGCTTGTGTTATATGGGTGCTAGCATAAGTGCAATTCCCTTTTCCTTATACAAACAAATCATGCATGATATTGCACCAGTTGAACTAGAGGAAATTGATGTTACTATTAAGATTGCTAATAGAGACACTAGCACCGATGGGGATTGTTAGAGATGTTGAAGTCTTGTGTGGGAAAATAAAATATCCTACTGATTTTCTTGTTCTTGGTTCCCCACAAGATGATTTTTGTCCCATTATATTTGGTAGACCCTTCTTGAATACTGTTAATGCTATGATTGATTGTGAGAAAGAAACAGTTACTGCGAGTTTTGGGGATGTATCTCATGAGTTGAATTTCTCTAAATTTTGTACACAACTCCATGACAAAGAATTGCCTAGTAAAGATGAAATTATTGGTATTGCCTCTATTGCTGTGCCTCCTACTGATCCTTTAGAACAATATTTGCTAGACTATGAAAACGATGTGCATATGAATGGGAGCAATGAAATAGATAAAAATTTCTTTGATCCACAGCCTATTTTGAAACACAACTTACCTATTGAAATACTTGGGGATCCTCCTCCACCCAAGGGTGATCCTGTGTTTGAGCTCAAACAATTACCTGATATGTTGAAATATGCTTAGCTTGATGAAAAGGAGATATATCATGTTATTATTTGTGCTAACCTTTCAGAGCATGAAGAAAATAGATTATTGAAAACTCGAGGAAGCACCGTGCTGCTATTGGTTATACTCTTGATGGTCTTAAGGGCATTAGTCCCACTCTATGCCAGCATAAAATTAATATGGAGCCTAATGCCAAACCAGTTATTGATCACCAATGACGATTGAACCCTAAGATGAAAGAAGTGGTAAGAAAAGAAATACTAAAGCTTCTGGAGGCAGGTATAATTTATCCCGTTGCTGATAGTAGATGGGTTAGTCACGTTAATTGTGTCCCTAGGAAGGGAGGTATTACAGTTGTTCCTAATGATAAAAATGAATTGATCCCGCTAAGAATTGTTACAGGTTATAGAATGCTAACTGATTTTAGGAAATTAAATAGCTACTAAAAATATCATTACCCTTTACCTTTTATTGATCAAATGCTAGAAGACTATCCAAACATACTCATTTTTGCTTTCTAGACGGATACTCTCGTTTCTCTCAAATACCTATATCAAGAGAGAATCAAGAAAAAACCACTTTTACTTTCCCTTTCTATTGGGGATATAACCCCGTGGTGAGACCCGCCCAAATGGGGCCAGGTCATATCTGGCGGCTCATAATCCAGACCAAGGCAGATGGGCCTAGAGACGTGAGCCTAGACATAAGGCAGCTTACCAAGATGGGCCATGGCAAGGCCCGGACAAGAGAAGGCATGAAGACCCGGGCGATTGAGCCGCCCGGAGACGACTTTCCTAGGAAGGCAAGGCGATGTAGAGATAGAGTGAGACACGTTGTAAGAGTCGGTATGATACTTGTAACCCGTGGTCTTGGCCTCCTTTATAAAGGCAGACACCCGGGGCGACTTAGAGAGAAAACCAATGAATCGGAAACTAGGTCAAGCAAATCCGCTCCATTGTAATCGATACTCCAATCAATACAACACAAGCAAGACGTAGGATTTTACCTTCTACGGAGGGGCTGAACCTGGCTAAACTCGTGTACTTTGTCCCAACTAACCCCTTTGAGTCCATCACCTTAGCGATGGCCTCGAACTTAAGTCCTCAGACATATGCCGTGACAAAACCATGGTAGTTAGCGTCCATCATGGGGCTAGCGCTCGGTGGTGTTGAGTTCTCAAAGGGCTCTCTTCCGGGGATCGAGGGATACGTTGTCGGCAGGATGGACAAGAGTCATCGCGGTCGACTCTACATCGACAACGCCGGCTGGGCCCCCGAGGCCGACTCTATCGAGTATGGTTCCCAAGTCCCCAACGGTGGAATCCAAGTTTTCATCGGCAAGGTTGGCGGATCTACACCCGGGTCGGACGTCTGCACCAACATCGTCGAGCCGGCTCGATGCACGCAACCCGCTCGACGCGTGCAACCTGCTCGTGTTAACCCGAGCAGGAAGCATGTCTTCATCGGTTTTACTCAGGGCGCGGATCTTGAGGGGTCCATGTCACAGGAAACTCTCGTCTGTTTGGAGGATGAATCTTCGAGCGGAGAGACGGAGTCAATCTACCCGCTTCATGATGGCAGGCTCAGGGGCTACAACGAGCTTTACCCCGAGTCGGAGTATCATGAGTTGGAGGACCATGGGCCGCCGATGCATGCGGCCGTCTTCATGGCAGGTTCAGCACCAGGCATGAGCAGTACAACCGCTGGGGCAGCCGGGTCCGGGGCTGACCCGCCGCCGGCTCAAGTTCTCTTGGATCTGATGAATGAGCTCACAACCCTGATGGCAACTGAGGTCACAGTAGAGAATCAAGCCGCCCAAAACGCAGAGATCGTAAGGCTAAAGGACCATATGACTGAAGTCCAACAAGGGATCAGCATGCTGAAGGCTCAGATGGATGCAGAGGTAGAGCGCCTTAGGGTGAACGCTTTTCGTCTTGAGCTGGAGCAGCAATCTGCAGTGACGGTTCAGCGGATGAGGCATCAGTCCCGCTTGCCGGAACATTTCGAGGCCAGGAATCTTTTTAACACGCCGGGGACGAGACGGACCACGGAAGCACGAGAGAGTCGGCCGGTGGCTCGACAGCAGCGCCCTAACCTGCCTCGACGGAACCAACCCTCACCAATGGCTGTCCCAACGCCGGCGGGTCACTATTCAAACCCGACAGAGAACATGGTGGTGGCAACAACCTAGCTTGGTATGATTCCTATCCCGGACCCTTTGTAGAAGAGGTGCGAAACTCTATTGGATACCTACGGACTGCGATGACCCAACATGAGAAGTACACCTACAGCCGGAGTCGCGTGCACTCAACCCCCATCCCCAGCCGTAGCTTCAGCTGGCGTTATGAGCCACCGGCGATTTCTAGCAGTGATCGACACCGGGGCCGAGGCACGAGATGATCAGGCGGTTCTGGATCCTTAGGCGCTGGTGGACCGGGCAAGGGCACAACACGAGGCGGCGGCTCTAGCAGCGACGCCGACTCACCAAGAACCGACGCCTTCCATCTCGGTAGAAGCAGGAGTAACCGCCAGAGCCATGGGAGTGTCGTGCTTAGCGCCGGTTTTACGGAACGAATGTCTGCCGAAGGATTTCAAGGGCCCTCGCAAGGTCCCAAATTACACTGCTGACCTGCCTCCGGTGGCATGGATTGAGAGCTATGAGTTGGCGATGGAGATGTTAGACATCAACGATGCAGTATGTGCCAAGTATTTTCTCATGATGCTGGAAGGGCCGGCTCACACGTGGTTGAAGGGCTTGCCACCCAACACCGTTAATTCCTAGGCCGAGTTAAAGGCGAAGTTCATCAAAAATTTCCAGGGAACGTGCAAGCAGCCCATGACGATTGTGGATTTGGATCATTGTGTGCAGCAGGAGAATGAGTTGGCTCATCATTAGGTCTGACGGGTCTCAACCATCATCCACTCGTCTGAACAGATTACAACGGCTCAAGCAGTTTTGATTCTGGAGAAGAATTGTCACTTTACGCCTTTGAAGCAGAAGCTCGGTTGGCTCAAGCGCTCATGTCAGGACATGGGGGAGCTCATGGCGGCTCTCACGAAGTACGCCGACTCTGATAGTACGAAAGATCCAGGCTCTGATGAGGAGAAGCCCAGTCAGAGCAAGAAGAGTAACAACAGCAAGGGTCCCGCAGGCAATGGCAACCAGAACAAGAGGAAGAATCCAGATGGTGGGTCAGAACTGGTGGCCAACACCAGCGCCGGGAACAATCGTGCTAAGGGCAACGAGAACTTCATACAGCCCTTTAATAAGGGTAAAACTCCTTTTAATTTGGAGGAGATGCTCAATAAACCTTGTTCGGAGCACAGCCGACCCGATAAGGTGGCGAATCACTCATGAAGAAATTGCCACATTATGCAAAAGTTTCAGGATTATAGTGTGCGGCAGCATAACGACAATGGTGGAGGCCCACTAGGCGGCTCAGGGCTAGGCGGGTTAGGTGCTGGCCTGGGGTCTGGCGGTTCAGGATCCGGCTACGAGGGCCAGGGCAGTTAAGGAGGGCATCATCAGCAATCCAGTGGCAATAATCAGCAGCAAAATAACTAGTCTGGGTATCAGAGTAATCCGAAGCATCTCAGCTCGGGTTAGTATCATGTTTTTACAACTGGCCTTAACAGGCAAGACCAGAAGTTGCGCAAGCGGGCGGTCAATGCCATCACACCGGCTCTCCCACAATACTTGAAGTGGTCAGACTATGACATAACCTGGAGCAGAGAGGATCACCCACCGTGTGTTGATGACCCGGGACGGCTGGCGTTGGTAGTTGCCCCCCAAGTTGGAGGATATGTATTTACCAAAGTGCTTATGGATGGTGGCAGCAACATCAATATTTTGTACTACAACACTTTCCGCCGGATGAAGTTCCTTGATAAGGATCTTAGGCCTTCCTCGACAATCTTTCATGGTGTGGTGCCTGGCAAGTCAGCTTATCCAGTGGGGAGGATTTCTTTGGAAGTCGCCTTCGGTGACGAATACAATTACAGGGTAGAGACCTTGTGTTTTGAGGTGGTCAAGATCAAAAGTCCGTATCATGCTCTGTTTGGACGTCCGGCTTACGCCAAGTTCATAGCTAGGCCTTGCTATGTGTACTTGCAGCTCAAGATGCCGGGTCTAAAAGGAATGATTACGGTGCATGGTGATCGGGAGACGACTATTGAGTGTGGGGAAGGAGATGCAGCTTATGCAGAGTCAAGTTGCGCGGAAGCAGGGCTCAAGTTCTATAAGGAAAATGTTGACCCGGAGGACATGACTCCGCTCAAAAATCCTACCACAGAATTAGAGCCGCCCCTCAAGTTTTCAGCGGAGTATACTAAGCTTGTGGATTTTACTCCGGGCGACTCATCTCAACAATTTACTATTGGGGACAATATGGATCCCAAATAGGAAAGCGCGCTCATCGAATTCATCCGTGAGAATTGGGACATCTTTGCATGGAAGCCATCTGATATGCTGGGTGTACCGAGAGAGTTTGCTGAGCACCATCTTAATGTGGATCCTAAATTTAAGCCGGTCAAATAGTTCCTACGGCAATTCAATGAAGAGAGGCACAAGGCCATTGGGGAAGAGGTGGCCCGGCTCCTGGCGATGGTTTTCATCGTTGAAGTGTTTCACCTAGAGGCTTGCTAACCCGATACTAGTGCTTAAGAAGAACGACATGTGGCGTATGTGTGTGGATTACACGGATCTTAATAAAGCATGTCCAGCTGACCCGTTTGCTCTCCCCCGTATCGACCAGATCATCGATGCAACGGCGGGTTGTGAGAGTTTGTGTTTCTGGATGCTTATTCTGGTTATCATTAGATCAAGATGATAGTCGAGGACCAAGAAAATACGGCTTTCATCACGCCTTTTGGTGCCTTCTGCTATGTGTCCATGCCTTTCGGGCTCAAAGGGCCCAGGCGACTTACCAGCGTTGTGTGCAAAACTGTCTTCATAGCCAAATTGGGCGCAACGTTCATGCATACGTGGATGACATTGTGATTAAGTCCAGGAAGAAGGAGACTCTGCTTGATGACCTAAAGGAGACTTTTCATAACTTACGGGTCTACAAGATGATTCTTAACCCGACTAAGTGTGTTTTCGGTGTTCCTGCAGGCAAGCTCTTGGGATTTCTAGTCTCTGAGCGTGGCACTGAGGCTAATCCAGATAAGATCAGGGCTATCACTTCCCTGTCTGAGCCAGCATGCATCAATGATGTTCAATGCCTGGTGGGACGGATAGCTGCGTTAAGCCGGTTCATAAGCTGCCTTGGTGAAAAGGCCATCCCTTTGTACCAAATGATGAAGAAAACAAACAACTTTGTCTGGAGTGCGGCGGCGGGTGAAGCGTTTGAGTCCCTCAAGAGGCATCTCATAGAGCCGCCAGTCTTAGTGGCTCCGGCTGAGAAGGAACCCTTGCTCTTGTACGTGGCGGCTAATAAGAGGGCAGTCAACGTTGTGATCGTTGTTGAGCGTAAGGAGACAGGGAAGGAATATTCGGTTCAAAGGCCGGTTTATTATATCAGTGAAGTCCTGACAGAGTCCAAGCAGATATATCCACATTGGCAGAAGCTAGTATATGGGGTGTACATGGCCAATCGTAAGCTAAAGCATTACTTCTTGGGGCATCAGATCATAGTGGTTAGCTCTGCCCCGTTGGGAGACATGATTCAAAACAGAGAAGCCACCGACAGGATTGCTAAGTGGGCATTGGAGCTTGGGCCTGTTAATCTGAAATATGTGCCTCGCACGGCGGTCAAGTCACATGCCTTAGTGGATTTCATAAATGACTGGACGGAGTGTCAGGTACCCGAGGAAAAGCCGGATAACACGTATTGGACAATCCACTTTGATGGATCCAGGCAATTGGAAGGATCAGGGGTAGGGGTTGTCTTAACTTCCCCCAAAGGTGACAAGTTCTGTTACGTTCTAAGGCTGATGTTTCCTTGTACTAACAATGCAGCTGAGTATGAGGCTCTGCTTCACGGCCTCCGGGTGGCTAAGGAGACGAACCTGAGCCGGGTTAGGTGTCTCGGTGACTCAGACCTCGTAGCCCAGCAAGTTTCAGGTACTTGGGATTCCAAGGACCCACGGATGGCGTCTTATCGTCAAGCGGTGGATGTCATTGCTGGTCATTTCAAAGGTTATCAAGTGGATTATGTTGATCGTCGCAAGAATGAGGCGGCCGACGCACTCTCTAGACTGGGCTCTCAGCGTAAGCCGGTACCACCTAATGTTTTCTTAGACGTACTACATCACCCGTCAGTTAAGTTAACTTCATAGGAAGACTTAGCTATACCTGACCCGGAGGGACAGTTGGTGGCGGCTCTAGATGCTATTCCTGACTGGACCGTGCCTTATTTGGCGTACTTGACTCACGGCGAGGTACCTAATGATGAAAATATGGCCATGCAGATCACCAGGCGGTCTAAGTCTATGACAATAATCAATGGTGAGTTACATAAGTGCAACGTCACTGGCGTGTTTTAGCGTTGTGTCTCACTCGAAGAAGGCAAGGAAATCTTGAATGAAATCCATGCTGGCGATTGTGGTCACCACGTCGGCTCAAAATCTCTGGTGGCCAAGGCTTTTCGACATGGCTTCTTCTGGCCGACGGCTCATAAGGATGCGGAAGATTTGGTCCGCAAATGTGATGGATGTCAAAAGTTTGGCCGGCGTGCTCATGTCTCGGCTCAAGAGTTGTGCATGATTCCAATTACTTGGCCGTTTGCAGTCTGGGGGCCATATATGGTCGGGCCTTTCAAGAGATCCAAGGACAAGAAGACCCACCTCTTGGTGGTGGTGGACAAATTTATCAAGTGGGTAGAAGCTGAGCCGGTCAACAAGTGTGACGCGGCTACGACGGTTCAATTTATTAAGAAGCTGATCTACCTCTTCGGCTACCCTCACTGTATCATCACAGATAATGGTACGAACTTATCCAAGGGGGCTATGCGAGCATTCTGTGAAAGTGAGCACATCCGACTTGACGTTTCTGCGGTGGCTCATCCACAGTCAAATGGTCAGGCAGAACGTGCTAACCAGGAAATCTTAAGAGGTATCAAACCCTGGCTTATGGTTCCTTTGCAGCGCACACCGGGTTGTTGGGTAGAGGAGTTGCCGTCTATCTTATGGAGCATCAGAACCACTCCCAACAGATCAACAGGTTATACACCTTTCTTCATGGTTTATGGCGCATAAGCCGTGTTACCAAGCGATATCTGCCATGACTCGCCGCGGGTGGTGGCTTACGTTGAGGAGGATAACGAAACATCAAGTCAAACGCGTTGGATGCCTTGGAGGAAGAACGTGATCTGGCATCGGCTCGATCGACGATCTATCAGCAAGACCTGCGTCGCTACCATAGCCGCAGAGTTAAGACCCGGACGTTTCAAGAAGGCGACTTAGTGTTGCGGTTGATTCAAGATCATATAGATGCACACAAGTTGTCCCCTCCATGGGAAGGGCCTTTCGTGGTCAGCAGAAATCTCAACAACGGGTCATATTACCTAATTGACGTTCGAGACGACTCAAGCACTTCTGGGCGGGAGACCCACCGGCCGTGGAACATAGCTCATCTGCGGCCTTATTATACCTGAGTCGTTGAGACTTGACATTGTACACCATCATTGTACATATCATATATATATGAATAAAGTTGGCATCCTCGCAAGCCGAGGCCTCTGTTGGTTCGCATATCTCAGCTTGTGCAACAAGGTCATCTAGGGGGCTTCTAACCCGCCGGGTTTAGCTTATCACACCCTATTGATCGGCTCTTAAGCCAAATCACTGACTCCGTCAACAAGGTCATTTGGGGGCTTCCAACCCACCGGGTTTAGCTTACATACCCTCTTGATCGGCTCTTAAGCCACCAGAGTTAAACCTGCCCGTTTGTAACTTGCTACTCCACCAGGTGACCTGCCGAACTCTTACCAGTTAATCTCTCTTAGAGACCCTGAGCCGGTTCAAAGAAATTGACGACCAATCTCGTTAGAGACCCTGTACTGGTTAAGGTTAAGCCCGGTTCTTGTCACATGAGGGCTGGCTTACGGAAAGAGAGGATAAACTCTCTCATCTACTACCGACCCTCCGCTATGTGGCCCGTTCGTACTCTTAAACAGTTAATCTTTTAAAGATCATGCACTGTTTAAGGTTAAAACGACAGATTATGTCACATGAGAGGCAGTTTATGAGCTACCAGGGTACTCATGTCCTGCCGTGTCTCTTTCTGGGACGTTACACTTCCTATTAGTTAATCTCGCTTAGAGACCCTGAGCCGTTCTAAGAAATTGATGACCCATCTCGATAGAGACCCTGTACTGATTAGGAGTTTTAATTAGCGAGTCCACCCAGAAGAACAGGCACATGAGTTGTTCAATTTTTTTTCAAAAAACAAATCAGGAAAGATATAACATCTCCGGGTTGTGCTATTCTAAGCCGCCTTACTGACAGTATGGAAAATATTATGCTCTCACAGGTTGGTTTTCTCAAGAAGAGCCGCCACGATATCTGTGTAAATTGAAGCACAAGGAGGACATAATATGTTAAAGCCGGGCGATTTTACAAGTGCACGATGGCATAGTTCAGGCAAGACAGTTTTACTAAAGGCCTATTACAAAGCTCTCCACAGAGCTCAAAAGCAATGACTTAAAGTTTTTTTACACCGCCTAACAACGGGGCACAAAGCTGGATTATCCATGGCGTTATCAAGTTGATCAGCTGGACGGCGGGTCTTCGACGTCCTCGATCTGGAGATTGTCCACGTCCCAGTTGTAGTTGGTTAAAGCTTCAAAGTTTGCCTCTTCAAAGAGGGGAGATGGGTCAAGATTAGGAGCAAAGAAGTGCTTACGACATGCAGGAGTTAAATCCTTGGCTCGAAGGTTGGGCCACGCACTCTCTTGTTCTCGGCATTGTAAGCCGCCTGATATGTTGACAAGTTCACTTCTTCTGCTAATACTGATGTAAGGACTCTGGAGGCCTTCATGCAACGAGCATAGTCAGCTTGTGTGAACTCTGAGCCGTCATCCTTCTTTGATGGAAACCCATCCATCATCTCTTTAGGAGTTAGCTCTGGGGCGAAGGCTAAAGCCCGACTTATTGCTGCAATGGCTCCTTTTCTGGCGGCTGATTTTTTGAGCGCCTGGATTTGTTTGGGCAGGGTGGATAACACTTCTATGACTCCCTTCATAGACTGGGGGATACTATCTTTATTGATCATTGCTTTGATCGTGCAAAGAGTTCTGCAGTACAGTTGTTCTGTTAGCATGTAGATGGCTTTCAATGGCAACATGCTATCAGCAGCGAGTTGACGGCTCCTTTGACCTTCATAAGACGTATTTTTGGTTATAAGACGCATGTACAGTTTTTCACATAAAGGGTATTGGCTAAGTCTTTAGTACTCACCAAAGATAGTGGCAGACATCTTCGCAATATGGCGCTTCAGGGCGTGCAGTTCATCGGATACAACCGTAAGCCGTTGGTCAGCATCATCTGCATGTTGGGCCAGGGCAGTTTGTTCCGTCTCAACAGATTTCTTGAAGGCGGCAAAGTCAGCTTTAACTTTTACAAGTTCTTCGGCGGCGAGCCGACACTTCTCCTCTGCTGCACTCCTGGCGGCTTGCTGGGAGGCCAGATTGCTGTTTAAGCCGGTTAGTTCAGACTCGGCATTGTTTAAAGCTTCCTGTGACAGACAAAAGGTAAAACAAGGGTAAGTCACCAGGGTAACATGTCGCCAGATGGTTAAGTTAACAAATAAAATGCAAGTCTCAAGCAGATTGCAAGCAATATACTCGACACTTGGGGGCTAATGTCTATTTGTTCTCCAAGACTACAAGTAAGTCCCGACTCATCTTCATCAAATTAAGCCGACACTTGGGGGCTACATTTGGCTCTTTGTTCAAATTTACAATGAAGTTCCGGCTCATATTTGTCAAAGATAAGCCGACACTTGGGGGCTACATTTGGCTCTTTCTATAGGGAAGTTCATCCCATTATTTCTATACTGACCCGAACTTGGGGGCTACATTTGGTCAACTACTTAAAACTGAGTACCAGCTTAATATTTATATATTAAGCCGATACTTGGGGGCTATAGGCTAAGTGGTTCTACTTAAGGCATGGATTGGAAGACCCAGTTTACCATTAACAAATACTAAATCAGCTCTTGGGGGGTACATAAGGGTATAAGGAAAGGAAGGAGTACCTCATATTTTTTCTTCATCAGATTAACAAGCTTGAGCTCCATGTTTCGACTTGTGGAGAGGCGGTTCACATAACCGGCATGTAGTTCATCAGCAGACAACTTCTCTAGCACGGGGAGTTCAAAATCCAGCTTGTCAAAGGCTTCAGTTTTCTGAGTATGCTTTGTCAACACACGAGGTTGAGGAGTTTGAAAGCCGGTGCCGGTAATGATGACGTCCGGAGTATTCAAGTCGTCAACAGCTGTTGAAGGGCTTGTCGTTTTAGAGTTGGACCTCGGAGGACTCTCAATTGCCGTCTCATGGTCCGCCAGCTCGGCAAAACGACAAGCGTCTTCGAGCACATCCTTTGAGGCAGCAGAAGGATCAACATGTGCAATCGGGGAGTCCGGCTTGGCACCTTCCGGTTCTTGAGCAGTGGGGGCCGAGGTAGACCCGACGGTTATCCTTCGTTTTGCTTGTGGCTTGGAAGGCATAGAAGGTTATTGTATAAAATCTAAAGGATGACAAAGGATAGGATGCAAGTATGAAAGCACGTAGTTTGGGTTGATCTTCAGAGGCGGCAACTTGGTTGCCGTAGAGTCGCCTGAAGAAGGGGGTGAATCCTGAAAGAAGTTAAAGCAATATAAAGACAGAGTTAAGTTATAAAGGCAAGGTTGACCAAACTAAGCTAAGTTGAACAAAATACCTTAGTCGGCCATTTCCATTGAACCGGAGAGTTGGACAACCCGGCCATAAGGTCTTTAGAGCCGGCGCTTCGGGTTTGGCATCGAGAGAGGTGTTGTTGCTTTTTCAAAAGAAAACTGGGGTCTGAATAAGCAAGAGGATGAGAAAATGGGAATTTTCGGACGACCCGCCGTATCTTCTTTGGTGGAAGATGTTCTTATTTAGATGAAACATAGGTTACCTCAGGAATGCTGGTGTGGCTTCTCTCCGTTTCGTCCTATGAATTATTATTGTCAATAAGGCGTATGAAGAGACGACCAAGAGAGTCAAGTTCTCCCTTTGAGTTGTCAGCCTCAGGTTGTTCTTGAGGTGCGGGTTTCTTCTTTCGGCCAATAGCCTTATCCTTCGATTTCTTAAGAGGAGAGGCGTATTTCTTCTTCCAAAAGATGAAGTTAGCCTAAAAGTATACGTCGCCAAAAGAGGTTAAAGATTGCAAATGTACATGAATAGCTAACATGGAAGTAAGGAGCTTGAGAGTCGCCCTTACGTCTGGGGCCGGGTTTGCGGCACAGAAGGGTGGCAGCCCAATGGTGCGGCAAGATCCTTGAGACTCATGGACAAGGCTCTTGATGGTGGCAATGATATCATCTTTAGTCAACACGATAGGATTAAAGCAGAGGGGGTCATTGGCATCACCTCTATATTCACACATGAGATGGCTTCGCCGGCTTAGAGGCATGACTTTCCAAGAGACCCATCAGCGGGTCAGATCCATCCCCGTAAGACCATTGGCCATAAGGGCTCTAATTTTGGTATAAGTCGGAGCATACTTCGCCCATTCGGAAGCCGACATACGGTCAGGGAGTTCAGTATTGGTGCGAAGTCGAGTTGGACGATAACCTGGCAATGGACGTTCTCCCTCTAGAGAGGTGTCTTTGTAGTAAAACCAGGTTTTGTTCCAATCCTTAGGGTGACTTGGCATTCGAACATACGGAAATACCATATCCCGTCTCCTTTGAATAGAGATTCTGCCAAGCTCCAAGCTTGGGCGAGCTGCCGCTTCTGTCTGGCGGTTTGCATAAAAGAATTGACGAAAGAGGTCAATCGACGGCTCTTCTTGTAAGTAAAACCCGTAGAGAATTTGGAAGTGGCACATGTTTGAGATGGAATTGGGTGCAATGTCCTGAGGATGCATCTTGAAGAAATGAAGGATGTCTCGGAAAAATTTAAAGCCGGGCGGGCTGAAACCACGTGCAAGATGGTCTACGAATATGACTACTTTGCCCTCTTGGGGGATGGGTTTCTTTTCTCTGCCTGGAACCTGCCAATGGATGACATCTTTGTCTAGCAAGGTCCCTGCATCTACGAAATCCTTCAAAAAGTCCTCACAGACTGCGGAGCCGGCCCAGTTACAGGAAGAGGATGCACGAGGCATAATGGCATCTTAAAACTGCGAAAAGTAACATCGCGCGGCGAGTTAGAAGGTGACAGGCAACTAAAGGCGGCTGATGAATTCTAAGTTTTAAGAAGTTAAGCTGCCTGTGCAGTTCTTGGCGAGAGCCGGAAGTTTAATGGCGGGTTACGTTGCAGGCCAACAGAGCAAAATACAGCTAATTGTGGAAAACAGGATTCACATTTTATCTTGGTAGTGATAGATCTACGGACAGAGGAAAAAGCATATTTATTTTAACCCTAACGATGAACGGAGGAACTAGCGATATTCGCGGACATTAGGAGGAAACAACTACCGATCTATCTTAAATTATTGGTGATTTCCTACGGTTTACCGCATCAGAGAGAGATTCATTACAAGATTCATTGGGCATTATGTCGTTTGGCATTACGAAGAGGTTGTGTTCTAACAGACTGAAGAACTCCATGGATTTATTACCCTAAGCTACAGATCTAGGGGATGGATAAGGACGTACCGGAAGTAAGGCGATGGGTGCGGGCAATGTGCTGGTACGCTTAGGTTGATGCAGCGGCCTTGGGCGACGATGGCGACAAAGCTTCACTGGAGCGAGAGAGCTTGGGGGCGACGGTGTCGAGAGGAAGAAGAAGAGGCGGAGGAGGCGGAGGATATGAGAAAGTCCCTTCACAGTCCTATTTAAGGGGCTAAAAAGTAGAAATGGGTGCGGGAATCAAGGCAACCAAAACTGACTGACCGAGACGAACGCCTCGATTGTCAGGCCGTCAGTTTAATGATGAAAGATCCGTTGCGATCATCAGGGAATCTTTTGGCATATCCAGTATGACATCACGTCGGGTTACGTTTCTTACTTTCAGGTGATGAAGAGTGAGACTCACCGCCAAGTAACATGGACGATTGCCATGAGCAAGCTCAAATCAACCTGGGGCCTAATGTTGGGGATATAACCCCATGGTGAGACCCGCCTAGATGGGGCTGGGTCATACCTGGCAAATCATAATCCAGACCAAGGCAGATGGGCCTAGAGACGTGAGCCTAGACATAAGGCGGTTTACCAAGATGGGCCAAAGCAAGGCCCAGACGAGAGAAGGCATGAAGACCCGGGCGGTTGAGCCGCCCGGAGACGGCTTGCCCATGAAGGCAAGGCGACGTAGAGATAGAGTCAGACACGTTGTAAGAGTCGGTATGAGACTTGTAATCTGTGGTCTTGGCCTCCTATATAAAGGCAAAGACCCGGGGCGACTTAGACAGAAAACCAACGAATCGAGAACTAGGTCAAGCAAATCCGCTCCCTTGTAATCGATACTCCGATCAATACAACACAAGCAGGACGTAGGCTTTTACCTCCTCCGGAGGGGCTGAACCTAGTTAAACTCGTGTCCTTCGTCCCAACCAACCCCTTTGAGTCCATCACCTTAGTGATGGCCTAGAACTTAAGTCCTCGGACATCTGCTATGACAAAACCACGACACTTTCGATACCTTTGCTTATAGACGTATGCCTTTTGGTTTATGCAATGCACTTGCTACCTTTCAAAGATGTATGATGGCTATATTCTCTGACTTTTGTGAAAATATTCTTGAGGTTTTCATGGATGATTTTTCCGTTTACGGAACTTCATTTGATGATTATTTGAGCAACCTTGACCGAGTTTTGAAGAGATGTGAAGAAACTAATCTTGCCTTGAATTGGGAAAAGTGCCACTTTATGGTTAATGAAGGTATTGTCTTAGGGCACAAGATCTCCGAAAGAGGTATTTAAGTTGAGAAAGCTTAAGTTGATGCTATTGAAAAATGCCGCGCCCTATGGATATCAAAGGTATAAGAAGTTTCCTTGGTCATGCTGGTTTCTATAGGAGGTTTATCAAAGATTTCTCTAAGATTTCTAGGCCTCTCACAAATCTTTTGCAAAAATATGTTCCATTTGTTTTTGATGATGATTGTGTAGAAGCATTTGAAATTCTTAAAAATGCCTTGATTACCGCACCTGTTGTTCAACCACCCGACTGGAATGTACCCTTTGAAATTATGTGTGATGCTACTGATTATGCTGTTGGTGTTGTTCTAGGACAAAGAGTCGATAAGAAATTAAATGTTATCCATTATGCTAGTAAAACTCTAGACAATGCTCAAAGAAACTATGCTACTACTGAAAAGGAATTTTTAGAAGTCGTATTTCCTTGTGATAAGTTTATACCTTATATTGTTGATTCCAAAGTAACTGTTCAGACTGATCATGTTGCGATTAAGTACCTTATGGAAAAGAAAGATGCTAAACCTTGACTTATTAGGTGGGTCCTTCTTCTACAAGAATTTGATTTGCATATTATAGATAGAAAGGGTGTTGATAACCCTGTGGCAGATAACTTGTCTAGGTTAGAAAATGTTCTTGATGACCCACTACCTATTGATGATAGCTTTCCCGATGAACAATTAGCTATCGTAAATGCTTCACACAATGCTCCATGGTATGCTAATTATGCCAATTACATTGTTGCTAAATTTATACCGCCTACTTTCACATACCAACAAAAGAAAAAGTTCTTCTGTGATTTAAGGCATTACTTTTGGGATGATCCAAACCTTTATAAAGAAGGAGTAGATGGTACTATTAGACGTTGTGTACCTGAGCATGTACAGGAAGAGATCTTACACAAGTGTCACTCCAAAGCCTATGGAGGACACCATGCTGGAGATAGAACTGCACATAAGGTACTACAACCTGGGTTTATTGGCTTACTCTCTTGAAGGATGCTCGTAAGTTTGTCTTGTATTGTGATGAATGTCGAAGAATTGGTAATATTAGTAGATGTCAGGAAATCCCTATGAATTATTCTCTTGTTATTGAACCATTTGATGTTTGGGGTTTTGATTATATGGGGCCTTTTACACAATCTAACGGGTATACTCATATTCTAGTTGCTATTGATTATGTTACTAAGTGGGTAGAAGCTATTCCAACTAGTAGCGCTGATCATAACACTTCTATTAAAATGCTTAAAGAAGTTATTTTCCCTAGATTTGGAGTCCCTAGATATTTGATGACTGATGGTGGTTCACACTTTATTCATGGTTTTTTCCGTAAATTTCTCTCTAAATACGATGTTAATCATAGAATTGCATCTCCTTATCATCCTCAGTCTAGTGGTCAAGTAGAATTGAGCAATAGAGAAATTAAATTAATTTTGCAGAAGACTGTTAATAGATCTAGGAAGAATTGGTCTAAGAAACTTGATGATGCATTGTGGGATTATAGAACTGCTTACAAAAACCCTATGGGTATGTCTCCGTATAAGATGGTTTATAGTAAAGCATGTCACTTACCTCTAGAGCTAGAACATACGACTTATTGGGGAATCAAATAGCCCAATTATAATTTCAATACTTGCTGGTGAGAAGAGGTTATTTGACATTAGCGCACTTGACGAATGGAGAACCCAAGCCTATGAGAATGCCAAGTTGTTTAAATAAAAGGTTAAGAGATGGCATGATAGAAGGATACAAAAGCGTGAATTTAATGTAGGTGATCATGTCTTGCTATACAATTCCCGTTTAAGATTTTTTGCAGGGAAACTTCTCTCTAAATGGGAAGGTCCTTGATAATCCCCAAGTACAAGGAATCATCATAGCAACTTCCAAAGGTGGAAGTGATAAGTATGGAGTGTCTAACACACAAGGAGCTAAAGGTAAGATCAATATTCTCTCAAGTCCTATCTGCCATCGATACGACTCTACGTACACCGAACGTTTGCTTCCATCTAGAAAGGAGAAATAAAACTACGTTGTGGGTATGAAGAGGATATCTTTGCATGATATCGGAGACCTAAAATATAAAAATAGTTGTTGTTATCATAATATTACAATATATTACAAATAGCGAGTGTGGAATAATGATGAGTCCGTGTGCGGAATTATCCTAGGCAATTGTTAACAAGATCGGAAATCATTATTGCAATTTTATATGAGGGAGAGGCATAAGCTAACATACTTTCTCTACTTGGATCATGTGCACTTATGATTGGAACTCTAGCAAGCATCCGCAACTACTAAAGATCATTAAGGTAAAACCCAACCATAGCATTAAAGGATCAAGTCCCCTTTATCCCATACGCAACAACCCCCTTACTCGGGTTTATGCTTATGTCACTCAGGCAACCCACTATAAGCGAATCATGAACGTATTGCAACACCCTACAGCGGGAATCCTTCACGTGTGCGTGGCACGGAAGGCACCATAGGACAGCACCAAAATAAACATACAACTCAAACCAATCTAGATCATATATCAACCCAAAGGACAAAAGAAATCTACTGAAAACATCATAGGATGGCAACACATAATTAGATCATAATATGTGGCATAAAGCACCATGTTCAAGTAGGGGATTACAACAGGGTGTGGGAGAGTGGACCTCTAAAAGGAGATGAGGATGGTTATGAACAAGGTGATGTTGATGAAGACGATCACCGCGACGATGGTTTCCTAGTGGCACTCTAGCACCACCGGGAGAGAAGGGGAGATGGTCTCCCCCTTGTGCTTCCTCCTTCATGGCCTCCCCCTCTGTGGGGAGAGGTTCTCCCTCTAGTCCTTGGCCTCCATGGTGTTGGTGGCCCCTCCGGGACAATGAAGATGGCCTCCGGTGATGGCGACCCCCTCCGGCAGGGTGCCGAAGAGGGTCGAGATTGGTTTTTCGTGGCTCTGGAGGTGTGCGGTAGCGGGACTCCTGATCTAGGTTTCTTTCTAGGGTTTTTGGTATTTATAGGAATTTTTGGCGTCGGTCCCACGTCTAGAAGGTTCCCGAGGAAGTCACAAGCCAGGGGGACGCGCCTTAGGGGGGCTGCCCCTATGGCTTGTGGCTTCCTCGACCTTCCTCTCCGGTGACTCTTCGCTCCAGTATTTTTTATATTTTGCAAAAATATGCTCCATAATTTTTTAGCTCATTCCGAGAATTTTTATTTCTGCACAAAAAAACGACACCATGGTAGTTCTGCTGAAAACAACGTCAGTCCGAGTTAGTTCTAATAAAATCATACCAATATCATATAGAATTATTGTAAACATGGCATGAATACTTCATAAATTATAGATACGTTGGGGACGTATTAGCATCCCCAAGCTTAATTCCTGCTCATCCTCGAGTAGGTAAATGATAAAAGAAATAATTTATGAAGTGTGAATGCTAGCAAGTGCACAAGTTTGATCAATGATAATTCCAATCACTTTTTCTAGCATCAATATAAACCATAAACAGTATCTCATCTCATAAAACTTCTCATGATCAAGTAACAAGCTATTCACATGTTTAAAGTATAGACCAGAAAGTTTCTTGAAAACAGCAAACCATATTCCTAGTCATCAAACAATTGCAATTCATCTTATTTTCAGGAAGGGTCTATGTAAGAGCTTTGTTAGCAAATTCCACATACTCAACTATCATATAGTATTCCATGATTGCTAACTCTCAAAGCATATTTTTAGAGCAAATGGCATCCATCGAACACAAAGAAAGATAGGGACTTAGAGTTTCGCCTCCCAACTTATTTATCATATAGATAATTGTCAACAATAATAATTCATGATAAAATATATTTGGATGGCCATATATGCTTGGATCTTTACCCACCACATGATGCTTGCCAAGAGAAAATGGCGAAATATAGCAAGTGGTGAAGATCACCATGACTCTTGTGTGAAGGTAAGTACTAGAAAATAAAAGATAGACCCTTCACAGAGGGAAGCAAAGGTTATCATGCGCTTTTTGTTTTTGGATGTGCAAACTCTTAATGCAAAGGAACGTCACGTTGTATTGCCGTTTGTGATAGCAACCTTTATTATGCATTCCGTCGCTTTTATTTCTTTGTCATCACAAATTTGTACAACGCTTATTTTCCCTTACAATAAATGATCTTACATATTTAGGAGCAATTTTTATTGCTTTTTGCACCGATGACAACTTACTTGAAGGATCTTATTCAATCCATAGGTAGGTATAGTGGACTCTCATGGCAAAACTGGTTTAAGGGTGTTTGGATGCACAAGTAGTATTTCTACTTGGTGCGGAAGTTTTGGCTAGTATGAGGTGGAAGCAAGCACCACATGTTGGAGGATCCAATAACTTCTATACAAATATACCCAAGCATAATTCATTACGTTAGCTTGCTTGTCCAACTTCAACTAATTTGCTCAAGTTTGAAAATAATTAATGGGTATTGACAATTATAAAAGATTTTCAACATATTATATTTATATGTGAAATCTCTCTTCCTCCAATATTTTTCATGAATTGTTCAAGTGACCAATGCAGTGTTTGCTAACTCTCAATAAATTTCACCACCTATACTTCTTATATGTGAAGTCATTACTCCCCATGGGATAAGCATATAAAATATATATAATTATAGATTTATGATATTGAATTCATTCAACCATTTAATCATAGGATATAAGTGAAGCACGAGAGTGAATGACAAACTACTCCAAAAAGATATAATTGAAGATCAATGCGTAGTCAATCTGTTAAATAGCCATGTGAGGACTCTATCTTTTCAAAATTTCAGATCCAATGATTTTATTAAAACAGAAAACAATACTAAAATGGCACTCCAATAATAGCATGCATCATGTGAACGGATAAAAATTTAGGTTCAACATAGGCTAACCAATAATTGTTGATGAAGAGTGGTGGGATGTGTAGCATCCCCAAGCTTAGATACTTGATAGTTCTTGAAATATTTGCTTGGGGTGCCTTGGGAATCCCCAATCTTGAGCTTTTGTATCTTGTTCAATCCTCTCATATCCCGGTTTCACCTATTCTCAAAAACTTCATCCACACAAAACTCAAAAAGAAGTCATGAGATAGGTTAGTACACATAAGAACAAATAAACACTTAATGTACTAGCAAGAAAAGTTACACAATAATTTCCAAACATTAGGTACTGTATACTATCATTTTCACAATTTATATCTACCAATATAGGCTATGGAAACTATAGGATAAGTACATAACAAAACTATGACAGCAATCTCTCCAAACAGAACAATCCGTAGCAATTTATTATAAAAGTGTACCTATGTAACTCAACCAATCCTGAGAGTTTATTACATTCTAAGGAATTTATAGGAAAACACTGTGTAAAAATTTCAGAAACTTTCCACGTTCCAGTAAAATATGAAAATTCAAACACTACAACAGAAGTTTCTGTTTTTACACAACATACATCAAACATGCAATTCAAGCATCCTAGAGGCAATTCTTGGAACTTTTTTTTGAAAAACAAGATTATAAATAACACCTAACATATAACAACAAAATAAAATGACGCTCCAAGAAAAACTCATGTTATGTGACGAATAAAAGTATAGCTGCAAGTAAGATATACCGATATTGTTGAAGACGAAAGAGGGGATGCCTTCCGGGGCATTCCCAAGCTTAGATGCTTGAGTATTCCTTGAATATTACCTTGGGAGTGACTTGGTCATCCCCAATATTAGGTTCTTGTAACTCCTTATTCTCCTCATATCGGTGTCTCACCCAAAACTTGAAAACTTCAATCACACAAAACTTAACGGAACTTTGTGAGAAGGGTTAGTGTAATAAAGATAGATCATTCACTTAGGTACTGTCAAGACAAGATTCATAATTATTACCACATGATACCTACTGTATTCCATCATTCACACAATTTTTATTACTCATTATAAGCTATAGGGATACTTGAAACAAGCAAAGTGTGCATGCAAAACAGAATCTATCAAAAACAGAACAGTCTGTAAAGATCTAAATGATCACCATACTTCTCTGAATCTAAAAATTATGAAAAATTAGTACATATCACATAATTTGCATAATAATGTTTTTTAAAAATTTCATATTTTTTTGACTCTCGAGTAAAATTAGACAATTCATATACTGGACGCAAAACTTTCTGTTTTTGCACATAATCAAACAAGCAAGTATCCACACTATCCCAAAGGCTTTACTTGGCACTTTATTGAAATAAAATGCACAAAACATGATTACTACAGTATCTTAATCATTTTAACACATCAAAACATAAATTAAAAGTTTTGGGTTATCTCCCAACAAGTGCTTTTCTTTAATGACTTTTTAACCAGGCATGATATTTCAATGATACTCTTCCAAGCCAAATTCCGATGATCATTATATTCATACTCTAAAAGATATAAGCTAAGTTCATATATCATTCTTAATTAATATATATTAACCAATATCCAAGCTCAAAATATATAAGTGAAGCATACGAAGCATTCTATAAAGCCATACTCAAAAAATTTAAGTGAAGCACAAAGAGCATTCTACAAATCCGTACTCAAAAGATTTAAGTGAAGAACAAAGAGCATTCTACAAATCCATCAAGGACTATATCATACTAGATGGGAGCATAAATTAAAAGACAAACATTAAAGATACATATCATGTGAACAAAACAAAAACCAAGGTATACCGAAAATTGTTGAAGAATAAAGATGGGATGCCTTCCGGGGCATCCCCAAGCTTAGGTGCTTGGGTCTCCTTGAAATATTTAATTGGGGTGCCTTGGGCATCCCCACGCTTGAACTCTTGTCTCTCCATATTCTTCTTATATCGATACCTTCTCGATCTTCGAACACTTCCTTCACACAAAACTTAACAAAACCCTCGTGAGATCCGTTAGTATAATAAAGCAAATTACTACTTTAAGTAATATTGTGAACTCATTAAAAATTCATATTGGCATTATATATACTGTAGTACAACTTCACCATGGTTCATACCCCCCGATACAAGCCATAGATTCATCAAAATAAGAGAACAATGCATAGAAAATAGAATCTGTTACAAACAGGACAGTCTGTAGTAATCTAGAAACTTCGTATACTTCTGTAACTCGCAAAATTCGGAAACTTTAGGAAAAATAATAAAAAACACATATCAATACTGTGTTATTTTTTAAAAAAAAATTGACGTTCCAGTAAAAAACGTAAATTCACGCACTATAGACAAAGTTTCTGTTTTTGCACTGCACACACCAAACAAGCAATCTAATCATCCTAAAAGCAAATTTGGCACATTATTTTTTATAATAAAATGGATATATACAAGGTTATAATTATTTTATAGAAGCTTCCATGAAAAACTCTACATTTTTTCCATGAGCATGAACACAAGTGTTCAAGGTCGACCCTCACTTCTCTAATGCACAACCTTCCAATCACTTCTCTTTTTGAAAAACTCTTAGGCATAATAGACAAGTAACTCTTTTTGGATTTTTAATTTTTTTGTTTGTTTGAAACGCAACTAAAGAAATTAAAAAGGGAAAAGAAAATCTATTTAGTGAAGAAAGAAAACAAGCATACACGAGAATATCAACGCCACGCTATTGCTCCCCGGCAACAACGCCAGAAAAGAGCTTGATAATCCCCAAGTGCAAGGAATCATCATAGAAATTTACAAAGGTGGAAGTGATAAGTATGGAGTGTAAAACCCACAAGGAGATAAAGGTAATATGAATATTCTCTCAAGTCCTATCTGCCACCGATACGACTCTACATACACCGAACGTTTGCTTCCATCTAGAAAGGAGAAATAAAACTACGTTGTGGGTATGAAGAGGATAGCTTTGCATGATATCGGAGAACTAAAATATAAAAATAGTTGCTGTTATCATAATATTACAATATATTACAAATAGCGAGTGTGGAATAATGACGAGTCGATGTGCGGAATTATCCTAGGCAATTGTTAACAAGATCGAAAATCATTATTGCAATTTTATATGAGGGAGAGGCATAAGCTAACATACTTTACCTACGTGGATCATATGCACTTATGATTGAAACTCTAGCAAGCATCCTCAACTACTAAAGATCACTAAGGTAAAACCCAACCATAACATTAAAGCATCAAGTTCCCTTTATCCCATACGCAACAACCTCCTTACTCGGGTTTATGCTTCTGTCACTCAAGCAACCCACTATAAGAGAATCATGAACGTATTGCAACACCGTACAACGGGAATCCTTCATGTGTGTGCGGCACAGAAGGCACCATAGGACAACACCAAAATAAACATACAACTCAAACCAATCTAGATCATCAATCAACCCAAAGGACAAAAGAAATATACTCAAAACATCATAGGATGAATACACATCATTGGATCATAATATGTGGCATAAAGCACCATGTTCAAGTAGGGGATTACAACGGGGTGTGGGAGAGTGGACAACTAAAAGGAGATGAGGATGGTGATGAAGTAGGTGATGTTGATGAAGACGATCACCGCGACAATGGTTCCCCCGATGGCACTCCGGCACCACTAGGAGAGAAGGGGAGACCCCCTTGTGCTTCCTCCTCCATGGCCTCCCCCCTCTGTGGGGAAAGGTTCTCCCTCTGGTCCTTGGCCTCCATGGTGTTGGTGGCCCCTCCGGGACGATGAAGATGGTCTCCGGTGATGGTGACCCCCTCCGGTAGTTTACCGGAGAGGGCCAAGATTGGTTTTTCGTGGATCTTGAGGTGTGCGGCGGCAGGACTCCCAATCTAGGTTTCTTTCTGGTTTTTTGGTATTTATAGGAATTTTTGGCATCGGTCCCATGTCTAGAAGGTTCCCGAGGAAGTCACAAGCCAGGGGGACGTGCCCTAGGGGGGGCGCCCCTGTGGCTTGTGGCTTCCTCGGCCTTCCTCTCTGGTGACTCTTCTCTCCAGTATTTTTTATATTTTCCAAAAATATTCTCCATAAATTTTCAGCTCATTCGGAGAACTTTTATTTCTGCACAAAAAATGACACCATGGTAGTTCTATTGAAAACAGCATCGGTCTAGGTTAGTTCTAGTAAAATCATACCAAAATCATATAGAATTATTGTAAACATGGCATGGATACTTCATAAATTATAGATACATTGGAGACATATCAATCCTTACATTATTGAGGAGGTATACCATTCCGGTGCCATCAATATTAACAACACCGAAGGAATAAACCCGAAGGTGGTGAACGGTCAAAGAATCAAACATTATATCTCAGGTACTCCCATAAATGTTGAAACCAATATTATCAATACCATAACTCCGGAGGAGTACATTAGGGATATTTACCAGAACGTTTTAGACTCCAAAAAGGAATATGTTGTGGTACGGTAAGTAAATAGATTCCAAAACTTTTTCAATGGCAATTTTTATCTGTTTTGGAATATTTAAAAAATTAGGAAAATTTAAAGTAGTCCGAATAGTGCACTAGGAGGCGACAAGCGAGGGGGCGCGCCCTACCCCCCTGGGCGCGCCCCTGTGGCTTGTGGTCACCTCGTGTACCATCCGGACTCTATTTTCTTGTGGTATAATCCTTCTGGTCGGTAAAAAGTCATTATATAATCTCCCGAAGGTTTTGACTCCCGTATCATGACAATACCTCCTATTTTCTTTTTAAGCTGTTTCTGCAGCAGATTTAGAGCAAGATGTCTTTGCAAGAGTCGGTCAGGGAGAACCGCTTCGGGCAAGCTAAAAAAGAAGAGATGGAGGCCGACTTGAAAAGGATAGATGCCATGGAGGAATACCAAGAAGTTCCTCTTATCCACAACCTAGAGCCATGCTGGAAGAACTTCAGAGCTCAGCAATTCCGAATTCAGTTATCCCTTCCAATGCTAAATTTCTTACTTTTGAAAATATGAAAAAGGAGTGTTGCTTATTCTCCCGCAACAATGAAACATCCATGGGTTAAGGGCGCTCTAACCATCAATGGAAAACTTCACAAGGAAATAATGGATCTCAGACAGCAAAATAACAAGCTTGAGGAGGAGAATCGCATTCTAAAGGGCATCATCGCCAAGAATATAACATCAACGTCTCCAAAGCAAGACAACTAAACACACGGGTATGGGCACTCCCCTTGGCTTGTGCCAAGATTGGGGGAGGTGCCTCGGTATCTTATCACCATCACACCTTTTATTTTTTACTTTTATCATTTTTATTAGTTCAATCCTTTTGGTTATATCTTGATCTAGTAGAATAAAGTTTTCGTGTGATCTAGTTTTGAGTTTTTTGCTTTATGATTCCTCCTATGTAAGCAAGTCCGAGATTTATATAATAAAAAGTACTTTTGAGTTGAGGGCTTTGCTTGTTTGGTATGATCTTGATCTTGAGAAAGATGAAATAGAAAGAAGTATAGAATAAAAGAAAATAGTATATATGATGATCTTATGGGGAGTGATGACTTCACATATAAGAAGTATGTCAATTAAAACCTGTTGTGGGTTGACAATTATAGTTGTTGGTCACTGTGGCAATTAAAAGGAAGTAATAAAGAAAGAGACGTTCACATATAAATAAATTATCTTGGACATCTTTTATGATTGTGAGCACTCACTAAAATATTATATGTTAAGAAGTTGATGTTGGACAAGGAAGACTACATAATGGTTTATGTTTGCTTATTTCTGAATAGAAGTTATATTGTTATAGATCCCTCAACATGTGTCGCTTGCTTCCACTTCATATCAGCCAAAACTACCGCACCAAGTAGAGATACTACTTGTGCATCCAAACACCCTTAACCCAGTTTTGCCATGAGAGTCCACCATACCTACCTATGGATTGAGTAAGATCCTTCAAGTAAGTTGTCATCAGTGCAGGAAACAAAAATTGCTCTCTAAATATGTGTGATCTATTAGTGTGAGGAAAATAAACTTTATACGAACTTGTGATAGGGAAGAAATAAAAGCGACGGACTGCATAATAAAGTTCTCTATCACAAGGGGCAATATAAAGTGACATTCTTTTGCATTAAGGGATTGTGCATCCAACTATAAGAGTGCATGACAACCTCTGCTTCCCTCTGCGAAGGGCCTATCTGTTACTTTTATTTTCTAGTACTTACCTTTATGCAAGAGTTGTGGTGATATCCATCACTTTCTCTATTTCGCCTTTATCTTCTCGCAAGCATCATGTGTTGGGGAATGATCTAGACACATATATCCACTCGGAAGTGGGCGAGCATGAGTTATTACTGTTGACATTACCCTTGAGGTAAATAGTTGGGAGGCAATACTATAAGCCCCTATCTTTCTTTGAGTCCGATTGAAGCTTTGACCTCATAGGTACCTCATGAGTGTTAGCAATTGTGAAAGACTAAAAGATGATTGAGTATGTGGATTTGCTTTACAAGCTCTTATATTGACTCTTTCCTATGTTATGATAAATTGTAATTGCTTCAATGACCGAGGTCGTAGTTTGTCGGCTCTCAATAGAGTTCTTGATTCGTACTTTACCATTGTGAATGAATTGTTACTTTAGCATAAGAAATTATATGTCAATATATGTTGATGTTCTAAAGATGATCATGATGCCTTCCGTATTTTATTTTATCGACACCTCTATCTCTAAGCATGTGGGCATATTTATCGATTTGAGTTTTCGCTTGAGGACAAGCAGGGTCTAAGCTTGGGGGAGTTGATACGTCCATTTTGCATCATGCTTTTATATTGATATTTATTGCATTATGGGCTGCTACTACACATTTTGGTACAATATTTATGCATTTTTCTCTTATTTTACAAGGTTTACATGAAGAGGGAGAATGCCGACAGCTGGAATTTTGGACTGGAAAAGGAGCAAATCTGAGATACCTATTCTGCACAACTCCAAAAGTCCTGAAAATCTACGAAGAATTATTTCGGAATATATAAAAATTATTGGGCGAAAGAAATATATCAAGGGGCCCACCAGGCAGTTACAAGCCAGGGGTGCGCGCCCTACCCCCTAGGCGCGCCCCTGTGGCTTGTGGCCCACCTGGCAGCCCTCCAATGCCCATCTTCTGCTATATGGAGGGTTTTGACCTAGAAAAAAATCATAACAGAGCTTTTTGGGTGAAGCGCCGCCGTCTCGAGGCGGAACTTGTGTAGAACCAATCTAGGGCTCCGGTGGGTCTATTCTGCCGGGGAAACTTCCCTCCCGGAGGGGAAAATCAAAGCTACCATCATCACCAACAATCCTCTCATCGAGAGGGGGTCAATCTCCATCAACATCTTCATTAGCACCATCTCCTCTCCAAACCCTAGTTCATCTCTTGTATCCGATCTTTGTCTCAAAACCTCAGATTGGTACCTGTGGGTTGCTAGTAGTGTTGATTACTCCTTGTAGTTGATGCTAGTTGGTTTACTTGGTGGAAGATCATATGTTCACATCCTTGATCATCATTAATACTCCTATGATTATGAACATGAATATGCTTTGTGAGTAGTTACGTTTGTTCCTAAGTACATGGGATAAGTCTTGTTATAAGTAATCATGTGAATTTGGTATTCGTTCGATATTTTGATGAGATGTATGTTGTTTCTACTCTAGTGGTGTTATGTGAACATTGACTACATGACACTTCACCATTGTTTGGGCCTAGAGGAAGGAATTGGGAAGTAATAAGTAGATGATGGGTTGCTAGAGTGACACAAGCTTAAACCCTAGTTTATGCGTTGCTTTGTAAGGGGCTGATTTGGATCCACATGTTTCATGCTATGGTTAGATTTATCTTAAGTCTTCTTTCATATTTGCGTATGCTTGCGAGAGGGGTTAATCATAAGTGGGAGGATTGTCCAAGTAAGGGTAGCATCCAAGCACCAGTCCACCCACGTATCAAATTATCAAAGTAACGAACGTGAATCATATGAGCATGATGCAAACTAGCTTGACAGAAATTCCCATGTGTCCTCGGGAGTGCCTTGCTTTATATAAGAGTTTGTCCAGGCTTGTACTTTGCTATAAAAAGGATTGGGACACCTTGCTGCACCTTTGTTACAATTGTTACTTGCTACCCGTTACGAATTATCTTATCACAAAACTATATGTTACCGATAATTTCACTGCTTGCAGAGAATACCTTACTGAAAACCGCTTGCCATTTCCTTCTGCTCCTTGTTGGGTTAGACATTCTTACTTATCGAAAGGACTATGATAGACCCCCTATACTTGTGGGTCATCATATGACCCAGCTCATCATAGGGCGGCTCATGCGTCACCTCTATTACCGGGTCACAGGACGACCAGGCTCATGGCCCAACGTGCGAGCCGGTGCAAGGCGGCTAATGACCCACAACTATAGGGCATCTATCGTCGTCCTTTAGATAAGTAAGAGTGTCGAACTCAACGAGAAGTAGAAGGAAATGACGAGAGGTTTCCAGTAAGGTATTCTCTGCAAGCACTAAAAATATCGGTAACAGATAGTTTTGTGATAAGATAATTTGTAACGAGTAACAAGTAACAAGTGTAGCAAAGATGCAGCAAGGTAGCCCAATCATTTTTGTAGCAAAGGACATGCCTGGACAAACTCGTATATAAAGCAAAGCGCTCCCGAGGACACATGGGAATTTCTGTCAAGCTAGTTTTCATCATGCTCATTTGATTCACTTTCGTTAGTTTGATAATTTGATATGTGGGTGGATCGGTGCTTTGGTGCTGCCCTTACTTGGACAAACCTCCCACTTATGATTAACCCCTATCGCAAGCAGCCACAACTATGAAAGAAGAATTAAGGTAAACCTAACCATAGCATGAAACATATGGATCCAAATCAGCCCCTTACGAAGCAACGCATAAACTAGGGTTTAAGCTTGTGTCACTCTAGCAACCCATCATCTACTTATTACTTCCCAATGCCTTCCCCTAGGCCCAAATAATGGTGAAGTGTTATGTAGTCGATGTTCACATAAAACCACTAGAGGAGATACAACATACATCTCATCAAAATATCGAACGAATGCCAAATTTACATGATTACTTATAACAAGACTTATCCCATGTCCTCAGGAACAAACGTAACTACTCAGAAACATGTTCATGTTCATAATCAGAGGAGTATTAATTATCATAAAGGATTTGAACATATGATCTTCCACCAAGTAAACAACCTAGCATCAACTACAAGGAGTAATCAACCCTACTAGCAACCCACAGGTACCAATCTGAGGTTTGAGACAAAGATCGGATACAAGAGTTGAACTAGGGTTTGGAGAGGATATGGTGCTGGTGAAGATGTTGATGGAGATTGACCCCCTCTTGATGAGAGGATCATTGGTGATGGTGAGGGCTTCGATTTCCCCGTCCGGGAGGGAAGTTTCCCTGGCAGAACAGCCCTGCCGGAGCTCTAGATTGGTTCTGCCCATGTTCCGCCTCGAGACGGCGGCGCTTCGTCTCGAAAGCTCTCTCCTGATTTTTTACAGGTCAAAACCCAACATATAGGAGAAGATGGGCGTCGGGGGCCAGCCAGGTGGGCCACAAGCCTGCTAGGTGCGACCAGGGGGTGGTCACGCCTCCCAGGCTTGTCACCTCCTGGTGGCTCCCTCTGGTATCCTTTTCACCCAATATTTTTTATATATTTCAAAATAATTCTCCGTAACGTTTCAGGACTGTTGGAGTTGTGCAGAATAGATATCTCAGATTTGCTCCTTTCCCAGTCCAGAATTCCAGCTGTCGGCATTCTCCCTCTTCATGTAAACCTTGTAAAATAAGAGAGAAAAGGCATAAGGATTGTACCATAATGTGTAATAACAGCCCATAATGCAATAAATATCAATATAGAAGCATGATGCAAAATTGACGTATCAACTCCCCCAAGCTTAGACCTCGCTTTCCCTCAAGCGAAAGCCGAGATCGATAAATATGTCCGCATGTTTAGAGATAGAGGTGTCGATAAAATAAAATACGGACATGAGGGCAGCATGAACATCTTTAGAAAACAATAATTATTGTGTAAGATATCTTATGCTAGAGTAACAAATCATTCACAAGATAAATTATGAACCAAGAACTCTATTGACAACCAACAAACTATAATATTAGTCATTGAAGCAATTGGCAATTTATCATAACGTCGGAAAGAGTCAATATAAGAGCTTGTAAAGAAAATCCACATACTCAATCATCTTCTAGTCTTTCACAATTTCTAACACTCACGCGGTACCCACGAGATCAAAGCTTCAATCAGACATAGAGAAAGATAGGGGCTTATAGTTTTGCCTCCCAACTATTCACCTCAAGGGTGATGTCAACAATAATAACTCATGATCACCCACATCCGAGTGGATATATGCATCTAGATCATTCCCCAACACATAATGCTTGCCAAGAGAGAGGCGAAATATAGGAAGTGGTGAAGATCACCATGACTCTTGCATAAATGTAAGTACTTAAAAAGTAGAAGTAACAGATAGGCCCTCCATAGAGGGAAGCTGAGGTTGTGATGCACTTTTTGTTTTTCGATGCACAATCCCTTAATGCATAGGAACGCCACGTTGTATTGCCCTTTGTGATAGCAACCTTCATTGTGCAGTCTGTCGCTTTTATTTATTTACTATCACAAGTTCGTACAACACTTATTTCCCTTACAATAAAAGATCACACATATTTAGGAGCAATTTTTATTGCCTTCTGCACTGGTGACAACTTACTTTAAGGATCTTATTCAATCCATAGGTAGGTATGGTGGGCTCTCATGGCAAAACTAGGTTGAGGTGTTTGGATGCACAAGTAGTATTCTACTTGGTGCGGAAGTTTTGGCTAATATGAGGTGTATGCAAGCACTACATGTTGAAGGATCTAAAACCATATAGCTTCTATCCGGAGGCAAGCAAACATAACCCATTATGTTGTCTTCCTTGTCCAACATCAACTTCTTGGCACGTAATATTTTAATGAGTGTTCACAATCATAAAAGATGTCCAAGATAATGTATTTATATGTGAATCTCTCTTTCTTTATTACTTCCTTTCCAATTGCACCAATGACCAATCACTATGTTTGTTAACTCCCAACAAATTTCAATCGACATACTTTTTATATGTGAAGTCATCACTCCCCATAAGATCCTTATGCATACTCTTTGCTTTTATTCTATTATTCTTTATTCATTACTCTCAAGAGCATAATAATCTAGCAAAGCCCTCTCATCAAAACTACTTTTTATTATATAACTCTCGGACTTGCTTACATAAGGGGAGCAAAAGCAAAAACTAAAAGGTAGATCATACTAAAAAATTTATTCTACTAGATCAAAACAAAATCAAAAATGATTGAACAATAAAAACAAGAAAAACAAAAAGGATGAAAGGTGTGATGGTGATACGATACTGGGGCGCCTCCCTCAAGCTTGGCACAAGCCAAGGGGAGTGCCCATACCCATGTGCTTAGGTGTCCTTCTTCGGAGGTGATGGTGGTGGAGTTGTTGATGAGGATGGAAATTTGTCCTTCGTCTTCCAAGGCATTGTCTCACCATCATAAAAAGATGAACGAGTCTCCGGAATCCTCAAATCTGCAGCCAAACTCATTCTCTTAAATGTGTATTCATACTCACAATTTTGTTTTTGCATATCATAGATCTGGGCTTGGAGATGCTCAATTTTCTCGCAAAGCTTGAAGATGTGCTCCCCTATGTCCTTTGTGTCTAGCTTGTGTTTATGGGTAAACTCCGGGATCATCATATGATTGTCATTGAGTCCATGTTCCACCATCCCTTGGCACTTGAAGACTTGTTGCTTCATTGCTTTGAGCCTTGTTTCCTCGCTTCTGAATTTTTGGCCCCTCAACGTCACGGATGTGCAGCACCCCCTCACGCATCTCAATGGTTTGATGGTGTTACAGCACCTCTGCAAGATAAGGGTTGATGACCTTCTCGAAGAACTTGTCCTTCGGAGCACCGGGGGACGCCATGACGATCTAAATCTGCTGTAGAAACAACTCAAAACGAAAATAGGAGGTATTGTCGTGATACAAAAGCCGAAACCTTGGGAGATTATATAATGAATTTTTGCTGACTCGAAGGGGTGTTCTACAAGAAAATGGAGTCCAGGGGCGCACGGGGTGGTGACAAGCCCCCTAGGCGCGACCAGGGGGGTGACTGCGCCTAGTAGGCTTGTCGCCTCCCCGTGCGTCCTTCGGACTACTTTTTATTTTACAATTTTTTTAAATATTCCAAAACTGACTAAATTGCTATTGGGAAAGTTTTGGAGTCGGTTTACTTACCGTACCACGTACCTATTCCTTTTCGGAGTCTGAAACATTCCGGTAGGTCTCCTTAATATGCTCTTCCAGAGTTATGGTATTGATAACATTGGTCTCAACATTAATGGGAGTACCTGAAATATAACGTTTGATTCTTTGCCCGTTTACCACCTTTGGATTTGTGCCTTCGACGTTATTGATCTTGATGGCACCAGAACGATATACTTCCTCGACGATATAAGGCCCTTCCTATTTGGAGAGAAGCTTTCCTGCAAAAAAAATCTTAAACGAGAATTGTATAGCAAGACATGGTCACCTACATTAAATTCACACTTTTGTATCCTTTTATCATGCCATCTCTTAACTTTTTCTTTAAACAACTTGGCATTCTCATAGGCCTGGGTTCTCCATTCATCAAGTGAGCTAATGTCAAATAACCTCTTCTCACTAGCAAGTTTGAAATCATAGTTGAGCTCTTTGATTGCCCAATAAGCTTTGTGCTCTAGCTCTAGAGGTAAGTGACATGCTTTACCATAAACCATTTTATGAGGAGACATACCCATAGGATTCTTGTAAGCAGTTCTATAAGCCCATAATGCATCGTCAAGTTTCTTAGACCAATTCTTCCTAGATCTATTAACCGTCTTTTGAAAGATCAATTTAATTTCTCTATTGCTTAATTCTACTTGACCACTGGACTGAGGATGATAAGGGGATGCAATTCTATGGTTAACATCATACTTAGCAAGCAATTTACGGAAAGCACCATGAATAAAATGTGAACCACCATCAGTCATTAAATATCTTGGGACTCCAAATCTAGGGAAAATAACTTCTTTAAGCATCTTAATAGAAGTGTTATGATCAACACTACTAGTTGGAATATATTCTACCCACTTAGTAACATAATCAACAACAACTGAAATATGAGTATACCCGTTGGACGTTGGAAAAGGCCCCATATAATCAAAACCCCAAAAATCAAATGGTTCAATAACAAGAGAGTAATTCATAGGCATTTCCTGACGTGTACTAATATTACCAATTCTTTGACATTCATCACATGACAAGACAAACTTACGAGCATCCTTGAAGAGAGTAGGCCAATAAACACCAGATTGTAATACCTTATGTGGAGTTCTATCTCCAGCGTGGTGTCCTCCGTAGGCCTCGGAATGATACTTCTGTAGGATCTGTTCCTGTTCATGCTCAGGTACACTACGTCTAATAATACCATCCACTCCTTCTTTATAAAGGTGTGAGTCATCCTAGAAGTAATGTATTAAATCATAGAAGAACTTTTTCTTTTGTTGGTACGTGAAACTAGGCGGTATAAATTTAGCGACAATGTAATTAGCATAATCAGCATACCAAGGAGCATTACGCGAAGTATTTATGACAACTAATTGTTCATCAGGAAAGCTATCATCAATAGGTAGTGGGTCATCAAGAACATTCTCTAACCTAGACAAATTATCTGCTACGGGGTTATCAACACCCTTTCTATCAACAATATGCAAATCAAATTCTTGTAGCGGAAGAACCCATCTGATAAGTCTAGGTTTAGCATCCTTCTTTTCCATAAGATATTTAATAGCAACATGATTAGTGTGAATAGTTACTTTAGAATCAACAATATAAGGTCTAAGCTTATCATAAGCGAATACAACTGCTAAAAAATCTTTTTCAGTGGTAGCATAGTTTCTTTGAGCACTCTCTAGAGTTTTGCTAGCATAATGAATAACATTTAGTTCCTTATCAACTCTTTATCCTAGGACAACACCAACTGCATAATCACTAGCATCACACACAATTTCAAAGGGCAGGTTCCAATCAGGTGGTTGAACAAGAGGTGCAGAAATCAAAGCATTCTTAAGAATTTCAAAAGCTTCTACACAATCATCATGAAAAACGAACGAAACATCTTTTTGCAAAACATTAGTGAGAGTCCTAGAGATCTTAGAGATTTTTTTTAATAAATCTCCTATAGAAACCAACATGACCAAGGAAACTTCTTATACCTCTGATATCCGTAGGACACGACATTTTTTCAATAGCATCAACTTTAGGCTTGTCAACTTCAATACCTCTTTCGGAAATTTTATGTCCCAGGACAATGCCTTCATTAACCATAAAGTGGCACTTCTCCCAATTCAAGACAAGATTAGTTTCTTCGTATCTCTGCAAAACTCGATCAAGGTTGCTCAAACAATCATCAAAAGAAGTTCCATAAACGGAAAAATCATCCATGAAAACCTCAACAATCCTTTCACAAAAATCAAAGAATATAGCAGTCGTACATCTTTGAAAGGTAGAAGGTGCATTGCATAAACCAAAAGGCATACGTCTATAAGCAAAGGTACCAAAATGGCAGGTAAAGGTGGTCTTCTCTTGGTCCTCTTTTGACACAGGTATTTGAGAGAAACCAGAATAACCATCTAGAAAGCAGAAATGTGTGTGTTTAGATAATCTTCCTAGAATTTGATCAATAAAAGGTAGAGGGTAATGATCTTTCCTAGTAGATTTATTCAATTTCCTAAAATCAATTACCATTCTATATTCGGTAACAATTCTCTGCGGGATCAATTCATTTTTATCATTAGGAACTACGGTAATACCTCCTTTCTTAGGGACACAATGAAAGGGACTAACCCATCTACTATCGACAATAGGGTAAATGATACATGCCTCTAGAAGCTTTAATATTTCATTTCTTACCACTTCCTTCATTTTAGGATTCAAACATCGTTGGTGATCAACGACTGGTTTAGCATCAGGCTCCATTTTAGTTTTGTGCTGACATAGAGTGGGACTAATGCCCTTAAGATCATCAAGAGTATATCCAATAGCAGCATGGTGCTTCCTTAGAGTTTTCAATAATCTCTGTTCTTCATGCTCTAAAAGGTTAGGACTAATAATAACAGGATATATCTTCTTTTCATCAAGATAAGCATATTTCAGAGTATCTGGTAATTGTTTAAGCTCAAACACGGGATCACCCTTGGGTGGAGGAGGATCCCCAAGTCTTTCAACGGGCAAGTTGTGTTTCAGAATAGGATGCTAACCAAACAAAATCTTATCTATTTCATTCCTTTCATTCATATGCATGTCATTTTGATGGTCTAGCAAATATTGCTCTAAAGGATCAGTAGGAGGAACAACAATAGAAGCAAGACCAATAATTTCATCCTTACTAGGCAATTCTTTATCATGGGGTTGTCTATGAAATTTAGAGAAATTAAACTCATGAGACATATCCCCAAAACTTACGGTAACTGTTTCCTTCTCACAATCTATCATGTCATTAATGATATTCAAGAAGGGTCTACCAAATATAATGGGACAAAAATCATCTTGTGGGGAGCCAAGAACAAGAAAATCAGTAGGATATTTTATTTTCCCACACAAGACTTCAACATCTCTAATAATCCCAACTGGTGATATAGTGTCTCTATTAGCAAGCGTAATTGTAACATCAATTTCCTCTAACTCAGCTGGTGCAATATCATTCATAATCTCTTTATATAAGGAAAAGGGAATTGCACTCACACTAGCACCCATATCACATAAGCCATGATAACAATGATCTCCTATTTTAACAGAAACAACAGGCGTGCCAACAATGGGTCTATGTTTATCTTTAGCATGAGGTTTATCAATTCTAGCGGCTTCATCACAAAATTGAATAACATGCCCATCAATATTATCAACCAAGAGATCCTTAACCATAGCAATACTAGGTTCAACTCTAATTTTCTTAGGGGGTGTAGGTGTTCTAGCACAACTCTTATGAACCACACTTGAACCTTTAACATGTTCCTTCATTCTAATAGGGAAAGGTAGTCTTTCAATGTAAGCAGTGGGAATAACAAGATCATCATTATAAGTAATAGTTTTCTCTTCAACTTTAACAGGTTCAACTACTTTCACTCCAATGGGAGGATGATATTTAAACCACTTCTCCTTAGGGAGATCAACATGAGCATGCTATCAAAAGATTCACAAAAAGAAGCTACTATCTCAGAGCAAGTCCATATTTAATGCTAAATGCAGGAAAATCATCGGTGTCTATGAAGGATTTAACACAATAAAACTTAAGGTTCATACCTGAATCCTTACCTTCTTCGAGTTCCCAATCTTCAGAGTTGCATTTAATTCTTTCCAATAAATCCCATTTGCAATCAATATCTTTCTTCATATAGGAACCATCACAAAAAGTATCGAGCATGGATTGATCATTACGAGAAAGCTGAAAGCACATTTGCCCCCTTGGTGGTTTTGGTAATTAATAACAACATATAAGTCATTGAACTAATGTTTCCACCAAGTATATTTCAAGAAATGTTCAATGATAGGATTGGCAAAAGGATTATGGAGATTGTGGAATACCCCAATATGCAAGGAAATAGGTTGGCAAATCTTCAAGCAAGAGGACTCTACATTTTACATTTGTGAGAAATCACTTTGAGTCCTTAGGAAAGCCAATACTATTAAAAGGGGGTAAGGTTTTGTTGGAGAACAAAATGCTCATACGTGCACAAGTGATAGTCACCAAAGACATCCACACACTCTCCCACCAAGTCTATCCAAAGCCAAATACTCAAAATCGGTGCAACCAACATTCCACACTTGGTGCCACCGATTGCAAACCCTAGACAGACTCAGCCAAACACTAGCTTTTCGGTGCAACCGATACTGCATTCGGTGCTACCGAGTTGGGATGCCTACTTTTTGTTACACAAGTTCACAGTTTTGGTCCCTCTAAGATTGTTGGATCGATGTCACCGAGATTGGACATTCTGACCGTTGGTCACCTTATTGGTGCAACCGAGATTCCTATATCGGTCTCACCGAGATTCAAAAGTTGCTAACTTTAAGTTACTTTGGTACAACCGAGATTCACACATAGGTTCCACCGAGTCTGACTTATTGTGTGTAACAGTTGGATTTTTGGAGATGCCTATATATACCCTCCTCCACCACCTACTCGAGAGAGAAGCACTCAGAACTGTTCCCCAATCATATCTATTGATTTTGTGAGAGAGAACCACCTATCCTTGTGTTGAGGTCAAGATCTTCCACTCCAACCATATGGATCTTGATTTCTAGACTCCCCAAGTTGCTTTCCACCAATCTCATCTCTTCTACCAAGCCATATCTGTGAGAGAGTGATTGTGTGTTGAAGAGTCTATCATCTTGAAGCACAAGAGCAAGGAGTTCATTGCATTACCGAGCCTATTACCTTTTGGAGGGTGGTGCCTCCTAGATTGGGTAGGTGTCGCTTGGGAGCCTTCTACTTCATGTTGTGGAGTGAATAAAGAAGTTTGTAAGGCCAAGGAGATCGCCTACTTCGTGAAGATCTACCCCGAGTAAGGCTAGTCCTCCGTGGATGTAGGCTGTCATGGTATAGTCAAGGTTGCTTCTTCGTGGAACCCTCCGTGGGTAGAGCCCTCTGTGGACTCTCGCGACCGTTACCCTCCGTGGGTTGAACACTCCATGAACGTGGATGTACGATAGCACCACCTATTGGAACCACGGGAAAAATCATCGTGTCACCAAGTGCGTTTGATCTTCCTACCCTCTCTTTACTTACATGCTTGTCTTTACTTTCCGCTGCTATACTCTTAGATATGCATGTGTAGGGTGTACTTGACATACTATGAATGGTAAAATCTACCAAGAATTAAAATTAGGAAAAAGTAGATTTTTATTTGGTCAAGTAGTCTAATTACCCCTCCTCTAGCACTACTTTCGATCCTACAAGTGGTATCAGAGCTTTGGTCTCCATTGCATTGGTCTCACAACCTAGGAGAAGTATGGCGTCTAGTGAGGGAAATTATCATCATAGAGGTCCATACTTTGATGTCACTAATTTTGCTAGTTGGAAGCGCAAAATGAAAATGCATTTGCTTGGTCATAACGCCGTTGTTTGGGATGTTGTTTGTGTTGGCTTGCAAGGTGAATTCTTTGTGAAAGTGAAGGAACTTAGTCGCAAAGTGACTGCGGATGAATTGAAGATGTTGCAACTCAATGCTCAAGCATGTGACATTCTCTTCAACTGTCTATGCCCTGAAGAATTCAACAAATCAGCCATCTTGAACATGCAAAAGAGGTTTGGGATACTTTGGTTGATATGCATGAATGAACTGAGTCCGTGAGATAATCCAAGTTGGATGTTCTTCATGGTCAACTTGACAAGTTAAAGATGAAGGATGGTGAAGGAGTCGTTGGGATGTACTCTAGGCTAGCTCTCATCACCAATGAGATTGCCGGCTTAGGAAGCAAAGAAATGACTGACAAATTCATCATTAATAAGATACTTCGAGCTTTGGATGATCGATATGACACCGTTTGCACATTGATCCAAATGATGCCCAACTACAAAGATCTCAAGCCAACGGAAGTGATTGGTAGAATTGTTGCTCATGAGATGACAATCAAAGACAAGGAAGAGCTTCACCACAAGTCTAGAAGTGCTTACAAAGCCACAAGTGATGCTCCCGCTACCTCTAGCAATAACCTTGTCACTAATGAAGAGATAATCCTCATGGTCAAGAAATTCAACAAGTTATACAAGAATAGAAGCAAAGATCAAAGCTCCAACTCAAGATATGAAGAGAATCGTTCGTCAAGTCGTGACCAAAACTGCTACATTGCGGGAAGCCTGGACACTACTCAAATGAGTGCACGACTCCTTACAAGAGGAAAGAAGAGCCGCCAAGAAGATGAAGCACAAGATATGAGTCACCTCAAAGAGAGAGAAGGAGTAAAGATGATCGTTATGAACGAAGATCCTCAAGGAGAAGTAGGGACTCGAAGAAGAAGGATAATACACCAAGAGATACTCAAGAAGTAAGCATCAAGCTCATGTTGGTGAATGGGTTTCCACCTCCGAATCCGACAACCACTCCGAGAGAAGCTATCACTCCAACTCCGACTATAGTCAAGATGAAGGTGTTGCCGGACTTGCACTAGTGACTACCAACTCCTATGATCTATTTGATTCACCAAACGAAGGGAGTGGAAGTTGCTTCATGGCTAAAGGCCCCAAGGTATCATACCCTAAGTATCTTTATTTCAATAGTGATGAAGATGACTTGTTAATTGAAGATGACTTGCTATTTGACAAATCTACTAATGATAGTTAGAATGAACTTGGTAGTACTCACTCTAGTGTAGATAAGTCATCTGTCGATGATAAGTTGGAAATAGAATGACTAACTCAAAACTAAAAACTCTTAACTTAGCTCACGAGTCAACTCTAGAAGATCATAGAGAGATTGTAAGGACACATGAGAAGCTACGCTTCGAGAAGCTCAATTTAGAGCAAGAGCATGAGTTCCTTAAAGCTATCAATGACGATCTTTGAAAGAAGACTTCCTCCTATCTAGCCAAGTGACTTCTATTATCTACATTCATGCCACAAGTTAAGTCTAAGCAAGCTGGTAACAAAGGAAAGAAAGGTTCTCAACTAGTAGCAATAAAAATGGTAAAACCAATGATATTGCTTCTAGTAGTTCTCTTAATCCCACTAACTCTTCTCTTAGCCAAGTTACACTTGAGCAAGAAAATTAACTATTTAAAGGGATTATAGAGAAAGGTATCTACAAGAGTCTTGAAGGGTGCAAAATTTTTGAGGAGATTGTACGCAAGCATAGAGGATACCGGAAGAATCATGGTGTTGGCTACTTCAACGCAAATGGAGTTGAATGGGAAGAAGGTCAATACCCCAATCCCAAGTTTGTTCCTCAAAAGGAGAAGTATGAAAATACTCTTCCCAAGGGAACAAAAGCTCAAGATGACCTTCCACCACAAGACACAAAGCTCAAGGGCAAGAACAAGCTTCAAGAGAACATTGACTCTTATGAAGATGAATCCCAAGCTTTGGTGAAGTGGGTTCCCCAGGCTACTACAAGCTCAACTTCTACAAGTGGTACTTCAACACCAAGTATCCGCATCAACTTGATGTGGGTCCCCAAGAAGAAGAACTAGAGAAGTTCTTGAGGGGTGACTCCGCCAATGAAATTCACTCACATTCATTATTGGCAAGAACTATTTGCAATCAACATCAACTTCATGCAATAGTTCAAGGAGTCACACATTCCCTCAAAGGAAAGCAAGGGACAAGGTAATCAACAAATCAATGAACATCATAACATATGATTTGCACTCCATGTCCATAGATATCCTTGTTTTTGTCTCTTGTATGTTGGGACTAACCCATGTAGGTGAGAAGAGTAATGAACAACAAGGATGCTCCCAACTCTTGGTGATCTTCATCAACCTTGAGCATCCACCACTACATCACTAACATGAAGTCTTCATCAACAAAACCCAAGGTTAGTTTGTCCCTCCTATGGGGGGGTGTCACATCAAGGGGGAGCTTTACTCTAAGACTTGAGTGAAAGCATCTCTTAGAATGTGACAACATTAAATGCTTTATGTAAAAGTGGTAACCCCACTTGTGCTTAAACGATGAGTATGACCTATGATCAAGTATTCTTACTTGGCTCCTAAGTAAATATACTCATATATAGATGACTCCGTCATCACCCAAGTGCTTGTTAGATGCTATTGTGTTTGTGCATGTTTGGCATGATTTCATTTGACATCTTATATTGTGAGCATGTTGGTCTGCATTTATTTACTCATTCGATTATATCCAATTGTTGCTGTTTGGCTTTTCATATTTATTTGCCAATTGGATATACAAGAATGCCTAGGACCACTCCATTAGCTATCTATGCTTTCTCACCTCATACTCTATTCATGCTGCATCACAAAATTTGAACAAGTACTTTTCGATCACTCTGTGTGAGGAGCACTCGGAGTTCTGTATTGTTAAGGACTGACCATTAAAACCTCCCAAGTGCATCTCAGTGGAACCAACCCCAAATTCTCAATCTCACCGAATGCCTAGGGTCGATCTGGTTTTCTTACCTCGATAAGACCGATTCCATATTCTTGGTTACACTGAGTTTCCCTGTCAGCCGACAATTGTGAAACTCGGTCACACTGAAAATGTAGAATCGGTGTCACCGACAGTGATGGGTATATATGTTGTGGACCGCGAAACTTTGAAAATCAATCTTCAAACATCGCGCCTCAGAACCCTAATTGCCGAAGGAGGACCCCCTGGTCGTCTCCCTTGTCTCCCCGTGCTCCTCTGCCGCTCGGATCTTCACCGTCGACGGGAATCAACGCCGCCGTCCACGCCGTAGCGGATCCATCACCGAGCTAGGGTTTGGATTCGAACCTTCTTGCACTCCCCATCCAAATCTTACGCAATGAAGCTTATTCCATCGATAATCCACCATTTGCAAGTTGTTCCATCCACATAAAAACTCCATAGTGTAGCAAACGATCAATTTTTTAGGGTTTACCTTCCGCCCGATGGAACTCAGTGGAACCGAAGCAAGCAAATCAGTTTCACCGATTTGTATGTTTGTGTTGCTGAGAACTTTCTCGGTGAAACTGAGAGCACCTTTCAGTCTCATGAAAGGGGTGCCAAGTTTCGGCTAGGGAGAAAGTCTGTCTCGGTAGCTCCGACACTTTTGCTTCGGCTGTACCGATTTTCATGTGACAGAATGTAAAATCTTGAAAATCTTTTGTTCAAACTTTCAAAAATCAGACTCATTTTGTGATGACTCATCTTCTTATGCTCCTCTACACTCTATTCACAGGGTCAGAGATGTCTGCTTCAGATGACAGTCAGAACAACTTCAAGGAATAGAGTGTTGAGATGGATTCGCGCACTAGTCTTGAGCCTAGTTCATTTTCAGATCCAGTCACCCATAGTTCCCATGGGTTGCCTAAAGCTGCTACAAGGACCAAGAAGAGACTGAACTCAGATGAAGAAGATTCGAACTTTGTGCCAGATGAGGTTCTTGCTAAGAAGCAAGAGAAGGCTGCTAGGAAGTCTGCTAATGAGTCCACCTCATCTAGGAAGGTGGTTAGCAAAGTTTATGCTCCGGCAGAGACCTTCAAAGCACATGAGAGTGCTAGGGGAACAATCTCTATTGAGGTCCCCAATAAAGCTTTGCCAAAGAAGACATCCAGGAAGAGGATCATCCGTGTGCAGGGTAGGCCTACCTCAATGTATGAGGATCCAGAGGAGGCTACTGCTACTGGTGTTGCTGCTGCTGAAGAGGAAGAGGAGGAACCTGTTGCTTAGGCCCCTCCTAAGAACAAGGCCAAGAAACTTTTGGCTGATGTTATGCCCAAGCCAGGCACCTCCAAGAGCACCAAGGCAACTTCAAAGAAAGCTGTTGCACAGAAGTCCAAGAGGACTACCAGAGACATACCTGCTGCTGAGAAGAACAAGAAGTCCACTTTCAGAGAAGCTAATGATGATGATGCTATGTCTGTTCTTATGAACCTCAGACCTCACCTGGCAGTTCATCGAGCCAGCAACCCAATAGCTGAGGATATCAAAGGTATACTAGACAATCAAAACAGTCTTGTAAGGATCTTTGAGGATAGAGTGAAGACCCTCAATGACAAGGTTGATGGGCTGACTAAGATAGTCAATGAGCTCAAGAAGGAGGTTGATGAAGCCATAATCGATCGCACCTCTTTAGAGTCTAAGTCATCTGATGATGAGGAGGAGAGTGCACCTATCAGGACGATTGCCCAGTTCATGACTAAGGCCAGGACTCCTACAGTACCAGCTCCAGTGACGATGCCTTCATCTTCTGCTCCAGCCACAGTATATTTAGCACCATCAACTCTAGTGCCTCAAGTATCTACTGTAGCTCCATCTAGGACTTCATCATAAGTCTTTGCCGACGCAGTTCTCTCGACTCCACCATCGACGACCGGAGGAGATCAACCGCAAAACGATTAGCTATATCTCTTTGAACTTTTTGGTAACTTGTTGCCAAAGGGGGAGAAGTTGTATATAGATCTTAGGCTTCGAGTGAGAGAGCGTCTGTTTTCATTTGCTGGTTTTACAAAACATTTGGTTCGTTTGGTTTGATGTGAGATACTTTTGTGTTTGTGTGTGATCATACGTTGTTATGTGTGTTGCTACTATTTCCTATCATTTGATGATTATGTGATGGTCACTCACTTTGCTTGTTGTGTTGCGCTATGTTGTTAACTCTAATTATTCTCGCACACCACCATGTTGTATGTGACATGGAAGAAGAGCCCCATGTACCTAATCGATTGTGCATTTTCATTCAAACACAAATTTAAATTAATGCACAAATTTAGGGGGAGCTCTTGCTTATCACATACTTCTCAAAGCGACTATTATGTTCATTAATTATATCATATGTCGAAGCTTTGATCTATATGTTGTCATCAATTACCAAAAATGTGGAGATTGAAAGCACATTTGCACCCTTGGTAGTTTTGGTAATTAATAACAACATATAAGTCATTGAATTAATGTTTCCACCAAGTATTTTCAGGAAATGTTCAATGATAGGATTGGCAAAAGGATTGTGGAGATTGTGGAATACCCCAAGATGCAAGGAAATAGGTTGGCAAAGCTTCAAGAAAGAGGACTCTACATTTTATATTTGTGAGAAATCACTTTGAGTCCATAGGAAAGCCAATGCCATTAAAAGGGGGTAAGGTTTTGTTGGTGAACAAAATGCTCATACGTGCACAAGTGATAGTCACCAAAGACATCCACAAACTCTCCCACCAAAGTCTATCCAAAGCCAAATACTCAAAATCGGTGCAACCAATATTCCACACTCGGTGCCACCGATTTGAAACCCTAGACAGACTTAGCCAAAGCCTAGCTTCTCGGTGCAACCGATACTGCATTCGATGCCACCGAGTTGGGCTGCCAACTTTCTGTTACGCAAGTTCACAGTTTTCGTCCCTCCGAGATTGTTGGATCGGCATCACTGAGATTGGACATTCTGACCATTGGTCACCTTATCGGTGCAACCGAGATTCCTATATTGGTCTCACCGAGATTCAAAAGTTGCTAACTTTAAGTCACTTCGGTACAATCGAGATCCACACACGGTTCCACCGAGTCTGACTTATTGTGTGTAACGGTTGGATTTTGGAGATGCCTATATATACCCCTCCACAACCACCTACTCGAGAGAGAAGCACTCAGAACCGTTCCCCACTCATATCTACTGATTTTCCGAGAGGGAACCAACTATCCTTGTGTTGAGGTCAAGATATTCCACGCCAACCATATGGATATTGATTTCTAGCCTCCCCAAGTTGCTTTCCACCAATCTCATCTCTTCTACCAAGCCATATATGTGAGTGAGTGATTGTGTGTTGAGGAGTCTATCATCTTGAAGCACAAGAGCAAGGAGTTCATCGCATTACCGAGCCTATTATCTTTTGGAGGGTGGTGCCTCCTAGATTGGTTAGGTGTCGCTTCGGAGCCTCCTACTTCATGTTGTGGAGTGAACTAAGAAGTTTGTAAGGGCAAGGAGATCACCTACTTTGTGAAGATCTACCCCGAGTAAGGCTAGTCCTCCGTGGATGTAGGCCATCATGGTATAGTCAAGGTTGCTTCTTCGTGGAACCCTCCCTGGGTAGAGCCCTCCGTGGACTCTCGCAACCATTACCCTTCGTGGGTTGAAGACTCCATGAACATGGATGTACGATACCACCACCTATCGGAACCAAGGGAAAAATCATCGTGTCATCAATTGCGTTTGATCTTCCTACCCTCTCTTCACTTACATGCTTGTCTTTACTTTCCACTTCTATACTCTTAGACATGCATCTGTAGGGTGTACTTGACATACTATGAATGCTAAAATGTTCCAAGAATTAAAATTGGGAAAATGTAGATTTTTATTTGGTCAAGTAGTCTAATCACCCCCCTCTAGCACTACTTTCGATCCTAAAAAAGCCGAGCATAAAAATTCCGAATAATAATTTCTCTCAAGAGATCATGATTGGGGCATGAATATAATTCCGATCATGATGAACTAGATGCATTGGGTAGAACTTCTGATGAATTTCCATTTTCAATCGGTTGTAGCTCCATGATCCAATATCATCACATAGCCTATACCATGTCAATGCCTTCTCCTTCAAAGACAAAGAAAGACCTTCTTCTTAACATGATCCTCGGGCAGACCTACAAGCTTAAATAATCCACAAACTTCATCCACATAGATTAGATGTAAATCAGGATGCAGTGTTCCATCTCCTACATAAGGATTAGCCAGAAGTTTCTCTATCATACCCGAAGGAATTTCATAATTAAATTTTCAATAGGTTCAGTAGGTTGAGGGACAACTCTTTTGCTTTTCGGTCAAGGTGAACATACTCCGAACAAGCCCCTCACAGGATTACTTTCCATCGTAACAAGTAACAGTAAATTTCAGCACACTATATAAAATTTTCCTTACCAAATTCCACTTACCAAAGGCGCTTCACTCCTTGGCAACGGCGCCAGAAAAGAGTCTTGATGACCCACAACTATAGGGGATCTATCATAGTCCTTTCGATAAGTAAGAGTGTCGAACCCAACGAGGAGCAGAAGGAAATGCCGAGCGGTTTCCAGTAAGGTATTCTCTGCAAGCACTACAATTATCGGTAATAGATAGTTTTGTGGTAAGATAATTTGTAACGAGTAACAAGTAACAAGTGTAGCAAAGGTGAAGCAAGGTAGCCCAATCTTTTTTGTAGCAAATGACGAGCCTGGACAAACTTGTATATAAAGCAAAGCGCTCCCGAGGGCACATGGTAATTGCTGTCAAGCTAGTTTTCATCATGCTCATTTGATTCACGTTCGTTACTTTGATAATTTGATATGTGGGTGTACTGGTGCTTGGGTGCTGCCCTTACTGTTGGAAATATGCCCTAGAGGCAATAAATAAAGTGTTTATTATTATATTTCCTTGTTCATGATAATCTTTTATTATCCATGCTATAATTGTATTGAATGGAAACACATTGCATGTGTGGGTAAATAGACAACACAATGTCCCTAGTATGCCTCTAGTGAACTAGCTCGTTGATCAAAGGATGGTTAAGGTTTCCTAGCCATGGACATGAGATGTCATTTGATAATGGGATCACATCATTGGGAGAATGATGTGATGGACAAGACCCAAACTACAAACGTAGCATATGATCGTGTCAGTTTATTGCTACTGTTTTCTGCATGTCAATGTATATGTTCCTATGACCATGAGATCATGCAACTCACGGATATTGGAGGAGTGCCTTGTGTGTATCAAACGTCACAACATAACTGGGTGACTATAAAGGTGCTCTACAGGTATCTCCAATGGTGTCTGTTGAGTTGGCATGGATCGAGACTGGGATTTGTTACTTCGTGTAACGGAGAGGTATCTCGGGGCCCACTCGGTAATGCAACATCACAATAAGCCTTGCAAGCAATGTGACTAATTGTTAGTTGTGGGATCTTGTATTACGGAACGAGTAAAGAGACTTGCCAGTAACGAGGTTGAACTAGGTATGGAGATACCGACGATCGAATCTCGGGCAAGTAACATACCGAAGAACAAAGGGAACGTTATACGGGATTAACTGAATCCTTGACATAGAGGTTCGACCGATAAAGATCTTCGTAGAATATGTAGGAACCAATGTGGACGTCCAGGTCCCGCCATTGGTTATTGACCGTAGAGGTGTCTCGGTCATGTCTACATAGTTCTCAAACCCGCAGGGTCTGCACACTTAAGGTTCGGTGACGTTTTGGTAGTGTAGAGTTATGTATGGTGGTGACCGAAGTTTGTTCAGAGTCCCGGATGAGATCCCGGACGTCACGAGGAGCTCTGGAATGGTCCAGAGGTAAAGATTCATATATAGGAAGTCCCAGTTTGGTTTCCGGAAAAGTTTCGGGCTCATCGGTAGTGTACCGGGAGTGCCGGTAGTGTACCGGGAGTGCCGGTAGTGTACCGGGAGACCTCCAGGAGGGGTACTTAGACCCCAAGAGGTCCATGGTCTGTGGGAGAGTATTAACCAGACCTTAGTGGGATGGGAAAACAGCCACAAAGGCCCATGGCGCAGGAGAGAAAGTCCTAAAGCAAAAAGTGGAAAATCAGCCAATAGGAGGCAATCCTACTCCAACTAGGATTGGAGGTGAAGTAGGATTGCTTCCCACCTCCTATTTCGGCCGACCCAAAGGCCTTGGCTGCCTCTCCTCTCGTCTCCTCCTATATATACTAGTGGATTGGGTGGTTTTTGGACAGAATTTCCGGCCACGTGCTACCCGTTCCACCGGTGCATAGTTTCTCCTCTAGATCGTAGTTCCGCAGTGCTTAGGCGAAGCCCTGCCGGAATTGCTCCACCACCATCACCGGAGCACCGTCACGCTGCCGGTGAACTATCTCTCCTCTCCACCTTCTCTTGCTGGATCAAGACGGTGGAGATCGTCATCAAGTTGCACGTGTGCTGAACGCGGAGGTGCCGTCCGTTCGGTACTAGATCGGAAGGATCGTGATCAAGGCCACGGGACGTTCGTGATCGGATCGCGGGACGAATCGTGACGAGATCGCAGGACGGTTCGTGATTAGATCGCAGGACGCTCGGCGATTTGGATCGCGAAGAAGTTCGACTACACCAACCGCGTTTCTTAACGCTTCCCGCTTAGCGATCTACAAGGGTATGTAGATCCACTCTCCCTCTCGTAGATGCTCATCACCATGGATAGGTTTGCGTGTGCGTAGGAAATTTTTTGTTTCCCATGCGACGTTCCCCAACAGTGGCATCATGAGCTAGGTTGATGGTTCGATGAGATCTCGAGTAGAACACAAAAGGTTTGTGGGCGTTGATGCTTAGATTGCTTCCTCCCTTGGTCGGATTTTGTTTCAGCGGGATCGTGAGATGAAGCGGCCCGGACCAACATTACTCGTACGCTTACGAGAGACCGGTTCCCTCGACGCAACTTGTTGCTTAGATGGCTTGCGGGTGACAGTTTCTCTTACTTTAGTTGGATCGGATCCGACAAAGGCGGTCCTTGAGAAGGTTGAAAAGCAAACTACGTATCACCATTGTGGCTTTGCGTAGGTGAGAATCGTTCTTGCTAGATACCCGTAGCAGCCACGTAAAAATTGCAAAAACAACTAGAGGACGTCTAACTTGTTTTTGCAGGGTATGTTGTGATATGATATGGCCAATTACATGATGAGATATATGTGATGTATGACATGATCATGTGATGTATAGAATTTCACGACTTGCATGTCGATGAGTACGGCAACCGGCAGGAGCCATAGGGTTGTCTTTAATTATTGTATGACCTACGTGTCAATCATTAAGCGCTATGTAATGCTTTACTTTATCGCTACGGTAGCAATAGTAGTAGAAGCTTGCAGGGCGTGACAACCCCAATGGCGACACGTTGATGGAGATCAAGATGATGGAGATCATGGTGTCGTGCCGGTGACGATGGAGATCATGCCGATGTTTTGAAGATGGAGATCTTAAACACAAGTTCATGGCCATATCATCTCACTTATGAATTGCATGAGATGTTAATCCTTTTATGCACCTTGTTTTGCTTAGTACGACGGTAGCATTATAAGGTGATCCCTCACTTAAATTTCAAGAAAAATTGTGTTCTCCCCGAGTGCGCACCGTTGCGAAAGTTCGTCGTGTCGAGACACCACGTGATGATCGGGTGTGATAGATTCTACGTTCACATACAATGGGTGCAAGCCAGATTTGCACGCGCAGAACACTCGGGTTAAACTTGACGAGCCTAGCATGTATAGACATGGCCTCGGAACACAAGAGACCGAAAGGTCGAACATGAGTCATATAGTAGATATGATCAACATAATGATGTTCACCATTGAAGCCACCTTAACTCACGTGATGATCGGACTTGAGTTGGTGAATTTGGATCATGTGACACTCAGATGACCCAAGGGATGTCAATTTGAGTGGGAGCTTTAGTAATTTGATTAACTAAACTCATTATCTAGAACAATAGTCTAAGTAACCTTTGCATATTTATGTTGTAGATCAATGGCTCGCACAGTAGCACCCCTGAATTTTAATGCGTTCCTAGAGAAAGCTAAATTGAAAGATGATGGAAGTAACTTTGTTGACTGGGCCCGTAATCTGAGGATTATCCTCACGGCTTCCCAGAAGTCATATGTCCTTGATGCACCGCTTGGTGACCAGCCAGAAGACATGACCTCCGAAGACGTTAAGAACGCTTGGGAGGCTCGTGCTGGAGACTACTCAATAGTTCAGTGTGCAATATTGTATGGCTTAGAACCGGGACTTCAAAGACGTTTTGAACGTCATGGAGCATATGAGATGTTCCAGGAGTTGAAGTTTATCTTTCAGAAGAATGCCCGGATCGAGAGGTATGAGACCTCCGATAAATTCTATGCTTGCAAGATGGAGGAGAACGGGTCTATTAGTGAGCACATACTCAGAATGTCTGGGTACTCAAACCGTCTAGCGGAGTTGGGAATTACCCTTCCGCCGGAGGCGATCACTGATAGAGTTCTTCAATCGCTGCCACCTAGTTACAAGAGCTTTGTGATGAACTATAACATGAACGGGATGAACAAGTCAGTCGCCGAGCTGTTTGCGATGCTGAAAGTCGCTGAGTCTGAAATCCAGAAAGAACATCAAGTGTTGATGGTCAATAAAACCACTAGTTTCAAGAAAAAGGGCAAAGGCAAAGGCAAGAAGGGTAAAACCAAGAAGGATGGCAAAGCAGTTGCTACTCCTACAAAGAAGCCTAAGCATGGACCTAAGCCAGAAACTGAGTGCTTTCATTGCAAAGGAACTGGTCACTGGAAGCGGAACTGCCCCAAGTACCTGGCTGGCAAGAAGGCGGCCAACGACAAACATGGTATATATGATAGACATGTTATTGATGTGTACCTTACTAGTTCTCGTAGTAGTGCCTGGGTATTTGATACCGGTTCGGTTGCTCACATTTGCAACTCAAAGCAGGAACTACGGAATAAACGAAGACTGGCAAAGGACGAAGTGACGATGCGCGTGGGAAATGGTTCCAAGGTTGATGTGATCGCCGTCGGCACGCTCTCTCTTCGATTACCATCGGGATTAGTGATGAACCTGAATAATTTTTAGTGCCTGCGTTAAGCATGAACATTATATCTGGATCTTGTTTATTGCGAGACGGTTACTCATTTAAATCAGAGAATAGAGGTTGTTCTATTTATATGAGTAATATCTTTTATGGTCATGCACCCAATGTTAGGGGTTTATTCATATTGAATCTTGATAGTGATGAGACACATGTTCATAACATTGATGCCAAAAGATGTAGAGTTGATAATGATAGTACCACTTTCTTGTGGCACTGCCGTTTAGGTCATATTGGTGTAAAAGGCATGAGGAAGCTCCATGCTGATGGACTTTTGGAGTCACTTGATTTTGAATCACTTGACACATGTGAACCATGCCTCATGGGCAAGATGACTAAAACGTCGTTCTCTGGAACAATGGAACGGGCAAGTGACTTGTTGGAAATCATACATACAAATGTGTGCGGTCCAATGAATGTCGAAGCGCGCGGTGGTTATCGTTACTTTCTCACCTTCACTGATGACTTGAGTAGATATGGATATATTTACTTGATGAAACACAAGTCTGAAACGTCTGAAAAGTTCAAGCAATTTCAGAGTGAAGTTGAGAATCATCGTAACAAGAAGATTAAATTTCTGCGATCTGATCGAGGAGGTGAATATCTGAGTTATGAGTTTGGCAGTCACTTAAGACAATGTGGAATTGTTTCACAGTTGACACCGCCCGGAACACCACAGCGTAATGGTGTGTCTGAACGTCGTAATCGGACCTTATTAGATATGGTGCGTTCGATGATGTCTCTTGCCGATTTGCCACTATCGTTTTGGGGTTATGCATTAGAGACAGCTACATTCACTTTAAATAGGGCACCATCGAAATCCGTTGAGACGACGCCATATGAACTGTGGTTTGGCAAAAAGCCGAAGCTGTCGTTTCTTACAGTTTGGGGATGTGATGCTTATGTCAAAAAGCTACAGCCTGAAAAGCTAGAACCCAAAGCGAAGAAATGCGTCTTCATAGGATACCCGAAAGAGACAGTCGGGTATACCTTCTATCTCAGATCCGAGGGCAAAGTGTTTGTCGCTAAGAATGGAACATTTCTTGAGAAAGAGTTTCTCTCGAAAGAATTGAGTGGGAGGAAAATAGAGCTTGATGAGGTTGTTGAACATTTGCTTCTACCAGAAAGTAGCGCAGCGCAGAAAGATGTTTATGTGGAGCCTATGACGGTTGAAGAAGAAGTTAATGATGATGATCATGAAGCTTCAGATCAAGTTACTAATGAACCTCGTAGGTCGACAAGAACGCGTGCTACTCCTGAGTGTTACGGCAATCCTGTCTTAGAGGTCATGTTGTTGGACAACAATGAACCTAGGAGCTATGAAGGAGCGGTGATGGGCACAGATTCCGAGAAATGGTTAGAGGCCATGAAATCCGAGATGGGATCCATGTATGAAAACAAAGTATGGACTTTGGAAGTACTACCTGAAGGGCGAAAGGCCATTCAGAACAAATGGATTTTTAAGAAGAAGACGGACGCAGACGGTAATGTCACCATCTATAAAGCTCGACTTGTGGCAAAGGGTTTTTCACAAGATCAAGGAGTTGACTATGATGAGACTTTCTCACCCGTAGCGATGCTTAAGTGTGTCAGAATCATGTTGGCAATAGATGCTTATTTCGACTATGAAATTTGGCAGATGGATGTCAAAACAGCGTTCCTCAACGGTTTCCTTGAGGAAGAGTTGTATATGATGCAACCCGAAGGTTTTGTCGATCCAAAGAATGCTGACAAAGTTTGCAAACTCTAGCGATACATTTATGGACTGGTGCAAGCATCTCGGAGTTGGAATAAGCGTTTTGATGAGGTGATCAAAGTGTTTGGGTTTATACAAGTTTATGGAGAAGCTTGTATTTACAAGAAAGTGAGTGGGAGCTCTGTAGCGTTTCTAGTGTTATATGTGGATGACATATTGCTGATTGGAAACGATATAGAAATGCTGGAAAGCATGAAGGAATATTTGAATAAGAGTTTTTCAATGAAGGACCTAGGAGAATCTGCTTTCATATTAGGCATTAAGATCTATAGAGATAGGTCGAGACGCTTAATAGCACTTTCACAGAGCACATACCTTGATAAAGTTTTGAAGAAGTTCAAAATGGAGTAGTCCAAGATGGGGTTCTTGCCTGTGTTACAAGGTGTGAAGTTGAGTAAGACTCAATGCCCAGTGACTGCAGAAGATAAAGAAAAGATGAGTGTCATCCCCTATGCTTCAGCCATAGGCTCTATCATGTATGCAATGCTGTGCACAAGACCCGATGTCAGCCTTGCCATAAGTATGGCCGGAAGGTTTCAAAGTGATCCTGGAATGGAGCACTGGCAAGCGGTCAAGAATATCCTTAAGTACCTTAACAGGACTAAGGACATGTTTCTCGTTTATGGAGGTGATGAAGAGCTCGTCGTAAAGGGTTACGTCGATGCAAGCTTTGACACTGATCCGGACGATTCTAAATTGCAAACCGGATACGCATTTATTATTAACGGGGGAGCGGTAAGCTGGTGCAGTTCCAAGCAAAGCGTGGTAGCTGATTCTACGTGTGAAGTAGAGTACATCGCAGCCACGGAGGCAGCGAAGGAAGGTGTCTGGATGAAGCAGTTCATGACAGATCTTGGAGTAGTGCCAAGTGCACTGAATCCAATAAACCTGTTCTGTGACAACACTGGTGCCATTGCTCTAGCCAAGGAACCAAGGTTTCACAAGAGGACCAGACACATAAAGCGACGCTTCAACTCCATCCGGTTCTACATTGAGGAGAAGGACATAAATATTTGCAAATTGCATACGGATCTGAATGTTGCAGACCCATTGACTAAACCTCTTCCAAGGGCTAAACATGATCAACACCAGAACTGTATGGGTGTTCGATTCATTACCATGTAAATCACATAGTGATGTGAACTAGATTATTGACTCTAGTGCAAGTGGGAGACTGTTGGAAATATGCCCTAGAGGCAATAAATAAAGTGTTTATTATTATATTTCATGTTCATGATAATCGTTTATTATCCATGCTATAATTGTATTGAATGGAAACACATTGCATGTGTGGGTAAATAGACAACACAATGTCCCTAGTATGCCTCTAGTGAACTAGCTCGTTGATCAAAGGATGGTTAAGGTTTCCTAGCCATGGACATGAGATGTCATTTGATAATGGGATCACATCATTGGGAGAATGATGTGATGGACAAGACCCAAACTACAAACGTAGCATATGATTGTGTCAGTTTATTGCTACTGTTTTCTGCATGTCAATGTATATGTTCCTATGACCATGAGATCATGCAACTCACGGATATCGGAGGAGTGCCTTGTGTGTATCAAACGTCACAACATAACTGGGTGACTATAAAGGTGCTCTACAGGTATCTCCAATGGTGTCTGTTGAGTTGGCATGGATCGAGACTGGGATTTGTTACTCCGTGTAACGGAGAGGTATCTCGGGGCCCACTCGGTAATGCAACATCACAATAATCCTTGCAAGCAATGTGACTAATTGTTAGTTGTGGGATCTTGTATTACGGAACGAGTAAAGAGACTTGCCGGTAACGAGGTTGAACTAGGTATGGAGATACCGACGATCGAATCTCGGGCAAGTAACATACCGAAGAACAAAGGGAACGTTATACGGGATTAACTGAATCCTTGACATAGAGGTTCGACCGATAAAGATCTTCGTAGAATATGTAGGAACCAATGTGGACGTCTAGGTCCCGCCATTGGTTATTGACCATAGAGGTGTCTCGGTCATGTCTACATAGTTCTCGAACCCGCAGGGTCTGCACACTTAAGGTTCGGTGACGTTTCGGTAGTGTAGAGTTATGTATGGTGGTGACCGAAGTTTGTTCGGAGTCCCGGATGAGATCCCAGACGTCACGAGGAGCTCCGGAATGGTCCGGAGGTAAAGATTCATATATAGGAAGTCCCAGTATGGTTTCCGGAAATTTTTTGGGCTCATCGGTAGTGTACCGGGAGTGCCGGTAGTGTACCGGGAGACCTCCGGGAGGGGTACTTCGACCCTAAGAGGTCCATGGGCTGTGGGAGAGTATTAACCAGCCCTTAGTGGGCTGGGAAAACAGCCACAAAGGCCCATGGCGCAGGAGAGAAAGTCCTAAAGCAAAAAGTGGAAAATCAGCCAATAGGAGGCAATCCTACTCCAACTAGGATTGGAGGTGAAGTAGGATTGCTTCCCACCTCCTATTTCGGCCGACCCAAAGGCCTTGGCTGCCTCTCCTCTCCTCTCCTCCTATATATACTAGTGGATTGGGTGGTTTTTGGACAGAATTTCCGGCCACGTGCTACCCGTTCCACCGGTGCATAGTTTCTCCTCTAGATCGTAGTTCCGCAGTGCTTAGGTGAAGCCCTGCCGGAATTGCTCCACCACCATCAACGGAGCGCCGTCACGCTACTGGTGAACTCTCTCTCCTCTCCACCTTCTCTTGCTGGATCAAGACGGTGGAGATCGTCATCAAGCTGCACGTGTGCTGAACGCGGAGGTGCCGTCCGTTCGGTACTAGATCGGAAGGATCGTGATCAAGGCCACGGGACGTTCGTGATCGGATCGCGGGACGGATCATGACGAGATCGCGGGACGGTTAGTGATTAGATCGCGGGACGCTCGGCGATTTGGATCGCGAAGAAGTTCGACTACACCAACCGCGTTTCTTAACGCTTCCCGCTTAGCGATCTACAAGGGTATGTAGATCCACTCTCCCTCTTGTAGATGCTCATCACCATGGATAGGTTTGCGTGTGCATAGGAAATTTTTTGTTTCCCATGCGACGTTCCCCAACACTTACTTGGACAAACCTCCCACTTATGATTAACCCCTATCGCAAGCATCCGCAACTATGAAAGAAGAATTAAGGTAAACCTAACCATAGCATGAAACATATGGATCCAAATCAGCCCCTTACGAAGCAACACATAAAATAGGGTTTAAGCTTTTGTCACTCTAGCAACCCATCATATACTTATTACTTCCCAATGCCTTCCCCTAGGCCCAAATAATGGTGAAGTTTTATGTAGTCGACGTTCACATAACACCACTAGAGGAGAGACAACATACATCTTATCAAAATATCGAACAAATACCAAATTCACATGATTACTTATAACAAGACTTAACCCATGTCCTCAGGAACAAATTTAACTACTCACAAAACATGTTTATGTTCATAATCAGAGGATTATTAAATTATCATAAAGGATCTGAACATATGATCTTCCACCAAGTAAACCAACTAGCATCAGCTACAAGGTGTAATCAACACTACTAGCAACCCATAGGTACCAATCTGAGGTTTGAGACAAAGATCGAATACAAAGAGATGAACTAGGGTTTGGAGAGGAGATGGTGCTGGTGAAGATGTTGATGGATATTTACCCCCTCTCGATGAGAGGATCGTTGGTGATGGCAATGCCTTCGATTTCCCCCTCCGGGAGGGAAGTTTCCCTGACAAAACAGCCATGTCAGAGCTCTAGATTGGTTTTGCCCAAGTTCCGCCTCGAGACGGCGGCGGTTCGTCCCAAAATCTCTCTCTTGATTTTTTTCTAGGTCAAAACCCAACATATAGGAGAATACGGGCGTCGAGGGCTAGCCAGGTGGGCCACAAGCCTGCTAGGCGTGGTCAGGGCGGTTGCCCCACCTGGCAGGCTTGTCACCTCCTGGTGCCCCCCTCTGGTATTTGTTTCACCCAATATTTTTTTTATATTCCTAAATAATTCTCTGTAAATTTTCAGGACTTTTGGAGTTGTGCGGAATAGGTATCTCAGATTTGCTCCTTTCCCAGTCTAGATTTCCAGCTGGCGACATTCTCCCTCTTCATGTAAACCTTGTAAAATAAGAGAGAAAAGGCATAAGGATTGTACCACAACATGTAATAACAGCCCATGATGCAATAAATATCAATATAAAAGCATGAGGCAAAATAGACTTATCAGCGGCTCGTGGACAGGCCTAGAGGGCCTGCTCACAAAGAAGGCCCAAGGAGAGGAAAGACTCCCTCACGAAGGAAACAAGACCCCGATTAGGATTCATGAAAGACTAGTCCTAGTCCTACTCCTAGTAGGACTCTACATGTAAACCTACCCCTTCCACCTATATAAGGAGAGGTAAGGCACCCCAAGAGGGACAAGCTAAGACAGACACAAGTCATTAGAGATAGACAGATTAGAGGCTCTCAAGATTAGAGGTAGCAAGATAGAACCATTGTAATCGAGAGATATTCCTCATCATCAATACAATACAAAGTAGGACGTAGGCTTTTACCTCCATCGAAGGGGCCGAACCTGGGTAAACTCGCGTCTCTCGATTCCGACCAACCCCTCTCAGGCTGCCACATAGTTGCGATGGCCTCACACGTAAGTCCGCTAACCCAGACATCTTGCCGTGACAAAACCACGACAGTTGGCGCCCATCGTGAGGCCAGCACACGGTGGTGTTGTGTTCTTGGAGGGAATTCTTCGAGGAATTGAGAAGCTCGTGATTGATCAGACGAAGAAGAGCCGGCACGACAACCCGTCGTGGAACAACCTTGAACACTTCATCAAGACGGAAACAAATTTCTGCTACAGCCATTCAATCCGATCCGCCAAGTTGTAGTAGCTGCTCCACGCCCCCACGTTCGTGGTCTGCTAAAACTTTACTTTATCAAGATTCGGTTAGTATAACTCCTGGGAAGAGATCAATCAATGTACGTTTTGACATATTTTTGGAATCAACTTGGTGTGCCAAAGTTTGCTGCTGCACACAAGAGTCCATCAATCCAACATCTGTTGTTGCCAAAGAAATTACCAGATTATCTCTGATCGGACGACGAGTTTGATCAAACGCTGTGATGTAAGGACATGCACACGACGGTGTTAATGACCAGCGGTCAGTACGGCTGATGGTGCCTTACCCCTGGCAGAGCATTGGCGTCAAACAAAGTGGAACACAAGAAATTTTCTGCGGCGATCTGAGGTAAAACACAGATTGAATAAAAACCGGAGCACTCGATACGAGACAACCAGGAGATTGGCTTTGATATGAACACGAATTGGAGGTGGAAGCAGATCCATCAAGCCGGCCAGTCGGCCACAATCTGAAGCTAGCGTTAGATGCGGACATGGATCCGACCAGTCGGCCTCTACTCGCCCCCTCGATCCGCTGCATCATGGCCACTACGCGACCTCCGCCCTGCGTGCCTGCACCTCTCCGGTCGGCTCCACTTCACCTTGCTGCCATGGCCTGATTGTCGTGACCTGACCTCGCCTTACCTTGCCCAGTCCGAGCCAGCCTTGACCCGCAGCACCTCGCCATTGTGGCTAGCTCCCCCTCGCCTCGTTGTTGGAAATACGCCCTAGAGGCAATAAATAAAGTGGTTATTATTATATTTCCTTGTTCATGATAATCGTTTATTGTCCATGCTATAATTGTATTGACTGGAAAAACATTGCATGTGTGGATATATAGACAACACTTTGTCCCTAGTGTGCCTCTAGTAAACTAGCTCGTTGATCAAAGATGGTCAAGGTTTCCTAGCCATTGACATGAGATGTCATTTTATAATGGGATCACATCATTAGGAGAATGATGTGATGGACAAGACCCAAACTATAAACGTAGCATATGATCGTGTCAGTTTATTGCTATAGTTTTCTGCATGTCAAGTATATGTTCCTATGACCATGAAATCATGCAACTCACTGACACCGGAGGAGTTGCTTGTGTGTATCAAACGTCGCAATGTAACTGGGTGACTATAAAGGTGCTCTACATGGTATCTTCGAGGGTGTCTGTTGGGTTGGCATGGATCAACACTGGGATTTGTTACTCCGTGTGACGGAGAGGTATCTCAGGGCCCACTCGGTAATACAACATCACAATAAGCCTTGCAAGCAGTGTGACTAAGTGTTAGCCACGGGATCTTGTATTACGGAACAAGTAAAGAGACTTGCCGGTAACGAGGTTGAACTAGGTATAGAGATACCGACGATCGAATCTCGGGCAAGTAACATACCGAAGGACAAAGGGAACATCATACGGGTTTAACTGAATCCTTGACATAGAGGTTCGACCGATAAAGATCTTCGTATAATATGTAGGAATCAATATGGGCATCTAGGTCCCTCTATTGGTTATTGACCATAGAGATGTCTAGGTCATGTCTACATAGTTCTCGAACCCGTAGGATCTGCACACTTATGGTTCGGTGACATTACGGTATAGATGAGTTATGCGTGTTGGTGACCAAATGTTGTTCAGAGTCCCGAATGAGATCCTGGACATGATGAGGAGCTCCGGAATGGTCCGGATGTGAAGATTCATATATAGGATGTTCCGTGTTGGTTACCAGGAAAAGTTCGGGCGTCACCGGTAACGTAACGGGGGGTGTCGGGAAGGTCCCGGAGGTCCACCGGAAGGGGCCACCAACCCCAAAGGTCTACATGGGCTATGAGAGAGGGCACACCATCCCCTAGTGTTCTAGACGCCCCTCCCACAAAGGCCCATGCGGCTGGGGGTATGGTGGGAGGGCCAACCCTAGGGTTGGCGCCACCTTACTTGGGTGGCAAGCCACCCTAGGGCGCCTCCACCCTTGGCATCCGCCCCAAGGTGAAACCCTAGGGGTTGGGCGCACCACCCCTCCCCCTATATATATGTGAGAGGGAGGAGGGCAGCCGCACCCTAAGCCATGGCGCAACCCTTCCCCCCTCTCCGATAGCCTCTCCTCTAGATTGATTCAGCGACGCTTAGCGAAGCTCTACCGGAACAGCTCCACCACCATCGCTGCCACGCCGTTGTGATGCCGGCGAAACCATCTACCTCTCTGCTCCCTCTTTCTAGATCAAGAAGGTGGAGATCTTCATCGAGCTGCACGTGTGCTAAACGCGGAGGTGCTGTCCATTCGACACTTGATCGGGAGTTCGTGGGACGGCTTGTGATTTGGTTCGCGTACTTCAACCGCGTTCTTTAATGCTTCCGCTTAGCAATCTACAAGGGTACGTAAATCCAATCTCTCCTCTCATAGATGCTCATCTCCTAGATTGATCTTGGTGAAGCGTAGGAAATTCTTTGTTTCCCATGCAATGTTCCCCAACAGTGGCATCATGAGGTAGGTCTATGCGTAGATGAGATCTTGAGTAGAACACAAAGGAGTTTGTGGGCATTGATATTCAGATTACTTACTTCCTTAGTCTTTTCTTGGTTTAGCGGTGTTGTGCGATGAAGCGGCTCGGACCGACTTTACTCGTACGCTTACGAGAGACCGTGTTCCATTGACTCACATGTGACTTTGTTGCATAAAGATGGCTGGCGAGTGTCTGTTTCTCCTACTTTAGTTGGATCGGATTCGACAAAGGCGGTCCTTGAGAAGGTTGAAAAGCAACTTATGTATCACCATTGTGGTTTTTGCATAGGTAAGAATCGTTCTTGCTAGATACCCATAGCAGCCACGTAAAACATGCAACAACAATTAGAGGACGTCTAACTTGTTTTTGCAGGGTATGTTGTGATGTGATATGGCCAATTACATGATGATATATATGCGATGTATGAAATGATCATGTTTTGTATAGCATATGACGACTTGCATGTCGATGAGTACGACAACCGGTAGGAGCCATAGGGTTGTCTTTGATTATTGTATGACCTGTGTGTCAATCTTTAAGCGCTATGTAATGCTTTACTTTATCGCTAAGCAGTAGCAATAGTAGTAGTATCATGGTGGGCGCGACAACCCTGATGGCGACACAATGATGGAGATCATGATGATGGATATCATGGTGTTGTGCCGGTGACAATGGAGATTGTGCCGGTGCTTTGGAGATGGAGATCAAAAGCACAAGTTCGTGGCCATATCATGTCTCTTATGATTTGCACGTGATGTTAATCCGTTTATGCACCTTGTTTTTCTTAGGACGACGGTAGCATTATAAGGTGATCCCTCACTTAAATTTCAAGATGAATTGTGTTCTCCCCGAGTGTGCACCGTTGCGAAAGTTCGTCGTGTCGAGACACCACGTGATGATCGGGTGTGATAGACTCTACGTTCGCATACAACGGGTGCAAGCCAGTGTTGCACATGCGGAACACTCAGGTTAAACTTGACGAGCCTAGCATGTACAGACATGGTCTCGGAACACAAGAGACCGAAAGGTCGAGTATGAGTCATATAGTAGATATGATCAACATGATGATGTTCACCATTGAAACCACCTTAACTCACGTGATGATTAGACTTGAGTTGGTGAATATGGATCATGTATCACTTAGATGACCTGAGGGATGTCAATTTGAGTGGGATCTTTAATAATTTGATTAACTAAACTCATTATCTTGAACAATAGTCTTAGTAACCTTTGCTTATTTATGTTGTAGATCAATGGCTCGCGCAGTAGCACCCCTGAATTTTAATGCGTTCCTAGAGAAAGCTAAGTTGAAAGATGATGGAAGTAACTTTGTCGACTGGGCCCGTAATCTGAGGATTATCCTCACAGCTTCCCCAGAAGGCTTATGTCCTTGATGCACCTCTTGGTGACCCACCCGCTCCTGTGTCATCCGAAGACGTTAAGAACGCTTGGGGGCACGTTCTGGAGATTACTTGATAGTTCAATGTGCAATTTTGTATGGCTTAGAACCGGGACTTCAAAGATGTTTTAAACGTCATGGAGTATATGAGATGTTCCAAGAGTTGGATTTTATCTTTAAGAAGAATGCCCGGATCGAGAGGTATGAGACCTTCGATACGTTCTATGCTTGCAAGATGCAGGAGAACAGGTCTATCAGTGAACATGTACTCAGAATGTCTGGGTTTTCTTCCCGTCTGGCTGAGTTAGGGATGCCCCTTCCACCGGAGGCGATCACTGACAGAGTTCTTCAATCATTTACACCTAGCTAAAAGAGCTTCGTGATGAACTATAACATGCATGCGGTGACCAAGTCAGTCGCCGAGCTATTTGCGATGCTGAAAGTCGCTGAGCTGAAATCCAGAAAGAACGTCAAGTGTTGATGGTCAATAAAACCACTAGTTTCAAGAAGCATGGCAAGGGCAAGAAGGGTAACTCCAAGAAGGGTGGCAAAGCAGTTGCTCCTCCCGTGAAGAAACCCAAGGCTGGACCCAAGCCAGAAACTGAGTGCTTTCATTGCAAGGAACTGGTCACTGGAAGTGGAACTGCCCCAAGTATCTGGCTGACAAGAAGGCGGCCAACAACAAACAAGCTATATATGATATACATGTTATTGATGCGTACCTTACCAGCTCTCGTTGTAGTGCCTGGGTATTAGATACCGATTTGGTTGCTCACATTTGAAACTCAAAGCAGGACCTACGGAATATACGGAGGCTGGCTAAGGATGAAGTGACGATGTGCGTGGGAATTGGTTCCAAGGTCAATGTGATTGCCGTCGACACGCTCTCTCTTCAATTACGATCGGTATTAGTGATGAACTTGAATAATTGTTATTTAGTGCCTGCGTTAAGCATGAACATTATATCTGGATCTTGTTTATTGCGAGACAGTTACTCATTTAAATCAGAGAATAATGGTTGTTCTATTTATATGAGTGATATCTTTTATGGTCATGCACCCAATGTGAGGGGTTTATTCATGCTGAATCTTGATAGTGATGATACACATGTTCATAACATTGATACCAAAAGATGTAGAGTTGACAATGATAGTACCACTTTCATGTGGCATTGCCATTTGGGTCATATTGGTGTAAAACGCATGAGGAAGCTCCATGCTGATGGAATTTTTGGAGTCACTTGATTTTGAATCACTTGATACATGGGAACCATGCCTCATGGGCAAGATGACTAAAACGCCGTTCTCTGGAACAATGGAACGGGCGAGTGATTTGTTGGAAATCATACATATTGATGTGTGTGATCCAATGAACATTGAGGCACGTGGTGGATATCATTATTTTCTCACCTTCACTGATGACTTAAGTAGATATGGGTATATTTACTTAATGAAACACAAGTCTGAAACATTTGAAAAGTTCAAGCAATTTTAGAGTGAAGTTGAGAATCATCGTAACAAGAAGATTAAATTCCTTCGATTTGATCAAGGAGGTGAATATCTGAGTTATGAGTTTGGCAGTCCCTTGAGACCGTGAGGAATTATTTCACAACTGACACCGCTTGGAACAACATAGCATAATGGTGTGTCCGAACATCGTAATCGAACCTTATTAGATATGGTGCATTCTATAATGTCTCTTGCCGATTTGCCACTATCATTTTGGGGTTATGCATTGGAGACAGCTGCATTCACTTTAAATAGGGCACCATCGAAATCTGTTGAGACGATGCCATATAAACTGTGGTTTGGCAATAAGCCAAAATTGTCGTTCCTTAAAGTTTGGGGATGTGATGCTTATGTCAAAAAGCTTCAGCCTGAAAAGCTGGAACCCAAAGCGGAGAAATGCGTCTTCATAGGATACCCAAAAGAGACAGTTGGGTATACCTTCTATCTCAGATCCGAAGGCAAAGTGTTTGTCGCCAAAAACGGAACATTTCTTGGGAAAGAGTTTCTCTCGAAAGAATTGAGTGGGTGGAAGATAGAGGTTTATGAGGTTGTTGAACCTCTGGTTCAACCAAAGTGTAGTGCAGCGCAGAAAGATGTTTCTGTGGATCCAATGACGGTTGAAGAGGAAGTTAATGATGATGATCATGAAACTTCAAATCAAGTTACTATTGAACCTCGTAGGTTGACAAGGGTGCGTACTGCTCTTGAGTGGTATGGCAACCCTGTCTTGGAGGTCATGTTGTTAGACAATGATGAACCTACGAGCTATGGAGGAGCGATGATGGGCCCAGATTCCGAGAGATGGTTAGAGGCCATGAAATCCGAGATGTGATCCATGTATGAAAACAAATTATGGACTTTGGAAGTACTACCTGAAGGGCGAAAGGCCATTCAGAACAAATGGATCTTTAAGAAGAAGATGGACACGGACGGTAATGTCACCGTCTATAAAGCTCGACTTGTGGCAAAGGGTTTTTCACTAGTTCAAGGAGTTGACTACGATGAGACCTTCTCACCCGTAGCGATGGTTAAGTCCCTCAGAATCATGTTAGCAATAGCTGCATATTTCGAATATGAAATTTGGCAGATGGATGTCAAAACGGCGTTCCTTAATAGTTTCCTTGAGGAAGAGTTGTATATGATGCAACCGGAAGGTTTTGTCGATCGAGAGAATGCTAACAAAGTTTGCAAACTCCAGCGATCCATTTATGGACTGGTGCAAGCATCTCGGAGTTGGAATAAGTGTTTTGATGAGGTGATCAAAGCATTTGGGTTTATACAAGTTTACAGAGAAGCTTGTATTTACAAGAAAGTGAGTGGGAGCTCTGTAGCATTTCTAATATTATATGTGGATGACATATTGCTAATTGGAAAGAATATAGAAATGCTGGAAAGCGCGAAGTAATATTTGAACAAGAGTTTTTCAAGGATGGACATAGGAGAAGCTGCTTTCATATTAGGCATTAAGATCTATAGAGATAGATCGAGACGCTTGATAGCACTTTCACAAAGCACATACCTTGATAAAGTTTTGAAGAAGTTCAAAATGGATCAGTCTAAGAAGGGGTTCTTACCTGTGTGACAAGGTGTTAAGTTGAGTAAGACTCAATGCCCAGTAACTACAGAAGATAGAGAAAAGATGAGTGTCATCCCCTATGCTTCAGCCATAGGCTCTATCATGTATGCAATGCTATGCACAAGACCCGAAGTTAGCCTTGCCATAAGTATGGCCAGAAGGTTTCAAAGTGATCCTGGAATGGAGCACTGGCAAGCGGTCAAGAATATCCTTAAGTACTTGAAAAGGACTAAGGAAATGTTTCTCGTTTATGGAGGTGATCAAGAGCTCGTCGTAAAGGGTTACTTTGATGCAAGCTTTGACACTAATCCGGATGACTCTAAGTCGCAAACCGGATACATATTTATTCTCAACGAGGGAGCGGTAAGCTGGTGCAGTTCCAAGCAAAGTGTGGTAGCCGATTCTACATGCGAAGCGGAGTACATCGCAGCCTCGGAGGCAGCAAAGGAAGGTGTCTGGATAAAGTAGTTCATGACAGATCTTGGAGTAGTGCCCAGTGCATTGAATCCAATGACTCTATTCTGTGACAACACTAGTGCCCTTGCTCTGGCCAAGGAACCAAGGTTTCATAAGAGGACCAGACATATAAAGCGAAGCTTAAATTCCATCCATGATTACATCGAGGAGAAGGACATAAATATTTGCAAAAGTGCACACGGATCTGAATGTTCTAGACCTGTTGACTAAACCTCTTCCAAAGTCTAAACATGATCAACACCAGAACTGCACGGGTGTTCGATTCATTACAATGTAAATCACATAGTGATGTGAACTAGATTATTGACTCTAGTGCAAGTGGGAGACTGTTGGAAATATGCCCTAGAGGCAATAAATAAAGTGTTTATTATTATATTTCCTTGTTCATGATAATCATTTATTGTCCATGCTATAATTGTATTGACTGGAAACACATTGCATGTGTGGATATATAGACAACACTTTGCCCCTAGTGTGCCTCTAGTAAACTAGCTCGTTGATCAACGACGGTCAAGGTTTCCTAGCCATTGACATGAGATGTCATTTGATAACGGGATCACATCATTAGGAGAATAATGTGATGGACAAGACCCAAACTATAAACGTAGCATATGACCGTGTCAGTTTATTGCTACAGTTTTCTACATGTCAAGAATATGTTCCTATGACCATGAGATCATGCAACTCACTGACACCGGAGGAGTGCCTTGTGTGTATCAAACATTGCAACGTAACTAGGTGACTATAAAGGTGCTCTACAGGTATCTCCGAGGGTGTCGGCTGGGTTGGCATGGATCAACACTGGGATTTGTTACTCCGTGTGACGGAGAGGTATCTCTGGGCCCACTCGGTAATACAACATCACAATAAGCCTTGCAAGCATTGTGACTAAGTTTTAGCCACGAGATCTTGTATTACGGAACGAGTAAAGAGACTTGCCGGTAACAAGGTTGAACTAGGTAAAGAGATACCGAAGATCGAATCTCGGGCAAGTAACATACTGAAGGACAAAGGGAACATCATACGGGATTAACTGAATCCTTGACACAGAGGTTTGACCGATAAAGATCTTCATATAATATGTAGGAATCAATATGGGCATCTAGGTCCCGCTATTGGTTATTGACCGTAGAGATGTCTAGGTCATGTCTACATAGTTCTCGAACCAGCAGGGTCTGCACACTTAAGGTTCGGTGATGTTTCGGTATAGATGAGTTATGTGTGTTGGTGACCAAAGGTTTTTCGGAGTCCCGGATGATATCTCGGACATGACAAGGAGCTCCGGAATGGTCCGGAGATGAAGATTCATACATAGGATGTTCCGTGTTGGTTACGGGAAAAGTTCAGGCATCACCGGTAACGTAACGGGGGTGCCGGGAGGGTCCCGAAGGTCCACTGGAAAGGCCACCAGCCCCAAAGGGATACATTGGCTATGAGAGAGGGCACACCAGCCCCTGGTGGGCTGGCTGCCCCTCCCACAAAGTCCCATGCGGCTAGGCAGTTGGTGGGAGGGCCAACCCTAGGGTTGGCACCACCTTACTTGGGTGGCAAGCTACCCTAGGGCGCCTCCACCCTTGGCCGCCGCCACAAGGGGGAAACCCTAGGGGTTTGGCGCACCATACCTCCCCCTATATACGTGAGAGGGAGGAGGGCAGCCGCACCCTAATCCATGATGCTGCCCTTCCTCCCTCTCCGATAGCCTCTCCTCTAGATTGATTTGGCGACGCTTAGCGAAGCTCTGTCGAAACAGCTCCACCACGACCGCTGCCACGCTGTCGTGCTGCTGGTGAACCGATCTACCTCTCTGCTCCCTCTTTCTGGATCAAGAAGGCGGAGATCTTCATCGAGCTGCACGTGTGCTAAACACGGAGGTGCCGTCCGTTCGGCACTTTATCGGGAGTTCGTGGGTCGGCTTGCGATTTGGATCACGGAGACGTATGACTACTTCAACCGCGTTCTTTAATGCTTCCGCTTAGCGATTTACAAGGGTACATAGATCCAATCTCTCCTCTCATAGATGCTCATCTCCTTGATTGATCTTGGTGAAGTATAGGAATTTTTTGTTTCCCATGCAATGTTCCCCAACACTCGCCTCGTACACGCCGCGTCCGGCCACCACCATCATGGTCTTGCTCCACCAGAACTTGTCCTATAGCAGGCCCCGCCTTTGCCGCACCTCGCCTGTGGTGTTGTGCCCTCCAGTCACCCTGTGTTGCTGCTTCTGCGAGCTCCTTCACCCCTACTTATCATTGCATCCGCGTCGTCGAGCTGCCCCGGCCAAGACGCTATGCCTCTGCTCGACTCTGCTTCAAGCCACTTTGGACGAGCTACCACCGTAGCCTTACCTCGAGTTGCTGTTGTGGCTAGCCCCTATCAAAGCAGGCCTCAAGCAGCCGCCTCCGCTCCGTCTTGGCGAGTCCGAGCCTGCCGGCTCCGCTTCCACCGTGCTTGCGCTAGGGCGCTCCCTCTCCGTGTTGTCCTCCGTCGCATGCCGCCTCCTCACATGGCCCCGAGTCGGCCCACCTCGCTTTGTTCGTTGGGCCAGCCGCCGCTGTGGTGGCCGCCTGCTGAGCCCCCGGTTTCCATCCGCCCTGGCCTCCTCCAGGATCTACAACCATGAAGCCTCCCCATCTCGGCCTTGCCCCGCTGGTGCGCTATGGCCACTTCCCTTCGCACGGGGAAGGAAGAAAAGTGGGAGGAGTCTAGAAAATGATGTGGGCACCGTTTAAAAAAAGAGCGCGGGCGTCCGCATTCATCCGACAAAAAAACCAGGTGATATTTATCCTAACAATTTTTCAGTATATTGTTTCATCTGAGAACAATTACTCTATCTTTGTAATATTTTTTACACACGACTAATATTCATTTCAAAAGTGACACTATACTCCAAAGATGGAGGCATGCCAACATCATTTTGCATAGGTGGTCGTTCGTGTTGCGTTACTCAACGGACTCACGCACCGGGTCAGAATGTCGCGGCACCTCAAGTGTCTGCATCGGCTTACAACGCCACGGCCGTCTCTCGCGACCGCACCAGCTTACAATGCCACGGCCGTCTCCGCAACCGCACCGACTTACAATGCCGCGGCCGTCTCTCACGACTGCACCGACTTACAACACCGCGACTGACTTCTACGTCTACATCAACACATCGGAGCTATCCATACAAACTGCTCAGCGGGTGCACGCAAGTCGCCGCCCCTATGGTCCAATCTACATTGGCATCCTGGTACCGTGCTGGCCTATACGAGCCGCCCAACGAACGTGCGCAAGACGCTGCCCACAGTCTGATCTACATCAACACATGGATGCGGTGCTCGCCTGTACGAGCCGCCCAACAGACGCACGCAAGTCGCCGCCCGCAGTCTGATCTACATCAACATATTGGTGCAGTGTTCGTCTAGACGAGCCGCCCAAACAGATAGGCGCACAAGTCGCCGCCACTGCAGTTTAGTTAACTTCAACAACCAGTCAGGACGAACCATCGACCGGATTATTGAAACAATTCATACGGGACCATCTATAACCCACCACAGTCAACCTCAACCTTCAGTGGAGACTCTAAAGCCGCCTCTTCGAGTCAACTTAAGAATCGGGGGCTACATACATGGCTCGACACATTTGGTCGTTTTCAACAAGAAGCCCGAGTCATTGCAATGAAGTTAACCCAATCCTAGGGGCTACTACATTATTGGCAGAAGAATTAAAAGAGGACGAGCCACCATGATGCACCGTTCAAACGTGGGTGCCCTGAGTTATTGGATCATCATAAAGTCACTTGGAGTTTCTGCCGTTTCTTCAAAAAAGATGGTGCAACAATGTTGATACATCAACAAGGTCATTTGGGGGCTTCCAACCGACCTAGTTTAGCTTACCCTCTTGACCAGCTCTTCAGCCACCGCAAGGCTGGGTTATATACCCAAAAGTTGATTCTGTCAACAAGGTCATTTGGGGGCTTCCAACCCACCGGGTTTAGCTTACACACCCTCGTAATCGGCTCTTCAGCCACCGCAAGTTCGAGTTAAACCTGCCTATATGCTTGTAAGTGCATCTAGTGCCCCTTAGTGATTTTGGTGTATTGAAGACTTATAGGTTAATGAACTAATGTGTTTGTGAGTGTACACAAGCTCTATAAGTCGATGAGGAGTTTGATATATTCGGAGATTACCGACCCTTAAAAATATATGTCTTCAACTGAAGACTTTGTTGAAGACTTTGGTATTCCCTGAAGACTTTGAAAATGAAGAAGTTGGTGTGACGTTGAAGATATGAAAGAGGACTGTGAAGTGTGAAGACTTTTGTTTTCATAGTTTCATTTCCTTTCTTTGAGTTATAGGAAACACCATGCTGTTAAAGGGGCCCGATGTAATACTAAGGAAAATTTCCAACCGATGCTCAACTCAAAATCCTCAACCAATCCAATCCTTCGAGTGAAGCCTTTGGAAATCTCTTGCAGTTTAGTCAAGTTGTTCAGTGACACATATGATGTTCTTCTGGTCTCTGATGAAATTGATCTGACTTAGGAGTTAGGATTTTGCCAGTGTGAATTGCCTACAAGTGAGGAACATGATAAGCCCGAGGACTTTCATAGTTTGAAATTCCGACCGTTGCTGTGCTTAGTGCTAGCTATCCCCAATCATCTTATCCACATAACGGTCATATCATTGGGGGCATTTATGTCTTATCATGTCAGGTTGCACCCTGGCTATAAATCGCCGCCCCCCCACAACCACTAGCTGGTTGGCTCCTCCGAGAGAGAACTGACACTTGTCATTTGAGAGCAACCCATCCTTCGAGGACTTTGAGAAAAAATCATCAGCGACGAAAAAACCAAATCCAAACCACCAAACCCAAAGTGATTGAGCATCACTGAAGAGATTGTTCCTGTGTGGAACCGACGCTTGTTACCTTTGAAGACTGTGTATCTTCCAGACGGTTAGGCGTCATGGTCTAGTGCATCCTGCAGTCAATTGGGGATCATGGAGTGACCTTGGTCTAGAGCATCCATCAGTCAATTGTGGATCGCCGGGTGACCAGTTTGTGAGGGTTTTGGAAGTCTAGACTTTGTGACCTTAGCTCAAGGAGAATACGGTAAGGATTGTGTGTCCTCGGACTGTGTGTCCTCTGGTTTAAATACCAGGCCGCTCCAAACCAGACGTACGACTGTCACATCAGTTGGAACTGGGTCATCAAATCATTGTCTTCATCGAGCTACCTGGTTCTATTTCCTCAACCCCTCTATTTCCTCGTATACTTGTTGATGAAATTGATCATTACTGTTTGAAGAATTTGACTGAAGACTTTCACAATTTCCTCACCTCAAATTCTTCAAGTTACCTTGTTCCTCACCTGCTTATCCTGTATCACGCTACTTGTAATATGTGCATGTTTTATTTCATCATGATGATTATGCTGTCACTGTGTTTCTCATGCACTTGAGTACTTATTCCGCTGCTAGTTATTCATCACATTTCAAATTCCTCAAGTTGAAATTCCTCAAGTGATGAATTTGTAAAAATCGCCTATTCACCCCCTCCAATCGATAAAACACACTTTCAATTGGTATCAGAGCAAGGTACTCCCTTCTTCTGTGTGATTTTGTTTTAACCGCTTGGAGTTTTAGTTATGTCGACTACTGGTATGATCAAGGTTTCCGCGGGATGTCTTACCTTCGCTGGGATGGACTACCCCTACTGGAAGAACAAGATGCGTATGCATCTTGAGGCAATTGCCAATGATCTCTGGTATGTTGTGGAAAATGGTGTTCCCTCTGTTACTCCCACGATCAACGTTGGTGATGTGAAGAGATTCAAGAAACTCGATTCTCAAGCGAAGAATATCATTTGTGGCCATCTAAGCAAAAGGTTAGTATGGTAGAGTGAGTGCTTTGGAGTCTGCTAAGCTTGTCTGGGATAGGCTGACCAAAGTCAACGAAGGTGTTTCCACTCAACGTAACTCTCGTGTTGATGTTCTTCGCAGTGTCTTCAACCACTTCAAGAGACTTGACAATGAAAATGTTTAGCAAACTTTTGATCGTCTCACTGATATCTCTAATGAGCTTCAAGCATTAGGTGCCACTGACATCACCGACCATGAAGTGGTGAAGAAACTGCTAAGATCTCTTGATTCCTCATTTGATACTCTGGCTTTGATCATTCAAGAGCGTGGAGACTACAAGTCACTTGATCCTGCTGACATTCTTGAGAGACTCAATACTCATGAATTCCAACAAGCTGAGAAGAGAGACCTCTACGGGCTAAGCTATGGAAGATCTCGTGCTCTGAAGGCAAAAGCAATTTCCTCATCCGAAGGCGAAGATTCTGATAGTAGCCTTGGTGATCCTAAAGAACTGAGTCAGGAGCTAGCAATGCTCGTGAGGAAATTCCAGAAGTTCTCAAGGAGAGGTGGATTTGGAAAGTCATCAAAAATTGGTTTGAGGAAATCAGATTCCTCAAATGACTACAAGAAAAGAACTTGTCACAAATGCAAGAAATATGGTCACTTCATCTCTAAGTGTCCTCTCTGGGAAAAAGAACCAAAGAAGAAGAAGAAATACAAGGACGACAGTTCTGATGACTCGAAGAAAAAGAAGAAATCTTCAAAGTCCTCATCTGCAAAGTCCTCATCTTCAAAGTCCTCAATGCACAAGAAGAATGGTTCCAGAAAGGCTCGGGTTTTCATTGGCAAGGAAATAGACTCAGAAGAAGAATATGAAGAATATGAAGAAGAGGAAGAATCTGAGGTGAAATCTGAATCTGGTGTCGCTAGCCTTGCTCTCGCTACTGCTTTCGTCAGCAAGTCCATCTTCAACGATGAAGAAAATGACTACTCCAATGACTCTGAAGTCAGCAATGATGATTTTGCTCCCACCTATTGCTTCATGGCTAAAGGTTCCAAGGTACATAAGAATCATGCCTCCTCTGAATTAAGTGATGGTGAATCTGATGAATATGTGAAACCTAGATATGCTAAACTTGCTAATGTTGCTACTAGGCAACAAAGTGCACTTGAAAAGCTTCAGAAAATGCTAGACAAAAGTGATGATCTGTTGAATGAGGAAGTGGATCAGACTCAAACTCTGTCTAACGATCTCAAAAGTCTTCAAACAAAGTATGGTAACCTTTAGAGTCATCATAATGCTCTCTTAGCCGACCATGAGAATCTTTCTTATGAATTTCTTCAAAGAAAGCAAGATCTTGAGAAACTAAGGGTGTCACATGAGGATCTCCAAAGGGAAAATGATTCCTTACTGGCTCAACAGATCAATACCGCTCATGAAGAATTCGTTCCACCTTGTTTGAAATGCATCAAATGTGAAACTGCTAATTCTTCACCTGAATGTTCAAATGCTTCTATTGCTACAAATTCTTCACCTATTCCGGTGGTCACAAATTCCTCATCTGAGGATACCACAAGTATCACTGACGAAAATGCAGGGTTGAAGTAATTGTATGTGACAGGCATGTACAAAAGTCTCAAAGGGCATCAAACCCTTTGCGATGACCTCAAAAAGCAGATACTGAACAGGAACCCTAGGAAAGAGGGTATTGCATTTGAGAGTAAAATCAATGCTGATGGATCTTACTGGACACCTGAGAAGTACCCCAAAACCCCATGGGTTGCTGCAAAAGGACCTCCTGTAGATCCATCCACTTTATCTGGCTTTATGTGTAAAACTTCATATTCTTCTGATGAGTCACTTGACTCCAACTACAAATTCTTGAAAAATCAGAAAGGTGAATTATTTAACAGATTTGTTGGAACTAACTGCAGGAACGGTTCACCTATGAAGAAAATCTGGGTTCCCAAGAGCTGCCTACAAAATCTTCAAGTGAATGTCCTCATACCACCACTTATGAAGAACAGGAACCCCAGATCAAATTCCTCATATGGACCAAAGTCTTCACTAGGACCAAATTCCTCAAATGGTCAAAAATATCATTCTCGTGCTAATGCATCTGTTTAGCAGGGAAAATCCAAGAGTTCTGAATATGTGCATTATTCTTCAAATCATTATGTTCATAAGTCCTCGAAGAATTTCTCTGCTTATTCATATGAGTACTCTAAGCCGCGTCTTGTAAAATGTGTTGGGAGACATAGTAGTAAATCAAAAAAATTCCTACGTGTCACCAAGATCAATCTATGGAGAAACCAGAAATGAGTGGGGGTAGTGCATCTTCAGACCTTTGAAGATCGCGACATTACTAGAATGCCATTGGTGGAGTTGTTGGGAACGTCGCATGGGAAACAAAAAATTTCCTACGCACACGCAAACCTGTCCATGGTGATGAGCATCTACGAGAGGGAGAGTGGATCTACGTACCCTTGTAGATCGCTAAGCGGGAAGCGTTAAGATACGCGGTTGGTGTAGTCGAACGTCTTTGCGATCCAAATCGCCGAGCGTCCCGTGATCTAATCACGAACAGTCCCGCGATCTCATCATGATCCGTTCCGTGATCCAATCACGAACGTCCTGTGGCCTTGATCACGATCCTTCCGATCTAGTACCGAACGGACGGCACCTCCGCGTTCAGCACATGTGCAGCTTGATGACGATCTCCACCGTCTTGATCCAGCAAGAGGAGGTGGAGAGGAGGAAGAGTTCACCGGTAGCGTGACGATGCTCCGGCGATGGTGGTGGAGTGATTCCGGCAGGGCTTCGCCTAAGCACTGCGGAAAACCGATCTAGAGGAGCACCGGTGGAACGGGTAGCACGTGGCCGTAAATTCTGTGCAAAAACCCTCTATTCCACCAGTATATATAGGAGGAGAGGAGAGGCAGCTTTGGCGCAAGGGCAAGGCCCTCTAGGAGTCGGCCGGCCAAGGTGGAGGAGTCCTACTCCTCCTCCACTCCTAGTAGGAGTAGGACTCGTCCTTTTTGTTGCCTTTTTCTGCACTTTTCTCTTTGGGATTTTCTCTCCTGGCGCATGGGCCTTGTGTGTCTATGTAGACATGACCGAGACACCTCTACAGTCAATAACCAATGGCGGGACCTAGATGTCCACATTGGTTCCTACATATTCTACGAAGATCTTTATCGGTCGAACCTCTATGTCAAGGATTCAGTTAATCCCGTATGACGTTCCCTTTGTTCTTCGGTACGTTACTTGCCCGAGATTCGATCGTCGGTATCTCCATACCTAGTTCAACCTCGTTACTGGCAAGTCTCTTTACTCGTTCCATAATAAAAGATCCCGCAACTAACAATTAGTCACATTGCTTGCAAGGCTCATTGTGATGTTGTATTACCGAGTGGGCCCTGAGATACCTCTCCGTCACATGTAGTAACAAATCCCAGTCTCGATCCATGCCAACTCAACAGACACCATCGGAGATACCTATAGAGCGCCTTTATAGTCACCCAGTTACGTTGCGACGTTTGATACACACAAGGCACTCATCCGATATCCGTGAGTTGCATGATCTCATGGTCATAGGAACATATACTTGACATGCAGAAAACAGTAGCAATAAACTGACACGATCATATGCTACGTTTGTAGTTTGGGTCTTGTCCATCACATTATTCTCCTAATGATGCGATCCCGTTATCGAATGACATCTCATGTCCATGGCTAGGAAACCTTAACCATCTTTCAATCAACGAGCTAGTTCACTAGAGGTATATTAGGGACATTGTGTTTGTCTATGTATCCACACATGTATCCATGTTTCCAACTAATACAATTATAGCATGGATAATAAACAATTATCATGAACAAGGAAATATAATAATAAACACTTTATTTATAGCCTCTAGGGCATATTTCCAACAGAAGTCGTACTCGCAACGATTCAAATCGCGGTGGATTCCGATCTAAGCGCCGAACAACGGCGCCTCCACGTTCAACACACGTGCATCCCGATGAATTATCCTACGCCTTGATCCAGCAAGGAGGAAGGAAAGTTTGAGTGAGAGCTCCGGCAGCACGATGGCGTGGTGACGGTGGAGCTGCATGGTACTCCGGAAGGGCTTCGCCAAGCACTACGGAGGACGAGGAGGAGGAGGGGTAGGGCTGTGCCTAGAGAGAGAGAGAGAGATGAGTGTTCTTGGCAGCCCCAAGGGCTCCACTATATATAGGAGGAGGAGAAGGGGTGCACAGCCCCTAGGGTTCCCACCCTAGGGCCAACGGCCAACCCTAGATAGGTCTAGGGCGGCAGCCAAGAGAGGGGAGAGGAGGGATGGCGCCCTAGGTGGGCCCAGGGCCCATCTGCGCCTAGGGTTTGCCCCCCTCCCACCTTTGCCGCACCTTGGGCCCTTGTGGGAGGCGCACCAACCCACCTAGGGGCTGGTTCCCTACCACCTTCGGCCCACACAGCCCTCTGGTGCCTGTGGCCCCACAGGATGGACCCCCGAAACCCTTCCAGTGGTCCCGGTACGTTACCGTTGCTGCCCGAAACACTTCCAGTGACCAGAATCTCACTTCATATATATGAATCTTTACCTTTGGACCATTCCGGAACTCCTCGTGATGTTTGGGGTCTCATCCGGGACTCTGAAAAACCTTTGGTAACCATGTACCCAATTTCCCTATAACCCTAGCGTCATCGAGCCTTAAGTGTGTAGACCCTACGTGTTCGGGAGGCATGTAGACATGACCGAGACACCTCTCCGGTGAATAACCAATAGCAGGATCTGGATACCCATGTTGGCTCCCACATGCTCCACGAGGATCTCATCAGATGAACCACGATGTCGAGGATTCAATCAATCCCGTATACAATTCCCTTTGTCTATCGGTATGACACTTGCCCGAGATTCGATCGTCGGTATCCCTATACCCTATTCAATCTTGTAACCGGGAAGTCTCTTTACTCGTTCCATAACAATAGCGACCCGACCTGGAAAGGTCAAGCCTCTGTGTTCTATGCCATCCCTGGATCAGTATGCTGGCACACACAGTACATCAATGTATATATCAAAGTGCAATCACATGTAATTAATGTAAAACTGATATATACCTTAAAATCTCAGTGGAAACAATCAATGGGAGTGGAGTCCCAATAAACACCAACGGCAGGTTGAGTGTAGACCGTAACCCTGAATCGTACTCTTACTCGTCGAAGAAAAGTATCTGCAACATGAGACGTTGCAGCCATGTAGGTCAGCATTTTGAATATGCTGGCAAGTCACAAAAGAGGGGGTGAAAAATAATCATCTATACTATATGCATATATGGCAGGTGGGGCTATAAGTTCAAGTTTTGCGTAAAGCAAATTTTTCCTACAACAAGAGAGGGGTAATGCTGAAATTATTACTACAAAGTTGGTTGATTAATGATATGGTTCCACCAACCAATTCTCATACCGAAGTTGTCATTAATACCCACATCATTATAATTCTTTGTGTTGCGAATTCCAGATAGTTTCAGTTCCTTTGGCTCAAGTTGTCCATGACCGTGGAGACAGCTAATCGATTAGGTTTGAGTACTCTGCAGAGTTTTGCACACGTTCCCCACAAGATTTGATCGCCTCTGTTGGATTCCTCGCAATTCAGGGTGTTTGAGGAACGGATGATCAAAACATGGTCTTCTAAGGGGTTCCTCTGAGTCTCTGTCGGTGCCCATCCTTTCCTACCATTCTTCTACATCTCGTAGCACCGCTTGTCCAGGGTCACCACAATATCCAACCAAGCCAGAGCCCATAATGGCTTGTGGCTGTGCAGGTAAGCCTTGGGTCTTGAAGCATCCATCCATCTCTTTGTTCCTGGGTGGACCTTTCCGCGTGAATACTGGCACTTCTCCACCAACACCTAGGCTAACCACTGGCTTCTCCAGGGCGCCGTTCAACCATCATCCACCCAGAGGTATGTTGAAAACTTGGAGTCTTGAAGTCTTGATCATCATGTAGGTCTTGTAATTATTATCTCACAACTCTCATGAATCACACAACCAACCCCGTCTACTAATAGCATAGCAAAATTAAATCAACGTTTCCTGGGGCCAAAGTGTCAAAGGGTTTGAGGGGTGCCTACCACATGATACTACATCAAGTAACCAAATTTCAAAATTACCTACTTTGCATGCAATGGGTGGAAGGTTGAACTAATGCAACTTGAAAAAACATAAGTAATAACATGGTTAACGTGAACTTGCCTGGTAAGGTTGATGAAGATAGAATCGCTCTTAGAAATTTACTTGATAGAACTACTTGTTACTCTCTGAGGGAAAATCTATAATAATCAAACATTGCATTCATATAAGCAATCGTACTAGCAATAAATTCTAACAATCAAAAATTAACACAAAACCAAAAGCAACAAGGTTGTGATGAAGGAAAAACTTAAGACAAAACTCAAAACAACAAAGTTTCAGCAACACAACTAAGGTTGGTTTTCTCTACAAGTAAATCCTATTTTCAAAAGTAAAAACACAGAAAAAAAACAAAGTAAAATATAACAAAAGTATTTTAGTAAATATTTTACTTAGCAAAAAGAATTACTTTTGAAGAACAACTAAGAACTAAGAAAGTAATACTGTAAACAACATAGGTTTTTGCCGAATAGACCTAACAATAAGAAAACAAATGAAATATTAAAATAACATAAAACAAAATATATAACACTAAGTTAACATAAAGTATCTTTTATAAAACAAATTTATTAAAGGTATTTTCAATTAGCAAATCAAACTAGCAATGAAATCTATTTGCAAGTTATGATTTAACTTGAATTAATTTCATGCAACCAAATAATAATAAAATGACCTAAAATAACTTGGTTTAAATAATATTTCTAACTAATAGAAAACAAAGTATAATTTTTTCAACTAATATAAAAGAAAATAAATTAAAACAATTTAAAACAAAAGAAATAGATGTAAACCTAAAAGAACTAAACAGAATCTATTTTGCATGAAAATACTACTTTAAATTATGCTAAAAATTCTCAATTTATACCTACTGTTAATTAAAGTTAGTAATGACAAGTAGCAGAAAGAATCAACTCAAAATAAAATTTTAAACTCAAGATATTCAGAAAATAAGATTTGAATCAATTCTGTTTGAATTCAATTTTAAAATTTTCAAATATGGTCAAACTTTATATCTACAGAAACTAGAACAAATTTGTAACACAATGCAAAAGGAATCAAATTAAAACAATTAAAAAAATAAAATATATGAATAAAACAAAAACAGAACTAAATCTGTAAAAGAAACTAAAAAGGAAAAAAGAAAAATTACTCTAACGGACAGGGTGCTACGTGGCGGCTTCTGATTGGCTGAAAGTGTGTGCGCGTGGGTGCTAACGAGCGGACGACTGATACTTAAGGAAAACGGTTTGGTCTAAAATAATTACAATAAAAACCGACCTGTTTATTATACTAAACCGAAGGGGTACGTGGGATCTAATCCTAACCACTCAATAGCGATCGGACGATCGAGGAGGAAGGAGAGCTCACAAGGGGGTCGGGGTGCTCCGGCGAAGCTCCGGCGATGTCCGACGGCGGGGAGGTCGATGGAGACGGTGTTCCGGTGTCCTCCGGCATTAGTGATGGCACCGGTCGACGCAGGCGAGGACGGCGAGCACGACGGTAGTGTCAGCGGGGCTCGGGGGCGACGGTGTCGACGGCGGCAAGCTCGGAGGCGGCGGCAGCGCTCAGGTGTCGATAGGGAAAGGGGCTCCGATGGGTGCGGGGCTCAAGCGAGGGCATTGGGAGGTGAGCGCGAGCGAGGGGGAGCGGTTGGTGGGCTCGATAGGCGGGAGGGGTGTCGGGGTGGAGCGGCACGAGCTCGAGGAGCTTCGGTGGTGGTCAGAGCTCCAGCGAGTGATTACGACGGCGAGAGGGCATGGGGAAGGGGGGTTCGGAGGGGAATGGGTAGAGGGGCCCTCGGGCTTTATAGGGGGCGGCTTCGGGTCGTAGAAAGGAAGGGAATCGTCGAGGTGATCGAGCTTCGGCGAGATCTGCTCGGGAGTGAATGGAGAGAGCGGGAGGAGGAAGGTGACCGCGGAGATTGCGCTGGTGGTCAGTCGGGCCCGCACGTCAGAGAGAGAGAGAGAGCGGGAGAGGACGCGGCGTCGGTGGCCGATTCGAAGGAGGTGGGCCGCGGTGGACTTTCCTAATACGCTAAACATTTCCTTTTATAAAATAACAGAGAATGGAAACTATCTTTATGGCAATCAAATCGTTTCCAAAAATGAAGATTTATGTATTAAATTGACCAGGGAAATAAATTCAATTTCATGAACATTTTTCCACGGCCAAAATAAATACTTTTAAAAATTTTATTTTCAGAAAATCCCTAAATTGATTTTAGTTCCTTTTGCAAATAATTTTCAAATAACCCCATGGGTTTTAGGGTTCAAATATTTCACAAAAATACCCTGGTGTGGAGTGTCATGTTACTCCTCTCAAAATTTTGTCAAGGGTATTTGAATTCTTTCAAAAATTAAAAATGGAACCAAATATGAAATGAATTCCAAAAAGAATAATTCTGAGATTTTCAAATCTACTTTTCAAATTCCTTGTTTATGAATAAATCATGTTATCTTCTCTCACTGATTTGAAATGGAATTGAATTTGAAATCAAACACAAAGGGGAAAGTCATTTTATTCCCTCTCATTCAAAAGTTTTCAAAAAGTTTCAAATTTCACTCAATTTCAATCACTCAATCAAACAAACAATCATTCTAATATTTATTATAACATTCCAAAATTTGGGATGTTACAAACCTACCACACTTAAAATGAATCTCGTCCTCGAGATTCGAAAGGGCTAGAAAGAATAGGTTAGGGTTTGGGGGTCTTCTAACAAATCCATTGACCTGGGAGTGTGGGGCTACCACACTTAAAATGAGAGTTATTGGTCCTTCAAAAGTCATGGCGATCCTGTGGGTGCATCTGTCTGTTCACATTCTTCACGATAGCTCGTTCGGTGACACTCTTCCGTTTAAATAAAAAAATCTTGTGTTCTCATAACAAATTGTATTTCCTCCGATACTGGGTCTTCTTAACTAATAAGTCTCGCATTCATTCTAAGTAACTTATCGAAGATCTCATGGCGGTCTACCATTAGTGAGTATCCTGCAGTGAAATGGGTCTTGGCTTCATTCCTCACCATAAAATTCCTACGTGTGACAGCAACTGTCATGTACAAGGGGTTTTACATCATACCATTCTAAGGCTTAGACAAAAGCTTCAAAAGAACGTCGTCTCTTTACTATGGGTAAGTCACTCAGATTTACCATTCCGAATAGCAAGAGAAATGATAAGAGTAAGTCATCATGGTGATCAATCCATGCCACACTGAAATCATTTCCTTGTATAAGGTTCAGTGAATCTCGTATTCTAACACTTGGGCTTCCTCACAAGCGTTGCAGAAATATCTCTTGTCAACGAACGAAGTTCGGATAAATCCACTGATTTTGCAAGCTAAACAAAAGATCTAGCATTCCTTCACAACTCTCAGGTTGTCATATACTCCTAACTAAACGTTTGCTAATCCAATCACAACTTCTTGCTTCATGGTCTTTGGGCAACCTTCATGAAACTGTGAGATCCATCCTTGATACAGGTTCTATCCCTTGAATATGTTTTCCTTTCCATTGGTCTGTTTACCAATAGAAGTTTTGGTTCATCATATTCAAAATCCAAGGTATCTTATTTCAGGTGTTGTCATCCACATAGTTGGATATGGTTCCACATTCTCTTCACCTGTAGTCACTTATCCAAAATCCATTATAGGAATGGTACTTTCTTTATTCATTCGTCGATGTGGTTATTACCACACTTAAAATGAAATGTACACATGCCTGCATAGACCATATCTTCTCATATCCTCGAAAATGGTCAGAGATCTTTGTTCATAGAGTAACAGCTCATGTAATTCAACATAGGAGAATCATGACACCATAAATTCCGTTGGCTCATGAATTTATTACAAACTCTGAGGCTTCAGTTACAAAATAAACTCATGAAAACAAGAGTGCTTCATGATACAATTATTGCCATCTTAACTACTCCATTCTAGCTTTCTTCTCGTATTCAATCCTTTGTTACATCCTCAATCACTTCTAAAAGTACTTTATTACAAATGCTGCCATCCACATAGTTTGGTATGGTCCATCATCACTACCAACTTTATTCATTTATCCCCCCTTGGAGATATTTTAGTACCACTAGAACTTTGCGATGTGTTCCTTGAAATCATCCATCTTTTGCTTGATCAAGGTGGACATGAGCTTCATCTCCATCATCTCCATATGCACCTCATGCAGGTATTCCTGAGTATGACGGAGTCTTGCTTCAAGTATTTCTCCAATCTAACGTCTGGCTTCCATGGCAGCTTCACGAACAGCGTCAAAGAAAGTTTCTCGTGGTACACGAGATATGTAAAAGTATTGTACCATAGTCTTTGGGCAAACTCCTTTCACACGGTGGAGGTGTACCTCCACATACCAGAGTTCCACTCCATTTTCCATGAATGGGTAGCCTTTGTAGACCGCATCTCCTTCAAGATGGATGTGCTTCATCATATCCTTCAGGATCCTTGGGTAATCATGTTCACTAGTCAGGGTCATGGTCATCTCCGGGCCCTTGAGGAAAGACTCGTAAAGGGTGTTCATCTGCAGGTGTCAGAAAAGGGTACTCAAAATTAACATATGTTTCTTATTGGGTAAGCATCCATATCATCCAACCAAGCTTCTATTCCATTTACCATATTCTATTATATCCTTGTACTTTTGCAAAATCCCAGTTTATGCATCAACAACTCATTTTCATCCATGTTTTGAATCCATACTTCTGTCTCTAACCAAGTCATCGATCCAGAATACATGAGTCCAGCTTCATTCGTCATCTATTGGGTTCAAGGTTTTGGGGATGAGATGGGTAAGAGAGAGAGAGACAGAGAGAGAAGGGATACAAACAACTCAAAGACACAAAACATCAAACTCAAGTCCACACATTCATAAAGTTCAATCAAACTATAGTATCGCCACCCACATAAGGTTGGTGTGGTCGATCACTCAAATCGTAAAAACGTTTATCCTTATTCTCTCATGGTGGGGCTACTACTAAGCTAGACTATATCATGTCTTCGTCTTCAATGCGCTTCTTCTGGTCATGCTTGATATTCTCAAGTTCTTCTACCAGATTTTCCCTGTTGATGCGGAGTTTCTGGTGTCGTCCCTATAGTTCGAGGAGTTGGTTCTTGAGCTTCTGAATTTCAACATCTCCAGCATGAGCCATGGCCTGAATATTCTTCAAGTCTTGACGAAGCTTCTGAATCTCGGGATCATGTTTCTTCAGATTGGCTACCTTCAGCTTCTCGTTCTTGAGGCTCTCACGAAGTTCTTCATTCTCAAATAACTCTGGGAGAAGGTCCATTTGAAGGTTCTTGATGTAGTGCTCCAGTTCTTGATTGTACACATGTACGGGTGAAAACTTCATCTTCTGTACATCGGTCAGGTCGATGAGTGCTCCATCAGGCTTCTGCCATCCAGGCCTTCCAAAGTAGTGGTTGCACAACTCAGCATGATGACAATAGCTCAAACGTGCGATGGCATCATGGACAGCAGTGTTCATGCCCATCTGACATTCATGGCTCAATGTGCCATAGTTGATGTCTTTAGACTTGGGGTCTTCTTCACATCCAAAAACTTTAGTTTTGATGCCCCAGAATCCAGACTTCCTCTTAGTCGCCTTGATCTCAGGTATCGATAGCTTCACCATCTGCACTAGCTCCATGAGGAATGAGCCTCCGAGAACATCTTCATAGTCCTCTCTTTTGTTCAGGGTGTAGTTCTCCGTCTATAGTTTGAAACAGGGAGGGTTCAGTAAAAGAATTTAGAAGTTACGAGAGTAGTGAAAAAAAAGTTGTTCCTATCAAGGTCTTCCTATTTATAATCCATTTCCCAGGGTCACGTCCTACAATCAACATGTGCTCTGATACCATCTCTATAGCGACCCGACCTCGAAAGGTCAAGCCTACATGTGTTCTGTGCAATCCCTGGATTAGTATGCTAGCACACACAGTACATCAATGTATATATCAAAGTTCAATCACATGTAATTAACATAAAACTGATATATACCTTAAAATCTCAACGAAAACAGTCAACGGGAGTGGTGTCCCAATAAACACCAACGGCAGGTTGAGTGTAGACCGTAACCCTAAATCGTACTCTTACTCCTCGAAGAAAAGCATCTGCAACATGAGACGTTGCAGCCGTGTAGGTGAGCATTTTGAATATGTCGGCAAGTCACAAAAGAGGGGGTGAAAAATAATCATCTATACTATATGCATATATGGCAGGTGGGGCTATAAGTTCAAGTTTTGTGTAAAGCAAATTTTTCCTACAACAAGAGAGGGGTAATGCTGAAATTATTACTACAAAGTTGGTTGATTAATGAGATGGTTCCACCAATCAATTCTCATACCGAAGTTGTCATTAATACCCACATCATTATAATTCTTTGTGTTGAGAATTCCAGATAGTTTCAGTTCCTTTGGCTCAAGTTGTCCATGACCGTGGACACGACTAATCGATTAGGTTTGAGTACTCTGCAGAGTTTTGCACACGTTCCCCACAAGATTTGATAACCTCCGTTGGATTCCTCGCACTTCAGGGTGTTTGAGGAACGGATGATCAAAACATGGTCTTCTAAGGGGTTCCTCTGAGACTCTGTCGGTGCCCATCCTTTCCTACCGTTCTTCTACATCTCGTAGCACCGCCTGTCCAGGGTCACCACAATATCCAACCAAGCCAGAGCCCATAATGGCTTGTGGCTGTGTAGGTAAGCCTTGGATCTTGAAGTATCCATCCATCTCTTTGTTCCTGGGTGGACCTTTCCGCGTGAATACCCGCACTTCTCCAGCAGCACCTAGGCTAACCAAAGGCTTCTCCAGGGTGCAGTTCAACCATCATCCACCCGGAGGTATGTTAAAAACTTGGAGTCTTGAAGTATTGATCATCATGTAGGTCTTGTAATTATTATCTCAGAACTCTCATGAATCACACAACCAACCCCGTCTACTAATAGCATAGCAAAATTAAATCAACGTTTCCCGGGGTCAAAGTGTCAAAGGGTTTGAGGGGTGCCTACCACATGATACTACATCAAGTAACCAAATTTCAAAATTACCTACTTTGCATGCAATGCGTGGAAGGTTGAACTAATGCAACTTGAAAAAACATAGGTAATAACATGGCCAATGTGAACTTGCCTGGTAGGGTTGATGAAGATAGAATTGCTCTCAAAAATTTACTTCATAGAACTATTCGTCACTCTCCAAGGTAAAATCTAATAATCAAACATTGCATTCACATAAGCAATCATACTAGCAATCAATTCTAACAATCAAAAAGTAACACAAAACAAAAAGCAATGAGGTTGTGATGAAGGAAATACTTAAGATAAAACTCCAAACAACAATGTTTCAGCAACACAACTAAGGTTGGTTTTCTCTACAAGTAAATCCTATTTTCAAAAGTAAAACACAAAACAAAAACAAAGTAAAATATAACAAAAGTATTTTAGTAAATATTTTACTTAGCAAAAAGAATTACTTTTGAAGAACAACTAAGAACTAAGAAAGTAATACTGTAAACAACATAGGTTTTTGCCTAATAAACCTAACAATAAGAAAACAAATGAAATATTAAAATAAAAGAAAACAAAATATATAACACTAAGTTAACATAAAATATATTTTATGAAACAATTTTATTAAAGGTATTTTCAATTAGCAAATCAAACTAGCAATGAAATCAATTTGCAAGTTATGATTTAACTTGAGTTGATTTCATGCAACCAAATAATAATAAAATGACCTAAAATAACTTGGTTGAAATAATATTGATAACTATTAGAAACTAAGTAGAATTTTTTCAACTAATATAAAAGAAAATAAATTAAAACAATTTAAAACAAAAGAAATAGATGTAAACCTAAAAGAACTAAACAGAATCTATTTTGCATGAAAATACCACTTTAAAATATTCTAAAAATTCTCAATTTATACCTACTGTTAACTAAAGTCACTAGTGACAAGTAACAAAAAGAATCAACTGAAAATAAAATTTTAAACTCTAGATATTCAGAAAATAGGATTTGAATCAAATGTGTTTGAATTCAATTTTAAAATTTTCAAATATGGTCAAACTTTATATCTATAGAAACTAGAACAAATTTTTGACACAATGCAAAAGGAATCAAATTAAAAAATTAAAAACATAAAAGATATGAATAAAACAAAAACAAAACTAAATCTGTAAAATAAACTAAAATAGAAAAAAGAAAAAATTACTCTAACGGACAGGGGGTTACGTGGCGGCTTCTGATTGGCTGAGAGTGTGTGCGCGTGGGTGCTAACGAGCGGACGACCGATACTTGAGGAAAACAGTTCGGTCTAAAATCATTACAATAAAAATCTACCGGTTTATTATACTAAACCAAAGGGGTACGTGGGATCTAATCCTAACCACTCAATAGCGATCGGACGATCGAGGAGGAAGGAGAGCTCACAGGAGGGTCGGGGTGCTCCGGCGAAGCTCCGGCAATGTCTGACAATGGTGAGGTCGACGAAGACGGCGTTCCGGTGTTCCTCCGGCATTGGTGATGGCACCGGTCGACGCAAGCCAGGACGGCGAGCACGACGGTAGCGTCAACGGGGATCGGGGGCGACGGTGTCGACGGCGGCGAGCTCGGAGGCGACGGCGGCGCTCGGGTGTCGACGGGGAAAGGGGCTTCGGTGGGTGCGGGGCTCGGGCGAGGGCACTAGGAGGTGCGCGTGAGCGAGGGGGGCGGTTGGTGGGCTCGGGAGGCGGCAGGGGTGTCGGGGTGGAGCGACACGAGGTCGAGGAGCTTCGGTGGTGGCCGGAGCTCCCGCGAGTGATTACGATGGCAAGAGGGCATGGGGAAGGGGGTTTCAGAGGGGAATGGGTAGAGGGGGCCTCAATCTTTATAGGGGGTGGCTCGGGGTCGTAGAAAGGAAGGGAATCGTCGAGGGGATCGGGCTCCGACGAGATCTGCTCGGGAGTGAATGGAGAGAGTGGGAGGAGGAAGGTGACCGCGGAGATCGCGCTGGCGGTCGGTCGGGCCCACACGTTAGATAGAGAGAGGGAGAGGGCGCGACGTCGGTGGCCGATTCGAAGGAGGTGGGCAACGGTGGACTTTCCTAATACACTAAACATTTCCTTTTATAAAATAACAGAGAATGGAAACTATCTTTATGGCAATCAAATCATTTCCAAAAATGAAGATTTATATATTAAATTGACCAGGGAAGTAAATTCAATTTAATGAACATTTTCCACGGCCAAAATAAATACTTTTAAAATTTTTATTTTCAAAAAATGCCTAAATTTATTTTAATTCCTTTTGCAAATAATTTTTAAATAACCCCATGGGTTTGAGGGTTCAAATATTTCCCAAAAATACCCTGGTGTGGAGTGTCATGTTACTCCTTTCAAAATCTTGTCAAGGGTATTTGAATTCTTTCAAAATTTAAAAATGGAACCAAATATGAAATGAATTCAAAAAATAATAATTCAGAGATTTTCAAATCTACTTTTCAAATTCCTTGTTTATGAAGAAATCATGTTATCTTCTCTCACTGATTTGAAATGGAATTGAATTTGAAATCAAACACAAAGGGGAAAGTCATTTTATTCCCTATCATTCAAAAGTTTTTAAAAAGTTTCAAATTTGACTCAATTTCAATCACTCAATCAAACAAACAATCATTCTAATATTTATTATAACATTCCAAAATTTGGTATGTTACAATAACACATCATGCCGTGGCTAACTCCTTAGTCACATTGAGCTCATTATCATGATGTCTTACTGAGTGGGCCCAAAGATACCTCTCCATCACACGGAGTGACAAATCCCAGTCTCGATTCGTGCCAACCCAACAGTTACTTTCGGGGATACCCATAGTATACCTTTATAGCCAACCAGTTACGTTGTGACATTTGGCACACCCAAAGTATTCCTATGGTATCCGGGAGTTGCACAATCTCATGGTCTAAGGAAATGATACTTGACATTAGAAAAGCTTTAGCAGACGAACAACACGATCTTGTGCTATGCTTAGGATTGGGTCTTGTCCATCACATCATTCTCCTAATGATGTGATCCCGTTATCAACGACATCCAATGTCCATGGTCATGAAATCGTGACCATCTATTGGTCAACGAGCTAGCCAACTAGAGGCTCACTAGGGACATGTTGTGGTCTATGTATTCACACATGCATTACGGTTTCTGGTTAATTCAATTATAGCATGAACAATAGACAATTATCATGAACAAGGAAATATAATAATGACCATTTTATTATTGCCTCTAGGGCATATTTCCAACAAAACGAAGCGCACTAGCTTCAATGCCTCCCTTCTCATATGGTCCTCGCAGAATGATGAACTCTTTGCCACCCCTTCAGATGTGGGTGGTGAAGAAATTGACTAATCTCTTATGCAGGGTCAGGTCTCCAGATGAACTTGAACATCTGAAGAATTTGCCGGAGACCTCAGGAAATGCTTGAAAGGACGCAAGCTAATCATGTAGAAATGAATTCCTCATTTCTCACATCCTCACACTGCTTTACTTACTATGTTGTGTGATGAAATTATGTCTCATGATATTGATGCCATATTCTTCACTCTTAAGCATATGAGTCTGTAAGTTGTATGAATTCATCTACAGGATGAATCTCCAAAAGCTACTGAGTGGGTCCTCGATAGTGGATGCACAAACCACATGACTGGTGACAAGAATCTACTGATGAATTTGCCACTTGCTCCATCTCATCTGAAGCATATCACCTACGTTGACAAATTAAAAAGCAAGGTATTGGGTCTAGGTGAGGTTGTAATCTCAAAGGACCGACACATGGATAAGGTGATGCTTGTCAAATCTCTAGGGTTCAACCTTATGTCTGTCTCAATGCTTTGTGATCTTGATATGGTTGTCGTATTTGGAAAATATCGTTGTGTTGTCATCATGGAATCTGAAAATTCCAAAGTCTTCGAAGGGCTTAGGAGAGGATACTTGTATATTGTTGATTTCTCAACTGGTCCTCAGCCTGCCACATGCCTACTTGCAAAGTCCTCAGAAGGCTGGCTGTGGCATCAACAACTTGGACATGCTGGTATGAGGAACTTGCACACGCTCCTGAAGAAAAAGCATTTTATTGGCATTGAAGGTGTCAAATTCCTCAAGGATCACCTCTGTGATGCATGTGAGTCTGGGAAGATGACCAAATCCAAGCATCCCTCGAAGACAATCATGACCACGACTCGACCCTTCGAATTGCTTCACATGGACATATTTGGTCCCACTCATTATTCCACACTAACAAATTCTTCAAGTTTGTATGGCTTTGTCATCATTGATGATTACTCTCGTTACACTTGGGTGCATATTATTCTATACAAGTATGAAGTGCAGGATGTCTTTAGACGATTTGCTTCAAGGGCCTCTACGAACTTCGATGTCAAGATCAAGCATATCAGGAGTGATAATGGGACTGAGTTCAAGAACACCAATCTTGATGAATATCTTGATGAACTTGCTATTACTCATGAGTTATCTGCCCCGTATACTCCTCAGCAAAACGACGTCATGGAGCGCAAGAACAAGACTCTCGTTGAGATGGCTCGCACCATGCTTGATGAATACAAGACCCCTCATCGCTCCTGGCCTGAGGCAATTGATACAACATGCCACATCATCAACATGGTATATCTTCAGAAATTCTTCAAGAAGACTTCATATGAACTTATGACTGGCAAGAAACCGAATGTAAGTTATCTCAAAGTCTTCGGTGCAAAATGCTGGATTAGAGATCCTCACCATAGTTCTAAATTTGCACCGAAAGCACATGAAGGTTTTATGCTTGGTTACGGAAAGGACTTGCACACCTACAGAGTCTTCAACACCTATCACCACAAGGTTGTTGAAATTGTAGATGTGCGGTTCGATGAAACTGATGGCTCGCAAAGAGAGCACCTGCCTTCTATGCTAGATGAATAGTCTCCTGAGGAATCCATTAAGATGAAGGCTACTGAAGATGTCATACCACTGAGGAAGTCATTCCAACAAATGAAGGAATTCATGCTGATACACCTGAAGAAAAAGCTGTTGAAGAAAATCCCCAGCCACGTTAACCTGCTCTTCCAAGAGTTGCAAATGAAGTGCAGATTGACAAAATCATCGACGACATCAATGCACCAGGTCCCCTCACTCGCTCAAGAGCTTCACATTTGACTAACTTTTGTGGGCACTTTGATTTTGTCTCTATCATAGAGCCCAGAAAAGTTGATGAAGCATTCAAGGAGCCTGAGTGGATTCAAGCTATGCGAGAGGAATTGCATCAATTCAAGCTCAACAATGTGTGGGAACTTATCAAGCGGACAGATCCTTGCAAGCATAACATCATAGGTACCAAGTGGATCTACCACAACAAGCAAGATGGAAATTTCCTTGTGGTAAGAAATAAGGCTCGTCTTGTAGCTCAAGGCTACACATAGGTTGAAGGAATTGACATTGATGAAATTTTTGCACCTGTTGCTAGACTTGAAGCTATTCGCATATTGCTTGCTTATGTTAACCATCCTGATATCATCTTATATCAAATGGATGTGAAAAGTGCATTCCTCAATGGTAAGCTTGAGGAAGAAGTATATGTTGCTCAACCCCCAGGTTTTGAAGACCCTAAGCATCCTGACAAAGTCATCAAACTCAACAAGGCCCTCTATGGCCTCAAGTAGGCCCCTCGAGCGTGGTACAACACTTTGAAGGAGTTCCTCATGAAGAAAGGCTTCAAACCCGGTTCACTCGATCCAACACTTTTCGCTAAATCCTATGGCAATGAAATATTCATATCTCAAATATACGTAGATGATATTATCTTTGGCTGTACTGACAAATGTTACACTGATGAATTTGCCTATATGATGAGTGAAGAATATCAAATGTCTATGATGGGAGAGTTGAAATTCGTCTTAGGTCTTCAAATTCGTTAGCATGACAATGGCATCTTCATCTCTCAAGAGATATATCTCAAGGATGTTCTGAGGAAATTCAACATGCAAGACTGCAAAGGCGTCAAAACTCCGATGCCTTCAAAAGGCTAACTCTGCACTGACGAAACTGGTAAAGATTTCGATCAGAAGGTATACCACTCCATGATTGGCTCTTTATTGTATCTATGTGGATTTAGGCCTGATATTATGCTGAGTGTTTGTAGGTGTGCTCGATTCCAAGAAACACCGAAGGAATCACACCATAAGGCTGTGAAACATATTCTTGGATACTTAGCTCACACACCAACGCTTGGATTATGGTATCCCAAGGGCTCAAATCTTCACCTCGTCGGATACTCTGATGCTGACTATGCTGGAGATCGTGTGGATCGCAAGTCAACCTCAGGCACATGTCACTTCCTCGGATGATCCTTAGTCTGCTGTTCCTCGAAGAAGTAGAAATGCGTGTCACTATCTACTTCTGAAGCTGAGTACATTGCTGCTGGATCATGTTGCGCTCAATTGTTGTGGGTGAAGCAAACCCTCAAGGACTATGGCATCAAGGTGAAGAATGTGCCTCTCTATTGCGACAACGAGTGCGCCACCAAGATTGCTTACAACCCAATTCAGCATTCCAAGACCAAGTACATCTAGATTCGTCATCATTTTTTCGAGATCATGTACTCAAGGGCGACATCTCCATCGACCACATCCCCACTGAAGAACAACTGGCCGATATCTTCACTAAGCCCTTGGATGAAAAGAGATTTTGCAAATTGCAGTGTGAGCTAAATATCTTAGGATCTTTGAATGTTCTTTGAAAAAGGACACACATCCTAACATTTATGCAAAATTGATAGCTTAGATGTGCAACACACGAAGTAACGTTTTTCTTCTATCAATGAAGAATAACCCTCTAAGTGTGAAGAAATTAATGAAGAATTTGATTCTCAGAACCCTAAGAAAATTGTACGCGGTGCCTGAAATCATCATTCTTATACGGTGGGTCACGCCTCCAACCACAGTTGAAATTCTTCAAAATTGAGTTTTTTGTCATTCTGCAAATTCTTCAAAATTTCAAATTCCTAAAGTTTGCAAAGTCCTCAACTTTTCAAATTCTTCAACTTTTCAAATTCTTCAAACTATGAAACTCATGTTCTTCATTGATTATATACTTATATATTTGAGTTTTCAATGTCCTCAACAACATTCACTTGTTGCTAATTCTTCAAGTTGATTTTCATCTAAGTGAATGTGATCGGACCCTTTCCCCCTCTATGCTAAACTCAACCCAGTTTGTTTACAAATTCTTCATATGCATTCTACTTTGAAACTCGTTAAAAGTCTTCACTATGTCCTTGATAGATGAAGAATTTGCGAACGGAAAATTTAAAATTTTCACTATCAAACTTTTCGGTGTTTCCCGCTCAAACTGTTCTGATTCCCACGACTGGATAACCCATGACCCCCCACTATTGCCACTACTCAGAACGTGGGTGACACATGTTGCGTGGAGAGCATGGTTCAGGGGCAATCTTGTTTCAAAATCTTTGGACAATTTTTTTTCACTTCCGCTATAAATACCCCTTCCCTTTCACTGTGCGGTTACTCCTCACTCCTACTCTCTCCCGAGCTCAAACGTAGCATCGTCGCTAAAATCATCACCGCTGGTGTGGAAGAGCTTCACTGCCTCAACCTCGTCGTCACCGTACTCGCATCGGATGTGGAAATCTTCACTCCACCACCGATGTAAATGTATCCCTCTGCCTAGCTAGGGCATGGGAGATCTAGAGGGACGAACTTCCTTATTTTCTTCTCTCAGTTCGCCGTGTTCTTCATCAAGGTAAATAAAATTTGTTTTACTACCCTTGTTTGATCTTCAAGTTGTCCACTATTTCCTCAAAAGTGTTTATTCTTCAAGAATCTCATTCTAAAGCACCTTACATGTTCATACACTTGATGTTTTTTCCTAAGTTATGATTTTCTTCAAGATTCCTCAATTGTGTGGATCCTCAAAATTTGCACAACTTTGGAACCTAAGACAAAGAACACTTAGTGAAAATCTTCAAGACACCCATTGTAAAATTCCTCACACTTGATGTTTTTGAAAAACTTTTGAGAACATATATGACCTCTTCAAATTCCTCGCACCTATACTCTGTTCATAGGTACAAACATGTCCGCTTATGAATCACTAGGTTCTCATCAACTTAACTATTTTGCAACATTTCTTGAGGAAAAGTTGTGTACAACTTTAGAATCCTCAAGAGTTCAGAATCCTCAGCCGAAGAAAATGGCTGATGGGAAGAAGCCACAAAAAGGTGGAAAGAAATCTGAAGTGCAGACTGCTTTTGAGATACCTGATGACTTGTATGAGGAATATTGCACTCCAGATGAAGAAACTCGTGGCAAAGAAACAAAAAAGTAGAGAAAGATTCGCATATAGAAAATTGATAGGAAACGGGCAAAGGACTAGAAAGAATATTGCTATGTCACTCCCAAGTATATGAAGAAATTCGCAGTTAAACCCCTTGCAACAGGCCACCCTTGGCTCCGAACCAAACTGCTGATCCCATAAGTCTCAAGACTGGTGATGACTTCCCTCGTGAATGGGAAAGACAACAAGCCAAGCTAGCGAAGAAAGCAAAAGAGGCTGTGAAGAAATTCAATGAAGACTCTGCTGCTGTTACCAATGCCGGAGCCTCTGCTAGTGCTCCGAAGAAATCAATTGTGAAGAAATCTGCTGTGAAGACAAAGTCTTCAACTTCAAAATCATCACTTCAGATTTCTCAAGCAAAGTCTTCAAATGCCTCAGCCACTGGTTCAGTAGCTTCTCAGTCCTCTGCTGCTGCCGCAAAGTCATCAACACCGGTGCACCTTGCATCATGTCAGAGAACCGAGGGCTTCACAATTGCTTCAAGGGTCTTTGCAAGTCCCTTTGCTCAAACATAGTCTTCAATAAGTCCTACTATGTTGAAGCTAAAGAAAACTGCTGGACGAGGTCGCAGTCCTCGAAAGAGATCAAGCTTTGAGAGCTAAGAGGAGCAGTCCTCGAAAAGAAAAATTTCTGAGGAATAATGTGATGAATTTGACTCTGAAAGTGCGTTATATCGACTAGAGGGGGGGTGAATAGGCGAGTTTTACAAATTCATCACTTGAGGAATTTGAAATGTGATGAAAAACTAGCAGCGGATTAAGTACTCAAGTTCATGAGAAACATAGCAACAACATAGTCATCATGATGAAGTGAAACTTGCACATATTACAAGTAGGGTGATATAGGATAAGCAGGTGAGGAACAAGGTAAGATGAAGAATTTGAGGTGAGAAAATTGTGAAAGTCTTCCGCCAAATTCTTCAAACAGTAACAATCAATTTCATCAACAAGTATACAAGGAATAGAGGGGCTGAGGAAATAGAACCAGATAGCTCGATGAAGACAATGGTTTGATGACCCAGTTCCAACTGTTGTTGCAGTCGTACGTCTAGTTTGGAGCGGCCTAGTATTTAAACCAGAAAACAGATAGTCCCAGGACACACATTCCTTACCATATTCTCCTTGAGCTAAGGTCACAAAGTCCTCACCCAACACTAGTGGTAAGTCTTCAAGGTAGACTTCCAAAACCCTCACAAACTGGTCACCCAGCGATCCACAATTGACTTCTGGATGCTCTAGACCAAGGTCACCCCCTGATCCCCAATTGACTGCAGGATGCACTAGACCATGACGCCTAACCGTCTGGAGGATACACATTCCTAAAAGGTAACAAGCGTCGGTTCCACACAGGAACAATTTCTTCAGTGAAGCTCAGTCACTTTGGTTTTTGTGGTTTGGGTTTTTCCTCACTGATGATTTTCTCTCAAAGTCCTCGGAGGATGGGTTGCTCTCATATGACAAGTATCAGTTCTCTCTTAGAGCAGCCAACCAACTAGTGGTTGTGGGGGCTGGCTATTTATAGCCAGGGTGCAACCTGACATGATAAGACATAAATGCCCGCAATGATATGACCGTTATGTGGATAAGATGATTGGGGACAGCTAGCACTAAGCACAACAACGGTCAAAATTTCAAACTATGAAAGTCCTCAGGCTTATCATGTTCCTCACTTGTAGGCAATTCACATTGGTGAAATCCTAACTCCTAAGTCAGATCAATTTCATCAGAGACCAGAAGAACATCATCTATGTCACTGAAGAACTTGAGTGAACTGCAAGAGATTTCCAAAGGCTTCACTCGAAGGATTGGATAGGTTGAGGTTTTTGGAGTTGAGCATCAGTTCAAAATTTTCCTTAGTATTACCTCGGCCCCCTTTAACAGTACGGTGTTTCCTATGACTTAAAGAAATGAAATGAAACTACAAAAACAAAAGTCTTCACGCTTCATAGTCCTTGTTCATATCTTCAAGGTCACACCAACTTCTTCATTTTCAAAGTCTTCAGGGAATACCAAAGTCTTCAGCAAAGTCTTCACAAAGTCTTCACCAAAGTCTTCAGTTGAAGACATACATTTTTAGGGGTCAGTAATCTCCGAATATATCAAACTCCTCATGGACTTATAGAGTCTGTGTACACTCACAAACACATTAGTTCCTTAACCTATAAGTCCTCAATACACCAAAATCACTAAGGGGCACTAGATGCACTTACAGACTCCAAATCAACTCATCACTGTTAAGTCTGAAATTTGCTGCCTCTCTCAGGAACAAGACAAATATGATGCTGAATGGAAGGGCACCAAAATGAGATTTGTTAGGGAGGCCCAAGCTGCCGTTAAGGACCATAACTCAAGGGTTGCAGCTCGATCGCAACCACAAATTTCTTAGGCTGAAGAATCTGCTCAGCCTGCTGAAGAAACTACTCTCGCAGCTGAAGAAATTTAGGCTGCTGAAGAACATGCCAGGACAACCTCCACTGTTGTGCCTGGAGTCTGGCTAGCTGAAACTTTTGCTGCGCCTGAGGAAATTGAGACCACAAGGGTGACTGCATCAGTTGCGCCTGAAGAAAATGCTCCACCTTCACCCTTTGCAGAGACTGTAAAATCATCAAGGGTGAAGATCATCAACCTTCCTTCTGCATCAGAAGCGAAGAAAACAAAGGCTGTAGAGAACCAATTGAAATTCCCTGAAGACACTGAAAAGAAAAGCATCAACTTCAGATTCCTCAGCAGTGAAGAAATTGAAGACACTGCCAAGTTCTTCAACAAAACCAATTGATGCAACTCCGATCAGCTTAGTGCCAGCTTATGAAATTGTACCATTTGGTGTTGACTATGTCATCCCAAATGATGATCAAGAAGAAAAGGATCAATCTGCTGCTACCTCGGAGCAGATTGATGAAGAAATTAAAGTGGAAGCAAATGCTTCAACTCTAAAGGTATCATCGCCCCAGCCTTAGTTAACTGCTGAAGAGGCCAGCATTGAAGAAATTGATGAGGACGTGGACATTGGAAACACAACACCTGTTATCAATGATGAATATTGGGAAGCTGCTCACCCAAATTCCCCAATGACCACCCCTCTATCATAGATTCCCTAGTCTCGAGCCCAGACTGAAGAATTTCATACAAGATCCGTGACTTGACTGCAACTGCCACTAAAGAAATTCCAGCTGCATCAGCTGAAGAAATTGTTGCTCCAACTGTCACTGAGGAAACTGCTGTGCAAATTCCTTAGTCTAAAGAAGTTCTCCTATGCCTAAGGAGATTGTGGGCCGCTTCAAACCAAACATTCATCCAAAGCCAAGAATGCCATTCAAAGGCTCAAAGCGCCCCAAATTCATCAAAACCAATTTCTTCAATGAGCACATTTTCTTCTTTGGACCCAATCCATATGACTCAGCTAGGGCCGATTGCACCAGATTCTAGAATCCTACACAAATGAACTATTATGCATCAGTACCGTTTGACAAGAAGAAAGTCTTCGAGCACCATCAAATTCCTCATGTGGATATGGAAACAATCCCTTCCTTGACACCAGTGCTCGCAGTTCTCCACGATGAAGGAATTCTTCTGTTTTGTGTGGATATTTGCGATTGGAATGAAGAGCTAATTCTTCAATTCTATGCCACCTTGCACATCACAGGTGATGCTTCTGACATTAACTCATGGGTCTTGGACTGGATGACTGGATCAACCCACTACACTGCACCAGCCTCTGAATTGCTTCGGTTAGTCCCAGGTCCAATTCCTTCAGAAGAAACATGTTGCCTGTTTGATGAACCTGCTCTACCCAACCATATGATGCAAGTCATGATGAAACCTCTGACTCCTGGAAAACCTCAAAGGACCACCTTCCTTGTGAAGGATTTGCTCTATGTGCCCAGGACGGTTTATCGCATCCTCACCAACACCCTTTGTCCTCAGAAGGGTCACAACTCTGAAGAAGAAGAAGTTGAGGGAGTCATGAAGAACATGCTATTCAACATCATTCATGGGATTCCCATCAACTACCACGATTTCTTCATGAGGACTTTGGCCAATGTAACATTAGCCCCATTTGAATTGAAGCTTTATGTCCCTGGATCATGAAATTCATTAGATCAAGGTCTTCAAAATCACTTCAGCTTAAAGTTTGGTCCGATTTCCTCAGTTGAAGTTCTCAAGAACACAATTGCCTCAGTTGAAGGAAATGGCAAAGCTGTCATTGATGAAGGTACTCGTCCATTGGATGGTCAGTTTCGCAAAGCTGCATCTTACTAACACTGCTACCCAGGACTCTGCTGCAAAAGCCTCAGTGCAAAAGCCTAAAGAGTTCGCCCCTCGTGTGATGACTGATCCTGAACTTCTCATAAGTCTTCATTAGAAGGTTGATTGCAATCACAAATGGGTGAAGCGTCTGTTTGCTTCAATTCTTCAGAACATGACTATGACACAGAACTGTGTAAGGAAAACTCACTACTATGTGCATGAAATCTTCGATCGCGCATGGGCCATTCTCGCACATCTGAAGACTCCTGAGGAACTCAAGGATATGGACTTTTAGCAGAACTTTGACTGGTCTCATCCTCCTCAGAAGAAATTCAATAAAGTTCAAGTTCCTCAGCTGGCTAGAAGCTCATATTCTTCATCGTGCGAGACCGATGAAGCTGAGGATATTGACAATATTGCGGCAGGCCCTGCATCGACAAACGACCCCGACAATGCTGGCGCTCCTACATCACCTTCAAGATGAAATTATTCAAGGGGCGTTAGTCCTCACTTTTTTGTCCCTTTTGGGCTTCGATGACAAAGAGGGAGAAAATTTGAGTTAGTCTTCAAGCGGGTCTCTATATATGGGCTGTTTTTTAAGTTACAACTCTTGCTCTTCTGAAGCTTTTGTTGGTTGAGTTGTAAACTTAAGTCCGATGGTGGTCAGACTCTTTTGAACTACTTTCTACATGCTTATTTCCTCAAGCACCTTAATGCATCCATGCTGAATTTCGTCAGACACCATTTTCATCATGCATTTCAAATTCTTCATATCATATGATCAAATGCGTGTATGAATTTCAAGATATAGGGGGAGTTCTCCATGTTTTTAACCTCCCATGTGCATTTGCAGTCCAAAGAAAATACCTCAAATATGCATTTCTTCAGGGGGAGTTACTCTATACCTTGCAATCAAATTCCTCAAACTCAGCATTTACACTTCATAGTATTATTCCCTTTGAAAACTTAACCTTTTTGTCATCAATCACCAAAAAGGGGGGGATTGTAAGTGCATCTAGTGCGCCTTAGTGATTTTGGTGTATTGAAGACTTATAGGTTAAGGAACTAATGTGTTTTTGAGTGTACACATTCTCTATAATTCAATGAGGAGTTTGATATATTCGGAGATTACTGACCCCTAAAAATGTATGTCTTCAACTGAAGACATTGGTGAAGACTTTGGTGAAGACTTTGCTAAAGACTTTGGTATTCCCTGAAGACTTTCAAAATGAAGAAGTTGGTGTGACCTTGAAGATATGAAAGAGGACTATGAAGCATGAAGACTTTTGTTTTCGTAGTTTCATTTCCTTTCTTTGAGTCATAGGAAACACCATACTGTTAAAGGGGGACGAGGTAATACTAAGGAAAATTTCCAACTAATGCTCAACTCAAAATCCTCAATCTATCCAATCCTTCGAGTGAAGCCTTTGGAAATCTCTTGTCATTCAGTCAAGTTCTTCAATGACATAGACGATGTTCTTATGATCTCTGATGAAATTGATCTGACTGAGGAGTTAGGATTTCGCGAGTGCGAATTGCCTACAAGTGAGGAACATGATAATCTAGAGGACTTTCATAGTTTGAAATTCCGACCTTTCCTGTGCTTAGTGCCAGCTGTCCCCAATCATCCTATCCACATAATGGTCATATCATTGGGGGAATTTATGTCTTATCATGTCAGGTTGCACCCTGGCTATAAATAGCCACCCCCACAACTACTAGCTGGTTGGCTGCTCTGAGAGGGAACTGACACTTGTCATTTGAGAGCAACCCATCCTCTGAAGACTTTGAGAGAAAATCATCAGTCAGGAAAAACCCAAATCCAAACCACCCAACCCAAAGTGATTGAGCATCACTGAAGAGATTGTTCCTGTATGGAACCGATGCTTGTTACCTTTCAAGACTGTGTATCTTCCAGACGGTTAGGCGTCATGGTCTAGTGCATCCTGCAGTCAATTGGGGATCACAAAATGACCTTGGTCTAGAGCATCCAACAGTAAATTGTGGATCGCCGGGAGACCAGTTTGTGAGGGTTTTGGAAGTCTATCCTGAAGACTTACCACGAGTGTTTTTTTGAGGAACTTCGGAAAGTGGGGCACCCTCACTAACTTTATTAAAGGAGCCACAAATTTACAGAGCAATTACATGGGTGAGGGGGGAGAGGTGTGTAGAATTGGTGTCCAATGAACACCAAAGAATAGAAGGAGGTACAAGTCAGGCAAGTCTAGCTATCAATTGATCCACAAAGGGCCATAGGCCACTTTTGATCCTATGCTTCATGAGTCCTAGATCAGACTTAAATATGGCCGTCTAGGATTCATGGGTAGAGGCGGTCCCTCTGAAAAGCTTGTTGTTCCTATCTTTCCAAATGCTCCATGATGCGATAGTGAAAACTTCGAAGAATAGTGGGGAATTCCAGGCCTGTCTCGCAGCATGAACCATTTGGAGCCTATTATCATATGTCTCATAGTTAACCCCAAGGGAAGCCCAACATTCCACGCTAAACGCACAACCAAAGAACAGGTGTTCGAGCGTCTCCTCGGGGCACTGGGCACAAAGCAGGCACGAGTAGTCATTACCAGACAGAGTCATCCCTCGCGTTTGCAGCATGTTTCGGGTGTTCAATCTATCAGCCAGCAACAACCGCGCAAAGAATTTCCACTTCATGGTACATCTAGATTTCCAGATCCCTGAAAATGCATCGTCGGCGACCACGTCCTGGAAACAGAAGCGGTAGTATCTGCTTGATTTAAACTCGTCATCTCGCCACTCACAAAGCCACGTATCCACCTGATCCTGACTAAGAACCACATCGCTGAGGTCCGCTTGCAATTCTCGGACTTCCGGCCTGGCTTGAACCGACAACGGAAGATGAAAGTTCTCTCCAATGGTATTTTCCGAGGGTAAGCCTTTGACAGAAACATCCTCAAATTTGGCAAAATAAAACGCCCACCGAGCAGCACAAGATGTAAGTGAAATCTTGAATTCTATCAACAAGGATATTCAAGGGTATCATACTGGACTTCTGAAAGTTGATGCAAAGCCCTACAGACAGGGCATAATCCTGGAGAATTTCCTTCATTTTTGCTACCTGAGCTACGTCTGCCGGCATGAAGAAAATGGTGTCATCAGCGTATTGTATGATAGGGTAATCGTCCTCGCTAGCAGGGATAGGTTTGGATATGAAACCATTCCTGAAAGCATCATTAATAGCAGCCTGAATAAGATCAACAACAAGGACAAAGATCAGAGGGGACAGGGGGTCCCCTTGCCTAACCCCTCGTAGGCAATGGAATTGTCTACCCGGAACACCATTAAGCAGAACAGACGATTTCCCGGACGAGAACAGGTTGTTAATCGAACCCAACCATCTATCATCAAAGCCCATGTGCTATATAATATCCATCATGGGAGCGTGCTCAATCATGTCAAAAGCATTAGCGAAATCAAGTTTGAATAGCAGGACCTCTCGACCCAAAGATTTACATTGATGAATAAACTCAAACACCCAAGCAAGGCAGTCCTGAATAGATCTCCCCATGAGAAAGCCATACTGGTTACAATGTATGATTTTTAGAATCACTTTATGTAACCTGTTAGCAAGCAGTTTGGTCAACAACTTCAGTCAGCAGTTTAGGAGGGTGATTGGGCGATAATCATTCGCACTCTTCGGCGATTGGATCTTGGGGTTGAGCGTGATAAGTCCAGAGTTGATGCTTTCCAAATCTATCTTGCCATGATAGAAATCAGCACACTATTGGAAATATGCCCTAGAGGCAATAATAAATTGGTTATTATCATATTTCCTTGTTCATGATAATCGTTTATTATCCATGCTATAATTGTGTTGATCGAAAACTCTGATACATGTGTGGATACATAGACAACACCATGTCCCTAGTATGCCTCTAATAGACTAGCTCGTTGATCAAAGATGGTTATGGTTTCCTAGTCATGGACATGAGATGTCATTTGATAACGGGATCACGTCATTAGGAGAATGATGTGATGGACAAGACCCAAACTACAAACGTAGCATATGATCATGTCAGTTTATTGCTACTGTTTTCTACATGTCAAGTATTTGTTCCTATGACCATGAGATCATGCAACTCACTGACACCGGAGGAGTACCTTGTGTGTATCAAACATCGCAACGTAACTGGGTGACTATAAAGGTGCTCTATAGGTATCGCCGAGGGTGTCTGTTGGGTTGGCAGGGATCAAGACTGGGATTTGTTACTCCGTGTGACGGAGAGATATCTCAGGGCCCACTCGGTAATACAACATCACAATAAGCCTTGCAAGCAATGTGACTATGTGTTAGTCACGGGATCTTGTATTATGGAATGAGTAAACAGACTTGCCGGTAACGAGGTTGAACTAGGTATGGAGATACCGACGATCGAATCTCGGCCAAGTAACATACCGAAGAACAAAGGGAACATCATACGGGATTAACTGAATCCTTCACATAGAGGTTCAACCGATAAATATCTTCATAGAATATGTCAGAACCAATATGGGAATCCAGGTCCCGCTATTGGTTATTGACCGTAGAGGTGTCTCGGTCATGTCTACATAGTTCTTGAACCCGCAGGGTCTGCACACTTAAGGTTCATTGACGTTTCGGTAGTATAGAGTTATGTATGGTGGTGACCTAAGGTCGTTCGGAGTCCCAGATGAGATCCCAGAAGTCATGAGGAGCTCCAGAATGGTCCAGAGGTAAAGATTGATATATATGAAGTCCTGTTTTGGTCACCAGAAAAGTTTCGGGCTCATCGGTAGTGTATCGGGAGTGCCGATAGTGTACCAGGGGACCATCGGGAGAGGTATTTCGACCCAAGAGGCTACATGGGCTGTGGGAGGAGGTAAACCAGCCCCTGGTGGTCTGGCCGAAGCCTCCTCTAAGGGCACATGCGGTTGGAGTGGTTTGAGAAGGATCAAAATCCAAAGCTGGAGAGGTGGAAAGAGTTTCCAATAGGAAACGAGGAATGCTACTCCTAATAGGATTGGAGTAGGACTCCTCCACCTCCAATTTAGATCAAACCTTGAGGGTTTGAGGCTGTTTCCTCCCCTACCTCCCTCCTATATATACTAGAGGATTTAGAAGAAAAAGCTTACCCTAATAGCCACGTGCTACCGATCCTCCAGATCGCAGTTTCTCCTCTAGATCAGTTTTCAGCGGTGCTTAGGCGCAACCCTGATGGAATAGCTCCACCACCATCGCCGCAACGCTGTCGCGCTGCCGGAGAACTCATCTACCTCTCCGCTCCCTCTTGCTGGATCAAGAAGGCGGAGATCGTCATCAAGTTGTACGTGTGCTGAACGCGCAGGTGCCTTCCGTTCGGCTCTAGATCGGAAGGACCGTGATCAAGATCGCAAGACGGATCCGTGATGAGATCGCGGGACGGATTGTGATGAGTTCACGGGACGGATCGTGATTGGATCGCGGGACGGATCGTGATGAGATTGTGGGATGCTTGGCGATTTGAATCGTGAAGACGTTCGACTACACCAACCGCGTTTCTTAACGCTTCCCGCTTAGCGATCTAGAAGGGTATGTAGATCCACTCTCCCTCTCGTAGATGCTCATCGCCATGGATAGATCTTGCATGTGAGTAGGGAAATTTTTGTTTCCCATGCAACGTTCCCCAACAGTGGTATCAGAGCTAGGTCTATGTGTAGATGAGCTCTCGAGTAGAACACAAAGAGTTTGTGGGTGTTGATGCTTAGATTGCTTCCTCCTTTGGTCGTGTTTTGGTTCAGCGGTATTGTGGGATGAAGCGGCCCAGACCAACCTTAGTCGTGCGCTTACGAGAGACCAGTTCCATCGACTGGCGTGTAACTTCGTTGCACAAAGATGGCTGGCGGGTGTGTGTTTCTCCTACTTTAGTTGGATCGGATCCGACTAAGGTGGTCCTTGAGAAGGTTGAAAAGCAACTTCTGTATCACCGTTGTGGTTTATGTGTAGGTGAGAATTGTTCTTGCTAGATACCTGTAGCAGCCACGTAAAACATGCAACAACAATTAGAGGACGTCTAACTTGTTTTTGCAGGGTATGTTGTGATGTGATAAGACCAATTACATGATGAGATATATGTGATGTATGAGATGATCATGTGTTGTATAGAATATCACGACTTGTATGTCGATGAGTACGGCAACCGGCAGGAGCCATAGGGTCGTCTTTAATTATTGTATGACCTACGTGTCAATCATTAAGCGCTATGTAATGCTTTACTTTATCGCTAAACAATAGCAATAGTAGTAGAAGCATGTTGGGCACGACAACCCCGATGGAGACACGTTGATGGAGATCAAGATGATGGAGATCATGGTGTCATGCCATGACAATGGAGATCATGCCGGTGCTTTCAAGATGGAGATCAAAAGCACAAGTTCATGGTCATATCATATCACTTAAGGATTTGCATGTTATGTTAATCCTTTTATGCACCTTGTTTTGCTTAGGAGGACAGTAGAATTATAAGGTGATCCCTCACTTAATTTCAAGATAAATTGTGTTCTCCCCAAGTGTGCACCATTGTGAAAGTTCGTCATGTCGAGACACCACGTGATGATCGGGTGTGATAGACTGTACATTCACATACAATGGGTGCAAGCTAGTGTTGCACATGCAGAACACTCGGGTTAAACTTGATGAGCCTAGCATGTACAGACCTGGCCTTGGAACACAAGAGACCGAAAGGTCGAACATGAGTCATATAGTAGATATGATCAACACGATGATGTTCACCATTGAAACCACCTCAACTCACGTGATGATCGGACTTGAGTTGTGAATTTGGATCATGTATCGCTCGAATGACTGGAGGGATGTCAATTTGAGTGGGAGTTCTTAAGTAATATGATTAGTTGAACTCATTATCATGAACATAGTCAGTAGTGTCTTTGCAAAATTATGTTGTAGATTACTAGCTCACTCTGTAGCTCCCTTGAATTTCTATATGTTCCTAGAGAAATAGAGTTGAAAGATGATGGTAGCAATTTTGCGGACTGGGTCCGTGATCTGAGGATTTTCCTCATTTCTGCACAAAAGGCTTATGTCCTTAATGCACTGCTCGCTGCGCCACCCCCTATAGCGTCATCTGTAGATGTTGTGAACATCTGACAAGCACGTTCCGATGACTACTTGATAGTTTAGTGCGTCATGCATAACGACTTAGAATTGAGGCTCCAAAACGTTTTGAATGTCACGAAACATATGAGATGTTCTAAGATCTGAAATTGGGATCTCAGGCTCGTGCCCATGTTGTGAGATATGAGATCTCCAACAAGATTCTTTGCCTGCAAGATGAAGGAGAATAGCTCAATCGTTAAGCATGTGCTCAGATTGTCTGGGTGCTACAATCGCTTGAATCGAGTGGGAGTTGATCTTCCAGATAAGATAGTGATTGATATAGTTCTCCAAGTCACTGTCACTAAGCTACTAGAACTTGGTGATGAACTATAAAATGCAAGGGATAGAAATAATGATCCCTGATCTGTTCATGATGTTTGACACCGCGAAGGTAGAAATCAAGAAGGAGCATCAAGTGTTGATGGTTAGTAAAACCACAAGTTTCGAGAAGGGCAAGGGCAAGGAGGGAAACTTCATGGATGGCAAGTCAGTTGCTGCTCCAGTGAAGCAACCCAAAGTTGAACTCAAACCCGAGACTAGGTGCTTCTATTATGAGGTGAGCGGTCGCTGAAGGGGGACAACCCTAGATACTTGGTAGATAAGAAGGCTGGCAACGTCGACACAAGTGTATTTGATATATGTGTTATTGATGTGTACCTTGCTAGTATTCCTAATAGCACCTAGGTATTGGATACCGGTTCGGTTGCTAAATGTTAGTAACTCGAAGTAAAATCTATGGAATAAACGGAGACTAGCTAAGGGTGAGGTGACGATGTGTGTTGGAAATGTTTCCAAGGTTGATGTGATCAACATCGCACGCTCTCTCTACCTTCGAGATTAGTGACGAACCTAAATAAATGTTATTTGGTGTTTTGCGTTGAGCATGAACGTGATTAGATCGTGTTTATTGCAACACGGTTATTCATTTAAGTTAGAGAATAATTGTTATTCTGTTTACATGAATAATACCTTCAATGGTCATGCACCTAGTGAGAATGGTTTGTTGAATCTTGATCATAGTAATACACATGTTCATAACATTGATGCCCAAAGATACAAAGTTAATAATGATAGTACCACATACTTGTGGCACTGCCGCTAAATGTCATATTGGTATAAAGCGCATGAAGAAACTCCATGTTGATGGATCTTTGGACTCATTCGATTTCGAATCGGTTGAGACATGCGAACCATGCCTCTTGGGCAAGATGACTAAGGACCCCGTTTTCCGGATTGATGGAGCGGGCAAGTGATTTATTACAAATGATACATGTTGATGTATGCAATCCAATGAGTCTTGTAGCGTGCGGTGGATACCATTATTTTCTTACCTTCACTGATGATTTGAGTAGATATAGTGTATGTTTACTTAATGAAACACAAGTCTGAATCGTTTGAAAAGTTCAAGAAAATTCAGAGTGAAGTTTAAGCTCATCGTGACAAGAAGATAAAAATGTCTGTGATATGATCGTGGAGGTGAATATCTGAGTTATGAGTTTGTCATACAACTTTAGACAATGTGAAAGTCGTTTCACAACTCACGCCACCTGGAACACCATAGTGTGATGGTGTGTACGAACGTCATAGTGGTGCTCTATTGGATATGGTGCAGGCTATGATGTCTCTTATCGTTTTGCTACTATAGTTTTGGGGTTATGCATTAGAGACAACTACATTCACTTTAAATAGGGCACCATCTAAATCCGTTGAGATGACACCGTGTGAATTATGGTTTGATAGAAACCTAAGCTGTCATTTCTTAATGTTTGAGGCTGCGACACTTGTGTGGAAAAATGTTTTCACCTAATGAGCTCGAACCCAAAGCGAACAAATGCATCTTCATAGATTACCCTAAGAACAGTTGGGTGAACCTTCTATCTTAGATCCAAGAATAAAGTGTTTGTTTCTAGAACGGGTCCTTTCCCAAGAAAAGTTTCTCTTAACATAATTGAGTGGGAGGAAGATAGAACTTGATGAGGTTGTTGAACCTTTGTTTCAACCAGAGAGTAGCACAGCGCAGAAAGATGTTTCTGTGGAACCTACGTCAGTTGAAGAGGAAGTAAATGATGATGATCATGAAGCTTCGAATCAAGTTACTATCAAACCTCGTAGGTCGACAAGGATGCGTACTGCTCCTGAGTGGTATGACAAACCTATCTTGGAGGTCATGTTGTTGGACAACCATGAACCTGCAAGATATGGAGAAGTGATGATGGGCCCGGATTCCGACAAATGGTTAGAGGCGAAATCCGAAAAAGGATCCATGTATGAAAACCAAGTATAGACTTTGGTAGACTTGCTCGTTAGACGGCCGGTCATCGAGTACAAATAGACCTTTGAGATGAAGACAGACGCTGATGGTAAATGTCACCATTTATAAAGCTCGACTTGTCACAAAGAAGTTTCCGACAAGTTCAAAGAGTTGATTGCGATGAGACTTTCTCACTTGTAGCGATGCTAAAGTCTGTTGGAATTATGTTAGCAGTTGCTGCATTTTTTAATTATGAAATCTGGCAGATGGATGACAAAACATCGTTTCCTTAATAGTTTACTTGAGGAAAAGTTGTATGTGATACAACCAGAAGGTTTTGTCAGTCCTAGGGATGCTAAAAGGTGAGAAACCTTCATTGATCCTTCTATGGACTGAAGCAAGCATCTCGGAGTTGGAATATACACTTTGATGAGGTGATCAAAGTTTTTGAGTCTATACAAAGTTTATGAGAAACTTGTATTTACAATAAAGTGAGTGGGAGCACTATAGAGTTTTTGATAAGCATATGTGGTTGACAAATTGTTGATCGAAAATGATGTAGAATTTCTGGAAAGCATAAAGGGTTGTTTGAAAGGAGTTTTCCAAAGGAAGACCTAGATAAAGCTACTTAATTGTTGAGCATCAAGATCTATAGTGATAATCAAGATGCTTGATGAGACTTTGAATGAGTACATACCTTGACAAGATTTTGAAAGAGTTCAAAATGTATTAGTCAGAGAGAAGTGTTCTCGCCTGCTCTGTAAGGTGTGAATTTGAGTGAGACTCAAAGCTCAACCACGACAGAAGAAAGAGAAAGGACGAATGTCGTCCCCTATGTGTTAGCCATAGGCTCTGTATAGTATGCCATGCTGTGTACCGCACGTGTGTGTGCCTTGCCATGAGTCCGTCAAGGGGTACAAGAGTGATCCAGGAGTGGATCACTGGACAGCGGTCAAGATCATCCTTAGTAACTAAAAGACTAAGGAAATCTTTCTCTATTATGGAGGTAAGAAAGAGTTTGTCGTAAAGAGTTACGTCGATGCAAGCTTTGACACCAATCCGGATGACTCTTAGTAGCAATCCGGATACGTATAGTAGAGCAACCATTTGGAATAGCTCCAAGTGGAGTGTGGTAGTAGTGTTTACAGTTTTTCATAGAGATTTGCAAAGTACACACGGATGTAAATGTCGCAGACCCGTTGACTATAAGACGTCTCTCACATGCAAAGCATGATCGAGCCCAGAACTCATTGGGTGTTAGATTCATAACAATGCGAATCACATCGTGATGTGCACTAGATTATTGACTCTAGTGCAAGTGGGAGACTGTTGGAAATATGCCCTAGAGGCAATAATAAATTGGTTATTATCATATTTCTTTTTTCATGATAATCTTTTATTATCCATGCTATAATTGTGTTGATTGGAAACTCAGATACATGTGTGGATACATAGACAACACCATGTCCCTAGTATGCCTCTAATAGACTAGCTCGTTGTTCAAAGATGGCTATGGTTTCCTAGTCATGGACATGAGATGTCATTTGATAACGGGATCATGTCATTAGGAGAATGATGTGATGGACAAGACCCAAACTACAAACGTAGCATATGATCGTGTCAGTTTATTGCTACTATTTTCTGCATGTCAAGTATTTGTTCCTATGACCATGAGATCATGCAACTCACTAACACCGGAGGAGTACCTTGTGTGTATCAAACATCGCAACGTAACTGGGTGACCATAAAGGTGCTCTACAGGTATCTCCGAGGGTGTCTGTTGGGTTGGCATGGATCAAGACTGGGATTTGTTACTCCGTGTGACAGAGAGGTATCTCAGGGCCCACTCGGTAATACAACATCACAATAAGCCTTGCAAGCAATGTGACTAAGTGTTAGTCACGGGATCTTGTATTACAGAACAAGTAAAGAGACTTGCCGGTAACGAGGTTGAACTAGGTATGGAGATACCGACGATCGAATCTCGGGCAAGTAACATACCGAAGAACAAAGGGAACATCATACAGGATTAACCGAATCCTTGACACAGAGGTTGGACCGATAAAGATCTTCATAGAATATGTAGGAACCAATATGGGCAACCAGGTCCCACTATTGGTTATTAACCGTAGAGGTGCCTCGGTCATGTCTACATAGTTCTCGAACCCGCAGGGTCTGCACACTTAAGGTTCGGTGACGTTTCGGTAGTATAGAGTTATGTATGGTGGTGACCAAAGGTTGTTAGGAGTCCCGGATGAGATCCCGGACATCATGAGGAGCTCCGGAATGGTCTGGAGGTAAAGATTGATATATAGGAAGTCCTATTTTGGTCGCCGGAAAAGTTTCGGGCTCATCGGTAGTGTATCGGGAGTGTCGGTAGTATACCGGGGGACCATCGGGAGAGGTATTTCGACCCAAGAGGCTACATGCGCTGTGGGAGGAGGTAAACTAGCCCCTGGTGGGCTGTCCGAAGCCTCCTCTAAGGGACCATGTGGCTAGAGTGGTTTGAGAAGGAAAAAATCCAAAGATGGAGAGGTGGAAAGAGTTTCCAAGTGGAAAGGAGGAATCCTACTCCTAATAGGATTGGAGTAGGACTCCTCCACCTCCAATTTCGACCAAACCTTGAGGGTTTGAGGCTTCTTCCTCCCCTACCTCCCTCCTATACATACTAGAGGATTTAGAGGAAAAAGCTTACCCTTATAGCCACATGCTACCTCTCCTCTAGATCGCAGTTTCTCCTCTAGATCGGTTTTCAGCGGTGCTTAGGCAAAGCCCCACTGGAATAGCTCCACCACCATCGCCGCAACGCCGTCGCGCTGCCGTAGAACTTATCTACCTCTCTGCTCCCTCTAGCTGGAACAAGAAGGCGGAGATCGTCATCAAGCTGTATGTGTGCTGAACGCGGAGGTGCCGTCCGTTCGGCACTAGATCGGAAGGACCGTGATCAAGATCGTGAGACGGATCGTGATGAGATCGCGGGACGGATCGTGATGAGTTCGGGGGACGGATCGTGATTGGATCACGGGACGGATCGTGATGATATCACGGTATGCTCGGCGATTTGAATCGCAAAGACGTTTGACTACACCAACCGCGTTTCTTAATGCTTCCCGCTTAACGATCTACAAGGGTATGTAGATCCACTCTCCCTCTCGTAGATGCTCATAGCCATGGTTAGATCTTGCGTGTGCATAGGAATTTTTTCGTTTCCCATGCAATGTTCCCCAACACACACAACTTGTAAAAGTCCTATTTAATGATATGCCAGCAACTTTTGAGAAAACACCCATTAAATCCATTTGGACCAGGGGCTCTGTCAGCGGGCATTTGTTTCACCACTTGATCAATCTCAGTCGTTGTAAATGGGACTTTGAGAACATCAAGACCCTCAATCTTTTTAATGATCGCAGCAAGATCAAATTTCATATTCGCTGGGTCAGACTTACCAAGATGATCTTTGTAGGAATTGTACAGAACTGATTCCTTCCCTACGTGATCACAAATGGACGTGCCATCAGCCATGCACAGGGAAGCAATGGAGTTCCTCCAATACCACTCTGTAGCGATGGAGTGGAAGAATTTAGTGTTTCCATCCCCATACTTGAAGTATCTGACAGTGCATCTATGCTTCCAGTAGACTCTCTTATAATCTAACAAGGTGAGCAGGTTGGTTTTCAAAATCTTCCTGAAGTTAGCTTCACGTACTGACAAGTTTCTCTGTTCTCGAGACCATCAATTTCAAGCAGAGTTTTGTTAGTGTTATCAATGAGAATGGAGAGTTTTGAGATGCGTTTACTCCATCTTTTCATATCATAACGGAGAGTTTTCATTTTCTTGCAGAGCAAGGCTGCAGAATTAGGTGCATAACATTTGTTTGTCCATGAGGCCTAAACAACATCAAAGAAACCCTGATGGCCAATCCAAAAGTTCTCAAATCGAAAGATTCTTGCCTTGGGGATGGAGGTTTCAATGGTGACAGAGCATGGAGTGTGATCAAAAATAGGCTTGCCCAACGGCAACACGACTGTATTGGGGAAAGACGCTGTCTAGTGCAAGGAGGAGAAATGCCAGTCTAGTTGTTCAAGCAGAGGATCATCATGCATGTTACTCCAAGTAAAAGACCTACCTTTGATGGGTAATTCCACTAAGGGCTGGGCTCTAATGAAATCATTAAAGATGAGCATATCATTAGCATTTCCTCCCAGTTTGTTCCTATTATCAGGAGCACGAATGAAATTGTAGTCCCCAATCAAAAGCTAATCCTCTGTTGTCAGGATATGAAGGCTGAATAACCATTGGGCAAAGTCATCCCTTGCTTGGCCCTCACAAGGGCCATAGACATTCACATAGGACCATACATTAGCTGTGTGAAGGGAAGAGAATCTAACATGGAGAGCAAAAGGTTCAGAGCATTCAATCACACCCAAAAATACAGAAGTGTTCCAAATAGTAATAATACCCCCGGAGTTACCAAGAGAAGGAACATAAGCAAATTGATCAAACTTCTTTGGGCAAAAGAGCCTGGTAGAAGAGATATCAAAAGATGCACGTTTGGTTTGTTGCAAACAAACGACCGAACAGCCACTAAGGTCTACAACATTACGTATAGCTAAATGTTTCTTCTCTGAATTAATGCCCCATACATTCCAACACAGGATAGACCATTGTCACCGGTTACTCATGAGCTTCAGGAAGAGCGGCTTCTTGAGGTGACTCTGCCAGTAGAATCTCTGGAGTATCGGTATCAGCGTGAGCGGAGGAACATCCTGTGAACTATCAGAACCATCAAGATCCAGCGAAGCAGTGTTGGGTGCAGCAATTTTGATAGTGGGCTTGATTCTAGCCTTGACCTTGGAGGCCCCACGACGGGTGTCCGAAGGCTGAGGTATACGGAAAGCATCGTACCTGGTGGAATGAGTACTCATGTGCAGCATCACAGTATCCATGTGTGCCTCCTCCTGGGCGATCATCTGATAAATGCTATCATCCGTAGAACCCAAAGGAGGAGGATGCAAGTCAATTTGCATACACTGACTGTGATCCAACAGACCGAGAGGAGCATCTAGGTTCAGAGATGGTCCACTCATATCCCAAAGATATTTTGGGCAATAGATTGGAAGCCCAGCAGAGAATACCAAACTAAGGGTTCTATCAAACCCCAAGTCCTCCGGCCTAACCGAAGCAAGAATGTGTTGACAAATGCCAGAAGCAATCTGTTGGATAACTGTAGCAGGGTTTAGAGGGGGAGGCACATCAGGCACCTAAGATGGCATCAAGGTTCGAGTGTAGATTCTCTTGAACATACCACCTATCCAGCAGAGGAAATCACTGTTTAGCTCCAGAACAATTGGCATAAAACCCTCATGTGCCTGAGAAAAGGCATTCCTCGCTGCTGGCACTCTAGAAATGAACTCATCAGCTAGATTCTCCACATAAGAGGCTTACGACCAATCATCTGAGAGGTTGTCAATCACATTGTGCTCTGGGGGCACCCCATCCATCAAAGAGGGCCCATCATATTGAAAAAAATGTCGAAAGCTAAATCCAGCATATGGAGCCTGGACAACCGGCCACTCCCCCCATCCATTGTCTTGAACCTGTTCCTCCTCTGCAGGCTCCACATTCCAAGCAGCCTCTGCAGCCTTCTGCTATGCTAATTCATCAATCCTGGCTTGCTAGAGGATTGTGTAGTATGGTAACTGGAAGGGGTGAGGGGAAACATTGAGCATTGGTGGTTCATCCTCATTACCCAAAAGACCTGGGACAATATTCCTGCCATTGAGAACGTACACAGGAACATACCATGAGAGCCCCAACCCTGGGAGCATACCCACTTGAGTCATCAGCAAACTATGTGGCACCTCGGCCACATCCTTGATGTGGCACTTAACTAGAATTCTAGCTTTATTGCCCCCTCTGTTAGGCCAGGACAACAGCTTCCCAAAATTGGAAAGTGCCTTATTGACATAATGTTCTGTTTGGTAGTCCAAAGGAAAAGCAAGCATCATGATCCAAACCTCATACTCAAAAGCAGGCATCCTCATATTAAGACCTTCATCATGCTGAATTAGCAAGAAGGAGGAATCCTCTTCAAGAGCATGGGGGCTTTCCCTAATTGCTTCATATCTACTTTCGACATCTGCAAAAGCAACCATCGCAATACCAAGCGGATAGACAAAATCCTCTAATAACTGATATTGCAGGTCCTCTGTGAGGATGCGACATACCTCATTGAGCCAGAACCTCTTCTGATGATCGGGGACCGGGGGGTTGACTGAGACAATAGCATACTGGGCATGATTCAATGGCGGATCATCCACCACCATGAGACGGCACTGCACCCGGTGAGGAGGACCGTGCTCGAAGTGTGAACCCAGGGGAGCGAAAGAAAATGGCCGCACTGGGAAGTTGGCCATTAAAGCTAATCTGCAGGTCGTCGCACCCCGTGACGATTAGGGTTTTCTCAAGAGCAAAAGTAGAGTTGGGTGGCGGGGGTTTGGAGGCAAAACAGGGGCCCCAGTCGATGTGTTTCCCATAAAAGCTTTCTCAGGTAGACCAGGGGGAGGGAGGCGTATCGACGAGCAATAGGAAGCCTCCACATCGTGCGAATCAAGGATCTTCTGCGGAGGTTGCCAAATTGGGTATGGTGAAGAGGATCCTACTGCCACAAACGCTTGAAAATCTCCTAAAATAGGGGGTGGCCCGGGTTAATGGGCCTCCAGATAAATGAGAGGGAGGGAAGCCCAAAACATTTCTTGTGGCCCACCCTATGACAGTGTTGGCATCGAAGAAGCCCAGGGCATCCATTGGCGCCATGATCAGAACGATTGCAAATAAAACATTTAACAGTAGGATCAGGGCCCAACATGCATGGGCGATTAATGACATTGGCACGATGAGAACAAGAGAAACTATTACCATGAGTGTTGGGCGAGGACTTTGTGACCTTAGCTCAAGGAGAATATAGTAAGGACTGTGTGTCCTGGGACTGTGTGTCCTCTGGTTTAAATACCAGGCCGCTCCAAACCAGACGTATGACTATCACAGCAGTTGGTACTGGGTCATCAAATCATTGTGTTCATCGAGCTACCTGGTTCTATTTCCTGAACCATTCTATTTCCTCGTATACTTGTTAATGAAATTGATTGTTACTGTTTGAAGAATTTGACTAAAGACTTTCACAATTTCCTCACCTCGAATTCTTCAAGTTACCTTGTTCCTCACCTGCTTATCATGTATCATGCTACTTGTAATCTATGCATGTTTTATTTCATCATGATGATTATGTTATCGTTGTGTTTCTCATGCACTTGAGTGCTTATTCCACTACTAGTTATTCATCACATTTCAAATTCCTTATGTGATGAATTTGTAAAAATCGCCTATTCACCCCCCTCTAGTCGATATAACGCACTTTCAATGCTGCTGCTGCTCCGCTAGGTGACCCGCCGAACTCTTACCAGTTAATCTCGACTAGAGACCCTGAGATGTTCAAAGTATTTGACAATCACTCTCAATAGAGACCCTATAGTGGTCAAGGTTAAACCGGCGGCTCTTGTAACATGAGGGCCGGCTTAAAGAAAGCGAGGATAAACTCACCCATCTGCTGCATACTCTCCGCTTTGTGGCCCGTTTGTACTCTTAAACAGTTACTCTTTTAAAGACCCTGTAGTGTTTAAGGTTCAAACGATGGATTTATGTCACATGAGAAGTAGATTATGGGCCCGGGGGGTACTCATGCCCTGTTGTGCCTTTCCATTATATGGCTCGTTGCACTCTTATCAGTTAATCTCGACTAGAGACCCTGAGCCACTCAAAGTATTTGATGGTCACTCTCACGAGAGACCCTGTACTATTAAGAGTTCGAACAACGAATGCCATGGAGATTCGGCATATGAGTTTTTGAAAAAGAAAAAACAGGAACATATACAAGTTAGTTGTTCCTATCATATGCATACATCATCACGCATTTGCATCATGCATCATACATACATATCATGTCGGTCTTCAAACAGGGTCAAAGCATAAACTTCTGCAGGAACAAATAGATCTTTGATAGCCAAAATGGCTCGATCTTCATCATGGTTTATCCTAACCAATATTAAATGATTGGTTTTTTTTCAAGCCAGCTTGGAAAATTCATTATTCTTGAAGAGCCGCCCTATCAGATATAATGCAGTGTCATTTAATTGGCCGACTATTGGATTTCTTCAACCTGTGCTCTGTAGTATACTACACACTCATGGATTTCTCAAACCTATATTTGCCAGGTTGCATGCTACCTCTTAAGCGTTCGTTGGTTTTCCCTTGAAGGGGAAAGGGTGATGCAGTGAAGTAGATAAGTATTTCTCTCAGTTGTTGAGAACCAAGGTATCAATCCAGTAGCAGGAACAAGCAAGTCACCAATGGATGCACCTACACAAACAATCAAACTCTTGCACCCAACGTTATAAAGGGGTTGTCAATCCTTTCACGATTATTTGCAAGGATTAGATCCGATAGATATAGATGTAAACGAGAACGAAAAGTAAAAGGTAAATAAATTACAACAAAGTATTTTTGGTTTATAGATCTGAAAGTATATAATGGAAAGTAGACCCGAGGGCCATATGTTTCACTAGAGGCTTCTCTCTTGAAGGCAAATATCATGGTGGGTAAACAAATTACTGTCAAGCAATTGATAGGAAAGTGAATAATCCCCTAGTTATCCAAGGAAATGATCATGCATATAGGCATCACGTCCATGTCAAGTAGACCGAAACGATTCTGCATCTACTACTACTACTCCACACATTGACCGACTCCTGCCTGCATCTAGAGTATTAAGTTCATGAAGAACAGAGTAACACATTAAGAAAGATTGCATGATGTAGAGGGATAAACTCAAGAAATATGATGAAAACCCCATCTTGTTACCCTTGATGGCAACAATACAATATGTGCCTCGCTACCCCTACTATGTCACTGGGTGAGGACACCGCAAGATTGAACCCAAAACCAAGCACTTCTCCCATTGCAAGAATTACCAATCTAGTTGGCCAAACCAAACCAATAACTTGAAGAGACTTGCAAGATATGAAATCATGCAAATAATAATTTAGAGGATATTCAAATAAGATTCATGGATAATCTGAACATAAACTCAAAATTCATCGGATCTTGACAAACACACCACAAAAGAGGATTACATCGGATAGATCTCCATGAAGATCATGGAGAACATGGTATTGAAGATCAAAGAGAGAGAAGAAGCCATCTAGCTACTAGCTATGGACCCATAGGTCTATGGTGGACTACCCACGCAACATCGGAGGGGCAATGGAGTTGATGTAGATGCCCTTCGTGATCGAAACCCCATTCGGCAGATTACCGGAAAAGGCTCCAAGATTGGATCTCTCGGGAACGGAGGCTTCCGGCGGCGGAAAAGTATTTGCATGGATCGCTCTGGTGACGAGGGAATATTTGGGTATTTATAGGCCAAGAATTAGGGTTAGGAGACCTGCTGGGAGGCGACAAGCCTGCTAAGCGCGGCCAGGGGGCTCGCGCCTAGCAGCTGTATGGCTCCCTGACACCTCCCCTGCCGTGCACTCCAAGCTTGATTGACTTGTTTCCTTCCAAACAATTTCTTCCTAAGGTTTTATTCCATCTGGACTCCGTTTAATATTCCATATCTGCAAAACTCAAAAACAAGGAAAAATAGAAACTAGCACTAGGCTCTAGATTAATAGGTTAATCCCAAAAATAATATAAAATAGCATCTTAATGCATGTAAAACATCCAAAACAGATAATATAATAGCATGCCATCATAAAAAATTATCGATACGTTGGAGACGTATCGTTGCATCGCAACCACGAGCAGGGATTTTCATTTTCAAGGATAAAAACATTATTCCAGGATATTCGGCAAAATACCGGGTTACAACCACGGTCAAGGACTCATTCAACAAATTATGATGAGTCATATTATTCTCACATGGTCCCGAGTCACCATAGGTAGACGACCCGACACTTGGGGGCTACATTATTCAAGTCCAGTTTATATCAAGTATGCAAGTCCCATGTCGCTGCAAGCATGCATCACGACGCTTGGGGGCTAATGCAAGTTGCTTTTCAAATCATTACATGGTCAACAAATCATGTTCTCTCAAGGAGATGAGCCAGCCATTCTATATCTTTCTATGTCCTAGCCTAGTACTTCTTACTGACCTGGCACTTGGGGGCTACATTATTCAGTTGTTTAACAGATTATGAGGTTCAAAATGGAAGACCTGGCCCATCACATACTGATGAGCCGACCCATGGGCGCTACACTAGCTGAAGCTTTATAAGGTATAAGACAGTTACAAGTCCCAGGCTGCTGCAGGCAAGACAACTCGACACTTGGGGGCTACACAGTCCAATATATTATTGAAAGCATCAAGTCATCATGGATAAACTTGGAGCTTGGGGGCTACAGGTAATATGGACATGTCAAAACCTTGAAGAGAGCTTTCAAAATGTCAATTGTGAGCCTGACTGGCTCAACAGATTTTTATCTAGCCAAACCATTGAAAGACCATCTCAACATCACATGGATTTCTATATTCCCAATAATTTTATCAAGTTAGCTGGAGTCCAGTTGTTTTACCTTGCGTCACCGACAATCATGACCCGACATTATCAAAAGATCATGACCAGGCAAATTCTATATGAGCAGCCCGACTTCACAGGTTGAAGTGGTGTAACAATGGATGAAGTTCTATTCTCAATATTTTTATCAAGCCGAAGCAATGGAAGCCGGCTCAACTTCATATGGTTTTCTTATCTCCAATAATTTCATCAAGCCAAAGTTTTGGAGGCCGACTCAATGGCATATGGATGTTTTATTCCCAATACTTTTTATTGCAAAGGACACATACCTGCAAGACGATGGTGAAGACGACTCATTCATATGAATAAGAAACCCGGATTTTTTAGGATCCACTTTAGTGAAATAAGCCGGCCAGGGGAGTGAGCCGGTAACTTCACATATTTATTATTCTTATTTTAGGAGCTTACCATGAATAAATTCAAGCTAACCTGGGGGCTTCGGGGATATACCCCGCGGTAAACCCGGCCTGAAGTATGACCCGACCGGGACTTGGCGACTCATTAGAGCCCTGGCGAAACTTGACTATTCATTGGTGACCCGACAGGAGGTATGACCCGGCTCATCATATGGAGGCTCATTGATACGTATCCATCGTATCTACTTTTCCAAACTCTTTTGCCCTTGTTTTGGACTCTAAATTGCATGATTTGAATGGAACTAACCCGGACTGACGTTGTTTTCAACAGAATTGCCTTCGTGTAATTTTTGTGCAGAAATAAAAGTTCTCGGATTGATCTAAAAATTTACGGAGAATATTTTTGGAATTAGTGAAAAATACCGGCGAAAGAATCAACCGGAGGGGGGCCACCCACAGGTGGCAAGCCTGCCAAGCGCGGTCACCAACCTGGCCATGCCTAGCAGGCTTGTGGGCCCCTTATTGCTCCACCGACCTCAACTCCATTCCTATTTATTCCTGTTTGCGGAGAAAAAGATCAAGGAGAAGAGTTCATCGCGTTTCACAATTCGGAGCCGCCGCCACCTCCTGTTCTTCCTCGCAAGGCAAAATCTGGAGTCCGTTTTGGGCTCCGAAGAGGGGAAATCGACACCATCATCATCACCAACCATCTTTCATCACCAATTCCATGATGCTCTCCGCCGTTCGTGAGTAATTCCATGGTAGGCTTGCTGGACGGTGATGGGTTGGATGAGATTTATCATGTAATCGAGTTAGTTTTGTTAGGGTTTGATCCCTAGTATCCACTATGTTCTGGGATTGATGTTGCTATGACTTTGCTATGCTTAATGCTTGTCACTAGGGCTCAAGTGCAGATATTAAGTCTTTCAGGTGTGGTTGAATTGTCAACTCAGCTGCGAATACTCAAGAATATTCTTTGGATCCCCTTGAGTCGAATCAATAAATTTGGGTTGAATACTCTACCCTCGAAAACTGTTGCGATCCCCTATACTTGTGGGTTATCAAGACCCTTTCCTGGCCCCGTTGCCGGGGAGTATAACACTATTCTCTGAGTCAATTGGGATTTATATCTGTTGATCACTATGAAGAATCTGAAAGATCCAAAAACCAAGATTTATCCCTCTACTACGAGGGGAGGTAAGGAACTGACATCTAGCTCTGCACCTGATTCACCTTCTGTTATGAGTAAGTTTGCAACACCACCACGTGCTAGTAGTTCTGATATGTCGCAAGTAATTGATGGTGCCACTTCTGCTATGCATGATGCTTATGATGATGCTATGCTTGATAATACTGTGCCATTGGGTGAATTTCTTGATGAACAAATTTCTAGAGTCAATGCTGAAAATTATGATACTTCTGAAACTCATGAAATTATTAAAACTAAACACTATGATACACCTGCTAGACCTAGCCCTCCTAGATATGAATTGCCTGATATTCCCGAGGGTTATGTTATGGAAGGAGAGGTAGATAGGGACTTTCTTGCTTGTAAGCATAGATATGATCTTAAGAAATTACTATGCAAGTGGAAAGAAAAATCTTTGAATGATAGAATGAAATATGATCCTAAGTTTGCTACTTCACCTATCTTTGTTACTGATAAGGATTATGAATTTTCTATCGATCCCAAGTTAATTACTTTGGTTGAATTTGATCCTTTCCATGGTTATGAGTCTGAAACTGTCGTGACACATCTCAGTAAATTGAATGATATATCCACCATATTTAATCATGAGGAAAAAAATCTTTATTACTATATTCTCAAGTTGTTTCCTTTCTCATTAAAGGGTGATGCTAAGATATGGTTCAACTCTCTTACTCCTGGTTGTTTGCGTATCCCCCATGATATCATATATTACTTCTCTGAAAAATATTTTCCTACCCATAAGAAACAAGTTGCCTTGCATGAAATATTTAACTTTGTGCCAATTAAATAAGAGAGTCTCCCATAAGCTTGGGGGAGGCTTCTCCAGTTACTTAATGCTTTGCCTGATCATCCTCTCAAGATACTTGATATCTTTTATAATGGACTAACCGATGCTTCAGGGACCACCTAGATAGTTGATCTGGATGTGTTTTCAGGGAACGAACTGTTGAACAAGATGAACTTCTATTGAACAATATATTGAGCAATGATAATGATTGGGCCATTCCCGAACCACCTCCGAAGCCAACTCAAAAGAAAAGAGGTACTCTATTTCCAAGTCCTGAAGATATGCAAGAGGCAAAGAAATCTATGAAAGAAAAAGGTAGTAAAACTGAAGATGTTTAGAATCTACCACCTATTGAAGAAATACATGGTCTTGATAACCCAACATAGGTAGTAGAGGTAAATTCTCTTCGTAGATTTGATGACGGCGATATTCCTTATAATAAATCTTCTAGCTAATGCTTGGATGAGTTTGATAATTTTTTGGTTAAGCAAGAAGATTTTAATGCTTATGTTAGTAGACAATTGAATCATAATGCTTTCATGCTTGATCGCTTAGGTGATTATATGAGTAGAACTATCAATGATCTTAAACTGATTAGTAAACATGCTTCCATGGTAACTACTCAAGTGGAACAAGTACTTAAGGCACAAAATGATTTGCTTAATGAGATGAATAGTAAGAACAATGATCATTCTATTAGAGTTTTGACTAGAGGTGGTAGAATGACCCAGGAACCTTTGTATCCTGAGGGCCATCCTAAGAGAATTGAGCAAGATTCTCAAAGGATTAATACTGATGCACCTAGTCATTCCAGTAATAAGAGGAACAAGGATGATGATAGAACTTTGCATGCTCCTAGTGAACCTGTTATAGATACACCTGAAAACCCAAATTATATTTCTGTTTCTGATGCTGAGACACAATCTGGTGATGAACATGAGCCTAATGATAATATTAATGATGATGTTCATGTTGATGCTCAACCTAGTAATGATAATTATGTGGAGATTGAACCTGCTATTGATCTTGACAACCCACAACCTAAGAATAAAAGATATGACAAAAGAGATTTTATTGCTAGGAAGCATGGTAGAGAAAGAGAACCATGGGTTCAGAAACCCATGCCCTTTCCTCCTAAACCATCCAAGAAAAAGGATGGTGAGGATTTTGAGTGCTTTGTTGAAATGCTTAGACCTGTCTTTTTGCGTATGCGCTTGACTGATATTCTGAAAATGTCTCCTTATGCTAACTATGTGAAAGATATTGTGACTAATAAAAGAAAGATACCGGAATCTGAGATTTCCACCATGCTTGCTAATTATACTTTTAAGGGTAGAGTACAAAAGAAACTAGGAGATCTAGGAATACCAATTATACCATGCTCTATTAAAGGGAATTATGTTAAAATAGCTTTATGTGATTTGGGAGCTGGTGTTAGTGTTATGCCTTTCTCTTTATATCGTAGACTTGATCTGAATAAGTTGACACCTACAGAAATCTCTTTGCGAATGGCTGATAAATCAACTGCTCCACCTATCGGTATTTGTGAAGATGTACCTGTCGTAGTTGCAAATGGTACTATCTTAACGGACTTTGTTATTCTTGATATTCCCGAGGATGACAGTATGTCGATCATCCTTGGTAGAACTTTTTGAATACTGCAGGGGCTATTATTGATTTCAACAAAGGCAATGTCACTTTTCATATTAATGGTAATGAGCATACGGTACACTTTCCGAAGAAACAACCTCAAGTTCATAGTATCAACTCCATTGAAAAAATTCCAACGATTATTATTGGAGGCTTTGAATTCCCTCTTCCTACCGTCAAGAAGAAATGTGATATACTTATTGTTGGGGACATGCATATCCCCATTAAGGTAACTTAGTGTTATTCGAAAATTCTTCGGTTTCATGCTATTCAAAAGAAGTTTGTTAATAAGACTTGATCAACCTTATTGGTGGATTCCTTTTGATGAGCATGAGATGGTTGAATTTAGAAAGCACAACTTTATGTACCCAACCTTTATTTTTGGTTAGTTAGATTAAATTAAGTAAAAATGCTATTATTTTTCTGTTTTCTGAGTTTTCCGAGCAATAGAAAAATGACCTAAAAATAAAAGTTCTTCAAATACCCTGAAAATGGAGTATGATTTTTTCTAGAATATTTAAAAATATCTGGCACTAAACACACAGCAGGGGGCTGCACTAGTGGATCACAAGCCCACAAGGCGCGACCATCCCCCTAGCCACGCCTAGTAGGCTTGTGGGTCCCACATGGCCCCCCTTCACTTATTCCAGCAACCATCCACTTCTTTTTCCTCTAGAAAAATCCTACCATTACTCAAACCCATGTTCTAGCTCATTTTGCTGCCATTTTCGATCTCCTTGTGCAAAGATTCATTCGCAAAACTGTTTTGGGAGATTGTTCTTCGGTATGTGACTCCTCCAATGACCCACTTAGTTTTTGTTCTAGTGCTTTATATATTGCAAATTTTTTCTGCTGCGGTGACCTAGCTCTTGAGCTTGCATGCCAAATTTGTATTGTCCCAAGTAGTTTTGATGCATGATATAGTCTCTAGGCATTTGTGGGAGTAGTTGCTATGAGTTTTGTTGAGAATTGTTCACCTTTATTTTGGGTCACTAAAAATTTCAGAATTTTTTAGAGAAAGAAATGCTAAGGAGATTGTTAAAAGGCTCTTCAAGCCGGAGTTCTAAGGAAGGTGAAAATGAGATGAGGGAGAAACCCAAGTATAATCTTCCTTGCATCGCATAAGTTCAGCCATGTGAATGGCCATGTGACACATTCTTGAGGGCAGCCGACATTTATGAAGATTTTTATTATTTGGATGAGAAAGCAGGCCTCGCCGTCTTCCTCAATGATAAGTGTGACCAGTACCTCTTGCTCACGAATACCTTTGTACAAAAATTTCATTTTCATGTTAGGGAAGACCCTCCTACAGTAGAATTTCACTTATATGATGTGCCTAAGCAAATGAACCTTTATGATTTTTGCAAAGTTTGCAAAATACCCTATAAGGGCAACATTAGGGAACCACGTCCTAGAGACATGGAAGATTTTATAGTTGCGGTCACTGTAGGGGAAGAGAGAGGGGTGTCAAAGGCAAGAGCAACTAGTTTACATTTCCCCGTGTTACGCTATTATTCATTATTTGCGGGGAGATGTTTATTTGGTCGCTGGGAGAGTGGAGGTCGTAGTGCCCTTGACCTCGCCATTCTGCGCCATGCTTTATTTGCTGATAGAACCTTTAGTCTGGGCACTATGGTGGCCCAACGGTTGAGCTCCGACCATTCGAGGAGGCCCATATTCAGAGGTATCTATGCATATCGTCTGGCCAAACACTCTGAGATACCCATTAGGCTTGACGAGGAAGATGAGAGGTTGATACCCTCAAAGTTCTCAGATTATGATTGTATGGTAGCACATGATGTTATTAAGAAAATGATGATAGGAGGCTACTTTATAACTTAGTTTTTAGCTAGGGTACTTGTGATATTATTACTCTGCCTACTTCTTCCTTGTTCGATACTCACTTAGGAATATACACCGTTATGCCCGGTGACATTTACAGATATTGGGGTCTAACGCAACCCCTAGATCCAGAACTAGCACCAGCCCTTGATCCGTGCCCTGAGCCGGTTTTTCAATGGGGTTATAGGAGCTTGCCAACCAATGGAACTCTTAGGACGCGCTGGAGTATCCGGGAGAGAGTTGTTTCCAGCCATGGCCCTAGACCAACTTAGGCCAAAAGCCTAAGGTTGGGGGAGTACGTATTTCTCACCGACTTTACATTCATGCTCTCACACTCATCTTAAGTAGTCGGTGTTCATACTCTTTCATTGTACCATCCATGCTAGTTTATCTCCTTGTTTTGCTTTCTTATTGTGTGTTTAATTAACTTTGAGAAAAATACAAAAAAATATTATTAGTTCTAGCTTTACCTTCTAGTTGCTTAGTTGTAGCATTAAAAGAAAACCCAAAAAGATTTTTCGTTCTTCTTTTGCTTGTTCGGAGCTTTCCTGTGTAAATAGTTTTTCTCGTTCTTCTTTTGAATTTCCTTCCTTTGGGTCATAAGGAGAAGACCACAATGAAAATGTTGAGTGGATATCATATGCATAATTGTTTATTGATCAAAGAGCCCATATTACCTTGGCTTCTCCTTTGAGTTATTGTTTGCAAATTCCAGCTTAGTCCAATGCACGTGCACTCTTATTATTATCCACACCGTTTAGTCGTGCAAGTGAAGGCAGTAATGACGATATTTGATGAAAAGATTGAGATGGAGAAAAGTTGGTATGAACTCGACCTATCTTGCTTTTGTAAATATGATTAGCTCATCGTTCCAAATTCACATCATCATAGGTGAAACATATTTGCAATGACAATTAGAGACTATAGTTACACATGCCATGCTTAATTAGCTAAGAGTGGATAATGGTATGTCTTGGGTTCCAACATGCATATTAAAATGATTATGATGACGTATGATGTGATGGTATCCTCCTCTAAATGATTCAAGTGCCTTGACTTTGCACATTTTCATGCATGTAGTTGAAACAAAATCAACATAGCATCTACGACATTTATGTTCATGGTGATTTATATCCTACTCATGCTTGCATACAATGTTGGTTAATCTCAAAATCATGTTGATGACTATCTCACTCTCTAGTTGGTCTCTCCCTAGTCTTTTGCTAGCCTTCACTTGTACTAAGTGGGAATACTGCTTGTGCATCCAATTTCTCACACCCAAAGTTCTTGCATATGAGTCCACCATACCTGCCTATATGCGGTATTTACCTATCGTTGATACGTCTCCAACGTATCTACAATTTATGAAGTATTCATGCCATGTTTACAATAATTCTATATTATTTTGGTATGATTTTATTAGAACTAACCCGGACTGACGTTGTTTTCAGCACAACTACCATGGTGTTGTTTTTGTGCAGAAATAAAAGTTCTCAAAATGGGCTGAAAATTTACTGAGAATATTTTGGGGAATATAAAAATACTGGAGTGAAGAGCTAGTCTAGGAAGTGGACGAGGAGGCCACAAGCCTGCTAGGCGCGGCCACCCCTGGCCGCGCCTAACAAGCTTATGGGGCCCTCGAGCACCTCCTTGACGTGATTCCAACACCAGAAATTCCTATAAATATAGAAACCTCCTAAAAGAAACCTAGATCATGAGTTCTATCTCCACAAACCTCCAGAGCCACGAAAAAACAATCGGGAGCCCGTTCTGGCACCCTGCCGGAGGGGGAAACCATCACCGGAGGCCATCCTCATCATCCTGGCGCTCTCCATGATGAGGAGGGAGTAGTTCACCCTTGGGGCTGAGGGTATGTACCAGTAGCTATGTGTTTGATCTCTCTCTCTCTCTCGTGTTCTTGAGATGGCACGATCTTGATGTACCGCAAGCTTTATTGATATAGATGAATCATATGGAGTTTTCCCCTCTCTATCTTCTTGTGATGAATTGAATTTTCCCTTTGAAGTTTTCCTATCAGATTGAGCCTTTAAGGATTTGAGAACACTTGATGTATGTCTTGCGATGGGATATCCTTGGTGACAATGGGATGTTCTATTGATTCACTTGATGTATGTTTTGGTGATCAACTTGCGGGTTCCGTGACCTTGGGAATCTATGCATAGGGGTTGGCACATGTTTTTGTCTTGACTTTCTGGTAGAAACTTTGGGGGAACTCTTTGAAGTTCTTTGTGTTGGATTGAACATGATGAATCTGAAATTGTGTGATGCATATCGTATAATCATGACCATGGGTACTTGTGGTGACATTGGAGTATCTAGGTGACATTAGGGTTTTGGTTGATGTGTATCTTAAGGTGTTATTTTAGTACGAACTCTAGGGCTGTTTGCGACACTTACAGGAATAGCTCATAAGATCAATCGGAAAAGATAAATTTGAGGTGGTTTCGTACCCTACAATAATTTCATCGTTAGTTCTCCGCTATTTGTGACTTTGGAGTGAGCTCTTTGTCGGAGGATAGGTATTTACATATGATACAACTATGCCAATATTGTTGAGAGAAATTGCACTAGTGAAAGTATGGACCCTAGGCCTTGTTTCCAAGCATTTATACAAAGTTTTGCTCCATGTTTACTATTTGTTACCTTGCTGTTTTTATATTTTCATATTACAAAAACTTATATCTACCATCCATATTACACTTGTATCACCATCTCTTCGCCGAACTAGTGCACCTATACAATTTACCATCGTATTGGGTGTGTTGGGGACACAAGAGACTCTTTGTTATTTGGTTGCAGGGTTGTTTGAGAGAGACCATATTCATCCCACACCTCCCAAGGATTGATAAACCTTAGGTCATCCACTTGAGGGAAAATTGCCACTGTCCTACAGAACTCTGCGCTTGGAGGCCCAACACGAGTCTACAAGAAGAAGGTTGTGTAGTAGACATCAAGCTATTTTGTAGCGTCGTTGCTGGGGAGGTGAGTGCTTGAAGGTATATCTTTAGATCTTGCAATTGAATCTTTTAGTTTCTTGTCTTTCACTAGTTTGGTTTTATAAAAGAAAACTACAAAAAATGGAATTGAGGTTGCCTCATATGCTTCATCTTTTTAATGTCTTTCGTGAAAATGATGGAAAGGAAAATTGTGCTCAAGTGTTAGAAGAAGAAATTATTAAAATGTTTGGCACTAAATCTTTGAGTGATGAGCATGATTGCAATGTTGTTAGTATGAATTCTTTGAATATCCATAGTACTAATTATGATTGCACTAGTCGTGATAAAAAGATTTCTTATAAGCATGTCAATTTTTGTGGAGTGCATAGAGTTTGTCAAGACTTGCCTAAAAGGGAAGATAGATTTTGTAAGTGGCACAAGTATTTAGAAACTAAATGGTTGCAAGAGAGGCTATATGTTTGTGCTGAAAGACTTAATATTTCCCATCGTCCTTGTGAACTTTGCAATGAAAGTGGTCATTCTAATTTCCAATGTGAATTATTTCATGATCGAATTGTGTCCAAAAACTGTGATAACCTCATTACCCTTGAGCATCATAATGAACTTAGTCTATTTTGGGGGTATGAAGAAATGAAACATAAAACTAAGGACGCTCCATCTTGGGTTCTCATGAAATTGATTGATTTTGATCTAAATGAAATCTATATGCATTGCATGGTAAATTGCATTGAGAATCCTTATATTGCCAATTACTTAAAGACAAGAAAACAAATAGAAGATGAAGAGAATACTAATTAAGGGGAAGAGGTTTCCCAATATCCTCCTATTTTTTCTTACGATGAATCTGGTAACAGGGAGGAGCTTTTTATTCAACCAACCTCTTCAAAAATAAGCTTGGAGGAATTAAGTAAACCCACACATAATGTTGTGAAGAAGAAGAAAAGAAGGAAAAGTAAAGGCAAAGAGGTATCTCTCCCAAATAATGTTATCCCCATTATTGATAGGTCTCATGAGAATGAATCAAAAATAGTTGTGGAAGATGATGCACTTGAGGATGATTTTGTTATGCCTATTGCTTTTTGTGATTGGGAAGATAATGATACTTCTTATAATATTGAAAATATTTATGGCACCAACTTGGAGGATGATGATAATAATTGCTATACTATTGGTGCTATTCATACTATTAATGATGATAGTGATTATGTTTATGATATACAAAGCCACAAGCTTTGGGATGCTATGTTTGACGAAAATGACATGTTTGAGAATTTATTTTCTGCAATTAATGGTTGTCCCAAGCTTGGGGATGCTATGCTTAATGAAGATGATCTTTTTATTCTCCCTACTTAGAATGACCAAATTTGTTATAATTGACGGGGTTATTACCCCTGGGTAGGCCAAGAGAACGGGGTTCTCCCCCTTCCGCTTTGAAGGAAAACCACGCGACCGGCTGCTCATGGCTGGTTGGATTATGGCCGGCTCGAGCACCCGCCAGCTGGCGAGGCAAACAACTGATCAATGAGTCAGCTTGATCCTCGACCGGCTGGGCACGGCCGGCTTCCTTCGGGCCGGCTCCTCCGTTGACCCAGGGGCGGACATGCAACGTCCCATCCCCTTGGGCGCGGGTACGACGACAAGACACGACCACCACGACGGGTGGCTCTGTGGCCACAGTGGCCGTAGACGCACTAGAGCTCATGGGTACAGTCCGGCCGTCTAGCCCGCTGACCTTCACGAGCGCGACCGGGCGAGGGAACAGTGTTGGCACGCCCTCGCCCACTCAATTACCTACCTCGGCGTGGCTACAGTGTTGCCGACCATACCGGAGACCTCGGTCAGCTGGCGCTAGATGACTCCTCCCAAGCGATCCGTGTTGTGGCAGGTGAGCGAGAGCCAATCGCAGAGCCAGCTAGCGGGCCCCAGCGGGAGATAGGACCGCTCAGCCGATGGACCCTACCGGCGACGAGATGATGCGAAGGATGGGATCCCCTGGCCAGCCAGAGAGACAGCCAGCCAGATCCCCCCACCCCTGTACTTTAGATATATTGTAGAGCCGGGGGTTGGCCTATAAAACCCCCCGGCCCCCCATGCAACGGGGACGGATGATCACTCTCGCACACCCACAGAACTCTCAAAACCCCTCTAGTAGCGGAGGAAGATGAGTTGGCTGCTCCTTCTTCCTCCTCTAGACGCAGATCCATGAGAACCCTTGTACCCATAGTCATCCATCCAACTAAACCAAGCAAGACTAGGGGTGTTACCTCCCACGGAGGGCCCTCAACCTGGGTACATCATGTGTCACCATCGCTTGTGCCCAATCTCGCACCCGTAGCCCGTCGGTGTCCTCCGGCCCCAACCACCTATGATAAGCCACCCTATGGCATCTGTTGTGAGAAAACGATGACAGTTGGCGCCCACCGTGGGGCCGTATGCGGCACTGGCCGGATTCATGCTCCAGGCGGGACCCCTCGCCATTGCTCGCCACTGCCGCACATCCAGGCAAAACTGCAGGCTCGTGGGGCTTGCTTCGGCATGCCCTGCGGGCAACTCCGTCAACCTCACGGCCGACGTCGACACGCTCACCGAGCGCTTCAGCAGACTCAGCCTTGCCGAGGCTCCGGCCGCGGACAAGTACCCCGAGGAGGTGCTCGTCTGCGCCGGTCCTCCCACAGCCATGGGAGCACTCGCTGAGACATAGTCTAGTGGCTCCCACGATCGCGTGGGGGTAATGGCCATCGTCTCCTCCACCTCCTCTGGACGTGCGTGAACCGGGGCTGCCACTGGCGTGGCACGCGTCGGCACCTCTGATCCGCTGGGTGCGGCCCTCCGGGGCCTGAGCACCCCTATCGCCCCGATGGCGAACCCCAACGCTGCCGCGTCGGACCTCGAGGCGGCTCGTCGTGTCCTGTTCGAGGACGCCACCGTCCTCGCGGCCACGCGGCGCCACATGGAGGCCGCCCAGCGGGAATATGCTTCCGCCTACGGTCTCACCCCGGCTGGCACCGGGCCCAGCCGGCATGGGGCCGTGCGTGACCGCGGCCGTGTGGTCGCCGAAATCCTTGGCGGCAAGATGCCCGTCTACGACACCCCCGCAGCCAACTTGCGGGCCCTCAAGCTGGCCTACGCAGATTTAGCCACATTGGAGGGTGAAGAACATGCCGCTCACGAGCGCCACATCGAGGAGCTCATCGACGCCACCAACGCACAGCAGCGCCTGCTGGCGTCGGGCGTCACCGCCACCGGAGGCCCCCGACTCGAGCGCGAGGGCACGGGGACTGTTGGCCGTTAGCCGGCTCAGCACTCTAGCTCCCCTCACGTCTCCAACCATCGGACCGGAACAAACAATCCCCGGCTCTCCCAGATGCCGGGGAGCGAGCAGACGGCGCACCAACGACCCGCCTCACAGCGGTCACCACCAAGAAGCGCCGGCATCCGGCAACCGGCGCTGCCACAGGCACACTCCGCCCTCGCGGCGCGAGCGGGAACGGATGGTTCTGCCCGTCATCCGTCCCGAGCTCTCGGCCCGGATCGGGCCGCGTGTCCCCTGCAGCGAGAACGACGCCCGCAACCGCATTGACCACCTCACATGGTCCGCCCTCCTCGAGGAGGAGGGCTCGATTGGTCCGGCTTGTTTCGGCCCTCGGATCCACAACAAGCCGTTCCCGACCGACTTCACGCTTCCCCGAGACACTCCGAAGTACAATGGGGCTTCCAAGCCCAAAGACTGGCCGATCGACTACACCACCGCAGTTGGCATCTCTAGGGGGACCAAGCGCGTAACCATTCGCTATGCCCCCTCATGTTGATCGGCTCGGACCGCACCTGGCTCAACAGCTTGGCGGCCGGCAGCATCAACACTTGGACAGACTTCGAGGAGGCCTTCGTCCGCAACTTCACCAGCACCTACAAGCGGCCTGGACGCCCCCGTGAACTCGCCATGTGCGTTCAGGGGCCGGACGAATCCCTCCGCGACTACCTCACTCGATGGACCGAGCTCCGCAACTCCTGCGAGGGGGTGCACGAGGTACAAGCCCTTTAGTACTTCATCGAAGGCTGTCGAGATGGCACCCCCCTCAAGCACAAGCTTCTATGCTCCGAACAGGCCAGCTTGTTGAGCTCATGACCAAGACAGACAAGTACAAACTGCTGATCCAGCCATCCGGGTCAAGACGACCTCGCTCGCCAAGGCAACGACAACACCGGCAACGTCCCGGACGGCTGCCGACAACTGGCAGCCGCAAAACAACAAGCGCAAGAATGACCAGCCAGATCCCCGCTACGGGAGCCGGCAAGTCAACACCATCAAGGAGCAGGAGCCGGTAACCTAGCCTTCCAGCCAGTGCCAGCGCATTGGCAAGGCTGCCTGGCAGCCGAAGCTCACCTTCGAGCAGATGCTCGACCTCCCCTACACGAACCACTCAGGGGCCAAACCCTCTACGCACATGCTCTGGCAGTGCAGCTTCTCATAGCGATTGGCTCGAGGGGGGCGGCCTCCCGGCTCCTCCTGTCCCTCCTACCTGCGTGCCGGCCCCGGCCCCAGCTGCCACCCCGGCGCCGGCTCCGGCTCCGGCCCAAAATGACGGCCGTCTCCACGATCACTTCCCCAACCAGGACGGCTGCTACGTCATCTTCACTAGTGAAGAGACAGGCAAACATGCTCAACGCCAGCTCCGTCGTGAGGTGAACGCCACCATGCCAGTTACTCCCCAGTTCATGCACTGGTCGGAGAAGCCGGTCACTTGGAGCCAGGCCGATCACCCTGCCGTGATGCCAAATCCCGGTAGCTACGCTCTGGTCCTCGACCCCACCATCACCACCAAGGAACGAACTATCGCTTCTCATGGGTGCTGATAGATGGTGGCAGCAACATCAACATCCTCTACCTCGAGACGATGCACAAGCTAGGGTTGAAGATAGAAGACCTGCAGGCGAGCCGGACGGTCTTCCATGGCATCGTGCCTGGAAAGTCCTGCTCCCCTGTCGGCAAGATCACGATCGACGTCCTCTTCGGCAAATCCGGCCACTTTTGCCGCGAGCCAATGTTGTTCGAGGTCGTGGACCTCGCAAGCCCCTACCACGCGATGTTGGTCCGGCTGGCCCTCGTCAGCTTCATGGCGGTCCTCCCCCATTATGCCTACCTCAAGCTCAAGATGCTGGGCCACAAGGGAATCATCACCATCGCAGGTGACTACAAGATGTCGCTCGAGTGTGCTCAAGACGGCAGTCGGCTAGCTGAGGCCCTGGAAATCGCCGAGGAGAAATGACAGCTCGACCGGCTCATGGCCCTTGCTGTCAGTCAGCCGGCTATGCCGACTCCCCCCTTGCAGTCCGTCGGCGAGGCCTCCTTCCAGCCGTCCAAGGACACCAAGCAAATCCCGCTCGACCCGGCCAACCCCGCTCAGTGTGTCACCATCGGCTCCCGCCTCAACAGCAAATAGGAAGGCAATCTCGTCGACTTCCTCCGTGAGAATTGGGACATCTTTGCATGGTCCCCTAAGGACATGCCAGGTGTTCCGAGGAAGTTCGCCGAGCACAAACTACACGTCCGGCCGGACGCCAAACCGATCAAGCGGCATACTATAGGTGAAGAGATTGCACAGCTGCACGCAGCCGGGTTCATCATGGAAGTTTTCCATCTAGACTGGCTGGCCAACCTAGTCCTAGTGTTGAAGAAGAACAAGAACTGGCGCATGTGCATCGACTACACTAGCCTGAACAAAGCGTGTCCTAAGGACCCATTCGCCCTGTCGCGGATCGATCAAGTCATCAACTCCACGGCCGGTTGCGACTTGCTGTCCTTCCTGTATGCCTACTGCGGCTACCACCAGATCAAGCTAGACCCGAAAGACCGGCTCAAGACCTCTTTCATCACGCCCTTTGGGGCCTACTGCTACATCACCATGTCCTTCGGCCTGAAGAACGCAGGCGACACCTTCCAGCGGTGCATGCAGAAGTGCCTCCTGCCTCAGATAGGCAGGAACGTCCACGTCTACATTGACGACATCGTCATCAAAACCAAGAAGCACTTCAGCCTCCTCGACGACCTTCGGGAGACCTTCGCAAACCTGCGTGAATACAAGATCAAGCTCAACCCGGAGAAGTGTGTTTTCGGCATCCCAGCCGGCCAACTCCTGGGTTTCTTCATGTCCGCTCACGGCATCGAAGCTATCCCCGAGAAGATCAACGTGATCGAGCACATGCCCAAGCCAACCTGGCTCCGCGACGTCCAGAAGTTCACCGGTTGCCTGGCCTTGCTCAGCCGGTTCATCAGCCGGCTAGGGGAGAAGGCCTTGCCCCTCTATGGGCTCCTTCGCAAGACGGCTCTAATCGAGCCGAGTCAAACCAAGAAGCCGGGCATGTTCGACTGGCCCGACGAGGCGTACGAGGCTTTCCGCGGCCTCAAGAAGGCTCTCACCCGCACGCCCATCTTGGTCGCGCCGGCTGAGAAGGAGCCCTTGCTTGCCTACATCACAGCGACCACACGCGTCATCAGCGTCGTCCTGGTGGTCGAGCGGCCAGAGGAGGGCAAATCCCTGCCAATCCAGTGGCCTGTCTACTACCTCAGCAAGGTCCTCTCCCCGTCGAAGCAGAACTATCCCCACTACCAGAAGATGTGCTACGGCATATACTTCACGGCAAAGAAGGTCAAGCAGTACTTCCAGGAGCATACCATCATCGTGGTGAGCATGTCCCCGCTCGGCGAGATCATGAGCGGCCGGATCGCCAAATGGGTCATCGCCCTCCCCGATCACGAGATTCGGTACGAGCCACGAACCGCCATCATGTCATAGGCATTGGCTGACTTCCTTGTTGACTGGGCGGAGACGGAGTTCGTGCCGCCTCCCCTAGACTCCACACATTGGCGCATGCATTTCGATGGCTCAAAAATGAGGACTGGCCTGGGTGCCGGCATAGTCCTCTCCTCCCCAAAAGGTGACCAGCTCAAGTACGCCCTCCAGATCCACATTGCCACCTCCAACAACGTGGCCGAGTAAGAGGCGATCATCCATGGACTCCGGCTCGCCAAGGAGATCGACATCAAACGCATCCTGTGCTTCGGCGACTCCGACCTCGTGGTGCAGCAGGTCTCTGGCATATGGGATGCCAGGGACGCCAACATGGCCAGCTACCGCTTCCACGTACAACAGCTCACCGGGTCCTTCGAGGGTTGTGAGTTCCATCACGTCCTGCGGGCGGACAATGAGTCGACTGACGCATTGGCAAAAATCGGCTCCACCCGGCAGGCCATCCCAGCCGGCGTCTCCCTTGAGCGGCTGCTCAAGCTGTCGATCAAGCCTTCCCCGGAGTTAGAATCAATCTTCGTGCCGGCAGACGCTGCCGGCCCATCAACGACTTCGGCTGTCCCCTCAGCATCTTCGCCTCCAACTCCCACAACTTCGGCCGCTCCACCGGCACAAGTCGAGCCGGTTGCGCCTGTAGCTGCCGGCACCAATGACGCGGCCGCCATGATGGTAATCTACCAACCGGTCGCAGGGGCTGGCAAGCCGGTCTCGGGGGCTGGCGAGCCAGTCCCAGGGGTTGTTCATTTAGGCCCATGGGCTCCCGAGCCAGGCCCCGTCTTGGCTCCCGCATGGGCGCAACCTATCTTGGCGTTCCTCCTACGTGGTGAGCTCCCCCCGGACGAGGCCTTGGCAAGACGAGTTCAGTGCCGAGCCTTGGCATACAACATCATCAACAACGAGCTCATCCATCGCAGCACTACCTGCGTCTTCCAGCGGTGTGTCGAGCCGGAAAAGGGTTTGTAGATCCTCCTCGACATCCACCAGGGCGAGTCTGGGCACCATGCCGCCTCTAGGACTCTGGTGGCCAAGGTGTTCCGCCACGGCTTCTTCTGGCCCACCGCCTCTAGGACTCTAGAAATTGGTCGACGAGTGCGAGGGCTGCCAACACTTCAGCACGCACAGCCACCTGCCGGCATCAGCCCTCCAAACCATCCCCCTATCGTGGCCCTTCACCATCTGGGGGCTGGACATGGTGGGCCCTTTCAAGACCGCATGAGGCGAAATGACACACTTGGTGGTGGCTGACGACAAATTCACCAAGTGGATCGAGGCACGACCGATCAAGAAGCTGGATGGCCCCACGGCCGTCCGGTTCATCGATGACATCACGGTTTGCTACGACGTCCCTCACAGCATCATCACCGACAACAGCACAAACTTCGCTAAGGGCGCACTCATGCATTTCGGCTCCAAGCAAGGGATCCGCCTCTACCTGGCCATAGTCGCTCATCCGCAGTCAAACGGCCAGGTTGAGAGGGCCAACGGCCTCATCCTGTCTGGCATCAAGCCCCGGCTCGTGACACCGCTGGTAAGGTCAACCGGCTGCTGGATCGACGAGCTGCTGGCTGTCCTTTGGAGTCTCAGGACCACCCCCAACCGATCAACCGGCTACACTCCTTTCTTCCTTGTGTACGGGTCCGAGGCGATCATCCCCACCGACATCGAGTTTGACTCGCCTCGGGTTGCCCTGTACACAGAGAAGGACGCAAAGGAGGCGAGAGAAGACGGCGTCGACCTACTCGAAGAAGCCCGCGAGCTGGCCTTGAGCCGGACGACAATCTACTAGCAGTAGCTCTGGCACTACCACAGCAAGCGGATCCGGACGCTCTCCTTTCGTGAAGGGGACCTAGTCCTTAGGCGGATCCAGCGGACAGCCGGGCAGCACAAGTTGCCCTCTCCATGGGAGGGCCCGTTCATCATCAACAAGGCACTACACAACAGCGCATACTACCTAATAGACGCCTAGAAGCCGCAGAAGCGCAAAAGAGATGCCTCCGGCGAGGAGACGGAGCGCCCATCGAATGCGGCGCTCCTCCGCCCGTTTTACTGCTGAAAAAATCAATGTATGTATATATCCCCACCCTTTTGGGCTTATGAATGCAATGGGTGCCCTAGGCCGGCTCTTGGGGCACGCCCTATTTCGTTTCCCTCAAAGGTTTCCTCGCTCACCGTCCCCCCGACCCGGCTCCCGGGCCTGGGGGCTCGTCGGCTGGTCTTAGGTCGCTTCTCTCTAAAATTGGCTAAGTAGTTTGAGCCGGGCAAAACCTCCCACCCCTCCTAGCTATAGATTCAGCTCCCAGCTGTCCGGCTGACGGGGCCTCGGGGCGGCAAAGCTTAGTTCACACAAAAGTATGATATAAAGGAGACGCCGGCTAGGTCGAGTCGGACCATCGCCTCGCCTCTGCCATTCTACTTATCCTGAAAGGCTCTCGCGGTTCCTAGGTTCCGAACTGGCTACCTCGAGGCAGACACCCCAACCTAGCTACGGACCGGCTCCCGGCTGTCGGGTTGGCGGGGTCGAAACCAAAGGGGAAAAGGGGGGATCGAAAGGAACCAGAAGGGCAAAAAAGGATAAGGATGAGCCGGCACGAGCAGGAAGGAAAACACGCGAAATATTCATAGCACAAGCGTTGAAGACAAAAGCGGCCCACAGCCAGCACGATTCATTACATAAGCACCCCCAATGGGTGGACTTGAGCCTAACTTGCAAGAAAATAAAAGGAAAGATAAAGACGCCCGGGGGCTCAGGTCACCGGCGCGTCGCCAACCGGCACGCCTCCAGCCGGCGCATCGCCGGGCGGCTCGACTCTCGCCTCGGAGGTGGTTGCGGCCTTCGGGTCGGCCCCCTTGGCCTTCGAGGTGGTCTCCAGAGTTCTAGCCGTCTCGCCACTCGAGTCGGTGCTCTCATCAGCAACTTCCTCGTCCGCTGGGACTTGGGGGATGCCGCAGGAGTCTTCGGGCACCGGCTCGCCGTCCTCGCCAAGAGTCGGCAGGAAATCGTCTGCGTCGACATACGATGCAAGCACGTTGGCCCGGGGGACAAGGGCCGACTCAGGAGCCTCCCGCTCCTTGACCAGCTCGTCCTGCATGATCGCTAGCCAGCCCAAGTCCACGCGGCGATACCATGACGTGACGAACCGGAGCGCCATCTACACGCCGGCTCGGGCTGCGGACACCTTCCAGGCCTGGAGCCGGGCCACGCCATGCTCCAGCCATAGGGCCACGCGGTTCGCTGGAGCTCCTCTGCGGCCCGGCCACAGAGCGGCGATGATTTCTTTCCCGGCCGTCTGTAGCCGCTCCACACTCCGCTCAAGGTGGGTGAGCCGGAACTCGATGGCGACCCCAAGCTCTTCTATGTCCCATGCAACGTCCACCTTGATGGAGCACCCGCATTCCTGAAGGTACTCCCGGAGCTCCTCAACGGCGCACTCAGCACGGCGCTGAGTTTCTGGGAAGCGCCCTAGAAGAGAGAAGAAAAGAAAGGCAAATCAAACACAAGAGCCAGAAAAAGAAGAAGCAACCAGCTGGAGAAGGGAAAAATTGGCACTTACCTTCAATGGCGTCGTCCACCCCGAGGGCGAAGTTGAGCGCTGCCTTCCGCTCCAATGCTAGCGCCGCCTCTGATGTGGCGAGGGAGCCCTTGACCTCCTCGAGCGACCTCTCGAGGCGGGTCACCTCATCTTGAAGGGCGGCGGTCCTCCAGGCGGCGTCAGCCGCCTGCTTGACTGTCGTCTCCTTGGCCACCTCCTCCCTCGCCATGGCGGTCTTGAGGCGGTCCTGGGCCGCCTCCCTATCCACCAGCAGCACGGTCATCCGGTCTTTCTACTGCATGGCCGCCTGGACGTCCTACGCCAGCCGGTCCCACTCGGAGACGATCCCGGTCTTCTCCTCTCGGAGGGCGGTCAGGTCACCTGCAAGACAAGGCAGGTGTTAGCAAGCTCTTGGGGGACGCACACCCCTCCCGCGAAATTTAACTTACCCTGCACGCGCTCCAAATCCTCCCCTAGGTAGTAGAAGTCGTGCTTGCTGCGGTCGTGGATGGAGACCGCCTCCTCAAACATCCTCTGCCACAGGGAGTTCCCCTCCTATCACGTAGAGCCAAAAATCAAGACACGCTCAAAAGAGATCCGGCCTGGCTGCCCATCAGCCGGTCAGTCGGCCCGCATCTTGGGGGCTACACCCATTGGGTGCGCTTGTGTGCCCCACTGAAAAACCTAAGACAAGGTCAGCCGTGCTTACCTCCGTACAATGCAGAGTGGCATCTACCGCCTCTGTGAATCGGGCCAGCTCCTGCCGGCACTGGTCTAGGATGCTCCCCAAGTCCCTGAGCGAGGGGACTAGGCTGCCCGCCTGGGGAGCCGATAAGGCTGGCACTCCTGCCAGAGCCTGCCAGTCCCGAAGCACCTCCTGCATGGTCTACAGGGTCCTCTGGGTCCGGTCGCCGCTGCCGCCCGGGCTCGGCATAGCGCCGCCCGCCAGCAGCGGGTAACAACGCTGAGGGTCCGAGTGTCACCCCCTGCCGGCCCTTCGCCCAACGCCGCCTCCATTTCCACTTCCTGCCGCTCCGGCAGATCGATCGCGATGGAGGGCGCCTCCACCTCCACGGCCGCCACCTCTGGCGCCGCCTCCATTGCCGCCCCTGGGGCCGCCGGGGCCTCCGGCATGTCAACCCGGGCCGGCTCGGCTATGGGCAGTGTCACGTCTGGCACCTCTGGCTGGGTCGCCTTGGGAGTCGGCTCCGCTGCCGCCGCCCTCGCTCAGGCCACCTCCTCCGTGGATGGAGGCGCCAACGGGTCCATGGCCGACCCTCGCGGCTCGCTCAACAGGGGCCTCGACTGGCGAGTCGATTCCGCCACCAAGCCGACGCCTGCGCGGGGTCTGCGGCCCTTCGCCGCCACCCGCCGCTCGAACTCCCAGAATGCAAGGCCCCGCCTCGCATCCTGGACTTTGAGGCCCGCAGCTCCGCTAGCCTCCTCTTCTCCTCCCGCTGGGTAGCCGTGTGCTCGCGGGCCAGCCGGCTAGCGGCATCCGTTGGTTCTCCCGCCGGCTCCCCCTCGTGAAGCTCGATGGGGTCCCTACATCGCACAAAGGACGGATTACCCACCGGCTCGTGACCCGGAAGAAAACAGGCGCAAGACATAAAAAGAAGAAAGACTTACCCGATGACGAGGGGCAGGGCCCGCTTGGCGTGCGGCGGCGGCTTTCGTGCGGCCACCTTCACCCACTTCGGGGCTGGCGGTGGGGTCGCCGGCCCCTCCTGGGCCGGCCTCTTCGCTCGGTCGGCGAGGCTTGACCCGGCCACTCCTCGCTCCGCCGACCCTGGTGCGCTGAGGGAGGAGGCTCATTTAGAATCATTACATCATCATCATGATCGTCATCATTATCCGTCCAGTCCCTGATCGAGGGGGCAAGAGGGAACTCACCCGCTCTCCTAGGCTCCCCGGTTGTGCCGGATCCTCCGGCTTCGCTAGGGTCGCCGGCTTGCGAGCCGGCCGGCTTGTCGGCTTCTCCCGAGGAACCCACCCCCTCCTCCGGCGGGCCGCCCTGCTCGTAGTCTTCAGAGTCAAACTGTTTGCGCTCCGCCTAGAATATTTGGGGGTGTGGGCCGTCTGGTGTGTTCTGTCGCACCAACAGCTGCGGTCAGCACGGCAAAGTAAGTTCCGCAACCGGCTGCCGGCCGGAAGGAATCAAATGAAGAGAAGCCATCTCATCAAAGGACATACCAGGGGGACGGTTGACGCGGTCATACGGCTCCATGCCAAAGCACCACGAGCCGGGCTTCAGCTTGAACGTCATAAGGGCGTTCACCCGCTTCGCCACCTGAGCCAGTGTTAGGTCGACGGTGGACAACCGGCAGGGGTCGCGGCGGCCAGACATGTCGTAGATCCGGTGCGGCCTCAGCTAGAGAGGCAGCACCCGGGGCGAGATGAAGGCCGTCAACAGATCGACGGCGACCAACCCCTCGGAGCTCTTCAGCTGCGCGAGCCGGCCGAGCTCTGCCAGGGCCATGCCGCGCGGGGCGGTCCCCTGCCAGTTCAACTGAGAAGATTGCGCGTCGATGAACGGCGGTAGCCGGATGAAGTCCAAATTCCGGTCGGTGTTCTTCACGTAGAAAAACGTCCGGTGCCACCCCTTGACGGAGTCAATGAGAGAGAGTGGTGGGAAGCGCGCGGTGCCGTGGCAACACACCACTGTGCCCCCGTAGGCGCTGCTTTTCAACGGCTTGAGAAAGAAGAGAGCATTGAAGAGCTCAAGGAAGGGGAGAACCCCGAGGTATCCCTCGCACAGCGTCACGAATACAGTGAGGTACAAGATCGCGTTGGGGCCAAGGTGATGTGGTTGGAGATCGAAAGTGTCGAGGAACAAGCGGAAGAAAAGGCTTATAGGAAGCCCGAAGCCGCGGGAGAAGTGCCAAAGGAACACGACGTGTTCCCCCGACTATGGCGCCGGCGCCACCTCATTGTCGGGAGCACGTGTGACCACCCGCTCCGCCGGCGATGACATGCGCGTGTGGCGAAGCTTTGCAATGTCGGCCTCCGTGACAACGGAGTCGGCCCAGCTCCCTCGACGACAGTCGGCCATCTCGGCGGTGGGGTGGTGCGCGGGCGCTGTTGCGGGCTCGGCGAGGTGTCGCATGATGGGGGCAAGGAGGACGAAGAAGGCAAGAAGATGGGAACCAAGGGGGCAACCGGGATGCGGGTATCTCCGCCCCCTACCATTCCTCCCCTTTTATAGGGGAGGCCACGACCGGGGGACGTGGGATTAACTGCGCCCACTCCCCTGGAAACTCCGTGCACGCGTGGGTGGCCCCGGATCGTAACGGACGCTTTGGGGCATAGAGGATCCCGGTCTGCGCCCCGAGGCCTACTGGGCTATGTCCGGGGCCTAGCGGGCTAGGCCCATCTCCCCCGCATGCGTGGGGCCCGCCGCATCATTACTCGCCGCGTGGCACGCGGCGAGCTGGCGCAGGTCCCGGGACGACGCACTGGTACCCGAGGCATCGGGTCCAACGGCTGATTCGGCTGCCCTTTTGGCTTCACGCCGGAGGCGGGAACTACTAGGAGGAATCCGCCGGCTCCCCTCCGACTGTCGGACGCGGGCCCCTGCCGGGCTTTGGGGACCACTGACGGGGTTATTACCCCTAGGTATGCCAAGGGAACAGGGTTCCCTCCCTTCCGCTTTGAAGGAAAACCACGTGACCGGCCGCTCATGGCCGACTGGATTACGGCCGGCTCGAGCGGTGGCCGGCTGGCGAGGCAAACGGCTGATCAACGAGCCATCTCGACCCTCGGCCGGCTGGGCACGGATGGCTGCCTCCGGGCCAGCTCCTCCATCGACCCAGGGGTAGACATGCAACATCCCATCCCCCTGGGCGCGGGTACAACGACAAGACATGACCACCACGACGGGTAGCCTTGTGGCCACAGTGGCCGCTGACGCACTAGAGTGCACGGCTACAGTCCGGCCGTCCAGGACACTTACCTTGGCGAGCGCGACCAAGCGAGGGAACAGTGCCAGCACGCCCTCGCTCACTCGATTACCTACCTTGGCGTGGCTATAGTTCCGCCAGCCGTACCGGAGACCTCAGCCGGGTGGTGCTAGACGACGCCTCCCGGGCGACCCGTGCCGTGGCAGGTGAGCGAGAGCCAATCGCAGAGCCGGCTGGCGGGCCCCAGCGGGAGACGGGACCGCTCAGCGGGAGACGGCGCGAAGGATGGGACCCCCTGGCCAGCCGTAGAGACTGCCAGCCAGGTCCCCTCACCCCTGTACTTTAGATATATTGTAGACCCAGGGGGTTGGCCTATAAACCCCCCGAGCCCCCCATGCAACGGGGATGGATTATCACTCTCGCACGCCCATAGAACTCTCAAAACCCCTCTAGTAGTGGAGGAAGACGAGCCGGCTGCTCCTTCTTCCTCCTCTAGACACAGCTCCAGGAGCACCCTTGTACACATACTCATCCATCCAACTAGACCAAGCAGGACTAGGGGTGTTACCTCCCACGAAGGGTCCTGAACCTGGGTACATCGTGTGTCACCACCACTTGTGCCCAATCTCGCACCCGGAGCCCGTCGATGTCCTCCGGCCGCAACCACCTACGATAAGCCACCCTATGGCATCTGTTGTGAGAAAACAACGACAATAATGATTGCATGCCTCCTACTTATGATGATTATTGTGATGATACGTGTGTGATGAAAAAGAGTGATGATTACTATTATGATACTTGTCATAATTATGAATATCATTTTACGGAATATTACTCTTTTAGTGTGGAACCAATTTGTAGTATTCAACTGTTTTATGATACTCCCACTATTAGTCATGAGAAGAAATTTTCTTTTGTGGAGAGTAGTAAAATTTCTATGCTTGTAGATCATGAAAAAATGCTTTATGTGCTGGTTATATTGTGTAATTCCTTCATGATGCTACTGAAAATTATTATTAGGGAGGAACATATGCTTGTAGGAATTGCAATAATATCAAGTTTCCTCTCTATGTGTTCAAGGTTTTGAAGTTATGATTGTTTTGCCTTCCTATGAAAGTTGATTCTTGTTCCCATGAATTGTTTGCTCACAGAATCCCTACGCTTAGGAAGTGGGTTAGACTTAAATGTGCTTGTCATGAGATTCATGATGCTCTTTTGCATGTTTCAATTATTATTCCTATACGAGCATCATTGAAATCATCATGCCTAGCTAAAAGGCATTAAAGAAAAGCGCTTGTTGGGAGACAACCCAATATTTTTACCTTCTGTTTTGGTGTTTTCACATGATTAATCTACTGTATTAATCATGTTTTGTGTCTTTTATTTCAATAAAGAGCCAAGTAAAGCCTTTGGGATAGCGTGGATACTTGCTTGTTAGATTCTGTGCAAAAACAGGAAGTTTTGTGTCAAGTATATGAATTATATGATTTTACTGGAGAGTTAAACAATTCTGAAATTTTTACAACACATTTATAGGCAAATTTCTAGATATTTCCTAATTTTTCAGAATTTTTAGAGTCGGGGAAGTTTGGTGATCATTCATATCTTTACAGACTATTCTGTTTTTGACAGATTCTGTTTTGCTTGCATAGTTTGCTTGTCTCAAGTGTTCCTATAGATTATATTGAGTAATATAAATTGTGAGAATGATGTAATAAAGTAGTTATCATGTGGGAAGAATTATGAATCTTGTATTTAGAGTACCGAAGAGAATGATCTATCTTTATTACACTAACCCTTCTCACAAAGTCCCGTTAAGTTTTGTGTGATTGAAGTTTTCAAGTTTTGGGTGAGACACCAATATGAGGTGAATAAGGAGTGATAAGAACCTAAGCTTGGGGATTCCCGAGGCACCCCCAATGTAATATCAAAGGAAGACTCAAGCGTCTAAGCTTGGGGATGCCCCGGAAGGCATCCCCTCTTTCGTCTTCAACACTATCGGTATATCTCACTTGGAGCTATATTTTTATTCGTCACATAATATGAGTTTTTCTTGGAGCATCATTTTATTTTGTTGTTATCTGTTAGTTGTTATTTATAATCTTTTTTTCAATAAAAAGGTCCAACAATTGCCTTTAGGATGCTTGAATTGCATGTTTGATGTGTGCTGTGTAAAAATAGAAACTTCGGTTGTAGTGTTTGAATTTTCATATTTTACTAGAACATGGAAAGTTTCTGAAATTTCTACATAGTGTTGTCTTATAAATTTTATATCCGTTCCTCAATTTTCAAAATTGTTTGTGTTACACAAGTATACTGTTTGCATAAATTGCTACAGACTGTTCTCTTTGGACAGATTGTTGTCATAGTTTTATTATCTACTTATCCTATAGTTTCCATAGCCTATATTGGTAAATATAAATTGTGAAAATGATAGTATACAGTACCTAATATTTGAAAATTATTGTTCAACTTGACTTGGCAGTACATAAAGAGTTGATTTATTATTATGTGTACTAGCCTATCTCACGAGTTCTTTTTGAGTTTTGTGTGGATGAAGTTTTTAAGAATAGGTGAAACCATGATATGAGAGGATTGTAAAATATACAAAAGCTCAAGATTGGGGATGCCCAAGGCTCCCCAAGTAAATATTTCAAGAAGTCTCAAGCATTTAAGCTTGTGGATGCTACGCATCCCACCTCTCTTCATCAACAATTATCGGTTAGCCTATGTTGAGCCTAAATTTTAATTCGTTCACATGATGCATGCTATTCTTGGAGTGCTATTTTTTGTTTTTCTTGCTGCTTAAATAAAATACTCAGATCTGAAAATCTTTATTTATAGAGAGATATAGAGAAAATCCACACATAGCTACTTAATTGTTTGACTACTCATTGATCTTCGCTTATATGTTTTGGAGTAGTTTTGTCATTTACTCCCGTGCTTCACTTATATCTTATGTGTAAATGGTTGATTGAATTGAATATCATAAATATGAAATTATATATGTCTATATGCTTCTCCCATGGGTAGTAATGACTTCACATATAAGAAGTATAGGTGGTAAAATTTATTGAAAATTAGCAAACACCGCATCGTTCACTTGAACCATTCATGAAAAATATATTGAAGGAAGAGAGATTTAACATACAAATATGCTATCTTGGACATCTTCTATGATTTTGATTACCCATTAATTATTTTCAAACTTCAGCTAATTAGTTGAAGTTAGACAAGGAAGACAACATAATGAGTTATATTGGTATATTTGTATAGAAGTTATATTGGTATGAATCCTCCAACATGTGGTGCTTGCTTCCACCTCATACTAGCCAAAACTTCTACACCAAGTAGAAATACTACTTGTGCATCCAAACACCCTTAAACCCAAAGTTGTTCCATACGAGTCCACCATACCTACCTATATGCGGTATTTACCTACCGTTCCAAGTAAATTTGCATGTGCCAAACTCTAAACCATCAAATAATATTCTGTTTTGTATTCCCGGATCGCTCATATAATGACTAGGGGCTGTCAGTATCTTGCATCCGAGGTGGATTATTCTCATGATATGTGTTGATTCACTATCATTCACGGTATGATTTTATTAGAACTAACCAGGACTGCTGTTGTTTTCAGTAGAACTTCTGTGGTGGTGTTTTTGTGCAGAAATAGAAGTTCTTCGAATGGGCTGAAAATTTACTGAGAATATTTTTGGAAAATATAAAAAATACTGGAGCAAAGAGTTGGGCTAGGAAGTGGACGAGGAGGCCACAATCCTGCTAGGCGCGGCCACCCCCTGGCCACGCCTAGCAAGCTTGTGGGCCCCTCAAGCACCTTCTTGATGTGATTCCAACGCCAGAAATTCCTATAAATATAGAAACCTCCGAAAAGAAACCTAGATCGGGAGTTCCGCTGCCGCAAACCTCCATAGCCACGAAAAACCAATCGGGAGCCAATTCCGGCACCCTGCCGGAGGGGGAAACCATCACCGGAGGCCATCTTCATCATCCCGGCGCTCTCCATGACGAGGAGGGAGTAGTTCACCCTCGGGCCTGAGTGTATGTACCAGTAGCTATGTGTTTGATCTCTCTCTCTCGTGTTCTTGAGATGGCATGATTTTGATGTACCACGAGCTTTATTGATACAGATGAATCATATGGAGTTTTCCCCTCTCTATCTTCTTGTAATGAATTGACTTTTCCCTTTGAAGTTTTCTTATCGAATTGAGTCTTTAAGGATTTGAGAACACTTGATGTATGTCTTGCGATGGGATATCCATGGTGATAATGGGATGTTCTATTGATTCACTTGATGTATGTTTTGGTGATCAACTTGCGGGTTCCGTGACCTTGGGAATCTATGCATAGGGGTTGGCGCATGTTTTTGTCTTGACTTTCTGGTAGAAACTTTGGGGAACTCTTTGAAGTTCTTTTGTGCTGGATTGAACATGATGAATATGAAATTATGTGATGCATATCGTATAATCAAGCCCATGGGTACTTGTGGTGACATTGGAGTATCTAGGTGACATTAGGGTTTTGGTTGATGTGTATCTTAAGGTGTTATTTTAGTACGAACTCTAGGGCTGTTTGCGACACTTATAGGAATAGCTCATAAGATTGATTAGAAAAAATAACTTTGAGGTGGTTTCATACCCTACAATAATTTCTTAGTTAGTTCTCCGCTATTTGTGACTTTGGAGTGAGCTCTTTGTCGCACGAGAGGTATTACATATGATTCAACTATGCCAATATTGTTGAGAGAAATTCCACAAGCGAAAGTATGGACCCTTGGCCTTGTTTCCAAGCATTTATACAACATTTTGTTCCCTGTTTACTATTTGTTACCTTGCTGTTTTTATATTTTCATATTACAAAAACCTATATCTACCATCCATATTACACTTGTATCACCATCTCTTCGCCGAACTAGTGCACCTATACAATTTATCATCGTATTGGGTGTGTTGGGGACACAAGAGACTCTTTGTTATTTGGTTGCAGGGTTGTTTGAGAGAGACCATATTCATCCTACACCTCCCACGGATTGATAAACCTTATGTCATCCACTGGAGGGAAAATTGCCACTGTCCTACAAAACTCTGCGCTTGGAGGCCCAACACGAGTCTACAAGAAGAAGGTTGTGTAGTAGACATCAGCCGTTACAAGTAAATTTGCATGTGTCAAACTCTAAATCTTCAAATAAATATTCTGCTTTGTATGCCCAAATCACTCATGTGGCAACTGGGGGCCGTCGGTATCTTCCATGTTAGGTGGGTTATTCTCACGATATGTGCTGATTCACCTAGATTCACGAGAAAGTGGCTGGTAATCGGGATTCCCAGTTCCATGCTCAAAATAAAATCAAAATATAATTAAATAAAACTCCCCCAGGACTGTGTTTGTATGGACGGTACCCGTGGATTCGGCTCGCCGTGGAGTGTTACTGATTGGTGGAGAGGGAGTAAAAACTTTATCATTCTGTTTGGGAACCTCCTATAATGTATCTAGCATGGAAGATGTTGAAAACTCTTGGTCTTTACTGCTAAAAAATTATTACTTAACTCTATTTTAAAAACTTGAGCTCTGGCACCTCTGCAAATCAATGCTTCCCTCTACGAAGGGCCTATCTATTTACTTTATTGTTGAGTCATCCTCCTCTTATAAAAGGCACCACTTAGAGAGCACCCCGTCATTTAAATGCTTTGCTGTTAATTGATATTGAGTATGAGCATGAGTGGATCTCTTTCACCATGAATTACAATGTCTAGTCAGTCCTTGTTCTTTGGAGGTGCTTTGCATTTATGTTTTGCGGTCTCAGAAAGGGCTAGCAAGATATCATTTCATCATATTGTATCATGATTGTTTTGATAAAAGTCTTGTCATCCGAGAGTTATTATTATTGCTCGCTAGTTGATTATGTCATTGATATGAGTAAATGTGAGACCTAAATGTTATTGTGAACATGGGTAGTCCATGATCATTGCTGAAAATCTGAACACCAGTTAGACATATTTACAACAACAAGATCAAACAGAGTTTGTAAAAGTTTTTATTTATCACTTCCAGTTTATCAACTGAATTTCTTGAGGACAAGCAATGGGTTAAGCTTGGGGTAGTTGATACGTCTCCATCGTATCTACTTTTCCAAACTCTTTTACCCTTGTTTTGGACTCTAAATTGCATGATTTGAATTGAACTAACTCAGACTGACGTTGTTTTCAGCAGAATTGCCTTGGTGTTATTTTTGTGAAAAAATAAAAGTTCTCGGATTGATCTGAAAATTTATAGAGAATATTTTTGGAATTAATAAAAAATACTGGTGAAAGAATCAACCGGAGGGGGCCCCCATAGGTGGCAATCCTGCTAGGCATGACCACCACCCTGGCCGCGCCTAGCAGGCTTCTGGGCCCCCTGTTGCTCCACTAACCTCAATTCCACTCCTATTTATTCCTATTCGCGGAGAAAAAAATCAAGGAAAAGATTTCATCGCGTTTTATGATACGGAGCCGCCGCCACCTCCTGTTCTTCCTTGGGAGGCCAGATCTAGAGTCTGTTTTGGGCTCCGGAGAGGGGAAATCGATGCCATCGTCATCACCAACCATCCTTCATCACCAATTCCATGATGCTCTCCTTCGTTCATGAGTAATTTCATTATAGGCTTGCTGGACGGTGATGAGTTGGATGAGATTTATCATGTAATCGAGTTAGTTTTGTTAGGGTTTGATCCCTATTATCCACTATGTTCTGAGATTGATGTTGCTATGACTTTGCTATGCTTAATGCTTGTCACTAGGTCCTAAGTGCCATGATTTCAGATCTGAACCTATTATGTTTTCATGAATATATATGTGTTCTTGATCCTATCTTGCAAGTTGTACACACCTAGTACGAGTTATGATCCGCATCCCCCAGGGTGACAATAACTGGGATTTTTTTGGTGATTACCGCAGTTTGAGGAGTTCATGTATTTACTAAGTGCTAATGCTTTGGTCCAGTTCTCTATTAAAAGGAGGCCTTAATATCCCTTAGTTTCCATTAGGACCCCGCTGCCATGGTAGGGTAGGACAAAAGATGCCATGCAAGTTCTTTTCCATAAGCACGTATGACTATATACGGAATACATACCTACATTACATTGATGAATTGGAGCTAGTTCTGTGTCACCCTATGTTATAACTGTTGCATGATGAATGCCATCCTACATAATTATCCATCACTGATCCATTGCCTACGAGCTTTCCACATATTGATCTCTACTAAGTTACTTCTCCGTTGCTACTGTTACAATCACTACAAAACTGCTACTGCCACTACTGCCACTGTTACTGTTACTTCCATAATACTTTGATACTAAATACTTTGCTGCAGATATTATGTCTTTCAAGTGTGGTTGAATTGACAACTCAACTACGAATACTCAAGAATATTCTTTGGCTCCCCTTGAGTCGAATCAATAAATTTGGGTTGAATACTCTACCCTCGAGAACTGTTGCGATCCCCTATACTTGTGGGTTATCACTCATGCGTCACCTCTATTACCGAGTCACAGGACGACCAGGCCCATGGCCCAGCGTGCGAGCCGGTGCAAGGCGGCTCGTGGACAGTCCTGGAGGGCCAGCTCACGGATAAGGCCTAAGGAGAGGAAAGACTCCCTCACGAAGGAAACAAGACCTGGGTTAGGATTCATGAAAGACTAATCCTAGTCCTACTCCTAGTAGGACTCTACATGTAAACCTACCCCTTCCACCTATATAAGGAGGGGTAAGGCACCCCAAGAGGGACAAGCTAAGACAGACACAAGTCATTAGAGATAGACAGATTAGAGGCTCCCGAGATTAGAGGTACCAAGATAGCACCCTTGTAACCGAGATATCTTCCTCATCATCAATACAGCACAAAGCAGGATGTAGGATTTTACCTCCATCGGAGGGGCCGAACCTGGGTAAACTCGTGTCTCTCGATTCCGACCAACCCCTCTCAAGCCGCCACATAGTTGTGATGGCCTCACACCTAAGTCCATTAACCCGGACATCTTGCCGTGACAAAACCACGATAGAACAAGTTACAACGAACGTTGTCGTCGGGTCAATGCATCTGATCGTTAACTCTGATGAGTGGAGCCGCTCCCGCGCATGCAGCTCACCACAGTTGTGGAGTAGCACGTGTCTGTGGGACTTGCCCGAAATGTCCCATCGTATAAAGAGGGGGAACCACCTCCCGACGCATCGCCCCTACCATTTCCCCCAAATCCCCTCCATGCTGCATCGTCTTCCTCTCTCCCAATGTGTCGTCTCGCTTTCCTCCACTGCCTCCACCACACCGTATCTCTCTCCCCCACTGCAACTTCTTCCTCACCTTCATCGCATCCATCTGTCCGATGGCGGACACTCGTGGCGACGCCGGAACAGCGGCCGGAGATCTAGTAGTGGAGCTGCAGGGGCGCGGTGACTGCGGATGAAGTGAAGGACGTTGGCGGCGTCCATGGCGGTGTGGGGAAACTCATAACCGATGTGGATGTGGAGAAGGAGGTTGTGGGCTCCGCCTCAGCGCTTCCAGAGTTGAAGGTGACAGCGTCGAGCGGCGCGCTCCATCCCGATGCGCAGCCTGGCGAGGAGCAGGAGGTATTTGCACTTGCTTATTAGTTCCAATAGTTAGCTTGTAGAGTTAGTTGCATTGGTTAGATTTTGATCCGTATGGTAGTACAGATGGTTAGAGTAGTTGGTTTGACGGATGGGTCGGGGTTTTCTGTATGGGGGGGATTGGGTTTTTTGTACTAGGTTTTTTGGATTACATTCTTTGCAAAAATGCTACATATATCTGTATGAGAGATATAGATCTCTGTGCTTCAATGCTACACAGATGTATGCTTGTTAGATTTTGTTTTTAATGCTACATAGATTGGTGTTTTTAATGCTACACACATGTATGCTTATCGGGTCCCTATTTGATTTGTTTTTACATGCTACGTAGATTGGGGTTTTGAATGTCATATGCCCAAATGGAATCCATTAATTAAGAAGTTATTTGATTCGTTAGTATATAAATTTGACCACAGTATGTAGTTATATTAGCTCTGTTCTTCAATGTGTGTGCATGACAATGGAAAATGCAATATTAGCTCTGTTGTTCAATATGTAGTATATTAGCCCTATGATCAATGTGTCATGTGTGCATATCTAAATTTTCAATTGGTTTCTGTATTTACTAGTGATGGATGTAATTGTATATTTAGGAGGATGATGGTTGGGGGAAAAGAGGAAGCTGGACCTTACTGGGTTCAAGGACCCGTACGATCCACGGTATGGTGACAATGAAGAGTATGAGGTAAACCTACTTGATATTTATTTTGTTCATTTAGTTCCTTTGACATGGTGTATATGAATCTATAATGTATTAATGTAATTCATTTGTGTGTGTAGTATGTCTCTGGAGAAGATGTAGATGTGGTCGACGGCAACTTCACGTCCTTCAAAGCGAAGGAAATGGAGAAGATTAGGGCCAAGGGAGATGGTTACTACTACAAAAGCAAGACCAACACTTGGCGTTGCCCCTACTGCACCACCAAGCCAAAGCCAAAGTCTGGCCGCTTCGCTCACCTTCTAGCTCATGCAGAAGTTGTAGCCATCCACGGCGAGGACTACAAGATTAGGGGGCAACATGGTGCCCTTGCGAAAGCCCTGACTCCCCTTTCAAGTGATGTGATGATGTGTTTTACGTACTTTTGGTGAACTTTGTGTGTGAACTATCTATGGATGCATGGTATGGTACTACGATGGTATGGCTATCTATATTGGGTATTTGTGTGTACCCTTTTAAATTTGTCTGCTATGATTTGTTTCAGTGTTTATTTTCTGAGTTTAGGTGGTGCAATGATCACACATGCTATGATGGTATGACTATCTATATAGTCCATCATTTTATAAAATATTCCAATAGCAGAGCAAAAAAAAACATTCGACAAGACAGTATAAATTGAGGTGATTCGATAGGACGGTATAAACACAGCAAAAAAACATTCGACAAGACAATATAAATTCAAAAAATGCAAAAAAAATTGAGGTGATTTAGAGGAGGTCAAATAAATTTGAATTTGAGAAATGTACTCCAAATGAGCTCACACGCTAGGGTAAACAGCCCCATTTGTAAGCAATTTTTTTGGACCTACTCTAAATGAGCCAAATGTTTTTATTAACACCTATTCAACCTATATAGTGTAGATTCGAAGTCTCACTATTTTTGAATTAATCTTCATATTTTTATATTTCTTTTGAACAAATATGCTTTAATATAAAAACTATTAAAACACTTTTAAAATATCAAAATGGAAAACTAAGTTCAGATCCTTCTTATTCACATTGAAATAAAGCTTTGGTGATTTTTCTGATTTTTTTAAACTTTTCAAAAACTGAAGGTAACCCTAACTATGAAATGTTCTACGTGATGGCTCATATGTGTGAAGGTTTTATCATGAAAATGACCATAGACCAAGTTTATGATTTTTGGTTGGTAACATGTCACATAAGACAACATTGTGCATGGGTTTTATATATTTTTTTTTTAAATTAATGGTGCTCATTTGACCTCGATCGTGCCGGCTAGATTTTTTTTAAAATATCTGTACAGCAAGTTTAGTATTTTTCCTAGTTAGTGTGTCTTATAAAATGACAAACTGCGAAGGTTTCATATTTTTCGATTTTTTTAATTAGTTATGCTTAGTCAAAGCCTTTGAAACCCCATTGACCAACTCAAAACCCATATAAACCCTTCCTAACCCTAGCTCCGAACGTCGGTAGTCCGATAATATGGACGGCTCCGCATCGTTCGATCATGGGGTGATCCGCGAGAGGCGATCCTATTGGCTGTGCTCGGCTGCTCGCCCACCATTGACTCCGCGAAAAAACGTAGTTATTGGGCCCAAAAGGAAACCAAGCTCTGGTTGAGCCATCGAATTGAGTCGTCTTTTTTTGCATCGTTTGATCTGTTTTTAGTGAACGTGATGGTTCTGTTTTTTTTTTGCATCATTTGAAATTACACAACAATTGACATTGCCTAGAAAATTTAGTTCTTTTTGTTCAATACAAATGCAAAATGACCAAATTTATAAGGGCCAAAGTTATTTTTATCATGCAAAATGGCCACAAACTATTCAAAAATTGTCTTTTTTCCATATAATATATATGACCACGGATTCCCATGCGTGTACACTCCCGATGCCGTGGTGGGCGTGAAAACAGTCCATTTCACATTTGTCCTCGTTATTGCCACGACGCAATAACACGTAGCACTACGGCTATTTAAGCCACCCTCTGCCTCTGTCGTCCCTCATCCATCTCCCATCCTCTGTCATTTGCCCTTCTTGCTCTTCGACCCCTTCTCATTATTCTCCACATCCCTCAGCCATGTAGTACACCGGACCAACCTACCGCTTCTCACCCACAGTGCCGGAGAGGCTCCACCCTATCGACATGTATGTTGTGCGCACACTACGTCTGTGGGCGATATAAAGGTGGAGGACTGCAAGGAAGTTCACCGAGTTCTTCCTCGGTGCCGAATACCACCACCTCCCGTGGAGATCTCCAACGATGTTCCGCATCGAGGAGGTCATCCAAAACAGGGTGGTGCTTCCTCTCCTTGCCCACTTCACCAACACAATCGACGCCTTCTACCTCCTCGGTCGGGTGTTTTGGTGTGGCTGTGAGTTGATCGCTTTCACCACCCATAATAGGTATACGGAGTACACCAACATCTTCCCCACCGTGTCGCGCATGCACACTCCTCCGTACCGCATCAACAACGCCCCGGAGGAGCAGTGAAGGGTGCCCGGAGGAGGAGCGAGGTGGAGAAGGCGACGGCTAGGGTTCTAAACCCTATATCTAGTTTTATTTTTGAATTTATATTATGTGAATTAAGTTGTATTGAACTATGTTGGAGATGCTATGGGCTTGTTGGCACTTTTATTAAGTTCTATTATTAAGTTTTCTATCTATTCTATTATTAAGTTCTTGCTAGTTTGAACTATGTGATCGTGCTATGGGCTTGTTGGCCCTAACTACATATTTGTTGATTGTTTTCTTAGAGAGCTCGCTTTGTTAGTAACCACCTAGTGCATGTAGCCACAATGGACCCTTCTGTTTTTTTACACAAGCCACAAATATGTAGCCACCTAGCTAATGCATGCAGCCACGAAAATATAAAAACATATTGTTCAATTTATTTTTCATAGAAAAACAGGTGCAGATGCAAGTGGATCGAAAAGGCTGAAACTCATCATAAAAAACGATGCTCTAAATCGAGGAGACAAGTGTGCGAGAAGAGAGGAAGCAGCGGCAGCGTTGCTGCATCCATGGCGGCTGGCATGCACGAAAGCAGCATGGTCAGTGCATCGTGGCGGCACGCATCGGCGCATGCAGACTCGGTCGGCACATCGTGGCGGCGCACATCGACCCATGCAGGTTGGCTTGCTGGGTGCATGCATAGCAGGCTTTTGTCATGGCGGCGTGGGCAGGCGTTTAATGCAAGGGATGGCCCAACGAAACCACATCCCAACAAAACCATGGCCCAACGGTCGAACAGCGACACCGCCCAACGTGGCCCCACTTGTCAGGTCGAACGAGCGACACAGTCTAGCGCGGCCCCACTCGTTAGAGTTAACAGTCAAGCCATTGACCCGACGGCAATGGCCATTCTGACCTGTTCTGAGTGTTTCCGGAAAGGAGTGGGCAAAAGTGAGCAAAAGTTAAGAGCGTGGGGATGAATGAGTATAGCTAAGCAACCAGGGGAACAGATGTAGAAAACCCTAATTTTTTATGGTTTGATGCAATTTATGTGATTTAATTAGAACTAACCTGGACTGACGTTGTTTTCAGCAGAATTACTGTGGTGTTGCTTTTTGTGCAGAAAATGAAAGTTCTCGGAATCGCCCGAATTTTTTTTATGAATTTTTCCTAGACAATATGAGAAATACCAGAGTGAAGAACCACCGGAGGGGGCCACCTACCGACCACAAGCCAACAGGGCGCGCCCACCCCCTAGCACGCCATGATAGCTTGTGGGCCCCTCGTGGCTTTAGTTAGCGTGATTCCAACACCAAAAAATCATATATATACAGAAGCCCTTAGAAATAAACGAGAACTTCCGCTCCACCGCCGCAAGCCTCTATACCGAAGAAAACTCATCTGAAGCCCTTTTCCAACACCCTTCGATAGGGGCCAATCATCACCGGAGGCCATCTTCATCATCCAGGCGGTGTCCATGATAAGGAGGCAGTAGTTCACCCTCGGAGCTAAGGGTATGTACCAGTAGCTATGTGTTTGATCTCTCTATCTCTCGTGTTCTTGATGTCACGATCTTGATGTATCATGGTCTTTTTAATATAGCTGGATCATATGATGTTATTCCGTTGCTACATAGTTGTGATGAACTCAATCTTTCCCTTTGAGATCTCGTTATGCGGATTGAATATTGGATTTGAGATCACTTGATGTATGTCTTGCATGTGGACACCCGTGGTGACAATGGGGTGTTCTATTAATACACTTGATATATGTTTTGGTACACAACTTTTGGATTCCCATGGCGACAATGGGGTAATCTATGCATATGGGTTGATACACGTTCTTGTCCTACTTTCTCCAACAGAAATCTTGGGGGTGCTCTTTGAAGTTCTTTTGCATGGATTGAATATGATGAATTATAAATTGATTGATGCATATCATATAATTGACTGGAGGATACTTGTGGTGACATTGGAGTGTCTAGGTGACATTAGAGTTGATTGATGCGTATCTTATGGTGTTATTCTAGTACGAACTCTAGGGCTGTTTGTGACACTTATAGGAATAGCTCAAAAGATTGACTGAAAACAATAACTTTGCGGTAGTTCTACTACCTACAACAATTTCATCCTATGTTCTCCGCTAGATATGAACTTTGGAGTGATTCTTTGTCGCACCTTGAGGGATGATCATATGGTTCTATTATGTTAGAATTGTTGAAAGATTGCACTAGTGAAAGTACGAACCCTAGGACTTATTTCCAAGCATTGCTATACCATTTCCCTCGCTGTTTACTACTTGTTACCTTGCTCTTTTTATATTTTACGATTACAAAAACCTATATCTACCATACATATTGCACTTGCATCACCATCTCTTCGCCGAACTAGTGCACCTATACAATTTACCATTGTATTGGGTGTCTCGGGGACACAAGAGATTTCTTGTATTTGATTACAGGGTTGTTTGAGAGACACCATCTTCATACTACACCTCCCACGGATTCATAAACCTTAGGTTATCCACTTGGGGGAAAATTTCTACTATCCTACAAAACTCTGCGCTTGGAGGCCCAACAGAGTCTACAAGAATAAAGTTGCATCATAGACATCAGGTTGCCTTCCAACAAGCGCTATTGTTTTATGCCCCTCCTAGGCATAATGCATAGTGCCAAGTATTGTCATCCTTGACATCCTACTCCTCAATTATGCAACCATGATTCCTAGGAGGTTTTGAACATAGGTTATTTATAATCACACTCCTATGAATAAAATGAGTAGGTATGTTTTTAATAGTAGGTTCCTTTATTATATCTATGAAGTTTGGGTGCACACTAATCATTTTAAGATCTTCACTCATTTCACTTGGAGTGGCACTTTTATTCTTAGGAACATACATAACATTTGAATTCTTGTTAGCAAGCGTCCTATCGATAGTTTTACTGGAAGCAAAAGTGAAACCTAGTTTATTAACAATTTCTTCCAACTTATCGATTCTCGAGGGACATTGTCCTAACTGCTCACTAATTATGGGTTCATTTGCTTTTTAATTCTTTATGATAGTTCCTACTTTGGAAGCAACTTGATCAATTTGACTTTGGAACTTTTTCTCCAATATTTTAGTATGCTCAATAGTAGGCATTTTTCTCAATAGATTCCAATCTACGCATGACATCTTCCAATGTTAATATAGTTTCATAAGTAGTGATAGGTGATGATCCCACTAAATTTCCCATAACTTTAATAGCATCCATGGTGTTACTACTCAAGAAATTCCCTCCAGTAATAGTGTGAAGCACATATCTATACCAAGTAGTGACACCCACATAAAAATTACAAAGCAGGATAGTGGTGGATGGCTTATGAGTTGATCTATTTTGAGCATCGCAAATCCTATACCAAGCATCTTTCAAATTTTCTCCTCACCTTTGTTTAAAATTAAGCACTTCATTCTCAGGAGTAAAGGGAACTAAACAAGAACTAGCCATAACGAATAACTAGCAAACTAACAAGCAAACAAGTAAACTACATAATTAGACAAGAAAGCAAATAGAAATATTTTTGAATTACTGTTTTTTGTAAAAGAAAATATAAATATAAAAGAAAATAAAAGGAAAAAATTAGAAAAAGTGATTCATAGTTTGTGTGAAGGGACCTTCAAGCAAAGTTGGTGATGTCACCCCGACAACGGTGCGAGAAATTCTTTCTGCTACTTATGAGTTGTGTTGGGTTTTTCCCTAAAGAGGAAGGATGAAGCAATATAGCAGTGATAAGTATTTCCCTCAGTGAGAACCAAGGTTATAGAACCAGTAGGATATTCACGACAACTCATGTTTCAAGTGGTACCTGCACACACAAAACCAAGATAAAAGAAAAATGAAATAAAGGTAATTAAATTGCAGCAAGGTATTTTTTGTGTTTTTAGAAAATATGATTAAGTAGACCGGGGTCCATAGTGTTCACTAGAGGCTTCTCTCTTGAAAATAGCATACGATGGGTAGAAAAATTAGTGTTGGACCATTGATAAAAAAGCACATAGTTATGATTATGTATTCATTGCAATGATCATGTATATAGGCATCACTTCTGCGACAAGTAGACTGAAATGATTATGCATCTACTACTATTACTCCATCAATCGACCACTATACATGTATTGGCCCCTCCTATCACTAGGATATAGAGCACCACAAGATTGAGCTCACTACAATGCACACCTCCCATCGAAGCTAAATTAATCTAGTTGGCCAAACCAAACCAATAGATTGGAGAGACTTATAAAGCTATAAAAATCATGCATAATAGAATTCATAGAAGACTCGGTTACTTTTCACAAATAATGGAATCATAAACCCACAATTCATTGGATCCCAGCAAACACACAGCAAAAGAATATTACATTGGATAGATCAATGCGAGAATCATTTAGAACTTTGTATTGAATATCAAAGAGATAAAAGAATCCATCTAGCTAATAGCTATGGACACATACATCTATGGTGTAATAATCACACATCATCACAGAGGAAGCAAGGTTGATGAAGATAGCCTCGGTGATGGATTCCCCCTCCAACAGAGTACTAGAAAAGGCCTCCACATGGTATCGTGGAAGAGCAGAGACTTGTGACGGTGGACAAATTGTTTTAGGTGGCTCTCTATTGGTTTTGGGGTAATTAGGGACATATAGAAGGGGAATTAGGTTAGGAGGTGCCACGAGGGGCCCACAAACAATGGGGTGCGCCCCCTAGGGTGCGCCTAGTGGCATGTGGTCACCTCGTGGGTCTTCTAGCCTCCTCCCGTAGCTTCATTGGTCTCCTATAGTCCAAAAATAACTCCCGTAAAATTTTATCCAATTTGGACTCCATTTTATATTGATTTTCTAGAAAGTCCAGAAACAAGCGAAAAACAAAAAGTGGCACCTGGCACTGAGTTAATAGGTTAGTCGCAAGAATGATATACAATAGCATATAATTGCATATAAAGTATCCTAGATTGATAATATAATAGCTTAAAACAATAAAAAAATATAGATATGTCGGATATGTATCAATGGTCACTTATCCTCATTGGAATCCAAGGCTTTCACCGAGAGACCTTCATCCCTTCACCTCATCGAGCCCCATGGATGGGGCCCAACCATTACCTGCGCAGACCACCAGCAATAAGTACCATGGAAGCCGGATCTAAAAGTATGTTGCTCAAGACATCACATCACCAAGGAGACAAGATCACCAACACGCAGCCACCACAACGCCTTCTACACCATACCAACACTGCACACACTGACCATGGACTCCATCGTGTCGACCACTAAACCACGTACACCACATGCACGGACCACCAATCTAGAGCATTGCGCCCCTATCAAGCCAACCATTGTCGAACGCTAGAAACGCCCCGCTACACCCTGGGCCCGACGCCCCATCCACATCATGCCTCCACCCCACTGGCCCATGAACAAGGGCATCCATTACACCCGTCAGGCCGCTGCCCCATGTCGAGGATCGGTGCCCACTAGATCCGGGCATGAGACCCCAAACCCACCTCATCGCACATCCACCGTAGAGAATAGGAGTGACGCATGTCGCGGTCTAGTGTTGCAACCGCAACCCACTAACACGAACCCAAGCATCACCGCCACAAGGCCATGCAGGCCCAGATCTATGTGACACCGAGTTGTGTAACCCCCAATCTATGGTTGATGCGCCATGAACCACTTTCGTCGCGCCGCCATAGAGCATCTAGACTCTACCCACACACAAGAGAGAGCAAAGCACCCCACCTCCACCTTCCTCGAAGCTAGCATGAGCTTTGTCGATGGTGGCAATATGAGGGGCAAGGAGGGGGATGATGGTGACACAACTAGAGTTTTCCAGTGTGCTGCCAAAGGATGGCGACATGGGGGTTGGCTTCCTATGTTTTTTGGGCCAAACCAAGGATTAAGTTTTAGAGGATGGGCTAGATCGACAAAAGTTTAATTCCCCAATAAATTAAAAAATAAAGAATGGGGATATCTTGAAGAATTTAATAAATAGGGGATAGGCTAGAGATGCTCTTAGCTCGTACAAGTGGAGCTCTATTGCCAACCACCTTGCCATCACCATGGTCCAGGATGAAGCTTAGAGAAAGTCATCATTGACGGTGGCATGAGCTCTATTCTTGGCTCATAAGGGTATGATTTATCGGGGCGCTAGTATATTGTTGCCCCACATTCCGCGTAGGAGTAGAGATGTGGAACACAACATTTACCCCCATTCAACATGGACCTCCTCAAACATCTCAAACCGGATCCCCGACTTTATCCCTATTTGTCCGTGCGAACAACCCGGATAGTGCCCAGGTAGGAGAAAGAGAAAAAAACTTACCCAACCATACCCCCCAAATCATCCCTATTGCTCTGGGTTGTCCGAAAACCTGCAAATACAACCAATACGTAGGGAGGTAATGAGAGTGCAAGGCAGTCCGCCAATCATGTTGGAATTATGCCCTAGAGGCAATAATAAATTGGTTATTATCATATTTCGTTGTTTATGACAAGTTTTTATTATCCATGCTAGAATTGTATTGATTGGAAACTCAAATACATGTGTGGATACATAGACAACACTATGTCCCTAGGGAGCCTCTAATAAACTAGCTCGTTGATCAAAGAAGGTCAACATTTCCTGGCTATAGACACGAGATGTCATTTGATAATGAGATCACATCATTAGGATAATGATGTGATGGACAAGACCCAAACTATGAACGTAGCATATGATCATGTCAGTTTATTGCTATTGTTTTCTACATCTCAAGTATCTGTTCCTATGACCATGAGATCATGCAACTCACTAACACCGGAGGAGTACCTTGTGTGTATCAAACATCACAACGTAACCGGGTGACTATAGAGGTGCTCTATAGGTATCTTTGAGGGTGTCTGTTGGGTTGGCATGGATCGAGACTGGGATTTGTCACTCTATATGACGAAGAGGTATCTATGGGCCCACTCGGTAATACAACATCACAAGAAGCTTGCAAGCAATGTGACTAAGGAGTTAGTCATGGGATCTTATGTTACGGAACGAGTAAAGAGAATTGTCGGTAATGATATTGAACTAGGTATGGAGATACCGACGATCGAATCTTGGGCAAGTAACATACCGATGGACAAAGGGAACTGCATACGGGATTGTCTGAATCCTTGACATCATGGTTCGACCGATATATGTATTTGTAGAATATGTAGGATCCAATATAGTTATCTAGGTCCCGCTATTGGTTATTGACCATAGAGTTGTCTCGGTCATGTCTACATAGTTCTCGAACCCGCATGGTCTCCACACTTAATGTTCGGTGACGATTAGGTATTGTTGAGTTATGTATGTTGGTGACCGAAGGTTGTTTGGAGTACTGGATGAGATCTCGGACATCACGAGGAGTTCCGGAATGGTCCAAAGGTAAATATTTATATATGGGAAGTCATATTTCGCTACTAGAAAAGTTTTAGTTTTTTCGGTATTGTACTGGGAAGCTTCTAGAAGGTTCCGGAAACTTCCGGAGGAGTCCGGAAGTCCACCAAGGGTTCCACCATGTCCCAAGTGATTGCATGGGATGAGGGGAGGCACCCTGGCCTTATTGGGCCTGGCGCACAAGTCCCTCAAGGCCCATGTGGCTTGGGAGAGGTGGAAAGTCCACCTATTTATGGAAAGGGAGGGAATTGGACTAGGAGTCCAACTCCTCCCCCTTGGATGCACCCTATGGCTTGGAGGGAATGGTCTCCACGCCCGTCCACCTATATATAGGGGGGAGGGGCACCCCAAGAGCACACACGAAGCCCTTGGCGCCCCTCTCTCTCCCTAGATTGTTTTCTCCTCCGTTCGCGTTTCGGTAGTGCTAGGCGTAGCCCTGTCGGGATAGCACCACCACCGCCTCCACCATGCTGTTGTGTCGTCAGAGAACTCACCTACTACTCCTACCTCGCTCGCTGGATCGAGGAGGCAGAGACGTCATCGAGTTGTACGTGTGCTGAACGCGGAGGTGTCGTCCGTCCGGTGCTAGATCGGGACAGATCGTGATTGGATCGCCGGACAGATTGCAATTTGGATCGCAAAGACGTTCGACTACATCAACCGAATTTATTAACGCTTCCCTCTTAGCGATCTACAAGGGTATGTAGATCCACTCTCCATTTCGTAGCTATTGACCTCCATAGATAGATCTTGGGTGTTCGTAGGATTTTTATTGTTTCCCATGCAACATTACCCAATACATCGGACGTTATCACCCCAAGCAACTTGACCTTTATTTTTTCCTCTCTCTCTCTATTTCTCTCTCTCCATCCCCACCACTCATATGCATGTAACTATAAAACTATGGAGGACATGGTTGCGTTCACAACCAAATGAGGATTCGAAAATGACACACCTAGCTACTGTCTGGACCCATGCGTGAAGAAATAAGATGCCAAATTGGCTCAATCCAGTTGAAGATAATATGATACATCTTCTCACTCCCATCCTTTTTCATAATGTGCCAAGAATTACCTTTAGGATGTTAAAATTGCTTGTTTGATGTGTGTTGTGCAAAAACAAAAACTTTGTCTGTAGTGTTTGATATTTCATATTTTACCGGAATGCCAAAAGTTTCTGAATTTTTTACAAAGTACTATTATGCAAACTCTTTATTACATCCTAATTTTCAGAATTTTTTGAGTTAAAGAACTATAGTAACCAAATAGATCTTTACAGAGTGTCCTGTTTTTTCACAGACTGCTGTTATAGTTGCTTTGTGTGCTTATGTTTGAATTCTTGTTGAGACTCATTGACTTGGGAGCCATAGAATTGTGATAAAATATAGTGCGTAATGTTAGATTATAATTATGCAATAATTTTATGGCAGGACATGATGAAATTTGATGATCATGTACTAACGTTTCTAATAAAAGTTTTGTCAAGTTTTGTGTGGATGAAGTGTTTGAAGATCGAGGAGTTATTGACATGAGAAGAATAAGGAGAAGAAAGAGCTCAAGCTTGGGGATTCCCAAGGCATCCCAAGTAAATATTTAAGGAGACTCAAGCGTCTAATCTTGGGGATGCCCCAGAAGGCATCCCATCTTTCTTCTTCAACAATTATCGGTATGTTTCGGTTTTCGTTTTGTTCACATGATATGCGTAAATTCTTGGAGCGTTGTAGGCCTTTTATTTTCCTTTTAGCAATGCACCATGATGGTATGGGAAAGTCCATGGTTGATTTATAGAGTGCTCTTTGAACTTCACTTATATCTTTTGAGTATGGCTTTATAGAATGCTTCATGTGCTTCACTTATATCATTTGAAGTTGGATGCCTGTTGCTCTACATACAGAAAACCGTTATCTGTAGAATGCCCTTTTGCTTCACTTATATTAATTAGAGCATCCCAGGTCTTTTTTAGAAATAATTAAACTCACATGCCTCACGTAAACCTATTTATAGAGTCATCAGGAATTGGTCATTTACATGGTTAGTCATAAAATCCTACATAAAACTTGTAGATCACTGAATATGATATGTTTGATTCCTTGCAATAGTTTTGCGACATTAAGATAATAATATGTGGGTGCACTAGTTGATGATTGTGGATTAGTAAGAATATTAATGTTAAGGTTTTTGATTCAAGAAGCATGTACGTATAGTCTATAGTTATGTGATCAAGTTGGAGCATAATTTATCCTTGATTGAAATCCTTTGTGTTGTTGAATTGGGGGCACGCGATGGTGAACTCTTCCCAACCTCCTCCCTAGGAGCATGCGGGTAGTACTCTCATTTGTGATACAACTAATAAAACTTTGCAATAAGTATATGAGTTCTTTATGAATAATGTAAATCCATGGACATACGCAATCTCACTTATTCATATTTTGCTACCCTCTTTGGTATTGTGCCTTGCCCATTCTCACCTTGAGGATCGATGAAACTTTTGCCGGTGCATCCAAACCCCATGACATGATATGCTTTGTTGCACATAAGCCTTATTATATCTTCCGCAAAACAGCTACCATACCTACTTATTATGGCATTTCCATAACCATTCTAAGATATATTGCCATGCAAATTCCGCCATCACTTCACATGACCAGTTCGTTCATCATCATAATGCTTTGCATGACCATATAGAGCTAACATAGTATTTGTATCAAAGCCACCGTTTTTCATATTTTTGACACATGTCTCGCTAGATCATTGCACATCCTGGTACACTACCAGAGGGATTCATTCCGAGTCATATCTTCTTATCAATCCTTCATGTTGAGTTGTAAGTAAATAAAAGTGTGACTATCATCATTATTAGAGCATTGTCCCAGTGAGGAAAGGATGATGTAGACTATGATTCCCCCACAAGTCGGGATGAGGCTTAGGATAAAAAATGAAATAAAAATGGGGGAGGCCAAATGATCACACCATATAAAAAATATAAAATGGGGGAGGCATAAAAAGAGAAAAGCCCACCATAAAAAAATGAGAGAAAAGAGAGAAGGGACTTTGCTGCTATCCTTTACCACACTTGTGCCTCACAGTGTCACCATGTTCTTCATATAGAGAGTCTCTTGTGCTAACACTTCCATATGCTAGTGGGAATTACCTTTTCATATAATAAACTTGGCTTGTATATTCCAATGACGGGCTTCCTCAAATGACCGAGGTCTTCATGAGCAAGCAAGTTTGATGCACACCCCACTTAGCTTCAGTTGAGCTTTCATATACTTATATCTCTAGTACATCATTTGCATGGCAATCCCTACTCCTCGCATTGATATCTATTGATGGGCATCTCCATAGCCCGTTGATGCACTGAGTTGATGCAAGAATTTCTTTTCCACTATCAACGTTTTTGATATCTACCACCATATTCTGTTCCACCCTTATTCTATTTCCATGGTTCACGCTCATGTATTGTGTGAAGAATAAAAAGTTGATGCACATTGAAAAAGTACGATCCAATTTCTTGGTTCGACATCGGGGTGCTCATGATTTGTACTTTAGGCTAGGAAGACCAAGCATGACAGGCTATATGATTTTCTAGGCATAACATTATTTGGCATTGCTATTTTGGAAGGACACGATTATTGCTAATAAACCTGAGTATGGATGTGTTTTTGTTAGACTGTTTCCTTGAATCACTTGTATCTTAATATTCATGCCATGATTAGATATTTGTTCAAGATTATGTTAGGTAGCATTCCACATCAAAAATTATCTTTGTATCATTTACTTACTCGAGGACGAGCATGAATTAAGCTTGGGGATGTTGATACGTCTTCTTCATATCTATAATTTTTTATTGCTTCATGCCAATATTCTACAACTTTCATATACTTGTGGCAACATTTTATAATATTTCTGGGACTGACTTACTTACCAAGTGCCCAGTGCCAGTTCCTGTTTTTTGTGTGTGTTTTGTGTGTTTTTTGTTTCGCATAAATTCCATATCAAACAAAGTCCAAACTCGCTAAAAATTACAGAGAATTTTGAGAGTCGGAATCAACGCAAGACGATGCCCGAGGGCCACACAAGCCAACCGGCCGCGCCCCCGGGGGGCAGATGGCTTGTGGCCAGCCCTTAGATTAGTTGAGGCTCTCCTTATGGCGCAAGTAAGATATTTTCACAATAAAAATCCCCTCAAAATTTCAGCCTGATTGGAGTTACGGGTCTCTGGATATTTAAGAAACGGTGAAGTGCTCCAAAAACAGTCACGAAAACAGGAGTGAAACAGAGAGATAGAGAGATCCAATCTCAGAGGGTCTTCTGCCCTCCGGGAGCCATGACGGCCATGGACTAGCAGGGAAACCCTCCCCCCACCTAGGGAGGAGGCCAAGGAATAAGAAGAAGGATGTGGGCTCTCTCACCCTCTCTCCTAGTGGCGCCAGAGCGCAACTGAGGCATCCATCATGACGACAATCTACACCAACAACTTCGCCGTAGTCATCACCACCACCATAACCTTCCCTCATCTATCTACAACGGTCCACTCTCCCGCATCCCGTTGTACCCACTACTTGAACATGGTGCTTAATGCTATATATTATTATCCAATGATGTGTGTCTATCCTATGATGTTTGAGTAGTTCCTTTTTTCCTATGGGTTGATTGATGATATTGATTGGTTTGAGTTGCGTGGTCTATTTTGGTGTTGTCCTAAGATGCTTTCAGTGAGGCATACACGTGAAAGATTCATGCTGGAGGGTGTTGTAATATTTTCATGATTTGCTTATAGTGGGTGGCTAGAGTGACATAACCTTACACCGGAGTAAGGGGGTTGTTTACGTATGGGAGTAAAGGGGACTTTATGTTTAATGCTATGGTTGGGTTTTACCTTAATGATCTTTAGTAGTTGCGGATGCTTTCTAGAGTTCCAATCATAAGTGCATATGATCCAAGTATGGAAAGCATGTTAGCTCATGCCTCTCCCTCATATAAAACCGCAATAATGATTACCGATCAAGTTATCGATTACCTAGGACAATCTCGCAAATCCTATCACCACTTTTCCACACTCTCTATATTTACTTTAGTGTTCTTTTATTAAAATAGAACCTAAATTTTATTCCCACTTTCTTTATTATCTTGAAAAACTATCTTTACACCTACAAAGTACTTCTAGTTTTATTCCCGCAAAGTAGTTTCATACTTGTTCTAGGTAAAGTAAGTGTTAGCGTGCGTAGAGTTGTATCGGTGGTTGATACAACTTGATAGAGTATTAATTATACCTTCAGCTCCTCGTTGGGTTCGACACTCTTACTTATCGAAAAGTCTACAAACGACCCCCTACACTTGTGGGTTATCAGAGATCAATCATGGAGGGCCTCTTCATCAACCTTGTTGCCCTCACGATGATGCGTGAGTATTTCACCACAGACCTACGGGTCCATAGGTAGTACCTAGATGGCAATGTCTCTTTGTCTCGATATTCAATACAATGTTCATAGCATCTTTGCCTTGATCTATCCGTTGTAATTCCTTTGTATGGTGTGTTTGTTGGGATCCAATGAATTCTGAGTTTATGTTCAAATTATTCATGAAAATTATTCAATTGAAACCTGAATAATAAGATTCTTATTTGCATGATCATCATAGCTTCGTAATGCTCTCCGATCTATTGAGATAGTTTGGCCAACTAGATTGATATTTCTTTGATGGGAATAGTGCATTGTAGTTGGTTCAAACTGACGAGTTTCTATATCCTAGTGACAGAAGGGGACAAGTTGCGTGTTTGTGTTGCTGCTACTAAGGATAAAATGATGGGGGTTATTCATATTGATTGAGTTTACTTTGTCTACATCATGTCATCATTCTTCAAGCATTACTCTGTTTTACTTAATACTCTAGATGCATGTTGGATGGCGGTCGATGAGTGGAGTAGTAGTAGTAGGTGTAGGCAAGATTTGGCCAATTTTCTTATGGACGTGATGCCTATATACACATGATCATTTCCATGAAAATCACATAACTATTCGCTTCTATCAATCGCCCAACAGTAATTTGTTTACCCACCGTGTGCTACTTCTATGAGAGATGCCACTACAGAACTCTACGGCCCCCGGGTCTATTCACTTATATATTCATAAACTCTATTACTACTTGTTGTTATTTATTTCATTTTATTTTATTTTGCAATTTACAATTATCTACACAACTCACTTTCTTGCAATTAGCGAGATCAAGGGGATTGACAACCCTCTTGTCAGCGTTGGGTGCAAGTTGTTTGTTCTTTTGTGTGTAGCCGCTAAACACGGTTGAGGATTGGTATTCCTATTGGTTTGATAAACCTTGGTTTCACAACTGAGGGAAATACTTCCCCACATTGTGATGTGATAACCCGTTCCTCTTCATGGAAAACCCCATGCAGATCACAAGTATCATTCCGTCACATGACTTGTGTGTTCATCGTCGTATTGCTTTGCATTATCATATAGCTGACATAGTATTTGTGGCAAATCCATTGTTCATCATTATCTACATGTTATGTTAGATCATCGCACATCCTAGTACACTGCCAGAGGCATTCATATAGAGTCATATTGAGTTGTAAGTAAATAAAAGTGTGTTTATCATCATTATTAGAGCATTCTCCCAATGAGGAAAGGATGATGGAGACTATGATTCCCCCACATGTCAGGATGAGACTCCAGATGAAAAAAATGGGGGAGGCAAAAAAAGGCCCGCCATGAAAAAATGAGAGAAAAGAGAGAAGGGGCAGTATTACTATCCTTTTACCACACTTGTGCCTCAAAGTGAAACCATGTTCTTCATATAGCGATTCTCCTAAGTTTTCATTTTCATATGCTAGTGGGAACTTTACATTATAGAACTTGGCTTGTATATTCCGATGACGGGCTTTCTCAAATGTCCGAGGTATTTATGAGCAAGCAAGTTGGATGCACACCCACTTGCTTCTATTGAGCTTTCATACACTTATAGCTCTAGTGCATCCATTGCATGGAAATCTCTACTCCTCGCATTGATATCTATTGATGGGCATCTCCATAACTCGTTGATCCACCTAGTTGATGCAGGAGTTTCTTCCCACTTTTTCTCCTTTTTGATATGTACAGCCATACTCTATTCCACTCATATGCTATATCCATGGTTCACACTTGTGTATTGCGTGAAGTTGAAAATGTTGAAGCGCGTTAGAAGTACAATCCAATTACCTGGTTTGACACTGGGTTGCTCATGATTTATACTTATGCCGTGAAGACAAAGTCCTACCATGCTTCATATGATAAGATGAGTAGGGAATAACATTCTTTAAGGATCGTATATTTTAAAAACTAATGATTATGATGTTTATGTTTATGGATATTAATATGTTGATAGCAATTAGTTCATCGTTTCTCAATGATCATACCTAAAAGAGATTACATGTTGGGTAGCATGTCGCATCAAAAACTTTGTTTTTATCATTTACCTACTCGAGGACGAGCATGAATTAAGCTTGGGGATGCTGATACGTCTCCAACGAATCGATAATTTTTTATTGTTCCATGCTATTATATTATTAATGTTGGATGCTTTATATGCAATTATATGCTATTCTATATCATTTTGGGGAACTAACCTATTAACCCAGTGCCTAGTGCTAGTTTATGTTTAATGCATGTTTTTGGTTTTCCAAGAAATTAGTACCAAATGAAGTCCAAGCGCTATAAAACTTTTTGACGATTTTTTTCTAGATAAAAGAGACCCTCGAAGATTCATGAGAAGACCGTGCATGAAGCAACAAGACGACAATGCAACAGGGTGCGACCGGGGGTGGGGGTGGGGGTAGGCACGCTCTGATACCTTGTGGGCCCCTCGCAACTCTGTCTAATTTTAATTCCACCTCCATAAACTATATAAAATCAGGAAACCAACAGAGAGCCACCTAAAACACTTCCTCTACCGTCGCAAGTCTCTGTTCCAACGGGAGCCCACCTAGAGACCTTTTCCAGTACTATGCTGGAAGGGGAATCAATATGGAGGCCTTCTTCATCAACCTTGCTTCCTCCATGATGATGTGTCACTAGTCCACCATAGACCTATGGGTACATAGCTATTACCTAGATGGCTTTATCTCTCTCTCTCTTTGATCTTCAATACCATGTTCATCGCGACTCTCGCGGTGATCTATCGGGTGTAATTCTCTTTGTGGTGTGTTTGTTCGGATCCAATGAATTGTGGGTTTATGATCAGATTATTAAATTAATTGAGTCTTTTGTGAATTATATTATGCATGATTTCTATAGATTCCTATTTCTATCCAATATATCAAGTTGGTTTGGCCAACTAGATTGATTTATCTTCAGCGGGAGTGGTGCGCTATAATGGGTTCAATCTTGTTGTGCTCTATATCGATCCCGGTGATAGAAAGGGACAAGATACGTATTTGCATTGTTTCCATTAAGTAGAAAATGATGTGGCCTAAACATATTGCTTGTCATACTTTATCTACATGATGTCACCTTGCTCCAAGCATTTCTCTGTTTGTCATGAACTTAATACCTAGAGAGGAAAACATAGAAGCGCTCTTAAAGTGGAGTAATAGTGGTAGATGCGGGATCGTTTCAGTCTACTTGTTTATGGATGTGATTCCTATATGCATGATCATTTACATGAATAACATGTCATAACTATGCGTTATTCTGTCAATTGCCCAATAGTAATTTGTCTACCCACCGTATGCTATGTTAAAGAGAGAAGCCTCTAGCAAAAACTATGGCCCCCAGGTCTACTTAATCATAAATAATAAAATCCTAAAGATACGTTGCTGCAATTTATTCACTGTTATTTTATTTTTCTTTTATATCATCTATCTCTATCAAGATTTAATCCTTGCAAGTAACGAGTTCATGGGGCTTGACAACCCTCTTGCCCACATTGGGTACAAGTGTTTGGTTTTGTGTGTGTGGGTGCTTTTTAAAGGAGTTTCCTTGGTTCTCCTATTGGTTCGATAACCTTGGTTCTCACTTAGGGAAATACTTCTCTCTATTGTGCGGCATCTCCTCTGCTCTTCGGGGAAAATTCCAACACAACTCACAAGTAGCAGATGCTATGTGCTGAAATAATGGAGTAAACCTATTGGGGTCTTAAGTCGTGATTATTGGGTTAATAGCATGTGGAATTATTTTCTCCCATTGCAACTCATGGGCTATCTTTCTATTATCTCCTTATAGGGGGAGAAGGCATGGCTTGGGGATATGCTGATTTTTTTAGGATGAGACAATGTTGTATAGTACTCTATTCTGATGCTACCAGACATGAGCGGACTGTTGCAGAAAATCACCGTTCTTATGCTAATGGTGAGAATTCAATATTCATCTGACTCTCCTAACTTCTGAAGAGCATGACTTTATTGTGTATGCTCCGATATAGAGGTATAGCTAATATATACTCATTGGGTGTAGATGAACCAACAAGATTTAGCCGATAAAGTAGTGCTTTACAAGTACTCGGTGCCCTGACCCAACAAAAATCCATAGTTGAACCCCTTGAATCCCTAGTTGCACTAGACAAAAGCCTGTTAGCTCGTGTATTCAATGTAAGTTGTGCAAGCCCAAGTAATACAAATCAATTTGGTAGGATGTAGTTGGTTTGACACATGATCTTCAAATCGAATTGCTTCACTGTTGAAATGGACAAGAGAAAATAAACTCGAATACTTTTGTTCCTTTCATCACCCTCCCGATGGCAGCCGATAGTTGCACAAGCCGACAATTGTTCCTTAAAGTTTGTTTTGTCTCTCTCGTCACTATCATGTTGGCAACCAGCAATGACATGCCAACAATTTCTCTTCGAAATATCGGTATCTCCAATAGCTCATCCTCCCCCTCTTATATAAGTCTTATCCAACCTTAATTATCTAACAACTCTTTTTGGACGAACCTTGATATAGGTCATGGAGAAACACTTTGCACAAAGAAAGTTCATTATATAAAGATAATAAATCAAGTACTTCAAATCCACCCTTATACACAAGCAAACAGATGATGTGTTACTGCTAGTCCCACATGGAATTTTATTCAGATAGAAATTCATTTATATTAATTAGCATATTCTAACTAATCGGAAGGAAATTCCAAAATACATAAAAAGTCTTTGTAAATCGAGATTGAGATCAGGAGAAGAGTTATGTGCTTCTTATAACATGGGGAGCTTACTAAATCTATGAGAGTTTTATCTAGATGATTCCAATTTATATAAATGGCATGATGTTGGTACTGATGGAATTACTGATCTTGCTAAATTAATGGTGCAAGACCAACAAACATGCTACATTTACTTTGGTCCATCAACCTGTCAAAATAGTAGTAATATTGCAGGTTTCCATGAAATTTATTGAGAGATGCTTTTTGATATATGATTGTTTTCGATAAATATGTTAAAAACGGATGATTAATCCATGATTGATTAAAAAAATTAACGGATGAGTTTTCTTACCGTTAGTAAGTAGTAATGATGATGTGACTGACCTTAGAACATGAAATATCAAGCAAAGAAACTTGGAAATGATAGTGACTATACATGTTTCGCTTAATTGTACTTAGTTAAAACTTAAGAAATTAACATGCCACTTTTTTTACCAGGAAGACCTAATCTAACTGCCATGAAATAGTAAAGTTGTGTGTCTAACTACTTTGTTTGAAATGTGTGAAAAGGGGTTTTTCGTTTTCATTCAAGTGAAAACTAGAGGTACAACTATGTACATATCGTTGGGGAGGAGGGAGGGGGCATTGGGCCCCAACCTTGGATAAGTTCTAAAGGATTTTGCGAGAGCTTAGCCTCGATTTATCAGCAAGCTTCACCATTACAGACAATAACTAGTTCATACCCAAATCCCTAGTGAACCCATTGGCAAAACTTCATGGCTCCACCCCTGGACATGGGGAGTAGCATACCCTGGGTCGGTTGCGAGACATCAACTTGACTTGGTGTAAGCCATCTTATCCCAATAGAACTTTTTTCCTTTTGAGGAATTATTATTTTTATCTAATACATAAAATCATTATCAAATTTTCATTTGTTTGTCAGACCCAACTTTTCAACCCTGGACCATCAAATTTGGTGTTGAGTAGAGGTGCGAAACCATGGCCGGTGTGCATTTTGCAGGATGCAATGCTTCTACCAACAGTAGTATGTATGACCTTGGGTATGGTAATGGAGAAAATGATTTGGTGCACTTGGATGGTCACAAGCCTCATTTGACAGGATTTTTGGTTTCACACCATTTGGAAAGTCCTTTATTTCACTATTATATTCTCTTGGAATATCAGGAAAAGTCTTCATGCTATGCATGTATAGTCCAATGGGTGGTGATGCTTTTGCCTTTGGTGAAGTTGTGGAGCCAGGATTGATGTACACATCACTTTTACCGTCATTGGAAGTTTTCGGGCTTTAAATAAACATTTTATCATTGAGTTTCTACTTTTACCATCATTTATCAAGTGTGCCAAATTATGTCTTCGCCACTGCAAAATTATTGATATCATCGATTCACTTTATTTTGATAGTGGTACAAATGTTTTACCACACATTTTCTTTTTTAGTGAACTTCATGATCGAATAGTCATATCGAGGCAAATCTGTAGACCCTGAAGGGAACTAGAATGAACATACATGCTTCGGTAGGCCTTGAAGTGAACATCATGATCAAATAGAGCAATGTAAGTATCATCGTGGGGGCATTGTCACCCAACCTTGGATAAGTTGTGCCGGATTTTGGGACACCTTATCTAGGATTTATTAGCAAGCTTCGCCACTAGAAACAATAGCTACTTCATACACAATCCTTAGTGACCCATTGGCAGAACTTCCTGGCTCCGCCCCTGATCCGATATAAGCAGAAGCACACTTGTTTTCACATGATCTTTTCCTAGTTTCTTTGTGCATACACTAATTCAAAACAACCTCGATCATCATATCTCACTTTTTGTAACCATTTTGATGAAATGGCACCATACTTTCCACACTTTCTGGAGCATGCAACACTTTCAGAAGTGGGTGGAGCACTAAAATACGAGATTGGAATGGAACACATTTTCTAAGTATTATCAAATATCCACATGTTCAGCACTTGATGTTTTTTGGTTGGAAAATTTCAAAGCATAAGACCAAGAGACATAGTTAAGGTCATAATGACCTTCAAAGGTGAGCACTTGTGCTTAGATATGCAACATGTATAACTTTGTCATCCCAATGCTCTTGTAACACAAAATATCAAGAAATAAAACTTGATGTAACACATAAACCTCTACTGTTTTTGAAGTTACAACATTAGAAATTTCTTCATACCCATGTTAAATTTACCTGAGAGCATGGTCAGATTTTGTAAATTAACCGTCACAGAAGAGATAGCTCACATGCTTTAACAGTTTTATTTTCCTTTATAGTGTTTGACTACTCATTATTAGAAATATATTTGTGTATATTTAGAAAATCTAAGTGTACTTAGGTTAGGGGTTTTGATTGTAGCGCTACAGTGGTATTACTAGGGGAAATGGCTCCAAACAAGGGAGGGTCATTTTGGTTGAGCATATGCTCCCAGATAAACAGTAAATTCAAAACAAATACTACATAAACTTTTAGAATTCTGATTTTTGTATGGATATTCATATTAGTCTAACAAGTGTGCTTGACAATTTTCATGTGAAACGGGATAGCAGTGTTTCGTCAGATCTTCTTGTGTCGCACAGGTCAAAATGCTTAAGCTTTTCCACTAAAATATTGCATGTAGAATTTGTATGTGACAATGAACACACGTAACAAAAAACATTTTTTTACATTTGCAAACAAAAAAATTTTGCGGGGGCAGGAGCGTATTCTCCCAAGAGCATAATGGGATTTCTATCCAAATAACTACTTTTGTTGCTATCACACATATGCAAGATTTTTTTCCTCAAATATGCACGAGTGTACATATCATATGTTAAAGAAGAAATGCAAAGAAATCCTCCACAAAATTTTACAAGTACTCCACCTATAATACACAATCTAGTCCTCCCTACTTGCCCACCATTCTACTCTACCAAGGAAATAGTCTATGTGGCCTTCAATTAGCCCTGCAGAGGCCCACACCATTCCTTCCGGACTAACCCTACACAAAACCCAATCAATCGAGGGCAAGGCATTGGGATGCTTACACAACTCCTAGAGAGTTAGTATAAAGATGGTGTGGTGTTCTTTCCTTGTCATTGTGTTGAGCTCATTCTTGCTGCACAACCATGGCTCGAGGGAGTCATGTTGAACCGGGGCCCACTTCTGCTTTCCCAAGGCCTCGCAGATGTCCGCCCAGATCGTCCTAGAAAAAACATAAGTAATAAAAATGTGGTTTATAGTCTCCTCCTCCTGATCGCAGAGAGGGCACGTGTCCTGGTGTGACAGCCCTCTCCTCGCAAGTCGGTCTGAGTTCTGATACGTCTCCAACGTATCAATAATTTATGAAGTATTCATACCATACTCACCTATGTTTACAATAATTTTATATGGTTTTTATGCACTTTATATGATTTATTTACAACTAACCCGAACGGACGTTGTTTTCAGCAGAATTATCATGGTGTTGTTTTTGTGCAGAAAATGAAAGTTCTCAGAATCGCCCAAAAGTTTTTGGTGGTTTTTTCCGGACCAAATAAGCAATATTGGAGTGAAGAACCACCGGAGAAGAGCCACAAGGTGGGCACAACTCACCAGGGCGCTCTAGAGGGCCCAGGGGCGCCCTGGTGTCTTGTGCCCTCCTCGTGGCCCATCTTGGCCTGAAACAAACGCCCAAAAATCCTATAAATAGAGAAACCATCAGAAATAATTCTAGAATCTCTGCTCTACCATCATAACTCTCTGTATCGACGAAAAATCAATCTAGAGACGTTCCAGTACCCTGGCGGAGAGGAGAATCCATCTCCGGTGGCCATCTTCATCATCCCGGCGGAGGCCATGATGAGAAGGGAGTAGTCCACCCTCGGGGCTGAGGGTATGTACCAGTATCTATATGTTCAATATCTCTCTCTCTCTCGTGTTTTTGAGATGTCATGATCTTGATGTATCACGAGCTTTGTTAATATAGTTGGATCATATGGTGTGTTTACCTTACTATCTTGTTGTGATGAATTAAATCTTTCCCTTTGAGATATCATTATGTTGGATTGAATATTGGATTTGAGAACACTTGATATATGTCTTGCATGCGGATACCCATGGTGGCAATGGTGTGTTTTATTGATTTACTTGATATATGTTTTGGTACACAACTTGCGGATTCCCATGGTGACATTGGGGTAATCTATGCATAGGGGTTGATACACGTTCTTGTCCTACGTTCTTCGATAGAAATCTTGGGGCACTCTTTGAGGTTCTTTGTGTTGGATTGAGTATTATGAATCTAAAATTATTTGATGTGTATCGTATAATTAACTCATGGATACTTGTGGTGACATTGGAGTATCTAGGTGACATTAGAGTTGGTTGATGTGTATCATATGGTGTTATTCTAGTACGAACTCTTAGATAGATCAAACGGAAAGGATAACTTGACGTTATCTTAGAACAAACTCTTAAATAGATCGGTTGGAAAGGATAAGTTTAAGGTGGTTTCGTACCCTACAAACACTTTCTTCTTTTGTTCTCCGCTAGATAAGAACTTTGGAGTGATTCTTTGTTGCACGTTGAGGGATGGTTATGTGATCCAATTATATTAGCATTTTTGAGAGATCACACTAGTGAAAGTACGGACCCTATGCCTTGTTTTGAAGCATTGCAATATCGTTTGTGCTCACTTTTGTTACGTGCTACCTTGTTGTTTTTATATTTTCAGATTACAAAAACCTATATCCACCATCCATATTGCACTTGTATTACCATCTCTTCGCCGAACTAGTGCACCTAAACATTTTGCCATTGTATTGGGTGTGTTGGGGACACAAGAGATTTCTTGTTCGATTGCAGGGTTGTTTGAGAGAGACCATCTTCATCCTACACCTCCCATGGATTGATAAACCTTAGGTCATCCACTTGAGGGAAAATTGCTATTGTCCTACAAAACTCTACGCTTGGAGGCCCAACAAAGTCTACAAGAATAAAGTTGCATAGTAGACATCAAGCTCTTTTTCGGCGCTGTTGCCGGGGAGGTGAGTGCTTGAAGGTATATCTTTAGATCTTGCAATCAAATCTTACTTTCTTATTTTATCACTAGTTTGGTTTTATAAAAGAAAACTACAAAAAATGGAGTTTAGGTTGCATCATTTGTTTCATCTTTATAATGTCTTTTGTGAAAATAAGGATTCAAAAAATTGTGCTCAATTGGTAGAAGAGGAAATTTGAAAATACTTGATGATAATTCCTTGAACGATGATCATGATAGAAATATTTCTAGTATGAATATTCGGAATATCCATGATGTAAATTATATGCAAAGCCACAAGCTTTCGGATGCTATGTTGGATGAAAATGATATTTTTAGTCCCCCGAGTTTTGATGAGAAAAACTATTATGATGATGGCATGCCTCCTATATTTGATGATTATTGTGATGACATGTATGTTATAAAGAGTAATGAAAACCATGAAACCTATTATCATGATTTTAATATTTAATGTGGTTATGTCAATCAAGTGTCTTATGATAGTTATTTTGTTGAGTTTGCTCCCACTACCATGGATGAAAAGGAATTTTCTTATGTGGAGAGTAATAAAATTTCTATGCTTCTGCATCATGAAAATAATGATTTATGTGATGTCTATATTGTTTAATATATTAATGATGCTACTAAAAACTATTATGAGGGAGGAACTTATGCTTGTAGGAATTACAATAATATCTAGTTTCCTCTCTATGTGTTCAAATTTTTGAAGTTGTGCTTGTTTTCCCTTCCTATGCTAGTTGATTCTTTCTCCCATAAATTGTTTGCTCACAAAATCCCTATGCATAGTAACTGGGTTAGACTTAAATGTGCTTGTCATGAGATTCATGATGTTCTCTTGCATGTTTCAAGTATTATTCCTATACGAGCATCATTGAAATCATCATGCCTAGCTAAAAGGCATCAAAGAAAAGCGCTTGTTGGGAGACAACCCAACACTTTTACTTTCTGTTTTTGTGTGTTCACATGATTAATATATTGTATTAATCATTTTTTTGTCTTTTATTTCAATAAAGTGTCAAGTAAAGCCTTTGGGATGACTCACAAGATGAGTAGAATTGATGTTGAACCAAAACAGATACTTTTGACTCCAGTATAGGAATTGTAATTTTTTACTAGAGAGTGCTAATGATCTGAAATTTTTACACAGTATTTATATAAAAATTCTTCATGTTTTAATAATTTTTCAGAATTTTGAGAGACAGGGAAGTATGGTCATACTACAGGTCTTCACAGACTATTCTATTTTTTGACAGATTCTGTTTTGCATGCATAGTTTGCTTGTTTCAAGTGTTCCCATAGCTTATTTGTGGTAATGATGTAATATAGTAGGTATTATGTGGGAACAATTGTGAATCTTGTCTTGACAATACCTAAGTAAATGATCTATATTTACTATACTAACCCATCTCATGAAGTTTCGTTAAGTTTTGTGTGATTGAAGTTTTCAAGTTTTGGGTGAGATACCGAGATGAGGTGAATAAGGAGCAAAAAGTACCTAATCTTGGGGATTCCCAAGCCACCCCAAGGTAATATCCAAGGACTACTCAAGCGTCTAAGCTTGGGATTGCCCCGGAAGTCATCCCCTCTTTCGTCTCCAACATTATCGGTACATCTTACTTAGAGCTATATTTTTATTCGTCACATAATACGTGCTTTGCTTGGATCATCATTATATTTTTGTTATTTTATGTTAGATGTTATTTATAATCTTGTTTTTTAATAAAAGGTTCCAATAATTGCCTTTAGGATGCTTGAATTGCATGTTTGATGTGTGTTGTGTAAAAACAGAAACTTTTGTTGTAGTGTTTGAATTTTAATATTTTACTGGAACATGGAAAGTTTCTGAAATTTTACACAGTATAATTATATAAATTATTTAGCATGTCCTAAATTTTCATAATTGCTTGAGTTACATAAGTACACTGGTTTAATAGGTTGCTACAGACTATTTTGTTTGAACAGATTGATGTCATAGTTTTCTTATCTACTTATCCTATAGTTTCCATAGCCTATATTGGTAGATATAAATTATGGAAATGATAGTAAACAGTAGATTATGTTTGAAATTTATTGTGCAACTTGTCTGGGCAGTACATGAACTGTTGATTTATTCTTATGTGTACTAACCTTTCTCACGAGTTCTTTTCGAGTTTTGTGTGGATGATGTTTTTGAGAATAGGTGAAACCATGTTATGAGAGGATTCAACGAGATAAAAATCTCAAGCTTGGGGATTCCCAAGGCACCCCAAGTAAATATTTCAAGAAGTTTCAAGCATCTAAGCTTGGAGATGCTACGCATCCCACCTCTCTTCATCAACAATTATCGGTTAGCCTATGTTTAGCCTAAATGTTAATTCATTCACATGATGCATGCTATTCTTGCAATGCTATTTTTATTTTTCTTGTTGTTTAATAAAATACTCAGATCTGAACATCTTTATTGAGAGAGAGTCCTCACATAGCTACTTTATTGTTTGACTACTCATTGATCTTCACTTATATCTTGTGAAGAGTAGTTTGATGTTTACTATTGTGCTTCACTTATATCCTATGAGTAAATTTTGAATGAATTGAATATCATAAATCTAAAATTATTGATGTGCTTTATGCTTAGTAGTAGTTCACAACCGGTTTATAAAGTAAAGTCTATTGAAGTTTGACAATCATCAAATTGGTCATACAAGCAATTCATGAATGATTACTATAAGAAAGAGAACTTTCACATGCAAATATATTATCTTGGACATCTTCTATGATTGTGAATACCCATTAATTATTTTCAAACTTGAGCAAATTAGTCTAAGTTGGACAAGGAAGACACTGTAATGAGTTATGGTTGCATATATTTGCATAGAAGTTATATTGTTATGGATCCTCCAACATGTGGTGCTTGTTTAGAACCTTTTGCTAGCCAAAAATTCGTACTAAGTAGAGATACTACTTGTGCATCCAAAAGCCCTTAAACCCGGTTTCTTTCCACGAGAGTCCACTATATCTACCTATATACTGTATTACCTTGCCGTTCCAAGTAAATTTGCATGTGCCACCTCTAAAATTTCAAATGAACATATGTTTTATGTGCCTAGACTGCTTATGGAGCGACAGGGGGCGGTCTGTATCTTCCATGTTAAGCGATTTATTCTCATGATGAGTGTTTATTCACTCGTCCTTGCATGAGAGGGACGGTAATAGGGATTCCCAGTCCCAAAATCAAAATAAAATGCAAATATTTAAACAAAACTCCCCCAAGAATGTTGTTGGTATGGACAGTACCCATGGATTGCCGTGGAGTGTGTTTGTTGGTGGAGGGGAAGTAAACCTTTGCTTTTACTGCTTGGGAACCGCCGCTCATGTGTTTAACATGGAAGATATTGATAACTCTTGGTCGTAACATTGAAAGGAAGGGTGCACCTCCCAAAATTATATTCATCTCTGTTTTAAACAATGAGCTTTGGCACATATGCAAATCCCTGCTTTCCTCTGCGAAGGACCAATCTATTTACTTTCATGTTATTTACTATTCATGTTGAGTCAACTTCGTATTCCAGCATCAGTCTATTAGTTGGCAAGCATCATGTGGTGGGGAAAGATCCAAACATATATATCCAGTCAAATATATTTCATCATGATTTATTATTGTTGACAATTATCTCTATGATAATTGATAAGTATGTTGGGAGGCGAAACATTAAGTCTCTATCTTTCTATGTGTTCGATGGATGCCATTTGTTCTAAAAAAATGCTTTGAGTACTAGCAATCATAGAAGACTATATGATGATTGAGTATGTGGAGCTCTTAGTTATACTTTGTTGAGAATAAGTTGAATTGCAATTGTTTGGTGACTAAGAACATAGGTTGTTAAGTTTCAAGAGCATTCATTGTTTGAACCATAACATGTGAATTGCTTCCTACTTTATCATGATGAGTTTTATGAGAAAAAGTTGTTGGTTATGATGCTAGGAAATTGACTGAAATTATCATTGATCAAACTTATGCACTATGCTAGCATTCACACTTCATAAATTAGTTCTTTTATCATTTACCTACTCAAGGACGAGTAGGAATTAAGCTTGGGGATGCTGATACGTCTCCAACGTATCGATAATTTATGAAGTATTCATGCCATATTCACCTATGTTTACAATAATTTTATATGGTTTTTATGCACTTTATATGATTTATTTACAACTAATCGGGACTGGCGTTGTTTTCAGCAGAATTACAGTGGTGTTGTTTTTGTGCAGAAAATGAAAGTTCCCGCAATCGCCCAAAACTTTTTGGTGATTTTTTCTAGACCAAATAAGCAATATTTGATTGAAGAACCACCGGAGAAGAGCCACGAGGTGGGAATAACCCACCAGGGCGCGCTAGAGGGACCAGGCATGCCCTGGTGTCTTGTGCCCACCTCGGGGGCCATCTTGGCATGAAACCGACACCCAAAAATCCTATAAATATAGGAACCATCAAAAATAACCCTAGATTCTCTGCTCCTCGGACACAACTCTCTGTATCAATGAAAAACCAATCTAGAGACATTCCAGTACCCTGTCAGAGAGGGGAATCCATCTCCGGTGGCCATCTTCATCATCCCGGCGGAGGCCATGACGAGGAGGGAGTATTCCGCCCTCGAGGTTGAGGGTATGTATCAGTAGCTATGTGTTAAATCTCTCTCTCTATCCATCTCGTGTTCTTGAGATGTCACATCTTGATGTATCACGGGCTTTGTTAATATAGTTGGATCATATGGTGTGTTTCCCTTACTATCTTGTTGTGACGAATTGAATCTTTCCCTTTGAGATATCATTATGTTGGATTGAATATTGGATTTGAGAACACTTGATATATGTCTTGCATGTGGATACCCATGGTGACAATGGGGTGTTCTATTGATTTACTTGATATATGTTTTGGTACTCAACTTGTGGATTCCCACGATGACATTGGGGTAATCTATACACAAAGGTTGATACACGTTATTGTCCTACGTTCTCCAATAGAAATCTTGGGGAACTCTTTGAGGTTCTTGTGTTGGATTGAGTATTATGAATCTGAAATTGTTTGATGTGTATCGTATAATTAACTCATGGATACTTGTGGTGACATTGGAATATCTAGGTGACATTAGAGTTGGTTGATGCGTATCATATGGTGTTATTCTAGTATGAACTCTTAGATAGATCGAATGGAAAGGATAACTTGATGTTATCTTAGTACGAACTCTTGAATAGATCAATTGGAAAGGATAACATTAAGGTGATTTCATACCCTACAAACAATTTCTTCTTATGTTCTCCGCTAGATAAGAACTTTGGAGTGATTCTTCGTTGTACGTTGAGGGATGGTTATGTGATCCAATTATATTAGCATTGTTGAGAGATTGCACTAGTGAAAGTATGGACCCTATGCCTTGTTTTCAAGCATTGCAATACCGTTTGTGCTCACTTTTGTTACTTGCTACCTTGTTGTTTATATTTTTTCAGATTACAAAAACCTATATCTACCATCCATATTGCACTTGTATCACCATCTCTTCGCCGAACTAGTGCACCTATACAATTTGCCATTGTATTGGGTGTGTTGGGGACACAAGAGATTTCTTGTATTTGATTGCAGGGTTATTTGAGAGAGACCATCTTCATTCTACACCTCCCATGGATTGATAAACCTTAGGTCATCTACTTGAGGAAAAATTACTACTGTCCTACAAAACTCTGCGCTTGGAGGCCCAACAAAGTCTACAAGAATAAACTTGAGTAGTAGACTTCAAGTTCCAACATCTATTTCGCAGGACAAGCCAAGCGAAGAAAAGACACGGTAATGGTGTCCAAGATTTCCATGACATCTCTGTCGTGGGAATCATTTCCCTTCCCCAAACTTGGAGGCATATGCCGACCTCACTAAGAGTTCCCCATTGGCCTCCCACGACCATGTGATAGTGTATGGGCTACCACTAATGTGCTCCCATGTTGTTACTCTCATCCAAAGCAATAGGAACTCCTGCATGGCAGCATTTCCCAAGTTCGGTCCAATGTCATCTGGCCAAGTGTCGGTGCACTAGAGTTTTTGGGCCATATAGTGCCCCTTTACTCATGCACGGGCAGTAGTAGCCGCCCCGGCGGCAAGGCCCAGCAAAGAATTGTCAAGCACCAGCACAAAAGACTCAAGACTACCGGCAAGACCTTGCCGGGAGGGTTGTAGAGCCTTCGGGCGAAGCGAGGCCCCCGACAAGGCAAGGTCTCGGCAAGGCAAGGCCCTGACAAGCACCGCCAGCACACAGGCCAGGTGTCAATTCACCTGGACGCGTGTCACAGCATCGACGTTGGAGGGAGCTAAGCGGCACTGATGGGACAGGCCCCTGTCCCGTCCCACTAACGGACTGAGACGCCTGACGGTGCATTGAATGCTCTTGTCCTACTCCGTCAGAGTTAGGTATACAATAGCACTATAGCACTGTGCATGCCGTGTGCACACTGTAAGCCACTGTTGAGATCCCCTTAGGTATAAAAGGAGGCCTAAGGCATTACAGAGAGGGAGGTTTTTTTAGACAGTTAGGTAGTTAGACAACCGGATAGCCCGACAGTTAGACAACTAGGGGTTATCAAGCTCACGTAGCAGCCATTCATGGCACTCCTGTAGCTAGAACCCTAGAACACGATTGATATAACCAAGCAGGAGTAGGGTTTTACGCACCCGTGCGGCCCGAACCTAGGTAAAAACTCCCCGTGCGCTGCTTACCAGACCAGCCCTTTGTGCGAGCCTGCCTCCTGCCAAACCGAAAGGGATCCCCATGATCCCATAGGTGTTCGTTCCCACGACACCAAGTCCCATCCTCCATGACCTGGGTGACCAGTCGTAACGATCAGATATGTGTCGGGATCAAATCACACAATGTTGGCGCAAGCTCCTAGACCCTCATCCCACATAACCAGTGATCCTCCCAGAACAAAGTTGTGTGTCCATCATTTACATCCGATCTTGTGCCAGCCTAGAATATGAGCTTCAATTCCTTCCTAACTTTGATTACGAACTCCTTCTATGGTCTAGTCGAATCTCTACGTTTTAGCCAAAGCCATCTACTCTTCATGGAAATATTCATCCACCTTAGATTAGGGATACCTAGGCTACCAGCTCATTTAGGTGTGTGCATCGACTCTGAGGCTACCACATACTTTCCACCGCGAGCATCTGCCCTCCGACACCATAGAAATCCTTTCCACACTATGTTCATCGCTTCCATCATTTCCATTGCGATGTTAAGGGCCATCATCATATGTATTGGCATAACGCACATGACGGATTGGACTAGGGTTAGCCTCCAACTCTTCGGCATTAAAGTTGCCTTCCACTTTAGCAAGCAATCGACCATCTACTCCACTAAAGTATTGTAGTTGTGTTACCGACTGTTTCTGTTGGGGAACGTCGCATGGGAAACAAAAAATTTCCTACGCACACGCAAACCTATCCATGGTGATGAGCATCTATGAGAGAGAGAGTGGATCTACGTACCCTTGTAGATCGCTAAGCGGGAAGCGTTAAGAAACGCGGTTGGTGTAGTCGAACTTCTTCGCGATCCAAATCGCCGAGCGTCCCGCGATCCAATCACGAACCGTCCCGCGAACACATCATGATCCGTCCCGTGAACTCATCATGATCCGTCTCACGATCTTGATGACGATCTGTCCCGCGAACTCATCACGATCCGTTCCGTGATCACATCACGAACCGTCTCGCGATCTCGATCACGGTCCTTCCGATCTAGCGCCGAACGGACGGCACCTCCGCGTTCAGCACACGTGCAGCTTGATGACGATCTCCACCGTCTTGATCCAGCGAGAGGAGGTGGAGAGGAGAGAGAGTTCACCGGCAGCGTGATGGCGCTCCGGTGATGGTGGTGGAGCAATTCCGGCAGGGCTTCGCCTAAGCGCTGCAGAAACCCGATCTAGAGGAGAAACTATGCACCGGTGTAACGGGTAGCACGTGGCCGGAAATTCTGTCCAAAAACCACCCAATCCACTAGTATATATAGGAGGAGAGGATAGGAGAGGCAACCAAGGCCTTTGGGTTGGCCGAAATAGGAGGTGGGAAGCAATCCTACTTCACCTCCAATCCTAGTTGGAGTAGGATTGCCTCCTATTGGCTGATTTTCCACTTTTTGCTTTAGGACTTTCTCTCCTGCGCCATGGGCCTTTGTGGCTGTTTTCCCAGCCCACTAAGGGCTGTTTATTATTCTCCCACAGCCCATGGACCTCTTGGGGTCGAAATACCCCTCCCGGAGGTCCCCCGGTACACTACCGGCACTCCCGGTACACTACCGATACTCCCGGTACACTACCGATGAGCCCGAAACTTTTCCGGCGACCAAACTGGGACATCCTATATATGAATCTTTACCTCCAGACCATTCCGGAGCTCCTCGTGACGTCCGGGATCTCATCCGGGACTCCAAACAACCTTCGGTCACCACCATACATAACTCTACACTACCGAAACGTCACCGAACCTTAAGTGTGCAGACCCTGCGGGTTCGAGAACTATGTAGACATGACCGAGACACCTCTACGGTCAATAACCAATGGCGGGACCTGGACGTCCACATTGGTTCCTACATATTCTACGAAGATCTTTATCGGTCGAACCTCTATGTCAAGGATTCAGTTAATCCCGTATAACGTTCCCTTTGTTCTTCGGTATGTTACTTACCCGAGATTCGATCGTCGGTATCTCCATACCTAGTTCAACCTCATTACCGGCAAGTCTCTTTACTCGTTCCGTAATACAAGATCCCGCAACTAACAATTAGTCACATCGCTTGCAAGGCTTATTGTGATGTTGCATTATCGAGTGGGCCCCGAGATACCTCTCCGTCACACGGAGTAACAAATCCCAATCTCGATCCATGCCAACTCAATAGACACCATCGGAGATACCTGTAGAGCACCTTTATAGTCACCCAGTTACGTTGCGACGTTTGATACACACAAGGCACTCCTCCGATATCCGTGAGTTGCATGATCTCATGGTCATAGGAACATATACTTGACATGCAGAAAACAGTAGCAATAAACTGACACGATCATATGCTATGTTTGTAGTTTGGGTCTTATCCATCACATCATTCTCCTAATGATGTGATCCCGTTATCAAATGACATCTCATGTCCATGGCTAGGAAACCTTAACCATCCTTTGATCAACGAGCTAGTCCATTAGAGGCATACTAGGGACATGGTTTTGTCTATGTATCCACACATGCATTTAAGTCTCCGATCAATACAATTATAGCATGGATAATAAACGATTATCATGAACAAGGAAATATGATAATAACTAATTTATTATTGCCTCTAGGGCATATTTCCAACAGTTTCCTCAATGATAGCCGCAGCCCCAAGTATCTGATTGGGAATGATCCCACTGGGGAGCCAAGCTCATTACTAGCCAAGATAGTTTCCTACTGAGAGCACTCGACCGCCAAGGCGGACGACTTGTTCATGTTTATATGCAATCTAGATGCTTCCCACACAAGTAAAAGATGCACCTACACATAACAAGATCCATAGGTCTAGGATTGACAAACAAGACAACGGCATCCACAAAGATCGATAGTCGCTGCTTCTCATAACAGGCCTAGCCAAAGGCTCCAAGACACCTTGGGTTGATGTCAGCTCAAACATCCGGTGAAGGGGCTCTATGGTGAGAATGAAAAACATAGGTGAGAGTGGATCACCTTGTCGCATGACTTTGCAATTGTATATAGTGTCTCCAGGAGCCCCATTTACCATAATCTTGGTCATTGAAGTCGCGAGAATACCACGCATCCAAGCTCTTCATCTCGGTCCAAACACAACTTGTTGCATCACCTCGATTAGGAAGGGCCATATTACGGAGTCAGAAGCTTCCTATGTATCCAGTTTAAGGAGCATTGTAGGGTTCTTCAGCGCATGCATCCTTCAAGTTGTGCCTTGCATGAGCATGATGTTTTAATGCAAGGATCTACCTTTTACAAACGCACTCTGGTGATTCCCGGTGACTTTGGGCAGATCCATAACGAGCCTAGTTGATAACACTTTTTAAAAAATCTTGATCGCTTCGTGTACCAGATTTATTGGCATGAATTCACTTACCTCCATTGCCCCATCCTTCTCTGGAAGTAATGTCACTAGGGACTTGTTGATTGCTGCCATGCCCCTAACATCTCCATTGTAGAAGCAGTTGAATGCCCTCATGCAATCCTCTTTTATGACATTCCAACAGGTCACATAGGACTGACCCGTAAATCTCCCCCCCCCCCGGTGCCTTGTTGATGACCCACAAGTATAGGGAATCAATCCTAGTCCTTTTGATAAGTAAGATTGTCAAACCCAATGAGGAGTAGAAGGAATTGATAAGTAGTTTGAGCAAGGTAATCTCTGCAAGTGCGTTAAAAGAGTAGTAACAGATAGTTGGATAGCAAGGTAATTCATAGCAAGTAACAAATAACCAAAGTAACAAGGTGTAGCAAGGTGGACTCATGCGGAGCATCCTATGGACATCACCATGACAAGAGTCTATTTGGCAAGTGACACATGTGACATCTACTTCACATACACAAAGGTGAACCATCTCCTTTACACGTGTTCACTTGACCTCTTCGAGGAAGGTATACTACTTTACAATCCTCTCGTGTTCATACATGGGTATTTTTGGAGCTTCACGGATGACGAGGAGGAGTGCAAGCGCCAAGGAACAAATACACCATCCGTGAGGGAAGCATGGAAGCGGAGACGAAAGAAGACGGAGCTGCTGAAGCTACAGCGGCCGGACATCCAAGCGCAGGCCGAACATCCGGCGCTTGAGAAGAAGAAGAGGGGCAGCGCCCACGAGAGACCGAAGCATCAGTGAACGGACATCCATTAACCGCCGGACATTCATCCTCTCCCTAGAAATCAGGCCAAGAGGCAACAGAAGCCAACCGAAGGCCACCTTGCTCGGACCGGACATCTGGCCATGCCCTAGACATTCGGCACCTCACCAGAGGCAGGACATCCGGCACCCCCAGTCGTACATTCAGCACCCGCCTGGGCGCATGGATGGCCCCGAGGCCCATGTATCTCCCTCTCACTTACCCCTTCGTGGGCTAGCACTATATATACTCCACCCCCTCCTCCATTTTAGGGTTAGCAAAGTGATAGCTCAATCATAGTTGAGATTTGCTCCTTCCTCTACCTCTCTCATGAAGACCAAGGCCTCCACTAGAGAAGATCCCTAGAGGATGTCATGGACCCTTTCGAGGGAAGATCCATCATGGATTTCAAGGCCCATCTCTCCTAGAGATTTGGATGAACTACCCATGTATATTTATTTCCGTTGTTGTTCTTGCATCTTGACGCACCTCATGTATTGCTTTTGATTTGAGGAGTACTTGGTGTGGATTTTGTCCATTAGAGTGTTTCCCCTTTGATTTCTCCATGTTTTCCCCTCGTGTTCTTCGTGTTCTTCCTCGAATCCACCTCCAATTCGTGAAGATCGGGCCACCCTCGGGCTTACCCCGTATCATGGACCAATACTTACATTTCAAAGGACAAGCCAAGAGTATTTATTATAGTGATCAAAGCATTCTCGTGGATACATGGGAATTTCGTCTAGTATGTTCATTATGTTTTAGTTGATTCACGTTCACGAATTTGATAAATTGTTATGTGGGTGGACTGGTGCTGGGTGTTGTTCTTACCTGAACAAACAACCCACTTATGATTACTCCCTCTCTCAAGAATTCACAAATACAAAATAAGAATTAAGATAAATCTAACCATAGCATGAAACTTATGGATTCAAATCAGCCCCTTACAAAATGTGCATAAACTAGGGTTTAGGCTTCTGTCACTCTCGCAATCCATCATCTACTTACTACTCTGCAATGCCTCCTCCTAGGCCCCCATCAAGGCAACGTGTCGTGTAGTCAACATTCACACGACACCACTAGAGGAAGAGCAACATACATCTTAGCAAAATATTGAACGAATACCAACTTCATAGGATTTCTTTAACAAGACTTCTCTCATTTCCTCAAGAACAAACGGAACTACTCACACATCATTTTCATGTTCATGATCAAACGAGATAAATATATGATTAACAATTTGAACATATGTTTTTCCACAAAATAAACCAACTAGCATCAACTACAAGATGTAATCAACACTAGCTACTAGCAACCCATAGGTACCAATCTAAGTTTTGGACAAAGACTGAATAAAAGAGACAAACTAGGGTTTGGAGATGAGAGGGTGCCGGTGAAGATGTTGATGAAGTAGGGCTTCGATTTCCCTCTCCCGGGGGGAAGTTTCCCCTACAAAATCGCTCCACCGGAGAGCAAAAGTGCTCATGCCCAGGTTTCGCATGGAGACGACGGCGCTTTGTAGTCTTCTTTATAATTTCTCTAGGGCAAATGGCCTCATATAGAAGAAGATGGGCACCGAAGGACCTCTGTGAGCCCCACAAGGGGGCAGGGCACACCCACTACATTGTGGGCCCACAGTGGATCCTTTCCACCACTTCTTTCTTTCAGTATTTTTTATATATTCAAAAATAAATCTCTGTAAAATTTCAGGTCATTTGGAGCTTCAGAGAATAGTTATCTCTGTTGTAGCTCTTTTAGGTCCAGAATTCCAATTGCCAGCAATTTCCCTCTTCATGCGTATCTTGCAAATTAATAGAGAAAAGGCATAAGAATTGCATCATAAAGTGAAATATTGATAAGAACATTATAATAACAGTAAAAAAAACATGATGCAAAATGGACGTATCACTTGTCTGGAGGCATGGCCTTAATCACTCGCTCCACCTCCTCACAAGAGAACGGTGTCTCTGGGTGAGCCAAGTCTAGGCGCGGCTTAGTGCCCCCAAGTTCGAAGCATGATCTCTCCTACTAGAACTTCCAAATACCGCGCCATAGTAAGCATCTACCGTTGATACCACCTCATCTTGACCTGTGTACACATGCCCATTGTACCTCAAAGATCTAAGCACATTTTTCTTTTGTCTTTGGCTGGCTTGTTGATGAAACAACCTTGTGTTTCAGTCCTCCTCCTGTAGCTGCAGCAGACACGACCGTAGATGTGCAATAGACCTCTCCAAGGAACACAATCCCAACAACTTTCTCTTCAAGCACATGTGTAAATCACGCCCTACAGGAGACAGGGTCCTTGAGTCCATAACAACATCCAGATGTTGGATCACTTCAAGTGCAATTGATATTTGTAGTTTCACGCTTCCGACCCACCAACGACTCCACCTTTAGAGGCCCTTGGTCATAGCCCTTAACTTATTGTGCAGCGTGAGATTGTCGTTAGATTTTCCCGGGGTTCCACTCCATGCCACTTGCATGGTTTCCATGAAACCGTCCACCTTTACTCAAAAATCCTAGAACTTGAAGCGCTTGCAAGTGTTGATCTATATGTTCATGTCCAACAGTAACGCACAGTGATTCGACATGGATGTTCCCAAGGCCGAAAGGAAACAAGATGAAAATGCCTCATCCCACTCGTTGTTAAAAATACGTATTCGATCTTCTCCATTGTTGGAATTTGCCTCTCGACCATGTGTAGCGTCTACCATTAAGATATAGCTCCTTTAACTCCAGTGGATTGAGCTTTGCACGGAATCGCCCCAACATCCCACTGTTCACCAAAGCGGTGTTCTTGTCCTCTTGTGTCACGAGGAGATTGAAGTCCCCTTCTACTAGCCAAGGCCCTGCATGCAAATCTCGGATCTTGTAAGATCAATAACTATTATCTGGTCATCTATGATGTTGAAGCCAATTTGAATGAAACTCTTAGTTAGCACGTCACTACTATGGATCTGGAGATACGACATGGTTGCACAATATACAATGTCTGACACTTGTACTCCTAAATATTAGGTTATGACTGTTTTCTGGTTTTTAGCCGACTGGGCAGTGGGTACGCGAAAGTTATTTTTTGTAAGCTTTATCATTCAGATACTAAGAGTGATTCCCCCAATATATTCTAATAGGTTCAGTGCCCATGCCATTTGGAGAGCCGAATCGGATGTCAACAAGAAGTTGAGTGCGTATGCATTGCTCCCACTCCGTTTCTATCTCAAGTTGCCTGATTCCGTAGGCAAGAAGATATTACTTCTTGTTGACTGCTCATTCATGGGTCTTCATTAGACATTGTCATGTTCTCATTGCAATTCTGTTGTTTGTTAGGCACCTCTTCCTTCAATGTCATAGAGGTTGGAATGATGTATCTATGCTTTGGTTTTGTGGAGATAATGGATGGAGTGAGAAGAAGAAGATTGATTTAATAGTACAAGAGGTCAATAATGTCATGTACAAAAGGATCCTAAAATAATATGTTACACACGATTAGTGTCGAGTCATTAGCCATTGCAATGAACCCGTAATTACCTAGTCCTGTTTATACTATTTGGAAAATATACAAGGTTTCCTCTCCCGTCAAACATGTGCTTGTTCGTCCCTTCGCCCTCCTCCGGACATCTTTGGTAACCCAATAAATAGCAATAAATCTATGATTCGTAAGCAAATAAACATCAACCAATCTCATTTCTTCAGTAAAAGCAGATCAATTACGTCACATATCTATTTTATCAGCTTAAGAAATGACAAAATTTTAATAATTTACAACCAAATCATAATCTTATTTTGTCTATTTGTTTTGCATCAAAACTTGTCCCATATGGTCCTCTCACAGCAAACTCCAATTGTTCATAAAAATCTTCCCGCAAAACTAGCTTTATAGGGTACCTTGGCTAAATGTTAACTTTCAGCGGAAGTTCTTTGGGAACAACTTCTGTCACTTTTCGTAAACTTCTCTCCAAAATTACTTTACTTTATTTTCCATTGAGCAAAACTAGACAAACGGCCTAGGGCCTGCCAGTCAGTGACACATGTGACAACCTCCGACGAGGGTTAGCGCGAGGCAGTGCGGTGGCCGCCGGCAAGAGGTGATGTGGTGAAGCGGGGCGGGGGCGGGGGCACGGTGTGGTGGCAGGTGGCGACACGGGCGACAGTTTGGCATGGTGGCAGGCAACAGTGGCGCCGCAACACGTCGGCGAGGTAGGCAGCAGTGTTCTGGTCAGGGGCAAGGGCGACGCGCCGCGGTGTTCTGATGGGACCATAGTGACGGAAAGTTTCAAGTGGTTATTAGTCATCAAAATTTGTATAGAATATCATACTCCCGTAACCTACGGGAAGAAAAGGGCTAGTTTTACGCGATTATGTAAAATTAAAAATTAAGGCCGGGCCATCTTACGGGGCTGCTGGAGAGGCTGGAGAGGCTTTTTTTGCTCCAACTACGGCTATTTGAGAGATAGGAGAGCAGTTGGAGACGCTCTTATATTGTGTTGAAATATATTTGGTCCTTGACAACCCACGGGCACATAACTAGTTTAACTAAAAATAAGGAAAATGCCATCACCGCAGTTAGATCTGTATCACAAGGGCTATACTTCTTAAATAAATAGATGATACACAATAGTCTATGCAAAACACCGATCCATTTTGAAGTGTTTAGCACTACTCCCTCCGATCCATATTACTTGAGGAAGTACTTACATTACATCCCATGATTGTTAGCGTCCAAATTGCTAAGCAGCCGGCATGAAAAACGGAAGAGAGGTAAAGAGGATCGTGCAAATAACCATCAATAACAAACACAAAGGAATGAATCCTGTGGGCGGAGTAACATTTTGCATGTGTACAAAGAACGCCAGCAAAACTGGAAAGAAAGCCACCTGTTGATAACATTTTGCATGCCAAGACTGGGCATCAAAAACAGTTGTTTATAACAACCAAACTATGTTTCACTCCAAAGAAAAAAAAACAGGTTCTGCTCAATCAAAGTAAAGGCCAGCACTGGCTGATGAACAACCAAGATGACACTACCAGCAAATTCAAAGAGCTTTTAAATAGGATAGGATGATTTAGGATCTTGGCTGATGCTATACAACGAATCTCATTCAAGTCAACTAATGTAGACTCAGTCCGCATGGACGCCAGAATTTGTAAGGTCGATATCGCCCATTCCAGTATCTTCCTCATCTTCACTGTCATCATCACCAGCAACCTCCGCATTTTGCTCAACCAGGGTATCCAACTGGGCGTTCAATAGCTTATCTTCCCTCTCACTCACCTGTTTACAAAATGCAAATAATACAAAGCTTCATGAATCATGAACTGGAACAGCTAATATAATTTCAAAAATAACAAGGAGGTACAGCCTTGTTAAAACATTTATACCAGAGATATATACGATATATAGAGGACATGTAGAAGAATTATTAGACAATGCTGAAAACTTACAGCTCTAGGTGCTTCTTTCACTACCAACTTTCCCTTGTGTTTTTCAATCTCCGCTGTGCACGCTTTAACTGCATCAGTGAGAACTGAGATGCCTTGCTCCTATTCCAAGGAGAAACATATTAAAGAAGATTCATTGTTATTTGTGAAGAGTTGAAACATCAAAACACTAAACCATAATACTGAGATTAGAATGAATTCAGATACATGGGGTCTAAAAAATCATACAGCTGTAAGGCCAAAGCAACTTACTGTAACATTAAGTGCTTGTACAAAAAGACAGACTCAAGACAGTTTAATAACCACTGTTACCTAATCGGTAACTTGGATCATTCTACAGACATGTTATGAAAAACAAGCCAAAAAAAACAGCATCCTTGGTCACAGAAGAGAATGAAATTTGACGCAGCAATTATCAATTACAAATCATTTTGGGTGATTAGCCAATCAACCCCATTTCTAGATGACAATGAGAAACAGCAAACTACAGATAATGGACAACAAACTATCAAACATGATATGTGGTGCAATAGCTGTTGACACATTGGAAGCAAGGTTAGCATTATAACAGCATTCCTGATAGTTAGGATATAAAATGATCCACCCAGCAAATAATGTACTCCCACCGGTCCAAAATATCAGATGCATTATTATTATTTTTAACAGTCAAACTTCTTTAACTTTGACCAAGTTTATGGAGAAAAATATCAATGTTTTCAAAATCCAATCATTATCATAAGATTCATCAGGAAATATATACTCATATTTTATTTATTTAGCATTGTAGATGTTGATATATTTTCCTATAAGCCTGGTCAAATATAGAAAAGTTGACTTTTGGAAAAAATAATACACCTTATATTTTGGAAAAGAGGGAGTAACTCATAATCTTAAATCCTCTGACACACTAGAAGCTTCTTTCTAAATAATGAAATTTTGTGCATCTAATCAATCAAGAAATACAATATGAGCTAAAGCTTAGTGCGATTGTGAAATCCTGAATCTATGTCAACTAGGAGCATCTTTCCAAATAAAAATCAGATCATCTAATCAATCGAGCAGGATACCAAGATTCAAAGCCAACATGAATCATGGAAAGAGGCTGAAGAGAACACCAACCTTGTCGAGAGTTTGTGTAGTCAGTACATAAAGAGGTGGAGCAACTAGCTTAATCTTCACAGGACAATTAGTGTTCCCAGCAGCTTCAGCTTTCCTCATGGCTTGCTGCAATTTCGAATTTAGAATAAGCAACCCAGAGTGTTCAATTATATCTAAGGCAGAAACAAGGATAACTAGAACCTTAATATGGAGCACCCCATCAAATTGGAAACATTTCATCTCGACGTCAGCACGGATCTTGAGTGGCTGCGGTGTCATCCTCCTCCGTATATTCTGGACCAGGGTCTCCTTAATCTCAGGGGTGACAGCAGGCACCACCTTAGTCACCTGTAGTAAATTTAAGCATCACCTTTATTTTCTCGCAAAAACTCGAAATTTTATTATGTCGATGGTAAATACCAGGGCACATTCCAGGGGGTAAAGTATTCACATCACTTGCAAAATCATTCAACGGTTCATTAGAGCTTAGAATTAGACCCAACAATACAAATTTAATCTGCTGGCACATTCCAACATTCAATGATTAGTTGCACTACAAGTTCATTTGGTCCATTTGACCTCAGATAAACTCGTAACTACCAAACCTTTCTATATATTAAAGAGTGAAGACAAGCTTCATTCATATGGTGCCCATTCAACAGAATGAACATGTTATCCATAAACTTCAGCACATTTTACCTGACTTCTAGTGCACAAATTCACATGACAAGATAATTTAACCATGACGTAGTTATTAGTGATTGCATTTAATCAGGTCAAGACATCGTAGTGCATAAATCAGAATAATTAGTACTAAACAAAAATCATGATAGTTGGTGGGTAACCTCTTGGCCATCCGGGTCAGTCTCCTTCTCCTCGTAGGTGAGCACATCGAGGATGGCGTCGGGGTCAGCAACTATGAGCTTGAAGGCCTCGAATGCGTGGCCGTACTTGCGGTAGAGCGGCCAGCCGATGCGCTGGTAGATGGGCTCGAGGTCGATCTCGAGGGTCTCTGCAACGTGGCGCATGATGGAGTGCACGAGCTTGGACTTGTTGTACTTGTCCTCGCAGGATCGCGCCTCCTCCTCGGAGACTCGGCGCTTGGAGAGATCGATGTATCCCTTGTCGCGGTCGACACGGAGCACGATGGCGGGCTCCTGGCGGCCGACCTTGATGAGCGAGGAGATGGATCGGATGCGGCGGCGGGAGAGCTCGGAGAAGAGGATCATGCCCTCGACGTTGTTGTACTCGAGGAGGGAGACGTAGGCGCCCATGTCGGCGATGTGCTTGACCTGGATCATCACCGCGGCGTCCACCTCCGGGAACCGCGCCTCGTACATCCGGCACTCGAGGTTCGGCATCCTCTCCGCCTACCGGGTGGGGGGGCTCGCCGGAGTTGGAGGGGGCCGCGGCGGATCTAGGGTTTGCTTGGGTTTTGGTCCGACGAGGCGGCGGCGGCGGCGGCAATCAGAGAATGCTGCCCGCTTGTTGTACTCTCTTGGTGGATCGGATATCAACTTATCAAGTGAGCCGATCGGATGGATCCGATATCTCGGGCCGGGCCTCCAGTCTTCCCCTCCCCCACACGCCCGCGCCACACGGGTATTGATATTGAACAGGGTAGCGTACTCTATAGAATACGTTTACGTGCGCCGGTAGCGGGAAACAGAGCTCGTGCACCTCACGCGAGCTCCGGGGAGTGGGAAGAGGCAGGCACCACCGGATCCCCTTCCCTCTCCTCCCTTACCGCCGCCTCTTTTCTTGGAGGGGAGGAAAAGAAAGCAAAGGGAAGGAGGACAAGTAGCGAGCCTTGAGGAACTTCTCGGCTCGGCTTCTTCTCCAATCCCATTCATTGCCTTTCCACTGATTCCCACGGGCCGCAGCTAGCTTCGCCGTCGCGCTACCGGGAGGAGCGGGGGAGGGAGATCAGACTGTGAGATGGCCTCGCCGGAGCCATCGGCGGCGGCGGCGGCGGCGGCTGCCGGGGCGGGCGGCGACGCGGCCGGCCAGAGGGCTGCGGTGGAGCCGCTCCGGCTGCCAACGCCGGATGAGATCAAGGGGCAGGAGATGATGAACAACTGCGCCGTCCGGAGCGTCCTCAGTGGTGTCATGGGTAACCTCCAACTCAAATCTCTTATCACTACTGGGGCGCATTATACAACTCTGTAATTGAATTATGCTAGAATGCTGAGTTAATATGTCTCCATGATCTTGTTCAAATGCGACAGCAATCAGAGTTTCTGAATGTTGAGACATGGATGTGGCTGTTCATTCTTTAGATGGTTAGCTTTTCACCTGTTTGTCTGACGAGTTGCAAATAAAACGATGCTAGCTCTGCAAGAGACGAACTTAATTTTGTTTTGAGCAAATGCACGCACGAACTTAAATATCTTCATATGTTGATTCGGTTGTACTCACTTGTAAAACTGTCTACTCTTAGCTAGTTAATCTACTTGACTCGAGATCTTTGGTGGCAATAGAACATAAACTTCGTTACTCCCGTTTTGATGATCCTTCATGTGAAATGGCATGTCATAGTGCATAACGGAGATGCCTTTGTTTCAAGTTCTTTTTTTTAGGGTCGCGCCTTCGTTTCAAGTGAACTTGCCTGGGAGAGTTGGGGTCTAAGTTTTTGTAGTGATTCGTGTCAAGTAAAGTTGGGGTCATGAAATCAACCTAATTAAATTCCAATACGTAACACATATTACCTTTCAAAGACTTAAGATTGAGAGTGTCTCTACATGTCAGATGGCCAAGTATTCAGAAAGTGGTTGGATAAAGTTTCAAGTGGTCTGAAAGGGGTTTTGGTAGAGCATTATAAAGGTTCCTGCTTAACAATGCACAATCGTTTTCCGTTGTAGCTACAAGCATGTGTCATAGGCGTACCACGTGATTTGCAGAAAATAGCAAGGTCGAAGTTTATTGAAAGTTGGTCTGACAGTGGTTCAATTTTTTTTGTTAAATTGTCTGAAAATATTGCTGTCCTGCATTAGAAAGGTTGCTGTTTGGCGGTGCGCCTCCCTGAATCCTTTTCATGTCAGTCCTGCAAGAAGTATAATGTAGACATACATCGCGGCCATCCTGGTAATGGCTTGGTGGTTGATCATGTCAACACTGATGTGTGGGCTTTCCTAGCCTTATTCACAACCAATCTGGCCGTTAGAAGGTTTGTGTTACCTCTGCCTTGAATGTTTGCCATCTTACCTCCAGGTGTACCAGTACTTTTTCGTCTTCTGCCACCCTCCCCCCTCCTCCAGCTATCAGTTATTCCTTTTAGCATTGAATATGCGCCTTCCCCTGTTTGCATGCTTGATTTTACATTTTTTGCTGAGGAATAAAATCGGTCAGAGCGGCTCTGGTTCTTCCAGTTTTCTTCTAAAACAAAGTTTGCTCTGATCCATTCATTCCATGTTTCTGCTTCAAATGAAGAAACTTAACATTGGATCTAATGCTCCTACCTAACATTTCTTTTCCCCAGTATTATTACTGTTAATAAGTGCATGCCATAACAGTGTGTGTGCACGCACGTCCACGTGTGAGTACTAGTAATATTTCACTTGTGCAATATATGTAGCTTTGCAACAGCTTGTTGATATTGTCTCTGAATCTAGAACGTGGCAAAGGCCTGCGATGTTAAAGTATCTATTGTCTGATTTTGCCCTGTTTAATGATCGTTTGTTGATAGTTTAGAAGATAGAATCAGTGATGTCGATACCGTGCACTCTATTGTATGTATTGCCAAAGTATCAGTATTTCCTATAGTTTGACATTTGGTATCCTTAAGACAACAGCCAACAAGCAGTGGCTGGATACTCCGTCCTATACTAACTTAGAAGTCATGTTGTGTTGTTGCGTAATGCCTTGTACTTCTGTGCCTGTAAATCATTTCGTGTCATGCTAAACAGCTTAGAGTTCCAGGTATGGGCTTATCCCACATGGGGTCCACTTACAAGTGCATAATGTTTCATAAAATGGACTTATGGAGTATGCACAGCTGTTATTAACTGCACTGCTTTCATTCAATAGGGGGTGGTCTTGGTGTACTTATGGGACTATTTTTTGGAGCTTTGGAAAATCCAATAATGCAAGAGGAGATGACAGCAAGGCAACAAATAGTGTACCAGGCAAAACAGATGGGTAGGAAAAGTATGAGCCATGCTAAGACCTTTGCAGTAATGGGCTTGATTTTCTCTGCAGCTGAATGCGTCGTAGAGAAGGTAGATGCAATGTGACATTTTTTCCTTCCATTTATGAGCATTTCTGTATAAATAAACATACTTATTTGGACACTTTGAATGGTCATGTCCTGGCAGGCTCGGGCAAAGCATGACATTACCAATTCGGCAGTAGCTGGCTGTGTCACAGGAGGGGCTTTAGCTGCAAAAGGTATGTCTTTTTGTAATAACTGTGATGAGAACCGACATTAATTTTTACAATGGATCAATTTATGCTCCCAAGAGAATTTCTCTATCTGCAATCATTAGAGATGTTGTAGGTTGGCTTGAGGTGGATGTAAGAAAGGGAGTAACCTCACTCTAAAAGTAGTTTGGTTCTAATAGGGCAAGGTGAAGGGTAGTCATACTCATCATGTAGTCGGTGTGCCAGGCCAGCAGTTTGTGTCCCAGATTCTCTGTTATGAGATTTCAGATAGTTTAACCAGTGCTGCATTTCTTTTTGGATGTAAGAAAGGGAGTAACCTCACTCTAAAATAGTTTGGTTCTACTAGGGCAAGGTGAAGGGCAGTCGTACTCATCATGTAGTCAGTGTGCCAGGCCAGCAGTTTGTGTCCCAAATTCTCTGTTATGAGATTTCAGATAGTTTAACTAATGTTATATTTCTGACTGTATTTGGGAGTTGAGGGATACTCATTATGTAGTCGGTGTGTGTTTTGACCACTTACCTTATCTAACCCTTGAATCTTTACTGCTTACCCAAAGTTATGATTGCTTATTTTGCAACAATTTTTTTTTGTTACTTCTGATTCAGCTAATAAAGCACTAAATCAAAATGATGAGGACAAGAGAACCGCGAATAACAATAAGCAAATCACTCTAGCACCACTAGCAAGTTCTTATGCCGTTGTTCGTTATGCAGTTCAATTTGATATTCATCCTTCATGGAATTGGTATTTTTCTTGCAGGTGGCCCTCAAGCTTCATGTATCGGGTGCGTGGGTTTTGGCGCCTTCTCTGTGGCGATCGAGAAGTTCATGGAGCGATATAACTGAATCGGTGATCGAAACGTTGCATCCTATAAATCCAGTGATGCGTCTTTCTAGCAAGCATTAGCAGGATTCAGCATTGGCCGAAGAACTTTTTGGTTATTTAGCAATATTCAGTCGTTGGCATGTACTCAGAGATGGTGTAACCTGAATTTTACGGCTTGCGGCTACCCAGAGCACCGAGTAGCTATATTATTTCTTCAGTCAGGTTGATGCTGTGGTACGTCGCATACGCATTTTCACCGATGCAATCTCGTACCGTGTGAGCCGAGTTAGCTACATTTCTAACTCCCAGCTAGCAGGAGGTGTTTCTTATATCTTTGCTTCAGAGAACTCGCTTAAACGTATGTGGTCTGACCTCCATTGGCTCTGAATGGTTTCAGAGAACTCTATTCAACGTTTACTTGTGCGTACAGTTTGCATACCCCAACAATGACTTGAAACCTCATCAGGTCGACAAAGTAACAATAGCATTATTTATTATAGCAAATAATAAGCTAGTAGGAGGATCAGTTCTCTCCGGTGGTCAATGTGATTACAGGCCAGTACACTTACCATGGTGCAAACATGTGTAGTGACTTGTGTCCAGAAGAAAACGTCTACAAACAGCATCCTTACCCTAGAGGTTACAACATCAGCATAAAGAAAAGAAAGAGGGCACGCTGGGCGATGCAAAACTACACCCAGAAATAACAAGTGCCTCCTGATAATCTATCTATGGCTAGTCTAGTCGTCGATGATGGAGATGAAATCTATCTATCGCTAGTCTAGTCGTCGATGATGGAGATGAGCAGGGAAGCCTCTTCAGCATCGGGCCCCCGAGTATCTGCAGTGATGCCGAAAAACAAATCCTGTCAGCTGAAACAGTCGAGGCAACACAAGGATATTGCGGGGCTGAAAAGAGCAGATAGATCGGCATTGCACCTGACGTGGGTAGGTTGGACATGATCTGCTTAACGATCCCAGTGCCGTTCGAGCTCGGCTCGTCGCCTCCCTTCTCCTTCTCCTTGTCCTCGGAATCACCTTTACTGTGATCAACGTCTTCCCCGGTGCCGGCGTGAGTTCCATTGCCAGACATGGCCATGCCGATCTTGGAAGCCATGGCGCTCAGTATCCCGGCCTGCTCGCCGCCGCCTTCGTCCTCGTCTTTCCGTCCCCTTGTCTCTTCCTCTGCTCCACGGAAGATCGTCAACTACTAAAGTTGCAGAGACTGCACGGGCGGCAAAGGCTAAAAGCGCGGTAGTAACTTGCCTGTGACCGGTGGGGAAGGAGAGGGAGACGAGCTGGACAGCAGCTTGTGGAAGATGCCATTGCCGGCCGCCTTCTCCTCGTCGCCGTCAGAAACAGCAAGCGCGTTCCCGTGGCCGTTGCCATTGCCTTCACCGGTGATGGTGTCCTCGGCGCCGCCGCCCCCGTTAGTGCCCGACATGGCCACGCCGATCCTGGACGCCATGCTGCTCAGAAACCCGCCCTCCTCAACCACCGCCGCCTCCGCCTTCCCCTCCACCACGCGACCGACGCCGGCGTCCTGCTCTTCCTCTCGCCCGCGCTTCTTCCCCTGCGCCATGGCCTCCTCCTGCTCCCTCCTCTCCGCCTCGCCCACCGAATCCTCCATCACGAACGAACTCGACTCACCAAAGTGTGTGTGTGCACTAGTGACTGCAGCAAGACAGGAAGAGATGAGATATTATCTTCCAGGAGCCGTGCCGCAGGAGGGATATATAGCCTCGCGGCTGGCGCGGGCACGGATGTACACGCGTCCTCTGGAGATGGCCACCATGGCGGGGAGGCTCCTCTTGTGCTTGGCCTGGGGCCGCGTAGCCTGGCGCGAGGGGATTGGCCGGCCGTTGCCGCGAGTTTTTTAATGTCGCTTTGTGGATTGCGCTTTTGTTTTCCCGCCTCTCGATTCTGTGCACGCACAACTTCCGGCCGGGGCCCGGCGGCAGCGACGTGCCGAGGGCGCGGTGGCCGGTGGATCGCATCGCAGGGTGTGTCGGTGCGGATGCTGGGACGAAACTATACTTTACTCTAGGTCTAGGGGAATTGGGCGTCGGTCGGTCTTCACGTGTACATCCTGGGGGATCGGAAGTGCAGGTCTGTGTGCAAGTGCAACGGGTGGGTGCTGCATCTGATGCTCGTACGTATTGCTGGTGCCATGCGTCTGTATCCACACGAGAGAAGCTGCTTTGGGCGCGTGGAGTACAGCGCGGTGTACCATGCAAAAAAGAAAAAGAGTACCGCCCGGTGCTTAGCGTAATAGCGTGGGTAGCATAAAATAACTACTAGAGTGCGCGAGTCAATTTGACACAGAAATCAGAGTGGCGCAGCGGAAGCGTGGTGGGCCCATAACCCACAGGTCCCAGGATCGAAACCTGGCTCTGATATATTTTTTCTTTTTTTTTAACTTTATTGGCCTGGATTTCATATTTCTGCCTATTTCTTTTCCTGGATTGATCTTCGTGTTTTTTCCCCACCCTGAATGGCTTAGCCTACCTTTTGTTCTTCTCGAATGGCAATAGCGATCATCTACAGAATTTCTTTTATACGATCAAACCTTTTTTTTTCGGACGAACCATAAGACAAGTGGTAGTACACATTATTAACGCCACATCACAAATGCTCCGTTCTCGGTGCTTCTTCCCCTTCTTGTTTAAAACCAACACAAGATCCTGAGGCAGCATGCATTTTCTTCTCCTAAAAGCAAGTATAATAGTGGGTTTATAACCCGTGTACATGACATTTTTATCTATATGAAAGAGAGAGAGATGGAAAAATGATGGGAGTGTGCTCTAGACAAATATAATAAATGTGAAGAAAGAGATAGAGAAAAAGTAAAAAAAAAATAGTATTTTTATAGCCAACCTTATAGCTAACCTTATTGTATGAATGGCTATATATGATGACTATATATGATATGATAATATCATATAACCAGCAGTTGGCTATGCTATTAACCATGCCGTAATACTACAACCGTCAAGCATCACAACTGTCAGGATGATCGTACAAACGCGACGAGCAGAGGCGCCCATGATATGACCACATCGCCAGCTCCCAGTTGAAAATCGATTCTGTGGCGCTGATGTCGTGAAAATCATCATGTCCAACTCGTGAAAATATTTGAAACAGCCCTCTCCGCCTACACACACAGCGTTTGATTAGATTAGATTAAGTTGTTGATTTGCCGGAGGGAAGCAGTTGCAGGCGCGCTATAAACTAGGGTTAAACAAAAGAACAAAAGGCTGGCGTCCATCGTCTAATCTAATTTCTAACACGTAAAAGGATCGTTTCCATCGGATCGTCACTCACCCATTGCCATCACTTGTTAAAGGGCTTTTTAATTCGTAGGATTTTGAAAATGCAGAAATAAAAAAGGTATAGGGTTGAAATGGCATGTCCATTTAAACCCTATAGAATTAGCAAGAAATGTTTGGTGAAACAAAAAAACAAAAAATTATAAAGAGGTTATAGTTGATGTTAGATTTTCTATAAAATGTAGTACAAATGATTTCATGAGAAAAAATCATATGGGATCAAATCCTATGAATTAAAGGACCGATGTAAGAAAAATTCTTAAGAATCTCAATCCTCTAAAATCCTATAGAATTCTTTTGAATTAAAGGAGCCCTAAATGAGAGGGAAGGGCGTGCCCGACATGTTGTTGCCGTGCCCCTCTCTCACTCGCCGGAGCCCCCCGACCCCTATATGTACACCGGTGCCACCCTGCAGTGCAGGGTGATCTCGTCGGGGGGCACTGGAGGTTGGTGCAGGGCAGGTTCTCGAGCTATATATCTAACACCATTTGGCTGCTTGTAAGGAGGAGGGGAAGGAGGGTGCCGGCCGGGATGGGGCGGCCGTCGTGATGCGACAAGGCGAAAGTGAAGAAGGGGCCGTGGACGGCGGAGGAGGTCCCCAAGCTGCTGGCCTACACCTCCAAGCTCCAACCATGGCACCGGCAACTGGACCTCTGTTCCCCAGAAGGCAGGTCGGGAACCCTCCTGGCCTACCGGATCGACGTCTCTCATCGAAATGGTGTTGGTTTTGCATGGTTTCTGGCTGATGTGTGTTGCATCATGGATGGGTGCGTGCTGCAGGGCTGAAGCGGTGCGGGAAAAGCTGCAGGCTGAGGTACACCAACTACCTGAGGCCCAACCTCAAGCACGAGAACTTCACACAGGAGGAGGAGCTTATCGTCACCCTCCATGCCGTGCTCGGAAGCAGGTGCCTCTCTCTTGTCTACTCTGTCTCTACTTGCATGCCATCCATCGGTTTCTTTCTCAATTTTGTCATCAAGTTTTCGGTGAATACCAAACTTTGCTGTGGGCAGACTACAGTTTCTGTCATCATTCCTGCTATAAACTTTGCAACCATATACTCCAGCGTTCAGACCTTATAGATTTATGGATGTCCTAACTTGGTTTATTAAATAATTGCTCATATACCGAAAATCACGTACTACTTTCTATTCAAGAATTTACTTGAGTCGTTGGTTCAAAAAATAGAAAAAATGTAGTTTAGTCCAGTAACCAGCCTCGTGTCTACGGTTCTTCTGAGTATATTTTCTTTCCTGCTACTCCTACAATGTAGTGAAAAGCTGAAAATTGGGTGAAGAACAGATATGAATAGCCGTCTTAAATTCGACTTGTCACAAAATGCTCTGTACATGCATTGAGCGTAACATGAAAGTACGTGTACGTGTTGGGTGCATGCAGGTGGTCTCTGATCGTGAACCAGCTGCCGGGGCAGACGGACAACGACGTCAAGAACTACTGGAACACCAAGCTGAGCAAGAAGCTGCGGCAGCGGGGCATCGACCCCATCACCCACCGCCCCATCACCCAGTGACGGATCTAGAAATTGAATTTACCCGGGACGAATCAATGACGGTCTAAACATTTTTTTTATGTATGAAGGCCCGCTCAACCAAAACTCATAAAATTCAAATGCTATACGAGATGCATTTTTTTTAACAAAACTCATAAAATTCAAATGCGAATGAAGGTCCGATCAACCAAAACTATTTTTCTTTACGAATGGAGGTCCGATCAGCCAGCACGGAGGTCATCTACGTCTATGCCAACGGGCAGTAGTAGGCTAGTTTTATCTATATACTACGACATGTATATTTTCTTGTCCGGCGATGAAATGGTGATTTGATGAACTGCGTGTGATGATCGTCTTCTACGTAGTGTTGCATGTGTTTATATGGTTTTGAGGATTCGAATATGAAGGACCCGGGTGTGAAATGCGGAAGCGCCTGGGCGCGTTCGCGGACGTATGAAGACCCATACTTGCAAGTTCCGACTGTAGATGCTCTAAAGGCTGATCGGGTCCTCTCCACATACGTGTCTGAATGCGTGCGCGCACGATTAGCTAGGTCGTATTCTAGATGCTCTTGGGACTACTTACAACCTGGTCGAGAGGTCGTCGCCATTTTTCTCTTCTAGCGCTGGCGATCTGTACAAATGATGATCGTGGAGCCACTACTGCTAGAGTTGGAGTAACTCTAGTAGACCCGTAAAGTGGTCAAACCTTTTAAAAAAGAGGTGTTTAGAGTTTCGGTCGAAAAAATAGCACGACCCCGTAAAACTTGTTCGACCCTTAAACTTTTTAAGGGCCATGATAAATCCATCCGTGAAAACCTTATATGTACAGTTTCAAAGGCAATATACAGTTCAATCCGTAAATCGGTCAAACCTTATCAGCGTAGACGCGCCGCCGCGGAACTGGCCGCATTGTACCTGGAATTCATCGGAATCTGTCGCCGCATGTTAGAAGAAGCCGCCGCATGCCGAAATTTGCCGCCGCCGGTTCGAATTGCGGCTGGCTCGACCTCCATTGCCGATACGAGGCCGTTCATGGGTAGGGCGGAGCAGAACACCGACGGCTCGGATCAGGGTTGGTCGGTACCGAAGAAGAACGGGGCGGTGGTGGGGGAGATCACACGACCACGACGGGGAACGCGCGTACGGTGACGAGCAGTGTTGGGCTCAATCGGGGTCGGGCGCGCGCGCCAGGAAGCTCGCGGTCGGGGCGAGCGGCATAAGGCTCCTTCACTGCATGTGTGGTAGGGACGAGGCGGGCGGCGCCAGGGCGAGGCATGCCTTGGTCGGGAACGGACTCGCCGGGACGGGAGAAAAAAAGAAAAAAGAAAAAATGGACTACAGTGGGATACAATTTTATTTACGGGATCTATTCTGTTCGAGGTAATTTCGCACCGTAAACATGTTTTACATATCATTTATATGTGTTTTCAACGGTCAATTTTTAAGAGGTGTGCTAAGGTGTTCTTGTAAGGAAATAACTAGCTGCACTCGTCATCTCACGTGGAGCAGAGGAGGAGAGATGCATCATTTAATTGGGCTGCAACTGAGCTACTTAAGTCAAAATGAATCGCTATTGGCTACTGAGAGATAGATGAATCAGCAGGTATTTGGGGCGTACAGTTTAGTTATCCGGGGCGGCCGCCCATACCAGCCCTTACGGTGGCGCCGCCCCTGCCATCACTGACCTCATGCAGAGCATCGGCACCTTCGCCATCTGCTCGTCGCCCAACGCTGCGGGTGCCTCCTCCTCCTACCTCCCTGTGAACCCAGCGACTACGCTGGGGCTCCGGCTGCCGCATGACGACGTCCCTCATGCCGCCCTGAACAACCACCAGCAATAGCAGTCCATCACGCTCCTCGACGCCGACGCGCCAAGGGCGGCGGCGTCCCCGGACCACCAGCTCAAGTGGAGCGACTTCCTTGCTGACGACGCCGCGGCCCTCAAGGCGGCGCTGCAGGTTGTCCTTGGTCACTACCAGGAGGCTGCGATCGCTGGCGGCGGAGCACACGCGTACGGTGACACTGACAGTACTGGATCCGATGGTGTCAGCGCGGGCGGGGAGGATAGTGCGGTGTCAGCGGTCATCGATGAGATGCTGGACAGCGATAAGGAGATGGGCGTGGACCAGCTCATCGGCGACCTGCTCGCCGACCCGGTATACTACTACGACGGAGGTTCTTCCTCTTCCACGGCGGAGTTGGGGTGGGGCTGTTGATCATTTTAACTAGAGGCTACATACCTTACACTGGGACGACATTTAAGCATATTTAGAGCATTTTCAGTCACGACTTACAAATCCGACCCCTCAAACGCCCCGCCAGGCATGTTCGTCTTGAATTCCTACTTTTTTGTCCGTGCAACCACATCTCTCATATTTTTCCTCATATGTCTGTTCACTTGCACATGATTGATGGAGAAAAAGAGAAAAAAAGAATGAATAAAGAAAAAAAAGATGGTCCAGATGGAGTCACGCCCTACGTGGCGGACTGACCGAACGTGCCCGGGCGCGTCCACGACCCCTCACATCGTCCTAATATTTAAGATGGATATAGGGATGTCGGTCAGTCCTGGCGTTTGAGATGGGTACGAGAGCTCCGTCTGAATCGTTTTTTATGATCGGTCAGTGACCCGACGGGCTGCCTGAACGTTTGAGGGGTCCGACTGTAGATGCTCTTAGGAGATCATATTTTCTTTTAAACTTGTTATTGGTACCCCGAACCCCGTTTGATGATGAGTTGATTAAGCGTACGTTTTTGTATTTTAAAGAAAATGATTAAGCGTGGGCTGATTTGATGTCTTTGTGACAAACGAACATGTAGGTCCCACGTTTATAGCTTCATATTCTCTCCGTTTCTTTATGTAAGGTGTATTATTTTCGACGTGGTGATTAAGGCACATAATTATAAACATGTTAAGACTAAATTACTCTTGGCGAATTTGTTCGTTAGTGGAAAGTGAATCAATTAGTCTAGAAAGTACGAGATACATGCAATCGACAAAGAGATTGTTTTCTTGTTTTGCTATAAGAAGAGATACAGACAATTAGAAAACAAAAGATAATTTCTTTTTTTAAGGAGGGGCTAACAAGGGAATTATGGAGAATTAAAAAAAATGCACCTTACATTTCGGAATTTTATCAAATAACAAATACACCTTATATGGAGGAACGGAAGGAGTATATTATTAGAATTATTGATATTCATAAAAAATACGCTGACGAATGTAATCATTTTTTGATGCTGCTACGCAGCACCGGTGCCCTATGTGGGTGTGTCCCGTGGCCGACTGGTTAGGAAAGTCGAATCCTGTCGGTCCTCGCTCCATGTGCAAAATAGGCACACCTCCTCCCTCGGTTCCACGTCCCAAAACAGCTAGTGACCCCTCTTCTCACGTGATCTCCCCCCTCCTCCCCACGCCAACCACTAGAAAACCCTACGTCTAGATCCAGCGTTGGTTTGCAACTTCTTTTTCTCATCCTCAGCCGTCACCGTACGCCATGGCCTAGCATTAGGGAGCTTCCCTCTCACGGTGAAAATCAAAGTAAAACAAACACTAGTGCAGAACCGGCCTATAGTCGCGAGTCGTAAGAGCCTTTAGTGCCGGTTCTCAAACCGGTACTAAAGGGTGGGAACTAAAGCCTACCCTCCTTTAGTGCCGGTTCAACACGGCCGGCACCAAAGGCCCTTCACGTGGCAACCGACGGCGCCGTGGGCTGGGGGGCCTTTAGTCCCGGTTGGTAACACCAACCGGGACTAAAAGTATTTAGTTTTTTTAGTTTTGTTTATTTTTGCTTTTAATTCTTTAGAGGTTTATGAATTATTTATGGTTTAAATTTCCTTTTAATTTTGTGTTTTCCATTTAATTAATTTTCATTTCAAACATATACATTATGTTCATGATGAATTATTATATCATTGTGAGGAAGAAACATGGATTTTATTCATCCAAATGAATAAAAAGTGATCAAAAGTTGAATTAGTAGGACGACGATCCTACTAATTCAACTTTTGGTCACTTTTGATCCATCCACATGAATCTAATCTGCTTTCCTTCCCCCAATGATATAACAAATCATCATGATAATCATGATCAACATCATCATCATATTAATATAAAAACTCTTGCATCATATCATCACCAACAACACTATTGCTAATAATCATCATAGTCATTACAACCAACACTATTTAATCATCATTTTCGTCAATGAGACATCATGTAACAAGTTGGTCACTAGTCATAATCATAACTCCTCCTCATCATCATCATCAACTCTAACACATTGTAGCACATAATAACACATTATACCTAGGACCTACTCTACCCTCTCTTAGGTACAATAACATAAAACAAGATAGGCCCTGATTCTCCATTATGTAGAATGGAGATCATCCTGTTTCCAATTCTTGGCATACGCACAATGTTGCTTTCAAGTAGCTCTCTACGATTGACCATATATTTTTTCCAATCTTTGATTGTCATGTCTTCATCGGTTTTAGAAATCTGGTATGGACAGGAGTGATGTGTAGACTGACCTGGCCATGCTAGCCGTAAGCTCATAACATCAACGTGACCTCTCGGAAACATCAGAGAAGGCACACAATCCTTCGGGATTTTCTGTTGAAAAACATAGTAATAACTTTGTAGTAAGCAATGTAGTTTAGTTTTAGAAGAATTTATGCAAAAGATGCACGGATGTCGTAATAGTAGAAAATCTTACCATGCAATCTTCATGGATGTTACCGTAGTTCACCACGTGCACTGGTGACACGTATTGATCATAATGTGGAGGAGTTTGATAATAGTCATTGTAATTCTCAAGATCATTAAGAAATGCGATAAGATAATTTTTCTCCTTATAAGTTAATTCTGCTTCATCATTATAGTAGTAGGTTCTGTCTGCCATCTTCCGTACATTTTTTGAAGAATGAAAATAAGTTGTCAATGGAAATAAGTTGTCAACTATTTTTCAATAAACAATACTCCCTTTGTAAACTAATATAAGAGCGTTTATATTACTAAAATAGTATTCTAAACACTCTTATATTAGTTTACGGAGGAAGTATAAATTACTTAATAAATATGGTTGAGAAACTCACATAATGGTAGAACTGGAGGCATCTACACATCGACCCAGATGTCGATATTACCTTCAATTTCATCTTCCAGACGAATATCAAAGGTGATAAGCATATTAGGCTCAAATGCATAAGCCTTACATAGTGCTCTCCAACTTTTGCATTCAAAATATGAGTAGGTGTCTTCATTGTACAATTTTACGACAAAAGTATAACCATGCTCGGTCCTCAAGTGAACTCTCTTTACCTCCATACTTTTTTTAGTATTGAAACCAATCTTATCCAAGACATAAATTCTTACATGGCAGGGGATACACTAGTAGAATAGTAAAAAATTAAATTATAAGTTGAAGCAAAAGAAGCAGAAGTCATGCTTAATTACGAAAAGATACTTGTCGTTGTGACTTACTGTATCCACTTCGAAGGTCTCATCCAGCATGATGCTGAAGCGCCTACCATCAACTAGGAAAGGCTTGTCACACAGGCCGCGCTCGTCTTCGCAGTATTCGCACATAGCGAATTATCTTTCATCGTCAGACATTTCCTATGTTCATAGTTGAAACATTTAAAATCGATCGAAGGAAACTATGAGAAAATTGATCAACACAGAGATCACTATTACTCAATATGCAAGAGGTTGACTTTAGGTCTGTCGAGTCTTTCCTTCCTAAACTCTCATCTCATGTATATGGTGGGCACTCCTTCTGATATTGCGATCGTCAGTGATGGTGGCTCCTCCATTCGTCCCCGAGTGCATTACACCAAAATATCTAGCACATGGGAACGAAGGAGAAGCGACCCTCACGACAACAGTCGGGATTCTTCCTCGCTCTCTCATATATATATATATATATATATGGTGGACACTCTCCCTCACTGAAAGACACACAAGAAGCCGAAATAGACGTAAAGTCAACCCGTTCCATATATCGAGCAATGACATAGAAAAAATGCCCTATGTTTTGCCAGAATGACTAGCAAATCACAAGCACTCGATATGTCCTACATTGTAGCACAAGACATTTCCTATGTTCATAGTTGAAACAGACGATGCATTCAATAAGAAAAACTAATTCATAAAACAAATTAGTATTCAAATTAGCATGCATTCAATAAGCAAAACTAAATCATCTCTTGCGTTCGTACATCGTCGAATAGTATCACTAATACATCTCGAATAGTATCATACATATAACCCCAAAAACATTAAAATATGGAAAACACAAAATGGAAAACATTAAAATATGCAACTTTTGCAAATACTAATTGTTATACATTGGATTAAATGTCAAAATTCATCAACTTTTTTCTATACCTATATTGAATCAAAATGTCAAAATTCCTGAAATGTTAAAATTCCTTCACTTTTTGTACACATCTAACCAATCATCTAGTGAAAAAATGTCAAAATTCATGCATCTATGTCAAAATTCGTCAAATGTGAAAATTCCTTAACTTTTTTCTATACATCAAAATTCTTGCATCTAATCATTTAATCATCTATACATCTAATTAATCATCTAATTATCAAAATTGTGTGTGTGTTCATCAAAATTGGGGGGGGGGGGGCAGGCCGGGGAGGGGCCGGCGGCCGCCATGGCGGCAGAGGGGGCGAGGGAGAGGGGGAGAGGGGGAGCTCACAGCGGGGCGACGGGGCGATGGCGAGGCGACGCAAGCCGGGGCGACGACGGAGGAGCGGGCATGGACGGCGTCCGGGCGGCGTCAGTCCGGGCTCGGGGAGGAATGAGCGCGGGCGGCGTCGGAGATCGATGCGAGGAGACGAGACGGCGACGGCGCAGGCGGCGGCGGGGAGGCAAGATGGCGACGGCAGCGATGTTGCGAAGAGGAGAAGAATGCAGAGTAGCTGAAAAAATTAAAGTGTTGTATATATAGGGAGGCCTTTAGTCGCGGTTGGTGTCTCCAACTGCGACTAAAGACCCGGTTGGAGCCACCAACTGCGACTAAAGGTGAATTTCAGCGTGCGCGGGCGGCGGGAAGTGAAAACCTTTAGTCGCGGTTTGTGGCTCCAACCGCGACTAAAGGGGGTCTTTAGCCGCGGTTGGAGCCACCAACCGCGACTAAAGGTGTGTTCCTGGCACGGCGCACTGCCGTGGAAGTTTAGTCCCACCTCGCTAGTCGAGGTGCGCCTCGACCAGTTTATAAGCCCCGTCGCGGGCACTGCATTGAGCTCCTCTCTAATGCAGGCCTTCTCGGCCTACATGTGTTGCAATTCCCTATGGACCTACTAGGCCTGCATCCTGGCCCAGGTTGGGTTTCTAGTCGTATGCAGGCCATGGCGGCCCAGTAGGCGGAATTTTTTTAATTTTGTTTAATTTTTTTTGTTTTTTGCTTTATTTATTTTCTTTTGTTTCTGAGTTTTTTTGTGCTTTATTGAGAGTTAATGAGTGAATCTTTTTGCTTAGGTCAAAAAAATTATAAACTTTCTGTTAGTGGCAGTAGTTTTCAAATTCGAATAGTTTAAAATTTGAATTATTTGAAATTTGTGTGAATCACTAGTTTGTGAATAACTTTACTTTAAAAATAGATTTTCCAGTGATTCTTTTTATTATTGTTTAATATTATCGTGTTTTATTATTATATCCAATTTGTTAAATACTAGGTTATTTAAAAAATGAAATGCCTTTGTAACAGGCGAGTTTTTTTCCGAAACCCTGATACTTCGAAAGAGATTGTCCATTCTGTACACGAAGTGCATCCAGTTTTTGCCGTAACCCTCTCAATTTTTTATAACGTGCTATGTGGGTGAAATGATGATACCATGCCAACTTTCAACCTTTTCAGAGTTCATTTGAAGTGCTTTTCAATTTCAGGGTTATTTTGCTGGAAAAAAAATCAGTAAGTGCATGAAAAATAGCAAATGAAGTCAGAAAGGGTTGAAAATTGATGATGTGGCTTTGAATGGTGAATCTTGAACACACGAAAAGTGTGGAGTTCAAATAAGTTAAAAAAAATGAAATGCCTTTGTAACAGGCAAGTTTTCGTCCGAAACCCTGATACTTCGAAAGAGATTGGCCATTTTGTATACGAAGTGCATCCAAATTTTGCCATAACCCTCTCAACTTTTTAGCACATGCTATGTGGGTGAAATGATGATACCATGCCAACTTTCAACCTTTTTAGAGTTCATTTGAAGTGTTTTTCAATTTCAAGGTTATTTTGGTGAAAAAAATCAGTAAGTGCATGAAAAATAGCAAATGAAGTCAGAAAGGGTTGAAAATTTATGATGTGGCTTTGAATGGTGCATTTTGAACACACAAAAAGTATGGAGTACAAATAAGTTTAAAAAATGAAATGCCTTTGTAACAGGCGAGTTTTCGTCCGAAACCCTGATACTTCGAAAGAGACTGTCCATTTTGTACACGAAGTGCATCCAGCTTTTACCGTAACCCTCTCAACTTTTTAGCACATGCTATGTGGGTGAAACGATGATACCATGCCAACTTTCAACCTTTTCAGAGTTCATTTGAAGTGCTTTTCAATTTCAGGGTTATTTTGCTAGAAAAAAAATCAGTAAGTGCATGAAAAATAGCAAAGGAAGTCAGAAAGGGTTGAAAATTGATGATGTGGCTTTGAATGGTGAATTTTGAACACACAAAAAGTGTGGAGCTCAAATAATTTAAAAAAAATGAAATGCCTTTGTAACAGACGAGTTTTCGTCCGAAACCCTGATACTTCGAAAGAGATTGTCCATTTTGTATACGAAGTGCATCCAGTTTTTGCCGTAACCCTCTCAACTTTTTAGCACATGCTATGTGGGTGAAATGATGATACCATGCCAACTTTCAACCTTTTTAGAGTTCATTTGAAGTGCTTTTCAATTTCAAGGTTATTTTGGTGAAAAAAAATCAGTAAGTGCATGAAAAATAGCAAATGAAGTCAGAAAGGGTTGAAAATTTATGATGTGGCTTTGAATGGTGCATTTTGAACACACAAAAAGTATGGATTACAAATAAGTTTAAAAAATGAAATGCCTTTGTAACAGGCGAGTTTTCGTCTGAAACCCTGATACTTCGAAAGAGACTGTCCATTTTGTACAAGAAGTGCATCCAGCTTTTACCGTAACCCTCTCAACTTTTTAGCACATGCTATGTGGGTGAAACGATGATACCATGCCAACTTTCAACCTTTTCAGAGTTCATTTGTAGTGCTTTTCAATTTCAGGGTCATTTAGCTCAAAAAATCAATAACTGCATGAAAAATAACAAATGAAGTCAGAAAGGGTTGAAAATTTATGATGTGGCTTTGAATGGTGCATTTTGAACACACAAAAAGCCTTGAGTTCAAATAAGTTCAAGAAAATTAAATGCCTTTTGTAACAGATGAGTTTCCATCCGAAACCCTGATACTTCGAAAGAGACTGTCCGTTTTGTACACAAAGTGCATCCAGCTTTTGCCGTAACCCTCTCAACTTTTTAGTACATACTATGTGGGTGAAATGGTGATATCATGCCAACTTTCAACCTTTTCAGAGTTCATTTGTAGTGCTTTTCAGGGTCATTTAGCTCAAAAAAATCAATAACCGCATGAAAAATAACAAATGAAGTCAGAAAGGGTTGAAAATTGATGATGTGGCTTTGAATGGTGCATTTTGAATACACAAAAAGCCTGGAGTTCAAATAAGTTCAAGAAAATAAAATGCCTTTTGTAACAGATGAGTTTCCGTTCGAAACCCTAATACTTCGAAAGAGACTGTCTGTTTTGTACACGAAGTGCATCCAGCTTTTGTCGTAACCCTCTCAACTTTTTAGCACATGCTATGTGGGTGAAATGATGATACCATGCGAACTTTCAACCTTTTCAGAGATCATTTGTACTGCTTTTCAATTTCAGGGTCGTTTAGCTCAAAAAAATCAATAACAGCATGAAAAATAACAAATGAAGTCAGAAAGGGTTGAAAATTTATGATGTGCCTTTGAATGGTGCATTTTGAACACACAAAAAGTATGGAGTACAAATAAGTTTTAAAATGAAATGCCTTTGTAACAGGCGAGTTTCCGTCCGAAACCCTGGTACTTCGAAAAAAATTGTCCATTTTGTACACGAAGTGCATCCAGTTTTTGCCGTAACCCTCTCAAATTTTTATCACTTGCTATGTGAGTGAAATGATGATACCATGCCAACTTTCAACCTTTTCAGAGTTCATTTGAAGTGCTTTTCAATTTCATGGTTATTTTGTTGAAAAGAATCAGAAGTGCATGAAAAATAGCAAATGAAGTCAGAAAGGGTTAAAAATTGATGATGTGGCTTTGAATGGTGCAATTTTAACACACAAAATGTATGGAGTTCAAATAAGTTAAAAAATGAAATGCCTTTGTAACAGGCGAGTTTTCGTCCGAAACCTTGATACTTCGAAAGAGATTGTCCATTTTGTACACGAAGTGCATCTAGTTTTTGCCGTAACCCTCTCAACTTTTTAGCACATACTATGTGGGTGAAATGATGATACCATGCCAACTTTCAACCTTTTCAGAGTTCATTTGAAGTGCTTTTCAATTTCAGGGTCATTTAGCTCAAAAAAAAATCAGTAAATGCATGAAAAATAGCAAATGAATTCAGAAAGGGGTGAAAATTGATGGCCTCCCTTCAAATGGTGCATACTAAATGCGCAAAACACATAAGTACACTACTATTACAAAGATTCCCTTCGGTTTGTCCGAAGTGGGACTTTCTAGATATATAAGTTCGGAAAGTAACTAGAGAAGCCGGTTACATCCTAGAGTGGGATCTTTGGGTGTAAAACTTTTTCTTCGCGTGTGTCCCTTTGCGTCGTAACCATGGACAATCTTCATCATTTAACTTTATGCTCGGGTCAACATTCACAGTGAAGGGAGCAATTTCATGAAACTTTTCATAATCTTCTGACATGTCTATCTTGTCCTCCACTCCCACAATGTTTCTTTTCCCTGAAAGAACTATGTGGCGCTTTGGCTCATCGCATGATGTATTTGCTTCCTTATATTTTCTTTTTCTTGGCTTGGTAGACATGTCCTTCACATAGAAAACCTGCGCCACATCATTGGCTAGGACAAATGGTTCGTCTGCGTACCCAAGATTGTTGAGATCCACTGTTGTCATTCCATACTGTGGGTCTTCTTTTACCCCGCCTCCTGTCAGATTGAACTAGCATGTGCAATCCTTTATGCTGGGTTAGGCTTCCTATGGCAGGAACTTGAACTAGTTTTGATTGGTTGTTTGGGGTTCTTGAGTGATACATGGTGTTGCCGCACTCAAGATCATAACTGACCAGGACCATGCGATGAAGAATTCAATAGAAAACATGTTCCCACACGCAGTTCACCCTAAGTTGCTGCTAAGATATCATTAAGAAAGCCTAAGATAAGTTGGGCGCTTTCCTGGCTAGGCATCCTAGGCTAGCTAAAGAATTCAGTGAGGTCATAGACTTGAGCATGACTCCTGGTGAGTTTGAGGCAAGGTGGGATAAAATGGTTGAGAAACATGGTATCACTGGCTATAAACATTTTCATGGTTTGTATGCGATCAAGCATATTTGGGTCCCTTGCTACTTTAGAGACTATTTATCTCCATTCCTTTGGTCGACTCTGCGAAGTGAAGGATTCAATGATGTCCTAAAAAGGTTTGTGAACCCATAGAATTATGTGCTCAACTTTGTGAAACAATATGAAAAAATAAATGACAATATCTTGGTGAAATAAGGAGGTAATGACTATCGAACAGATGAGCTTGATCCAAGGCTTGGGTCCTCGTTCCCAATTGAGAAGCAAGCCTTGAGAGTTTACACAAGGGATATACACTACATGTTTCAGCATGAGTTTTTGACGATTGGCATGTATAATGTTAGGCCTCAAGGCGACAACATGTACCTGATTGAGCCTAAAAGAATTTATGATGGGATTTATGGCCGTAGACAGTACATGGTGACAGCATTGGTTGAGCAACAAGAGTATGCTTTGCATCCACATATTGAAAGTGTTTACCCACCTTGGTGTTGATGAGATCCCTGAGCGGTATGTATTGACTAGATGGACATAAAACGTAATTCTTACTGATTTGCCTCCGGTAGGCATGCCCATAATGCCATGCCTCAAGAGTCTTTGCAACAAATAAGGCATGTTCCCTTGAATACTATGTTTGGCAAAATCTCAAAATTGGGAAGTATGTCCGATGCAGGAGCAACTTTGTGCAAGTCTTATGGGTGAGCATTGGATATTGAACTAAATTAACTTTATAAAGTGAGGAAGAAGAAGCCAGTGGTGCCAGCCCAACCACCAGCCTAGTCTGCCTCCACTGAAGCTTCTAATGGAGAGCCTAAAGGTGATCCTTTGCGTAACCCACCAAAATCGTCTACTAAGGGACGCAACAAAGATAAAAGGTACTACTATGGCATTGGGTTGCATGCAAAGAGGAAGACAAAATGTGGGTACTGCAAGGGGTCAGGGCACAACTGTGCCACTTGCATGCCTGGTCTGAACCGGAGTGGTTGACCGGATCCATGATTGAGAAGACAAACCACACGAATGCAAAAAAAGGTGGATTTGGAACAAATATTTAATATGAGTTGATGAAAAATACAATGTAATTTATGTTCTCCAAGCGTTGGAGAATTATTTATGAATCAAGAATGAAAATAAAATTTATGATCAGAAAACAATATTAAGTTGGTTTTGTGTGCTGGATTCAATTTTTTTTACCTTCTTGATGTTGAGCATAGATACGTCTTCGACATATTTATAATTTTTGATTGTTTCATGTTTTTCATATTATGAATCTTGAATACTTTATATGCAATTATATGTTATTTTATATCATTTTTGGAACTAACCTATTAACTTAATGCCCTGTGCCGGTTTATGTTTTTTGCCTGTTTTTGGACTTTTCACAAAATCATTACTGAACGGAGTCCAAATTGGATAAGAAATTATGGGAGTTATTTTCGGGCCATGTTGACTTCCAAAACCTCCCAAGTGTATCTTGGTGTGACCAACTCTTACGTCCCGGTTCCACCGAGGCACTAGGGTTGATCTAGGTTTTCAATCTCGGTATCATCGATCTCCAAATCTCGACGTCACCGAGTTACTCTGTCTCTAGGCAGTTATACATCTCGGTGGAACCGATATTTTTGGCTCGGTGTCACCGACAACAGATATCACTTCAAATCCAAAGCCCCACACCCCACCGTTGCCGCCGCCTGTGTCTCGGGACGATTTCCATTGTCTCTCGTGCGCCTTCGCCGCAAAAGTCCACCACTATTAACGGAATCCTTCCCGTCGTTGCCGCCATAGCAAAGATGTGTTAAATTAGGGTAAATCTTTGACCCTCTTGCGCTCCAACCTCTGATTCATGCGCATTAGGTCTTATTTTCCTCTTCTTGCCACGATTTGAAATTTTCCTATCCATGAGAAATTTCCGTAGAAATAGTTGAACAAGAAAACTTAGGTTTTGGCTTCCGCCATATGCAATTCGGCACCATCAAGTCAAAACAGATCGACGTCATCGATGTGGGTCACCCACATCACAAAGGACTTCTCGGTGAAACCGAAAGTTCCTATCAGTGTCACCGATTTGAAGTTTTAGGGTTTCCAAGCACAACTTCGATGAGAACGAGTCACTTTTTGGTGAAACTGAATACTGTGACCAAGTTTCTGTTAATGAAGTTATCTTTCTTGGAGGCTCCGAAATTTGAAACTCAGTAGAACCGAACCGAGCCTCACATTGTGGAAATCTAAAACTAACTTTTTGAGTTCAAATTTTTGCAAGAAAAACCTCTGTATTTTGTGATGCTTATCCTCTATGCTCCTCTACATCTATTCACAAGATCAGTACTCAACCATGTCAGGTTCAGATGATAGCCAGAACAATTTTAGAGAACAAATTGTATATTTGGAAGTTGGAACCAGTCCTGAGGCAAGCCAGTTAGACCCAGGGACTCCTAGCTCCCATGACCTGCCCAAGGAAGCCACTAGAACAAGGAATCCAAGGAACTTAGATGAAGAGGATGTTGATTTTGTACCTAAGGAAAATACATCCAAGAGGAAACTTGTCAGGAAGGAATATGCCAGCACTGAAGCCAGGAAGGCACCTGAGTCTGCTAAGGGTGGAGTGAGACTTACTCTTGAGTCCCTTGACACTTACAAGAAATCAAAGAAATTGGCTAAGAAGCCAGCAAAAACAAGGGTCATGAAGAGAACTATCCATGTGGTTGGGAGGCCAACCTCCATGTATGAAGAGCCTACTGAGAATGAGGAAGAGGAAGAGGAGGAACCTTCTAACCCCCCCTCCTTCCAAGCAAAGGAAATTAATGAAGGATGTTATGCCTAGCAAGACTACTTCAAAGGCAAAGCCCATTGCTCCCAAGGCCAAGCCAGCTACCTCCAAGCCAAAGAGGACCACCAGAGACATCCATGCTGCTGAGAGGAACAAGGGTCCCACCTCTAGAGATGCAAGGAAGGGAGAAGAAGAAATTGTTGTTTTGAGGAAACTTAGACCTCACGTACCATATCACAATGATGACCATCCAGTGGCCGAGAACATGAAGGAAAGGAAGTATCAAGTGTTGGGGAATGTTTCATGCGAAACAAAAAATTTCATACGCACACACAATATCTATCCATGGTGATGAGCATCTTCGAGAGGGAGAATGGATCTACATACCCTTGTAGATCGCTAAGAGAAAATCATTAAGAAACGCGGTTGATGTAGTCGAATGTCTTAGAGATCCAAATTGCTAGACATCTCGCGATCCAAATCGCTAGCCGTCTCGCGATCTCATCACAATCCGACCTGCGATCCAATCATGATCCGTCCCGCGATCCAATCACAGTCCTTTCGATCTAGCACCGAACGGCCGACACCTTCGCGTTCAGCACACGTATGGCTCGGTGATGGTCTCCACCTCCTTGATCCAACAAGCGAGGGTGGAGATGTAGATGAGTTCTCCGGCAACACAACGGCGTGGTGGCGGTGGTGGTGGAGCTGATCCGTCAGAGCTTCGCTAAGTTGTACTGAACAGATCTAGAGGAGAAGCTATCTAGAGGGAGAGACGGCAACACGTGGCTTTTCAGGTGGGCTGCCCTCTATCTCCCTCCACTATATATAGGAGGAGAGGAGGAGGTAGGGCGCCCTAGGGTGGCCTGCGACCAAGGAGGTGGGGCGGCGGCCAGGGTGGCTTGGCCACCAAGTGTGGTGGCTAGCCCACCCTTTTGGCCCAACCCTAGCCTCTAGACGCATGGGCTTTAATGTGGGAGGTGCGGCCAGCCGACCAGCGGCTAGTCCGCACCCTCTGACAGCCCATGGGGCCCTTCGGAGTAGATGGTCCCACCCGGTGACCCCCCCCAGAACTCTTCCGGCACTCCGTCACACCACTCAAGGGTCACGAAATGTTTTCGGAACTCAAACACCAACTTCCGATATATCAATCTTCACCTCCGAACCATTCCGAAGCTCCTCGTGACATTCGGGATCTCATCTGGTACTCCGAACAACCTTCGGTCCCAACATACATAACTCAATTATACTGAAATGTCACCGAACCTTAAGTGTGCAGACCCTGCGGGTTCGAGAACTATGTAGACATGATCGAGACACCTCTACGGTCAATAACCAATAGCAGGACCTGGATGCCCATATTGATTCCTACATATTCTATGAATATCTTTATCGGTTGAACCTCTATGTCAAGGATTCAGTTAATCTCGTATGTTGTTCCTTTTGTTCTTTGGTATGTTACTTGCCCGAGATTCGATCGTCGGTATCTATATACCTAGTTCAATCTTGTTACCGGTAAGTCTCGTTACTCGTTCCATAATACAAGATCATGTGGCTAACACATTAGTCACTTTGCTTGCAAGGCTTGTTGTGATGTTGTATTACCGAGTGGGCCCCGAGATACCTCTCCATCACACGGAGTAACAAATCCTAGTCTTGATCCATGCCAACCCAACAAACACCCTCAGAGATGCCTGTAGAGCACCTTTATAGTCACCAAGTTACATTGTGATGTTTTATACACACAAGGCATTCCTCTGGTGTCAGGGAGTTGCATGATCACATGGTCATAGGAACGGATACATTGACATGTAGAAAACTATAGCAATAAACTGACATGATCAAATGCTACGTTTATCGTTTGGGTCTTTTCCATCACATCATTCTCCTAATGATCTGATCCCGTTATCAAATGACATCTTATGTCCATGGCTAGGAAACCTTGACCATCTTTGATCAATGAGCTAGTCTACTAGAGGCATACTAGGGACACAGTGTTGTCTATATACCCACACATGCATTTAGTTTCTAATCAATACAATCATAGCATGGATAATAAACAACTATCATGAACAAGGAAATATTATAATAACCAATTTATTATTGCCTCTAGGGCATATTTCCAACATCAAGGTCTTAGGAGATGGAGATCCAATGATCCATATGCTGTGAGGAGAAGGACTATTGTGGATGCCATATTTCATACCAAGGAACAACAAGACTTTTATGATACTATGCTGCTAGACAAGAACCAAGCTATCACTAACATGAGATATGTTGATTGGAAGTTCATTAAACAAAATCAAGACTACTTCCCTCATGTCCAGGAGAACTTCAAGAAGATTGATCTTGAAGAGTTTGTTGGCAAAGAGATGACTATCTGGAATGATGAGATGATCATGCAATTTTATTCCATTGCACATTTTTATCCTGGTGGGAAGATTGTGTGGATGACTGAGGGCACCAGATACCAGTCGATAGTTGATGAGTGGGATGCCATCTTAGGAGCCCCAAAGGTTTAAGCAGGTGATCTTGATGTGTACACTAAGGCCAAGATGAATCACAACTCCATGTTCAACATGTACAACCCCATTCATAGGGAGTATGTGAAGATAGACAAACTTGGCTCGGTTTACTACTTGCAAGTAGGACTTCCCACCTCCAACACTATTCTAAGGCATACTTTGATGCCCAATTCAGGTGATGACAAGATGATTCGAGGTTATTCCATCAACATGCTGCATCATGTGGATAGCCACACCAGATTTAGAGTGATGGATTTGATTGTTGAGACCATCAAGGGAAGAACTGTTGATGAGAAGAGATGTTGTGGATATCCTACCTACATCCAGATGCTTATCAATTCCAAAGTTGGAAAGAGCCTCTATCTACTTGATTAACCACATCTGCCCCTCGCCAGACTTTGAAGATAATGTCGTGGTGATGGATCCATCTCATTCCACTTCATCTACTGCACAAACAAATATTGAGGCTGAGGCCCAGGCTGAGGCAGCTAGAGCCACTAGTGCTCGAGTGTTTAAGACAAAAGGTGATCAAATGGCCTATCTTATCATCACCATTCAGGAAATGGAGAAGAACATCAACAAGCTTCTGCTAAACCAGAAGAGTCTCGAGAGTATTGTGGAGACTAAGTTTGATGACCTTGATAACAAGGTGACTGAGCTGACCACCACGGTCAACTAGTTTAAGTATGAGGTAGATGCAGTGGCTTCACCCAGCTCAGATGATGATGAGAGCCCCACACTAGCACTACAGACTCATTTCAAGACTCAGGCTCGATCTACTGTTGTGCCTGCTCAGGATGTGACACCCTTAGTGTCTGCACCGGCTGCTACTTCTATCGTGCCTCCTTCAGCACCTCCAGTGCCAACTCCACCAGGCTAGAGGACTTCTTCTAAAGCATTCACATATGTTGTTCTACTGACTTCCTCCACGACCACCGTAGCAGCTTCATCGCCCCATGAAGGAGACCATGCCCGTAGTGACGCTTAGATCTATACCTTCAAGATTTTTGGCAACTTGTTGCCAAAGGGGGAGAAGTTGTACAGATCATAGGGCTTCGCGAGAGAGAGTCTTGCTTTTTTGGTTACTCTTCTTGTTCTTAAAACATTTGGCCTATCTTTTATTTGTCTTAAACTTCGTGGTGTTTGATCAAATGCTTTATGATTGATGTTACTGCTTCTTATATATGTGATATTCATATGATGATCATTTACTCATGTTTGGTGTTATGTGCATTGTAATCCATTCATATCATTTATGTGCACCACTAGATGTAGGTGACATGGGAGAGTGGCCCATGATCCTAATCAATTATGCATTTGCATTTAAATGCAAATTTAAAATAATGCACAAATTTAGGAGGAGCTCTTTCTTATCACTGACTTCTCGAAGGGATGATCATATACATTTATTATATTCTATGTCAAAGCTTTGATCTATATGTTGTCATACCAAAAAGGGGGAGACTGAAAGCATGATTTTGGTAATTAATAACAACATATATTTCATTGGACTAATAATTCTACCAAATACATTTCGAGAAGAGTTCAATGAATGGATTGGCAAAGAATTGTGAGGAGATCCCCTAGATGCAAGGAACATCAAATGACAACAAGCTTCAAGACCCTACATTATCCTTTTTGCGAGAAATCACATTTGAGTCCATAGGAAAGCAAATACTATTAAAAGGGGATGAGGTATCTTTGATGATCTAGTTGCTCAAGTGCTTACAATTAGACACCCAAAACCCTCATGAATTCTCCCACAAATATATTCTGTCCAAACCCCGAAGCCTAAATTTGCTGCCACCAAGTTTCCACATTCGGCCCTACCGAGTTTTCCTTAGACAGATTCTCAGCCAAACCCTAACCTCTTGGTGACATCAAGTCCCATTTCGGTGCCACCGAAAACAGTGACCAACTCACTGGTGTCCATTTGCTTAAAATCAGAATTTTTGATTTTTGCAAATAGGCGCTGAAAGGACCACGATGTCGCCTAGAGGGGGGTTGAATAGGATTTTTAAAATCTTTTACGGATTTGGTTATATCCTAATGCGGAAATAAACTAAGCGGATACTTTTCAAGCACACATCCTAAATATACTAGGCTCACTAAGTGCACCAACAACATATGATAAACAAGATGAGAACAACGAGGATATGAGTAAGCACAAGTAAGTTACACAAACTTACTCAATGTATATCACAAGATATGGAAATGAATGTTACAAGCTAGCAATTCACACTAAGCACAAGATATATCAATAGTAGCAAGTTGAATTGCGGACTATAAAGTGTTGGCCTAAATAATCTCTATGATATGGTAACCAACACAATATAATGAGGACAACAATATATATAGTGAATGCAAGGTCAAGTGGCTAAAGTAAAGCACAAGTAGTGGCTAGGGTTAGAAATAACCGAAGACACGGAGACGAGGATGTATCCCAATGTTCACTTCCTTGGAGGGAAGCTAGTCACCATTAGAGAGGTGGATGTTACCAGAAAGGCACACCAATGCCACGAAGGCTCACCCTATTCTCCCCTTGATATATCACCACAAAGGTGATTCTCAACCACTAGTGGTAGACCTTGAGGTGGCCTCCAAACCTTCACAAACTTTCCAGGGGACAAATCACAAGTTGGTTCCTCACCGGAGCACTCCTAACGCCTAGGAGTCTCCAACCTCCAAGAGTAACAAGATCAAGGGGAAAATGCTCAAGACTTGCTCAAATCACGAATTCCTTTGGTCAAGATAGGGAGAGGGATTGGATCTATCACTTGATTGGAAAATCTCTCAAGAACTCTCACAAATCTCTCCGGGATCTGAGATTTGGTGTAGGAGAAGTGAGAGGGAGCCACTTTGGTGTTCTAGGGTTCTTTTGGATTGAGTGGTCAACCCCTCCACGAAGTGGTGAAGGGGTATATATAGCATGGGTGAAAATATGGCATTGTAGTGTAAGTGGCTGTGTCGGGTCGGACATCCGGTGGCTCTGAAGTGTGCACACGAACATAGAAAAACAGAGTCAAGGTACAGGGCCTGTCGTGGTTTTATCACGGCAGATGTCTGGGTGAACGGACTTAGATTCGAGGCCATCGCTAACGGGGTGAACTCAAAGGGGTTAGTCGGGACGAAAAACACGGATTTACCCAGGTTCGGCCCCTCAAGTCGAGGTAATAGCCTACGTCCTGCTTGTGTTTGTATTGCTAGTGTATCGATTACAAGGAGCTAGAAGCTTGACCTAGTTCTCGATCACCTCCCCTCTAAGTCGCCCCGGGTCTGCCTTTATATAAGAGGTCAGGACCACCCGGTCGTTACAATTGCTAACCGAGTCTCTCTCTATCTTCTTGTTCAAGCTGTCTATGAGTTGGCTTGCACGCCCGGGTCTTCTCCGTCCGGGCCATTTGTACGGCCCACACCTTGAGCCGCCTATCCTCCTGGGCCACCAGTTTTACGACTCACCTTTGGGCCGGCTCACGAGCCAGCAACATGACCCAGAGCCTCCAGGGCGGGTCATATCGTGGGGTCATATCCCCAACATTAGGCCCCGGGTTGAATTGAGCTTTGCTCACTTCATCCTTCTCTTCCGTTTTTTGGCGAGTCGCCCGGAAATGACCCGGCGTGACGTCATGAGATCTGCTGACGTACCACCGAATCTTTCATTAACTGTCATCCCGAGAATCGAGGCGTCCGCCTCGGTCAAACGGTGTCGTCGCTTGGATTTTCGCGCCTTCCTTAATCCCTTTTTAAATATGACCCATGCGGGTCGGAGTTTTCCATCCTCCCGCTCGTGCCTCTTCTTCTTCTTCTTGTCGCCGCCGCTTCAGCATCCTCGTCGTCCGTTGCCGTCTTCGCATCTGCACCGACCAGGCCGCTGCATCACCCTGATACGGACCAGATTTCTTCCGCCGCCGCTGCAACATCTCCGGTGAGTTCCCATTTTTCTTTAGATCGCTCACCGCCGTAGTAGGGTTCCGTCGTAGCAGGGCTCCGGCGCCGCCACCACGAGCATATCTCGACGCCGTTGTTACTTTTAGATCGCGCTCTCGTCCCACCGCCGCACGCGGGCCGGCCGCGCATAATGCATGGACCGCGATAGCCCCACTCCATTTTCTTTCTGTTGTTCATCGCTAGGTCTGGATTTAAATCCTTTTTTGCCGCTTTTGTAGGTCCGTAGCCATAGTGATAGTTTGCGAAATCTGTTTTTAGGATTTAGCCGATTTTTCAATCTTCCTTTCCTCTGTTGAGTCGCTAAGCTTCTTCGGCTCTCATCAACCGGGTCTTTCCACTTTATCCGTAGAGCCCTTAAACCTTTAAGCCGTCAAAAATACTTGCTTGCGCTTTGACTCATCGCGCCTTTTATCTTGCACAACACTTAAGCCGCCAATATGTCTCGTGCGTCCAACTCATGCAACTGGGTTGGTTCTTGCATTACGGAGGAGTACTTAGCAGGCTACATTGAAGCGGGTACTCTTCCTCCCAAAGAGGTTCTCAATTGGCGGGTTCCAGGCAACGAAACCCGGCCTTCTCCCCAAAAAGGAGAGATAGTAGTCTTTGCTGATCACATCGAGCGAGGGTTTGTGCCGCCCGGCTCTAAGTTTTTCCGGGACGTCCTTCATTTTTATAAGCTACATCCTCAAGATTTGGCACCCAACTCCATTTCCAACATCTGCAACTTCCAAGTTCTTTGTGAAGCTTATCTGCTAAGTAAGTCGTCTGTGGGGTTCTTTCGAGAATTCTTCTACGCCAACCGCCAAACTGAAATGAAGGGTGGCTCGAGTTTGGAGCTAGGCGACATTTCTATTCAACGCCACCGAGACATCATCTTTCCTGCTACTCCAATGCCGAGTCACCCAAAAGATTGGAATAAGACATGGTTCTATTGCCCAGAGACCTCTCCCGAGAAAGAGCACTCATTGGGGGGTTACCGCCCCTCCCGGCTTAGGACAGACACAGAGCTTCCCGGCCCGCTCTCAGCCTCAGAGCATGCCAGATATGAGCCGTTCCATGCCAAGATCAAAGCGCTCCTGGCCAACGGCTTAATAGGATTGGATTTGATCCGCTGTTGGATTTCCTGGCGGATCATGCCTTTAAGCCGCAGAGGTCGGCTTATGTGCGAGTATGAAGGCAAATATGACAGCTCATTGTGCTTCAGCGAATCAACACTATCAGAGGATGACATTACCACTACCATCCGGAGCCTTGTCCACGAGGCCTCCGGCTCATGCAGTGCCATCGGCCTGGCGCCTTTCTACGTCAATAATCCGGCTCCCGATGTAAGTTAATCTCTTCCCATCCGTCTCTTAGATGTTGTTTGTACTTTGTTGATTTGATATTCACTCTCCAGGTCATTTCTATAGGCCAACTCAGACTTCTGGAAGAAGGAATATGTTGCCCCTCCAAAGAAATCCAGGAAGAAGGCCGTGACCAAGAGGGCTAAAAAAGATGCCCCGCAAGATAATTTGCTTGACCAGCCACCATCATCCAGCTCAGAGGTAAAAATTTAACTGCTTTGTTTGATCTTTTACCTTCCTTCTTTATTAATGCTTGTTTTACTCGCAGGATGAAGTGGAAACCAGCCGTGCCAATGCTCCTGAGGTAAATTACGTTTCTTCCGGCTCAGAATGTTTCGTCCCCCGAAAGCCGCGGCGGGTTATCAGGAAAGTTCCTCTTTCTCACCCTCTTGCTTATCTGGCTCCCGATTTTCTCTTAAAAAAGCAATAGCAAGTCGAGCGTCGACAGACTCGAAGCACCGGCTCTATTGAGCTCATATCCGGGCTACCAAACTCTCCGGCTCCAAAGAAACGCCCCGCCGAGGTTTAAGTCTCTTCTTTTCCTTTGACTTTCCTTTGAGACTTGATACTTCCTTCACCTTTCTGTTTTATTCTTTTTAGAAATCTCCTTCCTCCGGCGACTCGTCGGCGTCAATTCTACCACCGCCCAAGATTAATCCGTTGTAAGTATTCCTTACTATGATATCTGGATATCCGGTTGTTAATATGATAGCAACATATTCAACTGCTGATCCTTCTATTTTGCAGTGCTCAAGCTAAACATCGCAAGACCAACAAGCCCTCCTCCGGCCCAGTTATCGAAGAGCCAGAGCCCGAACAACCGGAGGAGGCTGAAGCAGAAGAAAATCCACCAGCTGCCTCCACAGAGCCGGCTGCTGCAGATATCATCATGGAGAGCCCTCCAAGGGCTCCTTCAAAACCGGCGACTCCTGCCAAGACCCTTGAAACTCCAGATGTTGTTATCACCGGGTCTGGTCATCAAACGCCTCCGGCTCATGTGTTGACCAAGCATACAGAGCCGACTGAAGCCTCGAAGAAGCTGAACTTTGACTCTTCGTGCGAGAAGATGACAGTCGAAGAGCTCCACGTCGGGTATATAAACCAGGTTACCACCAGCCGGGATCTGGAACTTCGGTTGGTCTCTTTAATGAAGACAAAATATGAGGTACCTTTCCTTCTTACCATATCCTTACTTAGCCCCCAAGAGCCGGTTTAACATACTCAATCGTTGAGCCGGGTCTTTCTGTGACCTCTGTAGATATTGTCATGCCAAATTCCCTTAGAATTGCTTTAGCTTAGTACTGTAGACAGAGTGAACCGCCAATCGTAGCCCCCAAGGGCCGTCTCAGATTATATTTGAGTCAGGTCTTTAATGTAGATAGCTTGAAGATCTAATCATAGCCCCCAAGGGCCGGCTCAAACTTGATCAAGTTGAGTCAGTGCTTCCATTATTAGTACATTGAAGAGCCATAGTGTAACCCCCAAGTTCCGGATTAGCTTCGAAGGAGATGAACCGGAACTGCATTGCATACTGAAAGAGCAAATATACATTATCCCCCAAGTGTCAAATATATTGCTTGCAATCTGTTTGAGACTTGCATAAATTTGCTTTTACCACTCGTCCTGTATTTTGGCGACTTATCCTGTATTTTGATGTATTATAGGAAGCTTTAAATGAAGCCGAGTCTTAGTTGACGGATCTGAAGGCCAACCTGGCGGCTCAGCAACAAGCCCGAAGCATTGCTGACGAAAAGTGCCGGCTTCTCTCTGAGGAGCTGGCCAATGCCACTGCTGAGCTTACCTCTTTGAAAGAGATGGCAGAATCTGAAAAGGCCGCTCTGACCAAACGGGCGAACGACGCCGACCAGCGGCTTATAGCTGTGGCGGAGGAACTCCAAGGCCTGAAGCGGCACATAGCAAAGATGTCAGCCGCCCTATTTGGTAAGTTTCTATTTTACTTTGTATTTTAACATTGCTATTGAAAAACTGCCGACTCATTAGCTTTATCCGGCTTATCCAGGTCCCAAGAGCCAGCAGTTGGCTTCTGATAGCCTTCTGCCATTGAAGGCCGTCTACACCTTTGCGGAACAACTATTCTGCGGCGCCATCTTCACGATCAAGAGTGTTCAATATAAGGAGAAGATCCTCACCGCTCTGAAAGGGGTCTTGGAACTCTTCTCCACAATGCCCAAGCAGATAGAAGAGCTGAAGAAGTCTGCCTTCCGCCAAGGAGCCATCGCTGGATTGAGCCGGGCTCTGGCCTTCGCCCCCGAGCTAACACCGGCTGAAATGATGGATGGTTACCCGTCCAAAAGAGATGATGGCTCAGAATTCACCGAAGAAGATTACATCCGGTGTGTCAAAGAGTCGCATTATCTGGCCTCTGTACTGGCGGATGAAGCTGACTTGAGCACTTATCAGGCAGCTTATGACGCAGAGGAGAAGAGGATCCACGAGCCTCTCTACGAGTGGAAGGATCTAACACCCGTCCGTAGTAAGGATCTCTTCCCTTGTGAGCTTGACGCGTCCCCTTTCCTTCAAGGGTCTTTCGCTGCTCTGACTGACTATAATTGGGAATTGGGAAATCTCCAGATAAAGCCAGCAGAAGACCCGGAGCAGGATGAGCCGGCCAATAACTGAACTTTATTATTTTAACCTTTCTGAGCACAGACTCATGTAATGACCCGCCGTGGGTGGTTGACAATGCTTTTTGCTCCTTCTGAGAGTAGTTTTTGTAATAGAGTAAGCATGACCCTGCCGTTTGGCGGCTGTATATATTTTTCACCTCTCTGTGTGCACTTTCCTTCTCTTTGTGTTTCAATTTAATGTGTTGCTGACTCTCCATGGATCCTTGAGCTTTTCTGATGAGGGGTGTCTATCTTTGAAGACACCATTCCTTCGCCAGAATATTAGAGCCGGATAATCTCTTTGAAAACTCAATTTTTGTCAACCGGAGCAACATGGCTCCGATTCTTGTCGGATGAATCCATTAAGGAGACGATTGTCGTAGGATAATGTGAGCTATACCTGATGGTAAGAAGCCACTATCGACAACTGCGGCTATTTATGAACCGGAAGTGGCTTAAAGCCAGCTGTACGAAGGGTAATGTAACCTATACCTGATGGTAAGAAGCCTCCTTTTAACAGCAAATGTTGTATGTGCGAACGCCGGCTGTTGATGGGAGATGTAAGCTATACCTTAAGGCAAGAAGCCTCCATCGACAGCCGCGGCTGATAATCAGCCTGAGACAGCATAAAGCCGGCTGTTTGAAAGGAGATATAAGCTATACCCGAAGGCAAGAAGCCTCTTTCAACAGCTACAGTGTAGGCGCGGACGCCGGCTGTCGATGGGTAATGTAAGCTATACCCGAAGGCAAGAAGCCTCCATCGACAACCACGGCTAACTGATAAAGCCGGCTGTTTGAAAGGAGATGTAAGCTATACCCGAAGGCAAGAAGCCTCTTTCAACAGCTACAGTTGATAAGCAACTGAGTTTTGGCGTAAACGCCGGTTGTTAGGGTGAGATAAGCGAACCCGTCGGTAAGAAGCCCCCTTTGACAACCGTGGTTAATAAGTAACCGGAAGTGGCATAAAGCCGGCCATTAGGGTGAGATAAGCGATACCCGTCGGTAAGAAGCCCCCTTCGAAGGCCGCAGTCTATAAGCAACTGGAATTTGGTGTACACGCTGTTGTCTTAGGGTCATGTAAGCTATACCAAAGGTAAGAAGCCTCCATCGACAACAGCGCTTAATGTAACCAAACTAGGCATAAAGCCAATTGTGCAAGGGAGATGTAAGCTATACCCGGAGGCAAGAAGCCTCCTTGCAACAGTTTAATAACAGCTGGCTGTGCAAAGGAGATGTAAGCTATACCCGAAGGCAAGAAGCCTCTTTGCAACAGTGCTTAATTGGGCATAACACCGGCTGTGCAAGGGAGATGTGAGCTATACCCGAAGGCAAGAAGCCTCCTCGCAATAGCGTAAAAGCAGACTGTGCAGGGGAGATGTGAGCTATACCCGAAGGCAAGAAGCCTCCCTGCAACAGCGCTTGATAGGGCATAAAGCCGGATCAGCCGTTTTGACAGCGAATAAACCACTTTAACTCAAATTTTTGAGCCGAATTTTTTTCATCTTGATTGCACAAAGGTATACATAAGAGCGGAGGCCCCTGTCTTTGTAGGGATGCTAGCTTTTACTCCTATAAGCATGATATATACAATGATAGCGGCTTTCAATGCCTTCTAAGTAAAGTATGGTCGCAAATGTGCGATATTCCATGGCCGCAACGTCTCTTGACCAATGGTTTCCGACTCATCTCGGATATCAATGAGGTAATATGACCCATTGTTAAGGTTCCTGCTGATCACAAAAGGCCCCTCCCATGGTGGAGATAACTTATGCATTCCAGATTGGTCTTGAATCAGCCGGAGCACCAGGTCACCCTCCTGGAACGTCCGGGTCTTCACCCTGCGGCTATGATAGCGTCGCAGGTCTTGTTGATAAATTGCCGACCTGGCCGCTGCTAACTCTCGTGCTTCATCCAAGGCATCCAACGCATCTTGGCGTGCTACCTCATTGTCCATCTCAACATAAGCCGCCACCCTTGGTGAGTCGTGCCGGATATCACTGGGTAGAACCGCCTCAGCACCATACAACATGAAGAAAGGCGTGAAACCTGTAGATCTATTAGGGGTAGTTCTGATGCTCCATAAGACGGAAGGCAACTCCTCAACCCAACATCCGGATGTCCGCTTCAAAGGAACCATGACCCGTGTTTGACACCTCTTAAAATTTCCTGATTGGCTCGCTCCGCCTAACCATTAGACTGTGGATGTGCCACGGCTGAAACATCAAGCCGGATATGCTCCTTTTCACAGAACGTTTTCATAGCTCCTTTGGATAGATTTGTTCCATTGTCCGTAATGATACTGTGCGGGTAACCAAAGCGATAAATCAGCTTCTTAATAAATTGAACCGTTGTAGCCGCGTCACATTTACCGACCGACTCTGCCTCTACCCACTTAGTAAATTTATCAATTGCCACTAGAAGGTGTGTTTTCTTATCCTTGGATCTCTTGAAGGGTCCTACCATATCAAGCCCCTAGACTAAAAACAGCCAAGTGATTGGTATCATTCTCAACTCTTGAGCCGGAACGTGAGCACGTCGGCCAAACTTCTGACAACCGTCACACTTACGGACTAAGTCTTCTACATCCTTGTGAGCTGTCAACCAGAAAAATACATGTCGAAAAGCCTTGGCCACTAAAGATTTTGACCCGGCATGATGTCCACAGTCGCCAGCATGAATTTCACTCAAGATCTGCTGGCCCTCGTCTTGTGAGACGCAGCGCTGAAAGACACCCGTCACACTACACTTATGTAACTTACCATTGATAATTGTCATAGACTTAGAATGCCGGGTGATCTTCCTGGCCAGACCCTCCTCCTGAGGTAACTCGCCGCGTGTCAGATACACCAAATAAGGCATAGTCCAGTCTGGGGTGGCATGTAGAGCCGCCACCAATTCCGCCTCCCGGTCAAGAATAGCCAGATCCTCCTCAGAGGGTATCTTGACAGTCGGATGATGCAATACATCCAGAAAAACATTAGGTGGTACCGGCTTTCGTTGAGAACCTAACCGTGACAAAGCATCAGCCGCCTCATTCCTCTGACGATCAATGTGATCCACCTGGTACCCCTTGAAGTGACCAGCAATGATATCAACCGCCTGTCGATAAGCTGCCATCCGCGGATCCTTGGAGTCCCAAGTACCCGAAACTTGCTGAGCCACCAGATCTGAGTTGCCTAGACATCTGACCCGGCTTAAATTCATCTCTTTAGCGACTCTAAGACCATGGAGCAGTGCCTCATACTCAGCTGCATTATTAGTACAAGGGAACATTAACCGGAGCACATAGCAAAACTTGTCACCCTTGGGGGAGGTGAGAACAACTCCTGCACCGGACCCCTCTAGCTGCTTGGAGCCATCAAAGTGTATAGTCCAATACGTGTTATTCGGCTTCTCTTCGGGGGCTTGACATTTGGTCCAATCATTTATGAAATCCACCAAAGCTTGAGACTTAATTGTTGTACGAGGAACATACTTGATGTTAAGAGGACCCATCTCTAAGGCCCACTTGGCAATCCTCCCTATAGCTTCTCTATTTTGAATGATATCTCCCAATGGGGCGGAATTGACCACTGTTATCTGGTGCCCCCAAAAAGTAGTGTTTTAACTTGCGGTTGGCCATGAAAACTCCATATACTAACTTCTGCCAATGCGGATACCTCTGCTTAGACTCTGCCAAAACTTCACTAATGTAATAAACCGGCCTTTGCACAAGATACTCCTTCCCTGCCTCCTTGCGCTCAACCACAATTGCTACGCTGACCGCTCTGTTGTTAGCCGCCACATAAAAGAGTAATGACTCTTTCTCAACCGGAGCAGCTAACACTGGCGGCTCAGTCAACTGTTTTTTAAGAGCTTCAAGTGCTTCGGCCACTACTTTGCTCCACTTAAACTTGTCCGTCTTTTTCATCATCTGGTATAAGGGAATGGCTTTCTCCCCAAGCCGGCTTATGAAGCGGCTCAACGCAGCAATCCGTCCTGTAAGGTGCTGAACATCATTAATGCACGTCGGCTCTCCTAAAGAAGTGATAGCCTTAATCTTATCCGGGTTAGCCTCGATGCCCCGCTCAGAGATCAAGAAACCCAAAAGCTTTCCTGCTGGAACACCAAAGACACACTTCGTCAAGTTAAGCATCATCTTGTAGACCCGGAGATTGTCAAAGGTTTCTTTCAAATCCTCTAGGAGAGTTTCCTTCTTTCTGGATTTAACCACGATGTCGTCTACGTAAGCATAAATATTTCGGCCAATCTGACTTTGGAGGCAGTTCTGCACATATCGTTGGTAAGTCGCCTGGGCACTCTTGAGCCCAAAAGGCATGGAGACGTAATAGAATGCCCCAAAAGGTGTAATAAATGTCGTCTTCTCCTGATCTTTTGTTGCCATCTTAATTTGATGATATCCTGAATATGTATCCAGGAAGCATAAACTTTCACATCCAGCTGTAGCATCAATAATTTGATCGATACGAGGGAGTGCAAAAGGGTCAGCCGGGCAAGCCTTGTTAAGGTCCGTGTAATCTATACACATACGCCACGTGTCGTTCTTTTTTAGCACTAGCACCGGGTTAGCCAACCACTCTGGGTGAAAAACTTCCACTATAAAGCCTACGGCCAAGAGCCGGGCAACTTCTTCCCCAATAGCTTTACGTCTCTCTTCGTTGAACCATTGTAGAAACTGTTTGATCGGCTTAAACTTTGGATCCACATTAAGATTGTGCTCAACAAACTCTCTCGGTACACCCGGCATGTCAGAAGGCTTCCATGCAAAGATGTCCCGATTCTCACAGATGAATTTGATGAGCGCGCTTTCCTATTTGGGATCCATGTGAGCCCCAATGATGAACTGCTTGGATGAGTCACCCGGATTGAAATCCACTGCCTTGGTATCATCCGCTGAAAACTTAAGTGGCGGCTCAACTTCTGTCGTAGGCTTCTTTAGCGGGGTCATATCCTCCGGGTCAACGTTCTCCTTGTAGAATTTCAGCTCCTCCTGAGCACAACTAGACTCTACATACACCGCATCTCCTTCCTCACACTCGAGAGCCGTTTTCCTATTACCGTGAATGGTAATTGTACCATTTAAACTGGGCATTTTGAGTTGCAGATAAACATAGCAAGGCCTAGCCATAAATTTGGCATAAGTCGGCCTCCCAAATAGCGCATTATAGGGACTTTTGATTTTGACCACCTCTAACCACAAGGACTCCACCCTGTAATTATACTCATCACCAAAAGCTACTTCCAATGAAATCCGGCCAACCGGGTATGCCGATTTACCCGGGACCACACCATGAAAAATGGTGGAGGAAGGTTTAAGGTCTTTGTCAAGCAACTTCATCCGCCGGAAAGTGTCATAGTAAAGGATGTTGATGCTGCTACCTCCGTCCATGAGCACTTTATTCACCATATAGCCATTCACCTGAGGGGCCACAACTAGAGCCAGCCGGCCCGGGTCATCTACCCGTGGCAGGTGATCCTCCCGGCTCCACATTACGTTATACTCAGACCACGGTAAATATCATGGGAGAGCTGGAGCAACCGCATTAACTGCTCGCCTCCGCAACTTCTCGTCTCGTTTACTGTGACCGGTCATGAATACGTGATATTGTCCAGAACTGAGCTGCTTCGGGTTACTCTAAAACCCAGACTGATTGCGCTGCTACTGATTGTTGTTATTGCTGTTGTTGCCAGGATGTTGTTGGTGCCCCCCTTGGTTATTCTGACCCGGATGCCCGTTTCCTGAACCGCCGGCGCCGAATCCAGCCCCTGATCTGCCATGCCCTGAGCCACCAGGCGGGCCACCGCCCTGATTATTTCGCGGTTGGGGATGATGGTTTTTGAATCTCTGCATGATAAAACAATCACCCCACGCATGCAACGCCGGCTTGTCAGGCGTGCTGTGCTTCGGACAAGGCTTCCTAAGCGCTTCTTCTAAATTAAAAGGGCCTCTGTTCCTTTGATGAAACGGCCTGAATTTTCCATTCCCCTTGGGATGGTTCTGTCCTGTGTTGGTATTTGCCACTAGCTCTGACCTGCCGTCAGTGCTCTTCCGCTTATTCTGATTCCCATTATTCACAAAACCTTTTCCTTGATTGTTTTTCTTCCCTTGATTGGCTTTCTCATCATCCGAGCCTGGATCCTTGGTGTTATCTGAGTCAGCATACTTTGTCAAGGTCGTTATGAGCTCTCCCATATCCTAACACGTGCGCTTGAGCCGGCCGAGCTTCTGCTTCAATGGAACAAAATGACAGTTCTTCTCTAAAATAAGCACCGCTTGAGCCGTCGTGATCTGCTCTGAAGAGTGAATAATGGTCGACACTCGCCGGACCCAATGATGGCCCGACTCATTCTCCTGTTGAACACAATGGTCCAAATCGACAATGGTCATAGGCTGCTTACAGGTCCCCTGGAAATTCTTAATAAACTTCGCTCTCAGCTCCGCCCATGAGCTTATCGTGTTAGGAGGCAAACCTTTCAGACATGTACGAGCTGGACCCTCAAGCATCATGATGAAATATTTTGCGCATACCGCCTCACTGACATCCAGCATCTCCATGGCCAGCTCATAACTTTCAACCCACGCCTCAGGGGGTAGATCAGCTGTGTAATTCGGAACCTTTCGAGGCCCCTTGAAATCTTTCGGTAGTCGTTCACTTCTCAGAGCTGGAGTTAAACATGGCACCCCTACGGCTCTGGTACTAACTACTCCCATCGAGACGGAAAGCGCCGGCTCTGGATGGATTGCCACTATCTCCGCCTCTCGCCTGTCTCTCGCCTGGTCCGCGAGGGCTTGTGCTTCTAGATCCGCCCGCTCATCCTCCGGTGGTCCACGACATGGGTGACTGCTGGAACACGCCGGCGACTCGTAGCGCCGGCTGAAACTTCGACTGGGGAGGGGGGTGGAGTGAACCCGGCTCCGGCTGTGAGCATACCTCTCTTGCTGGGCCATGGCCGTCTGTAAACATCCAATGGCGTTTCGCACATCCTCCGCAAAGGTTGCTTCATCTAGGATGGGAATCGTCTCAAGCCGGGCGGCCGCTACCACCATGTTCTCGGCCAGGTTAGAGTAATGACCCGCCGGTGTTGGAAAAGCCCTAGGTGAGATTTGGTTATGCTGGGGTGGATGAGTCGCCGGGCGCTCCATCGGGCGGCTTTCCGGCGCGCCCGTAACCCGCCCCGCACCGGGGGTGTTAAAAAGGTTCCTCGCTTCGTAACGTTCTGGCAGACGGGATTGATGCCTCCTCCGGTGCACCGCGGCCGCTGACCTTTGCTCCAGCTCTAGACAGAAAGCATCGGTCTTGATACGCTTCGCTTCCTCCTCCATCCGGGTCTTCAGCTCGGGCATCCTTTGCCATTCCTCTACCATCCGGCCCTTGATCCGTGCCACCTCTAGATTCCTGGCTGCTTGATTATCCGGTGTTACTTCTGTGGCCATGAGAGCTATAAGCTCGTCCATCAATTCCACTAGAACCTGAGCAGGCGGCGGCAGGCTATCACCCGCTGCGGCGGCTCCCGCAGCTGTGTCATTGGCAGCTGAAGCCGATCCTGACATGAACAGCGCCGGATGAACCAGGGGTCTTAGATCATCCGACTCAAAGCCCTCTACCTCAGAATGGGTATCGTAGTAGCCTCTAAGGCCACCGTTACTGAGCCGATACACTGATTTTGTCTCCCCACTGGAGGACTCATCTTCCGAGCAAATGAGAGTTCCCTGTGACCCGGAGGCTTCCAGGTCCATGCCTTGAGTGAAGCCCACGAGAACATGCTTTTGACCTGGGTGGGCACGGGCAAGCCGCATAACACCCGTAGATTGGAGATGCCGAGCCAGCTCGATGATGTTGGTGCAGATTTCCAGCCCGGGTGTAGATCCATCAACCTTTCCGATGAAAACCTGGATCCCGCCGAACGGAACTCGGAATCCATACTCCACAGAACCAGCATCAAGCCCCCAGCCGGCGTCATCGATGTAGAGCCGGCCGTGGCGACTCTTGCTCATCCTTCCAACCACGTATCCTTCGAGCCCTGGGAGAGAGCCCTTTGAGAACTCAACACCACCAAGCGCTAGCCCCACGGTGGGCGCCAACTGTCGTGGTTTTATCACGGAAGATGTCCGGGTGAACAGACTTAGATTCGAGGTCATCGCTAATGGGGTGGACTCAAAGGGGTTAGTCGGGACGAAAGACACGGATTTACCCAGGTTCGGCCCCTCAAGTCGAGGTAATAGCCTATGTCCTGCTTGTGTTTGTATTGCTAGTGTATCGATTACAAGGAGCTAGAAGCTTGACCTAGTTCTCGATCACCTCCCCTCTAAGTCGCCCCGGTCTGCCTTTATATAAGAGGTCAGGACCACCCGGCCGTTACAATTGCTAACCGAGTCTCTCTCTATCTTCTTGTTCAAGCTGTCTATGAGTCGGCTTGCACGCCTGGGTCTTCTCCGTCCGGGCCGTTTGTACGGCCCACACCTTGAGCCACCTATCCTCTTGGGCCACCAATCTTATGGCTCACCTTTGGGCCGGCTCACGAGCTAGCAACATGACCCGGAGCCTCCAGGGCGGGTCATATCGTGGGGTCATATCCCCAACAGGGCCCGGACATCTGGCCAAAGTTGAGGCCCTAGACATCCGGACAAGGCCCCGGACATGCGGAGGACACAAACAACATTTCATTATAGTTTCTGGACATCGGCGGCTCGGATTTCCAGGGAAGATCCCGGATATCCGGGGGACACAAAAACTGCACGCACCCCAAAAGTAAAACATGCATAACTTTCTCATACGGAATCCAATTTTGATGATCTTGGGCTCGTTTTGAAGCTAGTGAAAAACTCCAGGTCCTCACATAGAGAACCACCCAAGATAAGACAAAATGGAAGGTGCAAAGTATGCACATGTTAGATCATATACTTTGGGAAACCTAGTTGGCTATGTATTGCTTCGGTATATAGGATAGGAGTGGAATTATGTATAGAAGATGTTGACTTGAGCAAGTCCATCACGAACCCCTTTGATCCCCTCTTAATAGTGCGGGATCCCTATAACTCAAGAATCATAAAAGAGCTACACTACATAGCTATCGAGAATCCATACTTGAGTGTATATGTTTCTTCGGTGGTCATTACCCCACAACACTAACGCCAAAGGAACTAATACCTTTGACTCGAGCCTTTCACTTGAGCTTAATGTTGATGTTTCTTCTTGGCTCAAGTCGAAGGCAAGACATTGGTGAAGTCTTCAAGTAGCTCTTCCATACACAATGTGGGAAGCTTTGCTTTGTATTCATCTTCACTTTGTCCATCATGTGATCATCCACAAGCTTCAAGCATGTGATCCTTCGGGATTTATCGGGGATATACCCCGTGGTATGACCCGGCCTGGCGACTCATAGGAGACCTGGTCAAGACATGGCGTTTTACTGACGACCAGACAGGCGGGTCGCAGGACGACCAGGCCCAAGACCTGGCGTGTAAGCCGGCACCAGGTGGCTGACAAGAGAAGGCCCAGAGGAGAGAGGATTCCCTTACAAGAGAAATAAGATCCGAAATAGGATTCGTGAAAGACTAGTCCTAGTCCTACTAGGAGTAGGACTCTATTTGTAAACCTACCCTCTCCACTTATATAAGGAGGGGTAGTGCGCCCTTAGAGAGACATGTTCACAACTCCACAAGTTTAGACAGACACAAGAGATTAGAGATAGACAGATTAGAGGCTCTCGTGATTAGAGGTAGCAAAACAACACCCTTGTAACTGAGAGATCTTCTTCATCATCAATACCAGACAAGAAGGATGTAGGCTTTTACCTCACCTTGAGGGGCCAAACCTGGGTAAACTCGCGTCTCTTGATTCCGACCAACCCCTTCAAGCCGCCACATAGTTGCGCTTTTGCCCCGAACCTAAAGTCCGTTCACCCGGACATCTGCCGTGACAAAACCACGACAGTTGGCACCCACCGTGGGGCCGCGCATGATGGTGTTGGGTTCTTGGAGAAAATTCTTCAGGAAATCAAGAAGATTGCGATTTGTTGGACGAAAAAGAGCCATCACGGATCAGTCATGCAGGGTAACCCGGCCGAGGAGAATCTTGGAGGAAGCCGGCAAATTCATCATTTTTATGATCGGGATAGCGATCAACTTTGGAGAGGTAATATACAAGATGGAGTTCAGAACGAATTAGGGTTTCGTTGTATGCGTCACTGCACGCGCCTCTGGCAATCCATTGGCGAGAGAAACATAATCTTTGTCTACAACTGTTATCGTGCGATCCGCCGAGACGGATAGAAGTTTTATTTCACACGTCACCGTACAATTGGGTCGACACGATAAACTTTTTCTTCAAGTTTGGGCAGCATCTAGCCAACCGTCGATGAGTTCTGCTACGTCCTCACCCGACCAAATCATGGAGACGATCGGTCAAATTAGGGCAGCAGACGCATAGCAGAGGAGTGTTATTATACAAAGATCCAATTGAGTTACCGTCATCAGCAGTGAAACCAATCAGATCAGGGGAAATAAAAAAAGGGGGAAAGAAGGCCCCGACCCGGAATCGTATACAGATTAAAAAAACTACACGCAAGCGCCTCTGCCGTCGTGTTTCGCCTCGCTGGCCCGCCTCCATGGCTGCGACCCCATGGAGCTGGCTTTGCCTCGCCTCCTGGCCTGCTGTCGTGAGCCACCTCAGTTTGGCCTTCGCCTCGAGCCACTGCTCATCCGTTACACCTCACTCCAGCGCATGATGAGCCGGCCTCCGCTGCGACTCGCCCTCGTTTTATCACCTCCGCTGCGCCCTGGCTGCATCGACCGCCTCAACGCGCCTCACCCCGCCCGTGGCCAACTAGCTCTGCCCGCTGCGGTAGCTGCGCCACTCCAGCAGGCCGGATCCACTGTACCTCGCCGCCGTGGCCTCGCCTTGCACCTACACTACTAAGGCTTCCGCCTTACCTCGCCCCACAGCGTTGGAGCCACCGCAGCTACCGCGACCGGCGCAGCTCCTCGCTGAAACTGAGCTGCCGACTACCGCGGCTTCCGGCTCTCCCGCGCTGTGCCGCTACTCTCACCGACCTCTGTGTTGTGCCGCCGCTCCGCTCCGTGCCGCCACTGCCTTCGGGCCTCCTGAAGCCGCTGCTGCTCTTGAGCGCCTTTGCGGACTGCCTCTACCCTTGTTGAGCCGCGGTCACGGCCTCCGACCCATGCCCCGGCCGGCCCGACTGCTGCACTACCAGCCTTTGCGCGCCATGTCCGCGCTCACCCACATGGAGCTTCTTGTCTCACCTCGACCTTGGGCCGCCTCGACCTTGGGGCGCCTCTGCCGCGTCTGCCGTCCAACCCTTGCTCCGACCTTGCAACACCTGCCTCCATGCGCCTTCTACCCCCGTAGCCGAGTCTGCTCTGCGTTTTCCCCGTCCTGGCTACCGCGCTCCGCCGCTATGGCTCCTTCGGCTGGCTTGCAAAGAGAACATGGACGGCCTGTTGGATGACAGAGGAAAGATAAGAAGGGGTCGATTTGGAAGCATAGGAGTCTGAGGCAGGAAATGATCAGGCAAGATGGTTCTCATCAGATGGATATAACAGGACGGGGTCCCACAGCTCAAGAAAAGATGGGTATCATACAGATACATGGAAGCAAAATCAACTAGTGGTAATGCAATATACTACTACAAACCCACGTCAAACCGAGAAGATTAAGTCCCTCCAATCACCGGACGGAAATTTGATGCTCTCAGGGTGCGCTGGCACGACGGGTCATCTATGGGACGCTCGTAACCTGCACCAGTGTCCGCATTCATCCGATAAAAATGCTAGGTGATATTTATCCTATCTATTTTTCAGTATATATTACTCGTCCGAGGACAATTACTCGGCCCTGCCGTATATTTTATGCAGGACAATTATTCAAGTGGCTTGATACCATGGAGATGGAGCGCGCGCCAGCATCGTTCTATACCGGTGTTCGTCCGTGTTGCGTTGCTCAATGGACGCGCGTAGGCCGCCACCACCGCGGGCGGGTCTACCTCAACATGTCAGTGTCGTGCCTGCTTGCATGAGCCACCAAAGGGATGCACATGCCTCTCACGGTCGCACCGGCTTACAACGCCATCGGCGACTTGCACGTCCGTACTGGCCTACAACGCCACAGCCGTCTCTCGCGGTCGAACCGGCTTACATTGTCGTGGCCGTCCCTCGCCACCGCGTCGTCTCTCATGACTGCACCGGCTTACAACGCCGCGACTGACTTCTACATCTACATCAACATGTCGGTGCAGTGCTCGCTTGTACGGGCCGCCAAGCTGACACGCGCAAGCCGCCGTCCACAGTCCAATCTACATCAACATATCGGTGCAGTGCTCACCTGTACAAGCTGCCCAGCTGACGCGCGCAAGCCGCCATCCGTAGTCCAATCTACATTGACATATCGGTGCGATTCTTGCCCATATGAGCCGCCCAATGGACGCGCGCAAGACGCCGCCCACAGCCTGATCTACAACATATTAGTGTGGTGCTCGTCGATATGATCCGCCCAACGGACAGGCGCACAAGTCGTTGCCGCCACTTCAGTTTGGTTCACTTGAACAACCACCCAGGACGAACAGTCGACCGGATCATTGAAACATCTCATACGGTATCATCTATAACCCGCCACGGTCAAACATCACCCTTCAGTGGAGATTCTCAAGCCGCCTCTTCGAGTCAACTTAAGACTCGTGGGCTGCAGACATGGCGAGACACATTTGGTCGTTTTTCAAAGAGAACCCCGGGTCTTTGCAAGAGAAAACCCAACCCTGGGGGCTACTACATTGATTGGTGGAAGAATTAAAAGCAGCCTGAGAGGACGAGCCTCCATGTGCGACCGTTCAAACATGGGTGCATTACCTTATTAGTGAAAGAGTTAAATTCGCCCAAGAGGACAAGCCGCCATGATGCGATCGTTCAAACATGGGTGCCCGAATTTATCAGATCATCATAAAATCACTTGGAGTTTCTGTCATTTCTTCAGAAAGGTTGGCGGCTTACAAGATGGTGACTTACAAGATGGTGCGCAAGTTGATATCATCGACAAGGTCATTTGGGGGCTTCCAACCCACCGGGTTTAGCTTATCACACCCTTTTGATCGGCTCTTAAAGCCAAAGTCAGGCGGGTTATATACCCAAAAGTTGACTCCGTCAACAGGTCATCTAGGGAGCTTCCAACCCACCGAGTTTAGCTTATCAAACCCTATCGATCGTCTCTTAAGCCAAAGTCAGGCGGTTATATACCCAAAAGTTGACTCCATCAACAGGTCATCTAGGGGGCTTCCAACCCACCGGATTTAGCTTACCAGACCCTATTGATCGGCTCTTAAGCCAAAGTCAGGCGGGTTATATACCCAAAAAGTTGACTCCATCAACAAGGTCATTTTGGGGCTTCCAACCCGCCGGGTTTAGCTTACATACCCTCTTGATCGGCTCTTAAGCCACTGCAAGTTCGAGTTAAACCTGCGTGTAAGCTGATGCTGCTCCACTATGTGATCTGCCGAACTCTTAGCAGTTAATATCGCCTAGAGACCAAGATCCGGTTCAAAGAAGTTGACGGCCAATCTCGATAGAGACCCTATACTGGTTAAAGTTAAACCGGTGGCTCTTGTCATGTGAGGGACGGTTTACGGAAAGCGAGGATAAACTCTCTCATCTACTGCCGACTCTCCGCTATGTGGCCCGTTTCGTACTCTTAGACAGTTAATCTTTTAAAGACCATGCACAGTTTAAGGTTAAAATGGTGGATTTATGTCACGTGAGAGGCAGTTTATGGGCTACCAGGGTACTCATGCCCTGCTATGTCTCTTTCTGGTTTGTTACGCTCCTATCAGTTAATCTCGCTTAGAGACCCTGAGCCGTTCAAAGAAGGTGACGACCAATCTCGATAGAAACCCTGTACTGTTAAAGAATTCTAGTAGCGAGTCCACCCACAAGAACCGGCACATGAGTTATTGAAAAAGCAAGAACATAATACATTGCATCATACATAGCATCATACATTGCATCATACATTGTATCATATTCAATTGTCATGCCTGCTTATCAAGCCGGGTCAGAGCAAGATTATGAAAGAAGGAGCAAGGCTATGAAAGATTTAACATCTCCGGGTTGTCCTTTTTCAAGCCGCCCTTACAGCAATACATAACATATTCTGTCTTGTTTATTTTTGTAGGTCTTGTCTATTAAGATGAGCCGCCGTTAGATTGGAAAGTTGATTATTCTTGAAGAGCCGCCCTATCAGATATAATGCCGTGTCATCTAATTGACCGGCTCTTGGATTTCTTCAATTGTGCTCTGTGGTAATCTACAATACTCATGGATTTATCAAATATATGTTTTCCGGGTTGCACCACAACCGTGAGCAGGGATTTCATGTCAAAGACAAAGGAATTATTCTAGGATATTCATTCCGGGTTATATTACAACCACGGTCAAAGATTCATTCAAATCATATCAATATCAGTTCCAAGAGAACTTTTGAAGTGCATTATGATGAGTCATATTACTCTCACATAGTCCCGAATCGCCGTAGGCAGTCGACCCGACACTTGGGGGCTACATCATTCAAATACAGTTTATATCAAATATGCAAGTCCCATGTCATTGCAAGCACGCACCACGACACTTGGGGGTTAATGCAAGTCGGTTTTCAAATCATTACATTGTCAGCAAGACCCTATTATCTCAAGGAGATGACCCGACATTTCTATATTTTTCTAAGTCCCAGCCCAGTAATTCTTACTGACCCGGCACTTGGGGGCTACACCGCTCAGATCAAAATTTCTAAAGTCCCAAGTCGCCGCAGGCGTGTGACCCGGCACTTGGGGCTACAGTATTCAGCCGTTTAAACAAATTATATGGTTCAAATTGAAGACCTGGGCCATCACATGATGATGAGCTGGCCCTTGGGGGCTACACTTGCTGAAGTTTCATAAGGTATAAGACGGTTATAAGTCCCAGGTTGCTGCAAGTAGGACAACCCGGCACTCGGGGGCTACACAGTCCAATATATTATTGCAAAACCCCAAGTAATCATGGATAATCTCGGAGCTTGGGGGCTACAGGTAATATGTACATATCAAAAACTTTGACGAGAATTTTCAAGATGTTAATTATGGAGTTCAGTTGTTAGACCCGGCATCACCAACATTCATGACCCGATGTTATCAAAAGATCATAACCCGCCAGAGTTTATAAGCCGCCCTGCTTCACAACAATGGAAGTCCGGATCTACGTCATGAGGATTTCTTATTTTCAATATTTTCATTAAGCCAAAGTATTGGAAGACGACTCAATGGCATATGGGTATTCTATTCCCAATATTTTTCAAAGGACACTGACAAGCAAGACGATTTTCAAGATGACTCATTCATATGCAGAAAAGACCCGGATTTCTGAGGAGCCACTTCATAAACCGGCCAAAGGAGCAAGCCGGCCACTTAATATATTTACTATTCCTATTTCAAGAGGTTACCATGAATAAATTCGAGCTAACCTGGGGGCTAATGTTGGGGATATACCCCGCGGTATGACCCGGCCTGGCGACTCATGGGAGACCTGGTCAAGACATGGCGATTTATTGATGACCCGATGGGCGGGCCGCAGGACGACCAGGCCCAAGACCCGGCGTGTAAGCCGGCGCTAGGCGGCTCACAAGAGAAGGCCCAAAGGAGAGAGGATTCCCTTACAAGAGGAACAAGACCCGGAGTAGGATTCGTGAAAGACTAGTCCTAGTCCTACTGGGAGTAGGACTCTATTTGTAAACCTACCCTCTCCACTTATATAAGGAGGGGTAGAGCGCCCTTAGAGAGACAGGTTCACAAGTCCACAAGTTTAGACAACACAAGAGATTAGAGATAGACATATTAGAGGCTCTCGTGATTAGAGGTAGCAAAACAGCACCCTTGTAACCGAGAGATCTTCTTCATCATCAATACCAGACAAGCAGGACGTAGGCTTTTACCTCACATTGAGGGGCCGAACCTGGGTAAACTCGCATCTCTCGATTCTGACCAACCCCTTCAAGCCGCCACATAGTTGCGCTTCTGCACCGAACCTAAAGTCGTTCACCCGGACATCTGCCGTGACAAAACCACAACAGGATGGTTATCTTGAACTTGCCCTTGTCAACCATGATCATGAACACTTGATGTCATCCTCTAATGGAGACTTGGAATCTCTCTCTTGATGCGAGTCCATGAGAATAACCTAACCCTCATAAACATAGACAACACATAGCATGGGTTAGTACACAAAGTGCAATTGACAATTTCTTATCATACCACAAGATCCTATGTGATGCATTGTTTGCACTTGTGTGTTAACCATTTAAAGTTTGATTCTTTGATATTTATCTTGGTCAACCTTTATCTTTACTCCATGATTAATCTTGATGCCTTGAAGGCCATATTGAATTCTTCACTATGCTTCATTTCTTCAAGACATGATTACCCATATCTCAATTATCATATGACCATATAGATTTTATCCATGAATACCATATTGGTCATCATTTGTTATACTTCATGCTCCATCACAATCTCTTAAGAGGCACAACGAATTCTTCACATGAATTACTTGTTTCAAGACATAATCATCCATGACTCAACATATGAGCACATCATGATCCTATCTTCAAGCCATATGTAGAATTCTTCTCTTTAATCATTCTCTCAAGATCATGATCCATCATGTCTCAACCTTGATGCACCACTATATGTATATGGCATTCATTCCGAATCCATTCAACCTCCTTCTTGCATCAACCATGGAACAAACATCTTTCAATTCATCCAATATTCTTCATGCATTGCAAATGGAACTTTCCTTCAAATGTATAACTTAATGCAAACATTAGTCCATTAGGATTGTCATCAATTACCAAAACAACACATGGGGACTACATGCACTTTCAATCTCCCCCATTTTGGTAGTTGATGACAATCTCAATAAGAGGGTTTATATATTGAATTTCAGAAAAAGTATGCAATTCATCGAGGATAAATTGTATACTTGAGGTGGTTTTGACAGAATCAAGTGCCACAAAGATACTTGAAATTATCAAAACTGGTTGTACTAGCATCAAACACTACACAAGCATTTGATGATAGCACACCCACAATATATAGAGCAAACTCCCCCATAATATATGCATGTGTGAATGAACTTTGAATGTCATTGCATATATTGGTTGACACAAACTAGGTGAAGTTTTCTATATATAGTATATACAATACTCATCCATGCAACACACATATATAACAAGGGTAGGTAAGCATGAGTGACAACAAGCAAACTAAGAACACTTATCTTTAAACCCTCTAAACTTCTCCCCCATTGGCAACAAATGCCAAAAATGGGAAAAATCTAGAAGCCAATATAGTATGAGTTCCTCCTTAATGTGTGCAGGTTACAAAATGTGAGTGAAAATCAAATGCACATATTCAATGATGAAAATTTGAGGAGCTTAGGATCTACAGAATGCAACAAGATACTATGATATGAGAATAAGCATTCTACATGTGAGAAAAACATTCAGAAGATAGGGAAAAAACATATCTGGACAAGATATAATATCAATACCCAATTTGAGCATCATGATAAGTATGAGTCCAACATATATTCAAAACACATGAGTGCACAAGATTATATGCAAAACATACAAGCACTCACTTCTCACCCTCTTACCAAGACCACCACCGAATCAAAGAAAGGAAACAAATGAGGTGACCGGCAAGGAGTAAATGATATCAAGGTAAGATCTGAAATTTCTTATGTATAATTTTTTAAGTTGACAATAGTAGTCTATGTATCCACAAAGAAACTTGCATACACAAAATAGTCGCAATTGGTAAGAACATGATATGCATAAGTGAATCCATTATTATACAATTGTGATCCTACCATAAGAGCAAGGCACATGGCACAAAGCACATGGCACAAATTGATCTCATTTGCGTGACAATGAATTACTAAGTAAGATAGCAACTACCACAAGCTAAGTGTTTTTGCAATTTCATCAAAATTACACATGAGAGAAATTTTTAGGAATAGATATGCAATGAATTGCTTAATTGGCATATTTTGGGATAAGTGAATCATGAATATGATTTTATGGATCCTCATTATATGCTTCTTCTCAAATGACTCATAATTGCAATAAAGTGATTTTTTTAAGAACA